>JAXCHO010000036.1:6061250-7462500 GCA_036630365.1 Acanthiza pusilla
GCAAATTCTCTAGGTTCTGTCTAGTTTAATTAAAGGTAAATCCCAGCAGACATTGTAACTGCAATGAGAGAGTAAACAGGGAGAGTTAAACCACCTGTAAGTGGAAGATAAACAAAAGCCCCACCTTCTGTAGATAGCTTTTCCCTCACATTTTTATCAAAGCATTCGCCATCAGCTTAGCTAAATTCTGTTCATTTAGAAAAACCTACACCATTACACACAGGACTGCTTTTTATGATGACACAGCAGAAGAAGATGGCTATTCACAGTAGCTTGTCTCAGTAAGACACGAATCAACTTATTATTTAACTGGGGCCTGATTTCTCTGAGGCATAAAAAGGCTGGAAGTACCTGTCTTAAGATGTGTTTTCAGTGCGGCAGTGTTGCAACTGCATAATATAAACCTGCCATGGGATTACAACAATGACCCTGTCAGATCCAAAGCATGTGGACATCTGAATTTGGGATGTACTGTCTCAGACTGAATCCCACCACCTTGTAAGTGCCAAAAGAGGCTGCAGATCTGTTCTGTGCAATTGGCCAGGCACTGAGGGAATATTTACATCCCAAAGCACTGAAGTTGAAGAAAAGTGTGAGGCACAGCTGACTGTGAAGAACAGCTGCACCTGTTATCAGAAAACTCAGCTGAATAAATAAAACTTCTAGCAACTGCCATAAGCAGATGTTAAAAGTGGGATCTCTTGGGAAATGTAAAGCAAATGTTACCTACAGTATGCTGACTGAAATGGAGTATCTGTCATGAGTGCTCTTGGGCTATGTCCACCATGAGAAAGAGCTGAGTAACCACTGAAAGTGTTTACTCAGGAACACTCCCTTTTACCTTTGAAAATGTCTCTCTAATCCCATTCCTTGGGATGTTTGCATGTGGGATGTTACAACCATTCAGCTCCTGTGCAAACTTAGACCAACAGAAAGAGTTGCCTTCTCCCTGCGTTGTTTGTGCAGGTGTCAATAGGATGGTAGAAGTGAAAAGGAACTCAGACATGGGTAGAGCCAGGCCCCCTTCACAAGATTAAATCCATTTGGGGATTCCATGGGGCCTTTTTACACTGCCTTGAGAAGATGACGTAGAGGCCTCATGCTCTCAAAGCAGACTGGGAACGCCATATCCATCTGTTTCTCTGCTGGTGGGATGAGGGGATGGATTCTCTATCGATTTATGTCCACAGCAAAGCACAGTGGCAATCTTCTCCAAATCAGATATCACACTCTGAGGGTAGGTGGGTGAAGTTCTGCCAGCTTGACTGACCATCCCTCATTTGTATTGATTTTCAGGAGTAAGGTCACTTGCCCGCACATAGGCACCTGAAGCCATTTTAGATGTTTGAGTTTTATCCTTCTTGACTTCCTTGACTTCCATTGCCAGAAACATACAGAACTACCATTAGTCCTGTGTCATCTTAGTCAGCCTCATGCCAATAGCTCAGATGTCCTTGGGCTCCTCTGGCAGCAGCAGCTTACCTACCCAGTTTAGAAAGGGTAGGTAATCCCATAAGAGGACAAAAACCCTACTTAACTGATCTCTTATGAAGCTGCAATTTCACATTGCTGCTATTGGAAGCATTAGACAATATTCAGACTAAGTCATTTTTGAAAGCTAAAATATAAACAGATTTGCCCTAAACACTTATTAGATGGCCTAAAATTCATAAAACTTCTAGGAAATAAACCTATTTATGAGAAGTTTATAAGCATTCATTTCCTAAAACCTTGGAAAGAAATGTACTCAGAGAGTAGAGAACAGGAACAGAAACACTAGTCATGCCTCAGTGGTTTGTGGAAAATTAATGTACGGACCATAAAAGGTGGTTTATTTCCTTCGTTTAAGGATGCTATTACTCTACAAAGTGCAATATTTTGTATGGCCTGAAAGGGAAGACTACTGCTAAAATCTACAGATTTGTAATGAAGGAGATAATTCACTGTGCACTGAAATTTTGGTTGTGTTTGTGGCAGTGATTATGGATGTAAGCAAGATTTGGAATACACTGAATAACTGAAATGAATGCAGAACAGGTTGTTGCTGCCCATCGACGACTTAGTTATAATTTAAGCAACTGGGCACGGATGAAGGGCAGGAGTGGAACTCAAGACATCCTCTCCATTCAAGGGAAAAGTACCCATAGTTCTGGAGCAATATTTGGCAACACAAAATACATTTACCACAAACTTCTTTCTCACCATCTTAAGAACAAAGTGAATGGCATTTTCTTGATCTCAGCCTTGGGATGTATCAGAGACAGGGTCCTTGGGACAAAGGCTAAATTGTTGGGGTTATTTAACAGAGACTGTTTTTACTGATTTCCAGCTAGTTACAGCTCAAAAAGCAAGTGTCATACCTAAAAGTGTGATTTTTTAAGAGTTAGTATTTTCTCTTGAAAATCTGCAATTCTTCAATAACAATTACTCTTAGCTGAACTAATGCTTTGAGCCAGACCTAGAGGCCAGAGCTATGAATACATTACTAGCACTGACAATCTGGCCGTTGTCAGTTGTACCAGCACTGGAGTGGGCATGTGAACTGACCAGCACTCGGCTGGGCATGTGAACTCACCCCCACTTGGACAGCAGTGACCCTTAACTGTGCTGTTGCACCTTTATGTTGGACACAAATGTGGCATTCAGTGTTTTCAAACAGATTCATTTAAAGGTATGTATCCAAAATCCTTATCTATTATTCCATTCTGATCAATTAGTCCATCCTGAGTGGTTTGCCATTGACAGTTTTTATTCTAACTAGGAAATCAGACTGCTTTTACCAGACTGCCAAAATACACAGCCGAATGTCCAGCGTCATATACTTGAATATCAAGACTTTGGCTTCTGTAAGTCTCATTGCTTTGTATGCAAGTAAATAGCTTTTCCTCCTTTTGTCATTTCATGTAAGTATTAGGAGGTACAAGGGAAATGAAGGTGCAAGGTTTGTGCTAAAAAAAGCTAAATTACTAGCATGTCTACCCTGATAGCTGTTTAAAATGACATATAAACACTTCCTCACCCAGTTTTCCTATCTGCATTAGTATATTTATGTTCAAACATAAGTATCTGCATTTTTAAATACACATGTTCTCTCATCTTGTACAAGTGCTGGAAAAGCTCCCATACCTTGCAGAGGAATACAGGATGTGGGTGGCAATTTTCTCCAAACATTTTATCAGACGATTTTCAGACAGCTTGGATTATGGATTTTCTTTCCTTGCTAAAGCAGAACAACAATAGTGTTATTAAAGCTATTAAAAGATAATAGCTGATACCTACAGAGCTAGAGAGGGCTGAGAAAGTGGGAGAAAAATAGTTCTGATTTAGGCAACTGAGACTAATCCTGTAATATACTGAGCTACCCCAGCTCTTCTGTCAGTAGTGGACGGGGCCCACACCAGCTGCTGTCAGTGAGCATGAATTTCAGTTTTTGGTGCCTGATCACTAAGACATGGCTGGCTGCAGCACATCTAGGGCATGGTCCCGGATTAGTGGTCTCAGAAACCCAGACTTGATCTATTCAAAGAAAGTAGGGGAGACCTGTTGGGTGCAGACAGGTTGGAGATGGCTGTTCTGACTGAGCCACATCCCTGCAAGGATGGATGGGGAGCAGCTCAGCTGTCAGCACCACCTGACACCATGCTGTGCTACCCCAAACAGCTTCTGCACGAACTGCTGCTTCTGCATGGCACAAAGGCACAACACAGCTTAGTTTAGTTTGTGGTGCTTGACAACATTCTCTCATATTGATCTGCTGCTGGTAATTGAAATACAGATCAAAATGATTCACCCATTGCTGAAAGGAAAGTAGCCATGACTGTACATGAAAATAATGAGAAGAACTGGATCCTGATCCCCCAGACCTTGGGCCTAAGCAAGAAGCAGCCCTATTTGTAACATACTCTTGTTAGTGTTCATTAATATAGATCTAGAAGATACCTGGTTATCAGATGTGTTAGTGAAGAGTTGAAGAAACCACAAATTTTCCAGAAGCCTGGTATGAAACAAATTGCCATTTTTGGTGTTCTATGATAAAGAAATTATTGAACAGGTAAAAGCAGTTTCCTGAATTTGGTTATTAATATTAGAGCATCACAGGTCTGACAAAATAGGGGCATGGAGTGAAAATACTGACCATAAATAGAACCTGATCAAGAGGGAAAGGAAAAAGCCATGCTGTATTTTTGAGGTAAGAAAGCCTTTATGCCCTTCAAAAATAGCTTGTACATATCTTCTCAAATTCTCCAGTTAAAACTTGGAGCTTAGTACAGTGTCTTGCAAAAAGGCATCTACCATTCTTTGAGATGACTGAGGGTGCTCCTCTTAGTTGTCCAGAAGGACCCAAGCCTTGGGTCTCTGTCCCACCCAGAGCCATGAATCTTCAGGCACACCAAAGGCCACTCAATAGATGCCAAAGTATAGCAATTGAGCATAGTCCTAAGATTGAACCTGGCAGATGTTTCTTCCAGCTCTGCTACAAATTTCCTCTGGGACTTGGGTTAAACTCTTAAGTTAATTCCTCTAAAGAGACTCAATTTCCATTAACTTCAGTGGGAACATTGATTCTTAAAGAACGGGATCCAGCTAGCCTAATTTAGATACCTTATCTGTGCCTGCAGTTTAGATGCCTAGTGAATAAGTTCTCCAGAAATCCAGGCAGACAAGATCTTCCTTTGAAGACATCTCACCACTGACTGTATGGCAAATATCAGATCTTTTTTTAGGATAACTGTTTTGCTTTGGTATTTAAAATGCAGCACATTAGACGTCTGCAGTTAGATAGACTGGTTTTGATAGTTTAGATATGTGGATGTGAACTGTATAATTTAAGTTTAAAAAACCCCAAGATGCACAGATTTTGCAGTTAACTTCTACATACATTTCTGAGTAGGCTGAGCGTAACTGTGGAAGCTGAATGCCCCAAATGTCCATTTCAGCAAACACACCATTTTGGTGGTGCAGGTACCCAGATTACAGGGAAAAAGGCAGTGAGTGGAATTTACGGCAGACCATTGAAGCTGTTGGCATTAAGTTACACAACGTATTTTACTGATATGATTATATTCACATGACCTAATTGCAAGATAAACCAATGTTCAGGAAATACATCACTTGGAAGACAGAAAGTGAGCTGTTAACTGAAAATTATTACTGTAATTTGAAAGCACCATCTGCGTTCATCAAACTAATTCTTCTTCTTCTATCATCCTAATTCAAAAAAAAAATGGAAACAACATGAAATTTTCAGCATGCAAAATGATCTGCTCATAAGCAGAGCAAGCAGTAGATTAAGAGAATTCAGCAGAAATGACTCAGTGGATTATACCAAATAACATCTGAGAGAACCATGATTTTCCTTCTGGAACATATAAAAACAAGATGGAATTTAGCAAACAAATTTTCCAGTGTGAACTGATCTCCTAGCTGCACTTGAAAGTTCAAAAAAGAATAAAGTCTAAGCAATGCTACCTCACCAAAAAGTTCTCCAACACTGCAGTAAACACAGATGAAAGATCTGGGCATTTTATCCTTCATTTCATATCAAAAGCAGTTGTTTGGTCTATGCTCTTCAAAATTTGTGACTGGGATTCATCTCACCTAGCTTCAGACATTTGCTGTCTCGACAGCTATGTCTGAGCCCAATACCTTTGGCTCGCTTTGTATTCAAAGGAGAGCAATAGGTAATCTAAAGTGCAATTCATCTGTCCTATTTAGGAGGTCTAATTTTAGGTTAAGATGAATCACATTCCAGAAGTGTCTATGTCTCTCCATCAGCTAGAAAGGGAGCTCAGATGTGAAATTTCTGCATCTTATTTTTTTGCTCAGTGAACACTGCTTTAGAAACTGAATCTTAATGCTCACCAACTTTATGCTGTGTAAAAAGGGAGAAAAACAAAGTTTAAAAAAAGGGAGAAAGAAATCTTGTGGAGGCTGAAACAGTTTTAGATGATTGAAGGCAACATTCAATCCGTCTGGAGCAAAGGTAAGCTGGTGTTTAGTGTCACATTAATAGAAAAGGGAATTCCTCCCAAAGAGTGCTTGGAAGGAATTAGTTTGTGCTTAAGACTTCTCTTTCATCAGAGAAGCTTCTCCCATGGCCATACCATTGATCTCTGAGCTACCAGGACTACAAGGAGCAATTTTGGCTTCTTTCTGCATCAGCATTAGGAACAGGCATGTTTGGGATGAAGCATCAGCTGAATGGCACAACAAAGTGCATAAACAATCAAAGCCCTTCAGAAGTTTGCTTTACAAGTTTCCTGTAAACCCTTTCTAAAATCTTCAGTCTAATTGCATTGGCCCAATTTTTGCCCCCAAGTTCCTCCTACCTTAAACACAAACAAACAAAAGGAATACTGGGCCTGTTCTGCTCAAGATTTTTCACGGATGAGTTTTGCATTGTGTAGAGCAGAAACCCCTGCCTTTTTCTCTTCCTCAAGTACACACTACAGAAGAAACTTCTCAAGAGGAGAGAAGTGCTGACCATGCTTCTATGGCTCCTGATGCTGCAGCCACCCCTGTGCACAGAAGGTGCTGTGACAGATGATGTTCCACCGCTGGGACTGAGGGAGGATCAAGCACAGCAGAAGTACTGAGCACAGGGCCTCCTGTGGCCAAAACCTGTTGAAATGGAAGTGTAACAGATCCTAATGAAATTCTTTTATGAATAGGAATGAAGCTAAAGAGCAGACTACTGTCCATGAGAAGAAATTAAAACCCCAGAAATTGCATAATTAAAACTATTCTCAGGCTACAAGTAAGGAGCACTGGTGTGCTGTTGCTGGGTGATATGTTTATACATGACAACTCTGCTCCTGTCTTTACCAGACTATGTCCTTTAGATGAGAAACAGGCCAATATGATTCAGTTTTGCAAATCAAGGCATGTGCTTGCATTGGCTGTTAGCACTGTAATTTTGGCATTTCTGCCTGTAGCTGTTGCAAAAAATGGATACTGCAATGCCATCAGAGGCAGGGGAAAAGAATCTCTTGCAGTAATTAATCCAGGCCAAGGAACAGTGAAGAAACACTTGATCAGCTCAGCAGTGAAAGAATTGTCCTTGTGCTTTTCATTCTTCTTCAAAACACGCAAAACAGTTCTTCTGATACGTAAACTATAACTATCAGTGACAAATGCCATTCCCCTTATCTTCTTTTCATCTTACCTCTTAAATGGTCTACTCTATTTAATGACACCCAGTTACAAGTTCCTGTTATTCTTTGAATTGCTGTAAAACTGAGCAATCTCCATGTGTTCAGAGCAGCTTGCAATTAGCATACCCTGATCTTAGAAACTGCAGTCTATTAAAAATATGGGCATATTAAAGCACAGCATCTGGAAACCTGCATATGTTCATCTTGCACAGCAGGTTTCAAATGCTAGGGTCAAATGATTCCTAGATATCTTGTAGAAGAGCTTATAAATGTCATAATTCAGGTAAAGAACTTTAGATAATTTTCATACTTTCTTGAAAAAATATTATACTACTTCACACTTACCTTTTATGCTGTTTTCATATTAAAAAGATGAAGAAAATAAAAAGGATTTTTTTTTAAACTAAGATTTGCTTTATATAATCACTCTGTTCGATTGTGTAATTAGGTTTATAGCCAAAGCCTCACTAAAACTATGGAGATATAAATATGAAAATTTTAATCCAAATTCAGATGTATTTTGCTATGCAAATTGTCTCATTTTGTGATGTTTCCTTCAAACCAAGGGCCAGCTGGAGAGCCATTTCTGCCTAAATGCATTTTTATTGTATCCTCTAAAAAGTGTAAGAAGTAATGGTTTCACAGGAATATAAAGTAGAGATTAAGACTGGGTTTATAGTGCCTTCAAAAAAAAAAAAAAGAAAATCCTGAAGTGGACAATATAGTTTTCCTCTTCATATAGCTGTCAAGGCAAAGACAGGTCTCTATTTTATCCAGATTCTCATTTAAACAAATACGCTGCAGTAGCTGAGGGTTGTTTCCATTTTGATAGCCAATATTCTGTCAATAACTACCTTGTACATGAACAGGAGCTTTTCTATTTATATTAATCAAAGTAATCAGATCACAAAATGTACTGCTAATGAGTAGACACAGGACAATAGATTCTAGCAGATGTGAAGTGCTTTTGGAAGTGGCAGTACCAAAGTAAAAAAAAAAATTAATTATTCATTCTGCTGTGTTCAAGAGTTAAAAACAATATTAGGTAACAATAAATTCAGCTCAATGCCTTCACTTGGCTATCTAAGGGATGGATTTGGGCCAAAGGCTGGGATTTGGCTCCACCTTTAGATAGCTCTACTGTAAAGGCAGATGTTCATAGGTAGGGAAGGTGGCTGAAAATACTAGTCAGTAGAGATTTAGGATAGCTGCATCATGCCCATGGCCCAAGCAAGTACAAAACATGAGCAGGGAAAGATCTGCGCCTCCCTGCACACAGCTGCTGCAGCCAGGAGGGCATCTCAGGGCATGCAGACACCTCAGAACCTATATTTAGGCAGTTTCTTATTCAAGAGTCAGTGAGACTTGACTGAACTGATGCATGTGCCCACTTTAGGATGGGATGGGTCACCCTCTAGATTCCTTTGAAGGCTTTGAGTAGTTCCCAATTGACTACAGGACTATAGTAAGCTCTTAAGCACCTTGTATATAGGAAAATACCTACATTAAAGATCCCAACGTGGATGCATCTGAAATCAGTGAAATTACTCAGAGATGCATATGTTTTTCCTCTAAATACAGAGAAAGCTTGGCTCCTTGGCTTAGACTGGATACCTGATACACAGACAGCCAATATTGTGAGTTGAAACCCTGCACTCCCAGCTTGCCATGTACTTCCCAGTTTCATGTAAGTACCTTTTGTATCAGGCATTCTTCTTGTAGAAATGAGAAATAACATTATTGTGCTATTCTCTATCAAAAATATAGTGAAAATATTGTCTCCTACCAGGTACCAGAGCAAACTCTGTTCAAAAATCCAGAAGCTGATTCAATCCTCATGTCTGTGCTGGTACCAGGAGTCTGAATTTCTGGTTTAGAGATAAAACTGGAAAAGAATTCTGTCCAAATGCCATTTATATATTTGTTAGCTCTAAGCTGAGTTTCTAAATATTTTTCTATAATAATCATGGTTACATTGCTCTAGACAAAACATAGATGTGTAATTGAATTTCTTTTGATCATAATGTAGCTATTACCAGACTTCTATTTATTACCTTCAGAAGAGTAGTCTCCATCATGCGATTAACCACTGAAGATAATCAGGAAAACCTGAAGGATCTGTTATTTGACATCCTGATTTTAATTACTCCCCACATACTACATTTGCTCTCTCTCATAGACCTGACCAACTAAGACTATTTTTATCTAGAGGTTAAAAACTTGATGGAGTGCTGAGGAGGGTTTGTTTCTTCAGAGGGTTTGGCAGCTGCAATTACTTAGACCTCAATGACTCTGCAATCTGCTGTTTGCAAACACGCAGTCTGAGTGGCAACATGCATTCTACATACCCCACATATCTTGGTAAAATCACTCCATTTTTCTTCACAAACTTCAGCAACACTAATCTGATGCTTCAGCTGCACTCTTCCCATGTCATAAATATTTTGACAACATCCTCTAGAGTATCTCAATCTCAAATCTCACTCAGCTTCTTCTGTCATTTACTGGCATGTTTGGTTCGTTTGCTTATAATGGGTAGATTCTGTGCTTTCAGTAACAGGAGTCATTAGAAAATACCAATATGACCAGAAAGCATGGAAGACAAGGAAGGAACATGAAGGACAACAGAAAAATCATACAAAGAGAGCTATGGAGATCATCCTTTCTTAGAAAAATGAAATCAAGAGAAAAGTGGTGAAATTAAGAAGCAAAAAATTAAAATCAGAGCTGTTTTTTCTTGCAGGTTGCAATTGCCAAAAGATGGTCTTAAATATGGGTTACCATGTTATTTCCCTGTGTCCTCAATGCAGAGGCAATTTCCAATTCTTTTGAAAAGACAATTGCAGCCTGCAGGCACCCTTTGCAAAAGATAATGAAGAAATGGTTTAGTTTGGCTTAGATAACCATTTGTTTAGTAAAATATTATGTGTGTTCATGAAAGGAATCAGAATAATCATCAAGAAGATGCTTTATCAGCAAACAGGAGAAAAAGCAGTAAGAAGATCTTTACAAGAGTCTAGGGCTGACTGATGTAAGAGATGGTTTATACGATTGCATAAGCAATACTGTGGTTTTGCTGCTTATTCCTGTTCACTGGCAGAGCTGCCAATGGCAGGCCAAAGGAAGAAGAGAAAAACCCGCACAGAATCGATTCTCTGGAGACTTCAGCCATCCACTTTGCTAAGGAATCACTCATCTGAGGGTACGAAACACTCCTGCTCCTTGTGGCATAGCTGCAGATATTGATGGAATTATAAGTCTTTGCTATGTATCCATTTTCCAGTATGGGGCTGTTGGTTTTTCTGGATAGTGACAATGGACTTCGAAATAAATTTTTAAAAAACAAAACAACAACAACAACAAAAAAACAAAACAAAACAACCAAAAAAACCCCCCAAACAAACAAAAAGGAAAGAAAACACTATATCACTATATTGACTGCTGGATGAAAATGTAACAGAAGACTAGATTTTATGCTCACTTCTATAGGGAAGTAAGTTAAAACGAAGTGCTCCTCCCTTATATTTTCTGCAACAGTGATCAAGTTCCTGGGCAGTGAAACACAAACATTTGCAAGGTTTCCTACTGCTTATCTACTCTCAGAATGGGAAAGAGGGCACCATGCAGAACAGAGAGAGCAGTGGATCCATGCTTTGACTTCTCACTCTAAAACATGAACCAGCAAAACCCAGATTTATTTGCTTTGCACTATATTTCTTCCCTTTGCCCTCTCTAAAAAGGAGGAATTATGGTTCCATGCACCAAAGGGAATGACTGTAGTTCAGGGGCCATAAATGTGATGTTTTGCCCCTGCTCCATGAATCCCTGCCTGAATTCTGAATCTGTGATGGCTTTGCCATTGCCAGACATGCTGAATATGCAGTGTCTCCATCTTCTGCCCACTTTCAAGAGCCATATTTAAGCAATAACAATATTAAAAAGAAACTATTTATCTAAATAAATTAAGGAGAGATTATCATACATATGAATCAGTGAAGCAGGGTGTCACACGCAGTCAGTAACTTTTTACCTCAATTGGAAAGTGACTGATTGCACTGAACCAGTTGTGAAATTGTATTAATACCCCCAAGGGGACAAAAAAACCAACCCAAAAAAACAACATAAATATATTAATGAAATTGCAACTGTGAGACTTTTGAAGCTGGTATAAATGAAACTAAGTTATTGATAAAGGGGCAAGCCTGTGAGATTACCTGAGCTATCCAAATTTTAGACATATATTTACATTCACATGTACACAGTAGGTTCACATATAGATTTGTACAGCAAATTACCTGTGAGTATAAAATGCTTTCTTATCTCCAGTATAATGATGGAACAGATAATGATAGATTCCTAATATTGATGTGGGAAGACAAAAAAGGGTAATAAAATTGAGCACACAGAGTAAATGTGTTATGTTTGTAATTAATATGCAATATTAAAATCTGGAATTGTGCTTACTATCACAGTCTGAATTAAAACAATGTTGATTGATAGCAAAGAAAAAGTCAGCCATAGGTTTACTAAAAGACATGATCATGTCCTGAGAAATAAAGCAAGAAATTAAAAAAAAAAAAAAGTTCAAAAAGATGCCTCAACTTGTTTTCATTTCCTTATTCTGCATTATAAAATAGGTCTCAAATAAGCATTAACTCACTGCTAATACAGATCTAAGCAGGGACTGCCATGTTTTGGCTGCATCATTCATACATATTGCATAGACTGGGACACACTCTAATGTGACCAAGAGGAAAAACTTGTTAGCAGTGATGAAAGACTCCTGCAAGCAAACGAGAACTATCAAAATGATCTACCTCATCACAATCAACATTTTTAAACTTAGATGCGAATCAATCTAATTTGTGTATTCTTTTAGCAAATAAATACAGAGAATGATATATTTCAAATCACAGCAAAATGTTCAGCCCAAAAGACAGTAAACTGATCTTTAGGATATAAAAATATCTCAGTTCACCTGAAAATCTGAATGAAGTATGTGGAACTGCAGTTCTATGAGCCTGAACTCATTTTTAATGACTCAAATAGCAACAGTGCAGCTTCGCATAGCTACCATATCATTATTACTATGATCTGATTTGCTGTTTCTGAAGATGCGTTTCAACTGCACAAGCTACAACAAAGTTCTGCTTCAGATCATGTGCAAAAACTAACATGAGCAAACAGGCAAGACATGTTCTCCAAGAATTAACAAAGGAAGAGAACACTTTGGCTTTCATTAAATCACTTGTTGGGGTAAAACAGTACAACAATAATCAAAGCCCTCCTGATCTCAGCCTGTGGGACCACCAGAGCGTGGCTCTCCACAGAAGTCTTCTCTTCTGTCCTGCCATTATCAATCTGTTGGGAAAAGGAGGGAGCTGGTGAGGGACATTCCATCAAAGAACTTTACAGAGACAGGGATAAAATTATTGACCACCCCTCCCAGCCCAGAGGGGAACTCTCCTGGCTGCATTTCTTCTCCACATTTCAGAGCTCCCACCACCACTGCTCTCCAGCAGTGGTGGAGCTGAGGAGCTGTGACCTGCTGAGGACCCCTGCCAGTGGCACCACACTGTCCTACCCTCTGCTCCTCAATGCACTCCAGGCTCACTCATCCACCCTGCTGAAGGAGAATTCCCACAACAGAGCTTTGCTCAAAGCAGTCCTGATGGGAATGATCCCTCTAAATGCACAAAAGAAACTTTTACTGGCGGCACTGTGAAATGCAGCCAGGGAATACAGAAGAACATAACAAAAACTATTTGGGCAGATTGAAGGATTTCACTAGAAAATATAAAAAAAAATTCAGAGTCTACAAAACAGCAAGAGCAGGTAAATGCTACAACTTTGTGCAATATTAGCCTGTGATTTTTTGACTTTTACTTAAAAGCAAAAATATTGCTTAAACCTCTGCATTTGCCCATCACACGCTGAGAAACATTCATTCTCTGGAGTGTCATTACCACCACAATTGCTTTTTCTGGGAGCGTGTGCCAGTCTGAGAGGAGCACAGCACACAACAGTGGCTATTCAGCTTTCTCTATACATGTGCAAAATAAGACATTCATTTCACAAGCCTCTGCTGTGCCCTAATAAATACTACAATTTGAAATTTTAGCACTTATGCATGCGAAGGTTGGTTGAAGGAGATATTCACATGTGGGTCTTGATTATAGTGTTTTATCACTCAGCCGAACATCTAATGTTGAGCACAGTAGTTGGAGTGCTTCTTTTCATGTCATAACAAAGGTTGCCCTCAGATAGTAATTACAGCCTTCCTAATAAAAGGAAAGGCATTTTGAAACTGCCTGAAAAGTTCAGAAGCTAGAGGTGAAGTTTGGAGAAAGAGTTTGCCATCACTTTGCATGAGGCAGGTAGTTTGGTGCCTGAGTTGTTGTACAGTAAAATGGCAGAGCTGCCTTGAAAAACATTCCCTCAAAGCTGGAGACATTAAAAAATCACTAGCTGAGGAAAAAGAAAGTCTCCAGGATTACAAAAAATTACAGCAAAGTTAATGTTTCTGTAAAAAATACACAAAATCAGTGTGATGAGTTATGATATGACCTTTTGAAAGTGTAAAAAGGCATAGCGACATGGAAATGTAAAGCAGAGCATGAGCAGCAGAATATACTCAGAGCAAAGCTGCCCATGCTGAGTGCAGTGGTTAAGTATTCATAGCTTTGCCCCAGGGCAAGATGTGGCAATATGGGTTATATTTTCTAGTGACATTTTTGAATGCACCTTATTGGTACTCTTGTGAACTGCTAATGGTATATGCCTGTGCTTTCTGTACTTGCAGCACAATAATCACTTTGACCAAAGTAATTTGGGGGGTTTATGCAGTTTAGGGCACTAAATTACAGATAGACATCTTTCTCATCTGTCTTTGAAATTTCCAGGTCAATTTTATATCTGATCTTTTGGATTTCTCTTTTTCTCTTCTGACTTTCAAAACTGCTTATCAGTGGCCAGCAACCTCATTAGCAAATATCTTATTAATTGCAACAAATACAACTGCTAGTTTTAGCTTTGTAACTTACCAGGGATTCTCTTTTGTTTTAAACCAACAGTGGTATTATCAGTACTAGGGCCTCAAACTTTATCATGTACTTCAGAGTTAGAGATGACTGTCCATGTCACTTTTATTTTTAGTACATTAGTAAGTATAGTTTTTTCCTATTTCTCTTAGCTGGGTACTACCTCTATTTTTTTGCTGCCTGTCTCTTTTCTCTACAGAGATTAAGTAACTAAATATGCTTTTCTGAACTGAATGTACTGTTACCTCCTTTCTATTGCCATGGTTTTGCATCTATCTTTTTCTGGATTGCAAGTTTGTCTTCAAATTAAGGTGTCAGATTTTGACATATTTCTATGTGAATAAGTTTGATTTTCATTTTCTGTGGTGCCTAGGCACTGACACTACACCATGCAGGTACTATTCCATCATAAAATTAGAGCTCCCAACCCTTTTCAAAAACATGCTTTCCCTCGTGCACAGCCTCCATGTCTCCTGCTAAAGCTGTGCAGTTCTGCACTAAACTGATTAGCTCTTACAGCTTGATGCTGCATTTCATGCTTAAATAAGCATTACTTTATTAATATGTGTGGTCACAGAGATAGTTTGACACCCTTCAGGATATGTGATGGTTGTTTTTTCTTTGCTGTGAAGGCTGAAATAGTCACCCTTCTGTGGTTAGGTAGCAAATGAAAAGTATTTTCAAATGCTTTAAACTAGTTGAGAATGTACCACAGGAAACATACAAAGAGGAAGAATGAAGAGAAGAGGAGCATAGGCTGTCCCATCAGAAACAGCCTAAGATGAAGCCCGCTGGGGAGCAAGGCACAACATTTTTCTTGTATATCCTTGGGGCAGCAAGAGCTCTTGCATGTGCTCTCATCCATGAGAGCTCATGGCACGTGTTCCCAGCTGCAAGACTTGGAGTGGAGGAGAGGAGAACAGCCAATACACTGAATTTGTGACATCTGGGTGAACAGGGATAAGCAGGAGCTGGGGAGGAGTGCAGCTGCAATAACCCATCCAGCTGGAAGCTTATGAAGTAAAAATATGGAAATCTTTAAAAGCCATAAACCAGGCTTTGTCACTCTGATGACCGAAAAGCATCGTGGTAAAAATCAGGACCTTTTCCATCTGGGAAGAGGATCTTGATTTTTGTGACTGTTTCAAGATCTGGGTACTGACTACAGGCTGCAGAAAGGAAATATCTCCAAGGAACAACCATAGGGAACAGTTCTTCAGGAAAGGGGGAGGGGGGTGTTGCGGGAGGGGGTGACATCCACCACCAGAACTGCTTTGTACCAACAGATCCTTGCTTTTAAGACAAGCAGTTCGTCAAAAATCTGTGGCCGTGATGATGATACCTAATGCTTCTTTGTCTCCTGTTTGCTTTTATGGGACACGTGAGCTCCTCTCCCCAAGGCACAGCAGGGACTGTCTACTCCTCCTTATCAGTGTCCTTCAGGCAGTGCCCTCTCTGAAAAGCACACTAGGGTTTTTCTCAAAGGGGTTTCTCCTCCACTGCCTGTGCTCAGGACTGGGGCAGCTGTGCTGTCTTCTCTGGTCAGTTCTGCCTCTCCCACCTCAGCATGTGCATGTCACACCAGCTCCCTGACCACCCATGGCCTTGTGCCAGCAGTGCTGGACCTCCAGGGTTTTGGCAGGACCTACCAGAGTTTAACTGCTCCTTGAAACCCTCTGAAACAGAGGACAGTGGGCAATTCATAACAACTTAGGAACTGCATACATCACATCACAAGGGGACCAGAAGGATATTGCACGCCTAATATAAGCTGCAAAACTTCTGTGGGTAGAAGAAAGAGACCCCTTGGAGACTTCATTAATCCTCTCTCCTCCAGACCATGCAGAACACATCTGTCCCCACTGATGAGCCTCATGGCTTGGATTCAGGTGTGTGTTAGCAGCAATGCACTTTGCAATTAAAATAAGGGTTCAGACCCACCATGTGAGTCTGTCATAAAACAGGAAATGGGCTATATAAATCTTGCTTTGCTCTAGCAATAAATTCTGTGTTTCTACCAACTTGTCTTACCCAAAGTTTTTCTCTTAATCCTGTGGAATTAGTACTGACAAGAACACAAGCCATAGTGTCCTCCTGTGCTTCTCTTTTCTTAGCTGTCTTTTTGGGTATCTAAGCCAATGATCTGAGGCAATATTGATGTTTCTTGAAAAACATTGAATCTACAGATAAGAAGGATTTTTTTCTCAGAGATAAGACAAGTCTGCTAAAATTATAGCTGGATGGTTATAACTGGTTTTAGCAAATAATTGGGAAAATGTTTGCAGCAAATGTGGGGATCATTCACTTTCACCAACCTGACATTTCTGCATGACAGAGGAGGGTCACAAAATCCACCATTTTTGGGCACCATAAACAGCCCAACAAGAGAATCAGGGTATTACAGCTGCTGCTGGGAAACAGCCCTGGAAGGTGCCTCAAAGCCAGACACAATATTTCCCACACCATTTTTATCTCTTCTCTTTGCACATTGCACAGATATAGATGTCACTACCCATTCAGAGATGCACAATAAAAATACTAAACAAGAAAGTGCACCTTTTAGAAGGTGACTTAAAATCTTGGGATAAAATACTTCAAAATTATCATTTTGGGTTTACTTGGGTAAACCCACTTACTTGGGTTTCATCTAAATTCCAGCAGACTGATGGTTTCCAAAAACAGCTTTCCTATGTTTATTGATTAGTAACTGTCATTTTTTAGAACTTCTATGCAACATGCTGTATTGATCTGAAAGCCCAGTCCTAATACACATAAACATTTGCTTGACTTTGTCCATCAGGATGCCTGTTGATTATACAAATCTGAGGGATATCCTTTAAATTCCAAATATTTTCCACGACATTTTTGTGGGGACATTTTAAGTTTGGAAACACTTACTGCAAATTTACTGGAACAGAAAAAAAACACCAGTGGTTTGGAAAGTGTGTTTGTTCTGTTTGGAGGACTTTCAAATAAAGCAAATTTCACTTGGTTTAGCCTTTGCATAGGTTCTGTCCTGCCTTCTTGGCATCCTTGCTCCAATCATTAGGATATTCCAATCATCCACAGCCTTCTCTCTCCTGGAGCCACACACTGAGAACACAAAATCTTGGAGCATCTAAAATAGCTGGTGACTGTACAAAACAGAGCTGGGAAAGCTCTTGAGAATGTCAAATCCAAGTCCCTGCCTGCAGGAGGAGCATCTATCCCCAAATCCCTTCCGACAGAAACTAGTCCAAGATGCAGCTTAAGCTCCAGTGAGGGAGCACCAGTATCCCCAAACAAACTGTTATCTTGCTTTGCTCTTCCTATCCGTGGGAAGTTTTTCCTAGTGCTTAGCCTACATCTCCCTTGCTGCAGTTTAAGCCCATTAAGAAGAATTATAAGCAAATGAAAAGCATCTCACATTTTATCCTCTAGAGGAGATAGCAATAAATTATTGGAAGCACCTTTAGGGCTTCTCCATTACATATACATGATCCCAGCCTAGCTTAATATTCAAGAACCACTCCTGTTTCCCACAGCCAGTGCTCTTGAAGTGCTGTAACACTGAGGTTTGCTGCACTCCTGAGGCACCTCTGGGAATCTAGAGGAGCCCATTGGAGCTCAGTGGGAGTAAGCAGGGCCCCTGGGCTCAGCTGGGGCTGTATTTAGGGCCACTATGGCCAGCATATGCAGACGTCATTTAAAAAAAGAAGGGAAAAAGTCAGACTGGGACAGACAGCTGCACCTGCCCTCCCTGTAGCTTCTCAGGGCTATGACCCCGTGCCACAGCCCAGGACCTGCTCACATGTCCTGATGACACAGGCTGTCTACTGCTCTTCTATCACGCTGCACTCAGATTTTGTCTCCCTCCCCTGACACTGCCCTTTTCAATCTTTCTCTGGCCTCGCTCTCCCTCAGCAGTGCAGGAGAAGCTGGAGGTGCTGGGGAAGCCCTTGGCAGGAGAATTTCTGCTGATCTCTGCAAGAGATATTTGCCTGCATGCTTGGGTCCTGTGAATGCCCCTTCTTGTCCCAAACCCACCTCCACAAGCTGTCACCACTGGAGTTTTTCAATGGGATCAAGCTGTGGCTTTCACTACAACCATCACCGTGAGGGAACGAGCAGATACCTAACCTGAGTAAAAACAAATCACCAGGTAAAAACCAGAAATACATTCCCTTTTGTTAGTAAAACCTTGAGTCAGGCTGACTGCTTTGGGATGACTAATTTTGGGGTCTTAGCACCGATACCTGGCTCCAGGGTCATCGAGGAAACAGAATCCAGGGGTTCCTGGAAGAAGGAGCTCAGGAGACAGCTGACAGCAAAGCCGACAGCAAAGAGGGAGCCAGAGGTGTGCAAACCAGGCCCAAGACACGCAAATTCCTGGCTGGTCCTGTGGATTCAGAGCCGCACCTTTTGTGTCTCCCCACTCCCGTGGTGTGAAGGCACTCAGCAATGGCACCACTGACTGCCTCAGTGTACCAACCCCACAGACAGCATTCCCATGGGAAGTTAATTAGCTCAGCTGAATCTGCCCCTGAAAGCCCCTGTTGCTTCCAGGAGGGTTAGCCTGGAGGACTGAGACAATTAAAGCTTTCAGAGGTGATGGGACAAGGAGTTCAAAAGACAATGGCCTGCTGAGCATTTTTTGCTGCTGCTGTGAATTACACCTGAAGTGCCCTGAGCTTTGGCACATTCCCTCTTCACTCCTGTATACAAAATCAAAGCAAAGACCCAGACACAGGCAGCATTTGCTCCTCTTTTCTGGGCTCTTCAGCATTTCTAACAGACCAACATCAGCCCAACATGACTCTCCACTATCTGTCGGTCTTGGTCTTGCAGTAACAGTGCTTTGAGTTAAGAACTCAGACAGTCAGTAAGTCCAAACCACTATGAAGAAGAAATTAGTTTGCTTATCGTGCATGATATAGCAAATGCTCCTGAGATTGTCTCACCCATCTATTCAGATTATAAAAAATAGTATTAATTTTAGCTCTACCATTATGCCGCATTTATTGAAGATCTGGGACTTGTGGAACACTTTTTGTTCCGTTTATTCCCATTTTCTCATTAAAAATTGAAACCAGGGTGCACACTAGAATTAAGTGTGTTGCTCTGAAAAGCCAAATACTGCTCTCTCTTCTGGCAATGACAAAATTCCCATTACTTTTATTGGCACAGCACTGAGCCCTAGAGTTAAAAGTAGCTCAATCAGTGACAGAACCATTGCATTCAAAATGAAATGCTGCTCTTGATGCAGAGCTGAATTTCTTACTTTGCTGTCATTTGTGAAAAATAATAATGATCTTTGCAGATGCCATCTGTGTAGGTCTCTGCCTTCCTTCCAAACCGTTTTCTGACTTGAATTGCTTGGTCACCACCACAGAAATGCCAATAAGCCAAAAGTGACACATCCAAGCCACAGGAGGGTGGGCACAAGGTCAGCTCAAAGTTTGGGTGCCAAGCGGATGATAAGTAAAGGACTCCTCTTACCAGCAGTCCTGGGATATGGAGGATTCTTCTTTCAAATTGCAAGACAGGAAGATTTACAGTGCATTTTCTGGTTGTCTCATGCTATTTATCTTAGGAAATCATCTTTACCTGTGCAGCTAAATCTTGAGAAGAGAAACATGATGTTTTCTTTCCAGATAAACTGTTAGATCCATTCAAAAAAAAAAACCAGTCATCACTCTGTGACAACTCTTATGAGTCTGTCATGTACCTGTGATTTAGTGTCTCTTGGAAGGACCCAGATGATGAAATACAGAGACTGCAGAAGAGTGTCAGCTTGCACTGCCACAGAAAAGTTTGAGAAAAAATCCTTTAAAATACGAATAAAATCTAAATTTAGAAAGTAGCAACAAACTATCTAAAAATAATATTAATCCTTTTTAAAATAAAATCACTGGAATTTGGAGGTGCAGGTGTGATTTTTGAAGTTTGTAAATCATTGTTATATAAATATAATAGTCATGGCATTCTTGTCAATAACATGATCTCTTTGTCAAACACTCATATCTTCATGTGTTCCCCCTAGCAAATGTGCTAAAAGTAGCAACCCAAAGGTTTCTGTTAGGTGCTGGATTTGGCTACATGAGGACAACTGACTGGATAGAAAGTCCTGGACAACAAAATCTACTCCCTTTGAAGCTGACACCTTGGTACAGCTATTTTTATCTCCTTCCTGCTAAGCTTTTTGATGCCGTAGCTCTTGGACCAGATGAGGGAGTGAGCGGTCAGACTGTCTCCAGCACACACCACAACACTGCAAAATTCCTCCAAAGTCCTCCTGCAAAGCTGCACCCAGAGAAACAACTTTCCCTTTCCTAACCCAGGGCATTGGCTGGGCTCCAGACTGACCTCCTAAGACTAGGCACTCAAAATTTACAGCCCTGTAAGTTTTGAGTGCCCTTACTCAGCCCTGTTTGCAGGCTTGTTTATGCCACAAGACTGTGCAAAGAACTGCTTGAAATCTACTGGTAAGGTCAAGCGCCAGAGAAGGTTTGCAAATGTCTAATTATCTCATTTAAACCACCTTCTGAAACACTTTATTTCTAAATTATGAAGAGGTTTAATAATAGCTTTCAGCTTCATTAACTCTTTTATATACCTGGAGTTAGAAAACCCACAAAAATCTTGATTAATTGCCCAGCAGTGTTGTCTGACATAGTGTAAGGTTTACACCGATGTTAAAACCTTTCTGAGAAAGTGAATTTTTACATGACGACAGCATCTGGTGTGTGGAAAAATAGAAAGCTGATCTCATGTCATATTCCTCTTTTTCTGAAAAATTTTACAGATCAGCAATTTGGCTGAAAGTGCAGCAATGCATTCAGCTAGAACAGCACCTTTCAAAACTGTGTGAAAATGGGACCTTGACCGTATTTCGCAAGTTTCTATCCAAGGTCAGAATTCACCATAATAACCACATTTTGTTAACAAACATCTTTTCTGACATGGAAATAGCACGAGACAAGTTTTAGAACACAGCAGAATGAGTGATGGCTGCTATGCACATGGTTTCTAAATCTTTTTGTTACTGCCCTACACCCCATGCATTTTGAGATATTCAGCACAATCCAGGTTCCTTCTCAAATGGTTTACATGCAAAATTCTGAACTTTTCATATTCAAAAGCCTTTCTCCAGTCAACATGCACTTGGGGTGCGTGAGGAATGGAAAAGGAGCAAATAATATACTGCCGGCTGCCGTTTAGCCAATCTGACTGATCCAGTTAAGAACAGGGGTGACTTCCAAGGACACCCAGCACAATGTCAAAGTTGAAATTTTGAGA
Source organism: Acanthiza pusilla (assembly GCA_036630365.1). NCBI lineage: Eukaryota > Metazoa > Chordata > Aves > Passeriformes > Acanthizidae > Acanthiza > Acanthiza pusilla. The sequence continues at coordinate 6,082,723 of JAXCHO010000036.1, forward strand.
CATTCTCTTTGAAAAGAAAATGAAGATAAAAGTAGCAAGAAGTCAAAATGCATGAATTGTGAATTACCATTTAATATTCCAGTGAAGAGACATATGAATAAAGACAAGGGTGCCTTGCTGCTAAAAATAACCTCGTTTTTAACGCTGATCTGCTGCTGTAATGAGAGTGTTCAGCAATTTTCAAGTCTATCAGTTTTTAAATCTACTGTGTCAGCCTGAGAGAAGAAAAACTCACTCTGACTTTTAGACAAAATGTAATTATTTGTCTAACTTACCTCTCATTTTGGAAACAAAGTATATTCTCCAAACCAAAGGCAAGCTATCACCTTGGGATTAAGCAAAGCATGAAATCACAGAGCAGTGAAGAGAGCCCCTGGGAGATAAGAAATACTTAGTGTCAGAACCACTTCAAAGAGCGTAGGATCATCATCTTGCGCTATTGTACAAGTGGCTATTCACACACAAATCTGCCATGATTAAATTAATATTTGTGAGCTTAACTGTGATCCTTTCTCCTTTGCTTAATGAAGGACTAATTCCAATGAAGATGAAGGAATTACATGCATGTGACTGACCCCAGAATTAGGCTTCATACATGGCTTGGATGACTTTGATTTTTGGGGGGAGTCTGTGGAGGCTGCTCTCCCAAAGCTTTCTCTTCTTCCATGGAAGCCCCTGCAACATTCTAAGGGGGCTTAAAGTGAATTTACCAAAGGGTACCAACAGGAAAAAGCATTTACATTTGGATTCTGTGAGAGAAAGAACATCTTCACTCAGAAGCAAAGAATATAGCAAATGTCATATTTCTAACAGACCACTGCCATTTCAGCAACGGTTTCAGCACAATTCGTCATAGTGTCCAAATATAATTGTCACTGATAAGTAGCCTGTTCCAAAGGTCTTCAAAAAAATATGTTAGGTAATGAAAAGAGAGAGAAGAATACAACAATATAAGGGAAAAGTGGAAAGGGAACTGTGATATCTTGTTTGAATGACAAGCAAACTTTCTGTGTCTTCGCTGCAAGAGAAAAAAGGGTTTTGTGACTGAGAAGCATTTCAAAGGACCTGTCACAGCTCAAAATCCTAGCAGAAGCAAGGCACAGGTCGCTGGTACAGCAGTCAAGGCAACCTTTATATCTTTATCTCACTAGTTACAGTGAGATAAAAAAATCACAGTGCCTTGTATCTGCAAAGGCTGCATGTTAACATAACTACCTCAATGTCAAAGAATGTCTTGGTTTTCCATAAGAATAGCTATGAAATTAAGCACTTTTAAGCATTCTATCAGAATATCCAACTACATTATTTTTATAGGCTGAGAATTTACCAAGCAGATACTTCAGAATACAAATTGGGCCCGCAGGGTAGGGATGGAGAGGGGAGTTTGTGGCAAGTTCATATTTGTACAGTTCTTGTCCTATCTGTTCCAGCATGCAACAACACTTAACAGCCCTAAAAAAAGATGCAAAAATTGACTGTCTTGCCAGATCGCACTCATTTTTTTTCTCTTTTTTTTTTTTCTTCACACTCCACCACTTTTCCAGCACCCATGCTGTAGTTCTGTAAATAAACAACATGACAAAATGGCTTTTGTACTCAGGCTTAAAGAATATCAGTTAATAGATATAATTATATATAACTATACATAATATTGACTAGATTTAATTCCACAGCATAGTAATCTTAGAAAAATAAGTCCCCTTGTTATCCATATGACCAGTTCAAGATGAGCACAGTACCACAGAATCGCTGCATGGTTGAAGTCGGAAGGGATGTCTGGAGGTCATCTGGTCCAACCCCTCTGCTCAAGCAGGCCACACAGAGACAATGCCTAGGACCATGCCCAGATGGCTCTTGATTCTCCCCAAGGATGGAGACCTCCTGCCTTTCTTGTGCAACCTGTGCCAGGGCTGGGTCACTCTCCCAGTAATACTGGGTAGCTTGCTCTGGAGAAAAAAATACTAGCCCTGTGGTCAAAGGACCACTTCTGCTTCCAAAAGGATACCCTCTGGAACCACAACTATAATGACTTTTTTTATTACAGATGGGACATATTCTTATTGTCCCCTGGGAATTATGGATCTGCAGGGGACAAACTGATCATCAGATACCTACATCTATGGAAATGAGTGAAACTTTTACCCTGTATTGTAAGTCCATGGCTGCTACTATGCAGAACTCGAAGTTGTCCTATGGAGTTTAAGATTCTCATAGGTTTAGACAATTGAACCCACTCTAGGACTATTTTGACTACAAAGGCTGCTTAAGCACTTCAGGTTCCTGTAGCTACCAATATACAGGCACATACATGTGATTATCTCAGTCTTGAATTGAATCCCATTCCATCTCCTTTCACTTCTAAGTAAATTATTATTACTAACAACTACTCTGCACCCGACTGACTTAAATTGCTATCACTAACATAAAAATTTATAAAAGCTACTGTTGAGAGTTTTTAAAGGAAAAACAAATTTAGAATTTTAGCTCTTTTACCTTTGCTTATGATTGAAGGAGGCACTTCAGAAAACTGATTTGTGATGGTAAGTTTTCTAGATGCAGGTTTAGAGTAGACTGGTCTGTAGCTAAGGTAGTTGTTAGCTTAGGTGATCCCGGGCACCTGGTACTAATTACTGTAGGTGAAATTGGCTGCAGTCCCCATCTGCTACACAGACCTATTCTGGCATCTATAGAACATTCCCTAGGACAGGCAATTCAACATTAAATGTCCCTGTGCATGGCAGGAGGGTTGGAACTGGACAATCTTTTAAGGTTCATTCCAATGCAGGTCATTCTCTGACTCTGACTGCATGATGTTGACACTATTGTCTGCTGGAAAGTGGCATGACATGTGCCACAGCTTAGTGAAGAACTACATCACAGGGTCCATGACCCGCCCTGAATGAGGGACATGAGGAACTCTGCAGCCACAGTGCTGAGCAGAAATAGAGGTACTATTTGTGTGCATTTTTTGAGAAATGGAGGTATTTCAGCTTTCATTGCAGCAGGGCTAAGAAGGAGAGCCTGGCAATAATGTTGGAGAAGTAGTTTGGGTCCATGAAAGTTTGATTCCCTGGGAATTCCTGATGCTGCTCAGAACACAATGCTGGGGCCAGCAGCCAGCTTGTCCACCTGACACGTGGCTTTGTCAAGTGTTAGACAAGGTCCAGCATGTCCCACATAGCACAAATGGGCTTTGCTCAAATCTGGACCACCCCACTGCTCCTCAACCCAATGGATGTGTGCACGCACAGGACAAGCCAGGCCTTGGCACAGGCTCTGCAGGGCACAGAGGGGCAGAGGAGGTACACTCTGGGCTGATACTTTACCCCTCGTTTCTCCTTCAGAAATTTCAGCCACTGAAACATTTGAACAAAGTTTTGCCTTACTACAATAAGATGTCTTCAGTGTTTACTTCTTGCCACTGCCAAATGGTTTTAATACCATCTTTCTGGTTTTGGGGAGTTAAGGAGCTTAGTTAAACCTAACCAAATATCTGCAGATTTTCCAGGCACAGAAAACTACAATTCAGTGATTTCAGGCAATTTGCAAAAAATCCACAAAATCTGAATTTCTTATTATTTAAATTACTAATTTTATCGGAAAGCCACTTCCATTTATGTTAATTTTGGTGTAGTTGGGAAAGTGAGCAGCTAGTGAGGCTATTAATCAAACATTCCCTGAATCAAAACAATTGGCTAATTACTTCTAGATGCATGTGGCTTTTACTATGCATGAATTAGTTACTAATTCACCCATCCTGCATTTTAATATTCAGCTAACAAGTTTAGATTGATTTTACAGAAACTTTTGTGTTTTCTCAAATTGAGACCTTTGTCACTTACCGAAGAGCTCTAAACAGTAAATAAATATTTCATGGGATCTTAGGAAAAACGTCCTCTTTAAACTTGTTTAAAGAAAACAGTTTATTGAACAGCAGAATAAAATTGAGAGCTGAGCCATGTTCTCCTCAAGCTCAGCCCAGAGCCCAGGGAAAAAAAGACAACGCTAATAGTGCAATTTGCTGGTGTCAGAAGTGGAAGGGCTGCCAGGGCCTCAAGCCAGCTAACTCCAATTGCTCCCCGCTGTGAAGAGCATCTGATCATCGGCGACTCACAAGGTGCATGCAAAAGAAATGAGCCATGTCATGCTTTAACCCCAGCCAGCAGCCAAGCACCACGCAGCCACTCACTCACTCCCTCTGCCAGCAGCAGGGGTCAGGGAGAGAATCAGAAGAGTAAAAGCTGGAGAATTTGTGGGTTGACATAAAGACAGTTTAATAAGGAAAATTGTGGCAAAAGCCACACACACAATCTAAGAAAAAACAGTTAATTAATTTACTGCTTCCCAAGATCAGGCAGGTGTTCAGCCACCCCCAGGAGAGCAGGGTCCCATCACACATAACAGTGACTTGGGAAGACAAACTCCATCTCTCCAAGCATCCCCCCCTTCCTCCTTCTTCCCCCTACTTTATATTCTGAGCATGATGTCACATGGCATGGAATCTCCCTTCAGTCAGTCCTGGCTGTGTCTCCTCCTAGCCTCCCATGCACCCCCAACTTCCTCACCAGTCTGGCAGTAAGAAAAGCAGAAAAGGCATTGGGTCGGTGTAAGCCCTGCTCAGTAAAACCAAAAACATCTCTATATTATTAACCCTGTGTTCAGCAGAAATCCAAAACACAGCCCCACACCACATAGTACCTTTGCCACTGCAAAGAAAATGAATTCTATCCCAGCAGAAACCAGCACAGCCATGTCTGTAACCAGGAGGAAAAGTAGGAGGACAGGGACAGTAGATCCTGTCTCTCCACATCCATGGGAGGAAACAAGAGGTAGAAGCTTCAAAAATCAAAGGGAGAAGCTGCGTCTGGTTAAGCAGAGAAGTGGACAGCTAGGAGAGATAAATCCCACTGGCTTTTATTATGAAGATACTGTGTTCATTGTTAGTGAAGAGCAGGCATAAACTTTCTTGCCACTGTCACAGAAGCATGGCAACAGTAGTAAGTATGGAAATGATCAATAAACCCTAGCTTTTTTTTAGGGAGTCAAACTCTCCAAAATCTCCTGCTGTCACTTCTTTGCTGGAAGCAGTTAAATCCAGAGATAGTTCAGCATCCATAGGAGAAAATGCAGCTCATGTCTCCAGCTACATCTGGTAACTCTCAGCAGCAATTAAAGGCGGAAGATGACAGCACCCAGAGCCAGAGAAGCGCTGGGTCACAGAAATGCCCTGAGCTGCCTCCACTGCACCATGGGCACAAGTGTGGGGTTGGCAGCAGTGCTGGTTTAGGGCATCCTGTTCTCCTCCACCATGGGGACACAGGGCACAGCTTTGTCCCAAAGCAGCTTTGTGCATGTGACCTGCTCTGTCTGCAAGACTGAGCATCAACACAGGGACTGTCCCTCCCGTACTCCTCAGGGCTGCTGTCGCTCCAGGGCTCTGCTTGCTGCAGTCACAGGGCACTGGGGAACTTCCTTGGACATTTATTACAAAGGAAGAAGAATGAGAGCAAATGAACCAAAATGCAGAACTTCGGATACAACAGCTAACAACTTGCAAACCTGACAATGACATTTTGCTCCTGTTATGGAGCCTTGAAGATTATTTATTTATTTATTTTTAATGTGTTTTGTACTTTGTGTTCCTCTCTCAGAGGTGATTTAAATCTCAGCAGATATTTCCCTTTATTAAAGTGGTATTGAAATCTCCTCAAGCCACTTTACAAGGTTTCTGGTTACTGATTTTTAGGGACTGTGTCATCTCCTCAGAACAAGATATTTGATCAGTCACAACAGTAGCTTTTTGTCTTCCTAGTTTTTCCTCAAGCCTAATGAGAGGTTGTAGGACTCCCTGAAAGACCACGTGCAGCAGGGAGAAGTGTTTTATTGGCAGATCAGGCAGAGAACACTCAACTGCATCTCCATCCATGGTGGTCTCTCCTAGAGGAGAAAACATTCCAGTGTCATTTATGTGCCTGGCCACTGCCAGCGCTACTGACTGGCACCAGCTGTGCTTGATGCAGAGGACAAGTGTTACATATCTGAATTATATGCTTAAAGTTGCACAGATGCTTAAAGATTTTCCGTACCAGAACCTCTCCCTCGAGGATGCGGTGGCACATGATGAGCCCTTCAGTGAGAGAGCCAGTTCAGGAAAGTCCTGTTCAAACCCCTGCTGTGGAGTCATGCCCACCCCTTCCATCAGAGGTTGACTCTTTGCTTACAGTGACCCAACGTCTGTGTGATCACACTGTAACTCAGATTTCTGAAACTTTCTAGTTCTTCACAAGTGCTTTTGGGGGTGACATCACTTCACAGATGCGGGCTGTGCAAAAACTAGACATCCCTTAATGCAGCCACCCGAATGCCAGGGTCTGTGCTGAAACTTCAGCTCATCCTCTTTGGTCAATGGCAAGAAACTGCACTTGCGAGGAGAGATCCAGCCCTGTGCCTTTGGGTGATCAGTCTCTGGAGATGTTTGTTTCTCTGCACTAACATATCCAGAATGACTGTTGTACACTGATATTGGAACAAGGCTGGGTGAGATAAATCCCACTCAGATGGTTTTGGACAAGGCACAGAGGATAGAGCTGTATCCAGTAATAGACATGAGCCATTCAGACTGCTGTGGGTGTGAGTCCTGCCTCAGGCACTGTCCTGTCACACTCAGCTTTGATGGCACAAGTCTCCACTGGAGCTCTACAGCTGCAGAAGATGCTGACTGCAGCAGACAGTGGCCTGTGCCTGGGAAAACGGTCTCTGGCACTAATGCAGCACAGTCACACCATGCAGTGCAGCAGGTGAGTGTCTGGCTCCTGCCTCTGAGTGCCTCTCCTTCAGCTGAAGGGACACAAGAGTATCTTTTCAGCAGAGAATGCTCTGATACTCACAAATTGTTCCACATCATGACAAGGGACAACATTTTGAAATTTCCCAAGGAAAAAAAAGTGAACAAAATATATCTGAGACAGTGGAAAAACCTACTCTAAAGACATACCTTTGGATTTTATAGTGCAGAGAAAATGCTACATACTTAACAGGGATTATATTTCTGTTATTACAATGAGCATTTTAATCTAGTAGTCTAGATTGCAGTCTAGTATCCTAATGCACTAATAAAGTTGCAATGAAATGTTTTGCCTTCTCCTCATTGAAAGTTTTAGAGAAAAGGTTTGTTCCCATAAAACATTGTTTCAATTAAAGAGCATTTTTCATTGCAAGATCATTCTCTGAGAATTTTGAGGTACCTTTAGCTATGACAATAAAGATGTATAGATTACAGATGATGCTGGTCTGAATCTGTTTCCTATATAAAAATATTTCCTGTACCATGCTGGATTTGCAGATAAACCCTTTTTCCCAATATAAAATAAGGGAGAAAAAAATTCAGATTAAGAGAGATTAAAATAATCTTAGAACTGTTAGAAAATAGATTGATGTGTTGTCAGAGTGAAAAAGAGACCCAGAAAGTGAAAGCTAGGGCTGAAAATGTCAGACTTAAAATAAATCTAGCCAGGCAAGTTGAATTTTAAATTGTTCCATAATACTACAGTGACATTCTGAGCAATAATTAAATTCTCTATTGTTTGCATTCAGTGAAGAATCTTTTAATATCCTGCAATTTATCATTCTAAAATTGCATAGCAATATAATCCTCTCCATTCTAAATAGAGCTGTAATTTTAAAAGAAGTGGTAAAATGCATCAGAAATTCACCACAAACTGCTGGCATAATTTTTCTTGGTTTGGTGATTTTTGATGAGATATTGAAATTAGTTCATTAAAAGACAAAATCTGAAGGACTACTAAGCAGTGAGCAGAACAGAGATGCTCAGGCTCCTCCCTGATGAGGAGGTTTAGGGTCTCTTTGCTCCATTTCCTATGGACACAGGCTCAAGGTAAGTTCTTGGCTACACTGGCAGATGACTGTGATTATTTTAGTGGGTTATCCCCACTGAAGTGGGGTGTAGATAACAGCAGAACTGGACCCTGACAGCAGTGCATGGACCAGCTGCATATTGCAGCCACTCATGGTTTGTGCAATTTGGAGCTTGGTGCCCGAGATGACTGCACAGGGGAGATCAGTGACTCTCCATCATGCTGAAGCACTGGGATGGAGTCACCCTCACACAAGTTTGGACACTTAAAGTTTGCCCCAAAGCTTACAACTTTCCTAGACTTCTAGGACTCCTACGTAAAGCTACAGAACTCCTTCAAAGAAAGCGATGCTCAAGTTAAACAGCTGCTGACAGTTCCCAATTCAGTTGTTTTGGACCAACAGAGAAGGTCATAATCTCTAAGGCAAGCCATTCTCCCACTGCTAAAATTCATTCTCTCCTAATGCATGCCATTTTAACGCATGCCATTTTAAACCTCCTCAAAAGAGCAAGCCTCCTTTGTCCTTCTCTCTTACTGAGCTTCAGTTTTGGCTCCTGGTAGCTTTTGTCATTGACCACCATGTGATGCCCCTTCCATCAGGAGGTGCCTGTTCCTCTAGGATTTGGGAAGTTTGATATGAAAACCTTTAAGCTGAGAAATAAATGCATCATCTGTGACATGGGCTGGTGAACGAGCACATGATGACAAATATCCCAGAAGAAGGCAGGGAAGAAGCGTGAGCATGTGAAAATCAGGAGAAGCTGCTAATTCCCAGATGTAAAAGATGCAGGCAATCCACTGATGCACGAGGCAGGGCCATCTTCCTTGTTCCCACAGCATTATTTCTTCCTCAGAAAGTGGCTGCATGCAGGCAGTTGCCCACCACCCCATTTAAACCCTGGAGAGCTGAGCCAGAGGTTCTTCAAACACAGCCAAAAGCTGCAGGACCTCTGTCCTCAGCCCCTGGAAAAGGCTGATACCTGAACAGAGAATGCACAGGGGAAAGGGGAGCCACAATGTTGCCCTCACACAGCACCTACTCATTGGTCCTCTCCTGCACACAAAATGGTCTGTAGGCAATATTCCAATGAGTATCTCAACAGACAGGGCCTTCAGAAAGGATCTGTGTAAGGAGAGTGGTGGAAGAGAGAAATTACGTGGCAATGAGTGAAATGAAACCAAAATAGGCAGCTGCCAAAACCTGAGATATCTATAAACACTGACTATGGAGACACAGTTAAGACAAACATAATGTTTTAACACAAGGTTAAGTGAGTTGGAGACAAGAACCTCTGCTTTGCTCTCTTGGGAAGGAGAACATAAAAGAACTGAACTTCTCACAATGAAGCAACAAATAATTGCTTTGCCTTATTACCCTGTCATCTTCCTCTTCCCCTCAGCCCTCATGAGCCATCCCTCACTGATCCCAGTGCCAGTGGCACAGATCTGTGAGTGGAAACGACATTCGTCTCGTGGTGCTAAGGACCAAGTTCTCCTCTGTAGAGGAAGAGCAGGGAATGAGCAAACAGCTCCAAGCACCCCTGCCTTCCCTCCTTGGCCCTGTTCTGGCACGGGGAAAGAAATGAGCTGTGTGCAGGCAGAAAAACTGAGGGTAGCAGCTATCCAGGGTGGCTGCAATGCCAGGATGCAGGAAAACTAGGGAAGGCCAGTTAACATTAAAGAAACTGTATGAGGACTCACGGTTTTTTCCTCTAAATTCCCCACATCCAGACCCTTTGGGCACTATATTTCCAAACTCAAGTTCCCATCTATAAGTAATTTTACTCATTTATACAGATCTTTATTCAGGAGAAAATCTAGTATTGTGAAAAAAATAATGGTCCTAGGATTTTGGGCTCTTTCTTTTCAATTCCACAGAAGTTACCACAGACAGTAATTAATGAGACATGGGACTCCAATAATTATTACTATTCTTTCTCATTATTGTGTCTTAAGATATGAAGTTTGCTCATATTTATTATAAATCCTCAGCTGCTCCTACCCAACCATTCAATTTAAAGACACAAGCACCACAGGTGGGTAAGATGCAATTTCCCCCTGTACATTTGTACTACCACAGGTTTCTGTATCTCAGCAGTATCAGAAAGCAAACTATTCTACCCTTTTCAAAAGCTGATTTATTACCATCTCAGAAAGACAAGCAGCATCGTTAAAATGCACAGTAATTTACTGCTCTTAAAATCAATCAAGCACAGCCAGCACTGGCTGCTATATTGACAGGGTAAAAACATGAGCCTGTCCACTGCACCAGCTCCAGCACTGCTGGCTGTGATCTCATCAGGCTGGAGACAAGCGTGAACATTGCCAGCCACGTCCCCATGGAGTTCGCAAAGATCCGGCTAAGAGTAACTTGGAGGCAAGTAGAGAAGCATTTAACATTTCTTTAATATCCTTCAGAGACACTCAGATGAACTGGAGGTTGAAACCCTGCAAAAAATGGGCAGCTAGCAGCTGTTAAGAGGAGAAGAGATTGACTTCAGAGGGACCAAGGGAACTTTTTTGTTTTGAGTGACTTACGGAAGGAGTGAAGGAAGAAGGTTTCCTGCTGTTCTTGCTTATCCCAGGGGAAATGGGTTGAGCCAGAGCAGTGCAGCACTGTCCAGCCCCACCACTGTGAATCCCTCAGGGTCACAGATACCACATTTCCCAGTGCCTCTTCATTCCAACAGGATGCCTGAAATAAGGAACCCCCTCATCATGGCTTTCTGCAGATGAGGATACTGAGCTCTGTTAGAGGGAACAGTCACTTGGTATCTACCATAGGTCATAACTGCTGCTAGCCCTCAGGCCCACCCTGCAGAGTCACATCACCTAAGTGACATGCTCTCGAATGACAGGCTGAAGCCATTAAGATCCTTTTAACCAGGACAGCCTGCCAGCTGGGATACAGTACTGAGTGCTGTTTCATGGCTGTCTTCTGTGTTGATGATCTAAACAATGCCAGAGGCCCTCTTCTGCTCCCCTAAGGCCAACAGATACAACCGGTTGGTATCCTTATTATCAAAAACAAATGTGTGTGACCACATCCCAGCTGTCTACAAGGAGAAGTCTCTGGCTCATGGCACTTTTTAGACCATGCCCAGGAATCCTTGGGAGAGTTCTAGTTGGTCTGGGATTCAAACACACCGTGTTTTTCTCTGCAAACTCAATAAAAGTTCAAGCTTAAAGGGCTTGTGCCTACTTAACTGAATAGTCTAGAGGTAGCCTTCCATAATGCAGATAGCCAATATCTAGTGTGCACCTGTGACATTTTCATGTCCAGCAGAGGTTTTGGTACAAAATTACTAAGAACTACACTGCTTAGGCATCATTTACTGGTTTAGAATGTTGCAAAAAATCCAAAATATAGAATGTAAGACCATCATGTTCACTTCATATTTTCAGTGTGAGCCTCATCAAATCTGTAGCAGTTACCCTATCCTTTACTCTGAAATGAGTTTACAGTGAAGTAATGGTCTCAGAGTAATCTTTCTGTATTGTGAGAAATCACTGAACACAGGGACTCTCCACAAATGATCAAAACTAGCTATTGAGTTTTTCCTATTCATTGTACAGACAAAAATCTCATATGGCAGCATTCCCCAAGGGTAGGAAAAAATGAAAAGGAAGAGTAAATTTTAAATATTTTTGTGCATTCTGAAGGAAATTTTAAAATATAGAAAATTTAAGGAAGGCATACTGTTGATTTTTTTTTCTTGGTTTAGGCTTTCGCTGAACTTCTAGTAGTTACTGATTAATGCATAAGATTCTTTGCATAGGTACCAAAGCATCATGGTGATGGCTGTGGAATAGAAGCTGAGATAAGGAAAATGAATTTGAGGCTGCGGCAGATTGAAAGGTCTGTTGCTCTGCTGTGATATCTTTGCTAAAGTATTGTAACCATGACATTCTTGCTACAGGGGTAACATTATCAATCCTTCCATAAACCCATAGGATAATTAAAAACCTTCAGGGCAGATATACTTCCCAGTACAATTCCAGTTTTTGGAATATTTGTGTATAATAAATGGTTATGGGTGAACTCTGAACAAAATACCTAATCAGTGTCACAACTACATTTGTGTTATCTCAGACCAATCTCCCCTAAAGCAGACATCCTCATTTTAACTATAGAAGACATTTCTCTAAGCTGCAGCAACTTGAATGTATCTCATTCATCTTTGTTCTCCTGATGAATTGAGTCTAGACTACCAGTCGGGGGGTGCGGGAGAATCTGCCTCATGCAATTATCTGTATTTAAAAAGTGAGTGTAGACATTGGGACTAAACAGCAGGAAAAGGCTCTTACTCAGACTATGCAATAAAGGGCAATCACATTTGTGATTTGAGTTTCTTGTCTCTTACTTCATGAGTCAGCTTTGCCATTACTATTGCCAGATAGACCAGCGGAAATATTTTGAGTATACCTCATTTCTCTTTTACTTTATGCTGCATTGGATCCCCAAAAGAGAAGTCTTAATATGATCAGATACTAAAAGAGATCTCAGGTTTTGTCCATGCAAGTGGCATTAGAGCCAGATGATTCTAGCAAGAGTTTATAAGGAGCTTGACTCCTTATAACTCCACTACATTAGTTCCAGCTAATGATGGATGTGGTTTTGTTGGGAGCATTTAGATTTACCACATAATCATTGTTTCAGATCCAGACAGGTTCAATTTACAGACTCTATTTGTCCTTAGGAAAGCTACATTTACTCTGCTGAGCAAAAAGTCTGAATATTGAAAAGACATTTCCCTGGGGTGTGAATGAGGGTCTATTTGGCAGGAAGGAAAGTGGCAGCCTGGGAGCCAAGGTCTGCAGAAATCTTGAATCTAAATGTTCTCTCAACCCTCTGATTTCCAGGACTGCTTTCACATACAGTCACAAATGGAAAATACTTTGCAAAGGACTATAGGGATAGTGAAAAAATCCTACCACAGTGTTCATGCTACTTTTATTAAGTAAAACTTACCCTGCAAGGATTGGTTTCTGCTCTCATCCTTATTTTGTATCATAAAGCACTATGACTTCTGTAATCACATAATAGTTTGGGTTGGACAGGACATTAAAGATCACCTAGTTACAAGCCCTCTGCCATGGGCAGGGATATCTTCTTTCAGACCAGGCTGCTCAAAGCTCTGTCCAACCTGGCCTTGAACACTTTCAGGGATGGGGCATCCACACCTTCTCTGGCAACCTGTTCCAGCACTTCACCATCCTCACAGTAAATAATTTCTTCTTAATATCTAATCTAAATCTGTCAGTTTAAAGATATTCCCCCTTATCCTATCACTACAAGCCCTCCAGCTTTCTTTTACGGCTTTCCAGGTACTGGAAAGTGCTCTAAAGTGCCCCCAGAACCTACTCTTCTCTAGACTGACCAACCACAACTCTCTCAGCCTGAGTTAGGAGAGGAGAGGTGCTCCAGTCCTTTGATCATTTTTGTGGCCTCCTTTGGACCCACTTCCACAGGTCTATGTCCTCCTTATGTTGGTGGCCCCAGAGCTGACGCAGCACTGCAGGTGGGGTCTCACCAGAGCAGAGCAGAGGGACAGAATCCCCCCCTTGCCCTGCTGCCCACGATGCTTTTGGTGCAGTTCAGAACACGGTCAGCTTCCTGGGCTGCAAGGACACATTGCTCTTCTTGACTTCTGTGATGATGCCCACAGCTCATATCCTAACCCAAGTCCCTCTGCTTTAATACAAATGTTTCTACTATTTTCAATGGAGCCATTACAGAAAGCAATGTAATAAGCAAAGCTGAGATTTCGAAGTCTGTTTTTAATTTAGTGTCTTAATAGCATTGCATTCCTTGGAAACTGAGGACAAAGATCTCAGTCTCTTAAATGAAATCTTCCCTTAGCATTTCTGTGCCAAATCAAAATAGTCCAGTTTAATCAATGAAATAAATGGAGTGGTTAAATACAAATAACTTATAGACATTCATCTTCTACAACTCACAAGAACTGGGAGAGCATATGGTGTTAAGTGCTCAGTAAATTCTTTGGCAGATACTCTGGAAGAATAGTAAAGCAGGAAAGGAGACAGCAAAACATAATACAAAACAAAGAAAGTACCACATATAAATGTTTAGTGCTGCACTTCATTTAGAGTGGACCAACTTTTAAAACATTTGACATCAATTTCATTTGAAAGCTTTGAGCACTTATGGGTTTTTTAAATGCAGTTAAGTAACTATATTGGAAGAAATTCTTTACTGTGAGGGTGGTTAGATACTGGAGCAGGTTGCCCAGGTAGATTGTCGATATTCCAACTCTGGCAGTGTTCAAAACCAGGCTGGACAAGGCCTTCAGCAAATTGTTCTCGTGGAAATTTTCCCTGCCTATGTCGGGGTAGGCTGGGACTGGATGATCTTTATGGTCCATTCTAACACCTTAATGTGCTAGGATTCTGTCACACAAGTCCCAAAGAGAGCTGAATAATAGCAATAGCTGAGACATTAAAGCCATTTTATTGTATATGTGCTCTAATGTCTTTCTGCTGGCCAGAAACCCCAGGTATCTCAGCAGCTCAATAACAGCAACTTCAAACAACTTCTGTAAGCTGCTGCAGGCACCTTGGCAGTCCAACAAGAGATTACCACCAAAATAATTTGCTCCTGAGGCACTAGAAGAACTCATTGCACATGAGCTTAACTAAGAGTGCTAAGACCTATTACTAGGTTAAACAAAACACTTGCAGGCTCAGAGTGAATGGCACTGGCTGTGCTGACACTCAGGCAGATTGCACATCGTGCATGATTTGTACAGCAGATTGCTGTTGAAAATTGCACACCAAGTGCTGGCAGCTGTCTAAAGTCCTGCACAGTGGGAATTAGGTATGGAGAGAAAAGTTGGGGTGGTTCGTCCCTTCTCCCACGTTCTTTGAAGCTGCAGAAGCTATCCCAGGGGGTCACCACAGCCAGAACAGAATGTTGTCTCACAATACAGGAAAGCCCCTTTTCTACATTCCTTGGTAAAGGCCAGTTTCATTTAAGTGGCTAGAGGTACATACGTTCCTAGCTCACTTGGGATGCAGATTATGTTCTTACATGCATTTTGGAGATATTCCATTCATGGGAAAGTCTGATAAAACTCCGTAGTATGCTGTAAAACCCTTCGCAGAAACCACGATCATCTCTCAAAGGAGTGTTTGTCATCAGTCCCACCTCAGCCACAGCAACTCCCAAAAGGAGTTTGGTGTAACTGAAAGGGTGGCCAGGAAAAGGCCTGGCAGCCTACAAGTGCAGCCAGAGGGATTCTACCAAGTCTTTGTGGAAGGATGGGGGAGAAGTACTTCTGTCATTTCTCCACTTGCACAGGTGTGCAGGTATTGGAACATCTGGTCTCATGTCTGGAGCAAACTTCTTGCCCTCACTTTGCCTTGAACAGAAACCATTTACTTAAGTTTAAAAAAAAAAAAAAAAAATCTGCTCTTCTGATTCTATGTATCTGTGAAAACAGAAGAGACCTATACGCTATGTGGTTTACCTGCTTCATGTGTCATCCCACCACATGGCTGGCTCTAAGACCTACTCAGAAACAGAAGTGGAAAAAAACAGACAGGTATAAGACATCTCTAAATAAGATTTTCTGAGGCAGGGAACAGAAACCCATTCTAACCATTGGTTAGAAAGATACTATTTTCAGCTGCCAGCTATAATTAAACAACTCATTTTCCTAAGGCAGAAGAAGATCACAAGCTTCCTCCACAGAAAAAGGTTTTGGTTTTTAATTAAGTTGCCAAGGAACTGCTTTCACAGCCAAGCCTGTGAGATCTTGAGCTTGTGGGGTTGGTCTGAGGCTGTCAGATACATCCATATTTCATGCGAAAAACTATATACTTTAATGAAGACTTAAATGAGCAGCCTTTTAGGCATTTAACCTCTTTTCCTGCTGTGTATCTTTGGACAAGTAGCAGTTATTTGAGTAAAAATGCTTGGAATTTTCATGGTCTGCTGTGAGTCACTCTCAGAGGGCATTTTCTCAACAATAAGAAGCAAACCAGGACTGTAGGCAAGAGGCAGAACCCCAAGGTGGCCAGAGGGGTCTGGGAAAAAAGAGAGAGGGGATTGCAGTCTGGGAGGAGCAAGAGTGGAGGTCCATCCATGGGAAGGGTCTCTCTGCACCACCTGTCCTGGTGGGACCAGCTCTCCTCTCTAACATGTGCAGGCAGACACTTTGCATCTCCTTGCCACCTCTTCTCTCCAGGGACTGGGAGCCCATGGACACCCCTGGACAATCTATAACATAAAGAACAGCCATACCCCACAGTGTTGCAGGGAGAGCAAAGGTAGAGACAAACACCACTGCACAAACCCAGTCTCATGGGTGTGTGGTGACACAATGCTCTTTTTTCCCTCTCTCTCCAATCCTACTCTTCATTATTTACTCTGATTTTATTGTTCTGATCTCTAATTGCACTATTTTCTAAAGCATTTGTCTAATAGTCAGTGAGGTAAACAAAGATGTGTTATGTGGCATAGTACTGCTGCCTTGAGCAGAACTTTAAAAAGATGAGCTCTCTTATGCCCCAACAATTCTTCCGTTTCCAGTAATGTTTAAAGTATGTAATTATGTGCCAGATAACGACTTACCTTATTTGACATTTGAGAAATGCCAGGGTTATGTTTCCTTGAGTGCTCCCACAAGAAAGGCAGCATTTCTATGAGACCAACATGCTGAAATGCAACTCAGCACTGCTCTGGCTGAGGGGGACTGTGGGATCACCCCCAAATGCTGCTCAAAACTCTCATGCATGGCATGGAGGGCTGAGGGAAGATTAGAAGCATGTTTTAGAGTTGTGTAGGCTGTGCTTGGTGAAGGTCAGAGAGGCTTACCTACCTAGAGACTAGGTTTGCACAAGGTATGGAGAACATAACCAAATGGAACTATGACATTTATGTCTGTAATTAACAATTTATTTTTTTTCCTAAGAGCAGACAATATACTGAAGTTCCAGTAAGGGCCCTTATTATTTCCAAGAATCCCTTTATTTTTCTAAGGAAGAAAGCATCATTTCATTAAATACATACTTCCATCTGACACCCAAATCAATATTTATCCTTTACTGACAATGCAGTCAGACCCTCTGCTTCACTTGATATCCATTTTACTTCCTAACTTCTCCCATGTCCCTTTCAGTCCCCACCATTATAGAGCTGCTCTAGCTCCAATAGCAATGGCAACTAAGGTTGCCAAAAATGGTGACAGCAGTAAATGCATCCAACAATCCCTAAAAGTAATATGGGAAAAGAAGGGCTTTCTGCATTCTCTTTACGTTAGTAACCCTAAGGCATCCATTGGATCTGCCCAGGGGAATCTTGTGACTGGGAAAATTCAAAACTTGGCCTTCGCAGGTAAGATATAATTATGAGGCTTCATGCGATTTTTTTTTTGTTGTTTTCTTGGTTTTGGTTTCTTTTGTTTTGTTTTTGGTATTAGGAAGCTGAAACTTAAGAGAAAATACTTGTATCTCTCCGTTTGTCTTGGGTTATATCTTATCCCCAGGATTATAGGTTTCTTTTGGCAGCAACATTAACTGCCGGGGAAAAAATGGTGCAGAAAGAAAAGGTATTTATTTTCCTATAAACCTTTTACACTCAACTGTCTCCCCCTTGGCACTCTACCAGGAAGTGGGACAGCTTGCGCAGCTTGTGTTATTTAATAACCCCTGCATAGTCTGTGCATTCCTTTGAAGTCGTGTATTTCTAATATTTTCTAAATAAAACACCAAACAAACTCATCATATAAAGTGCATCCAGTCACCACCTGAATTTTAATGCTCCATTTCTGAAGTCTCTTTTCTGCCCCACAGATTTTTAAATACATGTTCGTATTGTGTGTCTAGAAAAAGACATGACTCAGTGACAGCTAAAACCACTTAAGCAGCCATTTGCCTCCGGATACAGAAAGCTTGTGCAAAGCTTGCAAAGCATTCCTCTGTGCATACAATTGGTATAAAGCCAGGGAATTAAGTGGAATTCCCTTACCTAAAGCTTATTTAGAGAGAAGGAAAGCTAATCACATTTAAGTACTCATAAATGAGAGAACTGCCTGGGTCAGATGTCCCTGTCATCCAGCAACTTGTCTCAAGAAAGGAGAGGGTGAACAGGATTTAGGTGTCTATACATTTGCTATTCTCACAGACTCTGTCAGGCAGGTGTTTATGGACTGCCTGAGCCAGAGGCAACATCCAGACAGCTACATTTAACAGTTTCTGATGGACTTGGCCTCTACTAATAGGTTCCTTTTCTGAACCCATTTTCACCTGCTGTGACCATGATGTTCTGCAGCAATGAGTTCCACAACTCTGTGCTATAGGAAGACACAAGGTATCTGTGCAAGGCATCTGACAAAGTCACAGAAGTGACCACTATTTTTTGTAGCATAACTCTCACCTGCCTTCCCTCACAGCTTTCTGTTCTCTTCTTCTGCTTTACCTTCTGAGGTTAAGGGAATATTTGACTCCACTGGGTGAGCACTCAGTGCAGCCAGTATCAGAGTTGTGGAGACTGATTTCTACAGCACCTAAAAGATTATGTATTTTGTTTTCAGTTTGTTTTTTTTTTCTTAGTGATTCCTAATGTTCCCTTTACCTTTGAACTTGAATATCAGCTCTTCCCTGAGTGCTGGTAGCTAAGTAATGTGTTTGTGTTTAGGTAGGGCCATTTCCTGCCTTGTGCAACTTGCAGTCACTGACAGAATTTCACCTGTCATTTTCTTACCAGGTCAGCTAGTATCATGAAATTCTCACTGCAAGATGAACTCTAGACACCAAATGAAAAATTTAAATTGAAAACAAACAAACTTTGTCTGATGAAGGGTGAAAATGAGAAAAAATAGTAGGATGAAAGCACACTGCTTTACAGCACCTCATTTCTAAAGAAGCTGCTATTCAGCTGTACGCTTGGTAGCACAATTTGCAAATCCCTTTATCTCACCAGAGATGAAATTTCCAACTCTGCAAAGGATCAATGTTCAAATACTTCCCAGGTTCTTAACAGCAATCTTAAGAGGGATTTAAGTAGTGCTTAAATTTTATATTAATGCCAAGACAGAGAACATTCAGTAAGTCCATATTTGCTCAGCTAGAGACCTGTAAAGGAAACTTCTGCTATATCCAAGAAAGAGTGCACCAGCTCCACAGAGGCTCTGGCTGACACCACAAACAGTTGATTGTGGTTGCTCTAAGTGACTTCCATACCTGCAACCTGGGAAATGGCTCATGGAGGAACATCCTGCCAAGGATAGACTGCAGGAGCCCTAGGGAGCAAAACCCTGTGCTTTCAAGAAAATGAAATAAATACAAAAGAGTTTTCATTTTTGAGGCACTCTAGGAAGAATTACAGCCAGATCAGTCTTGGTTTGCATGTTAGTTAATTATTTTAAAATTTGACACTAGAAGATATAATGTTATACATAACAGAAGCAGAAAGGAAAAATAGAAAATGTTTCTATGAGCAACCATAAATCCCAGGAACTACAAGCTCTGGCAGCTGTAATGGCACTAAATTTTTAAGATGGCTTTAGAAAGTAGAGGCTCTACATGTGGAAGTCAGGTTCTATTTAATTATTAAAGCCTCTGTGGAGTAATAAGAAAACAGATCGATCAACCAGATATTTAACAGTGTGCAGGCACTGGAACAAAAAATATACTCAATAAAATATATTTAACCCTCCATATGCATGTGCACACTTTATATGTATGCTCACATGCTGTAGCAAGCCCATAAGAGCACACCTTCACAGCCTATAAAGAAAGCATTTTATTTTCCAGCCTGTGCTGGCAGTGGACTTTCCTGTCATTAACGTTCAGTGCTTGGGCAATTCTGAGCAAGGAAATTAATAGTGAACGGGTCATAGCTCACCCCCAGGCATGTAAATAAATCTTATCCTTTTCATGTGTGTTTCTTACAGAAAAACGTACTTAGTTTGGCCAACAGGAATTTAAATTTAACTACATTTGTATCTTGATGATCACAGGTAATTTTTTTCTATCTTGTATGCAAAAGTCTTGGGAATATTAATGAGATCTCAGAATAATGGTTGTTCATTGATCTATATAACAGCTTTAGAAGGCAATTTTGTGCACACAGTTAAATATAAAGAGACTAAAACTATGATTTGCTTAATATACAGGACTTCACTTGCAGAAGTGTTCATCCATATTGTATGAGTTTATGTTTTATTTTCTGAGGTTGACAATGAAGAAGCAAGCTTCATTTTGGTCAGAGGTGAAGTGCTGTAATGTACATCTTTCTCCTTTTCCACAATACTGCTTGGTTCCTTTGAACTTGAACATTCTAAAGTTTTTTATCTCATTATGATTAATTATATAATTGTAATTCCAAACAATATATAAATATGTATATGGGAAAGCAAAATGGTTGCTTTTGTTCAGAATTCAATTTGGCTTCTTTCCAGTAAACAAATTGAAAATTTTCAGTTTTCATTAACTTTTCCCTTTTTTTAACTATTACTCATTTCAGCCTTTTTAATAAAAAAACTCCAGTTTCAGAACATTTTAGCTAATTTCATTAAATCTTTTAATGTACATCTCATTTGACTTGATCTAAATAAATTGCTGAACTAACAAAAAGACCAGATATCTAAGGAAATTGTTTCCCTGAATTTAATTAGACATACAGGCTTCCTCTGGACATCCTCCTCTTCACTAAGTCACTTTCTGGAGTGACTTCACTTCCATGTATTAAATGACCAGATTATACAGGATACTCAAAGCACACAATAATAGAGTCACAGTCTTAATGACTGAAAAGTAATTGGGCAGTCGTTATTCCAGATGCTTGTATAGAAATACATATTAAAAGAAACCCAGGTAAGTAATATTTAGCAATATTTCCTCTTATGTGTACCCAGAACTTGTTGCATCAGCTCAACAGCAATAAACTTTGTTAATTAACTATGTCTCCTCCGTGCTGCTGTAGCAGAGGATCATGGAGCAGAGCAGTGTGGTGGTACATGTGTTCCCCCTGTGCAGGGCAGCACAAAGCAACACCCTGTGTATCAGCACAGCAGGAAGTGCACACCGTTGGCACTGGCACATCAGGCTGTGCCTCATGGCCTTTGGAGCTGGACAAGCATCCTGTTCAGCTTCTTCTCTGGGGACACCAAGCGCCGCAAGAGGAGTGGTGCAAACAGTGGGAATGGCTGCAGCTACACCCACAGCTCTGCCTGGGAACACAGGCAGCAAATGAAGCTGGAGCACAGGCAAGCAGGGATGCAACAGTGACCAGACTTCAGAGATACGGCTAAGAAGAGGTTTTTAAAAGCAGAATTCCTCAGAATCAGCAAAAATCCCAGAATGGGAATGAGTCTTGTAAGAGGCATGGACCTGTTCTTTCTCCTGCTGTTCACTGTGATGAAGAGCTGGTGAGGAACAGCTGCCCTCTGCAACCCTGAACTGAGGATGAGGGACTTTGTGGCTGCATAAATAAATAAAACAATGCTGGAGACCAATCCCTGGCAACTTAAACAACTGGAATGGCATTGCAATGTTCTCAGTGTCAAACTGAATCATGAGACTTGTTAACAATTTAACTGTACAGATGACTAGGCTGCAGTGCTTGTATCTGTGCCACAGCATTTTTTTATTTACTAGAAGGAACACAGCCCTCACATAACCCTCTATGAATATTCCTCACTGGGCACTAGTTCATGGGAGTTTTGCAGCTCCAAAGTCCATTTTGTTCTTGGTTTGGGAACTGTCTCTGGTGTTTTCTGTATTCATACCTCCCTGGGTTTCCACGGATTTCTACAGACATTCAAACCCAAGGTGCTGGCATACGTGCTCAGTCTCTTGAAAAAGAACTCCACAACAAATTACAATCCCCTCTGCACAGCAGGCATGTTCATTACCTTGCTAATCAAAGCAAGTACTGTCAAAGGACCTGCGGAAAGGAAACTTGCATGTATACGTCAAGTTTGTTCCAATTTTAAAAATTGCTCGTTGCCTAATTCATTAAACAGTAGGAAGTAGAAATTAAACGTTAAATTTGGCAGAGATGCTACTGCTAATTATAAACCACAGTCTCTCATTAAGCACTTGCCTATCATTCTAATGTACAGTATGAACAAAAGAGGATAAAATACAATCTACTAATCAAATTGAAACCTAATGATATCCAGTTGAACTAACATGTGGTCATTTTCTCAAAAGATCAATTGGTAGCTTTATCTTGCTATTGCTAATTAACTGGGGCCTCATTGTTTGGAAATAGCATGGATTTTTTCCATATCACATTTGTTACTGTCATAAATAAGGACAGAA
This sequence comes from Acanthiza pusilla, assembly GCA_036630365.1. Taxonomy (NCBI): domain Eukaryota; kingdom Metazoa; phylum Chordata; class Aves; order Passeriformes; family Acanthizidae; genus Acanthiza; species Acanthiza pusilla. The sequence goes on from JAXCHO010000036.1 coordinate 6,104,889, forward strand.
GTGTACTTCACACTTGAACAAGAAGCACTGCCACAGGATATAGCTTTGTTTGCCATCTCTGTACTGCTTTATTTGATAAGGGACAATTATCTTTACAGGACAAAATCTCCCCATGTGACTCAGGTTTGACTCCTCTCATGGTCAAAAGAGTTGCTTTGTGTAGACACTACATGATTTACAGCTCTATTTGCTGGGTTACAAAGCAAAACTGCAACTCTTATCTGCCATACTCATCAAATATGAAAGGCAGATCAATATCCAATTGCTCTGTCCTGGTAGCAAGTTAGTCATTTAGAAATCACATATTCACGGTTGTGTTGAGGCCAGTGTTACTCCCTGAGAATGATGAAATTGCTAAGGTAAACGCTGCCTGTGCTGAAGGCAATGTTTGCAGTTGTCACCCTTCCCAAGAAAACGCAGATTATAATGGCACATTCCTTTTCTGTGAGACTGAAATCAAGGTGAATTCAACAGATAATTTTTTTTTCTGTGGCTTTCTCAGCTTTTCTATTTAGCTTTGCAAATCTGAAGTGGGTACTGGGGAAAAGATAAACTTTGTGATCTCTGTAAGATCCTGCTGTTGCCTTGACCTAACTCAAAGGATTCCTAGGAAAGCATATTCAAATCCAAGCTTGCATCTAAAAATACACAAATGGCAATTGCTTTCCTCTCAAGGCCATTCCCTTCTCCTACAATTTAGGAAATCAATTAGAGAAGATCCCAGTTGTGACAAACCATGCCAGAGTAAAAACAGTAGGATTTAAATGATGTAATTGTAGAAGTTGGAAAGTTAGTTGCCTATGTGTCAACTGCTCAGCCATGGTCACCTCACAATCAAAAGCAACTGCAAGGGGTAATTCATTTGACCTGTCTCAGCCTGAGAGGAACTGCCTTCTGGAAAAGGCTGGTTTTATCCACTGACTACGAGAGTGTCTCTGGTAATTACCTTTGACTTTTAGACAGATAGTTAAGTAGAGATGTATGCCACCTTATGTGCCACCTTCTGTCTATCATCCATGACATAACAATAATATTACATATTGATATGGTTTTCAATATGTAAGAACTCTGGGTTTCAAGTCTGCACAATTATTTTCTAGGCTGCCTCCTTGATTAGTATTTCTGCCCTTTGACAGGAATGAAAGCCCCTTGATTCTCCTTTCCTTTTCAGCACCAATATTTGAATCTGGGTTTCACAGTGTTTGGGGGGTTTAACAGGTAGCTTTAAAAAGCCCCTATCCCACATTGTTTTATTTTGCAGTTGTGAGCACACAGCAATTCAACACTCCCTGCAGCTAATGGTTATAATTTTTCTTTGCTCCAGCAGTTCATTTTAAGACAGATCCAAAATGGCTAAAGAAGCACTTGAAGATGATCTCTTCTGAAAGAGACTGTTAATTAACCTTCTGCTTTCCTGAATTTGCTAAAATCTGCATTGCTCTTCTTGTTAATTCCTCATCTCTTAACCTGCCATTTAAGCTTGTGCCCTCGGCCTTCAGAACCAAACCTTCCTATTTCTTCATTTTGCAAACAGATCAAGGGGCTGGTTCTTTAGTTCTTTCTATCATCCCTCCCAGACCTGGCTACAAGGAAGATTTTGAAAGCTTCTGTGAACTGTCAGCATTTTCCCTCGTTACTGCCTCTCTATTATCAGAAAATTTCAAAGTTTATTACGATCGCAACACCTTAATTTCTCTTAGATTTTGCAACTGTCTAATCAACATTACCAATTTAGTATGAAGCTGTCCAAAAGGTAACATTCATCTTGTTAGGACATTTAAAGGACTAAAAATGAAAGAATGTGTCTTCAATTAGCCATTATAGAAAGATTTGCTGTGCATTCCCAAATTAAGCTATTCCTACCCCTTTCCTCTAACAAAGTAGGCTATCCTAGTCTACCAGCCTGTTTCAATGTTTTAATATTTTCTTGCAACACACTGCAAAACAAGGCAACCCAGTGCGCACCAGAATCTTTCCTGTAGCTTTTGTCTCCCATCTTCCTCTGCCTAGCACTCAAATTTGCACCCCTTGTTGCCTGCTGCCTTCATCTGTCATAGTTTAAGCTGCAACCACTCTTAACACTGCTGATCTCATCACAGCCTGACCATGTTAGTTTGCAATTGACTTTACCATGCTGCCCAATGCCTTGGAAAGTAGTGTATTGTCTCCAAAGTCCAAGACAGCGGGATATTTGATTGTATTTTTCACAAAATACTATCCCAGCTATAATTACTTTGGAATAACACTGTTCAATTCCAGTCTAACCACACTTGTGCATAGCAGTGTTCATGTATTAGGTCCGGAAAAGACATGAGTAAAAGATGTCAATGATAAGAAAACTGGATAGTTGGATTATAGAAACAAACCTAGGTATTAAAAAGCAGGACATTTACCTTTTGAAGTGAGGAGGAATGTCTTCATGGCTGCCAGTGTCTCTGTGCAGTACAGACAAGATTCCAGCTCCACTTACACCAAGGTCCTGTCTTTCTCCTTGGCCTCGGAGGCCCTGCTTACAGATGAACACTTTGGCCACTGGGTATGTGCACATACAGGGAGGAATTTGTCTGGACTAATGCAGGTGGTCCTCCATCTGAATCGGTTGCCTGTGCTGCCACCATCAATGGCATGTAGAACTTTCAGGCTGTGATTCATCTGATTTATTCAGATGTCTGCATTAAGATGACATGTATCACATCTTAAAACTGCCTGTCTCTCACCACAGAGCTGAGAGTGACAGTGATTTAAATGTATATAGATACAAACACCTAGAAGTAACATCCATACTAATGTTGTAAACAGTATCCGGGCCAGGTGGCAGGAACAGGCTAGATAAATGCTCTCTCCACCTCCAAGGAAGGATGGTAATGTGTGACCTGCCCATGAGGAAAAGCCCTAGCCTCCTGGGATGCCTCCGCAGTTCTCATGAGGGCCTTGAGGGAGTGCTAGGAAGTGCATGAGACCAGAACTATGTCCACAACTTTTCTAGCAAGTCAACAGTGTGGACAATCAAGTTCCCAGTCCTTGGTCTGTGGCTTGGCACTTTTGATTTAAATGTTACCAAGTGCCATAGCTACTTTTAAACTGAGTTGTGATACTAATTTTCTCTCTCAGCTTTAGGTGCTAAAACAGGATCAGGAAATTTTTCTAAATGTATTATTTCTCTCTTTTTTCAGGACATCTAGCAATTTTCAGGATCAACACCTTCTCACAGACTATATTGCTTTGTTGAACTGCTTTACTGCTAGACAAATCACAGTTTAGCATCACATGCCATCACCTGCACACATCTCCATCTGTTATTAAAGGTTTACTTATGACTGGAGGGAAAGAGGTGCCCAAACACACACACACACACACACACAAGCAAAAGGCATTACTCTGTGATGCTGTTTCCATACAAGACCAAATAATTTACTGAGCTCCCATCCACAGCAGTTCTGCTACCTCTTCTCCAGGATGGGAAGCAGAGCTTCCCTGCCCACACTAACCTGCTGTCTGCTTATCCTGCCCACTTCCAGCCCATTGTACAAGGAGGAACAGCTTCAATAGAAGGAGTTCAAAAGCCTCTCTTTTTCATCCAAAGCAACGTAGCTCAATGCTTAGTTTCCATACATGCGACATGGGTCTGAATCTGCTCAGTCAAAGAAGGTAACAGAAGAAATAAGCTCCCCATATCCTGTTTCATTGCTTTGGTTAGACTGAGCTCTGTAGGGCATCTATGAAATCTGCAGAATTACTGGCCCAGGACACAGGTATGAGACAAGCAACTCTGCACAGTCCTATAGAAAATAAGGTTATTCTAGCATGCACAGAAAACTGAGTTGCCTGTGAAGCTCAAGCATCTCTGGTAGCAACCACATGGGAGTTTTGAATATTTAAGTCTTTGATACCCAAGACATAATTTAAGTTGGTTTTACACTCGAAGATCTCAATCACTTGCCCAAGACAGAAAGTCTCATTTTCTCATGGTGCTGTAAAAGGCCAACAGCAATACCCTGAATCTTAATGATACACTCATAACTGCGGGTTCTCTGCCTTCCAGCAAGTTACTTGGCTAGGCTTTGAGGGTGGAGGTGATTTTGGGCTAGCAAATCCCATGTTAAAATAGTCTTTATAATGATTTTTCAATTTGTATGATTTGATGTTTTCAAGAAAGATAATTTGAACATACAAAATATCTGGGTGCAACCTGGTAGCAATGTCATAGCAGATGTTTCACTGAAATTTGTAATTAATGCAGAGCTACACACCTTTAGTTAATATTTTTATGATTAAATTTTCTCTCCATAACCCCTGCAGTAACTCTTCAGGGGGCTGTAAAATCATCCGTATCACATTTTTAGAAAAATATTCCCCCAACTATTGCTAAGGAACAATTTAATTTCTCTATCCTGGATTTTAGTCTCAACTTTAAGGATTTCTTCTCATCATCTGCAGCACAAGCTGCGTACATTTTTATACCACTTCTTCAAATATAAATCTTCTTAAAACTCACCCATAAGAATGTGACCTCTGTATGTTTACCGGACATGAACCCTAGGCAAATTTTTCTCTGTTGGGAAAAGCTCACATAAGGGAATCATTCCCTTTCTGACAGAATAGAGCAGCAAATTCATTGCCTTTGTTAATCTGAGACCTCTCTATCCAAAAGAAGTTCTACTGTGCCGTCCTCCTGCTTGACCTCGGGGAATTTAGCAGTGAAGAGTCAGGATTTAGCCTCTGCCCCACTAGAAACCACTCATGCTCCCATTTCTGTGGCTTATTTCAGGTGCAGCCTCAGCCTGCAGCAGCTTACAAGACTTGCACTGACCTGTCTTAGGAGGAACAGAGAGTAAGACCAGGGCAGGCGGATGGAGAGAGTGGTTGCAGTCAAGCTGCCATGCTGACCCCCACACTCAGACCCCTTTGCCCACCTGCCCCAGCTGGAGAGATCTCTTCCTTGGCTCCTCACAGCATGAACAGGAGGAAGAGGTTTTGAATGACATCTCTTTATTTCCTTCTCTTCAGAGTCTGCATTAATGAGATATGCAGATCAGCAAACCAAAGTTAATTATTTTCTGACACAAATCAGGGGAGATGAATCACTGATTACTAAAGCAACTTTGAGGTCTCTCTTTGCATGGTTTATGTAAAACAAAGGGGAAAACGACAGCCACACAAAGTTCTGGTGGTGCCTGTAATACCCTTGAGGAAGCAGGGGTAGATGTTTCCACAAGCTTGTTTCACAGCCAGGAAAATCATAGAATCATTTGAGTTGGAAGGGACCTTAAATAGTTCCAAGTGCCCTGCCATGGGCAGGAAACCTTTCACTAGACCAGATTGCTCAAAGCCCCATCCAACCTGGCTTTGAGCACTTCCAGGGATGGGGCATCTGCAAACCCTCTGGGCAACCTGTTGCAGTGTCTTACAAAAAGAGTTTCCCATACATGCACAAAGTATCTGGAGGAGCTGATATTAGCCATAATGGGCAGGAATCCATTTGCTCACACTTCCTCTGCCTGAAGGCTCAATACGGCATTCAACCAAGTCCTTGGTACAGTTCCTAATAGAAATTACATAAGCGAGATCAGCAGTTATCTCTCTTTCCTAACTACAAAGGCAGCCTAAGATCCTGTCATTGTTTAAATAACTGTTTGACATAGAAGTCAAGCAGACAGCTCCCATTCTAGATGCTTCCTTTTGCACATTTGTCCCCTGGACTTTTCTAATCATTCTAACAAATGGCTTTAAAAATATGGATTAAGTGTACTTACGGAAAAGTTATTGGGTTTTGTGGAAGGAAAAGAGCCATGTGGAAATTTTGCTTTTCGTCTTGTCTCCTGGCTCTAGAAGTTGTGGATGAGTTATACTCCCTGTGAAAAAAAATTATGCTTAAACCCATAAGACTCTATTTATATTAATAAATTAAGCCAGAGGCATAGGCCTGGCAACTGGATTTTCTAGAGTGGCTACATCATTAGAATAATCCATGGCACAATTTTGTTCTAGGCCAACTGGAATTTTCCTACACAAGCCTCAGGTTCAGTTTTGGAGTTAATGTAAACCAGGGATTTTTTGAGTTAATACAAGCCAGGAATCAATCAATATACACACAACATTTTTCAGAGGCTAAAGAGCTCCATAATGTGGTAATAGCCAGATGAGGCCAATTGGTTTCAAGGCCAAAAATGGATCCAGGTTTTGCCGAGTTTACCGCTGGCAGTATAACTGCAGTTTATCAACAGTCTGAAGCAATGAAGCCAAAAGATTCATATTTTCCCTTAAGCATTCTGCTGTAATCGCATTGAACTTAATCCATTTGGTGGTAAAGGAAAACTGGCATTGCATGTTTAAGGTAAAAAATATAACACAAAACTAACCGTAAATTAATCCCCTTTGTGAAATCTAGACTCTGGATTTTGTGGTCACTGTTGGTGTCACTGTTTTCATATGCAGCAGTGTAAAGCAAGGCCTAGGGGCCTTTGAGGGGTTTAACTGAAATAATCTGAGCAGGTTACCATGAGAGCAAAGAGCTGGGGAGTAATGCCACAGCTGCAGAGGCTCAGAGATTCAACCACAAGTTCTAACAAGAGTGGTACTTGTTCAATTTATACCTCACCTCCTGATAAAGTGTACTTGCACACTGACTTTTCACTAATCACACTACCATGTGTGCCAGCAGGTATGATCATACTATTTACTTTTCATGAGGCACCTCCAGAGGCTAAGGACATAAATTTGAAATTTAGATGGTATAAGAAATGCCTTTAAATCCATCTGATCTATCTGCTGAATTGCTGCCCTCTCAGTGTGATTTCAGAAGCTTTAGCAATGCAAGAGCTGTGAAAAAGAGGCTTTTGCTCGGTGTACTGGAGTCTTGACATCTGAGCCACCCCAACCCAAGTACAGGAGATCTTGTGACATCTAAAATCAGAGTCAGCCTTTTCTCCTCTGCCCTGTTGAAGAACAATGTATTAATGGCTGCTCACCTGAGAGCCCAATGTAGTAACTGCAAAGTTCTATGAAGCCCAAAGGTGAATATGTGCCAATAAACACAAAATCATCATTTTTTGAACAACTGTGGCATGCAGGTCTCAAGCAGTGAAATATTCTGTAAGTTTCCTTCAAGACTGTGCTTCCATCAGTATTGGAAAAAGTCAGCAAAGTCTTTACATCTCACCCAAGTAACTCTCGTAAGCAACAAAGAATGTTGTGGTGCTAAAACTCCACATTTCACAATAGGAATACAGACCAATTTTGATTGTTCCATGTACATGAACCTTTGATGACTCAGTGTCAAGTCTTCCTCCTGAATCTCTTGGTATCCATACAGGACCCTGCTCATTAAACGAGTGTCCTTCAAAATTCAAGAAGCCACTTGTTCTAACTTTAGCAATGTAGCAAGGACATATTCTTGCACTCCCCTTCATTACCACATTGTCAGCCTCCTAAATTAATGCCCAAGATCCTATTTCCATGTCATAGACAGAGCTGACAGGAGAATTTATGGGGTTTAATTTGAAATATTGCCCTGTTCCCTGCAATTAAGTTTATTTCTCTAAGTTGGATGAGAAGAAAAATGTCTTACTCTGCTACATCCATTTCTGTTATACCTGGTGACTCTGCACGAGCATTTGCCTCATTAAATTGAATGTCCCTATATGACACTGATGATGTTAATATTTGGAACAGAAACTTTAGGATCAGTCCTGTTAGAGAAAGAAGATAACTGTCTCGATGTGGATGCACCATAATGCATGGAAGAACTGAGGTGTAAGAATGGCATGTGGGGGCACCTAGATTAGCTCATCATCAAGTTCATAGCATATCTACCAACAGTTTCTGCATGTCTCACACCCAGGCTGGGTTAAAAAAGGAGAGCCTAAAATATAGAACATCCTACATCAAGACTAAAACAAAGATTCAAGATATTACAAGATGATGGTAAGAAGATGAGGAACAGGAAATTCCATTTAAACATAAAAAACTTTTTACCTGAAGGGGTGGTCAAAAATGGTAGTTGTGGAGTCTTCACTCTTAGAAATATTCAAAACCACTCCTGGCATGGTCTTAAGCAAACTGCTTTGGTTAACCCTGCTTTGAGCAGGGGTATTGGACTAGATAATCTTCAGAGGTCCCTTCCAACCTCCACCATTCTGTTATTCTAATAGGGCTGGATCCTTAAAACACATAAGGAGACAAATAACCATGAGCAAACTCTGAGTGAGATGCAATGGGTTAGTGAGACGAGATCAGGGTCATCATCAGCTTCTGTGGGTGCAAAAATGCTTACCCAAAGTATCAAATGGTCACCAAACTACAGAGAACCCAGGAAATTTGAGAGTACTCAGTAATCAGTCCTTTGCACATTTTTCCTCCACAGTGCATATGACCAGACTACCTTTCCCACCTGATCAACTCGATCATCTCAGATGCCTGAATGGTGGGCATGTGACTTGGACACACATGTCTTAGTGCTTGAGATCATGCAGGTATGAGGATGGGAGAAAACAAAATAACCTTTCCCTCCATATAACCTCTGCCTTTGAGCTTTATAATATTGTTCCTACAATGGTGCAGCCTTATTTCCTACAATGATTTGATGCAATATGTGGCAGTGTGAGCTTTTTCTTCTGCAGAAGCACTATAAAATTCAGTGCACAGAATTTAATGTAACATTTCCTCAGATGGGATAAATTAAAACTGACCCAGCTCCTGACCTTTGTTCATTTTTAAACTGCAGCTGTCTGCTTGTCTAAAAGATATGGGCTAGTTCAGATAGGGGAAGCCCAAGCACCTTTGTTTTAACCCAGGTCACTCCAGACTATCAGAATGGATCCTTCTTGCCCTAGAGTTTGCAGCTACATTAACTTAAGAGCATTCAGTTAAAAAAATACAACACATTATGTCTAATTTTGCATATATGATTTTCAATGTTAATGTTAGCAAAGAATGTAAATAGTCACGTTAATGCAGTAGCTCCAAGTAATCTTATTTCTGTTAGCTTCCATCAAAATCTGAAGGACTGTAAGACTCACTCCTGTTCAACTCCTTATTCTTCTCCTCCCTTGATCTCCAAGCTCCAGCACACAACACTTTTATGAACAGACTGTTTTGACAGTACCAACAGTACAATGATGAAATATGCTGCATGTCAAGGCAAGCAGCACCATCTGCCAGCTATTTCAGAGCACTGCAAGGAGCAGCAGGCTTACACTGAACTTGGGCAATCCAGCAGTAGAAGTGGGTGAGAAAAGGAAAGATTATATTCCTCACACACTCCCTAATTCTCTATAATGTTCTAGAGTAAAGATATCTGTTATGAGCCATTGAGTCAGTTCATGACTCAAACTAATCAAGATTTTTTGAAATACACCAAGTTACAACATATTTTTCTGAATATTTCGATTTGTTGCAATAAAAAAACATTCAAAGTAATACATTAGTTTAATTTACAGGCTTTGGAGGAAAATTTTTTTCAAGGTCCAAGATGGATATCCAGCAAGAGAGACCTGACCAGAAGCATTTACAGACTGTCTCTAGTCCACCCATTTCTACTCTTTCACTTCCTCCATTTGCTCAGACACATCGCCTTCCAGATATGTGAGTATCTGAATGAGTATGTCTCCCTGCACAAGAGACAATTGGCTAGAGACTTTCCAAATATTCTTTTAAAAGAAACTTTTGGCTAGAGTCTTTCCAAATATTCTTTTTTAAGAAACTTTTGGGAAACAAGGCTTTTTCTGGTAGTATACAAGCAGGTTAGTTAGGCTCCTCTAAGGAGGAGTTGATCCAAGCCATTCTTCCTGACAAAAGAAAAAAAAAATTAAAAAGTAAAAACAAGACCGCTCTCCAGACCTGTAGCTTCCAAAGAATAAACACATGCCACAGCTCTGATCTCCTAGAAATACCCTTTCCTCAGACTGCTCCTCTGTACAGTAATGGGAATTAGCTTTCTGATGGATGACATGTTTTAATTAGTGACAATATCAGACTGAGTGAGGGAAACGGAAGATAAGTTAGTCTGCAGATTTGCAAATTCTGGCACAGACAACATGTGGCACAGCAAGAACTAAAATCCAGCAGGATCCAAACACTAACACAAGGCAAACACATGCCTTTTCAGACGCTTAATACAGAATTCACATACTTCTAAAAGCCATCAGCTGAGTCCAGACAGAGTAGCAGCTGGTGTCTGGAGATAAGGTGTTTTGATTTCTAGCTTGTCACTCATTTGTCACTCAAATGAAAAACTGCAGAACTCACAAGATGACTAAACCGATATTTGAAAAATAAAGGGCATCACTCCAGAGAAAGCCAGTATTCCACATGTTAAACCACCAAGTGCAGGCAGAGGATCAGCATTGAGTTAGCACCCCAGCTGGTTCTAGTCATCAAGCTTTTGAAATACTAAATATAACGAAGTGGCAAAAATCTGGGATGACCAGCTTCTAACTCATCACACAACCTGCCTGGCCAGGCTGGCCAGTGACAAGATAAAAGGGACCCCTGTGACTTTCATGGTGGTTCTGTGTTCTGTTGCAGCCTTGCTCATGCTCAACTTCTCTTTCCATGAAAACTCTGTAAATTGCAATGTTATTAACACACAGTTTACTATGCTTAAATGTTTTTGTACTGGAAGGACTCAAGTGAAAAGTTGTTGGCTGGCTGTTGTTACATTTTAGCATCTTTCCTGATAAATTTTGTATCTGTCACATCCTGTCTTTGTCACATGCACAGAACTGCTATACAGACATGTGCCTGCATTGTAACCCTCACCATCCATACACTCATAAAATTGAGCATGTGCTAAAAACAAGGCTAAATGCAAAATAGAATGCATAGGAGAAAGTCATAAGACTCTTTACATGAGAAAATAAATTATTTTTCTGTTTTCCAATGTATATCATGTACATATTCTCATCTGCTTGATACTCATTAGCTTGATAATGAGTAACATGCACTATGTGTTTCTGGGGTTGTTTTATTTATTTTGTAAGTTCACTAAGTTTTGCAAATTCTCTGGAACTCAACACACATGCGCACACTCACACAAGTCTATTACAAATTCTTCTTGTCAGACATCCACCAACAAAAGTGAATTAGAGAAGCTGATTTCATCCCCATATCTAAGTGGTCTCTGGCTAGTGGCTCAGCCTAGTGCTGGGTGCAGAGATACTGAGACATCTCAGAGATGCAGCTGGGGTGGAGCTGGAAAGTGACTGCCAAAGAAAGCTTGGAGCTGCAGAAAAATCTATCCCACTATATCGCTGTAGGAAAGGCTTGCATACCTTGTCTAAGGTCCAGGCAAGGATTACAGTTTGGTACAGAGACAAGAGATAAACTCAAACCTACAGCTGTTAAAAGGCTGTAAGGTGTCTTTCCAAGTAAACAAAAGGCTGATGCCAAAAGCCACTTTGGAAAAGTGCCATCAGCCCTGCTCCTGGAGCTCTGCACTTCCTCTCAACCCAACACTGAAGTAAAGCAGCGGCATTACCAGAGCTCGTATCCAAAGAATTCTGTTTGGGAAGGACCTCTGGCCTATGGCTTAACTTATTGCTTAGGTCAGGACTAGACCTGAGAGCCACAGACCACAGCAGGAGCAGGGCTGGAAGATGACAGAAAAGACTGTAAAAAGTATCTTCTTTGGACATGGTGTAACTGGGAGAAGGTTTGGGCAACCCTATCCAAGGGACACTCTAGGATTAGGCTTATGGTTAAGAGAAAATGGCAGCACAAAACTACAGCTGTAGGGAGGCAGGAAAGTATATTTCAGAGCAAACTAAGGGCTAATGTCGTAAATCTTCTCTAAGGAATATTGCCCAGAGGAAGCTCTTAGCTTAGCGGTAGTGTAGTTTATTCTCACCAGAACTTTCTAAACCTCACTAAAATTTTTTTATTTAATAGGGATTAAAGAGGTTGCATACAACAGCACTAGTAACATCACTAGAGATAATGTCACAAAGGAGGCAACATGAAGCAATGTTGATCAGGTGACAATTTGTTACAACACAGTAGGAGGTGTCATCTATAGGGGTTTTTGTTTTAATAATGTTTGGGTGCATTAAAAAGCTCTTGTGTGTTTGTGTCCCTATTTGGTAGCCCTAAATGCAGGTTCTACTGGCAGTCCCCAAGCTCACAGTCACAGGCCACTGTTGTGGCCTGGGGTTCCCACAGAAGTGGCAACTCAGGCTGAGCACTGAGCAAGAGGAGCTTATAGGAAAATAAGGCCAACTTCTTACAGAGTAATGGCCACTGCTGCTTTCTGTTGTATAAGAACTAGTCCAGCTAGCACTACCTCAGTGACAAATAACCTTCCCTGCTGTCTTTGTCAGTGCTGTCATAAGTCTCTGTTGGACTATATGCACACAAAGCCACTCATACACATCTCCAAACATTCTGCTGAGATCCCCATGAGCTAACGGCATCAGAGCTACCACTGAAAGGAACATCCTGTGCTCAGGTCTGTGCCCCGTGAAGGGCACATAGTCTTACACAGAGAAATAGCACAGTGGCATCTAGTGGTTATCATTGCATTAGCTGATACCTGGCAGCAATAATTCTTGATTCATTAGGGCCATGCCCTGCACCAGTGCTGAGACAGGGGAGTATAAAAACTGTAGGGCTATAAAAGCTAAACTATAAACTATAAAATACAAAAGCTAAAGGGCAGGGGCAATCTGGAGGTCTCTCCTTCTGCCTCCCTCTCCACTGCAGAGAAACCCCCTGGCATGAGGTGGCCACCCCCAGACTTGGCCATTCTCAGTAGCTCTCCCAACAAACAGCTTTCATTAACTCATCCTTAATTTCTTCCCACTTTTCTTTCATATGTTTCCACATATTCCACAAAAAAACCTCTTTGATCACATGGATATTTGTACTACACAGGTATTAGTCATCTATTTTCATTGTTTACTCATTACCTAGGAAATAAGTAATTCCATTTCTTTCTAAACCTCCATCACCTTGATGCCCTTCTCTAAAATAATTTCAATAGATTATCAGGACTTTTTTTAGCAAAGCAGTTCCAATTTTTGCCATGGTGCAAATAAAGGCAAGTCTATATATTATTCAACTAATGAGGGAATTTGTGTCGTCTGTTAGCAACTCAGGCTAAGAAACTACAGAAAAGCAAACAAGGTTGGTGGTAACTGCCCGACACAAGCTTTTTTCCATTCGCATCCCCAAAATAATCAATTCCTTAATGAAAGCTAGATAAGCATTTGAAAAAAACTAAAACAGCAATATGAAATCAGACTAAAGAATCACCCAGACTGTACCTTGGAAGAAAAATACTGCTGCCATAGTGTACAAATACTCTGGTGTAGTGCACTGCGATCCCGGACTGACCAAGCTGGAAGGAGAGGAGCAGGACAGGGCTGTCCCATCCGGCAGCACCCCCAGGGATGCAGGTACCACTAGAGCTGCCTGGATGTGCAGGCTTCCCCTTCCAACCAGCCTTGCTTCCACCAACTTGACACAAACTAACAGAGATCTACAACACCCCATTAATATACCTCTTTACTTGCTATTTTCCCCTTCTTTTTACAGTTTCCCTTGGTAGACATACACACACACTTTTCAACTCCCTCAATATCTGCTCTTTTAGTCTTGTTCTACCACTCTTCTCAAATATCTTTTAAAAGCAACACTTCTGAATGCTTCACAAAAACACAGGCAAAGCCAGGCTGGTCTTATATGATGTGTCTATTGGAGTTTAAGGCAAACTCTTCTGCTCAGTGGTAGAAGAGAACCACTACAGCCCAGAGCAGCTAAAGGAGGAAGGTTTCTATATTCAATGACTTAAGTAAGGCAAGACACCAAGAGCGGAAGCTGAGGTGGACTTGCAAGCCATACATGAGATGTCTGAAAACACTGATTTCTGCAGAAATACATATTTGTAACAAGATCATACAGCTTCAGCCTTTCAGGAACAGCTGGAAGTCATTTGACTGGTTTTAAACTTATTTACAGTCCCTCTAACATAATCTGACAGGAACATTAGGTCTGTAGTGCTGGCTCTTAGATTTCCAGTGGGCTAATGCTTTGACTTTCTTGAGCAGAGATGTTAAGTGGCCACATAGACGCTGCAAACATACACAGTGCAGCATTTAGCGGAGTTACAGTGATTGGATATGTAGAACTACATAGAGCTATTAAGCCTGTGTGGTAAAAGCTGACCTCAGCAGAGTCTTGCACAGAAATAATTTGTCATTCGAGAAAAAAAGCATTAACTACATAGCAATGCTAGGTTCACAGGGCAGATGGGAGAGATGGGCCTTCTGAGAGTTAGGTGGGAGCACTGGAGGTGATTTTCAGCATCAAAGTTAAGTCTGGGTGCTCAGGGTTATATTCAGAGTTTTAATATCTCTAGGGATGAAGGTTCCAAAATCTGTGTGCCAATGTTCAGTCACTCTCAAAGTGGAAAAGGTTTTCCCATCATGTAACCAGAATTTCCCTTGTCAGGATTTTCTTTGGTTGAAACATTTCCCCTTGCCCTTTCTCAAGACATAGTAGGAACTCAAGCTGAGGAGGCTCTGAGGAGGCGCTCCTCACCAAGGAGAACAATCTGTGCTTACAGGCATTCAGAGTGACTTCCAAGGCTCTTCTATACATACAGCAGGTCAGCCTATATGTCATACATTCAAGTGAAACCTATTTTTCTTAATGAAAGACTTATTCTTACTTTATTACAAACAGATTTTTCTCCTTGGCACAAATAGTCAAATAAAACAAGGCAGCCATTAAACTGAAAAATGACAAGACACTTACTGGACTTCCATAACATTAAGTATCCACTATACTTGTCTTTTCTTGACAATCCCAAGGTGACTTCCAAAGTGACAGATAGCGTGGCCTGCCATACAACTACACATGACCTAGTCAGCCCTGAGACTCATGAAGTGACTGTACTTCCATGTTTAGCACAGAAGTGAGGCTCAACTGGAGATACTCCTAAAGGATCCTGTGGACTGCAATACAGTCCTCTGCACCAAGCATCATGTTACTTCCTGAAAATCTCATTGGTTTAGTTGAAATTATTTTGTGTAATTTTTTCTTTTAATGCATAATATTCTGGTATATCTGTCAGAAGAGATTAAGGATTTTATTTAGCTGCTGAAAATGCTGTTTCTGGGCTGCCAAGTCTTGCTAGATATTTCAAGCTAGAAGGTTTGAGACTTGCTGTGCTTGCAAGTTGCTTGATCAAGTTGAAGAAAACAGGGGAATGTACCCAGAGGCAACTCTTCTTTTTCTTTTTCTTTTTCTTTTTCTTTTTCTTTTTCTTTTTCTTTTTCTTTTTCTTTTTCTTTTTCTTTTTCTTTTTCTTTTTCTTTTTCTTTTTCTTTTTCGCACAAGAAGAATTAATTCCTCCATTCTGTTCCTATTCCCTCTTTAGAACTGCAAGCACAGGAAGCATTGTCATTATGTACTCTTCAGTACAAATTTTGGGAACTCTCATGTAACTACTGAATTTGAAAAGTGCTCATGCTTCTAAACTGGATGCTTGTGCTTGCACCCTCTCTGATATTCTGGTATCTGAAACATCCCCTTCTGCATCATCCATTCCCTTGCTGCTCACAAGTTCCAATCAGCACAGAGGCATCCTCAATAAAATAGATTGTTACTGACTGTTTTCCTTTCACCACTGAAATCTGAGGGTTCAGTCTATGGTAACTTAAGCTACTAAAAGTCAGAACTGTTGGGATCCTGCCAGACTCTTTGCCTCTGAACCTGCCCCTTCCCTTGTGCAGATGTTTCAGGGAATTGAGATAGATGAAAATTAATTGCTGAATACAAAGCCATGAGCCGTCAGCTGGGTGTCCCCACATTCCTGCTGTCACTGCTTCCAGCAGCACCAGAATGAAATGGGGCCAGACTAGTAACACTTCCACCAGCAATGGCCACTCCTCCCAAACTTTTTTCACAGGCAACAGTAAAACTGGTCTGGCAGCTATTAATAGTAGAAGTACTAAAAAACCAGTACTTGCTACTATTTTGAAGGAGTGGGTGCATCCTCAGATTCTAGGAGAACAGAGGCTTCACAGCTCAAGGGAAGGACCCCTAATAGGTATGCTGCATCAAATAATATTCTAGAAAATTCCACTAGAAATCTTTGTGATGAATCTTGCAATCTCGCTGTCTCACATGGCCCAGATAAATGGCAAGTGACTTTCATCATCAGGGTGTGTCATTGTTATATATCTCGTTTGCTATCAAGATATAACCTAAGAAAGGAGACATCTGGAAAACGGGATACCTGCTGTTGTCATGCATAAAGAATAAACCTCATACTGCTGCAGTCCATGCTGTGGCTGCATGATCAGGTCAGACTGGGTGCCTCTAAAACTACTGGATTTTCAATGCCATTTTAGGAGTCCAGAAGTCATGACAAAATGGCTGTGAAAGAGGCTAATCCCAAATAAATTATGATACAAAGAAGTGGAATGACAGGTCCCCTTGGGAACCTGAATGACCATGGTAGTAAAGAATTGGGAGAGAAAGGCCTGGATCTGAATAGGCGAATGCACCATTTAAACAACAGAAGACAGATGGCTGATTCCAGCCTTTTGGTAACTAAAACTGACTAAAATTAAATGCATGTTAATAACACAAATGAAAAATATTCCTTCAGGCAATGCTTGCTTTACTGGGAACTGTGCTACTGAAACACTCAGCTGCACCTCAGTTTGGAAGTCAGAAAGCAACCAGAACTTGGAAAGTCAGACTGCCTCTGTGTTACGCTCCTTACACTCATCCGCCAAGGCAGGAACCAGGCAAGATCCCTGGAATACAAGATTATTTCTCACATTTATAACATTGATTATCTCAGTGTCTTGTACAAGTGTTCTTTAAACACTGCATTTCCTTTCTCTGGTAACCAATTTCAGGTTTGGTATCAGCTGGCTCCCCTGCACACATTCATGAGGCGTCACAGGCTCATGCATGGAACAACGTCTGCTCAATCAGCCTGCCGACCTCAGAAATCTGCAAAGTCGCTTCTAATCCTATTCCTGCAAATATCTACATATCTTTAAATGTAGACTCAATAACTTGCCTCATTAACTTCTGCAGACAAAGTATCTTTCCACTATTCCCCTTTGTAGCCATGAGCCACATGAGACTTTTTGCCACTAATACATCAAAGTTCATGCTGCAATGGAGAAACAGCATCTAAACCTCTGTCGAGACTCCATTCAAGCACTGTTTCACTGAGATAGTGTAAGTCCCATGCGAGCTCATTACAACCCTTAATGCATTTTGTCTGAAGGCAGCTCATTTATCACACAGCTGTATCACTTCCCTGTTTTCATCGTTATTTATCACTCGACCAATATTTGTCATGGTGCAGGTTTTATCGGCACTATCTTATGTGTATTTCCAGAACACACATAAAAATGTTGAACTGTTCCTGTAGAACCATTTCCTGCAGAAACTCACCAGGAATTTGATGAGTCAGTCAGGATCAGTGAGGACCTCCTAAAAGGTCCTTATTCGGCAATAAGTACTTTAACACATGCTTCTCAGAGCTATAGAAATGTTAAACACAGCCATTCAACTTACTGTAGCAGACACCCGTGAAAAAGAAATCACACTTTATCCTATGCAGATCCTTCTATTAGCCATTCTCTCCCCTCGTCTCCAATTCTCAATTTTCTCTGCTAATTTACACGCCCGCCATGAAATGATTCGTTAATGATTTCTGGGTTTGAGAATTTTACCTGAAGCTAACGTCATGCTAATTGATCAATAGGGCCCTGACATCTCATGTTTAGTTTTTTCACCATACCAATAGAACATAAGAGACACTTTGAAGAAATACTCATTGGTGGTTTGCAAAGCAGGTCCCACTTGCTTTAGGAATCCGTAAAATAATAGACAAGTTTTATCTTAAGATCTAGGAAGCACCACAAATCAGAACCTGTCTGCTGATCAAGCTGCCCTTTTACGGATGGAAATGCCAAGACGTCAGGATTTTGTAACCATTCTGATTAAAATTTTTATTCTGTGCATCTCTGTGTTCCCATTTCTGAAACAACTTGAGGGTGAAAACGGCTGTCTGTTCTTACCGTGCCAACAATTTCATTCTCTCAAAAAGCAGGACTGAACCATACTGAAAAGTGCTATTTGTGAGCATGAAGCAGTGGGGGTGTGGATGGGGGTAAAATTTAGACAACTTTACATCCAACTGCTGAAAAATTCTATTTCAATGGTACGTTAAGTTCAACTACTATTACTACACTACAAAATTCACAGCTCACTTAATCGTGTAATCCTAGCTCTGCAAAAGCCTTTGTCTGAATCTGTGCCTAACAAGACCCAAGCCCTAGGGTCCACCTGCAATATGCAATCTTTGGGAGGAGGGCGGAATACCAGCTTTTCGAATCGTTGTTTCCAGTGTTTTTGAACTGGGACGCTGATTTTATCATACAAAAAGGCCACCTATATGCTGTGCTGCTGGACCCAAACTTTCTAAGCGTCTGTCGGACGCAGGTCATTCGGGGTTTAACAACTCTCTCATAAGCACGCACCAGTCCCCTCCCCCTGCTTTTATTTCCTCGGCCTGCAGCAAACCCAGCTAGACTAATTTCTACAGGCGAGCTTGCGACTTGAATTTTTTTTTTTTTTTTTTTTTTTTTTTTTTTTTTCAGATCTAGATGCCTGCCTTGGTTTTCACAGTGAAACCATTCAGACCGCCAGAAGACTTTTTTAGCCCGTCCTTGAGACATATTTGCACTCAGAAGCAGTAGCAAAGCAGCTCAGGCACCCAGCAGGACAGATCCGTGGCCTGCCTTCTCCCTGGAGGCCTGCGCGGGCTCTGGCCCAGGCCCGGGCACCCGCCAGCACTGAGGCCGCTCTGGACACGGAAACTGCTAGAAACTGCTGGAAGGAGACTGCGGGTGCTTTCCCCAGGGCACCCGCACTGAGCAGGGACACCTCCACCACGCTCCTGCACTCAGCAGCTCCGAAGCTCAACCTCCGGCTCCGGCTCCTGCCCAGCCGCCGCCGCCCTCCTCCGCCTCCGCCCCTCAGAGCCTGCCCAGCCCCCCGCGCGCCGCAGCGGCTGGCGCGGCCGCTCCCCATTGGCTGCGGCGCTGCCCGGGCGCCGGTGCGGCCAATGGGCGGCGGCCACGGCGGGGCGCGTGGCGCGGGCGGGCGGGGCGCGCAGGCCGTGGCGGCGGCGGCGGCCGAGGGAGCGGGGCAGCCATGGGGGCGCGCGGCGCGGGCCGACTGTGGTGGGGTAGGAGCCGTGAGGGCCCGGGGGGTGGCCTGAAGGGGCGGTGGCACACGGCGGGACGCGGCTTCCCTTTCCCCGGCTTTGCGGGCCCCGGCGTGGCGGGGGGGAGGGGGGCCCGGGGCCGTGCGGCCGCTCTGCGGGGCGGCAGGCGGAGCGGGGGAGCCTCCTGAAAGGAGGTTGTAGGCAGGTGGGGATTGGCGTCTTCTCCCAGACAGCTTGCAATAGGACTAGAGGACACAGTCTTGAGCTGCACCATGGGAGGTTTAGATTGGACATGAGGAGGAATTTCTTTACAGAAAAGGTGATTAGATATTAGAGTGGGCTGGCCGGGGCGGTGGTGGAGTCACCATCCCTGAAAATGTTTAAGGAAAGACTGGACGTGGCACTCAGTGCCGTGGTCTGGTTGACATGGGGGTGATCGGTCGTGGGCTGGACTTGGTTTCAGAGGTCTTTCCCAGCCCCTTTGATTCCGTGGGGGCAGCGCTCGCAGTCGCGGTCCGGCTGTGGCCGGTCTGAGCCGCGGGGACGGTGGGTTAGCGAAGAAGCACAGGTAGAGAGAGCCTAAAGATCCCATCAGCCAAAAAAAGAAAAGAAAACCGTGGTTATCCCTCACCCTGATAAAAGACCCGCTTTGATTTGAGTAAGCGGCTGTGTTGTGGACGTCTGGCTGCCCTGCCTTGCGATCTGCTGCCTTGAGGGCTGCAGGAGAGCAGTGAGCGAGGTCAGACGGAGGAGTCGGAGGCGAGCTGCTGTTCCCCGTGTGCTGCCCCTGCTGCCGCCTCTCGGGCCCCTCGCTGGAAGCGCCGAAGGTGCCGGGGGGCTCTGCCCAGGCTGTGGCTCGCCGAGCGCACGTGTGCAGGGATGTGTGAGCTCCGGCATACCGAGCACTGCTGCAGGAGGGGTATTTGTAAGGGGAAGTTTACAGAATCATTATCATCATCCCGTGACAAAAGGTTTTTTTAATAGATCTCCAGACTTGCAACTTCGCGGTTCAATTAGGAGTGCTATAGATACCAGCATGGAGCTGTTTTAGCTGGTATAAAAATGCTCCTGTCTATATGATTTGCTTACATTGAAAACGACTTCTAAAATCAGATGATCTGTTTCTTTTTTCCTTGATAACAAGGACAGATATGCATTTATTAGATGCTTGTAGGAAAATGATCTTTTTCTTTGCTGAAGTTGAATTAAACCTTGAATGTTTCACTATAGAAAGGAAAGTTATGCCACCAGTTCATGAGTCATAGTTTAAAAAAATGCAGCAAGAGGTGACTAGGTGAATTTCACCATGTGCTTTCTTTTGTGAGTTCTCTTTAGCAGGTGTATTTGTATAAGCTAGAACTTATCTCTTTGAAGGGACAGAAAGGGCTGAGTGAATTCTGTCTTCTGAATGTATTCTGCCAGAGATCACCTAAAAGGTGAAGCCAGAATATGCTAATTTAAATTTAATGGTCCCATTCTGTCTAGAGGAGGTTTTTTCTCTTGAGAGTTACTGTAACATTCAAGGAACTTTTTCCATCCTTATTTTCTTACTCTACCCCAACAGCAGCTGCTACTGTAGGTCACTGTACCACGCTGTGACAGCCACGGATCGCCTTGGAAGTCAGTTATCAATGCTGACCAAGTGCTGCTTGTGTATGGGCATACTGAAGAGACAGACCTAACATGTACATCTGGTGGTGGAAACCAATTATGATCACCCCAGAAGAAAGGGTTGGGTCCTTGTGCTAGCAGAAACCATTAGAATGGGTTGTGGTGCAATGGATAGGGCACTGGTTTGTAGTGTGGCAATTCAGTCCTGATCTCTGCTTGAGTAGCCTAGAAGGTGCTACTTGTGTCAGCTTCACTCACTTGCAGAATAGGGGTAATGAAACTGGCTTTTATTGTATGGAATTGATAAAGTGTGGGTGATACTGTGAAGGCTGTGTACCATGTGCTGTAGAGTTTCTGCATCATTGACCTGTTTTTCTCTCACTTTGATTCTTGAGAGAGAATGTGCAGTTTCCCATTCAAGTTATTAACCACTCACAGCAAAGCTATTTTTTGTCTGGTTCTAACTTGGGTGTCTGAGTTCCTACTCCCTCCAGTCTTCAGTGGGTTGAGAAAAATCTTTTGTTGGGTGGATTTTGTTACAGAGGTGCTTGTCATCTCTCATCAAGTCATCTCTCAATCTCCCTGACTAGGTAGAAGGAAGGATTATGAGGTTTTATGTACAGAGTCTCAAGCAATAATAAGTTGCAGAAGTTATCAAAAATACAAAGCCATAAGAGACAGAAATTTCCTTCTATGTTTTAATGTTATTTTCTGAGCATTCTCAGAGTGCTTGAGTGGTTAACCAGAGAGATTGAGCTGTTATTCTCCAGTCTGTTGCTAAAGAGCTAAATCAGTGGTAGACTTAAGATCCTCATGTGCAAGAATGAGGTACTACCAGTGCATCAAGTGCTGGTCCTAAAATCACTGTAACTGTGCCAAGCCTAGTTGGGACAGTCCTGCGTGATGTGATCCTGTAAAAGATGTGCTTGAGTGCCTGCTACGAAGAAGGTGTGAACAATTGGCTTAGGAATTTCTATGAGAACTGAAAGAAAACATACCTGATCATGGGGATCCCTGTGGAAGTTCTGGTGGTCTGGTACCAGCAGGAGTTAGGGTAGGAGCTTAGACACAAGTCTCTCTGGAGAGCCATAGCAGGAGTGGCATAACTCCAGCTGGCTTTAGGCACAGACCCTCCTTTTACATGATCCTATGGAATCATGTTTTAAGCAAGGAGGGGAAGCATGTCTCTTGCCTGAACTTCTTTTTTTGTCAGGTTTAACTGGAATCTCTTCCCACTGCTGTTGATTTGCAAGGAATGGGGAAATGATTTAGCCATGGCAACAGGAGAGTCACAAATGTTCAACAGGAGTGCTGATGTCTTTGCTTTTCATTGTAGGCACAGTGAGCTGCACTTTGTTCCTGGCAGTCAATGGTTTATATTCGGCCAGTGATGATGTGATAGAGCTCACACCAACCAACTTCAACAAGGAGGTCATTCAGAGTGAGAGCCTGTGGCTCGTGGAGTTCTATGCCCCATGGTAAGAACTGCAGCTGTGTACTTGCTTGCTGTTATGACCGAGGAGCAGCACAGGAATCTGGTGCTGATCAGCTCAAGGTTTCATTCAGCTTGATGGCCTCATGACTAGCAAAAGAGCTGTGCTTGGGATTCCTGTTTTAAATAGTTTCATGAGGAGAAGGCAGGAACTGGCATTTCAAGTTGGCAAATAGGGTCTGGTAGCAAAACCTTATATGTCATTTTTCTACTTCAAATTTTCTGGTTAAATTAGTATTAAAATGACTGATTAAAGTGCAGTAGGTAAGTGAGAAGATCCCTCACTTCTGTGTTTCTGAGCCCAATTCTGATATGAAAGCACAGGTCTGAATTCACACTTAAAATTTCCAATTTCCATTGAAAAATACTGGTCTCATGCATCTTAATTTAGCATCTCTCTTTGTCTCCTGTTCTGCTCAGGTCCAGAGCATGGAGTCTATTCCATTTAAATTCTGGTGATATATATTCCATCTTTGTACAAATCCTCTGTGATATCCTCTGCCATCCAAAGATCTACCTTCTGAAGAAAGTGGCCTTTCATTGTAGCAGCCTGACTGTGTCTGGGCTGAGAGGTTTAGGGGAAGCCTTGCTGTGCCTCTTTTAGTGTTGCTGCAGTCTATATAATGTGGAGGTTTTTCTTCAGAAGCCTGAGTGATGATGAGATCCTGTGGCAGAGCCTCTTTTCCTCTTCATGAGTAAATCCTCAGTCTCTTACAGTTGGCTGTGAGTGTGAAATATTTGTTAGATCTGAATGGCATTTACTGGTTTTTGTTGGCTTTTTTTCTTTCTAAAAGGTGTGGTCATTGTCAAAGGCTAACCCCTGAGTGGAAGAAAGCAGCAACAGCTTTAAAAGTAAGTTTAGCCTATCAAATGTGCTTGTGGAAGTGGATTGAAAAGAGTTTGGCAGTTTGACATCTGGGTTGGGAACATGGAGGGGTTTGGTCCTTAAAACCATTATCGCTTTAATCATACTTGTCCAGCCAGAGGAGTATTACTCAGGCACTTAAAAACTTGGGATTTTTGTTTGGTTTGGTTTGTTTTATCCTTTTTAAAAGAAGCCATTGAATTGTAGAAGAAAGTCAGTTCTGTCCCTGTGAATTCCCATTACTATTCTCTAGGACAGAAAACAGCTTTGTAAGACATTGGTGATGACTATTTTTTTAAGTACAGAAAACTTAATCATATCATGATTTGCTGAACTCCTGCCTATGTAAAGTATATATTCTTCTTCTTAGAAAACCGAACAAAAAACCCAACTAAATAATAGCCTAAACAATACAAAATGTATTTTATCATGCTGGAGAAAGAAGTGGACATTTATAGTGCTTTGTAGTTCAATGCTTGTGGGGTAAAATACCTCTCTATTGTTGACTGTTCTGTTGCAGTTCTAGTAACTGTCCCTCTCTCTTCCCCCCTTCCCTTGTGCCCCCAGCAGAAAGTATAAAATGTGTTAAATACCTGTAGAAGTCGTAGATGTAATTTTTTGTTCTGTTTCTGCAGGGTGTAGTGAAAGTGGGTGCAGTAGATGCAGATAAACATCAGTCCTTGGGTGGACAGTATGGAGTCAGAGGGTTTCCAACTATCAAGATATTTGGAGCCAACAAAAACAAAGCAGAGGATTATCAGGGTAAATATGATCTTTTAAATGTTGCATGCCTAAAAACTTCCCTAAAAATTCAGTAACTATGGTAGCTGTTAGTGCTGTGTTGTGTGGTGTTTCTTTCCTGTCCAGTGCTCATAACTGAGAGACAGATGGGTGGGAGTAGCTTGACCAAATTATGTATGTCTTAGCATTGTCTAACAGTCTCACCTGCAGTTCATAGTTGTTGGAGGTTGATAGGCAGGTTCAAGGAATTATTCCTTTCTTCCTAGTTATTTGAACCTTGCCACAGAGTCACCCCTCATCAGAAAAACCAGGTAATGAAAAGGTGTAGTGAAGTCAGTCCTGCTGCTTGTGTGTAAGTCAGATGTCCCACCACTAGTACTGTATCATTCATGGCCCATTTTTCCCTGAAAAATTAGGGTGAGGGAGGATTAAGTTTGTAATTTAGGTAGGAGCATACCTTAAACTGGCCTTTTGATGGTTTTATCACTTACTTTGCTGCACTGCAGGTGGCAGGACAAGTGATGCTATTGTTGATGCTGCTCTAAGTGCTCTTCGGTCCCTGGTGAAAGAACGTCTTAGTGGCAGAACTGGAGGATACAGTTCTGGAAGACAGGTATTTGAGGGAACGTGTGCTTGTTTTTCAACTGACGACTTCCAACGCAGTGGTGGAATTGGAAGGGATGTCTTGAGTTTTATCTAGGCCGGGTGCCCTGCCCAGTGCAGGGCCAGCTGGAGCAGATTGCTCAGGGCTGTGTCCCTTAAAATTGTGAGTATCTCCAAGAACTGAGACTCCAAATGGACTGCATTCTCCAGGCAACCTGTTCCAGTGTTTGATCATGCTCACAGTAGAAATCTTTTATGTTTTAAGTTACAGAATCACAGAATGGTATTTCTTGCATTTCAACTTGGTCCCTTTTTTCTCTTGTTGCAGACAAGAACCTGCCTTTTTTTTTTTTACTCACCTTGATCCTCTCATCACATGTCAGATGCTCAAAGCCCTTAATCAGCTCTGACCATTGGCTGGACTTGCTCCAGCCTGTGCATGCACGTTCTATGGGGAAGCCCAGAACTAGACACAGCACTCCAGGTGTTTCACATTGTACTGAGCAGAGGTAAAGATTGCCTCCTCAGACCTGCTGGCAGCTCTCTGCCTGGTGCAGCTCGGGAGAGTGTTGGCCACCTATGCCACATGATTGCAGTGCTGGTTCATGTTCAGCTTGTCCGCTAGGACACTCATGTTCCTCTTTGAAAAGTTGTTTTCCAGCTAGTCACTTCTCAGTGTGTACTGGTATATAAGGCTGTTGCTCTGCAGGTGCATCTTCCTTTGAACTTTGGGGTTCCTGTTAGCCCCATTCTCCATGTGGTTCAGGTGCCATTTGCCTAGTCCTAGTCTAAAATAGACAGATTAGGTTTTTTAAATCTGGTAGTTTTTTTTCTGAAGTTGACTTGCTGGATTTCCACCTGAAGGTAATTTGAAAAGCTTCTGGCTCCTACTACTGTTTCTAAATCATGGTGCAAATACACTCTGATGTCCTCAGGGTGGCCACATAGAAGGCCTGGATGGACTGTACCCTGTAGTGTATCGTGCTCCCACGTGTTTGTTTTGCCAGGAAGCCAGGACTTGGCTCCAGATGGAAGTGGGGGTTGGAGAGCACTTTGTTCATGGACAGATCAGAGCATGAAGAACTGAGAAAGTGTTCTCACATCTTCTCAGTAGTCAGTTTGACCTGATTTCTCTTTTTTTCAAGAGAAGGTTCATTTGCTGTGTCCTGAAAATGCTGCGGGGAATAGGCTGTGTGTACTGTCAGTACTAAAATGGGAAAGTTGTATCACCTAACACTGCCTGGTTTGTATCTTGCTCAAATAAAGATCATCTGGTACAGTGTGACACACAGGAGCTGGCTTGTGTGGGAGACCAGTTTTGGTTACTTCTTACATGAGGGTCTGTTTGTTTCTTACAGAGCCGAGAGAGCGGAGGTGGAGATAAGAAGGATGTGATTGAGCTGACTGATGACAGCTTTGATAAGAATGTCATAAATAGTGACGATGTGTGGATGGTGGAGTTCTATGCCCCATGGTGTGGGCATTGCAAAAAGTAAATGAGGTTTTTCTTTTGCAATTCAGTTCCTGTTAGTGCTTGTTCTGTGTAATACCCTTAATCCCCTAAAAGAGACCTTGCATCTCTGGTACACCAGAAGTGGGGCTTTTGTAAGGTAATCTAACAAAATTGTGTGGTCTTGTGCTCCGACCCCTTTTGTGCTGCTCTGGCTGCACTCCTCCTTAGCAGTAAAATTCCCAGTTATCAGTAGAAAAAAGATCTGGAAGTTATATTACACTTTTCATTCCTTCAGACATGGAAATCAGTCTTGTTTGGATAACCCTCTTAGCTGTCATTCTCCACAAGAGCCTTTTTTTCTTGAGTAAAATATGCTACATAATGTTGAAGCGTGGTATACTTTTGCTGGCTCTGAGAGAGCTTAGGGCACTTATACTCTCTGTTTTTCAGCCTGGAGCCAGAATGGGCAGCTGCTGCCACTGAAGTGAAGGAGCAAACAAAAGGAAAAGTAAAGCTGGCTGCAGTAGATGCAACAGTCAATCAGGTGTTGGCAAGCCGATATGGGGTGAGTGTGCTCTGCAGTGGTTACAATTTCCTTTCCATCTCTACCAAGTCAGATTTCTCTTCAATCTTTACTGAACTGTTCCTTAATGTGGTACTACTTAAATGTTTTGTGTTAAAAATAAGTGACACAAACAATTTGTTCCCCACAAATGATTCATGAATGTCAGTAACAATATAAATAAATGGAGAGAGAGGAAAAGAATTAATGTGGATGTTGCTGAGGAGAAAGGCTGTTTATTTCCATAAGATCTTGTATACCTTTATCATCTGGAGTGAGAGGTCTCTCTCTTCAGACTGTAGGCTGGTCGGGCATCTCTGGAACCCTTGGAGCCAATTAGCAGGGATCACTCCAGCAATATTAGGTGCCCAGATCAGGTGTGTTGCTCTCCAAAAGAGAACGGATACTCTTGAAGTTTCAGTACAGTCCGTGGAGCTTACAGTGTGCTGTGTAGTTTCCCTCTAAGTGCACGTGGCTGCCAATGTAGAGGAACACTGAGCGAGATTTACTGGAACTGTAGCAGAAGGAGCTTAAGGTTCACTTGTTGCCATGTAGGCACAGTGTTGTTCTCCCACAGACAAATCCGGAAACTAATGTTTAATAAATATGAAGGGTAAAGATAGTCCTCATGGTGCTTAAACCTTCAGTGCTTGGTGCATCTAAATTGAGATAAAACCATTACTGGTTCATCAGACCAAAACTGAAAAGCAGCATTTTAGTGTATGTTAACCTTACTTTGAATTGCTACAAAAGCAGGAAGCTACAAAATTCAGTTTCAGTCAGAACATGTGAGACTTGATACACAAAGATGTTAAATCTCTTCCCTTGCTCTTAATCTACAACACATCAGACAAGCAGATAATTTCCACCATAAATGTCAGGTTTATTTGAGCTGATGGCTTAAACTTCTCTTGCAGATTCGTGGATTTCCCACCATTAAAATCTTCCAGAAAGGAGAAGACCCTGTTGATTATGATGGTGGGAGAACTAGATCTGATATCATTGCTCGTGCTCTGGATCTCTTTTCTGATAATGCACCACCACCTGAGCTCCTGGAGGTACCTCTACATCATTTTTGCAAATTGCTTTCCCATCATACTCTTGGCAGCAATTTTTACAGGTCTATATGAACTCTAAATAAAACTGCCTGAGTGCAGTACTTGTGCACTGTTTTGTCCCAGAAAGTAAAGGATGACAAGTCTTGAATAATAAAAAGCTGAATGTTCATTTCTACTGTCAATTTGTTGTTGACTGGAAGGTGATCAGAATTGATACAGTGAAGGCACTGACAGGATGGTGCCAGGGTGTCAGAATCTGCTCTTGAGGAGTGTATGAAAACGTTGGGTTCTGTGCCCGATCCCTTTTCTTACAATAAGAGGGCAGGGTCTTATCATTTGTAAGCTGTCCATTAGGAGATGCATGATGAGTAGTTTTGCTTGCCAAAAAAACTCCAGCCTCTATAAGGCAACTTTTTTCAGCTTGCTGTTGGTAGATTTGAAATGGTAATTACTTGTCCCTAAAGTGAGGTGCACGCAAGACAATCCGTTGGGATGCAGAAAGGCAAAAAACAAAAACATTTGTACTATTAATAAACCTAAAGATATTTTTAAATGGTGCTTATTTCATCTTTCCCATCCTAAATTTTTTCTGTTGTATGCTTTATATTAATACAGGAATACATGTTGATGTATGTGTACATGCATATAATTTGTACATATATCAAGGGCTGCATGCTTAGAAATATATTTACTAGTGGGGGTGCACAATCAAACGTTGGCGACCACTGGTGTAGGTCACTGGATTAATTCCTTTTTGAGACAGATCCCACAAAACCAGTGTTGCTGTTACTGTTGCTTGAACCTCCTCATCCACAGCAAAGCCTGCCTCTGCTGGCTCTCCTTTGTACTCGTAGGCATTCACTTAGGCCTGGGAGGGCTCTTTCCAGCCCTCGGCAAAAACATTGATTTTGAGCAAGAAGTGACATCTGACTGTGCTTTCTGTAAGCTTTATGTGGTACTGCTTCATTTCCTGTTGCTGCACGTCTCAACAGAAGACTCTCTGAACGCTTCGTAAATTACTCTTGTGCTGGGGGACCAGTGAAGTAGGAGAGACTTGAAAGCTTTTGCATCAAGTTGTTTCATCCTACCTTGTAGGTTGGAATTAGTAGGCTGTTGGAGGGAAGTGCAGTCACAACTGAAGAACCAAGTCTTACTGTCATTGACCTTCTGCTACTTTCTTCTAGATAATTAGTGAGGATGTTCTGAAGAGTACCTGTGATGCTCATCAGCTCTGCATCATTTCTGTCCTGCCTCATATTCTTGACACAGGTACACATACAAGCAAGCAGACTTTTGTATGAATATGTGACTTAAAATATGTAGTTGTGTTTTTTAACTTGTCCAATTCTGTCTAACAAACAGGAGCTTCAGGGAGAAATTCCTACCTCGATGTCATGTTAAAAATGGCTGAAAAATACAAAAAGAAAATGTGGGGGTAAGTGTTATTGTCCACTGGTCGTCTTGGAAAAGATTGAGCGTTTCTGGGGGTAATGGGATAAAACTCGTATGATAACTGTTCAGCTACAGAAAAGAGTTGTCCCTTGTTCAGGGTAGCATATCTTGGTATTTCACTAATTACCTGGGAAGGGAATGCTGTGACTTTAAAATAACCCATTTTATTTTATTTTCATCCACCTCTGCACTTACAAGTGATATTTAAGCATTAATGAGACTAAGCATCTTTTACTCTTTCCCTGAATATGAAAATATTTTAGGGAGGTTTCTTTTACCGTCTTTTCCTGACTGGTGAGTCTGTCAATGTGACTGTTGAATTCTCAAAAAACCCACGTAAATTGCAGTTTATTAATAAGTTTCATGCTCTTCAAGAAACAGATCACCAGGTTATGCCTTTCCTTCTCCATCTCTCAGGTGCAGGTTAGGATCTCTGGGACTTCTCAGGAAAGTGAGAGCTGTTCTGTCACACTGACTGCCATGAAAGGGAGCAAAACAGCATGAAAGCCTGGGGGAAAATGCTGGGATTGGTTCATTCCAGAGGCTCCTCAGGGGGCTTGCTAAGCATTAGAGGAACTGAGACTTGAATAGTGAGGAACAAATACTGAGTGTCCTTAGCTAGAAATCCTCTATAGTGATATTTGGGTAGGACTTTGTAATTTATAGATTTGTCACTGGAGTACTTTTAAACCTTCCTTAATACCAGCTAAAGTGTAGCAGTGTGTTCAAGTTGGTAAGATAATTCTTCCCCTGCACTGTGTTTAGCCACTGTTCTTATCCAGCTTTCAGTGGCTGTGTGGATGGGACTGGCCTGAGGTGCTGCTGAGAAGGGGCTTTCTTCTATTGCAAGATTCAAGATCAGGACCCTCCTTTTTCCTGCTGACTTTCAAAGTGTCAAGGGCAATACAGAGCCCTGCTTGAACTCTGCAGGGTTGCAGAATATGTGTGATTGGAAAATTATTGTAGTGGCTATCCTCATTATTAATTTTCTGTTTCATCTTTTCCTCAAGGTGGCTGTGGACAGAGGCAGGTGCTCAGTCAGATCTTGAGAGCTCTCTGGGGATTGGAGGCTTTGGGTATCCAGCAATGGCAGCTGTTAATGCTCGGAAGATGAAATTTGCCCTTCTGAAAGGATCATTCAGTGAGCAAGGGATTAATGAGTTTCTCAGGTATGAAATCTTGAAGTGACTTAAATCTTTCTGTAACTGGGGCTATGACTCTTTAGACTACAATCAGGCTCTCCTGGATCAGACAACTTGCACAGTTAAGAGAATCAAGATGATGAGAATTCAGTGGAGTAAGGGAATGGTTTCAGTGGGGATTGCAATGAAGCATTTATTACCTTTATGTGGTGTGCAGAATTAAGTTGGCCATTTGGATTTAGGTGATTTCAGTACAACTTTTGAAAACAGAAATGGGCTTTGTTGAAAAGTTCTGTTTCTTTGATAACTTAAAAAATAACTTGGTAATCAATTCCGTTTAATTCAAATGGTGCATTCTGACTAGTCATTAGTAATAGGAAAGTTCCCTGTTTGGGAATCTTAAATGGGTGCTGTTGAAGTTCTTGAGGTTGTATATGTTGCTGTTCATCTTTCTGATTCAGTCTGATCCTATCTTTCCCACCTTTCCTTTCTGCTGCCACTTGATAAATTTATTGGGGGAGCTGAAGCAATCTATCCAAAAAGTCGATAGCTCACTGCTCAGTACAAGTGCCCTGAAACTGCCTCTTGGGTAGCTGGGCAAGAGCCAGTGCTGAGGAGAATGCAACAGGGAAAGGAACAGAGAGGATGACAGGAGGTGGCAGCAGCACTGAAACAGAGCAGCTAAACTTAAAGTGTAGTGTGGTTATAGTGAAGTGGGAACTCTGCTTCCAGGTAAAGCACCAGCTGCCCTAAGTTACACAAGAGCCTTCGAGACCTTACATTAGCAGTGTTATTTCCACGTCTGTCCTTGGGGAATAGCAGAGAACAGCCACAATTGCAGAAGCAAATGCAACAGCCTCTCCCAAGCACTGATTGAATGCAGTTCCTGCTGGATTAATGGAATCAGTGCTATATTCTTACCTGTCGGAGTGATCAGACTTGTTCCTTAATGCCAAAAAAAGAAACATTCTTGGGGCGTCAAGTAAAATTCAGGATTCAGATGCGAGAAATACCAGGCAATTTGTACTAATGAATGTGGAAGTGTCTGCCTTTGTCCTACATGGCAAATTTTCTTAGTCTATAAAATTCATCTTAGTAAAGCCTCTCCTGGGTGAGGTTGGATGGTGCTTCCAGGACACAACAGCCAATTTAACAGCTTACATTGCATTAGGTAATTGGTTTGCTATTGTCTTATCACGCAGCACTACTTGCTAGAATAATCTCTTACTTTACACTTCAGCTCAGCTGTGCAGCCTAGAGAAAGCTGCATAATCACAGCTGCTGTGGCTGGCTGTTCACTTAGCTGCTGTAGGCAGCTTCTGCAATCTAATAGGCAGTCTCAGCAGTGTTGACTACAAGTAAGGTAATTGGCACTGTGAAAAGCATAAAAATTGTGAGCTCCACTTAGGGAGGAATGCTAATTCAGTCTTATTTACCTCTGAAAGAATGCAAAGGGATTAACTCCTGAGGATTTTAATGCTGAGTTTTTTGAGCAAGCCTAACTAGCAAGTGCAGGATGAAATGTGTCATACAGAAGCTTGTTACCTCGTACCCTTTGAAACTCATGGGGACTTAGTCTCCACTAATGACAATCACTGGTGATTTCAACTAACACTTGCAGGTGACTTCCAGAACTAGAATTACAGACTCCCCTTGGAGTTGCCTTAAGTGGTAAACTGTTAAAGGGGCTGCAGTTATCTTGGATTGTTACACTGCTGAATTATAAAATAGTGTAGCTCTCAGATGTCTTTGAATCCAATTGTAAATTTTCAATGCTGCTTTAAGGGTTTTGTAATTTCCTGCTTCTGGATTTTAAGTTTTTGCATCCAGACAGTTTAGATTTGCTTAAAGAGATGAAATCTTAACATTGTCTTCCTTTTATCTGAAGCAGGCCCTGTTCCAGGTGGATGGAGGTTGGAGGAATTTCTTAAATGTTACTTGTTTTTTCTCAGGGAGCTCTCTGTTGGTCGTGGCTCTACAGCACCAGTGGGTGGTGGAGCTTTCCCCAAAATTCGTTCAGTTGAACCTTGGGATGGCAAAGATGGTGAGGTAAGAGGCGCTCCAATTTTGAAAGTGCTGAGGAATTGCTGTGTTCAGAAGTGATAGGATAGAGTAACTAACAACTGTCAGCATGAAAATTCTTGTTCTGACAAGATCGTGGCAAGCTGTATTTATGGTTTCCCATTATCTAAATCCTGCCAGCAGACCCAATGGCACATTGATCATCTGCCATTGTGGACCACATGTTCCTGCCTAACTGTTTAGGAGGTGATCTGAAAGCTGAATTACTCGAGGCAGAAATGTATTACCACTGCTGACTGAGGGAGGTGGTAGTGCATGCATTCAAGACCCCAGTTTTGTGGAGACTTGGGTTCTGCAATATGCTGACCTTGACATTAAGGTCTTAATGTCAGAAAGTTTGTCAGGTAAAGCCCGTGTAATAAATAGCATGGTGACTGACTAAATCTACATTCTGAAGGTTCAACATTGCTGTAAAAACAAAAGTTACTGCAGTCCTTCGATCTACTTCAGATACATAAAAACACTGAATATTGTAGTAGTTTTGTTACGTAGTTTATTTGTATAGCCTTCATCTGGAGTATTTTGGTTAGTAAAAAACAACCTCCTAGTCTAAACTGATCACTTGTCCTGTGCTTAATGCACTTGGAGTTTTATGAATGAAAGAGATGACAAGAGAGAGCTTTACTCTCAGGATGAAGTAAGAATCTGTCCAACTCAGGGATCTCCTGGCATTTAGCACTTCTAAACACATACTCAAAACTTTCCCTTTTTTGCAGCTTCCAGTTGAAGATGACATTGATCTCAGTGATGTGGATCTGGATGACTGGGATAAAGATGAGCTGTGAGATCTTCAGGAAACTTCTTTTCTTGGGAGAGTTTGCGCAGCAGTTTGCAGCCTGGATCACAATCAGACAGATATTTCAGTGGCCTTTTTATGGAGAAGTAGCACATGACACACTGTGCTATTGGATGCACTGCAGCAGTGGACTGTACGCATCTCAAGAAAACATTGCAGAAATTCTATGAATTGTCATAACCAGTAAACTTGATTGTATTCTGTGTAACAAATATTTTGAGGACAACATGGATATTTCTTTGGAACATCTTGGTTTTTATTTTGTTGATAATGTGCTGTTTGAGTGTTACTGGAGGCTGTTAGTGTAACCAATTTTAACTGTAATTTTTTTCATGGAGGTGGAACCTGCTCAGCTTCTGTTTCAATTAAAGAATAAAATATTTTTTGACACACAGTGTTAGTCTTGTATAGAGTAAGAAAGGTGCACATACTACAAGCAGTCCTATTTTGGATGACTCTTGGAAGTGAACTGTAGAATAGAGAAGCTTGTGCAGAGGGGAGTCCTAAACCACCTCCTTGCTGTGAGGTCTTGACAGCTTGGGCTAAAGCCTGATAAGATGGACAATCTTAGTTTAAATGCTCTTCAGTCTTCCTTTTCCTATTCCTTCTCAGGGGCTTTCTCTTTCTTTGCGCCAGACTTCATAAGATCAGTAATACAATGGAAGTGGGATTGCTGCTGCAATGAGAGATGCTGGGAGCTGTTGGTCTTTCCCTTGGATTAGTGATGAAGCTAATCTGCATTTTAGGGCATAAGGATTTCCAGGTGCTAACAGAAAACCACCCTGGTGCTGTCTCCAGCAAATTGGGTAATATTTCTTCACTTCCCATCTGGCATTGTTTTGGTCTGAAATTGCTATCTCCTTGGAAGGGGAATCAGGACTGGGAATAGGGATATTTACTGCTGCTTTTTAAATAAAAATACTATTATGTTATTGCTCTCCATGTCTTGTATATTGGTGTCTAGTGAAGTGACCCTGACGTGATCAGCTTATTTATAAATAAGGAATGAAAGAGCTGAAAGTTTCCCCTTCTTTCAAGGAAATAACATAGTATGGATTTTTGTCATCTGGTGTCTGTAAGAGATTGCCCATAGCTCATCCCTGTGAAAGGCAGTGTTGGAACCACGGGCAGCCAGCAGTAACTACTGATTCCATGCAGGACATGTGCTCCAACTCCTAAGTCATCCCAGCAGATAAGATCTAATGGAACTGTTCTAACTGAAATATCTTTGCAAAAACTAAACTCACGAGTACTTGGGACTGTAAATCATATTATGATAAGTTCCACAGCACTTTTGAGGATCTTTCCTCTTAAGCTTTTGGTTTTTTTTGTTAAATTAAAGGAACTTTGGGCTTTGCTCTGATGCTTTCTACTTTTGTGTTTGGATTTTTTTTTTAGTTTGCTGTTAGAAAAAGAGGACTGTATACACGTAGTAGATCCATTAGCTGTCACACTTTTTTTGAATTGTTTTATTTCAAGTCCGATAGATATTCCATCTTTGTAATTTACCAAAAAAATAAATACTACCATAGTACCTCTGCCTCTGAAATATGTTTTTATAAAACTATGAATAAGAGATACTTATAGTCACTGTAAAAATTACTAGAAGTTGTAGGAAGATCATCCTGCTACAGCATCTGCATTTTAATTTAACTTTCAGCAGCTAAAGATTGTTTTACTGTAACATTAGAGTCTTGAAAGTTAATAGATGAAGCTTGAGCAATTCTTCTTTAACTGCAGTCAAGAAGACTGAGGTCAATCTTGAAATAGACATAAGGATAGTATTCTTGATTACTCAGTTGTAACCCAGGGATGTCCATGCCAGGCTGCAAAAGGAAGTAATGGCTTTAGTACCAGTAAACAAACTTGCGCTGTTCCAAGCTACAGGGGATTGCTTTTGTGCTCCTCTCCCACAGGTGCAATGGAGCTCTGTATTTGCAGTGTTTAAGGTGAGGAATTCACCACTGTGAATCTGGTCTGCTGCTTGTTTCAGGTTGCCTAATGTAATTAGCATTGAGAATTCATGCTTGGTTGCTATGCTATGAACTTGTAGCATTTTTGTGTGCTTCAGCTGTAGAGCAACTCATCTCTGTCCTTTTATGCAGAGGGACTCATGCTTGCTGGTTTTAGGCTGTTTTAAAGGCCTGCTAGCTCATTTATTGCTTTAGCCTAAATTGTTTTGAATTGTAATTCGAGATACGGGGAAGGAGAAAGCAAGTACTGCTGCTTGCTGAAGGCCTAGGTTATTTATAACAGCCTTTTACAGGGGACAGAGGTATCACAGTCCTAGTGTTTAGTTCCAAATTTATTTTTCTTGCTTGTGTTGAGCTGAATGTTTTATAGCACATTGTAAGCTTTTTACATTGGAGAACTGCCGTAATTGTGCTGACCTATTTTGTTCTGGTAGCTGTAAACATCAGATTCTTCAACAGAAAATGCAAGCAATCTCTAGGCATCTGCATCATAATCTGAGCCTACCCTAATCCAGTCTGTAACCACCTGGGATTGGAGCTACATCCAGGGTCCCTAGCACTGGAGGATGTGAGGAGATGCATGGACCCTTGGACAGTGGAAATTTGGCTAAGCTGAGAGAAGCTACAGCACGTCCACTTGCAGTGCAGATACTTACATCCATGATACTTGCTGCTGCAACTTCATCCAGATGTTTGAAGACCACGTTCAAGATGTCTCTCAGGCGTTTTACAGACTTCCTATTTGGCTGCAGCAGCATTGCTTGGAAATTCACAGGGAGGCCATACCTTGGAACATAACATACATGATCATCTGCTGGGAAGGGGCACAGCTTTCTGTTCCTGCTCTTCTCTATCCTCAGCCTCCAGGCATGCCAGCTGGTGGTGCATTGCAGAAACAATGCTGCCTCCTTATGGAAAGCATTTTCTTTCTGAAGCCAAAAGTCAACTAAACAGTGTCGTTCTGTTTCCCCTTCCCTGTAAATGCCCAAAGCATCATTTTTCATGAGATTCATATATCACCTTTTTTTGTGAACATCTGTATTGTCTCCTGTGAGTTCCTGGGGTGAAGTGTGTAAGGCACACACCTTGAGCAAGATAGAACAAGGTGTGTAAGGGTGCCTCCCACAAAGGAACTGCACCAGGAAGAGAGCTGTACATTTTGACTTCCCCAGGAATCCCTGCCTGCACTCTGTGTTTACCCACTTACCTCAGGACAGATTCAACAAAAACTCTCAAGGCTTTCACATGAATCCAAGCCACAAACGCTTCACTGAAGTTCACCTTCAGCCAGCGCAGTAAGGGGCCCTATGAGAAGAGAACAGTGCTGTGATCCCCTCGCTGAGTGAAGCAGCTCCATAGCCAACACCACCACTGAAGCCATGGTGGGCAGCTGGGATAATTCCCAGGCAGCCCAATAGTGGCTCCCAGTCTATTAGAAACTCGAGTGACCTTGGGCAAATCATGTTATTTATCCCATGCCTCAGTTTTATGGGCTAAATGGAGCTCACCGGACACTGTTGGAACCATAAAGCCTTTTCTGAGAGAGGTGCTTAGGCACGCTGGTAGCAAAGGCTGCCGCTATGTGGGCCACCAACTTAAAAGGTGCTACTTACATATTGTTGTTTCTTGTCAGAAGCCAATTTCATCAGCTCTTCCTTTTCACATTTCAGTTCCTTCTCATCATAATAGAATTCTCGAACCATGAACCTACAATTGAATGGCATCTGCTCTCATCAGCTGTAGTCCAGCCAATATGCACACTCATTTCTTTTGCCCCAGGAGAAGCAGGTATGGAAGTTGCCAGCTATTTACCAAGTTAAAGTATGTGGAGGAAGGGAGTTGAAGTCACCTGCAGAAAGGCAGCTTCCTGCTGTCAGCAGTGTGAGAGCAGAAAGGACAATTCCAGGATCTGTAATTTGGAGCTTAAAGAACAGGAACAGTGACTCTGCTACCACAGCTCCTTCCCACCCTGCTTCTCAGTGGCTTTAGGATCAACAGCAGCCCAAGCAGTCAAGAAGTGCTCAAGCCAGTGATGGATTCAGCACACTGCACACACGACAAGCCTCTCCTTATCCTCATCTCTTGCTAGCCTGCCCAGTCGGTGCTTCTTACCTGTTTTCCCTGGCTTTAGCCTTGAAGTCATCCATCACTTTTCTAAATAGGGTCACAGTGAAGAGTCCTCCCTCTGCATCCTCAGCAATCATTCTGTGGGAGGGAAATCCACTGCTGTGATTTGACATGGTAAATCCCTCATGCCTTTTTTACCTACCTCACCTTCCCCTTTTTCAATTCTTTTTATTTTCATTTATGATACTGAACTACACCCTGCTTTTCAAAACTGCTGTGACTGAAACAGGGAACAATGACTTGACTTGCACTGGCTACTCTATCTCCAGTGTAAAACTGAGTTTAGCTCCTGAACCCTCTGTAGTACACACACATCCTGACTGCCTGATTACCTAGTAATGTTCCCCCACCTCTACGTGCACTTGTATTATTGAGACAGGCACTAGCAAACAGCTTCTTTCTCTCTGCTTTCCACTTTTCTCCATTTCGGGTAATACCAGTGTCAGCTCACGTGCCCTGGACTGGATCTCATGGTCTGCGTGAGCTGAGCAGTGGAATATTTAAGTCCTAGGGAAGATTGTTTTACCCCAGGGTGAAAGATGAGTTAATATGCTATTTTCTAGTGCAAATGACAGTATGCTGAATTATTCTATGCTACAACATGAAGAAATTAAAAATGCAAATTTAGTGTTTGATCTTTTTATATTTTCCATAAACCTCTATGTGACTGCATGTGTCTGAACTATACCTCAATTACTGTAATAAATTGCCGGTTTTGCACAAAAAAAAGCAACGGCCTGGTTGAAAGTAGAAAGAAATAGATTACTGGAAAAGGGAACAAGCTAATTGTAAAAAAACTGACTTTTTTCTTTCATCTGTACTTCCCTTTAACAGACTAATTTCTATTTGAATTGCAAATATGTTAACATGGAGCCTATGCATTAGACTAGTGATTTCCTCCAGGATCCACAAATTTGAGGGGCTAAAACATGACAGGGATCTCTGAAACAAACAGGGAGCTTAATTTGGAATTTCACTTACTTGGTGGAGCGAGGAACTACCATATCTGAGAGTGATTCATAGGTCTTCTGCCACTGTATGTAGCTTGACCTTTGAGCAACACAAAACAAAGCACAGTAAATAAATACTGTATACCGGAAAGCAAATGTTGATATATGTAGTTAATTAAGCAAATAACTTAGGCTAGAAGTGTTGAGCTTTTTGTGCTGGGTTATGTCATTAAGATACATCAAGCCTCTCCTATCCTTTCCTCTCCTAGTCACCAGCTGAGGAGATATTTCCCTCAATGCTACACCCTCAGTCTTTACTTTGGATCTTGGCTTGAGGAAGGGTCAACATCAGGAAGCTGATGGTGGGAAGAACATGGCACATACTTCCAGGCTGCCACACAGTGTCCCATGCTCCAGGACCCCTGCACAAGCTGCCCTGATCCATGGGTAGGTGTGCTACACCTGCTGTGTGCAATCCCAGAGCTGATCTGGTGCTGATCACACTCATGTGAGTGCCAACACTGGCAGAAAGGCAACAGGGAGACAGTAAGAGTTTGCAAAGGGAGAAGTCTATTTTTAAGGTGACTAAACTCAGATAATAAACTTTAAAAACTTACCTCAGATAGCTTTTTCCAACCTGGTTTTCACATACAGAAAAGTGATGGTGCTGTAGGTGTGTGTTGGGACAGGGCTATATGGAGAGGAAAAGTTTTGTGTAGGGCTCTGAGGAGAACGTGGTGCAACTACACCATTGGTGGCAGTCATCCTATGTGCAGGCACTTACAAGGGCACAGCCAGCAGAGACCATGAGTTGGACAGGTCTAATTCCTTTCAGAAACTGCCTGTGCTGCAGTAAGAATCTGTTTTTCTTTTAGCTCAAACTATTCCTGTGAGGAGATTGATTGAGAACCTGCTTGTAACCATGAAAAACCTACATCCCAATTGTCCTGCTCCAGTTTTAGTGCAGTCTTTGTCTCCTTCTTTTGTGCCAGCACCACTCTTGGCAGAAATTGTTCTTTCTTCTTTGCTAAGGGCTCCACCCGCACCCCGGTCAGGGCACTCGAGCTGCCCCAACCCGACCCGGTATCGCCCGGTTCCGGTGCTTGGGCCAGGGCTCAATGCCACATGGGGAATGTGTGCACACACTGTTGCCTTACTTTGGCACCACGACGAGCAGCGTGATAAGATACTCGGAATTCAGAACAAAGTCTTCTTTATGCACAATATCTGCCAGGGTCCGGGTCAGCAGATTTCCCCTACAGTGAAGAAGACAAAGTAAAAGTAACAGTAGCAGGAACTCAGCAGCAGAACATTGGAGGCATTGTGGAGATGATTAATAGTGTATACTGGGGTAGATAGAAGAAGACTCAGAAGGAGGCGGCTAAAGGACACATCTACACTTCTGAAATGGCTGTTTCATTTTCTTTACTGCAACTAAAAGAATCAAAAAAGCAACTAATACTAAGGACACAATATTAGTGACTAGCACTAGGCTAGTTTATGCCCCTTATGTGAAATGACACCATGCTGCTGCTCTTGTTTTTACAGTAAGGGTGTAAATGCTTGGGAAGTGCACATCTTCTCCCAGTCATTCCCACATCTTGTGGGAAGCACCTGCTCTCTCAGGAAGCCTGTTGAGCTGCTTGTGTGACCATGCTGCAGGCAGTGAGCCAAGTGAATACAGACCTAAGCCAGCACAGCAACCTGGCATTCCTGGACTGCCGTGGGCAATCACACTGACACTCCTCCTGCTGAATGGCAGCGAGAACAGGAGTCTCATGTGCAGGTGGGACCTGCAGGACGTCTCCACAGACTAAGCCCACATGATCACATTAATTCCTAGGACATGTGTATGGCTGGAAGGCACTAGGTGAGTAGGGGAAAAGCAGTTGCCTTCCTTGTCATGGAGCAGGAATGGAGAAGGACCTAAACTAGTAGTTTTTGGTTTGAGGTTCACTGGGCCAGTCTAAACATTAATTAACTTGCTGGTAACTTATTAGATGTTTGTTCAGCCCAAGCTATCTGGCGCTGGTGGACACCAGAGTTGTCAGCATTTAAAGGTGGATTGAAAGGTGACAGGAAGATTGTCCCTGGCCATGAGGTCTGCATTCTTCTCCCTCCTCACACTGCTGGAGCCCTGGCCAGCAGGCAGCCACCTGTGTCCTGTGCCCAATCCTGAGTAGGAAACAGTGGCACATATGAGCATGTGTTGGGTGAGGGCTTGCACAACACCATCTAAGTGGCTTTAAATTTACTACTTACTGGATTTTACCATTCTCCCCAGTGATATCCTAGAAAAAAACCCACGTATCAGCACTGACATAGGCAAAGACCATAAGCAGATGAAGACAGGGCAGAGAACATTTGGGAAGCCCGAACAGTGCATTACCTGAACCAACAGAAGGAAAGAGAGAAAACAAAAATATAAGTGGGATGTTGGTGAGGTGCAGGATCAAGCAAGACAGAGCTGCTTCCTATGGGAGCTCTGCAAATGCTATTCAG
This sequence comes from Acanthiza pusilla, assembly GCA_036630365.1. Lineage (NCBI taxonomy): Eukaryota > Metazoa > Chordata > Aves > Passeriformes > Acanthizidae > Acanthiza > Acanthiza pusilla. Next base: position 6,145,496 of record JAXCHO010000036.1, read on the forward strand.
AACATAGGGCACAGCCCCATGTGGCAAAGGAATCCACCAGCTGACACAGCTCATCTAATTTCTGACTCCCTGAAGTCCCATCAGAGCAAAAAATGCATTTGGTTTTGACTTTTTTCAAGACTGCCTGCTCACACTGCAAATAAAATCCTATTAGGAACTTCACTCTCCCTGAGCTGATTTTGAGACATGCTGATCACACAAGCTACGCCACTGTTTTCAGTGGGTCTGTAAATGCTCACCATGTCCCAAAGCCAGGAAAGTTGTTCCCACCAGAACACGTGTGGTCCACTGCACAGCAATGGGTGTGAGCACACACTGCCCTCATTTCAGCCATGCAGCATCCCTGGTGCAAAATACTTACATTGTTTTCTTCTCCAGGCTTTGCAAATTTCCTTTAATGTTGTTGTAAGCAGCTGATCGGGTCTTTAGGTCTGTTTCTATTTGAGTCAGTTGCTAAAACAAAGCGAAAAAAGGGAGTCAGTGCAGTGCTTGAGGCCTTATTCTCACCTCTGTCCTGCTACCACTGCACCTTAGCACAGAGACACAGTTGCCAGCCCCCCTAAAACCACCAGACTGTGGCCAAGAGGGAGCAGGTGTCAGAACTCCCCTGGGGCAAAGGACTCTGCAGGAAATAGGATTCAAATTGTTACTGTTGGGGTGCTAGGGCTGTACCTAAGGGGCAAGTTCATGGTTTCGTTTGTTACCTACATCAAACAATGACACATCATGCCTTTCTGAATGAACTGACAGTGTAAATAATTCATCCAACCTGCAGGCACTTGATTTAATGTCAGACCAACAATTTCACAAAAACACCTCGTAAGTGGAGAATAATATGGCAGTATATGAAATTTTTAAAAAATAAGATTACAGTGAAGGGGATTGAAGTGCAGAAAACATATCAATGTACTCTAGTGAATCTGGTAAAGTACCATATACTTACAGACTGGATAGGTTTCAACATATGTATTATTATTACTGCAGTAGAAATTAAAATAATATCAACTGCTTCAGTACAAAGTGTGTGCTTCTGAGCTTGTTCCTGCCCAAACCAAAGGCAAAGCTCCCACTGACTGCCATGAGAGAAGGGATCACAAATCAGCCAAAAGACCTGCTTCCCCGTGCTGTGAAATCTGGAATACAACTTACCTTTGCTAATGCTTCTGATATATTCTTCAGCGGCTGCTTTATGGGATATTTGGCCATGTCCCACTCAAAACGTGTCAAGTAGCTAATTAGGTCAACTGAAAATGCAAAGAGATGCATGAAAGCAGACAGTGTACCAGATGGCAGACCAAGGTTTGGGGAGTAGTCCCTAGCTACAGCTTAGGCAGAGTTTTGATTAACTTTAGAGAGTTAACCAGAAGCCCACCTCTGAATTCTTACAGAGATTTGATCTAGACCAAATCTGCGCAGATCTTATGCCAGAATCCAATCAATTTTCTAAACATGCCCAAACTTAAAAGTTGAACCAGAAAGCTTTTCTGCATTACACCTAACAGCACAGAAAAAGTGTAAAATTATCTGTATTAGTAGGATACAGCAGTGTACAGCTATTCATCTTCACAGTAGAAACAGATTTTATGTAATCTCAACCTTGATTTCAGCAATATGCCTGAATTTAATCCCAGCAACAGCTATCAGAAAAATACTTTGTGCCCAGGATCAGAAGTAATACTCAGAGTTCTTGAGAGCTTGATCAAAGGCATTAAGAGCACATCAGATGTTACTGCTCTGTGATTCAGTCACTCACTAGAAATCAAACAAATTGATTGCAATGAGGAATTCCTCATTCATTTCACACTCAGAGGTCCCCATTTCACACAAAGCTATAGGTTATTTATATAAATGGATAAATCCAGTCACAGCATCCAAGAACAGAAATTCACAGCAATGACCTGTGCATGCAACCCCCAAAACAAGGCACCCTCAGACCATGGGGAGCTACAGCTTCTTTCCAGAATCAAGGGGAAAGGAACACATACAACACCCAATGCCTAGAACAAGATCTTCTTGTTCCACTGTTTGAAGATCAATGGTTCTTGATGTTAGAAAACATTAAGGCTTAGTACATTATGGTACCAAATAAGGAATTATCTTTCAGCAGCTCATGAAATCAAACAGCTCTTTGTCTGAGTCCTGAGAGCCTTTGGATGGTGAACACACCACTACACAGTGTTCTTGCAGTTTAATAGGATGGGGTAAAGTCATGCATCCTGCCACAACAAGGAACAGGGCTTAGACTGCTCCCCAAAGGTTAGGGAGGCAAGCGGAAAGCAGCAGGCAGGGTGTCAAGGTCTAGACAAAGAGGCCAGAGGCACTATCACCTACAGGGTAGGCTTCCTTCCAGACCAGGAGGGTAAATATGGAGAATATCTGGGAAGTTACTCTGAGGTGATAGGGAGCAAAACAAGATCAAGGTGCCAAGTAAAAGGAGACGCATGCTGGGGCCCTTCAGTGCTCTTTGCTGCCTTATCCAGGGAGTGAATTCAGTCCCACAGCAAGGTTTGAGTACAATGTCTTGTGGACTGGACTTTAAGAGTTATGGGAAAACTTTATGAACCAAGCTGCACAAGAAGGAATGTGAAAAATTGTGTAATTGCCATATTACCGGGCTGAGGGTACTCCACGGTTTCATGTGATACTGAATACCCTTGGCAGGAGAGCACTATCCTTTCCATGGGCTTCTCTCACCCCACAACAGAGTCAGTTTACCCTATTAGATTTCCAAAGCATGGAAAGTCTAATGTTAGGAGAAATAGGCTTCTTAGCAAGAGATAAACTGCCTCGAAGGCAGAGAGCACTTGCCATGGCAGTGTTCTCCCCCTCTTTCAAAACCACAGCTGTGTCAATGTCCCCCACATCCAATGGACAGGAGTCACAAGGCAAAGATCCAAGCCTTCTTGCTAATGTCTGATCAGGAATGAGCAAATTCTCCTACACAGGGAGGGAGTAGAAAAGGGGCAAGACTGCAGAAGTCTGGGAGAGCTATGACACAGCTGCTGCCTGCACAATTCTCTGTCGGTGCTTGCTCGTGATCTCTGTGGGGAAGGCAGAGAGGTCAAAAATACTTCAGCAACAAAATTCACACAGCATTTTCAGTATGGGGTACACAACACAAGGATTTCACCCTGCTGCCTCTCTTCTAAGCTTGTGTGCTTAGGCTTTGCAGACACAGGCTCTTTAAAGACAGACACTGACCTATTTATAGCTGATGAGATATAAAAGTTCCCTGAAGAACTTCACATGCCCTTTCTATCCTCACATTCCTTGAATCTCAGCAGCATCCAAATGTTGGGCAGTTGCGCACAGCATGAGTTCTCAGCCCAGTTTTTCAAGCTCACTCCTGAGTGAGCTTGCCAATGCTGGCTGGCACTGGTGCAGGTTAGTTCTGATCTTGGGGATGGCACAAACTACTGTGAGCACACTAGCAGAGCTCTGTTTAAAATGCTGAGCAGTCCCAGCACCCTGATGCTCCTGAAATGGCATCCCTCCTTTATGGAACCTGTCAAATCACTTCTAAAAGGCTTCACACAGCTGCCCACCCAGGAGAGATGATTCCTACCAGCTCACAGCTGCCCAGGGGAGCCACAGCCTCAATGTCTCATAATCTAAGTCACGCACCCAGCTCTAAAAGGCAGTGTTAAATACTTTCCCTCCAAAACACTTAATTCTTCGAAATTGTTATACTGCCCATTATGCTTTGTTTTGGGCTCCCTATAAAGAACGGAGTTATTCCACCACTTATCAAATTTTTTAATTCATTTAGGTTTAACATTACCATAAATGGAAGAGAATTTGGTGTGAATCTTTGAAGAAAAGCTTTACTTACATTTCAAGAAAACTTGTTTATGCTGTTATGATATATTAAAATTTTCTATATTACACAAACACACATTTGCCTCTATAAGAGAGAAATTTCCATGTGGCTGCTTTCAACTGTTGTCCACTGGAAAGTTGTGTGTGCATGTGTGTGTCTGTGTGCTCATGTAACTAGAAGTGCTGTATTTTTTACTACCTTGCATTTTTCTTCACACAAATCTAGCAAAAAACTTTAGATGCACAGCCACCACCAAACTGCCGTTAGGGTTATGTATGAGTGAGTTAAAATCAGTGTTACTTAAAATTGAGTTTGTCTTGGGATGGTCAAATAGTATGAAACAGGACCACGCAGCAAGAAATCGTGTCTTACAATTTTGTTTCTGATTTCACAGCCTCAAGGAAGTCTTCAACTTTAGAGTCCTTTTGCTAATCAGAAAGGGAAGGAGGAAGAATTGGTCCAGTAAAGTTGCTAATGCTTATGAAGACTGACACTGGAATATATTAGGGGAATCCACATATATTAAAGCTGAGTTCATTTTTTAAGATGCAGTCAATAATCTTGAAAAGGTTAATGTTCGAATTCAATATGATTTGTTTGGATGACCAAACCCAGAGAGAGAAAATTAGTAACACATGCAAGTAATTTCCATATCCTTCTAATACAACACATGCAGAACTGTTAGGAAAGAAATGGTGTAAAAAGGGGAAGCAAAGGAAATTAATGAAACCTGTTGTTTCTCAAGTCATAGGGATATCGTGATCAAGCTACGAGGTTGTTACTTGAGAAATCCATCGTAACCTGATCACTGTATCTCTACAACCAGACCAAGACTTGTGTCTAGCACTAATATACACAAATGCATGCATGTAACAACACCACAACCATCAGTCCTCAACATACTTTTGAGACATTTCATTTTATCCTTTAGCCCTGCAACACAGTAAGTGGGATTATTGTATTTCTCGAACAATTGCACTCATCAAACATCAGTCTTACATAATTCAAGGACATTTCTAAATGAGCTTCCTCCCCATTCTTTACTCATACAAGTCTGAAGTACAACACTGCAGACAAAGGGAGATGGAGTGTGCACTCTCAGTTTATTCAAAAGCATCATTCTGCAAGTCTGTAATCAGCATGCATAACACATCCAATTTTGTTGTATTTTTCCAGAATAGCTGGGGAATGCAAATCACTAACAGATCAGTGACAGATGTCACACAGCCATCCAGAATGAGATTTAGGTGGCTGTAAGAAATCAGGCCCAGGCAGGACACAGAAGTGTGTGAGGTCATGTTAGGAGCGAAGAAGAATGTCTCCTACTTTCATCTTCACTCCAAAGCGTGCTGATAAAATGGGAGCAGGCTAGACATGTTCTTATAAAATGTTGCTGATGGTTGTCCTTTCTAGAGTGTGAGGGTTTCAATTCCACATGTTCATATTCTGAAGCAAGCAAAAGCAGCATCAATGCAATTAAACCCCCACATTCACAGCACCTACCTCCATTGGCCAGAAGATTTTCCTGGACTTTATCTTTTGAGTCCTCCATAACTTCTCCTATGTACTGGGCTATTTTCTTTATTACGCTTAAGTGTAACAAGAGAAATTTTGTTAGTGAAGAAACAAAATTACTACAAAAAAATTTCCACAATGATTTGATAAACACAAAAATGCCCAAACAAAATACTTCTGAAGCAAGGCAGGTTACTTTTCAATTAAAATTATGAAAAACAATCTATGGCACAATGCAGAACTAAATGCCTTACCTCTAAATACACTGATCTCTGCAAAAACATAGGTAATGCCATTTTGACAGTGCTATGGACTTACAGAAGATCAAGATTCAGTCTTCTGTACACATAGCAGAAACCAGAAGGCAAGGAACTCATGTTTAAAACCCCAAAAGCGATGAAGGAACAGGAGGCCGCAGACATTGACTGAAAATCTGTTCCATAGGATGCTAAAGAAATCCTTAGGGCTCACTGAGAAAAGGTTCTCACAAAATACTCAGGGGAAAATAGCAGTGTTCTCTTGCTTGACCGAGAATTTCTTTCTAATTCCTTTCCTTTAGGGGATTCTATCTCTCTTCTCTTTTAGCATGGTGGACAAGGCACTCCTTTAAGGTGTAGGAGAACTACATACGAATCCTTCTGCCCAATTCAGAGTAGTGATTTGTACAGAGACCCTCCTGGAGAGTATTATCTCCACACAGTCACTTATTCGTTGCTTATTTTAAGAAATTGATTCATCAAGTCCCTCTAGCAGTAGGTCCCCTGTCTCTAGTCAAAGCACCTGTCTCATACAGGCTGAGAGACTACATGCTTGTCCAAGTATCCTTCTGCACTCAAAAATATTCACAGGATTTGGCCCACAGTTCCCTAATTGTCCCAGGTTGACTACACCTCATACAAAACCCAGCAGCTACAAGGTTACTGCCTGATCATTAAATTGGCAGAGACATGAATTGGACACAATCCTTGGCATAATGTCAGGGAGTGTAATGTCAGGCTTCTTATCTCTTTCTTTGCATACTGAGGGAGACTACTACAGCTGCAGACTGGGGTGCTGTTTGAGGGCAATCCAGTCTGAAGAAGAGAAGATCTTATTGTGACCTTTCAGCATATAAAGGGGGCTTATAGGAAAGTTGGAGAGAGGCTTTTTACCAGTGCCTATAGTGACAGGACAAGAGGCAACAGTTTTAAACTAAGAGTAGATTAAGATTGGACAAAAAGGAAGAAATTCTTTACAGTGAGAGTGATGAAGCACTGAAACAGGTTGCCCAGGGAAGTTGTGGATGCTCAATCACTGGAGGCAATCAGTGCCAGGTTGGATGGGGCTTTGAGCAACCTGGTCTAGTGAAAGGCGTCCCTGCCCATGACAGGAGTTTGGAACTAGAGGATCTTTGAAGTACCCTTTCAACACAAGTAATTCTTTGCATGACCCTGGATAGGTGCAGTTCAGAGTGCCTGTAGGAGGAATCTGCACCACTGTGCTCCAGTTCATATCCCTTTCTCAGAGCTGCTGCAATTTTTCACTACCTGGCTGCAGCCATGCAGGGACCCAGCACCAGTTGAGGGTTGCTGGAGTACACACTCACGCTGGGGGGGGGGGCATGAGGGAGTCAGACAAATGGTCCCTGACAAATGCAACCTTGCCAAGCACTTCTTCAAATTCCAGCTTGTAGATAGAGTGGTTTTTTGTCTCCTTCATGATGCTCAGAGAGCCCAAAGGAACTTGGAACAGGACAGCAGTTGGTAAAACCAGTATAGCAGGAGGCTAAAGACATTATGGAGAAAGCAGTTCACAGGGACATGTATAAACCAGGAGCTTCTCCAAAGGGCCTGAGCTGCTTTTATTATTCTTGAGTGCAGCTGGTGGCTGACCTGACAGGTGGGAGACAGCTCTGGCCTCTCTCCATAGATACAGAGGGTGGGACAGGTGTGTGCTCTCATACACCTGACAGTCCTACCTGCCCAGGCAAGGCTTGGCTCCCTTCCAGCCCACACATCCCATGGTCCCTGCAGCAGGATACAGCCACAATATGTACGATGCACTGTGCCAGAAAAGTGTTCTCCAGTGCTGCCCTAGTCTCTGTGCCTTGCATTGCATCCTGCGATATGCAAGTAGGATTCACTCACCCAATATGTTTCCCATGCAAAAACAGAACACATCCCCTGCACACCACTGATGTCTGGGGCAAGTGACAGGAATCAGACCCCTGGAGGAGCCCCACTGGCTACACTGGCATCCAACAATGAGCAGTTTTCACAGTCAACCATCAGATCTCTGCCTTTAGATGAGATGAATCCCATCTTGAGCAAGTATCATGATAAAATGATGCATTATAAAAAGAGAGAGTTTCAGCAAAACTGCTTCAAGAAATAGTAATAAAAATCTGTAAAGAGAATAACTCCATTTGACCCTACTATCATGTCTTGAGACCCTTGTTTTGCTTCTGCAACTACTGCAATGTCATTAACCTCCAAAAAAAAAAAAAACAAACAAACAAAAAAAAGGAGTCTAACACTCTATAAGTGATACTGAGAATGAAAGGGTGCTACCAGCCAGGCCTGCAAAATGCTGCAGGGAGTAGAAGTCCTGCAATCTGAGGCCACTCCCAAGTATGCCAGTGACCAAGGACCAGAGAGAGTCCCCCGGTAAAAGTGAACTAGGAGACTGTCAGCTTTTGAGAGAGCTCCATGTTACCACAGGATGACATGGAAAAACACTCCTCCTCCCTGTGTAAATAAATAATAAAAGTATGTGGAAACAATAGCTCCTGCAAACTCTTGCCCCTTCTCTGCTGTCCTGGCAGGAGGCAGCGCTGACAGGTTTGCACTGCCTGGCTTTACTGGCAGCTGTGTTTATCCAGCAACAGCTCAGCAGGCAGCTCTTTCAGAGGACCAGGAACATAAATGCTCAGGTCATCTGAACAAGCTTGTAACCCTCTGGATGCCATTTACTTCAGCCAAGTGCAAGTGCTTGGCATTTTAACCCTTGAATCACAATTTAGACATAAAACCTTAGGCATTTATTTAATGAAAAATGTTTTTGTATGTCCTTGTGGGACTCAATCTGCTGATACATTTGATTATTCTGTTGTGTTGATTAATCCTTGTTGATTATTCTCTGTTACTACTCTATCATTACTACTCTAATGCATTTTTCGTATTTTTCAAAACATATTTCTTATTTTTAAATTTTGTCAATCCTACCTGGATACCTATCAGGCAAATGACAAAAATAGGAAGAGCCCTTGCCCTCAGCAGATTACAGTGGAAGGGGCTCACTGACCCCTTTGCTCGGTGCCTAGAGCACATCATAGGGTAAGAGTCATTACTGGCATTAAAAAGACAACTAGTGAGTAAAGTGGTGGTCAGCTTCAACAAGGAGCTGTACCGTGCTGGCAAGTAAAGACAAAGGTAACAGAAGGAGTCAGTGAGCATAAGGAGCTCCTACTGACATTTCATTTGTAACTGCCTTCCATGATCCTACATGGATTCTGCAGTCAGCTTTCCAGAAGTCCTAATTCTTCAAAAAGCTGGGAATTAGTTATGCCTTTCTGAAAAATCAGTTCTGATGATTTCTGGCAGCCCTCAAACCCAGATCACACAGTTGCTTCCTATCTCCTACCCCCACTAGAGACACAGGATAAGAGAATATTCTGAGTTGGAAGGGACCCACAAGGATCATCAAACACTTTCCATTAGAACACATAGCAGGTATTGGCACCGACTCTCCCCAAATTTGCCCCCATTCTCACTTCCTGAAGAATATCTGCAGTTGAACAAGAAGCTGGAACATGTTACAAAGAATATGGGGCAGTATTTTTGGCAGGGTAATGATGAAGATGGTTTTCTTGATTAATTAAAGTTGCTCTGTCCTGCTAAAACTCCTGAAAAAGCAGTATGGTTTCGTTTCAGGCAGTCTTGTGAGAGCAGGATGTTGGACTCAATGATCCTTACAGATCCATTTCAACTCGAGATATGATCATATTCTATGATTCTAAAAGATCAATCTTCTGTGCAACCCAGAGTTATCAGATGCAATCATCCTAATACAGCCCTTATGTAGCACCAGTAAAATTAGAAAAAAAATCCTATGGAGAAATGTATTCTAGGAGACCAACTTTTACCTAAACTATCTAGCATAGATGCAAACAGCTTAAATCAGGGTTTCTGTATGTCTTTGCAACTGTCAGACAAAGATCTATGAAAGGATTGAGCATATTTAGACAAGAAAATCCTTATCAGTCAGGACTGGGAGAAAAAAGGCAAAAAGACCCAGAGCTAACACCTGCCTCTGTGACCAAAACTACATGTGAGGTAAGCTGCCAAAGCAAAAAACAGAACAAACCAGAAAAACCTAGCAGCTTATATTTTCATTGCCTCAAAGTCTACCTCGTGCGGGGAAGTATCTTAAAACCTGGCATTTTCTCAGCTTGCTGTACTACATTATTCTTTTGTACACCCAGGTCAGTTTGTCCCAAAAGGCAAACTTGGCAATTGTCAGCAAGGAGATCATGTGAGTCTTTGCTTAAGTAGGTTTGATGCAAAGTGAGTCAATATTCTGGGTTTTAAGGAGTTTAAAAGCCTGAGAGGGAGAAGTCTGGATTTCATTCAAAGAACATAATCCTTAGAACTCCTCTATCTGGTTGAAAAGGGATAGAAGGCTCAATAGAAATATTCTGTCAAAATGAGATCAGGGAGAGCTTCATATTCTCTAAATGTTGTTTTATCTAGTTTCTGGATGGGGTGGGAGGATATCCGTTAAAAAAAAAAAAAAACAAACCCAAAAACAAAACCATAAAACAAAACAAAAAACCACCCACAACCCACCTTTTAAAGTAGTTTCTTTAAGAGAAACATCTTCCCTAGCACTGCCACTCGAATGGATTGCTGTGCTGACAAAACTACCGTGGACATAATTCAGCTGAATTTTAAGGAATGATCCTTTCTTTGTGATAACTCCATGACAATGAACACAAGGGTTAAACAAAGCCTGTCTACTTTAGTCCAGTTGTAGTCCAGGCTGAACTGAGTCAGACCGAGGTGAACACAAGGACATACCATCCCATAAAAACAATGTCTGTTTCTCATTTGTAGGTGGTAAATAAGATCTATTTTACCTTTCAGCAAAGCTATCAAGTTTTCCCAACTCATCTGACAGACCAACAAGAGCATCCAGTGTCCCCACCTGTGCAAAAGATGAGAATTAGGTGAAAGATGCACAACTCTGTCTAAGGCTTCTGTTGGCACAGCCTTAAGGAGACTGACTTGTCCTTAGCACATGTGAATTTAACAGTCTGGCAGAACTTTATTTACTTGGTGGAAAATAGTAGCATTTCCTTTACCCAAGAACTAGGGCATAAAAAGCCTTTTCCAATAGAGGAAAAAAGTATGTGTAGTCTCAAGATTACACGTCAGTGTTTTTCTTCCTGTTTTCATTTCATCCTCTATCATCAAGCTGCACAGAATAGTGACTGACAAAATAGTGACTAGAAATGCACACAAATAATGCACACAAGTCAGATGTACTGAGAAAACCCAGGGAAGCAGCACTAATTCAAAAGGGGGTGTCTGAGTTCTTTGCTATTACCAAAGCAAATCTCTCACAAAACCACTTCCGACCAACATCCGCTTTTTGAATGACTGTCACAGTCATAACCCCATATTCATGGCATTGCACCATATTGCCAAACCTTTTCTTGTAATATTGCCAGCTCAACATTATGAAGGGTCAAGCTAAAGGAGAAGAAACAAGTTTTATGAATAACAAATAGAATGATAATGGGCATCCTCAGATACTCCAAATGCTTTACTTCCTTTAACATAAGCAGACTTACATCATCACCAGCAGGGTAAGGTCCACAGATGGAAAAAATAAGGTCCATGGATGGTAAAAATCATATCAATCTCAGGGGTACATACAAAAAACCAACACTGTTTTCTCTGACAGCAGTCTTGCTGCCATGGCTCTGAATAGTCAGCTCCTCCCTTTGCATTAGCAATCCATGGTGTACCGTGCTGCATGACTTTCATGACCAGGAGCAAATTGTACATGGAATGCAATAGATCAGTTATTTAATGTCTCACTCCTTATACATGTACCCTCCAAATGTGATGCTCAGCTTTAAGCACAATGACTTATTTCTCCCTGATCAATTTTCAGTTGACTGAACACAACTCATTCCCCAACCATAATCTCCTTCTACTCTCTGCATATTATCCCAAAAGATAAATCCCATGTTTTTCCCAGAAGTCTTTAGCCCCAGGTAATACTGCTGTGTTGCCCATACAGAAACCCCTCCCTCACTTACCTTTAAGTCTGGAATATGGAATTTACTGTTGCTGGACAGGTTGGATTTAGATGTCACAGTGTTCATTCTCTCCCATGCCTGCAGATTTGTTTTGTCTCCTGGGGCAGAAATGAGCCAGAACTCCGACATGATCTAGTATTTTCCCTTCAATCCTGGTCACTGTAGAAACTCAAAGCAGGTAAGTGGCTAAAAGAGCACCACACAAAATGTGATCTTCCCTAAGAACAGAAAGAGTTAGGACAGATCACTGATTTTTTTTTCTTCAGACACACCAGGAGAGTGAGTCAGTCCTGTGTCTCAGGCTGAAATGGAACATGACCTTCTCCAGAATGTCACGGAAAGAGTGTGGCTGCTCCTTCCTTCTCAGGGTTGTTCCATCCAGTTTCTGCATGAAGAAACGAAGCTTCCTCCTCCCCTTTTCCCTCCCAGCCTGTTCCATTTGCCTTGCGCTGGAAGTTCAGTGTCTGTTGGGGACTTCGGGGGCTTCACCATACCATAATATAGCATTTCTGCTTGATAAATATTCTCCCTCAAATTGTTGGACATTTGCCGGAAAAAGTGAAAGCAAGAACTCTGCTGAACATAAAGGCTGTAAAAGACGCCACTGGCAAGACGGAATATTGCTCTCCCCTGTGTATTTTCTTCCCAGGCTCGATAAGAAGGAGCTGGAGGAAGGCAAGTCCTGTACGTACAGAGACGGTACCGGCAGAACCACACAGACGGAACAGTGGCCAGAATAGAGGGGAGGGGACAACCACTGTGGTGTGAAGCGATGAGGGCAGGAGGGCGAGCAGCTGGCACCACGCCACAATCCCCCGTCCCTTCGCGAGGGCTCCCGCGGAGCATCCCCGCCACACGCCCTCGCTCTCAGGTGCGCGGGACACGGCAGGTGCGGCACTCGCCCCTCCGCACCCGCGCCGGGCCCGCCGCGCCCGAGCGCTGCCAGCGCGGCTGTGGGGAATGCCGGGGCCCCGCGGGGCACTGGCCGCTGCCTCTCCTGCCCCTGCGGTACCTGCCCCTGCCGTGACTGCCCCTAGCTCTTCTGCCCCTACCGCCCCTGTCGTACCTGCCCCTGCCGTACCTGCCCCTAGCTCTCCTGCCCCTACCGTACCTGCCGTACCTGCCCGTGCCGTATCTGCCCCTGCCGTACCTGCCCCTGTCGTACCTACGGGCGCCGCTCCCAGCCCGGCGGCTCCCGGCGGCTCCCGGCGGCTCCCGGCGGCTCCCGGCGGCTCCGGCGCGGACGTGCCCTGAGCGGCGGCCGGGCAGGGTCGGGGCGGAGCGGAGCGGAGCGGCCGCCGCATCCGCGGGTGGGTGCGAGGGGTCAGGGCTCCCTCCCGGAGCACGGGGGGCTGCTGCGCCTGGTGCTGTAAAAGCTCTGTCACAGCTCTGACTACGGCAGCTTTGCATCTTTTTGCTGTTTTTAAACTAGCGCAAATAATGCAAAGGCCACTTGTTTTTATCACTGACCTGGCTAACTTTAGCAAGTCTGAATGTTTTGGAATAATTGAAGTAACTTCTAGGAAACGCTTGTTGCCGGGACTTCCCTGGATGCTTTATTTAACAAATAGGAGGTGTAGGAATCTGCAAGATAGTGATGCCTACGTTCCTGGTGATGCTTCTTCCCTCAGGTGTAGCTGTGGCTTTAGTCCTTACCAAATCTTGAGCTTGTCTTACATTGCCTTAAGCGTGGTTAAGACACTGGGAGTATTTCATAGGTCGTGTGATGTTCTCCAAGCATTTCTAATCCAGGAATGCTCTGAAGGAAGCAAGTGTCTAAATACTCGGTACCTGGCTCTGAGAGGCATGCCTGCAAGAGGGAATCGAGCCCCCTCACAGGGGATTATCCAGTTCTCATCTTCCAATGGAGTGGTCAAATTCCTGTGCTGTCATACAGCACTTAGCCAATCTCTGCCATTACTGGGGTTTGATTTTCTTCAAAAGATGGTGCATTTTTTACTCATGTTTCTGTGTTACAAAGGTATATGAAGGCCCCGCAAGAAATTAAACAGAAAGATGCTCTTGGTTTTCCACATGACCTGCCATAAGTTGAGAGGGTTTGAGATGCTGGGGCCAGGCAGGTGTGGCCATGCACAGAAGCAGAGCTCTTGACACTTCCAAGAACCTTAAATGAAGACCCTTAAAGTATTTAAGTATCTTCAGCACTAGGAAGAAGCAGCAGACGCAAGGCACCCTGGATGATGCCATGTAAATTCTGGTTTAGGTAGCTAACCCGTACACCAAGGTTTTAGGCTCTAAATTTATAGAGTCTTACAGTCAAGGATTCATCTTCCTTTAGTTCTCTTTAACATTTTTAGTGATATATAAAAAAGCAATACATGTGTGGAGGAGGAGAGTCTCTACTGAAAGCACTCCAGAAAAAGACACTGAGAAGATTTGTAGCTGAAATAACCACTTTGTGGGGGCTTTTTGCTTGCTTTTTTGGTTTTTTTTATCCCCTCTGTGGGCTAATTAAACATTCAGTTCTCATAACTGATTCTAATTCTTTTCAATCATAGTGTCCCGGAGGGCACAACAAAGGGTTTCCCAGAAGTTATGGAAAAAAATTAACATGTTGATGGAGGACATGGCATTCACAGGAGTGGTTATTGTCTAATCCTTCTTTTTTGTTTGTTTCTTTAGACTCTACATTTTAATAACGAAAACATGCTTAACTGATTTTCAAGTATCTACATCTTATATGTTTGCGCACAGATTAGAGGTCTGAAAGGTACAGTTGACCTGATCACCTAGATAAGGTTTCTTTCCTATCTCAAACCAAGTACGGTTTTCACTGGATCCTTGTCGCAGTCTCAAGCTGCGGAAATGCTTTGCATGATTAATTTTGGAAATGTTTCATTCTCATAATCTCCTTAAATTTAAAATCGTATAAATTGAAACTAGTGGTAAGAGATGAGAAAAATTTCTTGCTGCAGTGGTGCTAGATTTTGGGATTTTTTCTCTACACATGGAATTTATAACAAATAAGGTAAAATCCAAGCCATAGGGTTGTTTGTCTGAGTTCTACAATACACACTACTTCATCTTGAATATATTTATAGCAGGAATGCCATTTTTCTTTTTTTTAATATGGCTTTTTTACTATTATTAAAGTGGAAAATGTCATGCTACTTAATTTATTGTTTTAAAAGAAAATTACCATGATGTTAATGTCTAAGAAAGGTCCTGTTTAATGTTTTCCATTATCATATTTTCTGGCTTTACTGTGACTTTTTAATCTTTTTACCCCATTACATATTTTTAGGCTGGATGAGGCAGCAGTGAAGGTGGAGGGGAAAGAGCAGGCAGCACATGCTGTGGGACAAGGAGCGTGCTGCAGTGTGGCGGTAACACAGCTTTGCCAGCTCATTTCCCTGGCTGGCCCTGCATGTGGTGCCATGTGATCTCAGAGCTGTCTAATTCCCTCATGATTATCACATGTCTTTCTGCTCCCTTTGATCCATCAAAGCAGTGGACTTCTCTGTGACTTTGCCTCTCTCAACATTTATGAGTACTTCTTCAGATGCCAACACTGAGGGAGCAAAGCTCTGCCTCCAAACAATCATTAAGAGTACTGAACTATCCCACTTGAAGTAGCTCCCAAGACAACTTTTTCAAACAGATAACCAATATTAATTACCTAGACAATTATGACATTGACACTAGCAGGAAAGCTGGTATCTCCAGTGTTTTACACCTCTAGGAATTCCTTGTAGGTTCAGACCTCTGATGCTGCTGAATACCTCCTGAGGTGCCCTGGAATATCTTGTTGGGCCTTCAAGCTGTTCTAGGGTAACACAGGCCTTCTGCACATCCCAAGTCACATCAACCAACCCCCTGTGAACGTCTGGGAGTCCTTACAATATCCTGAATAGTGGGCAAGTGAATTCAGCAATTCAGTTTTAAATGTTTATTAACAGCTCATGGTGCTCTAATTAGACTGTGGATCATGATCAAACTCACCCCAGGGAAGACACCCAGTGGCTCCTGCACCACACTCCTCATGCTTCATTAACTGCATTTACCAGGGATGAGGTTCAGCTGCCCGAGTTTCTAGTGCCACCAGAGATGTCCCTGCACATCCTGTCTGGCCTCCAGATTATGCTGCAGAAGGGTATGGATTTTCCATAGGTGTTGTGTCAGCTGGGTCTAGGTGTCCTGGATACCATATGACATCTCAAATGCCATTAGACAATCTACATTTAAGCAAGTAAAGCATTAGCTCTCTGAAATGGGAGCTTAAACACCTAGCTTAAACCTACAGGCACCTATATTTAGGTGGGCTCATCTCCCAGGAATCTCAACTCTAACACCCTCTAATACAACCGAGAATAGAGTTCTTCCTAGTCATGATACTGGTATCATAATTGTTGTGATACATCATCCAGGGAACACCATGCACAAGACTTATTTGAAACAGCTTCAGTTTGCACCTTGGGGCAGAGTTACGCATTGCTAAAAATTTAGTTGTGATTTTCATTTTTTCTTCAAGATATGTATAGACTGGATAGACATTATTTCAGTCCTTGGTTTTGGTACTGTAAATTTGAACAGGAATGGCTGGAATTTTGGATGTTTGTTTTCTTTTTTTCAACAGTGATGCTACAAAGCAATAACAATGTGTCTTTTTACGGCTGCTGTAAAGGTTCTGATCAGCCAAATCCTGGATTCACTGTTCTCCACCGATAAAGGACACGCTTTGCCACAGGGTGAGAAAATTAACCTCCCCCACCAAGGCTGCCAGAACAACTCCTGCCTTCCCAATTTCACATGAGGATCATCCAGAATGACACCCAGCCTGCCTGATGGCCACTCCCGATGGACAGACAGGGCTCTTTGTGTCCGGATCCAGGCCGGGCCCTGCGGAGCGCCGCCGCCGGTCCGCCCATGGCTGCCGCGGCTCCTGCCCTGTCCCCACAGCCCGACTCCCGGCAGTGCCGCGCTCCGCTGCTCGGGACCGCGGGAGGAGCCAGCAGCGGGGCTGTGAGCTGCGGAGCCCGCGGACCTTGCTGTCCCGCGGGCTTACTGTGCTTCCCCCGCTCTCTGCGGTGTGAGGCAGGGACAGAGCCGCTGCCCCGGGCCGCCCGCTCCTCCCGGCCCCTCACACCGCCGGGCTCCTCACACCGCCCGGCCCCTCACACCGCCGGGCCCCTCACACCGCCGGGCCCCTCACACCGGCGCGCCCCTCACACCGCCGGGCCCCTCACAGCGCCGGGCCCCTCACACCGGCGCGCCCCTCACGCCGCTGGGTGAGGCCGAGCCGGCGGAAGCGCCTCGCCTTCCGCTTCCCCTCTGCCCGGGAAGAGGCGGGCGCAGCTGCGGCCATGCAGGTCTCCAGCCTTAACGAGGTGAAGATCTACAGCCTGAGCGCCGGCAGGAGCCTTCCTGAGGTGAGGACGGCGGGGGGGGGAACGCGCCCGGTCCCGCTCGGCCCGGCCCGGGTCCCGCAGCGGGAGCTGGAGCCGCGCGGTGCCGGCGCTGGGGCCGAGCCCCGGCCCGGCCGGGCTGAGCTGCCTCTGTCCACGTGCGCTTGTGCTGGGGATCGTTACCGAGAAACAGCTCCAAGTGTTTCTTTGCTAAAAATGCAGTTTGAATGCCTGAACCTCTGACTGTAGGGGTGCTGGTCCACAGACCCCTAAGCATCATGGCCGTGTAAGTTTTCTGGGTGTGGAATAGTTAAACATATCAATGGAATTGAAATTGTAAAATAACCAAGAAAAAAAAGATTAGCAGCCTAAATGTCTTATACGTGAAGTGCTTGGATAAACCTTAAGTGATCCTCGGGTTCCTGTATGAATAATGAGCTCAAGACTGATGTATACCTTTGCTTGCAGTGGCTATCTGACAGGAAGAAAAGAGCTTTACAGAAGAAAGATGTGGGTGAGTTTTCCCCTCGCAGGGTGCTCAACAATACTCGGCTACTCCACATACACAACATGCAGGTCCAGAGGAGACTCCTCATTGATTGATACACAGAAGTTATCCCTAGGTCATAATTTTAAAACTACAGAATTAAACTACAGATAGTTATTTCAACTTTTCGTATAGCTTCACGTGAACAGAATATTACCAGTGGTGTTTTAAATTTCAGACATTAAATAGTTGGGTTGTGGATTGTAACAGAAACATGATGGATGAATTCCGTGTATAGCTTATCTTGAATATATAACTATAAACTCCTCTGTGATGCTGTGCCAGTCATAGAGAGCAGGACCGCATCATTTTAGCCTAAACTTGTTATACAAGATAAAAATAGCTATTTGGAATCATAGGAAGTGTTATACAAGAAACTTTACCAAAATAAAATGCATAGAGGTAATGGGGAATGGAATGCCTTATACAAGGCCTTAATTGTGTGTGTGATGAGTATTTGCTGCTACATTATATAACAATTTGTTACATAGTTACCCTGGAGTACTAATTTATTTTGTACAGTTCTAGTGTGCTTCTGGGGTTAGTAAAATGTGTTAATCTGCTTATAATATGCTTTGTTAGTTATACTTAAGATATCTTTAAAAGATGTTCTCTATACTCAGTTAACTCAACATGCTTCCTTAGAAAACCATTAGAATTTTTTTGACTGATAGAATTGTGCTAACTCCACAATTTTTTTTCTTTATAGATATCCGCAGAAGAATTGAACTTATTCAAGACTTTGAAATGCCCACGGTTAGCACAAAGATTAAGGTATCAAGAGATGGACAGTATATTATGGCAGTTGGTGAGTTAATAAAGTGTCTAACAGAGGCCAGAGTCCTAGAAAATCTTGAGTGCAAACTTAGTATTTCAGGTAGAATTGGTAAGAGTTCATTTTAAAATGTAGTACTGAACATTCTGCTTACTCTTAAAACATGATAGAGTGGCTGTCTTGGTGGTGGTGCTGTAGAACACTTGTGCTCAGAATACAGACATTCTTAGAATCATAGAATGGTTTGGGTTGGAAGGGACCTTTGAAAATCATCTAGTCCAACCCCCCTGCTGCCAGGGTTTATAATACAAATAAAAGACTAATAAAACAAATCTGTTTATAATACAGTTAAATACTAAGTTCTGAATTATTTTTATTGCATGTATGTAAATTTACTTTAAAGGATTTCTGAAAAAAAAAAAGCCCAAAAAACCCATCATTGTTTGGTATTGTTTTATAAGATGGAGGATGATGCTGCATTTTGTAACTGTCAGAGTGGGATCCAAACATGAATACTTTAGTAGGCATTAATAGCATGAGGAGCCTTGGTCTTTCAGATTTACTGGAAGGTATTAAATTCTATATGATGTATCTGGTAATTAGGAGAACCTGCATACAAGCAGGGTGCTTACAGAAACCAGGCTGTAAGGTTGTGTTACAAAGAGGCACATTTTTCCAGTCACAGAGGCTTTGGGAAGGCTTATAGTGGAAACACAGTAAAGAGTGTATATGTAAAATGTTATATTTTAAAAAATGTTTTAATGTTATCTGTTTGTTTAACTTTTGTATTTAATTAAACATCAAATTATTCTTCCAGGAACTTACAAGCCCAGGGTCCGTTGTTTTGATACCTATCAGTTATCCCAGAAATTTGAAAGATGCTTAGATTCTGAAGGTCAGTATAAGCTATGGCTGTTAGTACAAGATGTCTTTCATATATAATTCAAGTTGGACTTGAGCAGAAATTCCACTTCCTGTGCTGAGGGGCCAGAGTGTACTTCAGGGGAGCACAAGAATCTAGAGTAAAACCTTCTAGGCTTTATCTTTGTGTTTTCCCCTTTTATTCTGATTACAAAGTTCTTTCCTTGCTTGGAGCAGTGTGAGGGTTGTAAGATTTACCCTGAGCCAGAAAATGTGGGGCTAAGAGGGTGAATGTGGCTGAAATCTGTACAGTGGCTGGGTGATGGTAAGATCTCCCTTCTTACCTGTTCTGTGAAGCAGTAAGGTAGGAGAATGCACTGTGGTTGCTCTGTTTTCTCTCTGAAGCCCAAGCTAAGTAGGTGAGTTACAGGGTAAAGAGAGTTTCCTGAGGGGGTGTTGGTTTGTTTGTTTGCTGGTTTGGTTTTCTGTTTGTTTTCTGGAAACAAGGTACTTAGGGGTAGATAGTAGGATGGCCAAGGGCTTAATTACACCTTGTTTGCTACTAATTTGGTGGGAGAACAACTGTGGTGAGGAAAACAAGGAGCCATCTAGACAATGGGAAAGGGAGAATTGGCTGGCAGTTAGAGCAGGGGAGAAGCTGCCCTGGCTCTGAGTATTTAGGGTGTCTAAATTTGGGAAGTTACAGGGTTATTTTGTTTATTTAGGCTTTTTTTTGTGGATTTTTTTTTTTGTGGGGGGTGGGAGTGTTGTTGTTTTGGTTTTCTTTTGTTAGAATACTGATGAGTGAAAACTGGGATGCAGGGGTGACTGAAACAGTGAGGAGATGAGCACATTCATTACAGAAGAACTGAACTGGTCTAACTTTGATGTGTGCGAAAGTGATGTGAAAAATGAAAACTGTAATAAGAGCATGGGGGTGTTTCTTTGCACTCTGCCTCAGGACTACAAGGAGTCATGTAGGGTGAAGGAGCACTGTTAGGCAGGGTTTCAGAGTGGCTGGGGAGAGGAGGGTATGGCAAGAGAGAAACCCTCTTTAAGAGAGTAGAAGTCATTGTAGTCATAACTGCTTGGTGGTAATTTGCGCTTAAAGTAAATTTTTTTGAACTGGCATTTTACTAGACTGCAGAAGTGTGTTTAATTTGAAGTACAGCATAGAGTCACTTCAGGTAACTTTAAATGAGTTATCTCATTTAAATAGAACCAATTTAGCTGAAGCAGTTTAATGTTCCTAACATTTAGCTGCTTCATCATCTTCAACATCCCTAATGTTCCCAACTCAGCTCATTTAAAACTAGGCGAAGTTCAACATCTTAGTGTTCAGTGTGAGTAGTAGCTTTCACATTTGTGATTTTTTTGAGCCTTAGAACTTCTTTTGTGCTGATGCCTTGGAAGGAATGCATGTGCAAGTTTATGCATATATGTCCAAACTCATGTAATTTTTTATCATTTTTAATAGATTACCAAAGCTCCATGGACCACACACTCACTGAAAACCATTTGATTAGACCTTCCCACACCAATAAAATACATGGTTGAGCATTGTCTTGAGGAACGTGTCAAGTATACAAGAACAATAAAAAGATTACAGGGTGCTTCATATGTTTCTAAAGTTTTATAAAACTACCTACTCTTTTGAAAACGAAGTAATATAATTAGAGATCTTACTAAAGATTAATGCCTGCATTATGCATTGACACCTGTGGGGAATACTCCCATGACTAAAGATTAGCATGAGTGTAAATGTTTTCAGGATTATGCCAATGTTTACTAATAAGTTTGCTTGCTTAGTTGACTTAAAATTCTCTTGCTCTCTCCTCTAGTGGTTACGTTTGAGATTTTATCAGATGATTACTCAAAGGTATGTTTAATGTTTTCAGTGTATAAATGAAAAAATTGTTTAGTATGTATATTAAAACACATTTTCATATATAGTAAAGGCAGTCAATCAACACAACTTTTGGAACAATTTTTTTTTTTAAACAGCAAACAAGATAAACATTTTTGTACCTTTAAAATTTTGTTTGTTTCTTTCGTCTCTTTGTACTATAATTTGCTTTACCACTTTTGAAGTCTTCTGTCTGTTGGAGAGAAAAACTTCAAATAGTGGTCTATCCAACAAGCAAAATAATGTGAAAAATGGAATTAACTATTCTTTCTGGGCTAACATTTAGTCACAATCCCTTGTGACATGTGATGCACACATATACTGTTTTTGAAAGGTGGGATGGCTGTGGGTAAGGTAACAACCTGATTTGTCAGTGTTATTGTAGACATGATGATTAGGAGCATATAAATTAGGCAAAAATCGTGGAGAGAAGTAATGTCTTCTTTTTTTTTAAGTCTTATTTTTAAATGAAGTGATGTACCTGAAGGAATTACCTGAGTGTTTGCTTTACACTTCTTTTTCTGTAAAGAGACCTTACCATTTCAGGTACAGGTTTGTTTCAATCAATACTGCTATTTGATCAGAGACACGATTATCTAGTCTTGTAGCTTTACATTTTTCCTGTGAGATTTCCAAGGAAGTGCATGAATTTGAGTAGCAGAAGGTAATGACTGATACTTTACAGTAGCTTCCCACTTGTCTGTCTGTGGAAAATGTTTCTGGCTGTACATACCAAATGGTTATTTGGGAGACTGAGGAACATGCTGTGTTCCCAAATCTGTGTCTGACTGGTTATGAACAGAAGGGCATGTGTGTTTTTAGCTGAAATTGGTACTGTATTTCAGATTGAAGCCCTACTTTTTCAACTTCACACAATCTTTATGTTTTCAATTTTATTTTACTAAAACTTAAATCATTAGAAAGAAAACTAAACTTCAAGTAGCTGTCATAATGTTGTGAACATATTGGATAGACAGAATGATATTTGAGAAATTACACTTGAAATTCTTAGAATCATAGAAGTATTGATTGGAATGGGACCTTAAGATATCATTTCAATGCTTGAAAGTTCTGTCAAAATCTGCAAGTGTGGTGTTTCCACAAATTTACTGAATAAATTGTTGCAATGCTGCACTACCTTGTCATAAAGAATTTTTAGTTCCTGTCAAATCTGCCCAGGAAAATCTTAAATTTTTACTGCTGCTGCTGCAAAGAGGGATATTTTTTTGTACTCTCCATTTTCTCTCCCTTGTCAGTCTTGGTAGCCCTCTTGATGCTCTCTGCATCCTTTTGTAGCCAGTGAAAATATTGTCTCTCCAGTTCTGTTCCTGCCATCCCTGTGAGGTTGCTTTGAGGCTTATTTGCATTTTCACAGTGGGAGCATCTGCTGTGTTTCATACAGATTAGTACCCGTAGGGCCAGTTACATGTCCTTGTTTTTCTAAAATTTAGACTTAAAAGTCTGAGACTTGGACTAAGTTTTAGACTTGGGAGAGAGTGGTATCTTTTTTCCCCACAGCCTTTTGCCAGAAGACCTGTATTTCCACGCAGTATTTTCACCATGCACTGGTGCTAATGCTTTTGCTGTTCTCAAGTTGTACTTTTCTGGTAGTGACAAAAATTAATTTAGTAAGAAGAAAAGACAAACACGATTTACAGTGAATTGTATCCACTACTAATGACAGAGGACACAAATATATTTAAGTCCAATATTGTAGAAATTTATATATAAATAGAAAATTATGAGAGGTAAGACAATTGTTAGCGGAATATTTGGATGCTTTTGGCAGCTGTCAAAAACTTGGAGGCAGAGTGGGTGAGAAGAAAATTCACTTTTCTCACTGAAAGTAAACTGCATCTTCTCTCTTCCTTGTAACAGGTTTTTGATGGCTTACTGGTAGTGAACAAAGAACATGTGATGATAGTGATATTTTTAAATTAAATATGGTTTAATTTTGTGTTCTTATAATTTATGTAGCTTCTGTACTGCATAAAAATGCAAACATTCCTTCTTTTGCAATGACAACAGAGAAATGATTTGATCTGGGCATTGTTTCAAACAGATAAGTAAAGAACTTCGCCTGTTTGAAGCCCCCAGTTAAAGGCATAAAGGCATTAGGCACACAAAGAATAGAGTGGGATGCATAGGAACATCACTGTATAACATTAGCTGTGCAACTGTATCTGTAACATTGTATGAAATTATACTTAGAATTCTGAAAGATGATAGTGTGCTTAGTCTTGGACTAAGATGAATAAGTCCATGAATAAAAGTTAAAACACTAGGGTTTCTGATAGCAGAAAAAGCACAGAAGTAAGGAGGGACTTAATTACAAATAAGCATGAAGTGCCAGCCCAGGTCAGTATTTTCTCCATGTCTCTTAAGGAAAGAATATACAGATTTCTAAATAAATATGACAGATTTAAAGTAACTTTTGTACCTCACCTTTCCTGAGCTTCTTATCCTTATTTGCATTGCTAATAGTGTTGATTCAGCAGTGGAAAATTTTACACCTTCATTATCTACTGTTTTTAGAAGATGCATGTACTGTGCAGGCTAAACTAAACTAGCACTTTTGTAATCTAAGCTAAATAGGGATGAGGCTCAGAGTTAAAGGTTTGGCTGTGATTATCATTCATGGCATGAATTCAGGGCAGGCCAGCTATTCCTCCATTGCACAGTGCCTGGCCATGGTTTGAGGTACAGCGTGAGTGCAACAGGTGATGTGGATGATATTGTCTCTGGCATGGGAGGAATCCCTTCCTGTGGATATGTGCCATGTTAACTTGCCATCAGGAGTGTAACAGCACGTTCTGGACTCTTTTATTTCCTGGGGTAGATTGAGCCCTCTAGTAATGCCTCCCTATGGTTTTTTCCAGGACTGAGATGTTTGTCTAAGTCTCAGAAAGAAACAAGGTTCTTATTCAGTCAGCAAAGAAGAAAAATGCAGAAAGATCATTGGTGTAATGATCTTTCTGCATCTGTGCATCACGATGTGTAGCTTCTGTTCTTAGTACATGTGAACATGTTGGTGTCTGCATAGCTTTGTACCTGGAAAAAATTACTAACTGTAGTGTCTTGAAGGAAGTAGAGATGTTAATTTTGGTGCAGCAGAACATGAGATAACCGTGCTTCTGATTGCAGAGTCACTTTCAGGGTGTTACATTTACTCCTGTGAATATTCATATAATGTATATTAACAGAACTCTTCACTGTGGCTAGTGAGAATGATGAAGCACTAGTTGATTCTATCATTTTAGTAGAAATTGTGTAAATAAGTTGTGATAAACCTATGTGAGCTTGAAGAAAAACCATGAAGTTTGTGCTGGCGGACAAGTTGGGGGAGATGGTTGTCTGTTTCTGTATGTTTCAGTGCTTTCTGTTTTACTTTCAGATTGTCTTCTTGGAGTGTGGCAGATTTGTGGAGTTTCATTCACAACATGGCCATTACTACAAGACAAGAATACCAAAATTTGGTAGAGATTTCTCCTATCACTATCCATCATGTGACCTATATTTCGTAGGAGCAAGGTATTAAGTGGAATATTTTGTTTCAGTATTATTAGCAGTGTTTCCCAAGAGTAAAATTAACATTAAAATACTAGAAAAGTTAAAAAGTGGAAGAAGTGGCAGTTCCTTCGAAATTAATAACAGAGACTGTGAAGAGTGGAAAATGTGGGAAGATTAAAATTAATTCAGTTTCCTGGGCTGTTTTTAAGTCTTCTTTTCTTTGATTCTTAAACCATGTATATCATGTATTTGCAAATTTGTATTAAAAATTGCAGATCAGTGTACTGTTTAAAAGGTGCTTAGCATTTAAGTAAGGAAAATTAAACAACTTTTTTAATCCTGGTTGGTGGTTTATTGCTGTAGAGTGTGAGTTAAATCACATAATTGAGTTTCTGAAAAGACACAGTAAAAATAAAATTAGATCCTTAGGGTTTCAAACAAAGTAAGTAGAAATTCAAGATGTAACAGGAAATGAAAAGATCTTGAGAAATGAGTTAATATATCTTTTCCCTGGAAAAATAGTAATTGGTAGGATATTGAAGTATAATAAGTAAATGGTGAACATGCACATTTGTTTCTGCATTTTGAACACTGAAGTATAGGTTTGTCTTGTAGATTGTGAATTCTGAAAATTGTGTATTTGGCAAAATTAGACTGTTAGAATAAGAATCTTCGCAATGCCTCTGAACTTTCAGCAGTGTTTTTCAGTATTTGTAAGAGACAAGAGTAATTCTGGGTTTTTCTTTTGTAGTTCTGAAGTGTACAGGCTAAATCTGGAACAAGGAAGATTTCTGAACTCCCTTCAAACTGAAGCTTCGTAAGTTACGTGTGATGCATGACCTCTGTCTTCTTTCCAGCAGGTGGAAGCAGACTCCTAGCATGCTCACCACCAGTACTGTCTCTGAACACTGCCCAAACGCTTTGCAGAGTTGAAAAGGAACATGTGCTGAGTCTGAGTCTCATTTCATTTTATGTTCTGTAATTTTTTTCCCCTAGTTTTTGTGTTTAATTGAATTTTCTTTTGTGGATGTTTTAAAATTGCTTAATATGGACTAAATAGGTATTATATAACTTCACCTTAAGAACATTTCATTAAAACTTTGCCATTATTACTCAATTTAGCCATCATATAGAGATCTACCCACAGGGTATGTACTTTCCCAGACATGTCTTTGTCCTTCTACTCTTGAAGTAGCCCAAAGAGAATTTTTATATCTCCAGCATGTGTCTTGATTTTTTTGAAAACCCTACCAGAGTAGGAACTGTTCTTTTTTTCGTGTGGGGAGAGGCAGATGAGAAGAACAGACTTCACTAGATAGAGTGGCTAGTTGGTGGGCAGCAGCTGGTGTTCAGTGGGCAGGAGAGCTTAATGGATGAAGGAGTATTTGGGAATGCACAACAAAAAACTGAGCAATGGGAGAAAAGGGGAAATCCTGGAATGGGAGAGGTAAGGGTGTAGTGTAAAATCTGCATTAGAGAGGTGAGACCTAAGTTGTTAGAAGGTTTTGAGTTGAGTGAGTTAGATGAGTAGAGAGTTTTGAATGGGAGAGGTAGAGAAAGTGCTGGGATAAGTGGTGTAGAGAAATATTTGTACTTTGGAAGAATTGTTGTCAAAATACAGGTCTCCTGGGTGCCCTGTTGAGAAACAGGATACCTTGGTGAGAGAAAGGAGACCATTGGTCAGACAGAACATGTTGGAGATGTAGGCTTTAGAACATAAGTAATCATAAAGAACTTTTGACATAATTAAAATCAGAAAGTAATTTAGATTGGAAAAGACCTCTAAGATCATGAAGCCCAACCATTAACCCAACATTGCCAAGTCCACCACTAAACCGCATCCCCAAATGCCACATCTAAGTGTCTTTTAAATACCTCCAGGGATGGTGACTGAACCACTTCCCTGGACAGCCTGTTCCAATGCTTGGCAACCCCTTCAGTGAAGAAATTTTTCCTGATATCCAATCTGAACCTCCCCTGACACACCCTGAGGCCATTTCTTCATGTCCTACTAAGTTAAGAGTACAGTGGAGCAGAGTGATGTGGCAGGGCTTGGTGGTAGATGGTGGATATGGCAGAGGAATGCAGGACCGTTCAGGCTGGAGAGAACCTCAGAGCCCAGGCTCCTGCTCAGGGCATGGTCATGTGGAATTCAGATGAATTTTCTCAGGGGGGTCTTGAAAACTCCAAAGATGGAAATTTCCCAGCCTCTATGACTAATACATTCCAGTGCTTAATTATCCTTATAGAATAAAAATATTATCCTTATATCCTGTTTGAACTTTACCTGTTTCAAGCCTGCCTCTGGTTCCAGATTGTTAGTAAGCTCCCCTTAAGTATAGGAAGCTGTTGTTAATGTGGCCATCTGTGCCTCGCTCCAACTTTTGCTTTCCCAGGCTGAGCAATAATGTACATGATAACAGAAATCTTATTAGTTGTGCATGTGTTAAATTGTTCTGAGGTCATTAAACTTGCTCCTTTTTCTGTTGTAGAGAGAGTAATGTCTGTGACATAAATCCTGTGCACTTCTTGTTTGCTATGGGGACAGCTGAGGTAAATGTTTGCATTCTTTTTAAGAAAGGGCAGTAATGTTTGTTTCATTTTTTTATTAATTTGCAGGAGGATAAGCAATCATGAACCTAATTAAATTGGTCTCATTTGCTATGTTAGATATAGATATGTTAAAGATGACTTTTTAGAGCATAGTGCAGGTAAAATACCTAAGTTACTTGGTTGCTGAATGCTTGCCATTTTGCAGATGGGAGAGAAAATAATGTTATCTTGTTTTGCAGTGTAGCCATCTGTAGAAATTAGCTGGCATGTGTACCCTATTAATCTTAAGAAAATTAGTTTTAGTGATTTTGATTTAGATCTCATTAAAAAAACTAGAAATTAAATGTGTGCAGCCTGTAAGTCATTATTAGAACAACTCATGTCAACCTAGGAAATTCTGCTAATTATTCATTAGATTAGATGATTCATAATTTTATTTAAACATTTTCAGAATTCCAAGTGTCTGTTGCATAAGCTTGAACCATATTTTCTAAATTTTTTAGGGTAAAGTGGAATGCTGGGATCCTAGAACTAGAAATCGAGTTGGGCTTTTGGACTGTGCTTTAAGCAGTGTGACAGCAGACACAGAGTGAGTAAAGGCTGCCTTTTCAAACTGCATTGTTCCGGATTGTTCAGAAGTTTTTCTTTTAGAAATAAATCCCACTTTGCTTTAAAATGACCTGCCCATTCTCTTCTCCTGTCATTGCTAGCATGAATAAAGGATTTTCTTAGTCATAAAAGAGTTCTCTTAGACATTGACTGAGTAATTTGTGTGCAAATAAAAGCTGTGAATGTAAAGAGCACAGCTTTTTGAAGTACTATTTCTGAGTGATACCTGTAAATTATTTTACAATAATTAACTTATCTATTTTTAACATTAAAAAGGTTATTTGCAGGCTTTATTTAAAGGAGGCCTAACTATAAGCATTGTCCTTTGCAGGATAGAAGGTTTACCATCCATTTCAGCACTGAAATTTGATGGGGCTTTGAATATGGCTGTTGGAACATCTACTGGGCAGGTAGATTTGATTTCGTCTCTCATGGTTCTTAGAAGATCCTATTCTTGCAATTCCCAATCCAAGTGTATTATATGTTGGGTGCAGTATATATCTATTACTGCAAGTATTTATAAGACGATAAATTACATGTATAAAGTAGTAATAGTCAAACTGCATTTTAATTTTGTAAAATGGTTGTGCTCTTTAGAATTCTGTAGGCACCACTTAAAATCATCATAACCTACATTTTATATAGTTTCAAATTTGCAGTTTTTTTCCCTTATCTTGATGGTGGCTAAAGGAACAGAAATTGCTGTCTTTCAGCTGTTGTTTTTGCTGTCTTATCTTGATATGAAGAATCATTTCAGTTCATTTATTGTTGCCGTCATATTTGTAAAGTGAAGTGTGGGGATTGTTGCCTTCCTTCATCAGTATTTTCATGGGTTTAGAAACCTGTAGCTTGTTCAAGAGGAGATGTGTGTGTAAGAATTGTATTTGCCATGTTAGTGTACAAGTCAGACAAATTTTATTGTGGATTGTGTTTCTGATTAAATAAACTGATAATACAATTTTTCCCCAAAATTACTGGTATTCACACTTTACATATGAAAGATTTAAGGTCTTTCTCAAGTTCCATAGGAAATTTTGGAGATAAAGTACAGGTTTCTGAAAGACAGGGCCTGTATTCTCTACTTTCCTTAACATAAAAAATTACATTCTGTGATGTTTCACTGAGGGAAAGTTATATTCACTGTATCTGGGAGGGAGTCTGAAAAGTTAAGTTGTGTAAGAACAACAGAAGAATCCGAAAGTGAAATATTAGTAATTATGAAATACTGTGAGTATTGAAACAAAAAAATAGTTCATTTTTTTAAAAAGAAATTGAAAAGTCTTTAGAAAGGTGAAGTCTTAAATTTGTTAATTTTTCTAGATTGAAGCACACTGATGTTAGAATACATGACTAGAATAAACTGGGCTCAATAAGTTGTATTCAGAATTAAAAATTCTTCCTTTTCTGTAAATCCTGCTGATGTATTTAAGTAAAATCCTTAGGTAAATATTTAGTGAAGATCTGATGGGCATTACTTCCTCATGATCTTACAATATTATAAATTGAATCTGTCTCTTATTTTTCAAGGTTCTATTATATGATCTCCGGTCTAGTAATCCATTAATAGTCAAAGATCACCACTATGGCCTGCCTATTAAATCAATTCAGTTTCATCATCAGTTGGATTTAATTATCTCTGCGGATTCTCGAATCATAAAAATGTGGAACAAAGATACAGTAAGTAGTTTTCTGTTGCTGAATTCAGATTTTTTAATTTTTACTTTATTTGGGTTGGGGTGGTTATTTTTTGTTTGTTGTTTTGGGGGTTTTTTGTGCTGCTTGATTAATGAAGCTGAAATTCAGTGTAGGAAGTTGAGGTTTTAGTATCTCTTCATTTACATTTAATTTCATTTCATTTTATTTTCATTTCATTTTGTCCTGTCTGACTAAATCGTCTGGGAAGTTATTCAATAGCCTGTCAGGTATAAAGATATAGTCTCAGAGGGTTTTTAGCAGTTTGTGTATGTCTGGCCAAGATGCTTCTTTCAGTAGAAGGATTTAAACATAAAAAGTAGTATCTTAGCTGTTGCCTTGGTTTGTATATTTCGCGTAGTATTGAATATATCAAGTTAAATTTTTTCATCAGAGAAAACATGTTCATTCCAATTCCCTGCTCAAAGTAGGGTTAATTGCAAAGGTAGATCAGTTAGTTAAGGACCTATGAAAATCAGGTGCTGCTCGTTTTCACTGGAACTTATTTGGATAGTGAAGCAAATCCTACGCATAGTTCCAAATAACAATGTGTCTTACACTGTATTAGTGGATTATGTTGCAAGGGGCAATGTCTTTATCCCTGCCTTTTGCATCTCTAAGTGAAATTGAAATCTCTAATTTTCATAGCACTTTTTTTTGTTATATCATGCTGTCCTCTTTCTTATCTTTCTGTCAATGAAGCTTGCTATGAATCTTTGAATCTGTGGTGAAACAAAATATGCTACCCCATAGACTCATAGTAATACTATTGTAATTTGTTTTGGTTTGAGGGGCTATCTGTAGTCATTGTGTTCCTTCGAAAAACATGCTCCATTTATGCTTTTCTAACTTTACTGTGAAACATAAAGAGAGTTGTAGTAGAGGCCTTTTTTCTAATTATTTCAGGCAGTCACTTCAGTATTGTTGTGCTGCTGCATGAACTTTCAACAGCCTCTTTTATTTTTTCTGTGATCGCAAGTAGTTTTTTATAAGCTTCTCTGCAGTTAATTTTTATTGTTTGGAAGAGCAAATAAATTATTGGTTATTACTTACAACATCTGCAGTGTCCTCTCCCCACTTTTCCTAGGTATGTACATTTCCGTCCTTGAGAATTAAACACTGTAATGTTTGTCAGGTGGATCTGGTGAGAAAAGGGAGGGTTTCTCACCGCTGGAAGGCAAAGATAGCTTTGGACTCTTTCCTAGAGTATGTTCCAGCTGGCTCCACCTCTCCCAGATGCTGGTTCCTGACTATCTCTGGCGGGGAACCAAGTGCCGAGGCAGACTGCGGGTGGAGAGCATATGGCTTTGATACCAGAATAGCCCCATGCTGAGACGTGCCTTGGGGTGGGGAGCACCAGGCTTTTGTCTGCTGAGGCCGGGGTGGAGGAGGACTCCTCTTAATCATCAGGGAGAGACCAGAGGTGGGTGGGGTAACAGCATGTAACTGGGAGGGAAAGGAAGGGCCCAGAAAGGTAGGTGGGATTGCTGCAGGGAAAGAAAAAAAGAGGAACAGGATCAACATTTGCCTTGTTCCTGTCCCTCATTTAGAACTGTGTAGGCATGTAGTCTCATGCTTCAGATTATGTGGTCCAGTTGTTAGAGACTCTTCCTTTACTGGCTGTCTTGTGTGTTGGCTTGTAAGAGCACCTGTATTTTGTCTGGGTTTTTCAGACGCTGTTCCAATTCTTATTATTTTGAGAATGTTGTTTCCTGCTTTTACCTCTTTCTTAAGTAACCTTTATAACTTCAATTCTGATCTAAACTAGATACCACTGGATGCTCTTACTACTTTTATTTTCTATCAAAACCTCTTTAATACTGAGTTTATAAATCATAAATAAAGTGCGGAGCTATATTTAATTTCATGTAGACATTAGCAGGCTGGAAGAACCAAGCTCCAGATTCAAATTCTACTCCTAATCCATTTTTTCAGCTAATCATCCTTAGCAAAGTAAAATTATTTAAAACTACCACATTTGAAGTTGAATAAAGTGAGGGTTACACTGACAGTGTGCGAAGAACATATGGACCTCAGCCCCCCTTTTGCATAAAATAAAGTAAATCTGACATACATTTTCAACACAGAAGTGTAAGATGAGAAATTAGAGGTGCCATGTACATTGCTGTGTCTTCAATGACCAGTAGGCTGCACTTCCTTGTGAGAGATTGAGTCAGAGATAAAATATAATACTGAGTTCCTTGTGTTATGTTCAGATACTTAATAACATTTTTTGTTCTGCAAAATCTGTTCCATCTTTATTCCATCACGTTTCTTAGCTTCTCTAGTAGCTATTGTTAATTTTTAGATTTACTGAATTTAATTATATTGTTTGGAGTTCTTTATGACTTATTTTTTCTCTACAATTTCAGGGAAAGATATTTACTTCAATGGAGCCAGAACATGAGATAAATGATGTCTGCCTGTATCCAAATTCAGGTATGTTAAATATATTAATGTCTTGCTAAATTCAAAAGGAAAAGCTTGTTAACCCAAGCTGCGGTCTTCTTTTCTCTTTAGGTGATACAATTTAGGTCTACTTTTCTCCTTATGGCAGAGCTAGGAATAAAGGGTTATTTGTCAGTTAGTGTCCTTGTTTCCTCTGCATCTGTAGTACATTGGAGCCTCTGCAGTTAGAAGCTGCTGTGCTGTTAATTGAGTGATTGACCTCTTTTACTCTTTCACATATCTGAAGTGACTCATTTCAGAAGAATAGGAATTTTGTCCTATTGTCTTCACTAAGTCCCAGATGAGTTAGAGCTTGCTTTCTAGAGGCAGGAAAAATTTCATTACAGCAACTTTACAGATTTTTTTTCAAGTATTTACAAGGATTTGATCTTTCCTTGATTTAAATACGGCACTTAAATTGTGCCCCCCCTTAGATTTAATACTTCATTTTTAAGTGTAGGTTCTTAAGTGCACAATTTTTTTGCATGATTTTTGTGATTGTTTTCAAATTTGTTGCATCTCATAATGTTATGTTTAGAGATCAAAACTGAGGGTCACTTCTAACCAGGGTTTCCAGGACTTAATTTATGAGTAAAAATATTTTACAAAGTAGTGGTTGTATGTGCATATGTGCTTTGATTGTACTTCAGATTGCAGCTGCACTTAATTTTCTTGCTTAATCTGAGTTGCTTTAGTTCTTAACTACAGTGTGACACCTACTTTCTTTTTAGAAAGCAGTACTGACAAAGATGAAATAAGTTAGGACCGCTAGGATGGCACAGAGTAAAAGTCTTGAAAAAGACAATGTCTATGTTGCAAATTCTGCTGTTATCCTAATTTTAGAGAGAGGTAGCAGTAAAGACAGAGCAGCTTGGATTTTGATTCATACTAGCAGCTCAAATTCAAGATTGTAGATAAGTGAGTTTGAGATTTCTAGCAAGTTAAAACTTATCTTTGTGTTTTCTGCCAACTTCAGTTAAGAATGTGTTGGAGGTTTTCTTCCCTTTTTTTTTTTTATTGTAAGATAAGCAATTAAATACCCTTCCCTGTTAAGATGGTGGGCATTTTTGACCTTACGGAGCAGGGTACATGCCATGTACCCTGGTTGTGAGTTCATCTGGGTGCATTTGAGAATTACTGCGGGGTGACAGGGTGGACTGTGCAATATAGAGGTGGATAAACCCTCATCCATGGTGGCTGCAGAGAGAGGTCATTGGAGTGAATTATCCATAGCATTTCACCCAGGTTTCACCTGTTAGCTTATTGGTTTGATCCAAAAGAGAACCCTGCAGCAAGTTAATGTCAACGCAGGATCCACGATGAAGAGCTCACTACAGGGAGTGGAACAGAAAAAAGTTATTTGACAATGTAGAATTGTAGTGTAATGTAGGTTGGAAGGTGCCCCTGGGAGTTGTATATTTCCTACTCAAAGCAGGACCAACTTGAAGTTAGATCCCGCTTCGAAGTCTGATCAGGTTGCTCAGGTCAAGTCAAGTTGGAATAAGCCAAGGATGGGCATTACTCAACTGTGGATGCTCTGAAGCCTCAATGGTATGTGGACACGCCTCATGTGCTTTTGCAGAAATTATTTTCATGAGACTCTGCAGGAAGAATCTTGTATCACAAAGAATTGAATGCGCACATCTCCCTGATGTTGCCACTGGACATGGCTTTTCACAGGTCTGTGATCGAGATCTAGATTGTGCAGTCCAGTTGTGTGTCCCACATTTACTGCTTAAGTCAGTTTTGCTTTTCTTATTGTGTGTAGGGGACAGGTTGATGGTTTTGGTAAGAACTGTTGTGGGAAGAAAGCTAGGTTGTCTTTTATAGTCACATGGAAACAGTGGGACAAAAACTAGAACATGTTGCGGTGGAAATTGAGAGATTTAAGGCAAGAGGTGATGGATCACGTTTGTCATAAATACTGTTGCACCACAATTTAAGATGCCTAGAACGACCTTTTGCTCGTTCAGAATTTAAGGAATAATCATTACTGAAAATAAGGAAATACTTTCAGTAAGATGGGCTTGCAGTTGTGGAAAGTTGGAAATATAACATGATTTCATTATCAGTATGGGTTTGGCTCAGTGCCCTCATTGGTGCCCCAGCATTCTCAGAGCACTGCTGGATGCAGGGCACAGGAAACCCAGGAGATCTTTGCCTAGCTTGTGTTTTAACACTTCACGTGTCACTGCTGCTCAGAAAGGCAAAACCCCAGTCTCACCCATACTGGAGAGATACGGATTTGATGGGTGGACTGTTCAGGGGATGAGGAAGTGGTTGGATAGACTCATTCAGAAGGCACAGTCGTCAACAGCTCTATGTCCAAATGGAGATCAGTGACAGATGGTGTCCCTTAGGGCTCCGTATTGGGACAATTGTTATTTAATATCTTCATTAATGACATAGTGGGAGTGAGCGTAGCCTCAGCAAATTGGCAGAGTACACCAGGCTGAAGGATGGGATGCCATCCAGGGGTACCTGGACAAGCTTGATAATTGAGCCCTTGGGAATCTCATGCATTTTAACAAGACCAACATTAACATTCTTCCCTGGGTTGTGGCAAGCCCTGGTATCAATCCAGGCTGGGGGATGAAGGGAATGAGAGCAGTCCTGCTGAGAAGGACATGGAGGTGCTGGTGGGTGAGAGGCTGGACACGACCTGGCCATGTGCCCCTGCAGCCCAGAAAGCCAAACCCCGGTGTCCTGGGCTGCAGCCAAACATTGTGGCCAGCAGATGAGAGAGGGGATTCAGCCCCTCTGCTCCGCTCTGCTGAGACCCCACATGAAGTGCTGCATCCAGCTCTGCACTCCTCAGCACAGGAAGGACATGGACCTGTTGGAGCTGGTCCACAGTAGCCCACAAAAAGAGAGGACTGCAGCACCTGTCCTGTGAAGAAGATGGGCTGATTAAGTTGGTGTTGTTCAGTCTGGAGAAGTTTTTCTCTTCTGGAGAAGAAAAGGCTCTGGGGAGACTTCTGATTTGTGTTTGGAGAGACTTCTGTTTTGTGTCTGGAGAGACGAAAGGGGCTTACTAGAAAGATGGGGACAAAGTTTTTAGCAGGGCCTGTTGCAATAGGACAAATTATTTTAAACTGAAAGAGGACAGATTTAGACTAGATATAAGGGAGAGATTCTTAATGATAAGGGTGGTGAAACACTAGCACAGGTTGCCCGGAGAGGTGGATGCCCCCTCCCTGGAAACATTCAAGGACAGGGCTCTGAGCAACCTGATCTAGTTGAAGATGTCCTGGGCTTGTGGGGTTTGTTGGACTAGAAGACCTTTAAAGGTCCTTTCCAAATCAAACTGTTCTATGATTCTGTAATTCACTCAGTTATGGTAAACTCTAGGTCAGTAAACTGGTTTATTTTGGTGGTAGTTTTTCGTAGTTAGGCATTTTTAATTAAACTGTTTCACCAACCAGCTTCAGTATTACTATCTTTTCTGAGAAGCAAACCCTTGTGTATCTTTGACGAAACTATATGATGACAAACTTCAGTGGATCTCTTAATAGTTATGAATATCTTCCTCTGATCACACATGAGCAGAATGGGGCTAGGGGAAAAAGGGTTTGCCATTTACTAAGTAGCCTTTATTCGATTGAAGTTGTAGAATATCAATGAGACTTGACAGCATCTTCAGTGTATAGAAATCTGTCTCATTTGTTTCAATTATTGCAAAAAAAAAGTTTAAAATCTGCATTTGCTAAAACTGCTTCTCCCACATACTATCCCTTCATATTCCCGTTTTCATTCTTTCACAGTCGTGATACTGTATTGCAGACCATTTTCCAAAGAGGGTCTTGTTAAAACTTCTGAAAAAAGGCTCTCATTCATTTCCCTTCTAAAGTAATCACACTAAGCTGTTATGTAGTTTGTTAGGGTGTGGTCTCTCTTCCCATAAAAATTGGTTAGAACTAACAAGCTGAAGCAATAAAAACACATGGAATAAACTTCTTTCACAGAGTTAATTTTCTTTCATTCTTCTGTTTCCCTTGTAGTATACACCCATGTACCATTCTGAAGGCTGGTTTTGTCCTCCTTTAATTATTGGTGGAAGACTCAAAGAGGGCATTTTCCTTTACTGTCATATTTGAAGCACCTGCAGAATTAATTTCTGTCTTTATTTCTAATGATTCATATTCAGTCAATGGAAAAATGCTTTGTCTCATGAAATAGTGAGCGTGTTGTTAGGGGAGCATGTCACCTATATACTGCACTGGAGTACTCTGTGTGTATTCATGTATATACTTTAAATTCTTGCTTTTTCCTTAAATTGCCTGCAAACATTTCCAGGCACAGTTTTTAGCCTGTTTGCTGACTAAGCTTTCACAAATATCTTGCTTTGCTGGGAAAGCAAGCCCCCTTTTTTCTGACATTGTAAGTCCAGCTGCATTGTGTATTTATAATAAAAGGATTAGGTAGGAAGGATTACTCCACCCATGTTAATTGCATTCCTCTGCTTGGGTGTAAATTATATTTCTGCCCTCTGGGTATGTAGTAATTGACCCAATTATTCATAGTCTCAGTGGCATGTTACAGTTCTTTCAGACAAGAATGTTATCTAATTTGATGGCACTTTTCCTCTTCATAATCAATCTCTTGTCTTACCTGATGATCAGCTACATTGGAAAGACACAATCAAGATAAACATAAAAATATGTGCCAAATTTTCTTATTAGTCTTTAATATATAAGGAAATTGACAGCATTTCTCATTTTGAACTTACATGAAAGCTTATGGCAGTAGATTTTCCACAGATTTTAAGTATTCCTACAGTATTTTTTTAATATTCAGAGTACTTAAACTCCTAATTCATGGTGTTTTGTTGTTATATTCATAGATATTTCAAATTCTACATTTGCCCTGGTTATCTAATAGCGCTAGTATTACTCCTTTTGAAGCCACAGTATCCTAGATCTCATTTTGGGTTGAGAAGCTGCTGTTGTGTTGATTTTCCAAGATGAAATATGAATGAAGGTGTAAACCATGTTACGATTTATGGCTTTGTTTAGGCTATAGGTGTGTGTTTAAAAATAAAACAAAAACCCACATGTATGAATACCAATGTATTAATAGTGCAGTTTTATGTCCAAGGTAGGTTTTGGCTGCAATGCTAACTGCATTTTTTCTGAACAGTATTAAGGAATGAACTGATTACATTTGTTATGAAAAATGGCACCCTGCACTTGTCAGGGCTTAATGTTGCTTAAAGTGGTGCTGAACAATTAAGATAGAGGACAAAAGGGAATTAATATGTAGGAAATGAAGCTTTGTTAATTGTGCTGGTATCACACCTTTCTTTCCATGGTATTTGATGCAACAGTTTATTACAGGTCTTGATTAATGTTCCATTGCAAGCCAAGAATATGTACCTTATGAGCTTTTGTTTTTTTTAATAGTATCCTCTTGTGATCAATATTTTTAAATGTGGAAATCTCTTTTTAGGAATGCTAATGACTGCCAATGAAGCCCCTAAAATGAATATCTATTATATACCAGTAAGTAATACAAGTTGTTGCTGATATTCTTTAAAGACACAATTGGTTGGTGCCATTCAGGTATTTCAGTTGAAATTCATGTCTACATTGTCTGACTTGTCACAATAAAGTAAATTTAGGTTAACCATAATTTATTAATGTAACATGTTGAATTACTTTGAAATCAGCCTGTAATTTCCCTTTCACTACCAGTTTCAAAACTGATTAGTGGCTGTAGAAAATTCAGGTGGAACTTTCCTGGAAAAAGTAGGGTTTTTGATAGCTGATCAAAAAGAATTCCTAAATAGGGACTATATTTTTCAAGATAACAACTTTGCTTTGTTGTGAAACCTTTCATTAGTGTCTCTAATATGTGGTATAGAGTGACATAGTCATAGCAGTAAATCTTCTCTGATTTAACAAAGAAATGATATTGTGTGACTTCAGGTATGGCTCTTGACTGTGGCTTCTGCTCAGTGCCCTTCTTCAATTGCAGCTTTTCACTGGATAAGCTTTCCACTTGAAAGGCTTGACTGTAGGTTTAACTGTATGTTTTATCTCTGCAGATTGGTTTTGGGGAGACTTAACAGCAAGCCTTCTGGTGTCAGGGAATAGCACAGAAAATCACACCTGCATTTCACTTTTGGTTTAGTTTCCACAGTGTGTTCTCTAGAGGTTTTTTTGTCCTGATAGAAGATAAATAGTAGGATACCTGTGTAAATGTTACAAGCAGAATAGCTGACCAGACTCTAAAAATACATGCAGTTCTTAATTAATTTTCTTCACATTTTGAACAAACTATAAAATTTATTAATGTTGAAATATATATATATAACTATTTTTTAAATCAGCCCCAAAGTCTTCATTTAGCCTATTGATTTTAAATTAATTTACATGTATTTTTTTTCGGTTAATTTCTGTTCATCCCCCACTACCATTTCCACTTTGTATGATCTTGATTACTTTTAGGATGGAGATTCATGAGTTTACATTTCTCTTTGTGGAACAGACAATATATACATGTTGTATTCATGTGTCTTAACAATTTTGTAGTCTGATATATTTACTTACCTTATTAGATTTTTGCATTTAAAGAAATATGGCATTTTATACATGAGTTATGTCAGGTTGTTGTTCTGATGTGAATTGCCTATTTCTGTAATTCAGCTCTAACCAATTTAGATTTTGTTAATGGGCACTGTTCCATGCTTTGGATAACAAAGAGGGACAGCAAATATGTTTATATTTCTGGCAAAATATTAGCTGTAGTTAGAAGCTGAACACTTTCTTTCCATTTACCTCATCCTTTGTAAGGTTGAGAGAGGAGCTCTCCAAGCATTTTTTTATCTGTCTTTTTTAATTAATGGATTAGGGAAGACAAATTCAGATATTTTTGAAATCTGATGAGTTTTTAAAACTGGAATGGACTAGTTAGTCAATTTAAGTAATCCATATGGAAAAAGCATTCCTTCTGTCACTAAAGGTAAGGTTCAGCTCCTCTCTGAAAATTGTGCACTGAGATTATTTTTTGTGCAGGTGTGCATGATACATGAACTTGACAGCTGTAGTACATTAGAGGTGCATGTCCAACTTAGCCAAAAAGTTATTTCATTGTCTTGATTGTCAGCAGTGATGAATGTTTGTTAGAACTTGTTCAAGCTAGTGTTATTTTGTGTATTCTTGCACATATTGTAAATCAAAATGAAAAATATCTACTTTTTGCTCTCTCAAAAATCTCTCTCGTAGAATCCTCTCTGAGTACTGAATTTGTGTTTCTGAAGTCAGACAAGTAATTTTTAGTTAAGAAATATAAGCACTCTGTATTAGATCTCAGATCATACTTAGAGACAATATTGCAAACTTAAATACTGGCTAATACTTTCTAGTATTTTTGCAGCATGCAGGCTATTCCAGTGAAGATTAACATAAATCTTTCCCTAAACCATCTTCCTTTGTCACCATCCCCTGATTTTTGGTACCTGAGTCTGCCTAAATTTGTTTGGATGATACCTTTTTGTGGGTTTTACATTCACAGTGACACGAGTATACAAGTGGACCCAAATGATGATTGTTAAAGCGTAAATCCAAATATGAGTTCTACTTTTGAAATGTGATTGTATACAAGAAAATTTAAAATTTATTTCAAAGGCTGCTGCCCAGATTAAATTTGTTTTCAAGTTAGCTAAACCTCTCCAGTTTGTGTCAATGGCTTTGTCTTTGAAGGCTGTTGAGATACTTTAAATATTGTCCTGACTTTTTTAGTTGATGTTCTGTAGTTATTTCAAAACATGTAATACTTATTTTAGACAATAGAAAAGTTAAGTGTAGTGAAAAGTTGTTACTTTGAAATAGAGACAGAAATCTCACACTGTGGTCTGACATTTTTGCCCTGTCTGCCTTTTACAGGCAAGACTGAACGGGCTGGCACAGACAGTGTTGTATAATTGAAGGGTGTTTTACTGTATTTCCTAAAAATCAAGTATGTAGCTCACTAAATCTGCTTTTGTTGCCTGTTTTGTTTATTTTGTAATCTGCCTTTTAAATGAAGAAAATATAAAATGGAGGACTTGTGTCAGCCTTAAACTGCTCCAGGGCATTTTTTATTGAGGAAAACTTAATGTTACTAACACATTCATGTTACAGTTTTATTCCTTGATCTTCCAGGCTAGTTATTTGAGCTCAGAGTTGCACACCTGTCCTTTGGTTTCTCTGTTAGTAAATGATTAATACATGGGGTTTTTTCCATTCTTGAAAGACTTACTAATTTCCTTACACAGGCAAAGATAAGTTTAGTTACATGAGTCTTTGGAGCAAAACTTCAAAGAACTGTATTACCTGATCTCTTTTCATGGTGTCATTTTCTGTGTTTTTCTAAGAACTAGGATTTGCAGTTTTTATAATGAGTAACTTAATTTTCTATTTGATTGTTTATTTTAAGGTAGACTTGAATACTACTAAAATGTGTCCTTTGAGATGTTGACAGGAACTGAGTTATAAGTCTTGTTGAATTCTACAACAGAATAAATGCCTGGGGGAAATGCTGCTAACTGTAAAGGACAGTTACGTAAATAAAATCTGTTCAATTGCCGATAGCCCTCATCACCCTGTAGTGCTAGCAATTATTCTCTTGTTTTAAATGCTCGTTGGAACAGCTATAAGGAATTGCCATGGCTATGATCAAGGAGAATACTTAAAATCCCAAATGTATGGTGCTGTGCTCTACGTAAGGAAAAAAAATCCACAGCCGTGGAGTCTTGCAGAACAGGAGTGTTTATATGCATGGATGGGTGGAGACAGACCCAGCACCTTCTGTCCCTGGTGGGAGCTGGCCAGACAGTGCAGGACTGTGCCCAGCCCCATGTACCCAGCCCCTCAGCAGGCTTTATTAGTGTGGGCACAGTGCTGTGCTAACACAGCTACATGGCTGGGGAGCTAGAACTGGCTCGAGCCCGGCCAGCTTGGAATGTGCTCTGACTGAGCTCATGTCTGACTGAATTATCTGTGTACGTGTGCCCATTCTCTCTGTTGTTAAAGCCAAAGTAAAATTTCAAATAAAATCTCAAACCCAAAAACATCGCTGTCTCTTGAACTTCAGGATTATAAAAAATTTGACAATGAGTATCATAATACTGCCTGTAAATGGAATGGCACACATCAGCTTTTCCTGCAGAAGTTTCATCAGGATAAGTATGACAGTGGAGACTAGGAATGTCTGAGAACACTGTGCATTTCTTATAAAAAAGTGAAAAATCACTGCAGTTTTTTCTTGTGTATGCAAAGCCATAAGTAGAGGAACTACAAGGCTATTTTTTTTTGTTTTCTAGAAAGGACAGGCAGGTTTACTTTTAAATGGCAAGATACTTCATATAGGTACACAGTGCAGGATGAGCGAAAACAAAATTGAGTCTGACCCTTGAAATGAAATGTTTGTGTTACATAGGTAACATCTTGAGTGGCTTAGCTTAGAGACTTTGTTTTTGTTTTATGTTGTTGGGCTTTAATGAGGGCAAGTGCCTCTGACTGGAATTGGGCTGTTTGCCACTAGTTTAATAGCTAACTTGCAGTTTATGCAAACATTTGGAACCTGCTTCTTGCCAGCTGGCTTCCTGGTACATCACTTTGATGTGTGCCTCGGGAAGGTTGAAATGAAAGTTGTGTGTGCCTTGGGATAGTTTTTAGACTACTGACTCAGAAACATAAGTTGAGTCAATAGTGCAACCAGGTCCTGGCCAAAGAAGTGAAGAGAGGCAGAAGTTCCACTGACACATGGTGGTCCACTGGCCTGGGATCTAAGATGAGTCAGATTCTCTGTAATTGAGGCTGTCATGTTCCATGACATCCAACATTTCTTTGCAGGTTGTACAGCAAACCCTCCACATGTCAGCTCTTGGGTGCTCGGGGTGGAGAGCGAGGGGCATAGGTGTTGCTCTGAGTGTTTACTTGTGGTTACATGAACATGTCTGATCTTTGCACAGATGTTGCAGATCAGTCCTGTCTCATTTATTGGACTTGAAACTTTGGGCTCCACATGCATACTGAAACTGAAACTTGCTCTATTCATTAGGCTGTTAAAAGAAGAGCGCAATTAAGCGTGTAATTAATTGAGTGTAATATTCAGTGTTCTGGATTTTTTTTACTTTCCTGCAGTCTTGGCAGAACACTCCCTGTTGAGGCTAGAAGCAATGTACTTTAGGTGTAGTGAAGATATTAAGCTCTTTAAGAAAAAATAAATCCTGGAGCATCTCTGGCTTCTTTTCAGGTGGTTTTGGAAAATAATTTGATATCCTAGCACTCTCCTAGTTCAGGGCTGTTGGAGTTACAAAGTTTCAAGAGCAAGTATTTCTTGCCTACTCAATGATTCAGTTTTTCCAAGAGTATAAGTATTCTGATTTCTAATGCAATACCTGCTTTGGATGTGTGTACTAGAAATATTATGAATTTTGTCCTCTTAAAATTGTGTGGCTTTTCAGCTAAACCAGCCATTGGTGGTACTTCTTGCCTTTCATACATTCTTTAACTCATTTTGTTTTCCCTTTTTTTTTTTTTTAAGATACTCCTCTAGCCTGGTTTAATTACTATTTATCAGCATCTTTTTGTTTTGAATATGCTTCAAAAATGCTTATCCTTAAAAAAATTATTTTTCCTTGGATTTAGGAAAAAAAATTTAAAAATAT
The DNA here is from genome assembly GCA_036630365.1 of Acanthiza pusilla. NCBI lineage: Eukaryota > Metazoa > Chordata > Aves > Passeriformes > Acanthizidae > Acanthiza > Acanthiza pusilla. The sequence goes on from JAXCHO010000036.1 coordinate 6,188,059, forward strand.
TAGAAAAAATAGTTTTTCCTTAGTGGCTAACCCTGAAATAACATAATCACTGATTAAGGCAACAAATCCTATTACCTTACATGTTTTCATTTAATGCTCTGGATATTTGATGAAACAAATCTGTAGAGGAAACTTGTACTGAAGGAAGTACAAGTGAAAGCAGTTTTTTTAATACATTAGTTCATCCCCTTTATTTCTTTCTTGATGTTTGTTCAGAGTAGTTCTAGAATGTGAATTAGGGATGAACATGCTTTGGTTTGATCGCAGGCATCTTCTAAATGGCTGAATTGACCAGAGTTGTGTTCAGTTCACTCTCAGACAGAAAAAGCATTTATCTAAAATAGATAGGTATTTTCTGTCAGTCTGGTGACAGAGTGCTCTCTCACTGTTCTGTACAAGATGTTATGACCATCGGATATCTATCTTTACAGTCTGTCATTTTTCACTTTAAAAGGTGTGGGAGACTTCTCCTGTGTTATACTCTCCACACTTACCTCTATGGTCACAGCCTCTCAGATCAGTTTTCTCACACAGATATAGGTCCTCATCCATTTGGGATCTACTGATTGTTTTTTTTTCCCTCTTGGGTCTTTATATGGTAGGAATACAGACTTACCTGTCCACACTTTTACTTCATGTCTTTAGGGTCAGTGTTCTGTATACTCAGCTGTCATTCAAACAGTTTGTGGGTGCTGTTAGGGTTACAGTGAGACTTTCCATACAGATTTTTGGCTTCTGTGTGGTAAAAGCTATGAATCAAATGATGCAATTCATTTTACTTTTGTGTCTGGCATTTTGACACTAAGAGAACAGATTAGCACTGGAGTGCAAGATTTTGGTTTCTTTTGGAATGTTTTCATGTCTTCTGTTGGCAGTGTTAGGTCATTCTGCATGGGTGCTGCATCAAATGCCATCTTGGATGAAGCTGTGTTTTTTAGAAGAAAAACTTGTTGTTGAACATCTTGTTCATCTTGTTCAACACAGCCCTTCCTTAACATGTTTTTGGTAAAGTGGAAAGCAACCATGAAACTGGCTTGTGCTAAGAGATTTTTTTTCTGTCCTGAAACAATATATAATGTAGAAAAACACTTTGTTGTCTGGGAAAAAAATATTGTAAAATAAAATGGTAGCTATGACGTAGAATGGAAAATATTGGTCTTAATCTTAGTTTGTTCATTTTGAGGACTGTGAAATGACTGGAAAGAAGGGTTGTTATGAAGTAGAGTATTACAGTTAAGCTTGGGGGCTGCCAAGTATCAAAAGAAGAAACTTTCCATTAATAAAAAGATACTTGAGTGCATCTTTGGCCTTTAAACTAATTCAGAGTTTTGATATATCAATTTTGTAAAATTGTGTTTTCCATCCAGAACAGTCTAATCCTTTACACAATGGGAAAAAAAAAAAAAGTCTGGTGCATGATACATTACCTATCTCACAGTATTTACAAGCATAGGAAAAACGTTGTTTATCTTCACAAGCAGAAATGTGAGCTTCCTACTTTTAACCTAAACACTTTCAAACTGAAAAATAACACACTGGGCTTATTCCCAACAAAGGATATCCTCCATTTCCCATGTGCTGGCTGAGAGACAGTACCACTTGTCACACATGTGTAGAAGGAAAACACCAATGTGTGAAAATCAGGAAACAATTTCTGATCTTCCTGTAAAACTTGTTTTAGATGTTTTTTGGCGCTGTTGATGTAGTAGTTCAACATCATGTCTAGGTTATGAAGGTGCATGAATGCTGTTTTGTGCTGTTAGGCTGTTAGTGTTAGGCAGCACTTCTTCAACATTTTTTGGATGGACAGCAGGACACTGTAAAGTCATACTTATAGTTTACATCAAACTATTTATAGAGCACAGGAGAAAACTCTTAAAAGCAGAAATTGTATAGAATTATAGCAGGTGATTGCTCTGACCATTGGTAGAAGAATTACATGTTTTTTAGTGTTGTGACTGTTTCTCAAGCATTTGGTAGTAAGGGACCTTCTGTTCCTTGAGTTCCTATTTTAAGAAACAGGTTTTGAGGGGAGACTGTACTCCCCTTCTTTTAAGCCTTGAGTATCTGAAAGATACTTTTTATACCCTCACTTGCACTTGTTCTTTCCTTGGGGCCATCTATTCTTCACTTGATTTGTGAATATTTAGAGATGCAATTGCCTAGCTTCAGTCAGTGAAGAGAGAAGCAGTCACAGATAATGAAAATATGTAATTGCTGAGAAGAAGTTCTGTACTGTGCTACATTTGGATCAGAGAAGACAAAGCATGTGAGAATTTTCTCCATGTGGTAATTTCAACTAAGTCTTTATTTCATTATATTTGAAAGCAGAGGGTAACTGTAGTGTCATCTTTTGTGCTGCATTCGGTATTGAACCATGTGTTGTGAGTTATGACTGTTTTATGCAGAAATAGTAAGAGTTACAAAGTCCTAAGATTTCTATCACAGAAAACCTTAAAAATAAATAAACTCTCACATATATGAAAGCTTTTGAATATTTTTTTGAAAGATGTTTCCTACTCTAAAATTATTTCCTAAGGTATAAAAAATTTCTTTAGCATTATGCTCTGCAAAGAAGTTGTTTTCTGCTGAGCTTATCTTCATTTTCTGTCTGGAGGACTTGCACATTCCCAAAAGGTTTTCTTTCCCTTTGTGTTGTCTGACAGTACTTGTGTAAACTCACAGAGAAATCTTCCTCCCATTTTTCAAAAAGCAATTAAGCTGCAATGGTAGGGAGGTATTAGAAACTCACACGTGCCTAGATTTCCAGTAGTTTGTCAGTTATGTGAGGTAGACAAAGAGCTTCATTTGCCATTACCTTTACATCTGTAGCATTCCTCAAATTTCTTTCAAGTACAGGTCATCCTCCAGTATGATTTGTTTTAATGACTGTAAAGATATTTATGCTGTAACATTTGACATCTGGTGTGTACTGTAAGAACTCTGTTGTTCCATGCCACTTAAAAGCACGAGAGGCAAGATCCTACGCAGTGTGACAGTTGAGGAATTTTCCTGTCCCGTCAAGAGATATCGAGAAGCGATGTGCTGGGACTTTGCATTTCTAGCTTATTTTTGGTGGTTCTTACTTGTTAATTTAGATTGCCATCAGAGGCTATTGCATACAAACTAAAATCAATGCATGTGTTATTCTCATTTCTGTTAGTGGTGGAAATTTTGTCCATTGATGGCCAATGCCCTTAATATTGCAAGAAGTGCCATTATGTTTTGAGAAACAGATTTCTGAACATGGTGGGAAAGGTAGAAGCTGTGTAGTTAAAAGAAAGACCAAGGCAATTACGAAGTTTCTTGCTTGCCATTGCCTTGTCTGCCTCCCCTGCAGTCACAATTGTAAATGCAAGGGAAGAACTTTGTGAGGAATGTATTCTTTCTGATGTATCATGATAGGGTGGAGTTTTTTGTTAGACCATGTAAACCATGAAGGTGATGTTGATTGTGAGGGAGATTGTGCTGGTTCAGTGACACTGAGTCACTGAACAGTAAATTGACTTCATGCAGGTTCTGATGAGTACCAGAACCTATGCAAAGGAATTGGTGACAGCATGTAGTCAGATGTGGTAAGGAATGGAAAGTGTGGAAGGCCAAAGTAAAATATGGTTCCTGACTTACTGTCAGCGAGGCATTAGATCAGCTGATCATACCTGATCTGCACCTTTTTTTTTCTTTTCATGAATAAAGAAAGACAATCAGCAGATGTCCATAGGTAAATAAAACCTGTGAAGTGAGTTTCAGCTGAACCTATAGCATAGTATTAAGGCAATTTACCTAGTTGCCTCTGTTTTTACGGCAGGTCTGCTATAGAAGCTGCTGTATTAGAATAAGGACAGACTTTTGGTAACTTTTGAATTATTTCCAGCTGATATTTTTGGGAAGGTGCTTGAAGCAGGTCATGGTTGTAATGCACCCTTTGAGAAGCCACTCTCTTCTTACCTTTTGAGCTTCATTTGAATAGTTGACTTCATGTGAAAGTAGTGAATTCTTGTACTTCAAGTTTCAATGTATCTTTCTGACTTCACATAGTCTCAATATTTAAAACCTGTAGAGGGTCTGATAAATAAAAGACCCATAGCAATACTGAGGCAGTGTTTGCTTTATGTGTGTCTGAACATGATAGGGACATTAGTAAAAGCATCAGCCTCCTTATTCTTAATGCCATGGCTAATAAGTCACAGGTTACTTGTGAAGTGTCCCTTTTTTGTTCTGTCTTGTGAGGAAAAGAGCTATTCTGGTAATCTTATTTACGGTTTTAAGGAGTAACTTTATTTACTTGAGAGCATTTTTTCCCAACATTATGAGCAACTGGACCATCGTGTCCTTCAAAAGTGGTGGCATCACCAAGAACGCTCCCAGGGAGAGACCTGTGACTGATTAACTGACTGTAGTACTTGTCAGACCAGAGGATATGAGATTTTAAGAAAACCCAAACCAAACCACCACTATAAAGCCAAACTGCTTAGAATTAGAAGTACTTACTATCTGATAACTACCAGGGCAGAAATATTTAGTATCTCATTCCTAGAAGATGCATGCAAGTTCCTGCACCAGGAACTCTTAACACTGGGAAGATCTTAAAAGCGATGTTTCCTTTAACGTGCTAAGGAGTAAAACCTCCAAATAGTTGATTTGGCAGCTTCTGTAGCACAGTGAAAGGTGGGAAAACCAACTGTTCAACCTCTCTTATTAATGAATCTGCCAAAAATGTCTGGATGTGCTGGAGGTAGGATGAGAGAAAGAGCCAATTCATTGTATAGTTCAGTGAAATTTATGAGTGTGTGGGCTTAAAACCAACTGCAATGCTGTTGTGAGTAGTGTGCCAAAAAGGAAGAATGTGCTGTTCAGTCTCTCTTGGTCATGTCTGTACTCCAGTGAGCTACTTGGTATCTTTAAAAGCACAAAATCTACACCATATGATGTAGGGTGAATAAAAGCATTGAATTATGAAGTATATATGGGAGATTTGTTTGGAGTTTATTCCCCAAACCAATTTAATTTAGAGAATCAAAGAATTTTATTCAGTCCATTAAACAGAATTATGAGATTAATAGGGCATAATTGGAGTTGATTGTAGAGCATTTGTAGGAAGAAAGAAGATTACAAAAGAATGGCAGAATTCAAAATGACAAATTGTTTGTAGCACATTGGTTGCTAAGGGAAACGCTGTGTATGGAAACGTAGTAGATAGAAACATAACAAGATAATGTGATCCCAAGGCTCCTTCCTAATACGAGCTGTTCTCTTGGGCTGGCTATGATTGAAGGCCAAAAGCATAGTAACAAGAATAGAGAGCTGCAGCTTTTCACATGTACAAGCTAGAAATAATCCAGCTGGATTTTTAGAGTGACCAATTGCAATTGATTTCATGTTAACTGTTAACAAGGTGCAACAGGACATTCTTTCTTCTCTTGACTTTTCAATGCATCTAGATGGAAACTTTTCAAAGTTATTACATATTGAGATCTGTCTGATTCTTAAAATTAGAGAACAAAACATTGGAAACAATACTCTTAAAATGAAAAATAATTAATATTTCATGTAATTGCATTAATTAAACTTGGCTATACAATTAGGGAGCTAATTATGTTCAAAACGCAATTGCACATTTCAATCACTGTCCACACCCTGGGGATCACCGGTTTTTTTACCTCCCTCATTAGACCTTCTGTAATCTCTTTCTTCTGCTAAATGGTGTTATTGAAGCACAGAATATGCATTCATAGATGTGTGTTTGCTTTCTGCAGCAAATATATCCTGTTAAAGGCTTTAAATGCTTTATATTTTCCATATCATTTAAAAACAAACAAAATTAAGATTTTATTGTTATTATTTGTCTTCTCCAAAGAGTTATTTTTGTCTCCTGTAGGCACATATGTATGTGAAATCATTGAGTCAGATATATAAAATATATTGAATTTCAACAAATTAGAGTCTAGAAATTAATCTCTCTTTGTTGAACTACTTTAAGTTTCATTTTTGGTTTTGTATTTTAATGGGAGCAGAGAAATGGAGGAGCCTTCTTGGATTGTGAAGTCAAGTCCCATTTTAGCACTAGCAATCAGATTGTATAATCTTTTCCTTGAATATTTCAGATTTCATCTGAAAATTATTTGTTAGTTGCTCCCCATTATCTCCACTAAAAAGGTTGTTAAGAGTCACATTCCTCTGATGCTTATCTCAGCTTTAGTTTACAGTGTCTCTGTGATGTATTTATTCTTGTGCAAGCATTACTGTTTCAGCAATCCTCCTTGCTGCCTTTCACAGTCCTTGCTATGGTTTGCATTCACAAACACAGGAGTTGCACAAAATGTCTCCACCAACTCATTAATAATTTTACACAATACACTGTACCTAGAGATCTGTTGAAGACCTTAAAATTGTGCTATTTTTGTTGTAGTCACCATTTTTCAAATAATACAGGAGAGAATGGTTTAGTTAGTACATTTTTGCTATTTAGTAGTGGTCTTAGTCAAAATGCATAGAAGGTACCACAACACAGTTGACGGAAGGTTTTGCTTCTAAAATACAAAAGAACAGTGATGAGATGTATTTTCATGCTCTTTTTTACTAACTGTGTCACTATGGTGTGGCGTGATACGGTCTTACAGAGTTAATTTTTGTGAAACCGAAATTTCTGTGAATCTGTGTGTTGGTGTCTCATGCAGCCACAGCAGATAATGCCTCTGCTTTCCAAAGCCTCTGGAACTGTCTGTTTGAATGATGTCCACATGCATTAAGTTGGTGTTCTAGAGGGAATTCAGACAGTCCAAACTTTCCAAATCCTAGTGAATGAGTTTCGAATCCGATTAATCCTGTCAGTGAACATTTTGCATATTTTTGATTGCTAAAATACATCAGTGAAGATTGGGAGGGGTTATTGCTGATTGAGTCTTATTATATTTTGACATCTTGTTTACTGCTAAAGAGTTTATCACTGCCTTGTATGAAATCTTCCAGGAACTTACTGTTTAACATCTTGAAAAATAGATTTTGGAACCTGTGTTTATTCCCTGAGGAGAAAAGAGCAATTGTTCAGTCACTCCTCTAGAACTGGTCTCAGAAACCTTCAAACAGATACTTAACATTACTTCTTTGGATGTATATTCAAAGTTGTTTAATTTAAATCTCTTGACATATGACTGTGGAAGCTTCTACGCATCCTGGGCTTCTTTTAAGTTGTTGAGCTTGTTTAATACTAGTTAGGATTAGAGCAGTTTTACTGTCGCTCTAAGGGCTCTGCAGAGCTGGCTGTCAAACTGTTGAGTGGTGTTTAAAAGTGTGCAAGTGCTGTCCAGTGTTCCAAACTGAAGATAAGGAACATCTCTTGTCAACTGGGAATAATACCTATGCTGTCCTAGGGTTCATTAATTTTAGTAGAATCACAGACCAATGACAGGATGATACTTTCTACCGAAGTGCTCAGGAATTAGGCATGGCCGTAAGAACATTGCTGTACCATGTAATACCTGTGGTGCCACAAGACTACGAAGTCAAACATCTTATAGAATAGAATACAAAGAACTGTGATTTTTGAAGTTATTTTGCAATGTCTCAAAAATATTTTTCTGTGAACATTTTTCTCTTCCATTGCTTGCACAGTTTGGTCTTGGACTTGTTTTTGCTCAGTTGCATGCTAGACCACTCATTATATTTTGTGTTTTCTATGTCTAAAGTTAAGAAATATTCTAATGTGTATAAGCAAAATTTGACATTAGGTGGCACAGTACTAATAATTATTAAGCCCACATTTTTACTTCCTGTGGCTCGTAATAAGGTGAAAGGCAGTGGTGAGGTGTCTGCATCACTGGTGTATCATAGCGGTGAGTTTTGCTGGGGGGGAGAGGGGACTGGTATGACCCATCTGTCACTCTGCCTTGCAGTGTGGTGGTGGGACACAGTGGGACAGCTGTGCTTCCATCACCTCATGGGTGCTATTTCCAGTCAGTGACGGAGGAAAGTGCTGGGAGGGGAGCAGAGCACAGAGCACCCCACCACTTGCTGCCAGCTGGACCCTGCTGGTGGGTGAGGCTGCTTTGTTGAGGAGCAAAAACATTTTCCAAACAATCCTCTTGACTTTCAGCAGCAGTTGGCAGACATTGTCTCAAGAAGTGGTTATCCTACAGAAAGCAAAATAATAATGAACAGCAAAAAATACTGTTTTGTTCACTGTTGGTTCCCATGTCTCGTTTTCCTGTCCTAAAAAGAACTTGGATGAAAGCCAAGTGTAGATGTGCACTCATTTAATAGTGATTTTCCTAATGGCTGAGTGCAACTTTCCTAAAACTTGCATAGAAATCAATTTGGTATATCATAAATATTGTAAAAATGAGATCTGTCACTTAAGTTGCATGCAATTAGCTACCTAATAACATTTTCTTATTCTTGCTGTGAATTTCAGTGCATTTTTCTCTCTTAGGTGTGGTAGATTTGTACCTTTCCAATCCAAATTGGCAACTATGTTAGTTGACCTACACAAACTCCACAGCTTTGTTTTGTTGTGGTGGCTTTAGCAGGGACTGCAGGCCAGGCTGAGGTGGTGCCAATGCTGGATGACAGCAGCTCCAAGGGGTCCCACTTGTGCTGCTCTGTGCCCACTGTACAGAAACTCATGAACTGGGGGAAGACAGGCCAGTTTCACTTAGCCCACCTTGTCCCTGGAGGCCCAGTGCAGACCAACCTCAGTTATTGCATTTGTGCCTGGGCACAGGAATGGTGGAACCTTGGAGCCTGCTGTTCTGGAGTGCTTTTAACATCATTCTGGGATGGCTGTTGCTTGACAGTGGAGCATTAAATTCTGCAGTTAAAAATGCAGTTGCAATTGAATTCTGTGAAGTGTTACTATTGCGAAAGAAGGGCATTTCTTGTTTATGTTTTTATCGTTGTGGCTGATATTGCTTGCCTTTTCTGTTTTTAAATTTCTTCCTAAGCTTTAAAAAATGTTTCATTTTAATACACAAAGCAGAAGGTGTCCTAGAATAGGTAGGCAAGTGGTTTCAGTGGGTGGGAGAGGGGGAAATAAGGTAATAAAATATACACAGACATCTCGGTAGGGTTTTCCTTTCTGTCAGTTTACATGTAAAATTTGAATAATGGTTGGGCTTTCTATTTTTTCCTGGTATTCTGCCACCGCTTTTTTCCGTTAATTATCTCATTTCCCCCACTTTGTTTTCTATGATCTGATCATCCAACTCGCTCCACAGATTATCATGAATAATCAAGTTTTTGGCTTTATGTGTTTCATGGCACATACTACGCCCCATGAAAGGTTTTACTCTCAGTATCAGGTTTTGAGTATAGGAATACTTGGAATGGTGAGTGGAGCTACAGCTGAAGAGTAGATAAACAGTTTTCCCTTATTTGTGAGACTTTTGCTTTGGTAACTCATTCAGAGATCCTGTTTGGGTATTGCCCTAAATGGTTGTAGTGGCCTGGGTTCTTTGTGCTTTGTAGTGCTTGAGCAGATAGTGTCATAGATATGGAAGTGATGAAAAAGTTTATTGAAGTGGTAGAGGTCTTCACATGATGTGTCATCAAGATAAAATGAAGGGGAACTTTTTATTTCATGGGAATGGATGTGAGTCAAGGATTCTCTAGTTTCTAATAATCTCAGTAGAGAAGGTTATCCTTAAATTTTATTACAGTAGAAGTTTTGTTTAGTTAGTAAGCAGCTTGGGCTTTTTTTTTAAATAAGGACAAACTGCTTCATCTGAAACAAAATTATAGTTAAACTTAAGGTTCTTCCACACCAGTTATGCTTTGATGGTCTGGTAATGAAGCACAGATAACTGATTTCTTAAGTGGCATGAAGGCATTTAATAGATACAGACTGCTTTCTTTTTAATATAAAAGCTTGGCATTTAAATAAGTGGGTTTAGGAGAAATAAATTAAAAAATTAAAATCTGGATGGAGACAAGATGGAGACAAAAGCTTCTGGAATGTTGGCAAGAAATCAGTCTGAATGTTATATATGTCATTTATTCCTGGAGCAGACATGGGGATTTTGGTTAATTAAGTAGATAAAGTGTTTCTTGTTAGTGACATCTTGGGTATTTCCTTGGAAGCTCTTGGTAACTGGAATGAAATACACAGCACAGTTTAAAAAGTGCTCTCTTTCATTTGGCATGTAATGGTTCTCAGCTAGGCTGAAATCTTAGGAAGATAAATAATATTTAATACAGAGACAATAGTGGGCTAGAATAAAATATTATTCTCTGAAGTGTTACAGGCTAGAATATGAGTAGAATGTTATGGTGTAGAACACAATTTTACAGGGGTTTTTGTGTGTGTTTGTCTTCAAAAGAAGACTTTTGAATTAATAGAAACACACTTTTTAAATTAACAGCATTACCTCATACTGTTATCACACAATCAAGTTAAATCAAACTATGTCTATTTTTAATAAATAAAATAACTTCTAATTGTTTCCATAATTGAATAGGATCTTTAAATATTGTTGTATCACAAGCATTCCTATGGTTGTGTTGGCTGTAGAGTTTTTAACGTGAATTTTTAGCAAACAAATCAGAAACCTTATTAAAGGTCCCACTATAGGATTTAACTGGTCACTTAAGATTCTGAAATGTCAGCTGATTTACTGTAGAGAGAGAGAGATGTAGTGTTAGTTTTTTCCATGCAGCTAACTCACCTACTAAAATAAGAATGCTGGAACAGCTGAGTGTGGTTGCATGAGTCAAGATGGAGAGGAATTTCAATCAGAGCAGCAGGAGGGAAAAGTAAAGGGAGCAGATTTTTAACTTGGGAAATTGGAGGAAGCTCATCTGGGAAAATACATCGATTGTGCTACCTAATATCGTGCAAACAAATCCTTTGCCTCGTCTTGGAAATATGCAAGTATTTTTAATATTTCCCATTATCTGTTCATATGGTCTGGGTTTATCCTTGAATAAAATACATGAAATATACCTGTGCTTTAATTAAAATAAACAGGGCAGAGTAGGATTTAACATGATTGTATAATGAGCCTAATAAGTTCAAGATCCAGCAGCACTTCACAAATTAGTTGCTATCTAGTGCCTTTAGTTTGTAATTTCATCTATAATGTTTGGCTCTAAGCTTTAATAAATTAATCAGACTGGGACCACTTGAAACAGTTAAACTTCAAACCTCCAGACTGGCTGCTCTCAAGTGACCTAAATTAAAATAACACTTACATAATCTATAGTACTCTTTATTGGTAGTGCAAGCAATAGGTTTCATTGTGTTCTCTAACTGCGGCTCTTGAGGTCTGCAGTGGGATTAATTTGTTGTTCCATTACAGCATTACAGTAGCCAAGAGACTAACTGTAGGCTTTTTCTGTAAGAAAATGCAATGTTATAACTTTCCATAATATCCACAGGTTTTAGGACCTGCCCCAAAATGGTGTTCCTTCTTGGACAACTTGACTGAAGAGCTGGAAGAGAATCCAGAGAGCACAGTTTACGATGATTACAAATTTGTTACCAGAAAAGACCTTGAAAATTTAGGTAAAACAATTATATGTGCTCTTTGGTGGACTTCTTTGTTCAGTTTTTGAACATTTAGGCATCTAATTATTTTAATTCCAGTGTGATGTATGAGGACTGTTAGAAATTCACTGACAGTAGTTTCCTCTAGTCTTCTTGGTTATTAATGTTCCAGATGGATGGCTCTAAGTCCTTTGGATCCCAACCAATGCAACACTAGACACTTGTGTTTCTCATAAGTGATTGTGAGAACTTGATTTTTATCCCAAGAAGGTGATTGATACTTGCTGATATAATATGCCTGGGAATCTGCTGTGTGTGCTTTCATATGCTACGTGGAAGGCACAGGAAGAAAAGTTGGTTTAGTTTTCAAAGTATTTTTGAGGTGCTCAAATAGAATTTGGAACTTGCAGCCAAAGGCTACCCTATTTGAATGTAGCAATTTTCAGAAAATACAAATAATTCTAGGGCTAATATTTTTAAGAAATTGGAATACTGAAAATTATATAGCAAAGAAGGTAAGGAAGCTTCTCCCAAGGCAGTCCTTTTTCTGTCTGTGACATGGTTTGATTGCAATGTTTTGCTCCAGTTTAATTACCTCTGACTGGGAGAGTTGTGTTTGACCCAAGACAAAACTCTTTAATTAAGAACATCTCTATATCACACTAAAAAAACTTTGTCAAACACCTATGGACTTCCAGAAAATCCTCTGGAATTTTTTGTGAACTTCTATAGAGCGTAGTGCATGTGGACATGATTTTTATTCCCAGTTTTACTTAGTCTTGATGTCATGATTGTGACTGTTAGATTGATGTGTTGCGTTGGCAGTGCTTGTTTATCTTAGGGAAGTGAACTGGCTAGCTTGGAATAGAAGTTCTTTGTATATGGAAGCTCTTTGAAATTCTCTGGAACTTTTTTCCCAGGCCTTGCTCATCTCATTGGATCGTCATTGCTCAGAGCATATATGCATGGCTTCTTCATGGACATAAGACTTTATCATAAGGTAAATAAGGCTGAATCTTGTCAATTTTTATTCTTAACAATAAAATATGTGTGTTGGGGTTTTCTTTCTCTTTTTGTGGTTTTTTTTTTGTTTTGTCTGGGTTTTTCCATTCAGATAATGGACTGTATTCTGTATTAATGGTATTTTCTTTTACTTCCTTTTGCTTTTTCAAAGGCAAAAATGATGGCCAACCCCTTTGCCTATGAGGAATACAGAAGAGAGAAAATAAGGCAGAAGATAGAAGAAACACGTGCACAAAGAGTTCAACTGAAGGTAAATTGTTTAAACAAATAGTATACTCTGGGGAAAACTATTCATAAAGAGTAATATATTCCTAGGTGTATCTTAGAGATGTAGGGACTTAGGATTTGATTCTGTTTATCATTGGACACACAAAGTAATTTATATAACTTTGTGAATGGAAACATTAAATTCCCATGCATGGGATTTGGAAAGGCTGATACCAACTAGAAGAGCAGCTCTCTGCTCATTTGCCATTTGAGCAGATAATTCACTGGTAAAACTTTGCAATTTCCACTTCTGTCATTAAGTTACATAAGCCATTGAAACATGATACTCTGGAAAGAGATACATGAAAATTGTGTTGTGTTTATAACTAGTAGTTTTCTAGATTAGATTTGTTAAACATAAAAGGAGAGAGTTGCTTTTGAAGTTCTAAAGCTGATGCATTAGAAGATAAAAATAATAAACAAGTTGTTAAATCTTCTCTTAAGTGCTGTTGCTTTACTAGTACCTAGAGATATTTGGAACCAGTAAAGGAGCTTTTCTGCAATAGTTGTTATCATATAGGTTGTATGTGTAAAAGGCTAATTTATTGATTAATTGCTTTGCTCTTTTTAGAAACTTCCAAAAGTTAATAAAGAACTTGCACTCAAACTGATTGAAGAAGAAGGGGAAGAGCAACAGATGAGTAGAAAAAGGAAACAAAAGGTTAGCTCTTGCTTCGGCGACTTCTCTAACTGGGAGCACAGAACTAGCAATGCTTACAGAATTCTTTTTTTTTTTCCTTGCTGTTTGACCAAACAGATTCAAAATACCATTGTTTCTGTTTCTTACGAATAATTTGTCCTGGTAGGTGGCTTTAAGATGGATTTGGCTGTAGCTGCAGCACAAAAAAGACCATATAGTAACTTGAAGCTAAAAATTATTAAATATTCACTGTGAAGGTGACACAGGTTTTGTAGGGCTCCAAAAGCTGGTTAATGCAGCCTCAATACTGCAGCTATTTAAACAAGACCCGTTGTTTGCATTTGTTGTTGGTATTTTGGTGGTGACTGTGACAGGATAGATGTCTATAAAATTTAAGATATAATAGCCTTTTTTGTGTACGCAGTTATATGTATTTTATAAAATAGCCAAAATGGTTTGCTCTTACACAGCAGGAGTTCTTCTGGATGTTAGAAATATTCCATTGCTTTCCCAAGAGAAGTTTTAATTGAAGAAATGGGTAAATGTTTAATGGGAGGGGAGGCTTTTTATAGGTAGCACTTCATAGGTGCTCATTCTCACAGGAATATAGCATTCATGAAAGGCAGACATTAGCTGCATATGATAAATAATGAAATCTTGTGTGCTAAGGTTAATAGAAAGCATGAATTACTAAAAAGTAGGTGGTGATGAAACTTAAATGCAGACTTGAAGCAAATGGTACAATGAAAATGAGAGCTCAGTAGATGGGGACTGATTTGTCTTGGAGTACCTACAGATTGTGTTATTAAGTGGACTAAATAGAGTCTATATTAAAATGCATGTTCGGGTTATTTTCCTGAAACATCATTAGAGTCCTACGACAAGCAATTTATTTTAGGTTTTGGGATTTAATTTTTGTCTGTGAGTGAAAGTCACACATTTGCACCGTTTTTGTGTTTGAAATTTACTCATTGTTTTCTATATCCTTAGTTCCACCGTCCTTTTCTTACGTAACAATGAAAACCTAATGCTGTGGTGGCATTTATATGCTGGTATAAGTTGAGCAAAGTTAAAAAATTAGCATTTTATAATAAAAAGCTATGTACGCAATGATTTTAAAATGACAGTTACTGGTCTTCTCATAAGCTGAATTAGTAGCTTGAACTGTTTTGAATTCACCAGTAGCATAATTTACACTGAGTTATTTTTACTTTGACATGAATAAAACTGCCTTTTCCACCCTATATGTGAAAGTGGTGAAAAAAAGTTTTATAATATGTATAACAACACTTCCTCTTAAGTATTTACAGTAAAATAATAATAGCATTTCATGAAGACATGTACCTTTATAATTTGTTTTACATGTTGTAGAATCATCCCCATCAGGCAGTATATTTGCCTTGGAGCTACTGCTGATTAGTCAGTAGATATCAACATGTCTCCAGACTAGCTGGCTGAATGTATGAGAAACATTTATTTGAAAATATTAGTAATTGTGTATTTAAAGTGTCTGTACTGTGCATTTAAAAAGCTCTTGCTTACAGGTAGCTTAGAACAATCTTTGTAAAAGTACAATAAGCATAAATCTTGATTTTTATTTGACTTGGAAGGATAAAGCAACTGGCATTTCATATGCTAGTTATTAATTTTGTTTAATTTAAAAAAGTGTTACTTATTTTGTTAATGTCTGTTTCAGAATTGTCTAACTTGTTCATGCTTTGCTTCTTTTCCAGAATCTGCCCAGCCTTCTCAAAGACGATCGTTTTAAGGTCATGTTTGAGAATCCAGATTTCCAGGTGGATGAGCAGAGTGAAGAATTTAGGCTACTTAACCCACTTGTTTCTAAAATAAGTGAGAAAAGAAAGAGGAAACTAAAGATGTTAGAAGAACTGGAAGCACAAGGACAGGTAAAATATTTTCCATGTGGATTAAGAAAACTTCACAGGCTTTTTTTCCCTCTATTTCAGGCATGCAGACTTTTCACCCCAGAAAGATGGATGCAATGCAAGAATGTCTTATCAGCTACAATAATTAAGAGTAATTTATAATTTTAATCTAGTTTTTAGACATGAATAGTATTGTTTCTGCACAAATATGGGTTTGAAAAACATAAAATATGTAAATGGTAACAACTTCATAATATATTTTCAGCTTCGTTTGGTGTTACTGCTTTTGTTTATAGTTCTCTTCAGCTGTATCTATGTAAAAGCTGTCACGTACTCTTAATTGCAGGAATGGTTTGAAAAGAAAATTAGTTGATGATTTCTTATTTTATACTATTTTTGTCTGCAGGAAGAGGAGGAAGAACCAGAAGGAAAAGCAAGTGATGCAGAAAGTTCTGAGAGTTCAGATGATGAAAAAGGCTGGGTTGAAGAGGTCAGGAAACAGCGCAAGCTTTTACGCCAAGAGGAAAAACTAAAGCGGCAGGAAAGGCTCAAGGAGGATCAGCAAACATTACTGAAACCTCAGTTTTTTGAGATTAAAGAAGGAGAGGAATTCAGAAGCTTCAAAGACTCTGCCAAAAAACAAAAATTAATGAAGTAAGACTAATGTTCCTATTTTAATAGCTGGGGGTAGATGATTCTCAAGTATTTCCCTACAGTGCAGGCCAGTGATGTTTTGGCTTGGAAGCATTTGCTAGTAAGGCCACATCTGGTGATCCAAGGATATAACTTAAAGTGACATGGTCATTGAAAGCTTTGTTTTATAGATAAACAAATACACTATTTAAAGTAGGACAGAGACACAACACAAATGAGATGAGTAAGATAATAATATTTTGATTCAGGTTGGGGAATCCGTTACTCAGTGCTGGTGAGGTGCTGTTCTCACAGATAATAGCGGTGTCTTATGAGACTGGTTATATTTGTCCACTAGTATCAGTATGATGTTAGCAGAGTGTTTGTTTTTCACCTGACCATCTAAAATGATGTAGAATGCTATGTGAACACTCACTGTTTTGGGAGTAAGATCAAGGTGGGTCAACATGGTACAAAAAAAATTGTTTTGTCTGGGTATTTTTATGGCATCTAGAAATTTTCAAAATCTACACTCTCCTTATAGTGTCAGGACTTAGTATTTCTGTTTTTCTTTTTGCATTACAAAATAGCAGGCTGGGAGGGTGTTTTTTAGTGTAGTTTTTTTGTTTTGGTTTGGTTTTTTCATTTCCATAAAATGATGATCATCTGAAATAGTGGGTACATGGATAAATATGTCAAACTAAAGAAAGAGCACATTAAATTAAAGGACTTGGCTTTGAGGTGCTCAATGCTTGCAAATTGCATTGATTTGTTTTTTTCAGAGGTGAGTTGAGCCCTTCAGAAGATACTTAATAGTCTTTTATTGTTTGAGGCACAGACACTCATTAAAACCTTTCAAGACAGTAGTTTCAAAGCTCCTGCAGCACAGTGGGTGCAGAGCAGAATTTTGGCTAATGTTGGAAATGGGTTGTTGGGCTAGATGGATCTCGTAGTAAACATTTTGTTTTTACTTAGAATGAAATTATACAGTCAAAGAAAAGAAAGTGAATGATACATATAATGGGGCTGTTTCTTTATGTCACTAATGACTACCTAGTTGTTTTATGCTGGAAATTTTCTGGAGACACATAAAGAAACATTTGATAAAAATTCAGCCTTTTAACTAGAATTATCATGTAAAATGGATTTTTAAGTATTAGCAAGACAGTGCTCCTATCGTAGTCAGATAGTTTATGATTTCCATGTTGTACCTGTAAGACCTCTTTTAAGTAGGAATAGTAGTATTTTATAAGTTGGGATTTATAGCAGTTCTGCAGAACTGATACCCATGTTTTCCATAGCTGTTTTTTGTCAGTGGGTTATTTCACACAGGGATTATTCTTTGTTCTTTTTATTGAGTATACCTTCTTATTCTGGACTTTTAACTTTCTTTGATTTTTCAGTTAACTTTCTTCTGATTATTTTCTCTTTTTTTTATTCCAGAAGTTGAAGTAAGTTTTTATTTTTGTCAGATTTTCTTCTTTGTCAGGAGAAAATCCACTCTGGACACTCTGATAAAGTATTTTAGGTTAATTTTTGTTTGGTTTTTTTTTTTACATTGTAATTAGGTTTATAGTCAGATTAGCTGTAACTTAGAAGGCGCCTGAGACACTGGTCAAATGACACTGTATTCTCGGTGCCAGTTGTATTCTCAGTGCCAGTAAAATACTTCATTAAAAGGCTGTATGGCTGCAGCCTGCTCATATACTGTTCTTTTGCACAAATTCAGCTGCTAAGCTCTAAAGCAGATTCTCAAGGACACTCAATTTGAAGCATAAAGATTTCATTTTGTTAAAAAGATGGAGGGCTTAAATGTGAAAACGGGTGTGGAAATTCAAGTAAATAAGCCAAGACAGGTGTAAGGAAGAGAAACATTTAGAAAAAAATAATTCAGTGGGACACAGGACAAAGTAAATTCTGTCATTTGGATTTAAGGGAGAAAAATAATTTCTTCAGTCCAGGAAAAACAAAAGTAAATACCACAGACCTGTCCAGTAGATGAAGGAGTATCTGTGATGACATAAACCATCAAAAGACTTTTAAAAGACTGCTTTTAAAGAAAGGAGAATCTGTCTTAAGATTAGCTGCTAATAGATACCCTCTGTGGTAGGTGCCCAGATGGGACATAATGAAAAATGGAAAAAAAAAAGGAGAGGAATTTGAGGACAGAATAGGATGACCAAAAAAATGGATGTGGTAGCATCGCTTCTTTTGTTTTCTGAGTTTCTGTCATTGAATTGACTTACATGGAGGTTTTTTTTGTCTTAGCAATTAGCTCTATACTCACTGATCCCCTTTGTGCTCATCCAAGCATTGTTCTCAGTATGGAGTTCGGTGTTCCTCAAATTCTTAGAAGAAATATAAAAATCAACAGCCGGTATCTGTTTCATATAATGCATATCTGACACAATTTTGTAATCATAATGATTTAGCCTGTGTTGGGAGCTAACTTGTTTGGTTAATAAGCATTTTTACATATTCGAATTTTATGAAGAAAATACAAATGTTTTGTGCTGACCTTATTCAGTGATAAGTAGTCAGCATAAAAGTAATTAATTCAAGTAGCATACTGAAAACTGGAAAGACTGTAGTGGCATGTACAATCTGGTGAGGCTGGCATGTTTGTCTTTGATTTGATATATCCAAGTTACGGAATGATGGTCTGTGACCAATATAATTAAGTACCTTAATACCTTCACTATGCATTTAATGGCTAGATGTTCTTTTTTTCTCTAATCATATAATGTTCTACCTGAGGAAACAGTTTATGACTTATATAAAACTGGGTGTTTCTTTTGACATGTTCCTGACTCAGCACGGCTCCAAGCCCAACTTCTAAAGCAGTGGTGCGTACTATAAATTTTTTCCTAGACCAACAGTCTACGCATTTCTCTGCGCAGCAGAGCTGCAAAATTTACTCATGGTTCTATAAAACACTTAGGCTCAAATCCATCTACATTTAATTTTCCCCTTTTGTACTCTTACGCTTGCGCAAGAAACCTGCAAATCCTTGCTTAGTTTCCCTGTATGTTTCCTACCTAGTAACTTGAAAGGAAAGCATAAAAGGAAAGGATTTTTATCTGTGTGCTAAGAGTTCTTTTGATTTACTTGATGTCCCTTTAAAGAGTACATTACTGAAGTTAAAGCATGTCAAAATTAAAACCTATAGTAGTCATATTTTATAAAAAGTGCGACAGTCAATGTATGTGTCGTCAGAGGTGGCCAAGAAAGCCAACAAAAGCATAGTTGACATTCCTAGGTATTGCTAAAGAGGTATTCCTGTTTTACAGCAGGAAAAGTCCTGAAAAACTGTTCTACTTGTAATAAGGGAAAAAAAGTGCATGGGTAACTTTTTGTTTTTTACATTATGGCAGGGAACTTCGCTTCTCATAACACTGTTAATTTATTCCTTGAATTAATTTGTGAGGAAGATGTAAAAAAAATCACCAACCGAAACAAACACCCAGCTGTTGTGTTTGTGTATCAATATGTACAATTCACTATCACTTGAGGTCTGCACATTTTCAGATAAATAGAGCCATACCTATATTTTTTCAGTAAGATGAAACTTACTGAGAAAAGTGCACCACAGCGTGTTGCTAGTATCTACTCATTTTTTCTCCTGACTGAAGCAGTGTCTAGGCAGTCATGCTAAATAATTGCTGGGTAGTAGCCATATTTCTCCAGTTCACTTTCAAAGGGGAGAAAAATGGGACTTCACTTCAATGTAGAAATCCCACCACAATGTTGGTGACTGATCTTCTGCCACAGTTAGCTCTAAGGCTTAGCTTGTCTTTCTGATTCGCACAGATGGAACAAGTTTTTACATGTACTCAATGAAAAATATACTACAGAAAAAAATACAAAGTACCCAGTCATGAGAAATAAAGTAATTCTTCACAGTAATTTTTCATTGTTAATCTGAAAAGTCTTTGTTACATAAAATGGCTCATTAACCAAAATTCAGTGGACTTCAGAGACTTCATGCATAGGCCGCAGCCATGAATTCTTCGTACACAGTAAATGCCATTGACTTTGGTGGCTGCTAATCATCTCTATTTTTATGATGATTTATTTTCCACTTTAGAACTTGTACAAAAAATGTCTCTTGGCCCTCTTCAGAGAGAGCTAATGAGGCACTAATAGCATCTCAAATTGCAGAAACTAATTTTGTTTACAGTTAGAAGAATGTTTTCTAAGCACATGCAGAGTTTGATCGTACAAGCCATGTCATAGTCTCAGAGGGTGCTCCTTACTCGTGGGGCCTACATTGTAGGAGAAGGATGAGCTGTGTTAGGACTCACAGGTGCCTTTAAGGAGGCTGGCTGAAGCCAGCACTGTCCCTGCCTGCCTGCCTCCCCCTGAGCTGGAGGCTATGTGGGATCAAGGTGTTTTTGCACCTCTTAGCTGTTCAGTTTACAGCCCAACTTAACTGAAGTCAGCAACGGTGATACTAAATACCAGCTCAAGACCTGGAGCAACTGGGGCATGTCCATGTGTCTGGCTTTTGCAGGGCATTAACTGCCAGTGGAAGAGAGCTGAAAACAGTGTGGGCCACAGCACCTACCTCCTTCTCCACAGAACTGCTGGAGTCTGGTGCCTGAGGGAGAGGCTCTACACCAGCTTGCTTACAGAAATTCAGTGATAAGCACTGTGCTGGAAGGCATATGCTGCTGTGGAGCTCCTCTCTGGGCCCAAGGCTTGTCTTTATCATATTCACTGGTTCATATTGTTCTGTTATTCAGAAAACTACTTTGACTGTGTAGCCACAGTGTCCAAACAGTCATTTATATTTGGATTAAGTAGTGAAGTGATTCAATCGGTGATTAATTCATTCTGATGTATAGTCAAGCTTACTTCCTTCCCTCAAATTCAGAGGGAAATTCAGAATTTAATTCAGAAATTATAAGATTTCAAGAAAACTGAATATATTAAGTCTTACTTCTTTTATTTGTGCAGTTTAATATCTTCAACTTTTTCTGACATTTCATAGAAAACTATAGCAATAGAAAGGTGTGCTTTCTTTCTCAGCTAGAGCCATGTTACATTTTTAGCAGCAAAAACAATGAGCTTCACATAAATTCTATAAGTGTTTCTACTGAAAGCAATATCTGGAGGGAATGATTTGAATTTGTCTTTCTTTTCTGTTTCCTGAATGTTTTTTTTTAGACTTACAACATTTCAGGGTTTCAGAGAAACTGGGATTAGTTTTGACTGCGTTATCAACTTTTATTATAGTAAAAAGATGGCAAAAATAGGGACTAATGTTAGTTTTTCTCTGCAGGAAAACTCTTGAAGATCGTTTAAAGCTTGAAGAAAAACTTGGCACACTCAATGTGTCTGATACCACAGTAGGCAGCAAACAGGCAACATTCAAATTAAAGAAGGTGAGCTATATATATATAATTTTTAAGATAATGCACAAGTAACTTTAGTTTTTGCATGAAAGAACAGGAACTTTAAAACCGTCAAGCAAATGTCCCTCTTCATTTCTTTATAAGCTGCCAACTCTTCAGGTTCTTGCCAAGAGAATGAAAGCCTCCGGTAGTACTCTGTGTGTTTATAACTCAGGCAACACTCATAAAATCTTACGTTCCGGTGGAAAGTAATGGCTTGCACCTTTTAATAGTTGATTTGCAGACGTACTACCAGAAGCTTGTGACCTTGCCTGACTTCAGTGCCAGCCCTGATCAGATCTCAGTCTGCAGGCCCAAACACAATCAAGGTGCTGTAGGGGACAGGCTTTCTCTTGGTTTAGCGTGTTGAGAGGTCTCAGCATGATAGAAACAGAGCTCCAAACCACCTTTGTTATTGACCTTGTGTAACACAGGTCACAGGAATGAGCTCTGGTCCTGTACTGGTTGTCAAATTCCATTTTGAAGTGTGTAGTTGACAGCTACCTATCTTACCTTTCCCAAGGATTTTGATTTCTCATCCTAAAAAATTTTGTGGTTTGCATACAGGTGATTGCTTTTTGGTGTGTGGACAGTTAAATGCCTGTGTGCATCTGCTACTGCTGTAGAGCACTTAGGGATTTTTTAGAAAATTGCTTTAGAACTGAGGAGGAGATTCTGAAGACCCTAATGAATTGATACTTGACTGACTAAATTTATTTTGGTTAAAATTGGTTTTCCTCAGGTAAGCATCTTTGCTATAATACATGTCTCCTTACCAGTGGTCAAATGTTACTCTCACTGGTAAAACACTGTCACAAGAATGGCTAAGGAGTTATTTGATTGTCACATTGGATATGCCTGACCGAAAAAAAAAAATCAGATTTATTGACTATCTCTACCTTACTTATTTTACCTGATTATTATCTGTTTGCAGTTGTCCTTCTTCATCTGTTTTTGATTCCTATATTGCTGAAATTTAAAATGTGCTGACTGTGGAATAAGTCACTAATTCCTCTGCAGTGCCATGTAGGGTAACCTTTCTGGGAATTTTACCAACTCTGTAACTGATATGTTGGTGTCTTGCAGCTTATTAAATGGGCTTTGCAGGGCTTCAAAGCACAGTCTATTTTACAGTAGCTTTAACTTAAGAAGTGCAAAGCACATGGTTTCTTGCAGTTGGTGTTGCACACTGAAGTGTCACCTTTTACTGACAGTTTTGTAAAGATTTGGGAGCAATGCAGACAGACCTTGCAGGAAGAAGATAGACACGGCAGGGGTTCAGAATGGCAATTTTACTTGATTCAATCAGATAAGATACAGTTTTGAGGGTTTTTTAAAATTATGGTGCTGCTAGCATATACGGATTTTCTTTTCCTTACGATTGACTGATACTGCTTTATTGAAATATGTACAATGTGGTCATCTGCATTAAAAAGATTTTTTAAAATGTAATTTAAAGAAAAATAATGCATCTACAGTGGAGATATTTTCTCCCATCAACGGAACAACGAAGTAAGACTTACAAGTCTTCTCTCAAATAAACAGACCCTGTGTACATCTTCCGAAGTCCTAAGGAATGGAGCAGGAAGAGCTAGGAAGAAGTCACGCTATGCAGTTTTGGCACTCCTTTTCAGAGGATGAAGAGTGGGAGTTGATGAGCCAAAAAAGGGATTTTAGTGTTACTTGCAACATCAGCTTCTGCTTTGTGATGCCCTTTCCTCAAAGGGCAGGTGTATTTAGGAGCAGGTGGAAAGACTAAGTAGGGGAGAGAATTGAGAGCTCTATGGAATAGAGTTGGTATCACTTCAACTCCTAAGTCAGTGGAATTGAGGCTGAACTTGGCTGCTGCAGATGTGGTATGTTGGCAGCCTCCTGATGCCCAGCTACCCCTGACAGATCCAGTGATGAAATTGTTTGTCACTGATATTTTACAGTTCAGTTTTCAGGGGATTTGATTATGGTTCCTACAGTGTGGCAACTTATTTTTCAATTTCAATATGCTTTATTATAGCAAATAGATCTAACAAAATAGCAGGGTTTCTAAAATACCAAAGTACTTATATTACTAGGACAGTATGGAAAACATATTAAAAAATGTCTTCCCAAACCATAAAGTTCCTATTGCAGATCCAGGTCATTCAGTTTCAGTACACTGTGAGTAGCAGTCAACATGATCTTAAGTAAGATTCATCAAAGCTATTTCAGAAGAGGTCTGGAGACAAACTACTTCTGTTTTCAAATAGTGGGTTTCCTGTTGCTCTACTGACAGTGAAAATGGGAATAACTAAATTTCATCAAAGTCTAAAGAGCAGTAGCTTTTCATGCCTTGATACCATTATGGGCTGACTGCTGCATTTGGTAAATGGGTTCATATCTCACTTGAGCCAAAATGCTGTCCATGCAAGCAAATCTCTAGCTCAGTTTAAATGGTAGGTGACTGGGAGACTGGGGGAAGAGATGAGCTGATATGAATGCTTTTGGTTACAGAAAATAAGATGCAGAGGGGATGCAGCTGCATCCACAGTGGTAATTTTGTCACAGTGTCAGTGCAGTTATCCTGGGCTGCTTGAAATTGCTTGAATTGCTGGAGTATTTTACAGCATGGACAGTTGCCTGAACTTGGCTAATTCAAGTCTGTTAGTTCCAGTTTATGCTTAGTCTAAAGACAAGCTTTAGTCTTCCAAAGAAAATAGTAGTTTATGGCTGTGAGAGCCATTTCATCTGCATGGTACATAAATCGAACCCTTCCAGTATGTTTTTGATTAAGAAACATTAATAGAGCATGTGCCACAGGAGCAGAGATTTAAAATTACCTTCATGTAGAAGTCTTTCTAGAATTGCATGCAGCATATCAAACACTTTGAAGAACTCCTAAGAACACATTTCAGGAAACATGTATGCTTCAGGAAATGTAACTAAGTGTTCTGTCTTTTTAAAATTAAATTTTTCAGCATTAAGCCTGACAGATTTCAAGAAGCATTTGGACAATACGCCTGGGCACATAGTGTGACCCTGGCCAGGGAGACTCCTGTAGGACCAGAGGCTGGACTCAGTGATCCTTCTGGGTCCCTCCCAACTAATTCTATTCTGTGATTAAACTTGAAAACACTAGTTAACCAACGTAGCCACAAATTGGGACCTGTGTTCTTAAGGGTATTCAACCATAAATGATGGAGTGTATTGTTAAGCATTGTTTTTTATCTGAAATACATTATTCACTGTTTTTTGGTATCTTTGTGTTAAACATTTGCTCTGAAAAACTTGAAATGATAATGCCTAAGAATATCCAGAATTAATAGGTATGGTCTGACTTAAGATAGCATGGGGCAATTAATGGTAACATTTCCAGATTTGGTTAATGGAATTCTGACTTGATATATTGATACTGAGACAATGAGGTGATGTGTAAATTTACAAGAACCTGAGTCTATTTTTGTTATTGATATTCCAGTCAGAGCAGCAAAGAAAACAGCAGGAAGCTGAGAAACGACATCGTCAAGAGAGGAAAACTCTTCGGCGCTCTGCCAGTGGTCTCAAAAGCAGACGTGGAAGGGGACGACTGTTTCATTGATTTATGTTATTTTTTTAAGGAGCTTTTAACCTCATTTTTCATTTGAAAAAGGGGCTTTTTCAAATTGTGACACAGTACTAATGAATTTGTATTTGGATTCATCGGTGAACACAAAACCGGAACTTCCTAAACCCTGTGTTAATTATTGAAAAGTTTATGAAAGTTAAAGTTCTGACCAAAGGACACTATGAATATGGTCCAGTGTGAACTGTATTTGTTCAGAAACCACCAGCAACTGGTTATTCTGGAACCCTGAATGTTTTCTATATAACAGTTTTTGTATACAATGAGTCTGCCTGTCTTTTATTTAACTTAAGGGCTGTGAGTTTTAGTTTCTGAAATCTTTATTTGTGACTGCTTAGATAGAAGATCAAAGCTAAGTTATTTTGTCTAAAGGCTTATCTTTACAAGGAAATGACAAACTTTTCTGGTTCTTAAAGGACGACACACAATTCTATTTCTCACAGAACTGTAATTTTCAAAAACTGGTTTTATATCCCTGGGTTGCCTTTAGTAGCACATGGTACAAATGGTTGTAAGGAGGTCAATTGAGAATGCCTGATTTGAGTTCCTCTGAGTCATTCTATAAGGAAACATCTCTTGCTGCACCAGTGTACAAAGGGGAAGTTCAGAAGGGTAGTCCTATTAACTTAGATTTTGTAAATATTGCCTTAACTCATGTAAAACCTGGTCCCGTTGTTTCTGTTTTGGAAAGCCAGCCATGGTTCAACATAGATCAAGTGGTAAATGTTCACATAACAAGCACTTTAAGGTGATGCCAGTAGTCACCTATGCTTCAAAAAAATAAGTTTAGTTAAATAACTTTAAAAAACCTAGTACCTGAGTAGGAGTTAAGCAAATAGATTCATTTTTCCCTTTGATCCTAAAGGAACCTTTTTTATTGCTTTTTAAAAGCCTTCATAAATTGCCTTTTAGCTAGATCAAAAAAATGGTGAACTTTGGATCCAACAAGAATCAGTGAATCTCCCTGCCACTGTAAATGTTTTTAAGAGACTCGTAAGTTCTTAAGTGTTTTGCTTTATGAACTGGAGTGGTATTAATCTGGTCAGGTCTCTTGGGACGGTATTTATAGAATCTTTGGAGTTACTTCCATTAAAGCCTTGGTTTCTCATAGCCTGATATTTTTGTTGTTGTTGTTTTTAGGTGGTAGAAAAATTAGCCACATGGTTAATTTTATTTTCTCCCTGATTTAATTTTACCTGCTTTAATTCCTTCCAACTTTAATTATATTGTTGCCTTTAGTTTAAAAAGGCCTTTTCCTCCTGATATTATTATCTTGAAAAACTTACATTGCAGTCATCATCTCTGTCCTTGCATTCCACGAAAGGATGAGTCTCTCAGTTCCTAGTTTTCTACTTCTAGCTGTCAAATGTCTTCATTGTCCATAAGCTTCTCATGCTTTTTATTTAGCACAGAACTATTCAGTATTCCAATGTCAGTCTCACCCATGCTGTAAGTACCATTACTACTTCTCCTTAGGCACTGAGAAAATATGAATGCAGTTGTGGTTGCTTCAGGGTATGTCCCTCTTTTTGGAGTCTTGTCTTTTGACATTCAAGCCTTTGAAATCCAAATGCAGTGACAAGTTAAAATTTGTACTAGTGCAACATTTTCCCCTGGAGCATTATGTTATCTCTTAGAAATTATCTGTGTGTGATTCCGGTGTGCTCACGTCATACACAAGGCTGTATGAACATGGAAAGATTAACAGTGGAAACTTGCCTTCATTGTGCTTGAGCCAGGGGGAGTTGGGGACTGAGTGGACAGAACTGGTGCTGTAAGAGCAGGAATTTGGCAGTTTGCTTCTTCTCATGATGGGCCTAAATCCCTTTATATTTGATCTAGAGCTAGAGGGGCATTTATGGTTTAAGGCATCTCTATTTCAATAATGACTTTGTGGGCTATCAGGAGCAGAAAAAAAATGTGGTTGGTCTGCAGGGTGGAAATTAATTGAGTTTGAAATGGTTAACTTTCATCTTAAAATGAGTGTATTTCTTGTGGTTTGAGATTCTTCGGACTGACTGGTTTAAGTCAGTGTTTTGCTTTTCGTGCACTTACATTCACAGTGCAAGTATTGTGGTAGTATTGGTCACATATTTAGGTTGAAGCCTATATGATTAAAAGAATATGCTTTGTACTGTTAGAAGGCACATGCAAACTGCCCTTAGCCTGCCATTTATTTCACAACAAAGGTTGTTGAAGTACACTTGAAACACCTTCTTCAACCTGCTGACAATGCTCTTCCTAATGCATCCCAGGACACCACTGGCCTTCTTGGCCCTCAGGGCACTGCTGGCTCATGGACAGCTTGTTGTCCACCAGCACCCCCAGGTCCTTCTCCAGAGCACTGCTCCCCAGCAGGTCAGCCCCAGCCTGTGCTGGTGCCTGAAGTTGTTCTTCCCCAGGTGCAGGACCCTGCACTTGCCTTTGTGGAATTTTGGATGGTTCTCTGCCCATCTTTCCAACCTGTTGAGATCCCTCTGAAGAGCTGCACGGTCCTCTGGGGTATCGGCCATTCCGCACAGCTCTGTGTCACCAGGGAACTTGCTGAGGAGGCATCTGCCCCTTCATCCAAGCCATTGATGAATGAGTGAAACGATACTGAACCTTGGGGGACACCACTAGGGACCTCCATCTAGACCCTGTGACACTTGACTATGGCCTTCTGGGATCTGCCTTTCAGCCAATTTTCAATCCACACCTCTGTCTACATAGGGACCTGGCACGAAGCATGTCTAGATCATTGAGACTGATAAAGTAGATTAACAGCAGGTTAAAGTTGTTCTTGAACAGCTGTCTGGGGAAGATGGGAAGTTGCAGTAGAAGCTGGTGCATTAATGCAACATCATTTCAAATGAATTAAATTCATCGTGCAACCAAAGCAGGCATTTCTTAATGCCAGCCTGGTTTCATTAATGTTTTTCAGTCAGCAGTCACTTCATTTTCTATACTGCAGGAATCAGTATTCATCCAGAATTGCAATTCCTAGAAGCTGAGCAGCTGCTGGGATCCTTCGTGGCATTTAAGGTTCATACTCTTAAGGTAAGTGTGATCAGATGCTGTAGCCTCATGGAAACCCTGATTGTTTCATACATATGAAAACTTAGTGATGAGAATGAGTTTAAAAACTCACTATAAATACATGTACAGATAGTGGTTAAATGTGAGTGAAATGCTGGTGAGATAAAGGAATGACCTGGGTCTGAGGTGTTACCTGCACTTCAGTACTTTTTTACTCCACAGGCAATATGATTTATATCAGTTAGGCTATTAGTCATTCAACAAACATTGAACCAAACCTAATTATCTAATGTTCTTTTCCAAAATTCTGTTACCAAGCCAGGAATCATTCTGTTTTCCTGTGGCTGGTACAATTGTCTGAAATTACGAGCATCTACCAGTTTAAGCAAAACAGTGAAAAATTTTATTAATTACCACTGCTGGTTTTTAATATCTGAACAAAAGAAACATGATTTTAAAATATTATCCTGCATACATAGCAAGTGTGTGTAAAATGTATATGCACAATTTTATACTCACAGGGTTTATGTATGGAGCCTAAAGCAGGTATGGTTCAAAATGTCAAGCTTCAGGAGGAGTTGTGAGAGAGGATGGAACAGTTTCCAGAATACTCCATCTTGCTTTGCAGCAGCCTTTTATATTTGTGTTCTTCATGTTTCCAGGTGTGAAAATGGGGAATATAATTTAATTCCAGGAAGAAAGGACCAACTTTCAGATGCAGGAGTACAGTGAAGCAGTACAGCTCCTTGCCTGGGAAGGTTGTGCAATATCCATGAAAAGACTTGTGATGTTGGATGAGACATCTGCAGGTATAGATATCTATGTACCTGGAGGTGTCAGGGAGCCTTCCCTCAGGAGGAGGAATGGTTTAATGAACTTCAGAGGACCTCTCCAGCCTGATGACTCTATGAATGTTCTAGGGCATAAGGAGGAAGTGTGTATCATTAATTGACTGGAGTAATTTTCCCGTTTGTCTCATCCTTCCACTGAATCACTCACTAGTTTTATCTTTTTATCTCTTTCTTAAAGATTAAGTACTTCTTTTGGCATGTTTCCATAGCTAATATATTTTGTATGATCTTGAGAAGTATGGGGATTTTAAACTGAATGAAAGCACATAAATCTATTAATAAATTTTACCTCTTGATCACTATCTCTGTATTTCAAAGGCCATTTTACTCAACAACTGCCTCTTTGTGTTGAACATTAAAGAGTCCTGTCACCAAAATGAACAATTTATAGTAAAGCCTGCAGAAAGTAATTAGTTTTAGCATCGCTTAGAGTTTATGCAACTGGAAGAAAAGGAATTCCTGCATTTTAAAGAATCTCTAGGTCATAGAATCATAGATTGGTTTGGGGTGGAAGGGACCTTAAAGATCATCTAGTTCCAAGCGCCCTGGCATGGGCAGGAGAACCTTCCACTAGACCAGGTTGCTCAGAGCCCCATCCAACCTGGCTGTGAATACTCCCAGGCATGGGGAGTCCACATATGCTCTGGACGACCTGTGCCAGTGCCTCACCACCCTCACAGTGACGAGTTTCTTCCTAATATTTAACCTAAACCCACCCCCTTTCAGCTAAAGGCCATTCTCCCTTGTCCTATCTACACTCACTACATGCCTATGTGCAAAGTCCCTCTCCAGCTCTTGAAGGCCTGCTTTATTGGAAGGTATTTTTTGCACCTTCAGAAGGTGCTCTAAAGTCACCCAAACCCTTCTCTTCTCCAGGCTGAACAACCCCAATTTTCAGCCTGTCTTCATAAGAGATGTTCCAATGCTGTGATCAAATTAGCAGCTCTCTCATTTGGTTTTTAATTTGATCCAGATCCTTAATCCACATGGGGCCTAGTGGCAAATTTTTGTTGATAAAGTGATGTGTTACTGTGTGTTTGTCCTGTAAGTGGCATTTCCATATGAAATACTTGTGACTATCCCCTGGTACAGACTGGTTTGCACTCAAGTGTCAGCAGAGCTAAAATAAATGGGTTTCTGTATAAGTGAATGGAAACCACAGCAACCAAACCATCCATACTAGTGTAAATTCAGAAATGTGTCTGTCTGTTGCTGACTGTTTTGCAGGATCTCCATCTTCTGTTCTTTGCTTAGTGTTTTAGACTATGGAACATATCCAAGAAGAGAAGATCCACCCCGAGCATGTTCAGAAAGGACTAATTTTTCTCTTACTCTTTGAAGAGGATTGAATACTTCATTTCCTTTGACAGCTATATTTAATTAGAGTTTAAGTACAACAATTTTGCAGCAAGATCAGGTACGAGTTGAAACGCTGTCATTCCCAGTGGGGTTATGCTGGTCTTTGGGTTGGCTTACCTATGAAGGCAAGCTTTTGTTCCCATTTAATTCTTCGCTGAGTGGGGGCAAAAGTAAAAATCCCATTTCCTCATTAAAGAGAAAACTAGGCAGTTGAAGTGGGAAATACCAGCCCAGCCCTAATCAGAATTTATACTCCCAATTCCTGGAACCACCCTTCCCTTCCCTACAGCAGTTTCTGCCAAAGCTGCTCTGTCTCTCCTACTTATTATCTTGTTTGAACATTTGTCTCTTTTCTTCTGGGGTGCTTCTCTCTACACTCCACTTTTTTGTGTTAATCACAGGACCTCTAGTACAAATTTGTACAGATACAGCACAGAGTTGAGAATGAGCACTAAAATGGTAATAGTAGACTGGTTGTGTATGGGCACATCTTAAGCAGAAAGGATTTCTGTAAGCCTGGAGATACAGAGCACTGGTTCACACTCCTGCACATGTTGGTGAAAATAAGCAGGGGAATGTTGCTTTAAACCCCCAAAATTCACTTCTGCTCTCTGTGTATCTATATTGGGGTGCTAGCTCTCCTTCAGTAAGGTCTGGGTGTTTTGGCAGGGATTGGTGTGTTTTATAATTTTTTCAATGATTTTACCTCCTGCATTAGTATAATTGCAATGTACAGTTTTATACATGCACAGTTACATTATGTACAAGTGCACAAAAGGTTTAGTGTTCAAAAGCATTCAATTGATATATCATCTGACTTCAGTCATGAATATTATGTCCTTTCCATTTACCAGCATTTTCTCCTATAAGTGCATTTTCTTCTGTGTTTTAACCTTTATAATATTGCCATGAGTGCATACAGCAGCGGTCCTAAAAGACCACATGCTTACCTGTAAAGATTTAATCATCTTATGCAAATGACAATGTTGTGAAAAGTAATTATCTTGTCTGTTGGGACTCTGCTTATATTCTTGTAAAGGGAATCAAAAGGGAAGTTTCATCATAGCTACTGTGTTTTTCTCCTTTCCCAGATGTAAATTGTAGATTGCTCAATGGGACTATGACACTGTTGCAATGAAAATGAGGCAATATTTTAAACAGATCTCCACAGGAAATAAATATCCTTTATCAGAAATATTTTAGACAGGTTACAACAAATCACTTCTGCACAATGTCATGGTAACTGCATTGCTGCAATTTAAGTGTCACTAGAAGAAGAGTGTAGATGATCATTCACAGTTCTTATGGCAGGGCCTGACGCTGTTCAGTTTACAAGTACAGACACAACCAGGAGCTCTGTGTGTAACATCTCACGTGTGCCTGTAGCTGGGGCCTGCTGTCACTCAACTGCAAATTAGCCAGTAAGGGAAGACATTAGAATGATTGGTAAATTAAGAGGCAGTTACTCCAGAATTCAAAGGTGACATCCTTTATTTCTGTGATCGGTCTCCCAAACCATGCAAGGTTCCAGTTAAAACTGGAAGAAGATGGAAATTTCTCCAGAGCAGAGGTGAGGCACAAGGCTATGTCAGGTATTCAAGAAACGCTTGCCATCCCTGGAGTAGTTTTGGGAACAAAAGCTTGCTTCAGTGATGGCATTTGGGATAGATATGAGGGCAGGGCTGCCAGGATATGGTGGGTGTGTAGTGTGACCAAAGCAAGGAGGATTTACTCCCGGGTGGAGAGAACACTGAGTCTCAGGGCGCTGCTGGATGAAATAACCAAACAGGCAATCCTTCCCTCCAGAGGATCTCTCTTTCCCTTCTTAAATGATGTGGTCATAATGGCTACTGAAATGATTTCTAGAAAGTATTGCCCAATGGTGGATGTCTGCCTTGGCCTCTAGTGATGCTTACATGCTTCCTCTTAATCACGGAAAAGTAATTGACCTTTAGTGTCAATTAAGACATACTGTTTTCCCTTGCCTCTGAAGATCGGGGGAGTAAGAGCTCTTTTCTTCAAAGAGGCCTCAACTTCCCATGAAATTGAAGGAATTTCTCATAGAAAGAAGTAACTTGGAAAAAGTCACTGTTTAGTAAGGCAGTCAGTAAAGCAGCTGGAAAGAAAGGGAGAGAGAGGGGTGGAAAATAATTTGAGATCTGGTCAAATGTTTCTCTTAAAACATTTCCAGTTTAAAAAAAAGAAGAGCTTCTCAATGTAAATGTCCAATTTTCAAGAGCTGAAACTGCTCTGGTTTGGGGTTTTCAGTGAAAACTTTTAGTGTTTTGTTGCCATTTTTTCTTAGAAGGTACAGTCCTGTCCTGACCTGCTGTGGTTTCTTGCACTCTTTTAAAAACTGAATTCATCCAGCCAGCATGACAAGGCTGCTACAGCTGGTCAGGTAGAAATAGTAATGTAAACCCTTTCAAACATTTTTTGTGATTCTGCTGCCCTTCCCCCACCCCTTCCCATCATCTGGAATTGTTTGGGTTAGATATTTGGGAACTATCAAATCACAAGGGCTGAAGTGCTGGGCTTTCTGAGCCCTTTTTATCTTCCCTTCCTCCTGGTAGGCATGTTTTTGACACCTCTTGTTATATTTTCTCCCCCTGTCCAGCTGAGGAGGGCAGTGATAGAGGAACTTTGGGGGCACCTGGTGTCCAGCCAGGGTCAACCTGCCACAGACAGACAACCTCTTTGTTTCTTCAATCTGTCTTTAGCTGGTAAGTTTTAACAGCAAAACATTTTCTGCACTCAGTAGGAATAGTAGGAATGAAAATTATTATCAATGCTGATTTTTTTCCTTACTGTAGTTGGAATTTGGTGACAACTAACTGATAGGAGCTAAGTGAAAATTATTTCTTAATCACAGGAAGCCTTGGAGCTTCTGACTTTGGGACACCCCTACATCTGGCTTACCTCACACATCACTTCATCTAGCTCACCATGCTGAGTAATGCATTTTAGGGCATCTGTACTAATAACTTCAAGATACAAACCAGGCTGAAGAACCAGATGGGGTTAAGGATCTGTTATTGTGCAAGGTGCTTGTACAGCCAACCAACTTCTACTGTATGAGCTTGTCTTATTCCCACAGGTCAGATTTTCTGCTTCTTGGCTAAGACTAGAATTGGGACTGGCCTCTGGGCTGGCTCAGAGTTCAAGTGTGCTTGAATCTTAGAACACAGTTCAGAAATCCCCAGGCCAAGGCTGTCCTAAGAGTTTGGCAGCAGCCATGCCTCCAGCCTTCCCTCTGCTGTGTGTTCTCTGAGCAATCTTCATGCTCTTTCTTGAAAGCCTTCTGTATGTCAGTGCATTTTAAAGCTGAATTATCTAGAAATATCTTCGGTATTTTGGCAAGGTACCACAGGTTCCCCATGGAGCCTAAGCAGTGCTCCTGACCACCAAGCTGAAAAGTAATAGAACCAAGACTTCCCATGGAGATTTTACTTTCTTCCATAAATACTAAGGGTCTATGAAAATAAAGAGAAGTTGACCACTGGGTTAAGAGAAAGGAGTGTTAAGCCCTAAGGCAGAAGGACATAAATACACAAGGGACAGTAACTATTCTGAGGCACTTCAGTCAGTTTCTAAATCAGATGATGTAAATGCCTCAAAGAAATTTGAAAAGCTATCCAGACAGTTTTGCATGTGAATTTCAAGCATTAAAAGAGGAAAATTCTGTTACCTCGATGGGATCTTGTGTGTCTTAACTGGAGAAGCAGTGATAATGTGTGAGCAAGCTGTGGTGCCATGCTCCAAATCCCTCAGCAACAG
Source organism: Acanthiza pusilla (assembly GCA_036630365.1). Classification (NCBI taxonomy): domain Eukaryota; kingdom Metazoa; phylum Chordata; class Aves; order Passeriformes; family Acanthizidae; genus Acanthiza; species Acanthiza pusilla. Next base: position 6,221,983 of record JAXCHO010000036.1, read on the forward strand.
ATCTGTAGCTTGGGTGAACTAGAATAACATGTGATCATTGAGAAAGACTTTTCTCTCAATTAAAAGTTCTTACTTGGGTACATAACCACCCAAAGGCAGAGACAGCTAATCTGAAGGACTGGTGTGTAATTTGTATTGGCTCTCATGGATGCTGCTTGCATTACAGAGAGCACATTGCACAGGATGAACTATTACTGAATCATTTCTTAGAATTATCAAGCACAAGCGAGCTTTCATCCCATGTGCAGGGCTTTGAATTGCTACTGGATAATTTTTTCAATTAGTTTTCTTTGGGCTTTTGTTCTACCTGCAGATCTTGTCTTTTCCGTCAACACAGCTTCCAAAACAAGAGTCCACCCTGCTACTTTGGTGGAAGACACACTTTTGCTCAGGTAAAGCATCATCTGTGCTGAGATGATGTTGGCTGTGTATTTACTGTGACAATGACAAGGTACTGCCTGGCTTAGTGGCTGCCTGTAGGTTTGGGTGCTGCTGAGGGGACGGAGTCTGTCATGCTGGGCTAAGGGGAGTGTCTGTGTAGGTGTTAGAACTCCCTGGCTCTCAGAGCTGCTGCCCTGGCCTCTAATGGTGGCTGGGCAGAGCAGACCATAGTTCCTGCTCTGCCAGAGGCCAAAATCTAGTAGGGTGCTCTCCTTGGGAAATCAGATGTGCTGTATGCTTCTCAAAAACCCAGCTCCTGGTTGCCAAATTATTTCCCAAAGTGGAATGAGGATGCAGGAAAACACTGAAAGCTGTGTAAAATTTTTGCTGTTCCATTGCTTTACACACATTCCCAATGTATGTGCTGCTGTGGGTCCCAAAATCAGAAGAGATGAGGACAATGTCTCAGAAGAACAAGGTGGGACAGAGGCAGAAAGATGGGGACAAACATTTTAGCAGGCCCTGTGGAAATAGGACAAGGAGTAGAGGTTTTAAACAGAAAGAGAGTTGATTTAGATTAGATGTAAGGAAGAAGTTATTTACAATGAGTGTAATAAAACACTGATACAGCTTGCCCGGAGAGATGGTGGATGCTCCATCCCTGGAAACATTCAAAGTCAGGTTGGATGGGGCTCTGAACAACCTGATACAGTTGAAGATGTCCCAGGTTTGTGGCAAGTGGTTGGAGTAGGTGACCTTTAGAGGATCCTTTCAACCCAAACTATTCCATGATTCCAGAAGGTGAAAGTTTTCAAATCCACTGTTTCTGTCAGAGTGCTGTCTTAATTGGTGTGGGAAGGAGCTAAAGTTTTGGTCTTCTCTGATGGACAAGACTGTTTACATCATTGATTTCCTGACAGTATGGCACATCATACACCAGTAAATGTAAATAAATTCTGCCTTAAACAGAAGGTAGGGAAAAGAGGTGCATTCCCTGCTCTGTAATTGGTGATGTAATTAGAGACTGTATTTGTCAAAACGTCCCTGTCCCTAGTTGTTGTTGCTAATGATTTAAACCAAAGACAACCTTTTCTCTGGAAGATACAATTTGTGAGGAATAAAAGAGAATCTTTAAAAAATATTTATGAAGAATCAGAACAATACACTGGGTTTTTTTCTTCTGTTTTACTTCTGAGGAGCTAAAGAAGATCAGTAGAGTCTACTTTTGTGTGGTTTGTGCCCTTGAAACTCTGTGGATTCTCCTCACATAGATGACTGGAGCCACAATCAGGAACACTGTAGGTCTTAAATGCCATTTTTAGTTAGGCTGTGTATGTAGAAGGCTTTATAGTTTCACCCAGAGAACACCTTTAGCATCTGTAGGTGACTGTAAAGGTTTCTTCCATGGCTGTAGGATTAGACAAGGGCAATGGAATTGCAAACTGACAGAGCACCTAGGGAGAGGCAAAAATGCTGTGAACGTTTGCGACCTCAGAGGAGTTGTTTTTTTCTTTCATGTGACTTTTCTTTGAGCAGTGCATAGTTTTGGTGTAGCCCATGTTGACTTGAAGATGTGATGTGCTCCTACAGCAGCAGCTTCTACCTGTTACTCACCCAGCTGCCAGCACAGTCGAGCCTGGGAACAGCTTTAGCTGGAAATGCTCTCTGCGTACTCTTCCAGCTTCCCCTTGAAGCCTGCAGATTTTTGCCTCCACAACATCGATTGCCACTGCATGGTGAGGCACTTTCTGCTGCTCATGCTGTGCTTGGCTCCGTGGCTTCACTTGAGCTTCATTCCAGCTCTTGGCTTTGAGGAGACAGCGAGGCAGCTGTTCCCTTCTCATCCTCTTTGTGACAATGCTCTTGATTTTGCAGACTTCTTACCCTACCTTTTTCCATTGTCCCTTTTCCAGACTAAAGCCCTGAACTATTCAGTTACTCCTTGTACAGAAGGTGTCCCATGGTTGGGATATCCGTAAATATGCCAGCGATTCAAGAGATTTGGCTTTCTGAGAGGCTCTTAATAGCATATCTTGCCTTTTGCTTGGAAAAAGGCTTGGTTTCTGTCAGTTCTCAGGGGGTAAGAGGAGAGGTCCTCCTGTGGGTTTGTAAATTGTTATAAACAGGAAAGAAAGGGTGACAGTCAATAGGAGTTTCTCTGACAGGAAAAGGGGAGTGTGGGTGCTCCCAGGGACCATGTGCACTTGCATGTATTTGTAACTGATTTGGAAAGATAAATCATCACCCCAGAAAGTGAAAAATAAAGAAGGCTGCATGGAGCTGTAGAAAAATCAGTAAACCTGAGTAGAAAACAAAGTGACAGCATGGCATGATGTGACATGGCAGTGGCACATCAGCTGTGCGAAGTAATGGGGACAGGCAGGAAAATCCAGTCAGCTGCAGGGTCACAACAGTGAGCTCTTTGCTCATTGCTGGTATTCAGAAAAGATCTTGGACAAAGTTTTCTGAAACCACTGATTCAGTATTCAGCAATGAACACTGGAAATGAGAGAAGAGGAATAGAAAAAAAAAGTAATTAGTATCTGCACTATACATAAGCCTCAAGAGCTCCTGTTCTGTGGATGTTACACTGAGTTCTGGTCAGCTCACTGTGAGAAAGGTTTTGGTATAACCATGCACTGAAGAGAAACATCATTTTTTATAAGAGACATGAAGAGCTCCCTGCAAGTAAAGATTAAATAGTGGGGAACACTTCAGCTTGGAAATAGAGACAACTGAGCAGTCATATCATAGAAGCCTATAAAGTAGTTGGGATGGTGTGTGAGGAAGGTTGCAAAACTATCATTAAGTATTATTCATGATGTAAGACCCAGATACCATCAAATTAAATTATAAGGTAGCAGGTTTAAGACAAACACGTAGAGTACTTAACGTGTATGATGATTATGTGCATTGTGAGACCAGTTATCTTAGGCTAATATGTAGGCCAATGTAGGTATTAGTCCCAGGAGGGGTGAGATACACTCACAGATTTACTGTACGTCAGAACCTGGATGCCAACTCCAGCTCAAGAAACTTTCAGTGATTGCCTGAAGCATTTGTTGAGAAGCTCACTCTGTACTTGACCTGTTCCTTATGCCTTTCCTTACAATACTGCGATGGAGCAGGGAACTTTGCCTATAGCTGTCTGTGAGTGGGCTGAAGGCTGTGAGATTTCCATCACAGGAGCTTAAGAGCAGATTAGCTAAACACCTCCCTGGTGCAGGGTAGGTAGAGTTTATCCTCCTCCAGAAGTGAAGCTACACTCAGGGTCCTCCAAATGTCACTTTGCCCCATTTCCTGTGATTCTATGGGAACAGTGAGTGAACCTTACTACCTCTCCACTTCCCACCTCTGGGCTGTCGTCAGGACGTGGCAGAAAGGTCCTGGGTGCTAAAGGGCAAGAAAGGCTGAAACCAGGACAGAGTCAGCAGCAAGTGTGTAGCCCCCTCACCACTGGAATGGCAGTGGAGGTGGAGGATGGGTCACACCTCTGAAGTGCAGGGTGCAGACACGCCAGGATGTGGCTCCAAGGCCAGGCTCAGCCATGGGCTGGGTCTATGGGTGCTGGAACCAGCATTGTGTCAGTCTGTGGTGTCACTGTCAGCCTGCCCACAGCAGAGTGCAGAGGGCAGAACAAGGCTGTTCCAAGTCCAGGAGAAAGGAATTGCAACCACAGAGCCTACAGGAATGAGCTGCTGTTATAGCATCACAGCAGAAGTGGTGAAGATCCAGATGAAACATCTAAGGAGCAGTTTCACAACACATCTGGCCCATGAGCTTTCCATAGGAAAAAGGGCAGTACACGAATGGGCTTATAGGCCAGATACCAGTCCCATCCCTGCTCTTAGTGTCTCCTTTTGGAAAGATTGTGGTTTTGGACTGTAAGCCAACCTGCAGGGCCCTGTTGCCAGGTGCAGGATGTAGATGCTGATGAATTTCAGAATGCACATTCTTCAAGACAATGCATTGGGGAAGTCACCACTGACTTGAGTCTCCTTCCTGCTCTCTCTGCTCCAACAATACTAATCCTTGTAGATACCACTGAAAATGGACAGCAAGGGACTTGAAGAAAAAAACCCAAGAATTACATACTTGCAGTTACAGAGATGAATTGAGCTCACAGGGAATTCAAAGAGCAAGTAATTTGCAAATCACAGCATGCAAAGAAAGGTATAAGCAAAGAGTGGGTTAGTGCACATTTCCTAATGTCCTCTTCAAAAATACCTGAAGATCTATGTAAACTATAGGCTTTTTTTGTCTCCCAGGGTCTTACTTTGAGGTCTTCTGTTATTAACAGACAAGTACTATTGCCAGGAAGGTAGCTGAACCCCTAACTTTCAATCCCAGTCATCTGCCTTCAGTCCAGGAGACTGGAGCTGCATCTAACCACAAATACCCAAGCCTGGAAATCCCTCCTCAGAGGCAAAACAGCTTCCAGGCTCTGACTAGGTATTATGAAGAAACCTGAAGATGCTTTCCGTGGCCATATCATGCATGTTATGAGGCTGAGCAGTCTGAAGTGTTTGATGGCTCCTGCCCAAGTCAGCCTCATCGTGTCTACCACATATGAGTAACACCCAGTCTGTGAACCACAAGTAAAACCACTTCAGTGTAGTTCCATTAAGGTATGTTCTACAAACAATAATCAAAACCAGCTCCCTGCAGTCCATAAATGCCTTCTACTTCCACAAGTCCTCTGCTTTTCCTACGCACGATCTTTCCATAATACTTTTGAAACCAGAGCAACAAATGAAAATATTTCCAGCTTGTTTTAAACTGTGGCTGATAACATCAGAAGTGATTAGAGAGTATGTTTCTTTCATTTGTTTACTTTTGTTATTTTCATTCATTAAATGGATGGGGCTTTAAGCAACCTAGTCTAATGGAAGGTGTCCCTTGGAACTAGATGATCTAGAGGTTCCTTCCAACCCAAACTATTCTATAATTCTATGAAATGCATGAACAAAGAAAAAAAAAAATTAGACCACAAGGGATGTGTTTGTGGAATAAAATCTGTCTGGAAGAATGCCAGTCTTTCTGCTTGTAGTCTTGAAGGTGGTATTTCTGTTATCCTGTTGGAAAATAGAGCCTGACAGAATATAACCTCTGCTGTTCCAAAAGTACTTCTGATTTTTTCTGTTTAAAAGTGTAATTTTGAGCTGTTTAATCTCCGACGTGACTTCCCCAGAATTTTTAGGCAGGACTCCTGAAGGATTTGGGCACCACTCCCAACAGGGGCAAGAAAACTGTTGTCTTGTGCACAAGCTGACTAGAGAAGTCTTCACATCTTCAGCTCTAAGCAACAAGACATTTTGGGCATAGGGCCTGCCTTGCTCAGCAAGCAGGACAGGTGTCCTTAACACAAAATTTCAGCTTGGACTGCAGAAGGAAGCAAGCGTTCTACAGCCTCTGGTTAAAACATCCCACTGTGAAGCATTACTCATTTGCACCCCTACATACAACAGAGGAGACTTCCACAACCAATTTGCCATCACGTCTCTTTCTTTCTCTCTGTCCTAGCTGTGACAAACCTTTTGGATATGTTTGTCAGCTGCACCTGTGAATCAGCCTTTGGCTTTCACCGCAGACAGAACAGGGAAAAACTGAATTTTGCATTTTCTTGAGCTCAGTTAAAATCAAGCATTTTCAGTTCCTAGTCCACCTACAATAATTTTTGTTCATTTTTCTGTTCAGCACTGTAAGTCCCTTCTCTCTTCCCTTCCCCAGTAAAATTTGCATGTTCCTAATCCTAGGATTTACTTAAGCAACTACGGAGGATCCTGAAATGGCTTCTCCTCCAACTGCTTTGTCTCCAGCTGGAGACAATTACCAATTTGTCCAATTCTCACCACATATATTATTAAGATCAAAGGCAGACCTCAAAACATTAGTAACTAATTGCAGTGTTATAGTTCTAATAAAATAAAAGTGGGCCGCTATTGGGCAACATCTCTTTTGTATGTGGTAACTTCTTCATTGAATTCTGAGGTTTTCTTCCTTCTCAGATAGAATTAATCATAGTTGCAAGGATCTATGGATTACTGCTGCTTTTAAATTTGAAGCAGGGTGGCAGATGGGAGTAATTTGGGTATGTCCCCAGCGGGAGCATAGAGAGAAACAGAATACTGTTAATAATTTTTTTTTTCTCATTCTAATAAAATTCTGCATCCAGTGATAGAAACTCTTATTGCAAGGGTCTCCTTTAATCACAGAACTTGCTAGCAGATGTTGATCTGTTCTATACCAGTGCAAGCAGGAGAAAAAGAAAATGCCACAGTTGAGTCTTCTGGAGAGAGATTTGGGCAAGCATGGAAGGAGGCAGAAGCTGGATTTACTGTGATGCTCTGCTGTGGGGACCCAGAAGTCCAAAGCAGAAGCTGCTGAAAGAGTCTGGAGATGGAAAGGTGAGCACTGATTCCCTCTGTGTGCAGGTCATCTAAGCTTGAGACTTGCCACCAGTTAGCACAAACAGACAGGCAAATCAGTGATGATGAGAGGATTACGTCTGAAACCACCTCACCCTCCTTGTGTCTCAGTGCTCAGACCAAGGCTACAGTAGCACCGCTCTTGCCAGCAAGACTCACAGCCTAAGAGGAGCCTGTCCCTGGGTCAGCTGGATAGGGCTACCCAGGACAGAGAGGCATTAAAGATAAAAGACACAGGCACAGGAGCAAGATCTAGAAACTGAGATTCTAGGATCTATCTTTCCAGCTCTCCTAAGGTGTGAACTAGCCCCTGGAATGCTGAGCAGAAGATGCTCCTTCACATTTGCTCTGGCTGTCTGGCTACTTCTCCTCTTTCATAATGAATGTGGCTGCTGTTTCTTGGGCTGTCAGTGAGCTCTGTTGTGGGTAACCCCTCCCCAGTGAGACCCTCCAGGAGCTGGGGACACTAACAGCACCATGTTGCCTTTCCTCCATCAGCAAGTGGTGCGTAGCTCTTGGCTTGGCCGGGGTGAATCATTTTGCAGCACCATTTTACTGTCACTCCCCAGACTGTTAGTCAATGGATGAGGTGACACGATGGCAGAGTGTGTGGGTGCCTTTATCTGGCCTTGGTGCCTATGTGTGACAGGCTAATCCCCTGTGCATGGGCTGGGTAGCCAGGGTGCTGCTGTGAGCCCCGTCTGTCTGGATGTGCTGCAAGATAAAGGGGATGTCTTAAACCACTGTGGCAAAAGTTGTTAGAGCTGTTCTGCCAGAGCCTGGAGTTAAAAGAGACCTTTTCCCATGTAGCAATGCCTGAAGAGATGATCACAAACAACTGGCTGTCACGGGTCTGCTCTGAAGTCCCAGTTTTTGCAACACCCCAATTTAAGCAGTTCCATCCCCCAGCGACTCCAAGAGTACCAATCAAGTGGGAAAGCATCCTGCTCACAGGGAAAGCTTTGCAGGAGGAACTCGTGTCCCAGAGCTACAGCTGCTCTGTCAGGGCAGCATGGAACAAGGCCACTGCCAGAATCTCTGCCCTGGCTCCCTGCATCTGCATCACCTGGGGTGGCCCTTCTGCCCCTTCAGGGTCAGCCATGGAGCAAATTGATTTCTTGAGATTTTTACTTGGAGGTGAGTTTGACATCACCTCTGTTTGACCTTTAATGTTCAAACAATGTTTTTGTTTTTTAAAAAAAGCTTAGGTAATGCATGGGCTAATAATTCTGTAAAAAGGTGTGGGTCTGGATTCCCCCCCTTTTTCACATCTGCAGCATCATAGATTTGCTATGACCTACCCCTGCCATGCTGTGTGCGTGGCATCTTGCATCATTAGAGCCCCAGAGGGCTTCTCAAAGGCTAATCTGAAAGCTGATTTATGGCAGTCCATCTCAACCCAGATGAGCCATGAGCTCACTTCTGACTCTTCACTACTAGGTTTCCTGTCCTCCTGCCTGGTGCATTTTGGAAGAAGGGAAAGATGGGATTTCTGCTGAATATAGGGCAGCTCTTCAGCCAGTCGCTGGAGCTTTGCCAGTTCTTCCCAGATGGAGATTGGGCACTGGCTTTGTCAGATGGAATGTTATCCAGCCAAGATTCAGTGGCATCTGGCTAGATATTCTTTGCTTTCTAAGAGATTTTCTGTTACTTATCCCAGATGCTTTGGTTGTGGATCTGGTACTATCTGACTATAGCTTTTCCTGTAGCTGCTTGCAGTGAGGCATTTATGTACACACAATCACAGCAGATAAATCTCTTAAAACGAGATAATCATAATCTGTTTAATCAGCACATTGTAGTAATCCCCAGTAAACAGACTGGCTTCAGCAAACCTTTTACTAGGTCAGTGTCCTCATTGATCTTTTCCCCCTTCAGTTTTGTCCTTTGTCAGACATGTAGCAGAAGGTGTTTCAGAGAGATCAGGAAATTAAATTATTGTGTGTTCAAACAAGAGCTGATAATACGCTGCTAATATGATAATATTGCATGCATATGCTACTTGGTGATAACAAATCTGAGAATAGCAACCAAGGATATGTAGGAAGGATGCAAACACATCTTCACTGTACTTTAATACATGGCAAACTCCAGTGGCTCCTATCTTGGGGCATTCCCTGCTTAACCAGCATTTACAACATGCTTTTGTTTGTTCCTCATTCATGGCTGGTGCTGCTGACTCTGCAGAAGATACATTTGTGTTTCTGCTCATACATTACTGTAAATGTACCTGTGGGAATGAGTTATTGAAAGGGAAGGGAAGGTGAATTACACACCTGCCTCCAGCAAACTGTCCTTCTCTGGATTTATTCAGTTGCTGTAGAATCTGTAAAAACATTTCTAAAGGAAAAGTGATTCGTCCAAGGAGCTCTGACAAGAGGTCAGCTCTCATTCCAGAAATCAGAGGGGAATATCTGAGCAGAGGAAAGCCATTGGTGTTGCCTGCCTGCAGCCCCTGCTCTGGCCCTTCTCACCGTGGTGATGTTAACACTTTTGCATGCATTTTTTAAAGGAGAGTGTTTCTAAGTGCATGCTAGGGCTTTAGCATGCTGACTGCTGCACTGGAGGGACTGCAGGTAAAGCAAGGAGAGCAAGCAGTGTTTGGGAAACTGGTGGGTCTGATCTACATTGTCAGTTTATATTCTTATTTGAGTCGAGGGCACCAGAACCCCAAGTTTGTGGCTGCCTGAGAAACCAAGAAAGTTGATGGGAAAGAGCAGTGCCTCAGGCGTCCTGGGATTTGCTTTGGAAGACAGGACAGTGTACCCATTAATCTTTCCCAATTTATAGGTCAGCTCCAGCAGGCCTGCACGCACTTGAAAAGTGAATGACAAGCTGCGTCCAGTCCCGTGGGTCTTACTCATGGGACTAGTCCTTACTCATCGGATCGGCCCCGCGAGGCCCATGAGGCTGCTCCGGTGATTGAGCCTCTTGGCAGAAGGGCCGCTTCGTTCCAGTGCGGATCTGTTTGCTTTGCACGCTGTGGAAATGCAGACGCTGCAGGGCAGCAGGAGCTTTACCTGTGTGAGCTCAAATGTGCAAAGGGTCACGGGCCCACCTGGGACAGTCCTGGAGGTCAGGACACCCTGGCACCCTAGGGAAGATCTTCAAGAAGACACTCTGATTGTGTAACCAGGCACAGGACTTTTTTCTGGCTCAGCTAAGAGGACTCCGTAAGTGCAAGCATTATAACTGAGGACTTAGACCTGGCCTGCCCATTGCAATGAAGTGGTGGGCACATTTCACTGGATCTTGACTCTTTCAAGGTTCTTTAGCTCCCCAGTCATCAGCCCCATCCAGCATCATGGGTTACCCCCCTCAGCTGCTCCAGCAGGCAGTTTGATGTCCCAGCTAGGCAGCCCATCTGCAGCAGCCTCTGCTGTGCTTTGAGGAACACGAGTGGGACAAATCTGCCAACACATTTACTCTCTAGCAGAGGGATGGCCAGCTGGGAGAGGCTGTCACTTCAGAAAATGCTTCTCCTAAAATTAAGGTGTGGCTCTGTCTTAGCTGTTGGCAGTTCTGCTTTGGCTTGCTTAAACCCATGTTTTCAAGGGCTCTTGTACATGCACATGTCAGAGGCCTGCTGATAAACCAGGGACGTTTTTTATAGGAGCTCTGAAACATCTCCCACAAGCAGTTTCATGCTGCTTTACCTACTACAGTCTAAAGCTTGTTAATATTGTCAAATTGATCAGGTTGTTGAGATAAATTTGAACATGGTTCTGCTTGAGTCATTTTCTAAACCAGTCTTCAAAGCAGGACACTACATTGGTGAAAAAGCTTGAGACATGGGGTTTCTTTTCCCTTTCTTTGCACTGTGTTTCACCAACTTTTACTTGTACAACAGTTGTGGTTCATATCAGAGGGCAAAATCCTTATCTGGCACTTTGAAAGAGAATTTGGTAAAATCTCAGATCTTGTCCTTTCCATTTAAGAATGTGCCAAATAATACTGGGGAAGATGAGTTTTAAGAAAGACAGAAAGTCAAACAAAAAAAAATCTGCCTTGGTTCATATGCTATAAAGCAGTAGAAAGATGTCATAAATTACAGATACTTTCACAACATCATTATCTATTTATCTTTTCAAGGTTGAGCATTTTCTTTTTGTCAGTGCACTTTGATTATGCTCTTTTATGATCTCTTTTCCACTGCCAGTCCACAAGACTAAACATGATTTATATTTTTCATGGTACATTTCCTTACTTCCTGTTCGTGCCTCCTCACATTCACCCCCAGAGATCTGGGATGGTCTGAAGGCAGAGGACAGAGCTCCTGTGGTGTTTAAAGATAGCTTCTGGTCTGGATGGGTCGTTCACTGTCTGGGTTGCTAATTTGGCTTTGAATCGTGACTGAAATAGGCTGCTTCTCAGTCGCTTTCTAGTGGTCTGTTTGATACGATTTGTTCATGTTCATATCAATCCAATCCCATTTGCCACCCCAACTGAGCTTAACCTGCTCCCAGCATGATCTCTACCAAGATGTTCTGAGCCTTTGGATACAGCCGTCCTTCCTGGATTTTCTCCTTGTAATGTTGTTTCCTGTGTTGTTGCTGCAACAGTTCTTTTCACAGAAAAATTGACTCAGTGCTTTTCATCAACCAGAAAAGACAAATCAGTGCCCCAGCAGTGAGGGCACAAGCAAACTCCCCCTTTGCTGTTAGCTATGCCATTTGTAGATGTCATTGACTCTTCAGGTGCAGGTGACTATTGGTTTTCTGGAGCTCACCATTCCCAAAGCTCTGATGCTGGACAAGACCATACAAACAAGCTCTGATCAGCTTCAGTCGGCCCTAAGGATTTGAAGGATCAGCACTGCTATGTTATAATCTGGGTGATTTTGGGAACAGCAGGCTGGGGAGTCCTGGTGTAGAGGATACTTTCTGCTGGGGGATCACAGGTGTGGCTGCTGTGAGTAAGAGGGTGCTGTTGTGTGACACCCTGGCCTGGAAAATGCCTTTTGCTGCTAGAGACAGCCCTAAAACTCTGTTCTCAGCCTGTGTGTGCACTCAGAGGTGGATTAGCCACCCTCCCCACTGATGAAGAAGGTTTGCTGCAGCAGCTTGTGTGGTGTCTGTGGAATCTTCTTGACCCATTGCTGTGCTGATCATAGTTTGGACCTAAGTTGGTTTGGACCTAAGTCAGCTTGGACTTTCAAGTAATGTCCATCCCACACCTTGGGAATCAGCTTGGACTCAGTCTCACTGAGTGGTTTGGATGTTGCCACCCTGCTCCAAAAACCAAAACTGGACAGATCTGTTCTGGCAGGTCATTGTCCTCAGGATCAGAGAATGGCTCTGGGCCCATTTTATTTGCTGGTATTACTGTCCCCTTTGTGTCTCACTCCATACCCTGTGTCTGCACCCAGTTTTTCTAAATCCTAAAGATGGCATTGTAATACAAAGGCATGACCTGAAATAGGACTGGTCATTCAATACTTGGGGAGACATCTCTTAGGGTTTTCTGCACCACCCTGTGCATTCCAGTGCTCTCAGGGGACACAGGGCTTGATTAGACAGGCAGGACTGGTGCAACGCGGTCCTCAGTCATATTTGCAAGCAGCTTCACAGGAGCCCCTGCTCTCAGTGCACCAACAAGTAGTAAGACCAAAGGAGGAAAACATGGGGAACAATGAATAGGAGCTGAAAATCTGCAGTCCTTTACTGGCATGGCAGATTTGCTCTGTGGCTTTCACCAAGTTTCTCTAAGCTTTAGTGTCCTGGCACTGAAAATTGAGGAAATATGTTACTCCTGTGGTGTAAAACCAAACAGCAAAACTCACTGAGGCTCCATCAGCAGAGTTCATTAGATCAGCAGATGGGAGCATTTGTGCGGCACTCGTTATTTGCATCACAGACCTCCCATTTTTAGCCGATCAGGAGGTTTTCTTGCCAGGGTGTCTTGTTGGAATTGCCACTGGCATCCTGGTTCTGGGCATGCACAGCACATTTTACCTGCTCTCTGAACATTGATCAAAGCCTCTGGGAGGAGAAGCCAGCAACATACTAAATACATGTCAGCTCAGCTCTTTTCACATGCAGAGCTTTGCTCAGCCTGCTAAAGCTCATTGTCTCCAAGCCAAGTAATTGAAGGCATCAAGGCCCTGTTTAACCTTTCGGGAAGAGCTGAAGCCTTGCCATCCACAGAGAGCTGCTTTGTTTGAGGAGCTGAAGGTTCTTTGCGAGATTAGGCTCAGGTATTACAGCCCAGCACATGCTGGCTGCAATGAGCAGGGAGGTGGCTGGGGCTGGGATGGGATGGGGGAGTCCTGGGGCTCGACTGACTCCTCTGCCTGAGGGAACCTGAAACTGCACATCTCCCCCAGGGACATGGCAAGCCACCAGGAATGAAGAATACTCTTGAGGGAGCTGAAGAAAGACGTTGCAAGCACTCTGTCCAGCATGTTGAATCTTTTTGCTTTTTATTAATCCACAGGATAAAACCAATCTTCTAGCCCTACCTGATCTTCAGTGCCTAATTTCAGGCACTGGTTCCTATTTCTGTAAACAGGAGAGACGGTGGGTTACCCACACCAGGGTACCTTAGAGTTCATTTTGTGATGGCAGACCCTCACTTTAAAGTCTTGTGCTGGGACAGTGGATTTGAACCAGGAATGTTCTAAACTCTGTGTTAAAAAGATAGTAGTGGTCTTCCTCAGTGTTTGAGCCTCGCTGTCTGGTGAGTGGGGTGAAAAATTCAGGGTAGAGCAACCCCCAAGTTTTTTGAGGAAATGTTCTAGCTAGGATCCCAGTCCCCATATCCCAGGTAGCCTCCCTGTGTAAGGCAGCTAGGAGTCAAGGCAATGCGAATTTTACCCCACAACTGTCCAGCATTCAGTACACCTGTTACTTTATATGTCATGTTCCATTCTGTTGCAAAAATGTCTGTAACGAACAAACCTGTAATGTCTTTATTATGTAAGCTAGATACATATAGCAGTTATTTTGGCTCTTTTTTTTTTTTTCCTCTTAATGGTCACTGGTGCTGTTTTCAGTGCTTCTACCTGTTTCGGAAGTGAATTTGGACCAACAGGCTAAAGAACTGTCATTCTTTATCTAGCAGCAATCACATTCAGCAATTCTGTGTAAAAATAATATTGTTAACACGAGGAAAAATTAATTTCACCACCTCTATTTAACTTTATTTCCTTTGTCCCCTTTGGGGTTGTTACCCTGGCAGCTCAAGTCACCCTCTAATTGGTCACCATCATTCCATAACCTGGAAAACAGGTTGCTCTTTCTGCTTGCTGAAACAGGGAACACGTGAGGCATTTCTCCAGTGTCGTGCCTGGTATTAGCAAGGCACTCCACAAGCTACTTTGGCACCTTCACCTCTATAAATCTGTCCAGTCTAATGAGGATCATGGGTTATTTTAGGTGGTGGGCTGCTAGCCACAGTGCTAAAGACCTGTCTTTCATCTACATCCTTGTGTAAGCAATTCCTCATGTTTGCTGTTCACATGGACATTGCAAGAACAGAGGAATTTTGCAAGAGCATTTAATGTACATTGGAAACCCCTATGACTTGCTAAATTCTGCAATAATCACATATTTTATTTAATTGAAAATGAACAACAGAATCATTCAGGTCCCACATAGTGTAATGAATGCATTGATTGTAGGTAATTAGTAACACTCCTTTTTCTCCAGAACATGGCCAGAAAGCCAAGTGTGTCATTGGCACCTACTGAGGCAGTAAGATTCACCTGGTTTAGTGTTTATGTCCAAAGAAAGCCAATAACTCTTTGGTGTGTTTGAGCTGTGGAGAGGCACTAATATATATCCTCACACTCTTAGAAAACACTATTTTATGTTGCACACAGAGGGGTGATTCCTGCCGTCCAAGCCCTGGCATAAGCCATAGAAATCTGCAAACAGCTGGGCCGGGGCTTTGCAATTACACTTAACTCATCCCCTGTTGTTGCCTTGGCAGTGAGCCTGGTGTGATGTGAGGCACTGTCTCATGACCCTGAACCCAGAGACTGACAGTGCTTAAAGAGCTCTGCACCACAGCTGTTTTTCAAGAACAGTCTTCCTTAAACATCAATTATCAGAAGATAAATTATTTGATGAGCTGAAACGATTGCAGGATGGATGCTGCTGCATTCCTGCGTTTCTTGAGGAAGCTCCCTGCTTTCTTCTGCCTCTTGTTGTGTCTGTGGCTGGGGCAGTGCTACCAGCATGCAGGAAGCTCAGGACACACTGTGATGGACAAGGTAGGTGGTCTCCAAGTCACCTGTACCTGGCTCATATGTTTCCCATCGGATTTTTGAAGCTGGGCATGAAGCTGTTTGCAATTCTTTTTACTACTGGCTTTAAGTCTGCTTTGTAACTGCTCTGTTCTGAAAGGTCTTACATGCTTACAATAAAGTTAAAAAATCCAGGGCTTCTCTCCAGTGAGTGGTACGCAGCCAGCCTGGAGTGTCTTTATGCACTGAAACACAGGACACAGAGACACAGAGGTTCTAGTGTCCCATTCTGGGAGTGGACACACAAATGCTGCTTCTCGGTGAACACCTGTATTTTCCCCACATGGTGGATGTGCACCCAGCTGTATGAGGAGGACAGAGCTTCATAGCTGTCCTTTTTTTTTTGTTTTGTTTGGTTTTTTGGTTTTTTGTTTTTCTTTTTTTTTTTGTCTCTGTAAGCAGTTACAGAAAGCTTCATAGCAAAAAAAAAAAAAAAAAAAACCCAACAAAAACCAAACAAACAAAACCCCCCAAAATCCCCAAAAAACAAAGAAATTGAGACTATGAGGAAAAAAAAAACAAACCCAAAAAAATTCTCCTATCTCCTCCAAAAAGGTGCTGGAATGTGAGGCAAAAGCATAATTTGCCTTTTAGGTACTAAGCAGGGCTTTGTGGTTGACCACTGCCAATTGCTGGTACACAAAGCCAGGACTTTTGAGGCTTGAAAGAAGTGTGATGCTGGGAAATCTCTGCCCCACCAACCACCTACTGTTTGGCCTTGGGGCAGTCATGTCATCTGTCTCTGCCTCTCTGCTTCCTTCTTAGAATATGCCTTGCCTGTGTACACTGGGTTCTCTGGGGTAAAGACCAGCCCATGACATTTATTAATATAGTGTTTGGCATGCTGGAGCATGACTCCACTGAGGTTTCCAGTTGCTACTGAGCTGCAAAATAATTAAAAGGGTATGTTAAGGCTTCTTTTATGTAATGCTCTCATCTAGACAGTTGATGCTTATAGGCTTCTAGGTTGAATTTGATTTAGACCTCAAAATTATGTGTCTTGCTTGTAAGATTATTTGCTTGCTGTGTGCTGTACTGTCACGATTACAGCCACTGGAGAACCCCTCTGCATGTGGAACTGTAGCTGAGCATTTTTCCTGCAGGGCCCTTAGACTTGGATTTGTCCCTGCTTACCCTAAAAGAGCACTCAGCAGAAAATACCCTTGCAAGCATTTTAGAAAGCAGTCTCTGGATTTGCAAACTCACAAAGAGATGTCTTTGTCTCGGAGGTCTGAACAGCCAGAAACCAAAGTGCTTGGCAGATCAGAAAACCCTCCACCAGGCACATGATCCTGGCTGTCTGAGGATGTGAGTCCAAGGGAGTATCAGTCTTTCTCAGATTGATGTGACATGGAGAGGCTCTCCTGTCACCAGCTAATCCAGTGCCTAACAAGAAGCCAAGTCACTGTGGTCAGTGTTCCTGAGCTTTCTGCCACTGCATAGCCCCAGCTGCATCTGGTTTGCTTTGGCTCCACTCAGGGCAGGAACAGAAGTCACTTATGTCTGGTGTGGGAATGGTCTGCGTGGGAATACTCCATGTATATTCTGATGTAACACCAAGGCAGCAGCACCCGTGACAGGAGAGCCCAGAAACACTGGGCCAGGTTATATAACCTCTGCCAAATGGGAGCACTCCCTTTGAGACCATTGACAAGGGCTGGGACACCTACTAAGAGCAGGCTTTTCCTTCTTGTGCTGCATTATTCCCAGACCTTCCACCTCTTCAGCAGGTTGCAGTCTTTCAGATGGTGCTGTAGGCTGTGGAGGCCCTGGTGGGACCCAGAAGGAGGAATGCAGGGCAGCTGTGGCTCCAGGTAGGACTAAACATGTAAACTATCAGTAAGCTCGACCCTGAACTTCCAAGTTGCCTCTTTGGTGCAGATGGTGTAGCCCTGAAAGGTGTGCTCTGCACATCATGCATGCAGGCAAGCAGTGCAAACTGTGGCACTGAGATGATCATCCCCTGGGAAGGAGCACAGATTAGAGAGGAAATGCTCATTTTCAGTATATGGCTTTCAAATAGAACAATCGTGATGGGACAGCTTAAAAAGACTTTTAATTAGTCCATTTTATTGTGCTGCTTAGTGCCTTATGACTACTAAGCCTTTTATTGCTTTATATTTCTTTGCCAGTTTGTATGGTAACCCAGTAGCCTACATCAGGCTCCAGCAGCAGCAAAATCTGTTGTACCAGAAGCAGCTGACAGCTTCTTGAAAGCCACATTAGGTTTTGCAAAACAAAAGCACAGTAACTTCTGACAAAGGGTTGGTCAGGTACAGTGTTATTTCTTTCCCTGTACTCCAGTTTTATCTGGCACAGCAAGAGGTCACAGCAAGCCTAATTGGAAGAGGATAACACTGGAAGAATACTACTGCCAAAGCCCAGTCCCACACAGCTGCTGGAGCAGCCTCAGGAACCTGTCAGAAATGCAATGAATTAGAAGATTTGTGCCTTAGGTTTAGTATTGGGGTAACAGGCAAGGCAAATGACTTTGGGTGGACAGTAACATACCTGATAAATGATTCCACGGAACTGATCCTGTGTAGCTAATGGGAATGGCTAATTTCTTCTGCACTGTGCAAGTTCAGGAGAGATCACTTCCTGCACTGTGCTTTGTGACTCCTAAGGCTCCTGTAGAGAGGCTGATGTTGCCATGGCCAAGAGCCTGCCTTAGCTCTGAACATTCCACCAAGGTAAACTTCTCACTGATGAGCATTTTTGGTTGGATTATTTCCTCCTGGCACCAGAAAAATGGAGCAAATCCACAAGGGGGGTGGGATAGATCAGGCAAGTGTCTGGCTCATGTCCCTTTGCTGCTGCAGTCTTGCCACAGCCCTGCAAAGGCAGCCTGGTGCACATATCCAGCCCCACATGGTCCAGAGCAGGGGTCAGTGCTGCTGGGCAGAGATGCAGAGAGCCCCTAGGCTGTGCTGGAGGCTTCCAACACCTGCCAAAATGAAACACTGGACGTGGGGCTCTCTGAGCTGCTGCCTCTCTCCTGAGGATGGGCACATGCCCAAGGTCTGCTGCCTGGGACTGGGTACTGGCGCTTCATCTCCCCGTGCTGCTGGAATAGAGGTCTGGAAAATCTCTTTTATGTTGATGGGTTTGGGGCCCTTGTATTTGGAGTCTCTGTGCTGGACCTTTCTGTTTTCCTCTTTCTAAGGAAGCTGCAAGAAAATCTTCTTCTTCACCCACTTTAGCACTGGAACTAAACACTGGATTTCCTAATCACTACAACCCTTTCCTAGGAAAGGGCCCAGCTGCCTCAGGCTAGTGAAAGCTCCAGCCCTGGCTTTGGATTTCACATTTCAGGGATGTGTAAAAGAGACATAACAAGCATTGTAAAGACTGTAGGCAGACACTCAGTATACACTGAGATATCATGAAAAATGCACAGTTACAGAGGACATGGATACAGACACATACACATATATGTCTGTCTGTATCTATGTGTGTATATATATATATGGTGTGTATATGTATGCCCATGTGTGGCTCCATGTTAAGTTTCCCCCTGGGTATTCACTGAGCTAAGGGCAGTGTCCCCTGACTAATGAAATCTTTTATCTTGAACAGACTGCAGTGATGTGGCTGGACCTCTGCTATTAGGTTGTCCCTTCCCCTTCTTGGGGCTGGTGTCTCCTTCTCAGATCTCCCAGAGCTGCGTGGGAACTACAGTTTTCAAGAAGCAGAACTAATCCTGTTGCTTTATTCTTTGTTGCGATTACTCGATAATCTTCATTATTCTATAACAACATGAGGAAAATAAAACACTTGATACACTATGTAGATATGTTTCAGTCCAAAGTGAAGGCTTGGCTTTAACTTGCAAAGATCATCTTTGGTCTAGGAAACAGAGCCTTGGCAGTGCCGTGGATGCATCTGACCTGCCTGACTTCGTGAGCTCTGCAAGGAGAGATCCCTGGGGTAATCGCAGGGAGTCCATCAGGTCACAGCTTGGAATGTTGGACTCATTTAGAGGTAACCCTCGCAGATATATAAATGCTGCTGCTTTGTCCAAAGCCCATTTTTAGTTCAGTAGCCTCTCATAAAAACATTACAGTAGACAAAATATTCTGGACAGAAATCCGCTGAGCAGAAGAAATCCTTAGTTGGAAAGTACCCTTTCTTCAGTCTCACCCAACCCAAAACACTGGCTTACAAGTTTGAAATTGTATCACTTCTTAATTAACTGCTGACTGATGTTACCTTTAGAATCATGGGCTGGAGACACAGGGTGCTAATGATTAAAGAGCTTGATCCCTAGCCCATAATCCTAATGTTTTGCCAGTTGGCTATCAAAGCATGTCCAGAGCAGAGCAAGCACTTGGCAACTTCACAGCCTTCAGTAATTTGAGAAAAACCCTGAATGACTCCCTGGATTATGTTCCTGTTTCCATCTATAAGCAGTAGCTACAGATGCTGAAGATAGGCTGTTCAGCATTTCCTAGGTTTCACAAGGTTTGAGGAACATATATATAGTACATACATACATATATATATAGAGAGAGAGAGTATATATATGTGTATATATATAGTCACAATGAACTCTTTTCCCAACTGCAAAGACCTTGGAAGTTTATTAACAGGCTCTGGACGGGGAGACAAAATGTTTCTCCAGGGGGTGACAGTAGGATTTTCTGCAAGAAAAAGACCTTAGCCGTGGCTGTGCATGTAAAGGCACACTCCTGGCTGCATCCCTTCCTTAGAGTGAGTTTGTCTGGTGAACACAATTGGAAGATCCTTTGCCATGGTCCATCCCCTTCAATGTTAGATTTACAGTTTTGTCCTGAACTGTGTGAAGTTTCTTCAGCTTGTTTGCTTGTGTGGTTTTTCAACCTGTGCAGAATCTATAGATTATTTGGGTTAAAAACTGGGCTGTGTTTTTCAGACATTTACGCAGTACTGCCACAGTGCCAAGTCTGGCCAGAGGGCAGCCAGCAAACGACTTAAAGAATCATTCCTTATCTGACAAGTTTTGATGGTATCACATTCAGCGGAACAGACCCAGATGGGTTAGGTAGTCCTTCCTTGCAGGAGCTCACCCATCTGTGGCCAGACATGCTGGGAGCTGGGGCAGACTGGAGACGGAAGTCTGTCTGCAGGAGTGGCTTTGGCTTTTGTGACGAACATTTTGTAACTTTTCCGAAGACGGATAACCCTTCCATTTGCTTGAGTGATTGCTGTTCCTACCCCTTTCTTTCCTTTGGTTTGATTTAAGGAGGCTTAAAACCAGTGATGTAGCTGTTCTCATAATTTGGTTTTGGTTTAGCCACAGATTACTTACTCTAAACGTTGCTCTTATCGATTCAGACCGCTTGATGGAAAAGACTTTGTTTTCCTGAATATCCTACAGCAGTCCAGCCAAAGTTTCAAAAACAGATTTGTAATTGCCTGAGTTTAGCTCACTTTTCCAGCAGATGTGAATCTGGGTGTTTCAGAAGAACTGCTTCAACAGCTTGTCTCTCTTAGCAGATGTGCCCTACTCCCCTGCTACAGGTACAGTATTTGTTTCATTCCTACCCACTTCAAGTATTTCCCTGCTGCTATTTTTCCAGAAGATTTCTGAGCTGAGAGCAAAAGCAAAGCGTGAGATCTTCCTACTGTGGCATTTTCCATTTGGTGACTTTTTAAAACAATTTCCTGCAATGATGCCACCTCCTCTTCCTTGCTCTGGTTTTCAGGGCCCTTTGGGCTCTCCCCACATCTTTTGGGAGGGTGGGTAAAGTTAAATAACAGTGAGGAGTGTAACTCAGTGATTTTCACCATGTTGAGAAATGTTAACTTTCATGCTGAAAAAAAGATGTGAAAAACCATTTTCTGTGACATTTCATTGCACTAATTTTAAAAAAAAGTGCAAAAAATACCCATTTCAACTTAGAGTTCCATGTATTTTGTTGCTGTTAGCACACTGAGTCTGGCGCTGGGAATCACACCCCAGCTGTTAATAAGGTATTTAAGGGTACTTAACATGCATTCATTACTAAACCAACATTTCTGCTGTAGCTGCTCTGGTGTTTCCCAGACACCATTATCTGATCTTCTAATTATCACAATTTTATTCTTGTGTGGGTAATTACCAGGATGTATTAGGGTTCTCTCTGTGAAATGTTGTGTTCAGTTTTTAACTTCAGAGCTTTTGTAAAACCACTTCATCGAGGGCCTGTAGCAGTGACCCCAAGTCCCATTTTCCATGGTGGCTGAGAAAGTGACAGTCATGGTCTGTGGGGGGCTCAGTTGGGTGCTGGCCAGAGGTCACTGTCCAGCAGGCATTGATGCTGGTTTAAATTTAGGGTGCATGGCTGCAGACTGTCATCTGCAGAGTCACTGTGCCTTGGCTAAGGTGACAAGGCCTGGTGACATCTGCTAGGTAACAGCAAATGGCAGAAATTTCTTATATCAGCCCATCATGAGATAGGAACACCTGACCTAATTTATTCTCTGCTTTCCTTAACCCAGCTCAGTGGCAGAACCCAATGAGCTGGAATTATCCCCCTGAGAAAGGGTGACCTTCTCCATCCACCTCAGAGAGGGCAGTGTGAAGCAAAGGAGGTACCCATGCACACACCAGGCAGAGGGGAAGGAGGACAGCTGGAATGGCAGTCCTAGAATTTTTTTCAAATTCAGCACACCTTTTGGGTGGATTTTTAGGGACAAACCTTCAAGGGGTGTAAAGTTGCCACATCACTGCACAGCTTTGCACTGGGACAGAGTATGACTCTGCAGGTGCAGATTATGCAGCAGAGGTGTAATGTCAAGGAAGAGGTCATATGTGTACAGGGCAGCAAAGTGCTTTGACAGCATCATGCCAAAGCGAGGCAAGTGCCGGGAGCACCAAATGAGATGACATTAATGGAGAAAGCTGTAAACCAAAGCAAAAAACTAAGTACCTGCACAGCCTACCCAGTGTATAATATGGGTTTTAACTGTAATATTGACTACAAAATGCTCCTTGTACAGCAGTTGTGGGGAACATCAAGAAAAAGGACCTCCACTCTTCATCACTGTCCTGTGAAGGCGGAAGGGTTTTTCTGCCCTCCTTCATTCACTCACTGCCGCCTTGAAGGAGTAACCAGTGTGGGATGATGAGAGCCTAGGAAACCTGGTTTTGTATATGGAGAAAAGGTCCATTGCAGAGGGGAAGGCAGGCTGGGAAGCACAGCAATGCCCTGCTGCCTGGCCCCTCTCTGCCTGCCATTTTGGAGTCTCAACACCCACGAGTCTCTGCTAACTTTCATCACAAATCCATTTTCCCATCCCTTGCACCTGATTGGTCGTACTGAGACTTATTCACCTGAGGAAGATGATGACAAAAATAAATAAGTAATCATTCAGGAGAGGTAGGATAATATCTCCTGCAAGAGGGTGCATATTGAGTTGTCAGCCTCATGGGAAAAGCAGGTGAGACCTTTCTGTTCCTTAAAGTCAGCCTCTGAAAGCCTTTACTTGATGGTCCTGTCTCCATTGCCTCCATCCTCCACACCAGACACTGTCCCAGTGCACTTTTGTAAGACCCTGCATGCATTCATTCCACCCTCAATTTTATTAATTCCTATGGAAAAATTACATCCTTGTCCCTTGAATCACTAACCACAATGTTTTCCAGCACCCTGAGGGGTGAGCAGGTCATGACACTTATTTTTCCCCCCATGCTTTTGTCATGCATTCCCATCTTAGCCATTTGCAAGCCTTGGCTTTGCTGCTGGTCCCAGAGCCACTGCATCCCAGCTTTTCCCCTCCAGTCCCCACACACCTCCCCTCCTGTGCTTCGTCTTTGTGCCTTGTGTTTTCCACACCAGGAAGGTGTGAACCCTTTTCCAAACAGAGCTGGGCCACAGCAAAGCCTTGTTTGCAGGAGGAAGCTACCAAACATGACTACATCAGAGGTCATTCACAGTATTCCAAGCCTAATTCTCCAAACGCATGGGATGGAAAGAGATAAGGAGAAGGAGAGCTTGCCTGCCCTGCTCACACAGCATGAACTCAACATGGACCATGGCCCATCCAGCTCATGTCAGGCTGCATCACTCCTCCCCTAACTCCTTCCCCATGTGGGCTGTGGCCAGTGGTGACACTGGAAAGCAGATGTTTCTCTCCCGAAAAAGCAGTAGCTGAATCCTGGATTGTGTTTATATTCCCAGCAGGTATGCAGTGTGGAAATGTCTTGAAATAGGAAATAGTGTGCCGGCTGAACGAGTAAAAGGCATGAGATGAAAAAAGTCACTATCATCATTTCCTGACAGACTTGCCAAATTCCTCGTTTCTGTGCTTGATTTGCACATCCGGCAGATGTGTCTGCTCAAATTTCCCTTCTGGTATTTTCCTCTTACACGGTGTGTCAAGCACAGATGCACATTCACATGAATGAGGAGCTGCTCTCATTAATGGTAAGTGAAATACCGACTGCCAGGGAGGGCGTGTGGGGAAGGGGATGTGACCCAGCGCACACACGCACCCACAGGCCTAGCACTGCATGAGCCCTGTCAGCTGCTGTTACTTTTCTAGGCCACCACGAGTGGATGACTGCTGGCACTGCACAGGTTCTGCAGGTGAGAAACAGTGAGTGCTGCAGTGTGTGCCCCTGCAGTGGCATGGTAAGAACCACCTTTATTAACACAGAGATGTACATTTGTGCCCTATATTGGAATGTGGCCTTGTGAGATTCGGGGATCATCCAGCAGAAAATTTCCAAACTGATTTCCAAATCCCGTTTAAATGGAAACATTTCTTCTTGTCTCTCAGAAGACATCGTCTGCACAGTTAGTTGCAGTACTGTTGGGAAACATTGCAAAGGAACTGAGGCAGGCTAGGAAAGCAGGGGTTTGCATAAATACAGGCTGATTTTAAGGTTATCATTCTGATTATTAGTTTTTTGTAATAAACTAGACTCAGAAGACCTGGTCATGAGTCTCCATGGTAGCAGATTCTATAAAACACAGCTTCTACCTCCCACCAGACCAGTCTCTGACCCCAGCCAGATGCTGACTCCCACTTGCTGTCTCTTCTGGTTTATCCATGCTGAGGTCAGAGCAGGGCACAGCTAAGTGGTCACCTGGAGTGATACCTCCAACAGGACCCTGACCTCATTTTAGTACAGAGTCATTTGCTCAAGCAAACATGACCAGTCAACAGGAGCACAGGATCTCAAGCTAAGGCAACTATTTCCCCCAGTCAGGGGGACACCAGAGGTCAGTGCTCCCAAAACACCGTTTCTTGGCTCCCATTTCTTGCAGGGTCTGTTCTCTTTTTTCTCTTCACTGTGTTTTGTTTGGAGAGGCAACAGTGCTGTGAGGAGCTGCAGAGGTGAAGGTTGGGCTGGAGTGGGAGTTCAGCGGTTTGCAGGGGACAGCAAGGGTCTGGCTGGAGTGAGAAATTGTAGGGAAGAAGGGGAAACTAAGCCAGTCCTTGCTTGGCATGGCACCATATTGTGTGCACAAGCAGTTGTGGGGTTATCACGAAGGGCAGAGCTGCCCAGTGCAGCTGATCCATGTGGGAGCCATGCAGATGTCCTCAGCAGCAAGCAGGCAGTGTGGGCAGGCTGTGCAGCATCAGTGACTCTCTAACAGGCTGGTGATGGGATGGGATGGTATGGGATTCCCCACATTTCTCTAAAAATGGGATTGCAGGGCCTGTCAAAGGCAGGAGATGCAATCTGACAGAGCCACTGTGTGATGTGGTGTACGAAACCTCATCGAGCCTGCTACAGCTGGATAAGGGAGAACTTTGTCAGAAGTGGTTGTCATGACAAAGAAATCGCCAAGGAACATGGGGAAGATAGCATCAAGGGAAGAAGATAAATTAAGGAGATGCATTTTGAATGTTTAATGGGCTGGAAACGTTGTCAGAACAAATATTGCCTGAGGGAGCTGGAGTGCAAGTCCAACGCCAGCCACAAGTGGAAATGAATTCCCAGGGTAGATCCCGGCTCATCCCCAGGAAGCTGAGCACCTCAGTGCTCTGGGCTGTCGAGAGGCCCAGGCCAGGAGGAACAATAGCAAGAACAGATTAAATGGAGAGATTAAGGTCTTGTCTATACAAGAAAAGTTGTATCAGTTTATTGAGGTGGATTTGGAGTGATGTAGTTAAACTGGAGAAAACCCCAAGTGCAGGGGCACTTAGCTCCAGCTGCAGTGCAGCACAGCCTCAGCACCTTTGAAGATCTGGGACCAGATGCCTATCTGAATGTCTGAATGCTCCTGGAAATGGGAAATGGGGCAGTACCTGCAGGGGTGGGGTGAGGACAGATTCATGGAGACTGTGAGACACCGAGGGGCTGTGGCTGCAGCTGCTGGGGGCCAGGGCCCCTGAGGGGCTCCAGGACACCTCCCTGTCCTCCCACCCAGGCATGAGAACTATGGGGCAGGTGGTGAAACTTGGCAAGGACAGCTGTGTTGGTGCATGGGGAATTTCCATGGTGAGCGCTTTAATGCTGTCTAGTCCAGGCACTAGAGGAAAACATCACTGGAGTAGTAGAGCATCAGGACTTTGAGAGGACATGGTCTGAACTGACATTGCCCTGTTCAGTGAAGTTTCCTCACGTTTGTGCAGGCTTTGCTTCTCATCCTGCGTGCTAATCCACTGAAGGTGATTAGGATTTTATTTTGCTTTTTCGGCTGTCTAATTAATGAGTTACCCTCTCAAAGTCTGCCAAAATGAGCAATAACTTTTCCTTTAAAAAAAGCAGCAGCAGCTGAGCCCTGATGTGCTGTTAGTTATGTTATCTGAATGCAGTGTGAAACCTGCAGCAGAAAAATGGGACAGCACAAGGCACCAAGGCCTCGCCGACAGCTCTGCATCAGTCTGAGAAAAAAATTGCTCTTTTTCTCAGCCTGTAGCAAAAAAAAACCCCCAAAATAAACAATAAAATAAATTAAAAACAACAACAACAAAAAAAAAATCAAACAGAAAACCCCACTAAACTATTTTTGATGGGTTGATCCTGTCAGATGCTGCACACACATTTTCATGCACGGTGCACCTCTACTGACAGAAATATGAAAGTGATATTGATGAGAGCGTTGGTTTGTTGGTGCATCACTGAGCAGCACCAGGCTCTGTGCTGTGGCCAGCACCTTCTCCACTTGCATGCACATACAGAGCTTGCATAACTCCACAGTGAAAGCAAATGCTATTATTAGTTTATAAAGCAAGTTTTGTTGAATTTGGCAGGCAACATGCATGTGTAAATTCCCCCAAATTAATTAAAACGTTTAGAGAGATGGTGGAGATAGCAGCAGTGCTCATCTAATAGATAGTTTTAACAGGTTCACAAATGCTTTTATGTAATTAATTAATGCTTGGCTACCTCAGGTGAAATTATCTGGGCACGCATGTTTCCTTAAATCAGAGCAAAGGTAGAGGGGCAAATTCATGCTCTGTTTAAGCAGCTTTCATTAAATTTGGTCTGAAGCCCATTGTGGGCTTTAATTTATCTCTGGAAGACAAAAGTGATCTGAACTGACTGCATGAGCAGAAGATAGAAAATGCATGAAATAATAAATAATGCCGTGGTGCTTGCCAGCATGGAGTGCCAGAACTTTCTTCTTGCCTGGTTTAGCTCTTCTTTTGTAGATGCAGCGTAAAACCAGGCTCAGGCCCAGCCAGCTGGTCTGGTGCTGACCCTGTCACTGGTGTGGTGGCATTGTGGTGGTGTTGTGGTGGCACTGTGAGACTTGAGCTGCTTAGCATTGGCCACTTCCTGCAAGGGAAAACATGGGGTGTTTTGGTGCATGAGCCACCACCATCAGTTTGGCGAACGAGCTGCCCAAATTTAATGGGATATATCAAAAATGCTCCTGCCAAACAAGGACAGCTAATGACATTAACATGAATGTGATCAGGAACACTGCAAAAAATAACGTGGCTATGTATATTGCTGTGGCCCAAATATCGTTTCTTTGCTGCCTACCCAGATTCCGGGTCTTGGGACTTTAGATCTGGACTCAGTCCTCTATCTGTTTTGTGCGTGGAGACACAGGCACATGCAAAGTGTGAAACACTGGAAGGCAAGAAACAAAGACCTCTTAGAAAAGAAAACCCACAGCTTGATCTGAAGATTTTCTGAAATTACTGTATAATTCCAGTGTGACTGGGCATGTGGTGGAGGAAAATAGCCTTTTTAAAATCAGATCCCATATGTGTTGAGAGTGGTAACTGCTGACCACTGTACCATATCAGTATATACTTGCTTTTTGTTAATGCTCACCATGATGTATGCCCCTGCTCGAATAGGTAGAAGCTGAATTTCCGTTCTTTACTACATTATCAGAATAATTCTTTTCTAAATGGCTGTTTGTTTTCCCTGGGCAAAATCAGGCAGAATTAATGACCACGGTATAAAACAACCAATATGACCTCAGATGAAGGTGAGTGGAGTACCTTCCCCTCATTTTCCTCTGCAATGAGGACATATCTGATCTGAGTCACCAAGAGAATCAACTTCGAGACCTACCATCTCATTTTCCTCTCCTTGCTTTGCAGAACAGCATCACACTTTAAAAATCTTCCTTATACAAAACACATCTGTGTAAGCTATGCTGCGTTCAGGGAGGTACTCAGCTGCCTCAGACTCACCTCTGTCCTTCATGGAGACCAGCTGGGCACTGCTCAGAAACAGATCCAGATTACTGGATCTGTGTTTTCCAATGCAGTGGAATCAGTTTCTGGGTATAGCCCTGTTTATTTCAGTCCTTTGATATGAGGCTGGTTCTCATTTGTTCTTCTTCTGACCTTAGGAGACTTGCAGCCCAGGCTGCATGTGACCCAGTTTAAAAATATAAATATAAATATAAATATAAATATAAATATAAATATAAATATAAATATAAATATAAATATAAATACATACATATACATATACATATACATATACCTCTTTTCATGTCTGCTGAGTGCCAGGAATGTGATACAGCCTCATGGCCAGGGTATTCTTCTCTGTGTGCAAGAAACGAGCTCATACTCACAAGCCTGGTGACACAGGAAGCCAGGTCTCACTGGAAGCAGGCACTATTCTAGGCACAGGGATATTTCCTGGAAGTGGATAAAGTAGTTAAAGGTGTGCTCTGGACTGATTTTAACATTCTTATATGGGTAGGCTTCCCTTGAACACACCTGCCAAATCAGACCCATTAAAAGTTTCAGATTTCTAGTGCCTAAACCTGCCCATAATCAACATTTTTTGCATCTCTGACCAGATCAGGACCTTTTTGAGGATTATCTTCAGGTGGTCTGCATTTTATCCTGAGTAGCTCATTACAAAAGTTAAAGGGACCACTGCCAGGAGGCTGATGGCACTTCCCCTGGGTTGAAGTAGCTGCAACACATCTCATTCTCATATCCCTAGTCACCTAGGGATATCTCATCCAGCTGTGGTATTGAATGGATGCTAAATGAGAAAGCCAGCAATGTTGCTTCCTGCATCACGTTTGGTATTTTCTTTTCCATGACTGTGATGCCTAACGGACGAGCTCCCACCCTGGAAAAAAGGCTTGTGAACTAGATATCCTGCACAGCTGTATGTGAGAGTACTTCCTATTTATTGTTTAAAGAAAATCTCTGGAGTAAATTGTGGAAGAAAAACATGGGTAGAAATGTGGATTCGGTTACTCCCTTGTAAAAGACACAACACTTCAAAGACTGTGGAGCAAAATACTCACATTCTTCCTTTATTTTTGCTTTGCTTCCTTTGACCAAATTCTTTTCTAGGATTACTTAAATCCTCAGAAGATTTTATCTCTGCTTGCACTGGTACATTTCTTAAGTAACTTCACTGGCTCCAGCAGAGCTGTTCCAGATCTAGGGCTGTGCGAGAGAGAGCAGTCCAGTACCCATTCTCAGTCACTGCATTTCAGCACTTCTGTAAGACCTTGCAGATCTGTATCTGCATCAGGGTCTTGTAGTGTTCAACACTGTTCCCTCTGTTCCCTTCTCTGATGGAAAGAGCATCCTGGCCAAATGGTGCGATATGATGTGAGTCATATTTACAACATCAATTACTCCATGGTTTTCTTCCCTGTCTCTTGCCATTCTTTGTTTTGCCTCTTTCTTGTTTTTCCTCATGCTCTTTTCTATCTTTTATTCTCTCTCTATTTATTTAACCAGGTTAGCATATTTGTACATTCTTAAGTATATGCACAGATGTAGGTACACTTTTTCTGGCCTCTCGTGTCTTATGAGTTAATCTCATTCTAGCCAAATATGTATGCATGTATTTCAATATATAATCATATAACCATACAAATAAATACTTTCCTGACACTATTCCTGCAATGGGAACTGGATTTCTGAAATGTTCTGGCCTTGCTTGACTTGCATGTTAAAGCTTCAGTCAAGAAGGAAGCAAACACCATCTCATTGTGAATAACCTGAATCCAGCCTTTTATTTGTCTGAATATGCTTCTCTGTGTCCATCTGTGCTCAGTAAATGGACATCATCAACAGACACAAAACCTGCTGCTGACCTTCTCTTCTGTGGGGTCTAGCACTCCATTCCGTGGGGTTTGGTTTCCTTCCCAAGAAGAATGGACCTCTGTAGCAGAGCTGAGAAGTTCAGCATGACGGAGCAATTTGGAGAAACAGAGGTCTGACTATCAGGCTCAGGGGTAGCATACAGTCACAAAGACCCTCCTACAGCTGCAGAGTACGATTATTGATTTTTGATGGTTGGAAATCACTTGCACCATGGTTACAGTTTATATGGTAATGACCAGGCCTGATGTGCCTTCTACTCAAATCCCACCAGTCTGGCTGTATGGGAAGGGATGCAAATCACATAATCTTTTCATAGAAGGACATTAGCACTAAGGATATTTAAAAAAAAAAAAATAAAAAAACCCCATATATATATATATATATATATTCCTCAACCATGGTTTTGATCTTAAAGTTTGACAGTGAAAAAGTCACCCCCAGAACAGCCTGTGCTTCCTGAATGGGTTAAGAGAAGAGTCTGTGCTACTTCTGGATTCTCTTCTCTGGGGCATCAATTGAATTCGGCCCAAAATTATGGTAGTCTGCAATTAGTGGAGGATGCAGATCTTTAGTTTTCTTTTTCTAAAGAAATCTATGGGGCTGTCATTCAGATAGCAAAATCATCCATGGGCAAGGGGGAGCCTGTAGGAAAGGCTGTGTTTTAACCTTACGTGGAAAACCAAGGCAGTCCTGAACAGCAGCCATTTCCCTCTCTTCACTGAAATCCTTCCAGAAGAGAGACAAACCGTGTCCGTGTCCTGGAGGAAGACCTTACTTTTGTTCTTTCTTGTTGTGTTTCTTCATATAAACATATCCAAGACTGAAAGTATTTGGCTGTTCTTCCTGTCTGGAAACATAACGGGAGTCATGATTAGGTAAGTTAGCTGTGGGGTGATGCGTCTCACTGTCTTAACCACCTGGAAATTAGGTGTCTTGGCTCCGTGAATTCTTTTGGTTCTATGAGCCAAGGAGGAAAAAATTGCACCTTTGCTGGGCAGTTCAGCCCCTGCCTTAAGCACCTGTCTTAGGACAGGATGACTTACCCTCTGGAGATGCTTGCCTCTCTGCCGTACCTGCAGAGGGAATGTATACAACCAGTCCAGACTGAACGTATGATTGTTAGAAGGGTGAAGTTAGCTGTCCCTGTATGTCTAATTTCCTTGTCTGTGCTCCCACAATTCTGTTGCTGGGAATGCTGCTGCTTCACAACTTCAGCTGCCACAGCCATCCTGTCTGTGTCCAAAAGACTGCTGAAGTGAAAAGTCCCATGTAACAAGGACACGCTTTGCAGGCAGATTTTCCATACCTCTCATTTTGCACAGACTAGTACATCTCTCTCATTTTTTAGCATGAATACTTTATGCAAGGAGTCTAAAAACCTGCCAGACAAGGGCAAGGTTTCACCCTGAGCTGTGTCCTAGCAGCTCAGTGTCAAAACATCCCCATATGTAGTTTTATCAGCTCTTTCAGGGTGGTTGGTTTATATCTAACATTGTTATGCTTTGGGACGAAGATACAGTGGTGCCGCCTGGACAAGTATTTTTATGCTATTAAAAACAGAACTCCTTCTTTCCTTCCCTAAAACACAGCTCCAGTAGAAGTCTCTTTAAAAAGTAGATAATTTGCTGTCTACTTCTGGTTAATGCTTGATTTACATTGTTGTTACTGGGCCTTGTAAAATAGGGCTGCTCCTATCACAACATTTCTAGATACAAAAACTGTCAAAACCAGCCGTTTGAAAGTCCTCTGCTCTGTAGCACAATATTCTTTAACTATGGCTTTGATCTTGCGCCTGGAAAAAATCTTTTCCTTGAAACACTGAAAGTTTTCACAATTCTAATAATGCATCAAAGCTGATACAGTGTGTAGTTCAGCCCATCTCCAGTGTTAGTTCACTTCATCAGCCCAAATAAATACATTTTTCCCCTTCTTTCAGCTTTAATTTCATGTTTTCTTTGCCGCGGTTCTGGGGAGCAGTGTTGCTGATGCTTGGGGAAGAGGGAGGGTGAGAGCACTGGGTAACTCCAGCACAGCACAGCCAATGCTTCCTCCCACAGCGCTGCCAATGCCCTGAGCACCTCGAGACGTCTCGTGAGCACAGACTGCTGCTCCTGCCAAATTGCATGATGGTTTTAGGGATGGAGGCAAATATCCATCGAGTATTTACTTGATGCTATCAAACTCATTTGTCTCCTAACCAAAGTCAGAGTCCCTAGAGGTGAAATTCAGTGCATCAATCCACTGCTCCATCTTTTGAAAGGAACATCATTAACATGCCTTACACATGAACAAATGTGGCTTTGTTCCATGTTACTTCATTAATGCATTATTTAGGGTGATAGATTTGAAAGCCAGAAGGCACCTTCATGATGACCTAGTCTGATCTCATGAGTACCACGAATTAGTAATCTAGGCAGTAACCTGTGGTTGATCTGTATCATGTATTTTAGAAAAATAGCCAGTTTCCCATGGCAGTTTGGACTGATCTCCCTAGATGTGCTGATTTCCAGCAAGTGGTTTGCCAAAGGGAGAGCAGAGAACACAGTGGCAAAGCTGATGTTTGTTGTGCAAATCTGGAAGAGGAGTTTCACCCTAGGAAGCCAGACAAGCCCAAATACAAACAAAGATGGAAACAGCACCATTCTGTAGATCTGAATTTAGATCTAACCTTTGGCTGAGGGCCTATTTCCCCTTTAAATCGAAGTGGAAAGCAGGAAAAGGATTCATTAGTTGAATACCGTGGGTGAATTCTTGAAAAATACAGCATTTTGGGCTTCCTATGGAGAGGAGGATTTGTTATTCTGGAGGAAAATAGATATCCTGAGAAATGTTTGTAATTTTATGATTTCCTTTTCAATTGAGAAATCTGTTCTTGGGTTTGAGTGTACAGTCAAAAAAGGCTGAATTCTGGAAATGCATTTATTTCCATGAGCTGAAGTCCATGAACCTGTCTATGCTTTCTTTGCGAGCTTGCTTTGTGAGCTGCTGGAAACACAGGAATTTTTTGAAGAAGACTAGGGAAAACGGAAGGAGCCAGCACCCATCCCTGGAAAAAGCCTCCAGGAGGTGTTAGTTATGCCCCTCCAAGAGCCTGCAAGGCTCTGCTCTCCCCGTGAGATGTAACAGAAGATCTGAAAACCATCATGTCACCCTTGGAGCTGGACAGGAGAGCACACAGACCACCTGGACCCAGATCTGACTTTGCAAGCCTGTCTGGGGGAAGAAAGAGATGAGCTGGCTGGGTTTTGCCAAGTTAAATGGCTGGGTTAGGGACAGAGCAGAAGCACCCCATGAAAGGATGCACTGTTTAATCTGTATTTGAGAGCAATGCAGTAATCATATATTTCAGCAAAATTCCAGACAAGGCGTTGCTAACGTGCTGAGGAAAAGTAAGTGCTGGAGCAAAAGGCAGGGGCAGTCAGGGGAGGCTGGGATGAAGTTCTGGGAAGATAATTGATTTATTGAATGAAGGTCAAAACTACTCAGCAAAAAGGCAGGAAGTCTTAGCACAAATAGGCTCAATGTGGAAACAAGGAACTTTCACATTGAGCAGGAAGAAACTGTGCACACAAGTGTAAATGAAGCATTTAGAAAAGCTAAATAAGGAAGGTCAAGGCTTTCCATGACACACATCAATTGGTACAGTGCAGCAATAAGCAAACACCTCTCAACAGGCGTGACTGGCGCTGTTGGCCCTTGCATGATGGAGGAGAGGCAAAAATGGAATGACGCATGATAAATTAGTTCAAGTGCCGAAGGAGCCTGGAGTTCCTGGGCTAAATCTACTCAAAGAACAATTTTGTTGGGCAAGGTCTGACCTGTGCCCCTTGAGCTGGCTGGCGTGACCATACCATGGCCTCCCTGCTAAGCTCTCTTAGCTTCCAAACCATAGTGGCCACATCCTAACTACCTGTGGGGAATGACCTCTCCCCCACGCAAACTCCCAGCCTGGGCCTAAGAAGCTCTTGGGCAAGCACTAGCTGGACTGGGTCAAAATCCTGCTAGGGATCATGATGGTGATTTTGCCCAGCTATTAGTCGGCACAAGGGACAAAGAAATCCAATATAAGCCCTCTGTCTGTAGCATGTTCATTTGAGGTATCACCCAAGTCGCTTTCCTTCTGTGCAATTGATGGTGTTTTCTCATTGCCCAGTGTGCCTGCGTCGCTTGGAAACAAGGATGAATCCACACATCCACTCAAAATCCAGCCAGGAGAACACCAGTGCATTCCCTCAGTGCTTCAAAACAGCAGAAGTTGCAAGTGCCAAACTCCTCTCAATAGTGTTCTTTCTGCCACTTGGTGGCTCTCAGTTTTCCAAGCTGTGACTTTCCCAAAGTGAAGGTGAATGGCTCCAGAGGGTGGTGTGGAAAGGCAGCACCCTTGGGCTGGGGTTATGGTGGGCAAAACAGATTGTTGCAGTGTTTTGGCACAAGTTAAATGGCTTGCTTAGGGACAGAGCAGAAGCACCCCGTGAAGGGATGCTCTGTTTAATCTGTATTTGAGAGCAATGCAGTAATCATATATTACAGCAAAATTCCAGGCAAGACATTGCTAATGTGCTGTGGAAAAGTAAGTGCTGGAGCAAAAGGCAGGGGCAGTCAGGGGAGGCTGTGATGAAGTTCTGGGAAGATAACTGATTTATTGAATGAAGGTCAAAACTACTTCACATCTTCCTTTTTCTCCAAAACAGAGACAGACAGTGTTAAATCCTCTGTGGCTGCTCCCCGCAGCAGTTCTTGAGACAGGAGCTCAAAGCTCCTACTGTCTCCCTGAAGTGTTCAGACTTCTGCTCCACCCTACCCTGCCTTCCTCTCGGCTGTCTGGTTATGAGTGCGGCTTTCCTGGCCACAGACCTGTCTGTGTGTATGCAATCATTCGTTTGTTTGTGTACACTCATGAAAAGGCAGCACAGAAAGCAGTACTGGCACATGCAGCTCGTGCTGGCTTTGGAGAACAGCTGTGTGCATTTGTTTGCTTGTGCTTTTCATTGTGCAACCAAAGTTGTACTGGTGAGGCTGAGTATGGAGTGGTTTGCCTGAAGATTCTTGATGCAAGACAAGAAGGAGCAAAGGTCTAGAGAAAAATGCAGTGCCTTTTACTAGAGTTAGTAAAGCATTTGTTAAAATGCTGCCTTGCTGATCGCCAAGTGACTCATAGGAGTGTAAGAACTACCTTTGGCCATCAAAGCTGAGAGCTGCCTAATCACAAGTGACTGCTCAGGTGAAGAGTTGACATGGACACATGCATGGGACATCTCGTTACAAGCACTCAGTGCTTTCCAAGTTTCACTCTTGTGGAGCTTGAGACAACT
Organism: Acanthiza pusilla; assembly: GCA_036630365.1. NCBI lineage: Eukaryota > Metazoa > Chordata > Aves > Passeriformes > Acanthizidae > Acanthiza > Acanthiza pusilla. The sequence continues at coordinate 6,256,824 of JAXCHO010000036.1, forward strand.
GACCCGTTGGAATGGGTGTATCCATCCCCCATGAACTCGTCTCTCAGTCACTTAGGAACTGCAAATTTTAAAACCCTGCATTGAACCCCACCCTGGGCTCTACAGAAGCCTGTGGTAATGAATTCCGTGATGCAATTAGTCAATGGCTAATAACATGCTTTCGTTTGGTCCAAACCTGCTGCACAATGATTTCTCCAACTGGCCCTTAGCTCTCACCTTATGATAATACTTGATCAATTTTTTCTCTAAATCCATCTCCTCCACAGGATCATCCTTTTGGAAAATTCACTCTGTTTTCCAGTGCCATTTACCCTCTCCTCATGGCAAAGCTGTTCCGTACTTGTGTTCACGCTTGTTATCTTCCTGGAAAAGCTTCACGGACCTGCACAATCTCTTCACCACTGATGACAATAACTGTGTGCAGATCACACACAAAGGTCACATTTCAGAGAGCCATGACTCCAAGTTATGTTTTCTCCATGGAGAAGCAGAGCCTCTTGCTGCTTGCATATACTTAGACCTGATGTTCCAATGTGTGCCACTTTCCATGAGTTGACACGGAATTTTGCTGGTGGCCTATTGTTCAGCCCCTTGACACTGCAAAGTTCTTTGGTTTTTCTTCAACAGGAGCTTTAGGCTGACTGGCCTCAGTTCTTCCCTCTGAAAATGTTATCACTGCACTGTCCAAAATAAGGCATTCGAATTATCATGTGTTTGATGACTTTTCATAAATCTCAGCCTGGTGCCTGAGGAGAAACTGCCTGGGACCTGTTGGTGTTGGTCCAGGGCTTGGGCAGGTGGGAATACCAAGGTCCCTGGTGCTGGTGCAGTGTCCCCAGAGAAGTTGTGTTATTGGTACCAGTCCAGACAGAATGAGTTCCACATGGTGGAGGTGCTGCTCCTTGCGAAGCTGTTTGGAGAGCAGCTGGTGGGGCACCCCCCTGCATTTGGGGTTCTGAGCATCAGCCTCTGGTCCTCCTGCAGTGGCCACATGCCTGACATGGCTGCGCAGCAGGACACAGACCAAGCCAGTGGCATACACATCACAGGTGAGGACACAAAGAGAAAGGTGCCATGGCAGTGCTCTGCTAAAGAGTGATCTATGAATCTGGGTAAACAGGGGACAGAGCCACGAGTCAGGTGTGGGGTTGTCCCTCAGCATGAGGAGTGTGACCATTCTGTTTGCTTCTCTAGCTCTGGGTGGTGGTCCATAGCTGGGCATGCCTTCTAATTTATAAGGTTTTTCTAACGTTCCTGTGTGGATAGCAGTGATGGAAAAGTACAGAAAAGGCCACAGGGCTGATCAAAGGTAAGGAATGGCTCCTGTCCAGGGGGTGGAATATACTGGGAAGAGAGATGGCTGGATGAGGACGCAATGCAAATCCACAAAATCATGACTGCTAGGAAGAGAGCACCTAGGGGATCACTGTACCTTCCAGTAACAGAATCAGGGGATGCCAAATGAAACTCCCTGACAGCAAGGTCAGTGTAAAGAAAAAGGAGGCAGTTGTGCTCCTAGGGAGGAGGTGAAGGTGTGGGACCCAGTGCTGCCAGGGGTGGTAAGTGCTCAATGTTTACACGAGCTTGAATTCATGGAAGAATTATCCATTGATAGTTATTAAATATGAAACCACAGCCTCTGCTCCAGGATATCCATGAAGAATGGAAGAACATCCTGGAGCAGCAATATTATAAGCTTGTCCTTTTATACTCTTTGCTGGCATCTCCTTTTTGCCAGGAAGGGAAAAGATCCTGAGATAGGTGGTTCCTTGATCTGGCACACATGGGCATTCTTAAGAATGCAGGTGTGCTCTTCACATGAAGACAAAAGAGGGGTTTTCCGGCATTTGTACAATTTTGATCCCACTATTCATACAAACTCAGTGAAACAAGGTTATGGTTCAGACAACTCCACAGGACACCAGTGCCCAAATCCATTTGCTGTTCTTGGCCCAAGGTGGCTGCTGACTTGCCCATGTATAAGTCAGATCCGGAAAAGAGGAGCAACACTGAGTTTGTCTAATATAGCCAGGTGTGTTGGGTGGCCTGGCTTTTGGTGTCCCCTGTTCAGTGTTCAGGCTGATCCAGCTGTATGAAGTCATTCAGCTTGGCAAATCATGAAGAGCTGAGCTTTGTCAGTAGTCAAATCATAGCCTTGTACTCCAAAAATGTGTATATGAGGGGTGCAGCAACAGAGCTGAGCACTCAGTGATGTCAGGTGGAGCAGCACTTTTTTCATAATGGAGTTTTGTTTGGAAAGCAATGCTGGATCAGTTGACAGTTTTTGGGACTGCTGGGGTACTTCATGTGTTTGAAACCAAGTGGATGCAGCATATGAAAGAATCAAGGTCACCCTTGAGATGTGGGCCACCCAGCCTGAGAGCTTGGCTCAGCCACACAAGAATCATTTCCTCAGCCTGCCAAAGCATGAACCAGGGCTTAGCCTATGCTCGTGTGTGTCATGGTGTTCATCTGATAACACTGCCTGATGATTAATCTCTACTATTAATTGCACATTAATATAGCTCACTGCAGCATATTGAAAGCCTCAGCAAAACAAAGGAGTTTAATGGCTCGTAATAGAACAAGTAGAAGAAAGAACCTTATTTTAAACTTGTGTGATGCAACATGTTGAATCCATGTGCCACTTGTGATGGGATATCCAGCCATCCCTCTCTCCCCTCCCTTTTGACACCCCATTTACAGTGTTGCTTGTAACTACTCTGGCAACTTGGACACAGAGAGATTGTGGTTATCTTGGGGGGTCTTCTGCTGAAAGAAGGAGACTGAATATCTGCAACAAGCCTCCTCTGCAACCCTGGGCCATATTTCTGCTGGGAGAGCGATATCGTGGAGCTGCCATGGGGTGGGATGCTGTCCTGGTTGTAGGCAGATAAGGGAGTTCTCCAAAGGACTGAGCTCTCCAAAGGGCTGTGAGGCTGCTCTGAGGGTGTGTCTCAGCCCTCCCATGGCTCTTTAGGAGCTTCTCCAGCAGACTAAAGCCATGATTCAGTCATTTCTTCCTCTTGAACTATAACAGTGGCAGGCAGCTCTTCACTTTGGGTGTGAAGATAGGATGGCCTCTGGTCTAGGGGAAGAAAAAACCTTCCTAGGTTACCTATTTCACCTACAAATGAAACAGTGAAACAATGAATGGGGAGAAAGTGCAGTTCCTTCCTGCAGGTGACCACCCTGTGCCGTGGGTGCATCATCCAGAGCTCTTGAACCAACATGTCATTGATAAAAGGGATGGACCCAGGATGGACTACATCTGTGAAGAAACCAGCCATGGTACTGTGGTCCTCAAAGTGGAGAATCACAGCAAGGTAGCACAAGAATGACAAGAGCACGTGAACGTCAACAAAAATGAATCACCTCTGGAGCAGGGGGCTGGGGGAGAAGGGGTACGTTTGCCCAAAGGTAACCTATAAGTAACCAGCATGGCAAAGAACACACTCTTGGGAGGTGGCCTCATGTCAGACCACCACAGTGCGAAGAATTAGTCACTAATCAGAGCATGTGCAGAAATGCATCGGTTAAGTTGACCAATGAACAACTTTTGCTCAACTTGTTCTTTGTTGTAAGTTCTATAAAAGCCCATAAACTCTCCACAAAAGCAGCTTTGCAAACTGTCACCTAGCACCCTACTCTGCTCAGTATGGCATCAAAGGTTAGAAGGTGGATCTCAGCTCCATGAGATCATTGGGTCTGGCTCTCTGGGCAAGGACCTAAACCCCGACTGAGGGACAACAGTACAATGGCTGGAGGGCGGTCATTCCAGCTGGTGGATAAAAATGCAGTAAAGCAACCTTAAAGTTTGTAGGGACAGTCCACTAGACCTGAGCAGGTTCTGCTCTGCTTCTTAGTCTTCTTAACCCATTTAGCCCCAACTGTCGTAAATTCTGCACACTGCTTGGCTCTGAGTTATTTGTGGAAAGAAGAAAGGAAACCGGATAGAAAATTAGGAAATCTAAAGCACAGGTCTAGAAGCAGAGAGAAGTTAACCCATACTTGTTTGCACATAGTCAAGCGATGAGTGCCAAGAGGGACACAGGCAAAATCCACTCACATTTCTGGCAGTGACTGTGTCTGCAGCACTGCACTGGGGTTTTCATTCTGTCAGGTGGAGGACACTCTCAGGGGTTCTCATCTGACAGAGCTCTAGTCTGGGGGATGCTGAGTGCCACATGGGAATAGAGCTCATGAACAATAAGGTGCTAAGCAGAGCAAGGACAGCTGAGAATTTGCAGCTGACCTGAGGCCATAGCTTCTTATCTGTCTGGCCACCACCACGCCGTCCTTGTCCCTATGAAGTGGCCTGGTGTGTGGGGCTGGGACTGACCCAGTACCTTGCTCCTGGCTGGGGGTGAGATGGGTCCTGGCTGCCAGGTCCTTCCCTGACAGACCTCCATGGGGAGATCCCACGCTCCCAGCACTACAGAGCCACCAGCCCACATGCTGCTCTGACACTGGAAAGGGCAGAAGAACTGAATCTCTCCTAAAGCTAATATGACAGGAGTGAGATGGGCAAGGTCTCCTTCTGGGATACCCCACATTATCCTCTAATGAAGTAACTGAATTTTATTAAGCAGAAATCACCACAACATCCAGATGAGAATGTGGACAGTCTTCTGAAAGGTGGGACCCCAGACGCTGCAAGGCAATGCAATGCAATTCATGCTGGTAACTCTGCAGATCCACCATGAATCTAAGGACAGGTTCTCAAGGCTAGGTGACATTTTATTGAGATGGACATTTCTTAAGTTGTTGTGAAAGACTTATAAAAAACAGGTGTGAAAGTCATGTGAGAACAGGAAAGGCCTCAGGTGGGTTTATCCTAACCTCAAAAGAAGAGCAAATGGGAGTGTTGAGAGAAGTTGCTGTTGTCAAAAGCATAGATCTGTTGAATGATAGGGCTTATGTTAGAAGATGGAATCTCTGGAACCAGGTGTTATTAGAAACTTTTGTCCTTCTGTTAAAGAGCTCACGCACTTAGCCAGAGGATCCTGCATATCAAATGTATTTTTGCTGCGGTGTCTGCTGTTTAAGCACATTGCTGTCAAATACGGGCTTTGGCATGAAACCATGCAGTACAATTACCCCCATTCCAACAAACTGGTGGAAAACCAATCAAACTCACAGGAAACAGCTGTGGAAAGACAAGGAGAAGTGATCAGAAGGCAGACAAATAGAGAATAAACATGGGAATGTTCAAGAGTCAGGAAATGGAAGTTGACCTTTTGGAAGGAAACACAAGTATGTAATATATTAGCTAAACTGTCTGTAATAGGCTTCATCACATGGTGAAAGAGCTGGAGAAGTGATGGAAATACAGAAATTCAGTTGTGTGGAAATACAGGATATGTTTCAGAGAGATGTGTCTTGAGGAGTCCAGCGTAGGTCTGGGAATTCAAGTCAGGGATAACTTCATCTCAAAGGCACAAGTGTAGGAAGCTGCTCCCGAACACTTATTTCTCATTTGTGAGTGCTTGCTATGAGTGGTAATGAGTGGTTTACCTTCATGGTAAAAAAAACCCCAAGCTGTTTCTCCCAGTGAAGGACCTTCTTCCAGTTCTCATCTACTGATGTTTTTCACAACCAAAGCTGGGAACAGCAGTGCCTTTAGCCTGCCAGAAGCCACTGTAAGGTCACTGTGCAGAGAGCCAAAACAAAAGAAGCTCCAGGAGAACTGAGATCCGTGGGATTGCCACTTTTCTGTGGGGAGGAAGCTGCCTTTTCGGGTGGTACAAAACAATTGCCACAGCAGCTGTGGGAAGCCTTGGCTGGGCGAGGTTATCCCAGAGGACACATGGGAAATAGGCAGCATCTGCCCCAAGCCAGAACAGAGTGCCCTGAGCTGGCTGCTCTGCCTGAGAAAGCCTCAGCCACAGTGGGCAGAGACAGCTGAGCCTCAGGGCATGGCACGGCCAGAACGAGGGGACTTCTGGTGCCTTGTCACAGTGTGCTGGTGTCTGGCTGGAGTCACCCTCCGGCAGAGCTCTGCACACACACAAACTGCACAGGCACACACTCTCTGGTCTCTCCTGTCTGGAGATGTTTGTGGCACATCAACCTCTAACAAAGGTCACCCCTTATATAAACTGCTGGGGAATAAACTCAAGAAAAAATGCTTGGAAAGATCATATTTTTCATAGAAGAGGCTGGAGTGGGGATTTCTTTCAGAATTCATTTGCCAAAGGAAAGGAAGAGGCTCTCAGCTCTTCTGGTTAGATGCTGAGTCTCTCTAGAGTATGGCATAATTAATTTAACTGTTCTGCCCATTCTTTCCTTCTGTGAAAAACAGACAGTGAATTCTCAATGCCAGGCAACTTTATTTAGAGTGTAATTTATTTATACAGGTCATAAATATAACGTCAGGACTAACCATGACTGTGGAATGGCCTTTCTCCCAGTGTGAGCACCATCTCTAAATAATTAATATTTTTGAGACTTCTCTAAGCACCAAATTCACATGGGACCAGGGAAACAGGAATGCTAACTGTAGAATCTGCAGCAGCTTTGCTGGACAAAGCACTGAACTCCTCTTCTTCAGCTCCTCCATCTCTAAAACTGGGATGTGTGTCGGTTTTACAGTCACATAGTGAAGACTGATTTATTGTTTAATTTGTGTAAAGAATTAAATAAGTGCTAAGTATTATTATTATCAAGCCAGAAGGGTGAGTCAATGACCCGTTTCCTATCTGAGCTTGCCTTCAAGGTTTGATGTTTCTGGCAGATTACAGGAATTGAATATCTGCCATAGGTTGTATTCATGTAGGGATGCAAATAAGGCATTTTCTGTGGGCATTGTGTTGTTTCATGCCTTGTGATTACAGAATAAAGGTGCCTAGATTAAAACTGCTTTGGGATGCACAGCATCTCCACAGGCTTTGCTGTTCTGGGAATGACAGCAGGAGGTTCCTACAGGCACAGGAAGAGACGGGTGCTTGGGCAGACACATAGAGAGGAGAGGATGTTTGGTTCTGCTCTCCTGCGGATTTCCTGTGTGTCTTTTGCAGGTCAACTGGGAAAATCCTCACAGACCACTTTGGAGAAGCTCAAATGTTGCCCATCTGCTATGGCTGTTCGGGTGAGACCATGTGTCATTTGGGCCATGCAGAACTGTTGAGTTCTTATCCTTTTCCCATGACATCAAACAGGGAGCTCACCTATCTTTGTCGTGTGGTCACTGAGTACAGCGGGAGTGTCAAGACCATTTTTGCTAATTATTCACTGAGAAGCACCATTGTTCTGATATCAACCATTAATTTTGCTGAAACTTATGGGATGTATGCCAACCCCCATGCTCTCCTGAATTGATCCCAAAGAGCAAAGTCAAAGTTTGCACTAATAACCATTCCCTGGCCTTTCCCTGTTTTCCTTTGTGCCCTGCGGCCATGTTCATTCCAGTGGGAGTACTTTTGATGGCCCAACCTTGTCCCCATTAGAAACAATGAGGTCTCTGCCACTGCCTTAGAAATTAATATTCTAAAAGTCACACTGAAGAGGGAGTTTATCTGGATTAAGATATATTGTGACATTCAAAGCAAGATAGCATCTTTCCAGAAGGAAAATGCTCTGTCTGAGCCCTTTTATCCAGAGGCAACTGGAAAAGAATGTTTAATTTAGTTTTACTGTTTGGGAGTAGGACCTCACAGAAGCTTCTCCTCAGATACTGTTGGGATGTTATTTCACAACCCAAAATACTTCACGTTTGTTAGTGAAATAAATCTTAAGGAATTTTGTCAATATTTCTTTTTTCAGTTGTGAGTGCCTAAAATGAAGTCCTGAAACCATTTCTTAGTTATTTAGGTTAGCTAAAAAATAGATTTCTGAATACTGACCTTTTGTAACATTCTACTGAGGCTGGATTGCTGGTTTTGAAACTATCATTAATTATCCATTACGCCTTTTGGCACTAAAGTACCTGTGCAAATCTGGCCCACAATTCCCAAGGACAAGAGGTAAGTGGAAAAGGAAAGAACACCTGCAGCTTCTGTAAGAACTCTTCATGCATCCTTGGTGCTGTGATCTCTTCATTTCATCAACATAACCACATTCTGTTTGGAAAAATATGAAATCAGCTGTTTCAGAAGTGATTTTTTGTTCCATTTCTTTTCAAGTCTGAATGCAAGGAGTCTGTCAAGTACTAAATTCTGAGTCAACTATCCGTCCTTGTCAAGAGGATCAGCGCTGGCACACGATCTTGCCTGATCCTGTTTCCTCACACTCACCTGTTCCTCGTGTTTGCTTTAACCGCTCCCTTGGCTTTGTGTCTCACTGCTGACTTGGCACCATGCTTCATCTCGCCTTTCTTCCTAGAACAGCCTCCCACTCATGCCTGTCAAGTGCCCACCATCCCCCATCAAGAACACCTTTATCCCAAAGGAAGCTCCTCTGCAATCTTCCCTCCGTGTCTCGGGTGTGATCCTTGCCTCGGTGAGATGGTATCTGCCTCCATGAACTGCTGTGTGTCTGTGCCCTGAAGTCAGCAGAAGGTCAGCAGGGCTGATGCCTGCTAGCTTTTGTTGTAAGTGGCTCTGTAATGGTTTTGCACTCCCACGGGCCTGGTGCTGATAGTCTAATTAAAAGCAACAATTTGCCATAGTGTTCTGGGATTTCCACTTATGTTATTGCTCTGTTATTCCTGTTTGAAAATCTGCTGAATTTTGGTGTTGTCTCTTTCCTGCTGGGAATCACCCTAAACCAGGATGTTCCACTACTATATAGGGAACATATTTATGTCCCACAAATGCTTTTTGCATAGTATAATGGAGCTTTACGTACCCTTTTCTTGTATTGAATATGTTATCATAATCATCAGGATTAGTAATAAAAGAAATAAAGGGTACAACCATCTAATTTGGTAAAAAATGATGGCAACTACTGAGGCAGTCTTTGAAGGGACCCTAAAAAGACAGAAAACAATTAAGTTGGCTAGATACAGAACTTGCTATCTGCATATTATGCTTAAACAAGCAAAACTGTCGAGATACTGCTTGACAAAGTCAGTGGAAAAGACGACCTTTTGGATCCATGGACACTTGCAGACAAAGAACTGGGACAAGAATCTGAAGATGTGATTTTCATCTTTATCACTTTGCTTCCTTGGTCTGTTTCTAAATCTACTTCAATAGTTGTATTTCATCCTGAAGAGATCTTTCACACAGGATAGATTTTTCCATGTGTGGTGGTGTTGCATATATCCTCCTTGTCCATGTCCATCTCTTTGTCAAGAACATGTGAATAATGAAGGCAGGAAAGAGAAAGACACCAGGCAGAAAAGTAGGAAAAGAGTTGAAAAAAACATAGCTAACACCAGCATAACAGAGAAAGAAGTGATGGAGACTGAGAGTGATCTGCAGATAGAAGGAAGAACAAAAATGTTTCAAACACCTAGGACTTACGTGTGCAGGCAAAAGGAAGGTCTGCACAAATGGGAACCGCTGACCAAGAAGAATGTCTATTCTGATTGTCCTCCTGTTTGCAGAAAACAGAAAAGTATCCTGCCTTGCCACATAGATTGTTCTGGGACTCAGTTTGACTGGTTTTAATAGGTGGCCAGAGTAAATCACAGAGCTGTCAAGCATAGTGCCAGAGTAGATGAGATACAGGGTGTTAGGAGTTAGCAGTAAGCCTACAAAGCGTGGAAGAAAGCATGGATCAGCAAGGAACATGGTGTCTGGACAACTGCCAAAACCCAGCCAACTTCAGCCTTGTAAAATTGATGATAACAAATGGCAGACTTCTTTGGTCTATAAATAAAAGGAGAATGAGGAAGAGGAAGTGGTTTCTGCTTCGCAATGAAAAGCAGCAGAGATAAATGATAATATAGGTTTGGCTCCAAAACTAAATGAGTACTTTACTTGAGTTTGTCATTAGGACACCAGGATAAAACCTGTGGGTGAAGACACCTTGTCTAATGAGAGAGTCTCTGTGTAAGTGAAAACTACAGCAGTTGTGGTGAAAGCAAAAGCCAAAGGATTCGCTGTGTACACATCAAAGGGAGCTGATTGTATTTTCTGGCAATATTAAAAAGCTTCTTGGTGAAATTGCAGTTACAGTGAGGAGTCAGCCTACCAAATCCAGCTTGGTATGTTCTGGCTGGAGGGTTGCAGTCATTGGGCTTATTTTGAAGGGTGGATGGAAAGCCATCTGGGCACCTTGAGTCAGTCTGACACAGAAGTAAATACATTTTTGAAAAAAGTGTGACTGAAAGGCTAATTAAAGTCATGTAGGTAAATGGAAATGAAGAAATGCTATAGAGATTTATCTAAAGACTCTAGAATTAACACATTTCTAAACAAATGATACCTTAGGACACTGCAACAGATCTAATCTACTTGGATTTCAATAAGGTCTTTGTTATTGTACCGAATAAGATAACCACACTAGGGTGAAAAAGAACTGGTTAAAAAGAGGATGGCAGCTAGGTATGTCCAACAGGGAGCTGATGGGCTGGAGGGAGAAGTCCCTCTACAAAGGATGAGAATTCAGACGGGAAATACTTAATATCCTTATCAATGACTGCAGCAGGAATGGCAAAAATCCGGAGTGTATTAGTAAAACACGATGATGGCCATCATAGGTGCAGAAAAGGACACACCTAAGACCAAATTTGCAAATGCAATAAAAAAGCACTTTTCCCTTTAGCCTTTCTGCAAGCTGATTAGATACCTCTCCCATTTCTAAAGGAACAAAGGAACAAAGTGATTTTGCAGGAGGTAAATCCACTTACTCTGTCTTGGCTATGTTGGTTTTGCCACATTTCTCATGAAAAGCGATGTAAACATTTATTTTGGCCTGAGTATGGCACTTGTAGAGCAGATCTGATGAACAGGATGATGTCAGTTTTCATTTTCTGATCTCAGCCTGGGTGTAAAGATAAGAGATGGATAAACAGCTCTTGGGGAGGTCTGTCACCCTTTACAGTGAGATGATGAAAACCAAGGAAAGTAGAAAGAAATGCAGAAGAAAACTGCAGTCTGAACATCCTTGAGATGGCTCAGCCATGGGAATGGTCACTGTGGGGTGGGTGGAAGAGGAGTTTAAGACAAGGCTGCCCCAGGCTTAGCTTGGGAGGTAGCAGCAGAGGGGGAGTAGACTTCAGAGCAGTTGCATACAAATGGCTGTGGTCCTCCTTGGCTTGTGCCAAGGTACTCAGAAGCTGAGCCTGCAGCAAGGACAGGTCAGCCCTGGGGCTCTCTTGGCTGGGACCATCACTGTGCCTTCCTGTGCCAGGGCCAGAGCAGCCAAGCCCTGAGACTCCATCCGCAGGGACACAGAGTTCAGTTTTCCCTTGGCTGATGGAAAGCCTCAGATCAGTTCAGAATTATCATTATGATGATTAATGTTGCAATCAGGGCCATTTGCAATCTCAGACCTGCTTAACACCAGTGCCAGTGCCAAGCAGACTTCTTCAAGGATGGGTCAAAGGAGCACAGCACAGAACACCCTGTATCAATGAAAGGCACAGCCTGAAGCACGGCAGTGCCTGGGCAGAGCTCAGCCAGAAACAGGGGAGGGTGGCACAACGCAGCTGGTGTGAGGTGCCCAGAGCTCAGAGGTGGACAGCAAGGCCTTGCAGGGAGGGAGGCAGAGCCTCTTGGGCCACCGAGCTTGGGGGATTCAGCACTTGTCATTTTCCTCTCTGCTGTGCTCAAGGAGAGGACGCTTTATGAACATTTTAGAAATCCATTAGGATTTCGCCAAGTACTTTTCAAGTCCTTGTCCCACGATGCTCCCTACCTACATTATCACAGGAGAAATTTGCTCTGTCTCTTGAAATCATCCTGCAACAATCAAGTGTTGCGTTTTTTAACCTCTGCTGGCACTGTGCAGCAGATAAACTGAGCAGCACCAGCAAGGCTGGAAAGCTGTGCTCTTAGCAGCCTTATAGAGGCATGTCAAAGAATGAGTCATTGTCGAGCCTGCAAGAGACAAAAAGATTGATTACAGATGAGCTGAGAAATAGATTTGATGATGACTCACAATATTCCACCCTTTTTGCATTCACAGACCTGCCAGCTGATTCATACCTGCATTCTGCCTTGCTTCTCCTCCCTGTCAAGGTGATCCATCAAACAAGGGTCCATCAATTAAAATTTCCATTCAAAAGAGGGAGGTGTGTGAGGGAGCACCCATCCCTTTCTTCATTCATACCTGGTAAGCCCCTTTTCCTGCCTGTTAGCCTGCTGCAAAGCCCATAATTTTTGGGAAAGGAGGTGACGTGGAGCCCACACATAGGACACCATGAAAACTAAGTGATGGAGGTAGGGATGATTCCTTGCTGAATGTCTAGTTTTTATAAAGTGAGATTTACTGTGTTCCCTAACTTCACCATTAATCTGAGATCTGGAGACTTTTGGAGGAGTTTATCAATGGTGTGTCACTGTTTGCTTCTGAAATCAGGTGAGACATAAGGAATCACAAGCAAAAAGCAAAAAATCTCAAGCAGATGTCATTGGTTGCAACTTGATAAGCAGTTCAGAACACTTCTGAAAATCCCACTCTGTGCTTTTAATATTTTCCAGGGCACCTAGAACTCAGGATAGATATCTTTAAAAAAAAAAAAAAAAGGAAAAAATTATTTTATTTTATTTTATTTTACAAGGCATAGCCATTTTGGTCTTTTGCCTACTTGCCTGAAGAGTGTCAGAAAAAAAAGGTGAAATAGAATTATCTCAGGGAAGGTTAAATACATATCTATAGCAAGAACCAATCAAATACATGCAGCTCTTACCTAGGGTGCATCCCTAAAAAGCTGGAGGATTTCAGGAGTGTTCATTCAAGAGGTCTCAATGACTTCACCAGTTTGCTTGGGTTTACATTTACAAGTGGTGTCATCTGCTAGCACCTTTCCAGCACACCTGACTTAGCTTCCCATAGCTCAGCTGGGTTCTCACTGCCAAATACATCATCACCAGTAACATGACTGGGGGTGGCTGTCTAGGAGAGACAGGCTGATTTTCTTGGACACTACAACTGTACAATCACCTTTCCTGCCCCATGGTCCCCTGAAGAGGCACCATGGACTGGACCCTGGCACCTGATGGCCTCCTATCCATCATAGACCTGCTCATGTTGCTGCAAACAGCATTTTTAGCAGAGTTGGTGATGTGCCAAAACTCAGTGACAAGGGAATGGTCATCACTGTCCGAAGTGACACTTGGAGTGTGAAGTCCTTTCACCAGGTCAAAACCTTCTCCTGGTCCATTTGCCAATCCCGGCGTGGAGCAAAAGGGCACTCACACAGGAAGAAATTTCCTCCTGTATTTCAACCTTTATTACTTAATACCTCAATTGTACTTAATGATGTGCTTTATTTTATAAGCCATTTTAGTTTATGACTGTTCTCCTGGGTGGATTAATCTCTTATTAGTGCATCATGTTTGAAAGGCTTTTGTTTTCCCCCGTTCCCCAGTTTAATGGGCTTGGCGAGACGCTGCTGGGCGTGTGCTGAGCAGTCTGCCTGCGCACGGCGCGGGTGCAGCCAGGAGCCTGCACGCACCCATGGGTGCCTGGGGCCAGCTGGGGCTCATTTCCTGCCAGCAAATTGACTCTGTGTTGCCTGCGCTCTGTAGGACTCAGCAGCAAGGCTACAGACAGGAGAGGCTGAGGGAGCTGGGGTCATTGAGTTTGGAGCAAAGAAGGCTCAGGGGAGACCTTATCACTCTCTAGAATTACCTGAAAGGAGGTTGTAGCCAGGTGAGGGTCGGTCTTCTTCCACAGGTGACAAGTGATCAGACAAGAGGAAATGGCCTCAAGTTGTGCAAGGGGAGGTTTAGACTGGATATTAAGAAAAGCTTCTTCATGGAAAGGGTGGCCAAGCTTTAGAACTGGCTACCCAGGGAAGTGGTGGAATCACCATCCCTGCCTGGGATTATTTAGAAGTTGCACAGATGTGGCGCCCAGGGACATGGTTTAGTGGTGGACTTGGCAGTGCTGGGTTAATGGTTGGGCTTGATGATCTTAGAGGTCTTTTCCAACCTTAATGATTCTATCATTCTATGCACTTGTTCCTACAACTTGTCACTGCCAGAGTGTCCTGCCCCAGTGAGTCCTGCCCGTTCACAGGCAGGGATGCCAGCCTAGGGTGGGGCAGCGTGTTCTGTATGTATGTTCTGAAAAAGCTCAGCTCCCCCACAGCCCTGAGCAGAGCTGGGCACGAGGGGGGAGCAAGGATCCTGTGCATGCTCAGGTAGAAATAAGTCAGGTCTCAGCCAAAGTGAGAGGCAAATCCAGGCTCCAGAAGTGGTCCAGCCTTATACATGCAAATAAATATATAAATAAATATTAAAAATATATTTATAGCCTGTGGTAACTAAAACAAGTGAATTACTCCAGCTGAAGTCATACACAGAAACAGAATTAAGAAGTGGTAGGATTTCAACCTGTTGATTGTGTTTGCCTTTACCTATAGACATCTGTATATGAAGATAGATCATATTTGTGGGTTTTCTTATATGGAAGATGAAAAATAAGTATAAAGAAATGTCCAATTTACACAATAAGGGGTCAATATAACAGAAGCAGTGTGATTACTTAACCTGCCATGAGACCAGCTTTGCCCACAGTCTTTTCAGAGAATTATATGGTTGGAGGAACCCCAGAAGTTCACCTAGTCCCTTTTCATTCATCCTGCCCAGCAGAATGATTTGTTGGGGCTGACAGTGCGCATACATAGAAACCTCTTTTCTTATCCACCTAAATAATAAGACTATGAATGGGAAGTTTACAATGAATACAATTTTATATTCACTTTAAGCACATGGGTGAATAGAGGAGGGTGAAACCAGCCATCTGCCAAGGGATAATTCATATATCTGCAAACATGAGAGTCCACAAAAGTGCTGACAGGCACAGAACACAGTGCAGCAGCATGAGCTCATTTGAAGACAGGCATTTCCCCTTGGTGAGTGCATAGCTCCCAACAGTAAGTGCAATTTGAGTTGGGCACAGCCCTCCAAGCAATACCACACAGAACCAGAACCTAATCTCCCCTGCACTTTAAGGGTCCTGATCCTGCAGATGTTTGAGTGGGAAACAGAATTCCCCAATGACAAGGTCCCCCTACCCTCATTCTTGACTGCCTGGTTCCATGAGTGGAGAAGGTGAGGGTGGGTGTCAGAACGTCTGGTGGTGAAGTGCTTGTTTGCCAAACCTTTGGAATGTTTCGTTCCATAGAGCAGCGGGCTGCCTCTTTTCAAGTCTTGCTGTGGCTGGAGGTGGGCCAGATACATAAATCCAAACATAGATTAGGTTAAGGCTAGGACTCAGTGATTAAGCCAGGGGATAAATCAAAGTTTTTGTCTTAGATTTGAGGACAATGATTTTCATGAGAGCTTTTCTTGCAAAATTTAACCTCAAAACTCTTTCTGATACATTCGGACAGTGAAATACCAAAGATCAGTGAATATTACTGAGACTGTTACATGAGCATTAAATTTCATATTTAGTTCATCCAGTGGTCTCCCTCTGTCTTCTATTTCCTGGAAGTTTCTGCCAAATAGTCTTGGCAAAAGAAGATTTTTATTCCATTTTATTATTAAATGGGGATATGTCATATCCGCATTTTGTAATGCCTTCTCTCCAGCCACAGAATGGGTGGCCATGTACAACATTCAGCCTCATTAGTGGAGTCAGTTGCAATGGATCTCAAGATCTGGTTACATCATGGTTCACTTTACCACTTTAATCAGCCAGGCTAAGCTTGCTCTGAAAAATGAGGGAGTGAAGATAGCCAATAAAAGCTCTTAGAAAAGGAATGAAAAGTGAAACCATATTATTAGTAGCCATGGACCAATAATAGAATCACAGAATGGTTTGGGTTGGAAGAGAACTTTAAAGGTCATCTAACCCAAACCCTTTGCAATGAGTGGGGAGATTAACTAGATCAGGTTGCTCAGAGCCCCATCCAGCCTGACCTTGAAAGTTTCCAGGGATGAGACACTTACCATCTCTCTGGAAAAGCTGTGGCAGGGTTTTACCACATTTAATACACAGACTCACTTCTTACGCTGCCATAGGGAGCTGGAGAGGTTCTGGGCACAGGGTCAAAAAGGGGTTTGATGAGCTCATGGTGAGAGGTTCATAGATGGGCACTAAAATGGCTGGATAGGGTTGCAGTGAATGTGGGGTTGCCACTGAATGTGGCAGTCAACCAGGGAAGGAGACCATGCTCATATGTTCTCCTTAAATAACATCTCCTGCTGCTGTCCTCAGCTACTGTCTGTGTGGGTCACTGCTCTGACATTGCAGGTCCTTTCTGGTGTCCTTTCACCCCTTCTGGCAGTGTCTGCTTGGTGTGCACATGGGAAGGAGACACAAGGCAAAGCAGAGCTCAGGCTAACTGTTCCTGAGAGACCTCTGCAGTGCCCAGCTCACTCAAAGGCAGGTGGCAAAATATCACACCTGGAGTTAAGAATGAGCATCTCTCACAGCTGAGCACAGCTCTCATGCCCAGCTCCTGCAGGAGGGTCAGCTTCAGGAGGGTCAGTGTTCTTACCAGTGTAATAACAGTACCATCCACAGAGATCAACAACTCCCTTTTCAAATACCTGTTTCTAGAATAGCTGACCTTGTGTATTTTCTTTAAAGCCTGAAAAAGTTCTGTATGCATTCAATTCAGCAGAGTTTTGATTTTAGCAGGATTTGCAAGAGGTGTCTGCTAATGCTTTTTCTTTTTTTTTTTTTTCTGTATAAAATGCATAGGAAAAGAAATAAGCCAAATGATCACTGCCAAATCCCACAACTAAGCATACTTTGACCATCATGCATGTCATTATCTTTATTATGGCAGCATTTCATGCAGATTATAAACTGTCATACAAACGTCATTGCTCCCTCTGTCCAAAGATATATAACAATAATAATAATCTCTTACAAGTTTAATTTTTTCATCTGTGGGTGTCGGACGATCTTTAAAAAGGTCATCATCATTATCTTCCCTTTATGGCAGGGAAAAAAAGACAAAGGCCAAGCTGTTCTTTGTAGCTTTAGGCATCTACGATCCTTCTGCCGTCAGTGAAGGAAGAGAGCAAGATAGGCATATGTGAGGACGTCTCAGTTGCTTTTTTGAAGGGACAAGTCCTGTCTGTGACTCCCTCCTACCCAGGAATCATCTGGTGCCTTGCTGTCAGAAAACTGAAGTCTGGGGGTGAATTAGAGCCTGATCATTTGTGCCAGGTTTCTACTTGTTCAACAACAGAGAATGAAACAGAGCCCAGCTCCTGATTCCCACCCTCATTCCGTGTGCCCTCTCTTTCTTTCTGAAATATTGACAGTGGTGTGCTTCCAGCATGATCCTTGCTGCCAGCCTAGCACATTGTGCTGGTTTTGGCTGGGGTAGGGTTAATTTTCCTTGCAGTGGCTGGTATGGGGCTGTGTTTTGGATTTGTGCTGAACACAGGGTTGATAATATAGAGATGTTTTTGTTTTTGCTGAGCAGGGCTCACACAGACCCAAGGCCTTTTCTGCTTTTCTTACTGCCAGGCTGATGAGGGGCCTGGGGGTGCATGGGAGGCTGAGAGGAGACACAGCCAGGAGAGGTGACCCAAACTGACCAAAGGGATATTCCATACCATAGGACATCATGTATATGTATATATAGAAAAGGAATGAATGCTCAGTATATGAACTGGGGGGAAGAAGGAGGAAAGCGGAGATCTTTGAAGTAGTGGTGTTTTCTTCCCAAGTCACTGTTATGTGTGATGGGGCCCTGCTCTACTGGAGATAGCTGAACACCTGCCTGACCTTGGGAAGTGGTGATTTAATTCCTTGTTGCTTTGCTCATGTGCATAGTTTTTGCTCTCCCTGCTAAATTGCCTTTATCTCAACCCACGAGTTTTCCAGCTTTTTCCTTTCTGATTCCCTCCCCAGTCCTGCTGGTGGGGGAGTGAGTGAGGGTCTGCAGGGGGCTTGGCTGCTGCTGGGGGTTAAACCACAACACACAGGTCCTTGTGTAGGCAAGATTCAATGCTGGGTTTGTGGCAGAGCAATTTTTGTCTGCCCATACCTGATGGTATAGTAGATAAATCACTGAAAGAAATGTGCACTCAAGATACTCTGCAGCCTTGCTTTCCTAAGCATCCAATCTGTGTGAAGTACTTTATCTGAGAAACCTGATCTTTCACTGCTGTTACATCTGGCCATGGCTCTGTGGGGGATCTAAGGTGGAAGCAGAGCTAACCTGCATGCTCCTATTGCAGGTCCTCAGCAGCCAGAGCCATGTCAAGAAACTCACCCAGCTGATAGCCTGCTCTGCCTCTGCCAAGGACACAGCAAATCAGCTGCTGGTTGTGAATTGTCATCAAGTGTGACTGTCTTTGGCCATGGAAATGTCCTTGAATTAATGTCTTCCCTTGCGAAAGTAATCCTAACATCACCACTGTTTCTGTAGTTCCCTTTTATTTCTGTCAGCATTATTGCCATTGATTTCACTCACAGCACAGGCTGATCTGGTGGTTTTCCCTGTGTGTTTCTGATATGATTTTACTTCCTGCACCTTCATGACACTGTAATTCTCCTGGGAAGACCTATCACAAATATCTTTTAAATACTGCAGCTTCCACACAGGAAATGTTTAAGAAACATGATACTTACAATAGAGAAAATAGTGGAGTTATTCATATAATTCCATGCACACATACTAGCATTAGCGTCACTGTGTTAATACAAATGTTAATGTAGGCAGGTGTAAAATGCACAAGAGATTCTTCACAACCCAGCTGCAGAGAGGTGCTCTGCATTGAAGCCTCTGTGCATTTATAACTACTGAAGGGCATCCAACCGAATGAGATGCCCCCAAAGTTGGGACTTGGGGTGTGAAACCCTCTTGCCTTGTGGTCAGCAATCCTGTCTGCCTGGTTTGTGCACTGGCTAACCCTGCAGACAGGCAATTCACTGGGCACATCCATGCTTGGTCTGACAGCGTTCTGGATGCCCAGAGCCAGTCTGGAGAGCTCTCACTTTTCAATGGTGCTAAGAGTCCATCTGTGCAGGGCACCTGAACCCAACATGAGTTAATTTTGGAGACTCCTCAGAGGTCTGGTGGGTAGTGACAGCACAATCTTCTCCTCCTGCACACGAGCCAAGTGGAGCAGAAGTTGTGAAGAAGGACTTTGGTGCTGTGCCATGAGAGATCACTGCTATTGCTGTCTCACCTGGGGACACCCAGGTGCTGAATGAGGCTGAGTCCTTGTGCAACCAAACGTGCGAGCAGGGAGAGCAGGAAGGAGAAAACCTGACTCAGGCCTTGTGATCATCTGATGGTTTGGGGACGGAAAACTAAACCTCTAACAAAGCACTCTAATGCCATAGCTCAGCCTACTCTGAGCAGGAGGTCGGATTGGGAAGAAGACTCTCAAAATGCTTTCAGGCTAAAGAAAATGTTGACAGTAAATCCAAGGCTTTAATATACCACTGTAATCAGTTTAACTTGTTGTCACCCATGGAAAGACTCAAGAAAATAACAGCAACTAGATAACTGCAGTGCAGTTTACCTGTACAGAGCAAGCTGCTTGTACTGATCAACCCTCTCATACTTTTTGCTTCTGTAGGTTAATACTTCTTGATTAAAACTCAAGGCATTTCTCCTCCTATGCCACTCTGTGTCTGAGGCTCTATTCAGAGCACTTGTTGACAGCAGCATGCAGTGAAGACCACTGCCCAGGGCCAGAGGACTGCAATACTGACCAGAAGGACTACTGCAGAATAACCCACATTTCATTTTTATTCTGGCTTTTGTCTGCTCCACGCCCTTTTGTATGAAATAGCACATGCATACGAAAAATTAAACAACTGTTGAAGGATATTTAAAATTCATTAAGATTCAATATTTAGATTTTCTTCTCATCCTGTTGAAACCCAGAAGGTTGTCTGAAAAGCAAGATACCATTTGACATGGGTAAGAGCAGAGGAATCAAGGTCTTAATTCCTCAGAATACAAAATACTTTGGTCTTGTAGGGAGTGCAGTTCTGTTGTCTCTTGATAACAGCACTCTAACAAGGCTGATAACAAGAGGCCACATGCTGTACCTGTTGCACGTGTATGAACGCAAGGAAAACAAAGGCCAAATGTTACCTACCTACACAAGGACAAGGTCATTTGATTACAGTTAGGAGAAGAAAACATGCCAAGAATTTGGCTAAATGTGTGGCCTGATAGCAGCCAAGTCCTGGCATTGGACTATGAGCTGCTGCACAGCAAACACCACTGGTCTATTGTGTTTAGTCATAAATAATTCTTATCTCTGCAGCTCAATTGGTTGATCTGTGCAATCTTCCAGCAGTGAAAGGGAGGCAGTGCGGCTCTGGGGTGCCCCAGGCTGACCCTGGCCTGGTGCCCAGGCTCTGCTCTGGCAGCAGACACTGCTGCTGGCTTTGCTGAGGGCTGCCTGCGTGGCCCCTGTGGTGTTCCAGGTCTCCTTGGGCCACAGGACCCACCTGCCTGCAAAAGGCAGACTGTGCTTCCATTTCCATCTCTCTTCTCCCTTCTTGGATGGCTTTTGTGAAGAGGGTTCTTCCTCTTGTCTATATCTAAAGGACTATACTAGGAGCAGAGTCTGTCTGGCTTCCTGTTTTGAGTAAAACCCCATTTCTTAATAAAAAATTACCACTGGATCTCCCTGATGGCTCTATATCAAAAGTTTTCAACATTACTTGTACTATCTTCTGTACATTCCAACCACATACCCTTGAAAAACACTCCAACAACCAGCTCATCACAGATTTTACAAAACCTTTCTGAATTATTTTCAAACTTTGCTTTATTTTTCATAAGCACAGCTCAAGAAGAGTCACCAAAACTCAGCACCTGCTGAGCCAGGCAGCTGTGCACCGCAGGACAAGAGGGGTGCAGCACCAAGGGCTGCAGCATGGCGTGGGTACGAGTGACAGTAGGTGCGAGTGACAGTGGGTGCGAGTGGCAGTGGGTACAGGTGACAGTGGGTACGGGTGACAGTGGGTACGGGTGACAGTGGGTATGAGTGACAGTGGGTATGAGTGACAGTGGGTACAGGTGACAGTGGGTATGGGTGACAGTGGGTACAGGTGACAGTGGGCACGGGTGGCAGTGGGTACAGGTGGCAGTGGGTACAGGTGGCAGTGGGTACGAGTGGCAGTGGGTACAGGTGACAGTGGGTACAGGTGACAGTGGGTACGGGTGACAGTGGGTACAAGTGGCAGTGGGTATGAGTGACAGTGGGTACAGGTGGCAGTGGGTACGGGTGACAGTGGGCACGGGTGGCAATGGGTACTGGTGACAGTGGGCACGGGTGACAGTGGGTACGGGTGGCAGTGGGTACGAGTGACAGTGGGTACAGGTGACAGTGGGTACGAGTGGCAGTGGGTACGAGTGGCAGTGGGTACGAGTGGCAGTGGGTATGAGTGACAGTGGGTACAGGTGACAGTGGGTACGGGTGACAGGGAGTGCCTGAGTCCTTCCTGTGCACCTGGAGCAGAGGGAAGAGGTGCTGCCCCGACTGCCTCCATGGGGACGAGGTGCTGAGCGGAGCCCCAGAGCAAGCGTGGGGCACCCCAACTGAGGAAGCATCCCCGGAGGCTGTACCACCCTCCAAACACCTGAGTCATAATCCCCTGTCCTCCTCCTTCCTCCTGGGAGTGGCAGCAATTTGCTATCCGTGTGAGCCTGCCAGAGCAAACCCCGGTGAGAGGCCAAGGGACAAGCCTCCACCCTACTGTCCACCTACACCTCACCCTCCCGCTTGGGAAGGAAGAGAACAGGAAAGGCTTTGGCTCCCTCCCCCACACCTGGGCCCCAGGTCTGAGCAGCTCTGAGTTGTCAGAGGCAGTTTTTCCCAGGATGGTTTTCTTCCTTCTGTTTTAGTTGTTCGGGGTTTCTTTTTTGTTTTGTTTTGTTTTGCATGCAGAGGAAGAATTTGTTCTTGCTCTCAATCCGTGTGTGGGCATGCTGCCAGACACTGCATCTAAAGCTGGTTTTGGCATCTTCTCCCTAAAGGTAATATTCCATCTACAACACCAGGCCATCACTGGGTCTGCTCATCCAGCTTTTTCCCAAAGGTTTTACAGAAGAACTCTCCAAAGGAGGTAATACATGGCTCCCAGGGATTTCCTCTTCATAGATGGGGCTGAGTCCAGCTCCTGGAAAAGGATTCTTCCATTTAAAAAGTCAGGTAACTTACTGAACTCATCTAGTTCACCTATTTCACAAATAATAGAGTGGATAATGTATAATCATTTATCACCTTGAAATGTCAATTCTGTCAAGTTATGGAGAAGCATGTGTCTGTCCCAAATTCTGCACTTCCCTCCCCTCTGGACTAATGGAGTGTGTGCATTATTTCATTCAGAGATATATTTCTGGTCTCCCCATTTAACCTACTTATCTTAAACTATCTTATCCTATTTGCCCCACAATTTCTAAAAAGATCCTACTCCAGGACAAGATCATTCTTGTGAAATTTTTGTGTGTATTGGTTTCATTTTGGCAAAGTTAGGAGGTAGTTAAAATGAGACTTATAATGGAAAGCTAGCTGCTAGCAACTCTCCATAATACATGTCTACCTTGCAGGAGAGTTGTGAGGATTAATTAATTTGTGTTTGTTAAGCACTTTGAGATCCTAAGATTAAAGGTTCTATAGAAATGCAAATTGTTATTATAATGATAAATTCTTTATATGAGCTCATATGTTTTGCCTTAGAGGCACAGTCTCACCCTGAGTTGCGTAGTTATACACGTAAATCTTCAAATATTATGATGAAAATGTACCTCTGAAGGCCTGATCCTTCCTTCTGCTCTACCACTTCATGCACAGAGCTGCCCTCGACTTCAGGCAGGTCCCATCCATGGGACAATTGTAGGATTCAATTTGTTTAGGAAAAGACCATTTTGTGCCTCCGGGCTTCACATTGAGATACATAACTTAGTGTCTCACTCCATAAAACTGGTACTGCTGTCAGTAGTTATTCCATCTTATTAATGAAAGGACTGAACAGATGACAAAAATTGGATCTGAATTTTGACCCTCCCAAAACTCAGGGTTTCAGAGGTTTACTTAACCTGCTAGAGAACAAGGGAGGTAAAAACCCACTTATGGATATAGGATCCATCCACTTACAGATATAGGATCCATCCACTTACAGATATAGGATCCATCCACTTATGGATATAGGATCCATCCACTTATGGATATAGGATCCATCCACTTATGGATACAGGATCCCATCAGCATGGCTGAGTGTCATTCCTGACACATAAGGTGTGCCTGTTTGGCCCTTCCCCCATCTGCTTTGGCAAGCAAAGGTTTTCACGCACAAGTTGCCAAAGGACAAGCCCTTGCAGAGGTCAAGGCCACAGCTGCACCAGCTTGGCAGACCCATGTCCCCCTCCCAAAGACAGCTCTCTGCTTTTCTTTCCCCCCTGCACAGGCTTGGAGCACCGTGCTGCCTATCCCCTGCCTGCAAGAGCGCTTGACCATCCTGGTCAGTGTCCTTGTCTGAAGCACTGCTCCAACACAGGGGCTGGGCAGCAGACAGGACACAGGTTCCTGGGACAAATGATCACCCATCTTCCATCACAGCGTGTCTCTGTGCCTCCTTGCCACGTCTGTGGCACACAGACACCTCTACTCCCACCTTTAAAGGACTGGGTCAGAAAAATGTCATTAGGTTTGTTTGCATCACCAGTGGGGTTCTCTGAATGCAGAACACCGTGCCAGAAACACCAGATGGAAAAGAAGTCTCCTGCCCAACCTCACACCCAAAGTAGGACTATCAGCTGACACCAGATCAGGTCAGCCATGGCTTTTTGTCACTTAAGCTTGAAAATCTCCAAGGATAGCCACCCCATCTCTGTCTCAGGGTTGCATTACTCTCTTGGAGAAGAAGTTTTTCCTGATATCCAACCAGAACTGCCAATGGCACAACTTATGGCCATTGCTCCTCCCTAGAATGTCTAATACCAAGAATTTTGCACCATCTTTGTGGTTACCCTGCAGATAATCACCTCTTAAACTGCTCTTCATCAGATTAAACTAATCCCAAATTAAACTCCAGTCAAAATCCAAAATGTGAGGCTTTCAATATGAGGTGCTGTTGCATGGCTGTTTGCTGTGGGCAGTGTGTAGGTAAGGTTACAACCTGTACATTCCCTGAAAAAGAAATAAAAGTAAGGAACCCTACCGCTTCAAAGCCTTGTACCATTTGTTGTGTAGTCTCAAAAGACTTCTGTTGAAAGCCTTTCCAGGAGTCGATGGTATGATATAGATATGTATCTGTACATATCTGTATCATTCCCCTGATATGGAAACCTTCTGAAGTTCTCAGTCTGGGAAGCTGTCTGCTGCATGATCTATACATAGAATTATCACAGAAGAGAATGAATACTTGTTATGTTTAACATATCCAGAATTTATAATCTTCTAAATTTTACACTTGTCTCTTTTTTCCCCCCAAATGTTCTGATCCCTGTCATAGCTTTGATGCACTATTCAATACATTCACTTCTACCATTTACATTTTCAATTTCTCCTACCAAAGGTGATAACCAAAGACTGATATTGCCAAAACACCTGACTTCTGGTGCGCTTTTTAAATCTTCCACTGCCCTAAGAGAAAAAGATGTCCTACATATTATTGACACTTGTCTATTTGAAGACAGCAAAAGTCAGAGGAAGGCTTGTGGGGAAAACCAAGACACTAAGCTTTCCAGCTGTCCTTACTTTTACTGCAAATCATCAGTGCATACTCAGAGCTCTGCACTGGGATATACATTATCTAGAAGACAAACCTTTGTGAACAAATCTCAGTAAGAGCAGCATGCACACACGAAGTCCAACAGGGCTGGGCTCTGCTCACCAATACATGCCATGGGCCACCATTGTTCCCCATCTCCTCACACCATGCAAAGAATTCCCCACTAGCAATTGTGAGCTTGCTGGAGCCGCCTGTAATCTCACTGTGTTTGCACAACATCTGAAGATCTGATCCATGGGAGAGATCTTAGGATTTAGGTCTGCAAAATGTTAATTTCTGCAAATTGTGGCATATTTTAGGTCCTGCTGCTGCTCTCATCTCACAGCATTCTCCCTTCTGAGTGGCCATTGCAGTGTGTGCCAGAGAAGACACGTACAGGCGTCAGATCCAACACTGACACCGTCAGTGTCATCATTTGATTGCGATACTTGATGGACATACAAGCACCAAGTGCTTCCTCACGCAAAACTGCTCAAATTATCAGGCTGCTTCTGGAGTAAATCAGGGTCTTGAGCAGGGTAGGCTCAGAAGCTGGCTGTGAATTATGTGTGACAGCAATGGCCCGTGGCCCCAGAAATGTTTTCACCCTAGCAGAAGACAGTCCTTTACATGGGAGAGAGGCACAGTGCATGGCTGAGCAGCGCAGTGCTGTGCCACCAGGACTGGCCATTGCCTCCCCAGTCACTGGCTGCACACACAGGGTCAGCCTGTCACTTCCACAGCTCCCTTTCCATTGATCCCACAGAACAGGCTGACCTCTGCTTTTCAAGGTAATGTCCAACAGCTCGTAAGAGCTCTTCTCTTTCTTGCTGACTCTCAGAGAATTTTGATATTGTCTTTGTTGAGAGCAAGATGAGTAGTCTATTAAAATACAAAGTGTTTAAACTCTGCTATACCATCATATATTGCCTACAGAATCCATGTCTTAACTATAACAATGCTAGAGTCAAACCTCATTATTTGGCTCACTTCTGGTTAGTGCTGAGCTCATACAGAGGATGATGATACTCAAACACTTGGATGCATCAAGTATATTTAACAACAGGCATATGAGAGCACCGACTTTTAATTTTTTTTTTTTTAATATATATATATCTCACATCTGTAACTGTGAAGTATTAGACAAGGCTCAGACACAAAACCGGTGTTGTAATGTCAGAGTTATGTGCTTCAGCTCATGGCATGTGAGGTTTTGAACTAACTTTTAACCATACTGGGCTATTAAACCCAAAAAAGGCAAGTCAGAAAACAGATCCATAAGCATTTCTGCAGTTGAGCTGCAAAGCAAAGCTTTCCAGTCACTTCACAAGAATTTTGGTCACTCTATCTCCTCAAGTTTAGCCACTGCAAGGAGTTACTTTGGTTTGTTGCTCTGACTCAAAAGGATGTAACATCACATTTGTAGCACTGAGTGGCAAGAAACTGTATTCAAATGCCTAGAAAATGTGTCATAAAAGATGACAAAAATGTATCCTGGAAACATTGTTTTCTCTAATGGTCTTTGTTGGATGATAGGGACAATTTGTAGGTTTTCTTTTCTCTGGGCAATGGTCAATAAACTAAAAGGGAACAAGGAGCTGCTGCCCCAGGAGAGCTGGAGATGCCCCATGACGTTACCCCATGCACATATCCTGCATCTTACAGGCTACAGGGGGCCCCCACCTCGCACGAGCCCACAGCTCAGCACACCCCTATCTGGAATTTACCCTCTGCAATCCTTGGTAAGTCACTTTTTCATCCATTTACCAGCCTCTGAGAGCTGTCACAAGGCTTAATTTCTTAAGAAGCACCAAGTCTCTGGATAGACTCAGAGGGAAGTAAAGCAATTGAGAAATGCCAGGCACTACCTTGAGGTTTCCTCCACCTGCTGTGGTGGCCCTGGCCAGCTCATGTCTCACCCATTGGGCATCTCTCCCCACCTGGCCAAAGCTAAAGGAACCTGGGGCTTGGCTCCAGCTCCTCCCAAATTGAGGGGTTCCTAAGAGCCCAGAGACCCATCATTCAATAGGGTGAGGGACCACCAGGCTGCTGCTGTGGCACTGCAAGATGTAGGAGACACTGACAGCTATGGGGAAGTCAGACCCATCTCCCAATCCCCTGTCCCTCCACAGCAGCAAAGGCCCTACCTGGAGAGAAAGTGAGGAGGGGAAACATCAGGAAGATATGGCCACAGTCTCCTACCAACACATGCTTTTCCAGTGCCCTCTTCTGGAAAACATTTTTGGCCCAAGCAACTGCTTCATATAAGGTGGTTTGAGACTGGTGGTGACTTGCCAAGAGCTGCAGGAGCATCCCCCAGCTCTTCACACCCAGGATCTGCTCTGCCCCGAGACTGGTGGACCTGTGCAGCTGCTCATGCCCTTCAGAAGAGCTTGGCCAGACCCTCAGGGCACTAGCCAGAAAAGAGGACGCAAAGGACATGCCTCCTTTTTTGTACCTGATATGCCTGAAATCTGTCCCTGACTGTCCTCTAGCACAGGGACCCAGGTGTCCTGAACTGGAGCACCTCCTGCAAACATTATGCTCCTCAAAGCCAGCCCTTGTCACCACCAGCTCTCAAGGATCCTCCAGAGACAAAAAGAGATGAATTAAACATTTTGGTATCCCATCCTTTTGAGGAGCTGATACAACATTGCTATTAATCATCTGCAAACAGCTAACGAATGCATCAGTTCCTCAGGTAATTGTATCCTGTGGCTGTTCTTGTCACCTCTGTCCCTTGGAGCAGCCCAGCCTTTGCTCAACAGTTCCATGTTGTCCCACAGCAGAGCAGTGCCTACCCCACTGGCCCCTGCCCTCCTGCTCCAGCCAAGGTCAGTCAGCCTGGACACTGCTGGGGACAGAGCCACAGGCTTTTCTCCAGCCCTAGCCGGAGCGAAGAGGGTGAAGAGGGAACAACAGCTTGTTTTGGAGTGCTGGAGCCAGGTGATGGCCATCGTCCTCATGTGAACCATAGCCCTTGCTTTTGAGCCAGTGCAGTGGGCAGCTGGCTCCTGCGGTGGTGGCACAGCACTTCCCTTCCCTCTCTCTCTGCTTTTCCAATGCCAAATTCCAGCTCAGACTATTCTGTGACTCTGTGGTCCCTGTTTGTTCACAGTCAGCAGAAGAAAATTTAAATTAAATTACATCTGCTGCCCATGGAGCCAAATCTAGAGGCTTGTGAGCCCCGTTATTTGCCCTGTTAACTGGCAGGGGAGGTGGTGTGAAATTCCTCAGGGATTTGGTGAGTGCCCTCAGCAAAGACAATGCTTTTACAGTGACAAGGAGGGCAGGTAGTGTCCTGAGCACCACCTGTGTGGGTGCTACACACTGGGACTGTTTTCCCCACTGCCTATTTGCTGTTATTTAGAAAACTTTCTGTAATTAATGCCTGGTTGTGTGATGACATACACACACCCCAAATATATATATATATTTAAAATATTTTAGGATATTTTATTCCTTCTTTCATTAAATTATTTTAACCAAAATCAGCAGCTCTGTCTCCTGACATTTCTTTTCCCTGTGTCCCAATTCGCCTTTTGTTTATTATCTGCTTGATCTTGGTGTTTTCCTTTATTTAAATCCTTCAAAGGATCCTTTTGCAGCCACAGACTGGCCCCCTTCACCCCCAACCCAGCTCCAGAAGCTGGGGGCTGTGGAGTGGACAAGGGCATCCCATTGATCTGCTTCTGCCTGAAACACAGTGGGTTTTCCAGCTGAGCTTGGTGGGAGAGGTGGGAGGATGGGACCTCTGAGGCCAGCGACCACAGCCTTTTGCTTTGGGTACCTCCATGAGAGCATCCCACACCCCACAGCAGCCAGCATTTTGCATCACTTTTCCTCACGCAGGACTGAGGGTTTTTTCTACCTTGCAGTGCTCACTTGCCAGCTCTGCAGGAGGGCAGGGGCTACCCAGATGTCTACCTTCAGACAGCCATTAAAATAGCCTTTGGTGACTCGGAGATCGGGAGGAGCACCCTGAGCTATGCCCTGCAGCATGGGCTGCAGAAAGGCTCCTTGCCTCTCTTATAAATGCTCCAGAGGCAGCAGGGTGTAAAAATCCCCTTTTCAGCATGGCAAGGGCAGCTCCATCCTCCCACAAACATTGACAGGACTCAGTCCATAGGGGATTGTGTCTACCATGGGTTGAGGCTCAAACTTTTTAAAGAGAAGGGGAGAGGCGCAGAAAGTGTCTGTCCTGGCAAGAGCAGAAAGCACAGTCGTCCCAGGGCTAAACAAAAAATGGGTTGAAAGGATCAATTGATACCTTCTTACACCTTCCACCAAAGCCAATTTTTAAAACAAGCCAGCAATACAAAATGACCTTACAGTGGAAACAGCTACCAGCCTCAGAGCAAGAGCAGATGGGAAAACGGTGGTCAGTGTTACGAGAAGTGTTTTGGATAACACACTCGGGGGTCAGGGATGGAGGCAGGGGCAGCACCGCTGCGGACAGCAGCCAGTGCCGACCAGCCGAGCACAGGGGCTGCGAGAGCCGCGCGAACGGATGGCTCCGAGAGGGACAATTGCCCCAGAGCGTCACCCCACCGGCACTCGGCTGCGACACACTCCGGGTCCCCTGGCTCAGCGGTGCCTCCCTCCAGCACCTGCCAAAGGCATCGCTCGCAGCCGCAGCCCTCCGGCCTCCTGCGGCCGCTTTTTCACGCTAAGGCTGCGGTACCGAACGGGGGATACCGAACGGGGGGTACCGAACAGGGGGTACCGAATCGGCGGCGGGCGCGGCGCGGGCCGTGCACCTGCTGGCAGCTGGCAGGGCTGGGGTCTCGCACATCGCCCCGCAGGTGGATCCCGTCCCGGGAGGCCCCACGGGGGAAGGGTCCCGGGGGGCACAGCCCGCGCAGAGGCTCGGCACGCCCGGCGCTCGGCAGGGGCAGGGCCGGGGCCGGGCCGGGCCGGGCCGGGCGGGGCGGGCGGGGGGCGCGGCGCCGTGCGCATGTCCGGCGAACGTCACAATAGCGGCGTTGGGAGCGCGCCCGGTCCCAGCCGATCGCGGCTGGTTTGAGCTGGTGCGTTGCCACGGCGACGCCGCGGCGCTATAAATAGGAGCGCGGCGGCCGTGGCGAAGCTTTGTCAACCGCGGCGCCCAGCTCGCCCCGCCGGCCCCGCTCCTCCTCAGCCGGCCCGGCGCTCTCGCCCGGCTCCGCGCACCGCGCCCGGCTCGCAGGAGGAGGGGGAGGCGGCTCGGAGCGAGGGCATCGGCCGCCGCCGAGACTTGACAGCAGCTCCGCCACCGCTGCCCGAGGCGAGGCGAGGCGAGGTGAGGCGGGCGGCGGGATGTGCCGGGGAGCGGAGCGGAGCGGAGCGGGCGGCGGGGCCGCGGCGGAAGCGGCCGGCGCGGAGCCACGTGTCTGCGGGGCCGCTGCCAAGCGGCGCGGCCCGGGCTGGGCGCCGGTGCTGCCGCTGGGCACGGGGAATCCCCGGCCCCGGCGGGGAGGCAGGAGGCTCCGGGCGGCTGCGAACGGGCCAGACCGGCTCGCCTGGGGAGTGTTGGCGGCGCGTCCCGGCAGCGGGGGAAGGCACGGCCCCGCCGTGGCCGCCGGGCTGTTTCCGGGGTGGGGAGAGGCAGGTGCGTGGCAGGAACATGGCAGGAACAGGGCTCGGGGCGCCCGGGCTCGCCCTTGTGCCGAGCGGCGCCGGGGCGCTGCCCCCCTGCACAGCCGGCGGGCACTGGCCTGGGCCGGCAGCGAATCAGAGAATCACGGAGTAGTTTGGGTTGGAAGGGACCTAAAAGACTATCTAGTTCCAACTCTGCCTACGGCAGAGTCCTTCCACTGGACCGGGCTGCTCAGAGCCCCATCCAGCCTGGCCTTGAACTCCCCGAGGATGGGGAGGGAGCCCTTCTCCCGCGGAACGCTGCTCCCCCGGGGCTGTCGGGGTGGGGGCCCAGCCGCAGGGTGATGGGAGCTGTGAGAAAGGTGCACCCCGGGGCTGACAGGCGGCTCCGCGGGAACCGCAGTGTCAGGCTGGGCGTGCAGTGCCCCGCTGCCGAGCCGGGCAGCGCAGCCCCAGCCCGGCTTGTGCCGGCTCCGCTGCGGGACCGTGTGGCTTTGCAGAGAGAAGCGCCGTCAGTGGGCGCAGGGCAGGCGGCCCCGTCCGTGCCCACCGCGGCCCGCAGCGCTCTGCAGACTCCGGAGTCAGGGCGCCTCGGGCACCTTTTCTAGACACTGCTTGGCTGTTTGAGCACAGAGCCTGCAGGCATGACTCAGCTTTGTCTAAATACAGCTGCTGAATAAAGGAATATTCTGGAGAACAAATTCTAAATGAGCATAAATTGCCTTTCTTTTGGGGAGCTGCAGACGCTTTGCGCGCAGTCCAAATAGAAACATACTTTGGGAGGCTACAGTTTGTACCTACATGATCGTGTTCTGTCTATATTCTGTGTAATTACACTGTAGGTAAAATTATACAATGAGGTAGAGATGGAATGCTTGCAAGAACTTATTAACAAAATCTGTTGTGGCCAGTAAAAGTAATTTCCCTTTTATATGTTAATAGGAAAAGTGCTTTTCATGCAGTGCTCTGCAGAGGGGAGGTTAAACTGAATTGTTCCTGATGGTATTTGCTTCTCTTAACCACAGCTGAAGTCCCTGAACTGCTTTCTGCAAAGCTGCAAGTCTATGATGAGATGCAACTTCTCCTTAGTATCAGGCACCTTCTTGAGAAGTGTTTAATTTGCTGTTTCTTATGGTCCTTTCAAAGAGGCTTTTAAGAGAAGACTTTAATCCAGCTTATGGGAGAATTATCACTGCACGTGAATGAGAGCAGGGGGAGAATGAGGTTCAGTGGATTGTTGGGTTTATTAGAATCCAAGATTAATCTAGTTTGAATGTCAAGTTTGATTTGTCTCTCGTAAGTGAGAAATGATCAAAAGATGGAAAGTAGTTCTTGTTGCCATATGTTTCTGAAGGTTGAAATGAAGTATAATTGCTGATGTTTCAAAGTTATTCACGAAATAAAATTCAGTGAATTTTGTTATACACATGTGGAATGAATGATTTTGTTGGTCTTAGAACCTTGTTAATCGGTAACAGCTATAAAACATCCTTTTTCAGTTGGTTTCTAGCCGGATTTTTGAAAATAGAAGAAACAGTAAAATAACTTAAAATTAGTGAATAATTCAGAGTTTGCATAATTTTCAGTCCTAGTCTGCATGACTAGTTTGAGTGTAAAAAGTGCTGAGAGAAGGAAGAGGGCTGGACCCTGTTACATGAAACCATATCTTCCCTAAGAGTCACTTGCCATGCTGAGCTCTTTAAAAGGTAGCACACACACTGCTTAACAGCTTGATGGAGAATGCTGTCGTTCTGTATTTGGGCCACCCGGTAAAAGGGTGGCCCATGGACTTCTGCATGGATGGAGAGGGGTGTGCTTTTGGTCTTTTGTTCTTGTTCTCAAGGGACTTTCTACTTGGCAGGTAGATTTCTGTTAGCAATGAAGATTTGTAATGGACTGCTGTAAAATCCTGTTCTAAAGTGCTAATTGGGGTCATTGTTAAGACTTTGTCTGCAGGTCAGGGTTACAAACCAGTCTCTTAAGTGGGTATCTGCCGCTCATGACAGCTGAGGTTTTCATTTAGCTTGGAGGTCTTGAGTAGAACAGGGGAGTTCTAACTACCAACAAAGCAACTTCAGGGAAAGCCCTGTTCTCATGTCTGCTTTATGCATAGTCTGAACCGTAGTGAGAATCCAGATATTTACCTGGCTTGGACCTAATGAGAGTTGTTACTACCCAGAAGTCAGTAACATTCTTGGAGTCTGTTGGTAATAACAGGTAAACTTTCTTCTGAAACTGGTGGGCTAAAATAGCACTTAAGTGTTGGTTTAAAAAAAAAAAAAAAAAAGTGGTAAATAGACACTAGTCATATTAATAGCTCTGATGTAGAGGTGAAGAAAAAGACAGCAGAAACTTCCAGGGAACCAGATTCATATCTGACAGTATTTATTTGATTGTTTTTTTTTCTTTGAGTAGATTCAGAACATCATACAGTTGCTGAACAGAGAACTTGCCTTCCAGCTAGCAAAATTATTTTGGCCTGCCTTCTTGGTTCTGATTACATCTGTTCTGTCATTATGCAACTGCCTGATCTTTGCAGCTATTAGTGATCACTGTAGGAGTTTTATAATTGTAAATGGTATGAGCACAATGTAATGGTCATCTAATGACTACATGAATCCAAGTGAAGCATTGAATGTAAACTATATGAATTCAAATCAAGTAATTATTTATTTTTTTTCAGCAGTTCATACCTAAGTCCTTTCACGTAAACCTGAAATCTTAGAAGTCATGAGTAACTTCAGCAAAGAAGAATTTGAGTTGACCTTCCTTGATGAAGGCTTTACTGCCAAGGATATCCTTGACCAAAAAATTAATGAAGTGTCATCTTCTGTAAGTATGATGCGAAAACCACTACATTTCATGATACTACAAACTTATAAACTAACAGAACAAGTTGTCCCTGCAAATGATCTGCTAGATAGCCCCCCTCAAACACTGACCTCTAGGCTCATGCTGTTATCTATTGTTTGTAGTGTTAAGATGTGTGTTTGCTCTAGGATGATAAAGATGCCTTCTACGTTGCTGACCTCGGGGACATTGTGAAGAAGCACGTGCGGTGGCATAAGGCCCTTCCTCGGGTGACCCCCTTCTATGCCGTAAAATGTAACGACAGCAAAGCTGTGGTGAAGACACTCGCCGTTCTTGGGGCAGG
The DNA here is from genome assembly GCA_036630365.1 of Acanthiza pusilla. Classification (NCBI taxonomy): domain Eukaryota; kingdom Metazoa; phylum Chordata; class Aves; order Passeriformes; family Acanthizidae; genus Acanthiza; species Acanthiza pusilla. The sequence goes on from JAXCHO010000036.1 coordinate 6,290,269, forward strand.
ATTTGACTGCGCCAGTAAGGTGAGATCTCGACTTGTGTTCTGGACTGTGACGTTAGTATCTGTTCAGCCTTACGAGCATGTTTGTATAAAATGAAGCATAACCAAGTGGTGTTGCTTTTGTTGTTCTGATTGCATTAATCATCCATCTAGATACACCTTTCACAAGCATAATCTTTTCTTTCTTCAGACGGAAATACAGCTGGTACAGAGCATTGGTGTACCTCCTGAGCGAATAATATATGCAAATCCCTGCAAACAAGTATCTCAAATCAAACATGCTGCCAACAGTGGTGTACAGATGATGACATTTGATAGTGAGGTAGAGCTAATGAAAGTTGCAAGGGCCCATCCAAAAGCCAAGTAAGTAATGCTAATTGTTTTATAATTCTTCCTTGGTTTCCCAAGATACAGAAATATCTGCTTTATCTGAAATTTGTTCTTCATTAGTTCAAGATAGTCGGCAAAACTGTGAGATAATAAACATACTTTTAACCAGTGAAATCTAATCTTGTAGAGCTTACTGGTGGTTTAGGAAGAGATACATAGAGCAGCTCATATCTTTAAGCTCAGTCTTATTCTGAGGTCATACCTGCCTGATGATGATGATGTCTGTCATACTGAAACTTAACTCCTCATTTTTTGCTATTTCTAGGTTAGTCTTGCGCATTACCACTGATGACTCCAAAGCAGTCTGTCGTCTGAGTGTTAAATTTGGAGCTACACTTAAGACTAGCAGGCTTCTTCTGGAGCGTGCAAAAGAGCTGGACCTTGCCATTGTTGGAGTTAGGTGAGCTGACAATATCAAAACACAGTCATATTAAATAAGTTTCTTTAAATGGTCTACCTGACAATAGAGATGCCTTTGCGTGTGGTGATATGACTTTATACAAAACTTTTTGACTTATTTGCCAAATGGTAACTGATAGTTTGTATCTTTTTGTAGTTTCCATGTTGGAAGTGGATGTACAGACCCAGAGACCTTTGTTCAAGCCATTTCTGATGCCCGCTGTGTGTTCGATATGGGAGTAAGTCTAGTTCTACTTTCTCTGTAATTACTGCTCAATTGTTGTGGCAAAACTGAATTAAGTGTACAACTTTTATGGGGTTAAAAGCTAGCTAAGTCACTGACTTCATGTTGTTGCAATTTTTGAGGTCCTGGTAACTTACTTTGACTAGTCTGGCAAAACTCTTCTACAGATGCACTAAAATTGGCAGCTCTAACTCAAATGACTATTACTTGAACATGATGAGTTAGCTCTGTTCCAAGTGTTAATAAAATGACTTCACATTACCTTTTAAGCTAAAATGATAAATAATAAATGGATTTCTTGACAGTGTTGCTGTTAATCTCATTTTTAGGCTGAACTTGGCTTCAGTATGTATCTGCTTGATATTGGTGGTGGCTTCCCTGGCTCTGAAGATGTCAAGCTTAAATTTGAAGAGGTATAGCTTTGCTAAGAACTTCTCAGTGTTGATCTGGATTAAATAAAATCTTGCTTTTTCTGTTTGTATGCAGACACATTTGCAAAAATGTGTCTGTTTGGTCAGAAATGTAATTATGAGGAAAAGAGGAATTAATCTGAAAACTAAAAATTAGATGAACTCATTAGATACATAGCTAGATGACTGCATAAACATGCAGAAGTCTCAAACAAGTAAATTAGGTTTTAATTACAGGCTTGATTCTTACTGCCATAAGGCTTATTCCAGTTGATGCTGTACTTCAGACTAAATAGATTGGCACTGCTCCCAGATAGGGTGAAAAGGTAGCCCTGAGCCCATAGTGTCCTTACGGGTGGCAGCAAATTAGGTCAGTGTCCAATTTGGTTTAGAACTAGCTTTTGGATAATTTTTTAATTGTTCAGTGTTTTCCAGTCTGCTTTCACTCAGAAATAGCTCTGTTTTTAGAAGAGACAAGGGGGCTGGATGTTAATAGGACTTCCATTTAAAGCAGTGTTGTGGGAGCACCTTGCCTTCTAATTCAAGGTGGTGTTAAATGTTGTAATATATTAACACAAGGAGACAGTAAGTTACATAAAAAGTTTTCTCATAATAGTGTTAGCTAACATTGTAGCACTTCTGGTTCCTCCTAATGAAGTCTGGCTTCTCATAGTGCAGTGTGGGCATAGGTGAGGCCTCAAGAGCAATTGGTATCATTGGGCTCCATGGTATGATGCAGTCATGCTGTGGCTGGAGGCAGCTTAATGATAACTTCAGAACTTGGAAATAACTGTTTGTGAAGGCAACTAAATTTCAAGCATGATAGTAAAGCCCTCCCTATTCTTATGATCCCATGAGATGACCTGTTTAGGATTCAGTAAGCTGGGGAATAGTGCATGAGCAGCAGCACTACAGGTGGACTACAAATCAAATCTGGAATGTGGGGACTTGCAGGGCATTAATGTTAGTTTAATGAGCCTAGGAGGGATGATTTCCTTTAGGCTCAACTATGACCTGTTTTGTCACTTAAACTTTAAGCTGTAAGTGATGTTTGCTTTTGTTACTTTGTGTAAAATTAGTTGCAAACAAGACTTTGAGGAAAGAAAAGCAAAAGCCGTCAGTAGAAATTACAACAGATGTTAATAGATGTTACATTTCACCAGTATATAATTTTGAACTTGAGGGTCTTGCTTCTTCTCAGACTTCTAATATAGCACCTGAGTAGCTGCTGAAATCATAGTACTGGCATCTGATTTTTCCCTAGATCACAAGTGTAATCAACCCAGCGCTGGATAAATACTTCCCTTCAGATTCTGGAATAAAAATTATTGCAGAGCCGGGAAGATACTATGTTGCATCAGCATTCACGCTGGCAGTCAATATCATTGCAAAGAAAATTGTATTAAAGGAGCAAACAGGTTCAGATGGTATGTAAATCTGGACCTAGTCTTAGTTCTAGCCAACTGTATGTTTCTTTCCAAACATTTTCTCACTGGTGTCTCAACTTTTTCCAGACGAAGATGATGCAAACGACAAAACTCTTATGTACTATGTGAATGATGGAGTCTATGGATCGTTCAACTGCATCTTGTATGACCATGCACATGTTAAACCAGTCCTGCAAAAGGTATGCCCATTCAGAAGTACCTTATACTAGTCATGTATCATGGATGTAGGAGATGTAGGACTGTCACAGCAGTCATGTCTCAGTTCATGGCTCCCTTCATGTTACCAGAGTTTGGCATTTAACTTCCAAAACATGCAGTGGAATTAACTCAAAGCCAGAGGTGAAAAAGAACCTGCAAGCAGCTCTTCCTCCTCTTCAGAGGTGGAATGTTACACTAACTATGATATTACTTCTGGAAGCTCTGTTTTGATTGTCAAATAATTATATTCTACTCTCCTCTTTAGCGGCCTAAGCCAGATGACAGCTGCTACTCCTGCAGCATTTGGGGACCAACCTGTGATGGCTTAGATCGGATTGTTGAGCGTTTTAATATGCCTGAGCTGCAAGTTGGCGACTGGATCCTGTTTGAAAACATGGGTGCCTATACTGTTGCAGCAGCTTCTACTTTCAATGGATTCCAGAGGCCAACAATACACTATGTGATGTCGAGACCAGCATGGTTAGTAACTAAATATCTTCAGTACTTTCGAGATCACTGTAATGAATAGCTCGTACAGTTGGCTACCCCTTAACAAGCAAGGCCATAGTTTTGGTGCCACAGCTCTTGTAAAACGTCCTGGTGTGGAAGAAGGCAGTGCCTCTGAAGGTTTTTGCTGTGTGCTTAGAACAATGCTGATGCTACTAATTACTCTTCTCTGTTGCACTCACTTACAGGAGAGGTGCTTTTAAAGGGGAAATGTTAGCAGTCTTCATTCATCTGGGCTTCTAGCTAGAGTTCTCACTTTTGTACAAAGTACAGAACCATTATAAATTCTTTACATTTAGCTTCTGTGACCACTAATCAGAGACCAGTCAATCACAGTTCTAATAATATGTTGTCTTCTGAATTAGTAGCTTACTAAATCCTGACTGCAGGGTGCAGAGACATTCAACAGTGTTGCTTCACAGTATGATCTGTATGTTTGTTTGAGAGCTATTCCTTGGTTTAGGTTGTGCTCTGGCTCAGTGCTCAGTGCAGAGTGCTAGATCTCCATGGGAAGTTATTAAACAGGTAAGCAAAGAAAGCAGGACTACCTGTTAAGTGCAAGGATACTGTGAAATTGCAGCTTAAACAGCAGTTTAAAGTAACTTGTGTGCTCTTCAGTGCAACACAGGCTAATGAATTGCACCTTCTATAAAAGTGGGGTTTCTTGTAAGGGGAAGCCCTTACCTCTGTACTGGCATCTGCCTATTGAACTGGCAGAGGGCTTTGAGGTTGAAGAGTTACCCTAAAGTATGGTTAGCTCTGCTGTCGTGTTGTTTTCAAATTTATTGAAAATCTTCAAGTTCAGGGGAATTTCTGCCATAAAAGTAAGAGGAACCTTCCTCCATTTTTTCACTAACCCTGCCAGTATAAGCAAGGCTTGTATTGTTTCTTCCGCTTTGTGAAACCTCCCATCGATTGAAGCATTTTTCAAACCACATGAAGTTTTTAGACTTCCCTTAAGACTCCAAAACTGTGTCTAATTGAACTAAAAATGCCTCTGCAGGAGAACAATTAGCTTTTTCGCTGTTGCACTGGGTTTCTGTTAAAATTTAATACTTGGTCTGAGGCATGCTGAGCTTAATTATGCAGACATAACTGTCATCCAAGGCCACAGCACAGCCTTCTTTCAGCCCTGTGTGTGTTTTCTGTTTTGGCAAGAGAATTCTGTGATGTAAACTGGCCCTTAACTGAGAGGGATGCATCAATGAGATTATGGTGCAGATCTTTCTAGGACAGGCAAAAGTCTTTTGGAATGTCATCTACTGTTATAAAGGTGTACAACTAAATTTGTGGCTAGAAACTGTGAAAGATAAAGATCAAGATGATTACATGTGTCGAAGTAAAAGCTAGTAATACATGAGGAGCCATGTAGTGGCCCAGCTGTTTGCCCTGCATACCTAACATAGCTAGAACTATAACACCAAGCAGAGTGTTGGTGTTGACACACCAGAGGGATGGGGTGCCATCCAGAGGGGCCTGGACAGGCTTGAGAAGTGCGACCGTGGTAATCTCATGGGGTTTAACATGACCAAGCGCAAGGTGCTGCACCTGGGTCAGGGCACCCCCGGTATCAATGCAGGCTTGGGGGATGGACGGATCCAGAGCAATTTGGGGGTGCTGGGGTTGAAGGACTGGACATGACTCAGCCATGTACATGCTAGAGAGAAAGAAAGAAAGCCTTGCAGCCCAGAAAGCCAAACGTGTCCTGGGCTGCATCCAAAGCCCCGTGGGCAGCAGGGGAGGGAGGGGATTCTGCTCTGCTCTGCTCTGCTCTGCTCTGCTCTGCTCTGCTCTGCTCTGCTCTGCTCTGCTCTGGTGAGACCCCACCTGCAGTGCTGCATCAGCTCTGGAGTCCCAGCACGGGAAGGCTGCTGAGTTGATCAGAGGGATGGAGCACCTCTGCTATGAGGAAAGGCTGAGAGAACTGGGATTGTTCAGCCTGGAGAAGAGAAAGCTTTGGGGTGACCTAGTTGTGGCCTTCCAGTACCTGAGGAAAACTTAGAGCAAAGATGGGGCAAGACTGTTTACAAAAGCATGTAGTGACAGGATAAGGAGTAATAGCTTCAAATTGAAAGAGATGCCCCATCCCTGGAAGTGTTCAAGGCCTGCTTGGATGTGTCTCTGAGCAACCTGGTCTAGTTGAAGGTGTCCCTGCCCATGTCAGGAGAGAGTTTGAAGTAAAACTTCAAGGTCCCTTTCCAACCCAAGCCGTTCTATGAATCTATGAATTAAGTCAAAAAACTCAGTCAACTGAAGTTCTTCTGAGGTTGTGTTGTAGTATAACCCCTGTCTGAGTATAGAAATAGTTGTGGTTCTCACTGGTCAATTCCTTTCTATTCCTAGTCTGTCATCCATACTTTTTCTTGATTCAAGTTACCCAGGAATGTGAGGGTGTAGGATAAGTGATAGTCAAGTTGTCAGGGATTTTCACATCTGAAGTTCTGGACTATTGAGCACTAAGTCAGTAAATCTGTATAGCATGAGGTATACAGATGTAGCTACAGGTAAATAGGTGCATCTTTACAGATTTAAATCCTACACAGAAATGGTAAAACCAACTTGGTATTGGCACTTACTCTGAAGCCTAGCCAACCACAAGTGACCTGAATGGATTCTGCTTTTATTGTTTTTATTCTTTTCCCCTATGATAATAATATCTGGATTGCAGGTGGTACATAAAGAGTTCATTTCATACTCAATGAGAATAAAAAAACTGTACCTTGCTTATATTATTAGGTAGATTGCAATGAAACAGTTTTTTACTTTTTTTTTTTTTCCTTTCTAGGCAACTAATGCAGCAGATCAAGGAGCAAGGGTTCCTAGCTGAAGTGGAGGAGCAGGATGTTGCTAGTCTGCCACTCTCTTGTGCCTGGGAAAGCGGAATTGAATATCCAGCAACTTGTGCTTCAGCTAGTATTAATGTATAGGTAATATTTAGTAACTAAGTGCAAGGGTAGTCATTGAATTTAGGGCATTTGGGGGACCGTTAACTTAATTCTTGGTAGAATTTTTAAGTGTTTTTTTTAAATTAGGTTTGGCATAAATGCAAGAAAAATGACTAGGAGATGGGTCACAATTATCTGTGTTCCTATGGAAACTATTTGAATATTGTTTTATATGGATTTTTATTCACTTTTCATGTATGCTACTAAAGACTGACCCTCAACTGTCAAACAAGTATTTGTAGCTTGTGGATGGCAGAACGGGCTAAGCTTAGTGCTTTGTGACCTACCTGTTTTAAAATAAAGTATATTGAAATAATTGGTCCTGTGTTTGGTTAATCTGTAGAAAATTAATGTATCATGGATGGCTCTTAGAGCATATATGAGGGCAGACCAGATGCTGCAAGTGCCAAACTTACTATTAAATGCTATTTCCCCTATTCTTGCCTCCCAACTGAAGTGAAGGAAACCCTCAACGGATAGGGAAACTGAACTGTTTTTTTTCATATATGATTAGAAGAAGGTTGACTGTCAACAAAGTGAATACTGTGTGAATTCTTGTGAATTCACATTTGTTTTTCACTACTGAACATGAGGTTAACAAGTTGTATACTGCAAGTTCAGTGCAGTGCTGGTTTTCTGCAAGTTAGACTATAAGTGCTGTGTCCAGCAGTGACAGCTGTTTGTAAACACATCTAGTCATTAATGAGACAATACAGCACAGGCTCCATGACTGCCAGTGCCACACCGCTTGTTATGTGTGTGAGAAATAAAATATGTTACAGGAAGCCCCAGGAAGCTGAAATTAGGTGGCTGACAGGCTCTCTGACCTGTGTTGCCCAGGGCTTTAGTATAAAAGAGATAAGAAATAGGTCTTGAAATCATTTGTATGTACAATACAATTAGAAGCTCTTATTTAATGTTATGAAAAGACATACTGCCCTTCTGACTTTGGATTAAATGTGATAGATGACACTTAAATAGTAAATACTAGGAGCTAATACAGGGGTTGTTGGTGATAAAGTAGTCTGCTTATTGAAACAGGGCCTTCTGACTTATGTTTAACCTAATGCTGGTTTGCTACCACTTGTTGCGCTGAAATTGGAAAATGTTTCTGGCAAACTAATTGGTCCTAGACCTGGATTTGATGTGTTTGCCAGAAGGTCCTGGACTGCAGGCATGCCATGGCAAATGCCTGATGTGTAAAGAGAAAAATCTTAATGTATCAAGTAAATACATAAAGCTTAAGTTAAATTTTAAAGGGTTGTCCAAAGGTTGGCATTGCTGATAGAAGCAGTGGCTCTAGTGAGATGAGAAATAAAGCTGTTTTCTTACAAGCAGTTCTGAAAGGCAATGTTTAACCTCCATTCTGTGCTTTCAGCAGAAATGCTCCATTAGCTGAACTAGTAGGGTAAACAAGAGTGATTGTACCTCATTCCTGAGTCTCTTGAAGCAGCCTAAGGGACTTTTTTATTTGCTTTATCCCCCGCTCCAAGCTTGTGACTGAAATAGCACTTGCCTTTATTGTTAGGCATACGGCAAACTTCAGTACATACACGTAGTGGAGCCATAGCCTTAATCTTGTAGAAACAAACTGCATCCAAACCAGCATTTCCTTTAGCTTCTCCAAATACATCTGGAAACTTAATGATTCTTAAATGCCAGCAGAAGTAGTGAATGGTAACCAAGTGTTAATACTGTAACAATTCCACATCTAAATCTTGCTCTGTGAGAGCTAAGTGCATTTGAACAGGTATGCAGAAAAAACACTCTCTGAGAACTGCAATTTTCTAAAGGAGTTGTAGCTACTTTTCGAAGTGCCTGTTTGAAGGCTGGGGCTGTCTGAATCAGAAGGGAGTTCAGCTGTAGTGAGACCTCATGTGGTACCTGCACTAGCACCTAGTGTCGTGCTGGACAAGTGGCACAGTCTGGCTTCCTCTGCTCACAACCGGGGCAGACCATCTCCAGCAGGTAGTTTGAAGGCAATTACTTATGAAAACTAGTTAGTGAACTTCACTGAGAGGAAGATGGCAGGCTGCCAATTAATTTCTTCACCTGCATTTTACTTGAGTGGTTGTTTTAGCTATTTCACTAGGGTTTGTCTCAAAAATCCAAAATTTACATCTCTACTGGAGGCCAGGACGGTGGAGACATGCTAACCAGCATTTTGATCAACTCAATGCTCCCCAAAGGAGATATAGCTGACTGTAGTTCTTTACCTTTCTCTCCTATGGCAGGTATGTCATAGTCTTGGCTGATGCTCTGTAAGTCATGTCTAACGAGTGTGTTAGGTGTTTAAAAACTGCTAATCTGAAGGGTCTTCTGTGTAAAAAAACTCAATGGATTTTGCCAAGGGACTTTCTGGGAGTAATAAATGTTTACAGTAGTGCTGGTGTCCGTTTAAACAAGACTTGACTTTCTCAGATTGGGTTATGCTGAACAGATGTTCTGAGCTTTGGGATGCTTCATCTCAGAGTTGCCCAGCTCCTGGCTTCCACAGAATCTCAGCTGTCCATTTCCACTTTGTTAATTGACTTTATAATCCCCCAAGTGACAGGATTTGTTAGTAGAGTGACTGTGGGGATTCCCTACAAACCATGCTAGGAAAGTATGTTTACTGCTGGAAGCTGGAGCAAGGACCATCATGTAGAATGGTGAAGAATTGTTACATGCAAAGATGTAACAATGTAAGGAGTGTGCTCATGGTTTAGTTTGACCTCCCCTTGATGGCCTTTTGGGACATTAAAGCCTTTGCTCTGTTTTGCTGTGTTTATTGATCAAATCCAGTTGTCCTAACTGCACATCTTAATTATTCCTCCCTGGGGCAAGCTTGTCTGATACAGGAAGAAGGGAGGAGCTGCATGCCAGAAAAATTGAGATCAGCTGCATCTGTCTGATGTAATTAGCTCAACAAACAGCAAAGTTGGAGCCAAGAATAGCCTCTGCCTTTCAGCTTGCTCCTTGCTAGCCTTGCTCTGTGTGTCACTGTGGGCTTTGCTGGCTCTTTAGCAGGGGCTGTGGCATCCCTGCTCCAAATGTCCCTGGTGCTCACTTCACTCGCTGGCGTCAGCGATGGTGATGTTGATTCTCTTGGAATCACACTTGTAAAAAGAAAGTAATATCTGAGGCAAATACCAAGACATCTGTCTGAGATGGCTTCTCATCACCCCATTTTTCTGAACAGTGAAGCCACTTGAGATCTAAACCAGGTCTAGCTGAGACCTTATGTTTAGCCCCCATGTCGCCATACATGGCCTGTCCTGAAGTTCAGCTGACATTATTTGGTGCAAAGGTATATACCAAAAAAGCTGAGAAACACTGGTCTTCTGAAATTACATCAGGTGGAAAATCAAAGGTGGGAATGTTTTAAGGAGAGATTGGAGAACAGTGAAGCAGAGTGAGAGGAGGTTTTAATTTTTAAGCTGCTGACTTCTAGACCACATAGGCCTTGCAGACAAAGTGTGAGTGCACGATTCCCCATGGAAGGGTCAATTCTGCCACCTCACTTTCACCAGCAGAGAAAACCAGAGCTGGGACCAGTGCTGAGCAGGACCCCATGACTCCACCTGCAGGAGCAGGAACAAACCTGGAGCTGGAGGGAGCTCTTCTGCCACAGACTTCATTCCCAGAAACTACTATCCTTTAAGTTTTATAGCTAAACACAGCATCAATTTGCAGTAAGATTGGACAGCTTGCTTTCCAGACCCTCTTCCACAAAAAGAAAAAAAAAAAAAAATCATTATCCACAAGTATTTCAAGAGGAGTTTGGATGAATATTATTTAATTGACAAGAAGTAAAAGATCATCAATAATTGCAATAATTATTAGTTTTCATTTTCTCTTGAAAGAAGTACTGATCAGTACCAAAAAAAGTAACTTGCTTTGGAGAAGTGTCCCTGGTTTTGATATGCATCACCTGATTTTCTTCACAGTTTGAAGGCAGTTGGTATTCTCCATGGCCATGGTCTGGTTTCAGTACCCATGTCACAAATGCCTCCAGTTCAAATTTGTCTTTAACTCATTAAAACACTGTATTTGAGCACCTGAAGATGCACGGAGAGTAGGGAGCATATATGATGGGGCTGGGACTCAGGTTTTGTCAAGCTTTGCCCTTGTTCCTCAGTTGGTTTCGTAGCTCTCAGTACAGGAGGTGTTTAGAGCAACTAAACCACAGCAGTGCCACTTTTGGAGAGCTGATGATGAGCACCCAGAGCGGCACAGCCACCAAGATGATGTTGCCCTTTGCATGGTGAGTCTGAGGGTGAAGGTGAGCATTTGGGGCATGAACAACACTGGCCCTTTGAGTCCCCTCCACTTTGGCATTGAGAAGCCACCAGCATTACAGGGAAATCAGTGGCAAATGAAGGGAGCTCCCTCAGGGGAGCACACTGCAGTCTTGTGTGTCCATGTAGTCTTGCAAGTATTGCTACAGTCCAATAAATATTAGACCCTTATTTGCATGTGTTTCTTGATACTTACACTGCAGCAACAATTTTCCTCCATCTGTTAGTCTTTGCCTGAAGACAAAAGCATTAGCATGCTGAATCCAGCCCTTCTTCTTTTTCTCACTCATTTTAGGAATCTGGTCCCAGTCTAACCCACAGTATTCCCACAAAACAGAAGTGCCTTCCAGTTATAGTTTCTTTAGTTCATGCTCTCAGAGTGCTTTGCAAAGCACTAATTGTTTCACGCTGCTTTGGTACAGAGCCAACTGCCATGTTCCAGTCCAGAAAGCAGCCAGAAAACAGCAAGGCTGTGCAGCAATTCAGGGAGGGAGAGAAAGGCAGAGACACTTTCAGACCAGAGATGTACAAACCAGAGCTCCCAGCTACCAACACCTTATCACTGCTAGGAATGTGGAGGGTCAGAGTACCTTGAGAACTCAGCAAGCACTGCATAGGAGTTGAGAAAGGGCAACTGTGGCAGCTCAGTACAAAGAATTCCCAAAGTACTTCACAGGTATTATTTAATCTACCCTTAGACGTCAGTCCCCTACTGTGTGAGAACAGGATTTGGACATTCAGTCGGCTTAAGCATCACCCTTTTATATTTGTAAACTAAGCTCACTAGCTAGAAAGAACAAGATACTGGCAATCTTGCAAAGCACAGTGTTGCAATGCTTGAACAGGATAACATGGATGCAGTTTTCAGTAAGAACAGAGGTGCTGCTGCCCTTACTGGGAGGATAAGAAGAAAATCATCTATTGCATTTTTAGATTTAAAAAATCCTGCTTAAGAACTCTGTTTACTTGCTGTTAAGTATAGTTCATCAATAGCAATAGCATTTCACTGTAACAGCTCAATAAATATTTCTCAGCAACAACTGTCCCACTTTTCTGCAGTCAAAACATACATTAAACAATAAAAGCATCTGACTGAAGTGAAAAGAAAATCCAGCTTGCCAGAGACTGCTGGTTTGGGGGAGAGATTCTTCCTGCACCCCACCCGGATGGCTCCCAAATTCTGCAGGGGTCAGGTGCTATGGGACTCACCTGCTTCTGCCATCTGGGTTTCATTCTCCAGTGAGGTATTTGGGCAGCCTGGTCTAGTGGAACATGTCCCTTCCAGGGGCAGGGTGTTGGAATTAGTTGGTCTTTGGGGGTCCCTTCCAACCCAAGCCATTCTGTGATTCTATGATTGATTCTTTCCTCTGACTGAGGCCAAGGGAGATCCTCCCAGAGATAAGGATGTGGTGCCTAATTAGCCACGCAAGAGCCCACAAGATGGAGCTCAGCTCAAAAAAAAAATGCATCCAAGAAACCGTGTTGGTCAGAGGAAGGAGTAGGAAAGGAGTGAAATGGAAAGCTTTCAAATGAATCCCACACTGCTGTTGTTAGACCACAGCATGAGTGAGATGTTATCAGAGTGAACAAATGCAAATAAGAAAGTACAAGGAAAAAGTGTGTACAAAATAATAATTAAACAATTGCAAAGCTCAAAAAAACCCCAATCAAACAAAGCTTTCAGCCCATCCATTCGGAGATGGGAAAGAGAGGATTTGAGGGTTTTAATACACAGAAAACTTCAAAAAGAGCTGGGTTTTAAAGAATTGTTTATTAAGGCTGTTACCTCAAATGTCCCATCAGCTTCCAGTTTCCTGCTTGGAACCCAGTCTGAGGCTTGGCTGTTTCAGTAGCTATTTCTGTGGTTTTTTTTTATTCCTTCTTGCTCCTGGGGTTAATTTAGGTTTGCTGTTGTCAGGGTTTTGGGTTTGATTTTTTTTTTTTTTTTGGAGTAAGTGCATGGAACTGATTTATGCCATCCTTTGCAGAGCAGCTTTGCTGATATCAAGTGCCAGTGGACACAAGCCGAAACCAGGGAGTCCTCCTGGATGCAGGGAAAAACTTACCTCATGGGGCAGCCGGGACTGGGGGGGGTGGCCAGGCTCCATCTCCGGAGGCTTTTGAGACAGGACAGGTCAAGGTCTTGAGCAGCCATGAGCTGATCTTGCAACTTGCCCTGCTTGTGGCAGGAGCTTGAGCTAGAGACCTCCTGAAGTCCCTTCCAGTCCTAGTGTCCCTGTCCTCGCCCTGCTGCCTAGTGGGTCTGGCAGTGCCATGGGACAGCCCTGCAGCACTGCCCCCCTAATTCACAACGGGGTTTGCCAGCACTCCCAGCTCCTTGGCTGCCTTCCCATCTGTGGGGCTCTGCTTGGTGAGCAGGGCTTGTGCTCCAGGGCCAAAATGGATCTAAATTGGGCAGCAGCCTCTGAGGAGCTGCCGGAGAGAGAGAAGCCACTCCTGCTCAAAAATTGAAAAAGCAGTGGGGGTGAACTGGTAATGGATGCTAAACCAAAGCCACAGTGTGGCTGTTGGGACAAAGGGAAGAGACTCATCCTGCTCCATGAGGTGAAGAAGATTCCTCACCTAGGAGCCCTGTCCCTTACAAAGGTGGCCTCTCACCTTCCTGAAGCAGTTTTTCTATGTTCCCAGCTGAACATGCTGATCACTGTTTGCTTCTCCTCCCCAGAGAGCTACAGACATTGTACAAAATGTCTTCAAAAGCAGAGACCCGTTTGCAGCCTCAGGTCTAGGACAGTGGTGGTCTCCTTAGGACAGGGTGGTGGGAGGGCTGCTGAATCCAACAACCAGGCCAGCACCAGGGCACGAGGGATGTCCTCCCCCAGGAGAGGTGAATCTCAGGAGGAAGGATGGATCAGGAGGAGGAAGGACAGACCAGGAGGAGGAAGGATAGACCAGGAGGAGGAAGGATGGATCAGAAGGAAGGATGGATCAAGAGGAGGAAGGATGGATCAGGAGGAGGAAGGATGGATCAGGAGGAGGAAGGATGGATCAGGAGGAGGAAGGACGGATCAGGAGGAGGAAGGACAGACCAGGAGGAGGAAGGATAGACCAGGAGGAGGAAGGATGGATCAGAAGGAAGGATGGATCAGGAGGAGGAAGGATGTGGTACAGCAAGTGTGGCCCCACAGAGCCTGGGGGGAGCAGGGGAGAGCGACCGCCACATCTGTGACCACTGAGCTGCTGCACGTCCTGGCCCTGCAGCAGCTGTGGCAGCAGGCTTGGAAAGGGTGGGCTAAACGAAGAGACCTTAAAAGATACCTTCTGGGTGGCTCAGAAGAGGGAAGCTGCAGAAAAGCAGTGATTTTGACAGAGCACAGCCAGAGAAGGTAGTGTGGTGAGGGAGGAGTGGCGGCAGGCAAGGCTAGATGGCAGCAGCAGCCCACACTAGGGCCTGGCTTCTCCCTGCTGCATCCATCCATCCCCAAACTGGGAGTCTGTCTGCTGCCCCTGCTCCTCAGCAGCCCAAGGCCTTCAGCTCGGGCACCTCCCCGAGGCTGTGGTTCCTGCCCGCACACTGCATTCTTGGGAGGAGAGAGGAAATTTCTTTATTACCAGTAAATAAATTGACTGGCGCTGAGGCAACCTGAGAGCGAATCAGAGCTTGCAGGCAAAACATAATTCCTTAAATCTTTGGCTTTTGAGATTGAGGAAAGATGGTGGGGAGGGCAGAGGTCAGAGCAGAGAGGTCCAGTGTATCCTGCCCGGGGTGCATCCCTCCAGGGGATGCCAGCAGCTCCCGGCATCCTTCTGCCTGATGCCACCGAGTCCAGGGGTTTGTGGGACACAGCAGAGACTCCCTGAAGTGTCTGCAGCTGATGAGAGATAAAGGCAGGCTGGTAGAGGATTCCATAAAAACATCTGCAAGAGAAGAGCCCAGCTGTGTCCAGCTCCCTGCACTCCTGCCCAAATGCCCTTTCCAAGATTCCTGTGGCTCAAGGAGGGCAGATGGAGACAGATGTCTTACTGTGCCTATTGCATGTGGGAAATGGAGGTCACCCCTTCCCTAGGGCTGGGCAGCTTAATCCAGGTGGCCTTGGGTGCATCCCAGGACATGCCCTGGGAGAAGCCCTGACTTTCTCCCACTGCTGCTGTCTCCTGAAGAAAACAGGACAGAAGAAAAGAAAAGCATGCTGCTTGGGCAGGGGATTCCAGTGGGACTGCAGCAAGGCAGAGCACATCTCTTCTGCCCTGTCTTCCTGCTGCTGTCCCCACTAATGCCCAGGGACACCCTGCAACCATCCTCTGCCATCCTGCCAGCCCCTCTGTGCTTCCTGAGAGCCTGTGCACAGGTAGAAAGGGGAAAAGACAAAGTGAGAAGGGGGAAAATGCTACCCTGGTCAAGTTATTTATTACTATGTGTGTTAAGTGCTGAACTGCTGGTGCCTAATGAGTTTTTTTCCTGTCCTGAGCAATACCATGCAATAAAGTACAATTTATCTTTGGGAGAGATGGATGCAGCCGAGCCAGTACCAGACTTAGGACAAAAGAGCATTGACGTCACTCTCAGGAGTCCAGCAGCAGATGTTTAGCATCGTCTCCAGCCTCAGGCCAAAGGTACAAGCCTGGTACACAAATTATCAAGGCAGATTTGCTAGCCTGCATTAGCTGCAGGGTCAAGAGCGGCTGATCAAAATGTTCCCTGCCCACAGTAGGCAGCTGGGCAGCCTCTTGCCCCTGCTCTGCACTGATATGGCTGACACTGTACGTGATTTAGCCAGGTACCAGCTGCCATGTGGAGAGTTCAAAGTTTAAATTGTCAAGCAAGGAGCTAAGGGCAGAGAAGCATGGGCATGCAGGCTGCACAGGGGGAACACGCTGTGCCAGAGCAGAGGTGCTGGGTTCTGAAGGCCATTGTAACCCCACATGATGTGTGCAATGCCCAGGGAATCATTTTACCCACATCAGCACCATCCTAGACTGTAACGGTACCCAAAACCTTCTTTGTCTTGTAAGGTGAGCACTGAGCTGATATTTTCAGACCTCTACTCAAAGTGATCCCAATACCATTTAAATTTGGAGCTCAAAGTGTATGAATGGTTAGAACTACTGTTTATTAGACTCCTTTTTTTCTCTTAGTTAATTTTAGGTAACTTAACTAAGCTTTAGTTAATGGGTAGCTTTTCTCCCTCAAAATCAATATGGAGAAAAACGTCTGCAATATTTTGCCTAATCGCTAATGATCCTAAACAATCCTGTATCATCAGCAACCAACCTTCCTTCCTTCCTTCCTTCCTTCCTTCCTTCCTTCCTTCCTTCCTTCCTTCCTTCCTTCCTTCCTTCCTTCCTTCCTTCCTTCCTTCCTTCCTTCCTTCCTTCCTTCCTTCCTTCCTTCCTTCCTTCCTTCCTTCCTTCCTTCCTTCCTTCCCTTTTCAGACTATTTCAGAATGTGTCACCTCTTCATTCCTGTAGAGATCACAGATTTATCAGGCACAACTTCCATTTGTAAAAGCTCATTTTATCTCTTCCCTTTATAAACCACATTTATCTTAGCATCTGCAATGTCTGTACTTTGTTATAGTGTCTACCAATTTTTTTCTAGCTCAGACATGAGGCTGACTGATTTGGAGTTCCTCAGACCATGCCCTGGAGTAATTAAAAAAACCCCAGCTAATAATAATTCGGTGTTGTATTTGCCGGAGGCTGATTTAAGGAACAGGTTATACTCTCATCCTTCTATTCTTTGGGTGCACCCAGGTGGCTACCACCTGATCCAAGCAGTTTCTTTCTGTTCATTTTAGCAGGCTGTTGAGAAGTCTCTCCTGTGATATTTCAGGTGGCAGCAGCTCCTCAGCCTGGGTCGCTGTCACCCATAGCGGTGGTTGCAACTTTTGATTAAGGAAAAGAAATTATATAGCTTGGCTTCTCACTGCCATGCTGGTGGCATAAACAGTAAAATATTACAATTCTGGGATGAAAAAAAAAATGCTTGCTGCTTTAATATACGTGGATAAAGGTAAAAACATGCCTGGGTCAAATACATTCACTTCAGCTCTTCGCACCTGTATGAAACCCCAGCTTACCCAGGTACTCACTGTGCAACCCCAGCCTCTCTTCCTGCATACCACAGGGGATGCCTGTGGGCTCCAACTCATTGTAAATCACTAATTAGTCATCCAAGGTGCTCAGCCAGCCTGGTAAGTCTGTGGTCAATTCTCTGAAGTACCAATAATCCTCTCAATCCCGTGGGCAGAGCAAGTGAATTTTGAGCCTTGTTTTCAGAGGCAAGCCCACCATGGCAACCCCTGCAGCTGGGTCTTAACACTTCCCAGTGTTGCTCTTTTCCACATTAAAAATAATTTCCCCCTATTTTTAAGGAGAAGGCATGACCAGGAGGCAAGCTGGAGGGTAAATGTCACCACTATTCGATGATGAGGGTGGCTGCATATCAGCAGTGGGACAGACTCTCTCACCCTTCAGGGCCTGTTTCCAACCACCTTTTGATTAAGCACTGAAATCACTGAGTTTCAGAGGGCACTGAGCCATCCAGAAAAAGCTACCCACTGTGGCCATGAGCTTCTGGTGCAGGTGAAGGGAGGATGCAGGCAGGGATGACCACAGTGTTTTGGTGGCCCCCTCCCCTCCTCCCCACCAGCACGCAGAAGCTCCTCTTCTGTATCATTGCACAACATAGTAATGTGCCATTTTTCCTGTTCGTGTCCTTTTCCTTAATACACCCACAGCAGAGAAACCAACAGATCCAAGCCTGGCAGCAGCTTCTCAAAACCCCCCTAGAAATTAAAGCCATTTCCTAGAAGCATGTTTCTCTTACTTAAGGTGCTAATTTGTCCTTATTGCCACAAGGTGTGGAAATGACTAGTGATTGAAGGGTGATTTAAACCACATTACTGAGGAGGGAATCAACTTTAGCAGTCTAGCTTCAGAAAAAGCCTTTAAGACAGAGCTGTGCTGATGGAGGTGAAAATTTTGAAGTGACTCAGACTTCAGGTCAGAGGTGGGAATTGCTCATTCAAGGGAAGAACAAGGCAGACCTAGAGGCAGGAGGTTCAGCTTTATCCTTAGAAAAGTGCTTGTGAATATAAACCAATGCAGGAAGGAACCACACTGCCAGTGCCATCAGCTTCGTGCACTGCTGGTGGCATCAGCCAAGAGGTGGACATTGGCAAGAAAGTCCCCTTGTCACCCGTGCCTGCTGCCTGCTCACAAGTTCATCTGCAAGGAGGCTTGTTGAGATTTGGGAGATGCCCAAACCAAGCAAGCATGGGCTGCTGGAGGAGTCACTGTCAATTGGTGATGGCTCAAGTGTGAAAAGGAAGTTTAAAAATGCAGGCTACATAAGAGCACTGAAATTTGTAGCTGGGTGGAAGAAGCCTAACAAAGGCAGCTGGCCCAGAAGAAACTAAAACTAGAAAAATGATGGTGTGAATGATAAAAACAGCACAAACCTTGCTGGTAGAATCACAGAATATCCTGAGCTGGAAGGCACCTGAAAAGATCCTTGAGTCCAACTCCCAGCCTTGCACAGGACCATCCCCAAGAGTCACACCGTGTGCCCCAGAGCATTTTCCAAATGCTTCTTGAACTCTGTCAGGCTTGGTGCTGTGAGATTTGTTTTGAGAATCAGCAACCAGAATATGGAAATTCATTGTAATTGTCCTTCACAGGCCCCTTTGTCCCTTTCTCCATATTCTAGGTGATGCCAAATTCCACCAAAACATGGAGGAGAGTGCAAAGCAGAGACGCCTTGAGAGTAACTTTGCCAGACAATTGCTAGAAGGGAGCAGAGAAAGAGAGGACTTGGGTTCCTTCCACTGCATCCTCACCAGACCATCCCATGTATGGCTGCACTCATGCTGCTGGGCAGGGATGTTTTGTTCTTTTCAAGCATCCTGCCCAGTGTGGATGCTGTGAACTGTGCAGAGAAGGTGAACAGGGGGGCTGCAAAGTCACCCAAAGTGGAAAAAAATGAGTTGTTTTTCAAGCAAGTTGCTTTGCTTTGAAAGAAAAAAAAAAAAAAATTAAACTCCTGGCTCCTTTTTTGTGTTGCCATAGCAACTGATGTGGCCCTGGCCTCTGGTGTGTGGAGAGCATAACCTGGGTACCATGTGGTGGGCACACAGAGGTGCAGCCAGAGTGGCCAACATCTCCCTCACAGGAATCCCAGGGAAGCATCACACTCGAAGAAAAAAAAAGGGAAAAGACCTTTTTTTCTTGGTTTTTTTTTTCCCCACACAGTTTCTAGCAGCAGCGCTGGCAGTTATTAAATACCTGAGCAGACTCGGTGCGTTTCATCAAGTGAGCAACCCTGCAGGTTTCACCAGTGTGGCCCATGATGCCTTGGCCCCAAAAGATGTTGGGATCCTCATGGGAGAGCTGCAGCCCCAGAGGGACCTGCTTGAGGTGCCCTGCTCTAGGCTACAGCTGTCAGCAGGTGCCACAGGGGACTGGTCATGCCTGAAGGGTGGCTAATAGCACCAGCAGCTCAGTGAGAAGTGGATGTGGACTCCCCTGCCAGGTAGCTCGGAAGGGTTCAAGATCTGCTTTTAAGTTGACTTAAGCCACTCCTGCTTAAAAGTGAAGCTCTTTCCCTACACGATTATCTTCAGCCCCCAGGTCTCCCCAGGGAGGGCACAGCAGGGCTACAAAAGCCACTTTCCCCAAAGCCCACATTTCTCCAGCATGGTCAGGGTGTCTGGCAGCAGCACCTCCCTCAGGCGTCCCTGCACACGAGGCTGGTGACACAGAGGATGGTGCAGTGTGGGGTAACCTTGGCACCTGAAACTCATTTCACCCCAAACTGTCCCCAGCGTGCGAGCAGCTCTGCTCCTTGGTGTCACCACGCGCATGCAATGGCACTACCTGTGTCCTTTAGCAGGCATCAAACCTGCTTGCTGTGAGCATCACATGTGTTACTAATTCATACAGAAAGCAGCCAAGGAAAAGCCGCGGCTCTGCAACACCAACAAATCAGCTGAGTTTATTTTATTTTCTCCAAGGAAAGCATCTGCAGTGTTTGTTTAATTCCTGATCATTAATGGCATATTAAGGCACAGTCGGTGCACTCACCTTCTCCCTGAGGAACCAGCTGCCAGCATTGCGCCTGCTGCCCGTGGCATCCGCTCAGCAGTGGAATTTGCCCTGAAAAGGGTCCAGGAAAATATTAAGAACAAGAATAAAGAGGAAAAGCGTATGTGTTCATGCTGGGTCTGGTGGGAGGAAGGGAGAGTTTTTTCTCCCACCCCCACTTTATCACTGTACCTTTGCACTAGAGGGGACGGCAACGGTCCCACACAGCAACCCAGAGGGAGCTGGAGATGGGATGCCTGCTGCTCCTGTCAGCTGCAGCAAACGAGGGCTCAGTGTCCCCAAGAGGATGATGCTCCCCAGCTCCATGCTGTGATGTTCAGCACACGGCATTTCCCGACTCCTCCCAAAACACTTTAAAAAACACACAAAGACATCTTGCTCCCAAACAACCCAAATGGAAGACAAATTCCAGCTTCAGGCAGAGGATTATCTATACCAATTCCATTTCTCCCTAAGCCAGTTCTGTTTTTTCATAGGAGGGGATGAGCCAATATCCTGAGTTAGCTGGCACTCTCCTCTGAGCCTGGGCATCTCAGTGTTTCTTCAGACAAGCTTGATTTCTCTTATTGCCCATTATTCACGTTTGGTTTAAGACCTGGGTGAGGAACTCCCCATCCCTGCTCCACAGATCTCCTGCAGAGAGTCTCACGGCCACGTGCAGGAAGCGTGGGATGGGCTGTCCCTGCAGCCACCACCACGGTGAAGATGTAGTAGAAAAGTTCAAAGATGCAGTACAACAGTTCTCAGAAGCAACAAAGGGTCCTACAGAGATGAAAAGGAGAGGCTGCCTGCCAGAAACCTCCTTTGGAGCTCATGGCCTCTGGTGTGGGCTCAGCACAGTCCTGGTTACAGTCCAAACCCCATGTGGGAGGAACAAGGTGTTTGTTCTTGCACGTGTGCACAATGGAGACACCAGTGAGACATGGCAGTTTGCATCTTCTTCTCATGCAAACAAGTCAAGGAAAGATTGGAGGTCCTTTAGTACACAGAAGAAATGCATGGCTGCTCTTGTCAGTGAGGACAGGCTGGAGCAGAGCCATGCACACCCACAGCACAGTTCAGAATTATGCAATCATTTAGGCTGGAAAAGACCTGTAAGATCACAGAGTCCAGTAAACCATGGCCACATCTACATGTCTTTTAAATACCTCCAGGGATGATGACTCGACCACCTCCCTGGGCAGCCTGTTCCAATGCTTGATTACCTTTCCAGTGAAGAAATTTTTCCTAATACTCAATCTAAGCTTCCCCTAGGTTAACTTGAAGCCATTTCCTCTCATCCTGTCACTTGTTATTCATCCCCACCTGGCTCCAACCTCCTTTCAGGTACTTGTAGAGAGTAATAAGGTCTCCTTTCAGGCTACCTTTTTCCAGATGTTGCTGAAGAAATCTGGATTTGATCCTGTCTCAAAGTATATATATCCCCATTAGGCTTTAAGGATAATACTTATTTCACTTGGAAACTAAAAAGCAAAATGCAAATAGTGACTGGAAAAATGTCTGTGTCCTGACCTGGGAAAAACAAGTTTACATTTTGGGTGGCCTTGACATGATTGGACCCTTAGGCAGCTGTTGTCCCTGCTCCTGCTTTCCACTGTAGTGCAACTCCTTCCCCAGTGCTGGGAAAGAGCAGGCACAGCCAAGTGCCAGGGAAAAAGAGGCTTGCTTGCTGACACCTCATTTCCGGCAGAATAGCCTAGGTGACATTGCAGAGGCCAATTTCACCCAGGATGTTAATTTGTCATATTTGCTGTTAAATATCTGTGACCAACCTGGATTTAAGATTGTGACCTGCCTTCTGCACTAATTTTCCATACTGCTGCATGGCACAGTTTATGCAAAGGAAAAATTAAGGCAAAGGAAGCTGCCAAGGTCCTGGAAAAAGAGTTGCATTGTTTTGGAAAGGTAAAAAAATGCTGAGGTGGGAGCCCTGGGAGCACAGCTGTGAGCTGGCAGTGCTCAGAGGTTTAGTGATGCAGCTCCCAGAGCAAGGTACAAGGTAGAGAAGACACTAAAGCTGTACTCAAAGCTACAGTCCCACAGGCAGGGGGGGGTTGAGGGAGCTGAGTGTGACCCATGGCGTCAGTCCTGACCCACCCAATCCACAGCAGCACCAAACACCAAGGTGTGGGAACGTGCATGGAAAGCAGCAAGGAGGGGATCCTGCTTCTCACCTTCATGTGAGAGACAATTCCCTCTAGTGACAGCCCAATCGATACAGATTTTGTTTGTGATAAATTGTTCCTGTATCAGGAAGAGCCACCTTGCTCTTAAAATAACCCACCCAACTGGTGGTCGTGCCCTTGCCCGCCTGTCCCCGATGACACCAGGCAGCTGCCACGACAGCTCCGTGCCTCCTGCTGGCAGTGGTTTCTGACTCGTGTAACACGGCTGAAAGCCTGGGAATAACCCAACCCTGTGGTGAAGCACTGGCTGCCCCTTAGCCACAGCGAACATGAGTGCTCAGAAGTGTGTCTGCATCCAAACCACCGCACTGGATACAGGTAAGGTCTGCTTGCCGGCACCCTGCTCACAGCGACAGTCACGTCTCCAAAGCTTCTACACAGAGAGATGCTCTGCTCTCCCCTCCCACCCTTTTCCTTCGTTTCAGTAAAGCATCTCTCCTCCCAAAAGAGATAACAGCAATTATCAGGTTCATCAGCACTGTACGTGCCGCGGTGGAGCCCGGGGAGCTCAAAATGCCAGTCTGCCCACTGGACCATACAAGTCGATGGCTGTTCCTAACCTTTAAATATGAATAGAGGTGTCCTGCATAATGGATCGAGGACTATCCATGGAGACCATCTGCCCCGTGCTTGCAGAAATGCTCGCGTTGTTCCTCACAGGAGTTTATTACTCAGAGGCTAAAGCTAAAAATACATTGCAAAGGGCCTGATTTAAAAACAAAGGGCCAATTCAAACTTGGCAAGGGAGACACACAAGACCAAGCTCAAGCACCTCCGTTACCTAGGCTGGAATTAGGCTGCAACCAGACAGGCTTAAACTTAATGTGAAAGGCAATGACATAATTCTGAATTAGCTTAACAAGACCTGCAATTCATACAGAAAAGCCTGAATTTATGTAGTAATTAGCCAGAGCTTTCAGAGTGCTAGATATCTCCACGGCAAGAAAATAATCACATAGGTTATTAAAGTGAAGTAGAAATAGACACAGTGGTGAGATTTTTTAGTGCTAAACTACTTTTGCTAAGTTAGACTCCATTTTTGATTAAAAATACAATTCACCAAAACACTGTAGTCACTTATGTTGAAGTTTTCTATTAATCACTTGGACTTAATTTCCCAAGTGATTAGCCTCTCTACACAACAGCACTTCTACAAAAGACATTCCGGGGAGCCCAACAAGCAGTAAAACGCTCTTAGCTTTTCATTGATTTCTCCATCAGTTTTGAACTCTGCCTGTATCAACACTCAAATGACATCCTGGAGAAGGAGCCTGGAAATTGCTCTCCCCTCCAAGTCCTCATTACCAGTCAGGAAAGCAGAGACATCCGAGGAGGAGCTGTTCAAGCACAACCAAGATGATCAAAGCTACCCAGTGACTGTGGACGCACAACCTCAGCCTCTGAAGCAGGTCTGATTTTAACAGAGCTGCTTGGCAGCAGCAGATAAAACCCTTTCCAGTATTTAGCTGGCCTTTTAATTAAAAGGTTCTCCATATCAGAAGCCACCTTTGGAAAGCTCAGCCTGGTTGGGCTTCAGAGCATCTCTCATTATCACCGGGATGTCATGCATGACCACCTTTCCTGGGCGTCTTCCTTCACTTCTTCCCGAAAGGCAAGCTGGGACCATCTTACTCACATAATTTGTGCCAGTCCCAGTCTGTAATGAAATCTTACTGCCCTGAAAAGAAGAAACTCCTTTAAAGCTATGAAAACAGGGAGGGATAACCTAAAAAACCCCCAAATCTGGAACTGAAACGTTTAAAGAGGCAAAGACAGAAGAAATTGGGTCCAATGAAGCAGGACACAGTCCCAGTGTCTGCACAGGACTGTGCAGGGGCTTGTCAGACTGTGGCAGGCAGCAAACTCCATCATGGATACCCTGGTCCATTTCAGAGAAAAGATTGTAACATCAATGAAATGCGAACTTTCTCACCTCTAAAACTGAGTTCCCTTCACTTTCTTTCTGCAACAACATGGTCAAAATAGGCTTCCGTAAGATTTTCTTGCCCATATGAGAAGAGTTTGGGCTTTGTTAAACCTCTACTTAAACTTGCTACCCACTACAAACAGCAGTGGAAACCAGAAGAAGTGAGATGCCAGGAAAAGGCAGTCATAGTTCCACTTAGAGGAGCAAATGAATGACAAGTGCAGAACGACTGCATTTATGAATGCTACAGCAAAACAGTTTTTACATCTTTGGCACCCAAGATATCAAGACATGCTTGACCAAAAATATGCCTGACTTCTTTTAAGATCACACAAACAAGATTCAAATGTTGTGGTCCACCTCAGAGTAACCATCCTGGGACAAGGTCATAGGCATTTTTCCACACTCGCCTGAATAGAGAAATTATAAAGCCCATGGTGGCCAATTCACATCAAAACAACTGTTTTTGGACCCAGCCCGTGCAAGAAGACTCATTAGTGTAAGAACATCTGCAGCGTCTCTAACACCACAGCATCTTCTGGCAGACACACTGACAGCAGGAACACAAATGGGCTGGAGACAGGCTATCAGCAACCACGGAATTACATTTTTATCAATAGTTGGGTTTTTTTTGCGGGGCTCACCCTGGGAAAGCAGGCAGGCTTCTGATTAACACCCCTTTCAGGGTTGCCTCATCAGCAGGGTGTTGTGGTTGAAAGGACTGTTGGTTTAATTGCTCAAATTTGAATTTCCAGAGGTAAAAAATGAACACACTCTTTTGGTTGGCAGCACTGACACAAGTTTGCATTGTAGACCAAGTCTGACTAAATGTATTTCCATTTCCATATTGCAACCATTTTTCTCTCTTTCTTTTAATATTAAAGTATTATCACATAACCACTACTGGAACATTCTACACAGGAAAAATCCCTTCATTACATACTCAACATTTACCTCAGACCAAATAATTTGTTGATACTTTATTTTGCAGAGAGGGCAGGCTTATGTAGCTACTTGCAGACCTGATGAATGTGGAGAAAACTGCTTTATCAATGTCAAACATTAGTCCAACAGCAAATACCTGGTACCTGACAGGAGTTTTATTTTGTAAAGCTGTGGTCACAGTAGCCCAGCCATCAGGGCCAGCAGCTTTTCCTTCTTTGCCTTGAGCTGCTCTGCATCCATCAGAAATTGAGCTGCCACCTTCCTGCAGTGCTTACCCTGGACTCAGCTGGGATGGAGCTGGATCCCACAGGCACCCGCAGCCCTAACACCGCTGTGTAAACCCAGCCACAACAGCTGGCTCCCAAAATCCGTACATATTTACAAGGCAATGCGTCTCAGACAAGACTGGGAGGCGTTGGGCAGGGAGCCGTCCTTGCCCTTCCCCAAATACCTGATGCTAGGAACTTGGTGCGTGGCTTAGACTGAGACAGGCAGTGACAAGAAAAGTAGTCTTTTATTTCAATTAATATTTCTTGGCATTAGGCAGATATTAAATAACACTGGAATGCACAAGACTATTAACATATTGACAGCAAAAGGGAGGAGGTGTAGCCAAGTCGAGAACAGCAGTGCCAGTCACGTCACCTCGGGGCACTCAAAAGCCATTTAACGCAGCAACCACCAGAAAGTAGGACTCCACTGAGAAATACAAAATGAGGATGAACTCCTTTCAGGTCTTTTGTTAATACAGTAATGCTGGAATGACTGACAGTAAAAATGAACAAATATTTGCATTCAGGAATTAAACAGAGTGAAATATCCACAAACTGCTAGTCATGCATTTCTTTTGGAACAGCAATTTGCTAATGCATAAATATCACAAAAAAACAATCTCCAAGATTTGAATAAATCACAGACGACTAGAAGAAACAAAGCTTGAATTCTATTTTATGCCTTAAATAGATGACCTAAATATTTAAAATTTTACTTCACCATATATATATAATTTATATATATATTAAAAGAAAGTAAAGACCATTAGATAAGTGCAAGCAATTTTCCTCAAAAAGAAAATTGGAACCATGCCCAGGAAAGCTGCTTTTTTTTTTTCCTTTTTTCCTTTTTCTTTTTTTTTTTTTTTTAAACTTTCTACTCCATTCAGTCCATGTTTTTTTTTTTTTCTTTTTTTCCCCAACATAGTAATTTCTGAAGCAAAATAAATTATCTACCATCTGCTATTTTGGGTAAAAGTCCTACCTAGCATCTTCTCGGGAACTACAGGGACATCACCTTTCTTACGGACTAAGTGAAGTGGTATCTCACCAGCCATGGAACTCTCTCGTAGCTGCATGTAAACATACCTTTCGATTAATGTTTAAAATGTGCAGAGTGAATCGTAACATTACGGGGGAGCAGAAACGGAGCTGCCGCAGGAGAACTGCACTGGTGTTAGTGGGGGGAGCGAGGGCTGGTTCGCTCAGACACACACACACACAATCTGGCAACGGGATCTTATCCGCGGAGTGTGAGGGATGGTTGAGAAGGCATCCGTTTGCGAGCAAAGCTTGAAGGACACAAGCCGAGATTCTCTGAGCACACTGTCCGCTTTCATCAGAATTGACTCGCGCTACTGGGATCACACTGTAACAACCGCACGATGGAGGGATCGCTCTTGGCACCTTTGATGAACTCTTCCAGCGACAGTTTACCTGGCAGGGAGGAAAACCAAAATGGAAATCATTTTTCAGAAGTCAGTTGTTGCTGCCACCGTTGCTGTAGCAAAGAATCCCTCCTCACCGAGGCAGCATAACATCTATTTAATCTATCGAAAGGCATCGAGGGGAATTTAGTGCAATGCACAGCAGCTAAATCCTACTCAAGCCTTTAAGCCCAAATGCATTTTTCTTCTGCAAAACAATCCAGCATAATAATTGCTATTTTTTTCTTTAAAAAGACAGCCCCAAATCTAAAAACAACTGTTCTAGTATCATTTGGCAGCTTTTTGCTCAGAACCATACCATACAAATAACAAGACACATGAGCACAAGGTATGGTACCTGAACACATGTATGCTTTGAAATGATGCTTGTATTACTACAAGCAATTACTATTATTTTAAACCTAAATATTCCAAATATTCCCACTTGGTCCTCTTGTTTCTTGTGACACATCGGGCTGAGCAGTGATGGCTTCTCCTCCACCTACAAGGCTGAATGGGGTCTGAGCAACCTGATCTAGCTCAAGATGTCCCTGTTCACTGCAGGGGGGTTGGGCTAGATGACCTTTGAAGGCTCCTTCCAACCCAAACTATTCCATGATTCTACCTCCTGCTACATGCTGCTCCTGAGCATGTCTGGTTTATACATCTTCAGTTTAGGCTGGAGGCACTGACTTGGATGGACCCTGTAACAATCTGAGGGTCTGAAAAGTGATCTCTGGAGGAGCAACCATCCCAGCATCTCCTGGCTCCAATAGTCCTGTGGAATGGCATGGCACAGCATGGAGGAGATATTCCATCTGGTCTTTCAGACCATATCCTGGGGTGACCCAGCCCCCTGGCAGGTTTTTCCCAAGCTCAGGACCACTCCCCAGCACAAATACCATCAGGAGCCCAGGAACAACCCCTGCCTTGCCTGCTAGCACCAATACTCTCCTGCTCCAGCACTCTGAACCATGGCACAAATAGGATGTGGCAATATTAATGAGAAATGGAACAGTTTTCCCTGTGAAGTAAAGGAGACGAGCATTTGCTGCATCCCTGACATCATGTCTAGTGACCTCCCATTTAGCTCATGCACTCAGCACAACCTACCCTACCCTCACACAACACCCCAGGGCCGTCCGTACCCACCCCAAAATGCTATGCTTGAGGCAGGACCCACACACAAACATCTTGCATTTGGGAGGTGCTGCTGCCACTTTTGGTCACGTGCACCCAAAAGGAGAGAAGCACAGCTCATTGTGCCATTGTCACCAGCCCAGGATGCTACCAGCCTGCTGTGGGGGTGGAAGAGGAATGACTCTGGTGGCCAGCACCCAAAACAGGCTGGACAGGGAGGTTACCTCTCCCAGGTAACAAGCAATAGGGCGAGAGGAAATGGCCTCAAGTTACACCAAGGAGGGTTTAGATTGGATATCAGGAAAAATTTATCCACATAAAGGGCTGTCAAGCATTGGAACAGACTGCCCAGGCATTTAAGTGTAGATGTGGCACCTAGGGACATGGTTTAGTGGTGGGTTGGCCATTTTGGGTTAACAATTAGACTCTATGATCTTAGAGGTTTTTTCCAACCTAAATGATTCTATGATTTCATGAATGAGCAAGCCTTCCTCCTGTAGAAATTACAGAAGCTCAAAAATTTGTGGCATGCTAATTTCTGGTTTTCAAGCTAATGTTCCCAAAACAAGTGTTTTTAACGAAAAAGAGATTTCATACCTCTCAGGATATTTACTAGTTTGCCCCTCTCCCTGTATTACTTCAAAACAAAGTCCAAATCAAGATCTGTTTGCAATGCCCAACAGTCAGACAGGGAAGAAGAAACATTTCCAGCCACCAGATGCAGGCAGATGTTATTCCTTGGCACTGCATGGCTTGCAGGGCTGGTAGTTTACTGGGAATAGGATGATTTTATTTCAGCAACAAAGTGCAACAGATGGAGGACGTATATATATAGCAGATTTTGTGACCACTACTCTGTTACACATCTGCACGCACTGCTACTTTCCACAGACCAAAAATATTTTAATCATGTTATTTTAGGGCCCTCCACATGCCAATCCAGGGGATGAAGTGCTAGTTTTGATGAAGTCAAAGGTAAAATACTCGAGGACTTCAGCAAGGCTAGGAATTTGCCCTTGGGGTTGCAGCAGCAGACACCAAAATGCAGCCATAAAATTAGTTTAAATAAAAACCTTTCTGTACTTAACATGGCATTTTTTCAGGTCTCCATAACTCAGTGCTAGAATGAAATCTTTGCTCCCACTGTGCACATCAGTAGGACACAGCTCCTGATTTTGATGTGGGCAGCTGCCACCTCAGACTCTGACAGGGTAATTCCCAGGGAAAAGCTCCACCTCAGCTGGGAACAGAGGACACCTCATCAGGCTGATGAGCAGAGGAAATTGATCATTTTTTGCTGCTACTTTTCAAGCCCAAGGAAATGAGCCAGCACAGGTGGAGGGGTTGTGATGGCTACGCTGTCAAACAATTTATCAAGGAGCTCCACAGCTGGCTTGGGAGCTGCTACATCCCCCTGATGCTCACAGTGCAACAGAGGGGTGCGACCATGAATGTATGTACACATGCCATAAACATGCACAGAAAATAAGTATTATGGACCCAGGGGAATTTTTGCTTTCAGGTGCCCAACCACACTCCTGACCTGTGTTACTGATGAGAAGCCCAGGAATGCAACCCTATCAAGGGCAATGGGACCAAAACCTTGTGCTAAGTTTGTACTATGCCCAGAGAAAATAATCCAAAGACAACAGACTTGAGAGTTTCAGAGGAGCCTTTGCAGAAGGGGATTCACCCATGAAATGTTAGGGAACGACTGCTCCCCTCCTAGCCCTCAAGCAGGGAAACTCACCCTTCTGTTCACTGCCCCCGATTCACCCAATTTGTCATGGGCCAGAGATGCTCAACGAGGCCAGGGAGAGACCAGAGGCACCAGCGAGGACATCCCTGCCATCTCTCCCCTCTGCCCAAATTCTGCCATCTACCAAGGCTGGGCTAGAAAACCTCTATTTCTAGAGCCTAGGAGGGGGTGCCAGTGGCAATCCTACCGTCATTGTTTGTGTCCATCTGTCTGAAGATCTTGTCTGTTCGCTTCTCAGGGGTGGATTCATCCTCTGGCATTTTCATTACTGACGAAACCATTTTGTAAATTGCCTGAGAATTAAAAAAAGAAAAAGTTAAAAAAAAAAAATTAAAAAAAATATACAAGAAAAACACAACCCAAATGATAAAGCATGGGACAGAGAAAAAGAATTTAAGCCTGTAGCAATAAAAAAAGGCAGCTGACCCTGCCAGGCAGCTGCAGGACTTAATAAACCAAAACAAATGGGAATTTCTGACTGCAGCTTTTTTATTTTTCTTTCCTGTATTCATTTGTGCTTCAAAAGAAGTGCTGGGTAAGTTTAACAGTAAGTCAGGGTCTAGATTAATGTATGAGCACAAGTGAGCTAAAATACAGGACGCAACGGTGTGCAATTCTCTCT
Organism: Acanthiza pusilla; assembly: GCA_036630365.1. Taxonomy (NCBI): domain Eukaryota; kingdom Metazoa; phylum Chordata; class Aves; order Passeriformes; family Acanthizidae; genus Acanthiza; species Acanthiza pusilla. Next base: position 6,320,431 of record JAXCHO010000036.1, read on the forward strand.
TCTGCAGCTGGGCTAAGGCACTGCCTCTGGCTGGCTCTCACCATCCATCCAGGTACGTGCATGCATGTGGGGTGTCACATGGATTATGGTGAATATCAATATATAGCAGTAGGGACTGCTTTCTTTTTGTGTGGGTAAGAAAATGCATCTTCAGACTTACAAGAACTTTAATAATGATGAGACCTCTTTAGGGTGTCTGCAGTCCTGGCTTGCCACCGAAATGATCCCACCTGAGCCATGAGGACCATGAGTGTTGGGGCACTGGCTGGTGCAGGAGTCCCTGGCACTGCTCAGGACACACACTTCAGCTGCACAGGGGGTGACAAGCAGCCACTGCTGAGGCCAAACCCCCTCATGGGGTAGGGGCACAGAGGACTCTGCCCTGCATACCGCACTCCAGCCCATGCCTTACACGCCCTCCGCCTTCGGCAGGTGAAGACATGCTCGAGCCTTTCATCCAGAGTTCACATTGACTCAGATTTGAAGATTCAAAGCATTAATTTTTAGACTAATCAGGTCAATAGAATTTGCATTTAGGGTTTTTTGATCCCATGAACATCACACTAAGAAACTCCCAGGGAGAGTTGCGGAATTTTGGCTGCAGGCCAGCTGCACAAGTGCCTTGCTCATGTCTCAGGCCCTTTCCTCATCTGCATCTTGTAGGTCCCACCCCGTGTCCCTTGGGTTTGGAGGCCATGAGCTCAGGAACCTCCCTGGGGCAGGAGTGACCCAGCTCAGCACATTCCTCATCTCCAGCTCCAGCTGTCTCATGGTGAAGAGTCCACAGCAACACAAACAAGATGTACAACAGAAACAACGCCTCACCTGCACTATTTCTAGCATTTCCCCACGGCTGATGTACCCATTGCCATCCAGGTCGTACATACTAAACGCCCACTTCAGCTTCTGTTCCAGCTTGCCCCGGGAGGTGACGCTCAGGGCGATGATGAATTCCCTAAAGTCAATCGTCCCGTCGCCGTTAGTGTCAAAGGTGCGGAAGACGTGCTCCGCAAACTTCGACGCGTCGCCATAGGGAAAAAAATTTGCATATATTTTTTTAAACTCTTCTACAGTCAAATGGCCCGTGGGGCAATCTTTTAGGAAGCCCTTGTACCACTCCTGCAGCTCGTGATCTGTGAACTCGGTGTTCTCACGCAGGTCCTGGAGCACCTCGGGGCGCAGCTTGCTGTTCTGCTTCCCCATCCTCTTCTGGGTCCGGGTTCAGCAGCTGCAAAGCAAAAGAAAATCTGCCTGAGCTCCAGCCCCACTGGGCAGAAAGGGGTTGGGGAGAGGTAGAACTGTGCAAGAAACACAGACCCTCTGGGGCCAGGCGGAAAGAGGAGAAAAAGGATGCTATAAATCACCAGGAAGAGATCTCATTTAATTTGGCCTCCTTTCTTCTCCTCTAGGTTCTCCCAGTGGCTAATATGCTGTGGAAGGGAAGGTAGTTTAGGAGGAACTTTTGGGAAATATTAATCATTATTATTAATCCTTATTATATGTGAAATAATACAGCTCAGTATTTTATTTCTCTGCTACAATCCCACTCCTCCATCACAGGGCCCAGCTCTGGGTTCCTACACAGCCTCATCTGCCGTGATGACCGAGCAGGAGCAGGCAGGGACAGCAGCAGTGATGAAAAGAAAAACTCATCTATTCAAAAGTGAAAGTAAATGCCGCTGAACAAGGAGCAGGAAGGGCAGGTGGCTCTGGGCCAGTCACGTTTGCATTGTCCAGATGCTCTTTGAAACCCTTTGGCTCACACAGCTGCTCCTCCCTCCCTGCATCCCTTGCCCCACAGAGCCTCCCAGGGTGGTGGGGCTTGGTTGGTGCTCCTTGCGACACCCCGGGGGTCACAGGATGCATTTTCTTACCCATTCATAAAAAGGTAAGTTCAGCACAGCCCATGCTCAACAGCAGCACCCCAAAAGACTTCTCCCTCTTCTTCTCAACTGTGGGAACAGCACGAGCAGATGGATCACTGCGACAGCAGCACTGGCAGAAGGGTTTTCATCCTTTCCAGCCCTCCCAGACAGTCAGAGAACAGGGCTTTTTAAAGCTATATATTTGGTAAAGCAGCTCTTTTAAGGTTCACTGGGGTTTATACTTTTAGAGGAGCTTATTCAGTAGGTTCAACATTCCCCAGCATGAGCCAAAGGGCATTTAAATTCAGGATTTCATCAGGATGTCAGGAGAGGGCTGGGTCTGCTCTCCCCCTTGGCAATGCCCGTGTTGCGCCACACAAGGTGAGACTGCCCAGCAACAGGAGAGCTCCTTCAGCAAAATGAAAGGTGGTCAATCTGCACTTAGGCAACAACAGAAAAAACATAAAACCTTGATAATTTCTGGCTTTTATCCCTTGCAGTCTTTCATGGCTACCCAGCAATATCAAACTGTGCTGCCAAGCTAGAGGTTGAGCTGCATGTCCTTCCCCAAATTCAAGAAGTTTATTCACAAGTGTGCACAAAGTCACATCCAAACCCCTGTGACTGGTTTGCATAAATGATATTTCTCTGCACAGCCTGTTGTGCCTGTTGGGTTCACTCAGAGCCAATGCAGAAGACAGGTTAGTAACAGGCCAACACTGCAGACTACCTGGAAACCACAGGGGCTGAGCAGCAAAGCATGCAGAGACCAGGAAAAACAGGGGCTAAGCACTTCCCAGAGAGTAAAAATCTCAGGCATGCATAAGAACCCTAAAAAATTCCAAATGTTAAAGGTCAGCAAAAAATAAGTTGCTCTACAGCAGAATGTAAGCTTGTTTTATTTGTATTCCACTTAGTCTCTGCATTGCCTCAGCAATGTAAAAAATCCACATCCTGCTCTGTGGCTTTAATACTCAAAGACAAAACCCAGCCAGCTGCTCGCTAGCTTGGTGCATTGGGCTTAATGGAAAACTGTGTTATCACTAGCACGTCTGTTTTCCAGAAAAACTGCCAATATTTCAACTCCAAAGCTTTATTTTTGTCCATTATATTGCAGAGTTTTCTCCACATACCTGCCATACCTCTGCTTGCTCCCAACATGCAGGGATGCCACAGCTCCTGGTCCCTGCCAGCATCACCCCTAGGAGAGCACCAGGCTGCCCTCCAGTTAAACCACTGACTCTCAGCCACTGCCACTGCCTTTCCATCTTTGAACCTTCTCTGCTCCACATAGTCATCCTCGCAGTGCCCAGGGCACAAAACACAATATTCTACTCTGCTGAAGTCAATTTGCAGAAAAGAGAAGTTTGGAGCAAATAATGTGGTCCTTTTTTTCAAAGAGCAGAAATTGTAACAGTATGTTCCTGTCCTTGGGTGAGGAGGTGCCTTCAGGTCCACCCTTCAGTGAAGCTCTTCACTTCATGATTCCCAGGTGCTTTGTAAGAACCAGTGTCTGGGCCAAAAAGCAGTCCCTGCCTCACCAACCACTGCCTTGGAATTCCCTCGGAGAGAGGAAGGAGGAATAGTAGAGCCCACTTGATGCAGGAGCTGGGCTTTAAGCAGAAATTACCTCAGCTTTATTGGTGTGCAGCATTAAGGACTGCAAAACTTTCAACTAGCAGTTAAAAGAGGTTTGAAAAGGTTTAATGCCATTTCTCCCTGTTTCTATAATACCTTCATTATTCTTGCTCCCTTAAAAATAGAGACCCCTAGACAACAGAGAGGTAAGGTGATAATTCCACTGACTAGGTTTCACTACTTTTCCTAGTGGTAGATACATCCTGTTATTTGAAGAGATGCTCATTAAATATCAGCTTCAAAAGCTTTATATTCAAGCAATCTTTGCATTCGAAATATTACAGGCTGTTTCAACCCTTCCTCCTCTTTCAGATCATTTTATAACAGAAAATGTGCAGTGCTCTGAACACATCCTTTTTTTGCGTATGAGCTTTCTGAAAGGCTTCATAAAGTGTTCAGCCCAAATGCAATCCTGCAGTTGTAACCAATTTGATGCGAATAATTAAATAACCAACATTAACATTAATTTATTAAAGCCCATCTAAAAAAACCAGCTTTAATGTAAATTGTGTTGCAGGTAGCTCCTTCAAAATGAAATGCCTAAATATCTCATTAATCATGACAGCAACCCCTGCTGCTGGCATCCAACTGACATTTCATTCGATTGCTATAAAATGCTTTCATCAAATCACTTTCCAGAGGCTCAGCGGCTGATTTAGCCACAAGACCACTCAGAGCATGGCTGCTAATGGAAATCACAGGGAGCAGGGCTGGGATGCTCTGGTCAGTCCTGTGATTAGGGCTGTGTTTTGTTGTTTGTTTTTTTCTTTTTTTTTAAGGAGCCTTTACCAGCTGAATCACTGATTGCAGTGAGTGTAGAGGGCGAGGCAGGAGAGACATCTTTGCACCCAACGTTGCCCTGGGCAGTCAGCAGAGACCTAACTGCAGCACAGCCTGCCTTTCCCTCATTTCTCATTGCACCAGGATGAAATCCAGGGAAACAATGCCACATACACTGCAGCAAGGTCTGTCGCTGCTTACCTTGATGAGCAAAAGCCCCCAGAGCAGCTGGCACTATCATAGCAGTAAGAAAAACAATCCCAGGAATGCCCTTGAGGTGATCAGACAAGGAAAAGCTTGATAGTCTAAATGCAGACCTGAGGACTCAGCAAGTCAATCACTACTCATGAAAGCCATGTAAGGGTTAAACAGGGGGAAATGCAGATGCACTTTTTTTTCCAGTTTCACACCAAAATTTTTGTTAAAATTATGTGGTGCTGCTGCCTGCCTGCAATTCTAGCCAGACTCAAAACTGAGCTGCCAGAGAACTCTCACCTGAATGTAACCTCCGTCCTTCTAGGTTTACAAAAAATCAGCAATAATCTCATAGCAAAAGCTGAGCAATGAGCAAAGGGTCTTTTACTGAGGCCAAGACACACACTGGTTTCGGCTAGGACAGTGTTCATTTTCTTCCTAGTATCTGGCACAGTGCTGTTTTGGATTGAAGGAGAATAATGTTGATAACACACTGAAGTTTTAGCTGTTGCTGAGCAGTGCTCACCCCAAATCAAAGACTTTTTGTTTTCCCATGTGAACCTCCCAGTGAGGAGGTAAACAATTTTGGAGGTAGCAGAGCCAGGGCAGGGGAGCTGAACTGAACAAACTCCATACTATCATGGACAGAATATAAACTGGGGGGAGTGGGCTGGGGATGGGAGCTGATCACGGCTCAGGGATGTGCTGGGCTCTGGTCAGCAGGTGGTGAGCAATTGTGCTGTGCATCACCTTTTTCTCTTGGGTGTTATATCTCTATTGTCATTATCTCCCTTTTCATTACAATTATTATAATAATATTTTGTTTTATTTTAGTTATTAAACTGATTTTATCTCAACCCAGGGGTTTTACCTTCCCCCCCCCCCCCCCCCCCCCCCCCCCGGTTCTCCTCATCCCACTGGGAGCTTGGGTTAAATCACAGCACTGAGTTATGCAGCACTGGGGTGAGTAACTGTGGCAAAGTCTGAAACAGCTAAAGTAGCAATGCTGTGTTTTTACCAACAGATGGACTGGCTGTCAGCATCCACGCACTGAGGTATTTGAAATACTTGTAACAAAGCTCAGTGTATCCCACTTTCGCAAGAGCTCTGTCAACCACCAGTTACAGCCGGCAGAAGCGTGCTTTGACCATGTAACACATAAATCTGGGACCAAACTAGCTTTTTACTGTAAAGCATGTGAAAGCAAAACCCCCTTGAAATGAGCTCATGACAGGATCCTCTTAGTGAATCAGTTACGGCTGCAAAAGGAGGAATAACTCTTTAGAGATGTATTTCCTTGAGCAAACCCCCTTGGATACTAATTTAGTGCTAATAAAAAGAGGAAAATTGATGAAATGCCTGTCTATAGGACAGAGGTGCTCTCCAGCTGAGAAAGACTGCACAGAGAAACAGAACAAATACTCTTCATATTATCTGAGCAATCTGCTTTGTGGGGGGGAAGTGTAGCATCATTTCTCTTGCACTGCTCACTTATAAAGCAGAATAAGTGTGTCAAATCTGTTACAGTCATGAAGCTGCAGCACAGTGCCTCCAGGACTGCAAGAGACCAAAAAGAAAATGAACAGCATAAGCCATGCAGCAAGCACTGCTCTGGGTTGGTCTGAAATGCAAGAACCATTTGAACAGGGGTGGAAGATTTTTTAAATTAAAAGACCTAAAGCATCAGATCTGTCACTGAGGCTCTGTTTTTAAAAGTTTGATCCTTATATTAAAACAAAGAAAAAAGCCAAACAAAACCCCCACAAACAAACAAAACTCAACAAAATCAACCAAACAAAACCCCAAAAAACCTCCCCACAGGTAGTCCAAATGCAAGCCTCAGCCACCAAAGATCTGAGTAGCCACAGCTCAGGAGCACACCCTCCAGAACACATTCCATGCGCTGGTAGCACCAGCTCACACCAGCTCAGCCAACACACAGATGTGTTTAAAAGCCTCCGCTCCCGTGGGCCGAGCTGCAAGAGGGATGTGGGCTCCCGGACACCCCAGCTAGTGACGAATGTTTAGGTAAAACAAGATCATGTAGCAACAGGCTGCAAAACAGGATTCTAACAACATCCTCTGGCCCATGCTTTGCCGAGGCTGGTCAGCGGTTCTGCTCTGAGCTGGGGGGAAATGCGCAGCTACATGGGCTGGGACAGATAATGAACGGCGGAGTGAAGAGCAGATTTTGTTACATGTTTTAATGTCCGTATCCTAAGCAACGAGCGTTGCAACAGAGAAGGCACAGGATATACAAATACGTTGCTATAGATATGTGGTCCTGCCTGGTAAACTCATGTGAACTTCTTTCCTGCCCTGCGGCAAAAGCGACACCCACACGGCAGCCACTGCAGCACCTGTCTCCTTTTCCCAGGCTGCAGACACGGGGCCAAAAGTAACACCTTTTGATAAAATCTGAATTGCAAAATAGAGTATCTTCACCTCTTGAAAAGCTAGTAATGGAAGCAGCGAGATAAAAGAAAAACCTTAATCGATAATACCGCGAAAAATTCAAACCCTGCAGGGTTCGAGATAGGAAAGGCTGGTGTCAAGAGGGGCTGAAGCTGCTTCTGCTGCTGCCTTCGGGGAAACAGAAGGAGAAACGAAACCTGACAAGTGAAGAAAAGACCACTCTACATAAATAAATGGTCTTTTAAAATTTTTCACTTTCAGTGACTAATTATGCTTTTATTTATATAAGAAACATTGCTTATTTGCAACTTACTTTCAAGTTCAATCCTTATCAGAAGTTTATTAAAAACAGTGGGTGAAGGGGAAGGACCACCCCATGCACCACCCAGTACATTTCAGTTTCAGAAAACTCGGTAACAATGCACGTATGCCCATTGAATGTCCTTCCAAAATGTGGAGTGAATTGGTAAAGAAACCTCGAGCCACCTCACCGTGTAAGTTTATCCATAAACATATACTCAGGAACAGTGTGGTCTTGAAAACCTGATTCCATGTCTGAGATGAAAATCCATTATAAATGACCACCTACCCCCTACCTTGCCAAAGAAAGATATAATTACAAAGACTCCAACCCTGCAAATGTCTATGTGAGAGGAATATTTCCAGTCAGCAGCAAAGGCTGAATCATAAGAAATTCACCTACAGGTGTCTGGATTGCTCCCATCTACTTCAAGTCTAATCCTGAAGGATTATATTCCTGATTTACAGGGAAAAATCAGTTAGTCACTGACATTGAGCATCAGTACATTAACCTGAAAACCATTTATATTTGGATCACAGGTGTGTGGTGAAGAGGTGTTGGCAGATCACAGCGGCAGGATCTTTCCAGGTGCTGCAGTCACAGCGAGGAGCCAGGGGATGCTGATACCTGCTGCACCCATTGCTACCTGCTGTGCCCACCCACACTGACCCCACCAGCAGCAGATGAGAGTTTGCCGTGGAGGGCATGGCTACAAATTACTGAAAATAAATAAAAGACACAAGAACTACCCCCAAACATTCGTGAATTGCTGCTAATGAGTAACAAATGAGACCCATGTTGGGACCAGAAAAGTGGCAGCTCCCTTGGGAGCTCTCCATGACGTTCTCCAGCTCAGGGAGGAGAGCTTATTACTGTAAAGGGCAAATATTCCCAATGCAGTAAGAAAAGCACAGAAATATTTCAAGTATATTAGGAAATTGGGTTAATTTGGGTGGGAGCAGATTAGGCAGTAATGCAGCTTGTGACTGCAGACAGGAAAAGAAAATTATGAGTGGATTTTCCTCATCTCCTCCCTTTGTCCTTTTTTTTAAACAAAACCAAGGGAGAAGCAGCTAGCCCTATTTTTCAGATGCTGTGCAAAGTTGGCAAGGCTTAAAAAAAATTACAGTTTGTTTACACAATATTGCAGATCAAGGAAAACATGTCTGCACAATGTCTTAGTGCACAAGGTCTTTTTCTGAGAAGGTTGGGTTGCATGAGGAAAAACTCACGCCATGTTCACTGAACATACTATTGTGATACATAATTTGTAATAAAACTCAGTGAGTGCTGGCCTGCAGGATAGGGGAAGGTGCCTGATGGGAACTGGGAAATCAGAGAGAACATTTTTAGAAAAGGGGAAGACAAAGGGAAGAAAAGAATAGCACAAGGCACTATGTTTTTAATATAATTAAAACCACAGAAATAGCACAGTTGGGCTGTTTTGTCACTAGATTTTAAAAGTTTCCTACGATGCATTTATTTAATTGTTGATGGTAAATCACAGAAAAATTCTCTACAGAATAATCACAGGCCTGGGAGAAAGCAACCCAGATTAAATTTCAGAAGAATTAGTCAAACTCTGGCAGTCAATGGCACCTGAGCAAATTCCGTAGCATCAGAGCCACTCCCGTGGAGAAGATGGGGAATTTGGGGACAATGACACTTGCTAACCAGACAATGACAGATGATATTCACCCCTCAGGCATGGTCTGCAAAACCGTCCTCACTGCTAATGATGCCTAAATAAAAAACAAAGAAAAGATCTGACAACCTTCCCAGGTACTGTGCTGAGATGTGGGGCTTGGAGGAATCTAGAGGATTTCAGGGTTGCTAATTTGAAACAGAGCAGGGAAGAGAGTTGGGTTTGCTTTCAAAGAGTGAAAAGAAACTTTATTTAATTTAAAAAACATTCTTTAGCAGGCATATCCTTAGTGAAAAGATGCTGCAAAATGTGGCTTTGGAGATATGCCAACTAGCTACCTTTAACAAAAACTCAACATTTACTAAAAAAACACATCAGGGGAAAAATGATCAACCAAAAGAGAAAGATTCTAAGACTCTTTGTAACCAACATGTTCAACCTCCAAATACCCAGCTATTGCTAACAATTTCTACTACTAATACACGGAGGTTTTTTGTTCCAAAACCACTAAATCTAATATAAATACATCCATTTATTTTATTAATCTAGCTTTCTAAAGTACCTTATTTTTTTATTTGAGCATCACTTCAAAATAGTACAAAAGCCACTAGTTAAATTCCTTGTAAAAATAACTCCACAAAACCAAAATTTTTCTCAAAGTGGTGTTCTATTTCCCCTTCAGTGGTAAACACTAATAACAGTAATCAAATTGTTTCACACCTTTATTTTCCTGTTTGTTGAATGAAAAAAACCACTGAAGTTTTAAATCTAACAGCAAACCTAGAGATTAACTTCTTTGGATTTTTTCCTTACAGAGGTGTAAAAACTCTGTGAAATAAAAACTGAGTGTGAAATAACCACATGAGAACAGCATCCCACCCATACGGAAGGAACCTGGCTCTGCAAGATGCAGCAATTCAAGGAGCAGAAGACCAAATCTTCTGCTGGTAGGAATCAGCCCAAGCTCTACAAAAGCTTGGATATTACTCGAGTTGGTGCATGTGACTGTACCAATCTCACAGGGATATTTTATAAATTCATTTTTAGAATCAAGGAGCCCAAACTGCAGTGACTACTATCCTGTGCAGGAGAGCCATGGCCCCAGGACAGACCCTGGACAAATTCATCACACCAGGAACACGATGCAAGGTTCGTGTTCAGGTTATTATCAGGGCAGCCCTTTGTGCCTTGAGAACACAATGGCAACCACCTTGTGTTGAATTACAGCAACATTTATGCTGGGATGTGGACACCCGTCTGGGCAATGTCCTGCTGTCCTCCCTGGGTGCCAAGGACTGCCCATGCCAGGGCACACCTGGACTGGTGGTGCCCCACAGGTGACCACCTGCGAGGGCACTGTGGGTGTCTGCCAAGGCAGTGCCTTGATGGTGTGAACTCCAGACCAAATGATCACAGGGATGAGCAGAGCATTGGTGCTCCTCTTAGGTGGATCCTGAATACATCCTGTACACATCCTGGGCCATTTCCACCAGCTCTGATATGACAGACCATCTCTCTGGCCCTGTGTGATGCTCAGGGATACAGTAATGCCTTCTCTCACCTCTCACTTCAGCTTCCATCATTAAAAATGGGAGAATTATCTCCAGAAAACAGCAGACCATATGATTTTGTGATCAATTTCTCTAAAATCCATACAAAAATGGGCACCAGCCCTTCACAGAGACAGCACTGACTGGACTTCGCCAGCAGTCGAGAGCAAGGCAAGAGGAGGCTGGTGCAGCAGCACGGCAGGGCACCTCCAGTCCCAGCCCACACATTGAGTAGTGGCAACTTCCATTAATCCTGAACGCTCAAGAGTTTGATTTGCTCTTAAGTGCATTCACTATAAATTATGCAGAAGGACAATATGACTGTCTGTCTCCAAGAAAGGGAGTGCTCCATATCCGAGGAGAAAGAAGAGACAGTGGTATTCTTAGGGGCACCATGAACAGCCCTATGAAAATCCTTTCTGTCTTCTGGCATTTTTGTGGAGCATTTAACACTTCAATGCAAATCATCTTGCAAGTAAACCATGCAATCTGCACTCAAGACATCACTTTTCTCATTAACCTCCACCACAGGGCTCCATCCCCAGCAATACCCACACCAAATGTGCTTTTCCGAGTGCTGTGGGCGAGGGCTGCCTGGAGCTGAGCCTCTGTTAGCAGGCAAATGGAAAATCAAATCATGCTGAATTTTATACCTAAGTGATGCCAGTAGTGGCCAAATGGGTGTATTTTCCCCCCCAAGTGGGTATAGTAACAGGAAGGAGATGTGATGGTTTAGAAGCAGGAAGCATCCCAACAGGCGTGGGATGAGAAGGGCTGACCTCCACCTGAGACCACCCATGGGGCACATCCTGTCCCACCGCCTTGGTGCCGCATCGGTGAAGGTCTCAGTTGCAAAAACAGGAAATGTGCCTTCTCTCAACAGTGATGCTGAAGATGGACATTCACGTTCATGCGAGGAGAAGCAGATGAGGGGGAAAATCTACTCCTGATACCCCCTTAAAATCACTCTCTCAGGTGGAAGGATCTTCATGAACTTCATTCCAGCAAATGCAAAAAAGAGCACCTAATCCGTAAGGTTTTACATATCAGGCCATGGACAGATAAGCTTTCCTGGGTATGGCCACACCAGGATACTGACCTCAGCCACTTTGTAACCTCTTAATTTATCACTCTGGTCTCTGAAAAGACCCTAAGCTACACCTGGTAACAACTACTAGTCTGCTCCAGTTCTAACAGGGCTAAAAAAATCCTACTAAACCGAATTCTGCTTCTTTTGCAAACCAAGATCCACACTAGATCCATGCCAGACTGACGTTTTGTCTTTTGGGTTTTTTTAAATTTCCTTTCCCCAAGGACAACGTTATCTATTTTGCTGGAAATTTTCAGCAACTTTTCTGCAGGAGGAGAAGGTATCCTGTGTGAGAATCCATGTCAACAAGATCTTTCCGTAAATGCAGCATTTGCGTAAGATCAACACAATAATTTATCATTTATTTTTTCCTCTTGAAAGGAACAGGAAAAAAATGTTTAAAGGCTGCAGCAGTGGTTAAAAGGAGGGCTCCGATGGTGGAGGATGGTGCAGGAATTGAAAGTTTCTGAAGTGATGCCTTCTCCTGGGGTGTGCACACATCATCTTTCAGCACACAACAGCAAGGCTGCTTCCCTTTGCCTTCAAGACTGCTAACAGCTCTCTTGGCACTACATTTGTTGAAAAGGGAAGGCCAGCAAATGTACCACCCTTAGGGTCAGAGGAGTCAGTTCCACAACTGATATAGATGTTTGGAGTCTCAGTGGCATTGGGGAAGAGGTTCCTGCCGGAGGAAGATGAGATTTTGTCTGCTCAGCTGAAGGCAGCCTGGACCATGGAAGAACCAGGTAAATCCTCCAGCTGACACTCTGCCATGAGTGTCATTCAGGCTCTTCTTTCTTCCCTCTGCAAACACAGGCATGATCCTTCTGCTGGTCTTCCCTGAGATAAATGTAGCATAACAAAAATAATCCCACATTTTCCCGCCCCTGATGTGAAAATAGTAGGCAATAGTACCTTAAAAGCATTTTAGGCCCTCACATTCTTATGATTAACACTATATCTTTAGCTTCTTGACCCTCCATTGCAGAGATCATGACTTTTCAGACCTATTTTGAGACCTCCTTTAAGTTTCTCTACTAAAAATCAGCAGCAAGAATCAAATAGACTCCCAAAGGAAGGTCAACCCTTGTATTTCCTCTGCAATACTGACATTTCCAATTGCAGGAGGGATGGTGGGGCAGGGTAGACAGACAGGCATTTATAAATCCCATAGCCCAGGGCAGAGCATTTTAGTGCCAAAACTCCGTGTTTTGGAAAAGGAGAGGGGCTGCAGCTAAGGATGACCCTGCTGAACAATAGCACACAGCCCTGGTGTGCTGAGGTTTGGAGCGGCTCCAAGCAGGGTGGGACTGTAAGAAAGTGGACAAAAGCTTTGGATAGAGATCTGCAGGGAGGAAGCGCTTCCTACTTCCTCCACAGAAAGGACCAGGGCTTTAAATAAACCTCCTCCTGAGCTCTACTGAAGACCAGAAGGGATTGCTGCTGGAAGAAAGTCCTGTCTGTCTGGCACCTGGCTGGAGGCTGATGGGGCTCTCCCAGGGAATGCAGCCGCTCCACCGAAGTTCCCAACACGCTGGTGGGATGTGGGGGAGGGCTGGGCTGCCCACAGTCCCATTGTGACTGGCACCATCTAGACAAAAAAAGCCTGTCAAACCTCAAGACAGTGCTCTCAGCCCTGCCACCGAAGCTGCAGAGGCAGACTTGTCTCTCAAGCACATCTTCTGGTGAAAAAAGGTGAATCGAAGTGTACATTTACACTTTGCAATGCCATTTCAACATCGTGCTATTTCTCAGACCCACTTACCTTTTTGCCCTTTCTTGTACGGCCTATGGGGCTGCAGCAGCACCCTTATTCTGATGGACAGAGACATCCTGCTCCATACCCCCCAGCTCCTTTCCTCCCTCCCCACCTCTGCAGCCATGTGGGACCTCCCCCCCTTGCCTCCCTGCTGCCTCTCACATGGTGCCCCACACAGACCATGAACACTGGAGCCAGGGTTGGGCTATAGGCTGGGCAACAGAACTGATGAGCAAATGACTGGCATTGACCAAAAACCACCCTCCTCCTAACAAATACCAATGGAATATTTACTTTGCTTGGATGTAACAGAATCAGACCCTAAACACAGTAATACATAGCTGCAAACCATCCAGATCTTTCCTCTGTACATTACCACATAAATTATCGTATCTGTCATTTTAGTGTACATATTCAGTTGCAATAACCCTCATCTTCCCTGCTCTCCAACTAGAGCATCAACCCACAGCAGGAAGCTTCTTTGCTGTTTTTCAACCCATGCTTAGTCTGCTAGAGCACCCATTGCCTGCAACCCGATAGAAGCAGTCTTCTGCTGTGCCAAAATTGCTTAAATTTACATCTCAGATATTTTCAATGGGCTGGAAGATTTAATAACAGAAAATAAGGGAGAGAAGGAAGGAAACCATGGGTTTGGAAAATATCAGGCTGGACAGATTAAGATACAATGTGGAAAAAATATACTCCAAATTTTATTCTCAAAAAAACCCCCAAAGCTGCAGGCAGGTCAGAAAGAAGTGAGCTGTGCACACATTTCTGCTATTGTAAGAAATGGTATTGCTCTGAAATGTGATCGAATAAGCAAATGTCACATTCCTGGAGGAAAAAAATTATTTCATTAATTGCTTTGCACAAAGCAATTACCCACCAGTTTGGAACAGACGTGTGATATTGACCTGTTGAGACAGCCATTGAAACTGCACTTGATCCAAACTTGGGAGAGAAAGTTATCAACTCCTGCCCTGCTTTACAAAGGATCGAAAGAGTCAAAACTATTTCTCGTAGCATTTATCTGCCAGGTTCTGGCTTCACTGGACAGCAAACTGCATTCAGTAAATGTACTGTTCTTATAAAATTCCTGGATTTTCTCTAATTCACACCATGGCAAGCTGGTGAGCACTCAGCTGAGGAGGTGACTGTTGGGCTGAAATAAGGCAAAATGGAGTAAGAAGCAGCCCATGCCAACACCAGATTTGCAGCCAAGAGTGAGAGGGGCAGACCTGCTCTAGTGGCAGCCCTGGAAAGGTGGCATATCCACCACTGGCATGCACTGAAGCAAAGATGCTGAGTGCCACTGTTCCTGCAAATTCAACTTGGCTATTATAGGTTATTTCCCTATTTCTTGTTGTTTCCAAGCTGTCTTATTGTCCTATTAGCTTCCATTATTCAGCTGTGTCCTAATGGCTTCTGGACAGAGCTGTGGCAGAGTGGATGTATCTTAATATACTTGTACTTCACTGCAGTCAATATTCATTATTTTCAATATTACTGAAGATGAGCTGCTCCTCTTGGAAAAACTGCACTCAGGCCCTGATATGGCACATGTAGCGTCACTCATTGGCTTTCTTCCTGAGCTTTATCCCAAAAGCCAGGCAGGCTGTGCTCCCACCACCCCAAAAAAAGGCTTCATTCCTCTACTGGCTCAAAATCATCTTCGAACTTGAGTTCAAATGTCTTCAGTGCTGGTGACCACATTTGCTCTGGTTCCAACTCCGTCATCTCTGGAACTTCCCCTCTGCCACACGCGCAGATAGAGAGCCATGACTCCCACACCAGCCCTGGCCCTCCTGGTTTAACTGAGCAGGTGGCTCTTGCCTCCTCTCAGACACACCGTGTCCTTTCCCCGTGTCACAGAAATCCTCCCCTGCACTTAGAGCAGTGACAGCCTCCTGACCCCTGGCACCGCACGCACCATCTCAACACCAAGTTCCTTATCTGCACCGGGAACTCTTCCAAGAAGGGGATTTGCCTTTTGACCTTAGCGCCTTGGGTCAATCTGTGTTCAGCTCTGCCTGGGCTCTCCTCCACGCTTCCAGTGAGCAGCTTCTCCCCTGTCTGGGGACAGACTTGCCCCATGTTTCCTGCCTTTCCTGTGCCTGCCATCCTCAGGGGCACCCTGCTCCCTCAGAATGACATCCTGATCCTCTTCCATGTTGAAGACAAATGGCAGTGTCATGGCACCAGATAAGTGACCCTCAAATGTGGAGCTTCAAAACCCATCTGCTGAGAAGGTCTAATGGATGAGACGTAAAGCTCAGAGGAAAAATAACGTCAAGAAGTAAGTGATGCAGCATGTTACCAGAACGCCTCCACATTTAAAACCTAGTAGTGCAAGTCATACAAAGATTTTCCCAGTTTCTTCTCCTGCTCTCAGTGTCAGGTGACTGAGGAGGACCACTTCTACCACTCATCCAGTGCATGAACACGGAATAATAGCCTATATGTTTTATAAACAAAACAGCAGGGCTGTACAAAACCAACCAACCAACCAAATGTAACCACACCCTCAGCTAGGGGAGACCGCAATCACTCTCTATTTGCTATTCAACAGGATCTGTGTACTACACACATATATTTCTATTTTATTCAAAATAAAGTTGTTTTTTTTCCTTCATAAAGGGTGAGATTCAGATCTGCCACATCAGAGAAACAGCTGAAACAAACAGAAAGGCTATCAGCCAGTTTGTTCTGAAAACACAGTAAAAAAATTCCCCTTTACTAAGCAGTGAAAAAGGTGCCTGAAAATACCCCTGAATGCTACAAGCAGGTTGTAGCCCACTTGGAGTGTGAGGAGCCTCAGGATCTGCCACAGGGGCTGCAGAAGCAGTTCAGCAAACGTGTTCATCCACAGTTACAGACACATGGTGCTTGTAGTCAAGGAGAGATTTGCTGCTGAGAGAAGCACATTTTTTTCCCTTTTAAAAAAAATTTTGCATCAAGAGAAGTGTGTCTTTGCTGCTGTAATCCATGGTTGGGCCCACAGGGATCTAGCAGAACTCCTCCCCTAGCTCCAAGCAGCATTTGCACCAGAGCAACACAACACAACCTTCTGCAAATCAGAAAGTCCCTCTGGCTGGGTCACTGTGAAAACAAATGGATGGGGAGAAGAGGTGCAAAAATACCCCAAGTTTGCCAGAACTTCGGGCGATGCCATAATGGAGTTTGGGTGTCACTGGGGCACGCAGGCAGCTTTGACCAGGCACAGCTCTGCTCAGCCGGACACTCACTCCGATGGCCCAGCACTGCTGACATGTGAGTCGTGGAAAATGTCTCAGCATGCCACTGAATAAAATTTGTGTATGCATAAACCCCTCCATATTGACTTTTCCTATGGAAAGCAACTGCTTCTCCACCAACGCTGCTCTTTCCAGCAGGGAGGAAGCTACAGCAGCACGTTCCTGTTCCTCAAGGCTGCACCATGAGCCCGCGGGGGCTACTGTGAGCACCTCAGGCAGAGCTAACAGAGCTCCTCAAAAACAGAGCACCGCTTCCTACCCACAAATAACCCCACTAAAACACATCCAATTGCTTGACGCTGCTGTGCCTGCCAGCATTTCCGAGGCTGCAGCTTTCCAGGAGAAATCCATGGCATGCACACACTCCAGCCTGCAGCACGTCTGACATGAGAAGCCTGGTTTCAAGCATCCATACAAGCAGTGGGAGCTCCCATTTTCTCACTAAGAGCACATTTTAGGCTAGCAGAGGTTAAAGTTAACCCGCGGCAAAGCCTGCTGCTCTGGCTCTGCAGGGGGGTCACACCTGCCAGTGGCTGCCCCAACACAGAAGCAGGATGCCGGAGGGCTGCTGCTGCTATGCAGAGAAGTGGCAGCTGAGATCTTGCTTCTGCCGTGCCAGGCACCATGCATGGGGCCAAAAAGAGCCTGTTGCTGTGCCAAAAACTGGGTAATTTAAGTTGAAAGGCAGCTGATGGGACTTCCCTGCTTTGCCAGGCAGCTGGCTGCAGAAACACATTTTGCAGCAGCAAACATCACCCTGCATTGATGAGGTGGAGAGTCCTTTCAAGTCAGTCCTTAGCAGGCCTAAAGATGGGCTAGAGGAAAAAAGGAGCTACCAGATAAATGGCAAGGCTTGACAAGCCAAAAAAAAAAAAAAAAAAAAAAAAAGAAGCTTCCTATTTTTCAAAAGGTTATGATCGTTTTTCCTACTGCTGCCTCCCAGTCCACTAAATATCATTGAATTTACCCTGACTGAAAATATTAGAAGTCTCATGTCTTAAACTTGAAGAACATTTTTTCCACTCAGACAGAGGAATTTTGCTTACCTTCGTCAAGCAGTAGTGCCAACAGTTGTTAAAGTACAGTGTAAACATTAGCCTTTGCCAATAAACAAATGCAAATTTTGGCACCAGATCACACTGAAATAATCATATAATCACAGAATGTTTTGAGTCAGAAGGGACCTTTAAAGATCATCCCGTTCAACCCCCTGCCATGGTCAGGGACACCTTATACCAGACCAGGCTGCTCAAATCTCCATCCAGCCTGGCCTTTGAGAGATGGGGCATCCACACCTCTGGGCAACCTGTTCCAGGTGCTTACCACTCTCATAGTAAATTTCCTCCTTATGTCAAATCTAAACTTACCCTCTTCCAGTCTGAAACCATTGCCCCTTGTCCTGTCACTAGAGGCCCCTGCAAAAACCCCACCTTTCTCCATCTTTTTTGTAAGCCCCTTTATATTGAAAGACTGCAATGAGGTCTCCTAGGAGCCTCCTCTGGGCTGAAAAACTCCAGCTCTCTCAGCCTTTCCTCATAGGAGAGGATCTCCATTCCCCCGACCATCTTCATGACCCTCCTCTGGAGTCACTCCATGCCTTTTCCTGTGCTGAAGGCTCCTGAGCTGGACACAGTGCTCCAGGTGAGGTCTCACCAGAGCAGAGGAGCAGGAACACCTCCCTCATACACACCAACACCGCCCAGGGAAAAGCCCGGCTGGGGAATTCCAGCTCGGATTGAGCAATCCCGCATGAGGGACTGATGAATGTATGCCCAGCTACACGGGACCACAACAGTTAGAAACTTCATTTCCATGCTTTATTTATTTGTACTTAACAAACTAAAACCCTAAGTGCCAAACTGAAGGTTCAGTGACAACTCATACTAAACAAATTAGCTACTCAGATCATTAAAACACTCGAGAGCTGCTTCACTTCCTTCTGTTTATGCTCTACTAATCTCTACACTTCACTCAGTCTGATAAAGCAATTAAAAAAAATCCATTTCACTTTCAGTTTCTGACCAGAGAAAGCACCATGGGTTCACAAGCTACCAGGAATTTTTTTTAATGAGAAATGTTATCCTCCACGTATTTTCAGTAAATAATCCCAGCGAGTTTAGGTATGAAACAGATCCGCAAAACTAAACAGGCAAGAATGTAAACTCGGTGCCTCTGCCTCAAAACACTTCCAGCCTCACCTAAGGAGCAACTTGGCTGGGAAGCTATTTCTTGGAACAAAGAGGCCGAGCGACGCAGGAGCGCTGCAGGCACGGCAAGGAGGACAGGCAGTGTAATGCCTAAGCCAGTTATGTAAGCAGGGAAGCACGGGGTGAAAGGACGGCAGGACGCAGCGGGACGCGTGGCAGCCAGCCTCGCAAAGCCCATAAGGAGCTTTGGCTGCCCCGCCGCTGGGACAGGTGACGGCACCCTGAGCCGGCCCGGCACCGGAGCCAGCCCGGTACCCCGAGCCGGCCCGGCACCGGAGCCCGCCCGGTACCCGGAGCCACTCCGGCACCCCGAGCCGGCCCGGCACCGGAGCCTGCCCGGTACCCGGAGCCACTCCGGCACCCCGAGACGACCCGGCACCGGAGCCTGTCCGGCACCCCGAGCCTGCCCGGCACCCCGAGCCGGCCCGGCACCCTGAGCCTGCCCGGTACCCTGAGCCGGCCCGGCACCGGACGCAGCCCGGCACTCCGAGCCTGTCCGGCACCCCGAGCCTGTCCGGTATCCCGAGCCTGCCCGGTACCCTGAGCCTGTCCGGCACCCCGAGCCGGCCCGGCACCCTGAGCCTGTCCAGCACCCCGAGCCGGCCCGGCACCCTGAGCCTGTCCGGTACCCTGAGCCTGTCCGGCACCCCGAGCCGGCCCGGCACCCTGAGCCTGTCCGGTACCCTGAGCCTGCCCGGCACTCCGAGCCGGCCCGGCACCCTGAGCCTGTCCGGCACCCCGAGCCTGCCCGGTACCCTGAGCCTGTCCGACACCGGAGCCAGCCCAGCACTCCGAGCCTGTCCGGCACCCCGAGCCGGCCCGGCACCCTGAGCCACTCCGGCACCTTGAGCCACTCTGGCACCCGGGGCCTGCCCGGCACCCGGAGCCGCAGCCACCGCTGCTCTGCTGCTGGCTTTGTGTTCGGGGGGCACGAGAGTGGAGCCTGAGGGCAACAACAAAAGGGCTTTGGTGTTTTCTCTGCCATCTATTTAATGCTGGTTTTGCTTTTTTCCCCCCTGGATTCGCTGCTGAAGTGCCCACGGACAATGAGTCTATTGAGCATTTACTACAGCGTGAGATTAGTTTGGGTTTCAGTTTCTGCTGAGCCAGCTCATTTCCTTCCACATTCTTACACGAACAGATGCTAAAATATAAAAGGGCAGTCAGCATCATAAAGGCAGAAAAAGGAAAATCCTTCATACAACAGTATGAAGTTAAAAATACTTTTTCACAGCTTTAGCCAGAGTCATTCAATAGCTTGCTCTGCCATCTAATTACATTACATTAAAGAGGCAAGAGACTATTATTCTTTCTTTAGAACAAAAAAGCCACAAACACATACACACCTCAAAATATCAACAACCCAACCAACCAACAACAAAACTGGCCAAACTAGCCAGATTAAAAGAAGTCCTCAAAGGAGCTAAACAGAAAAATTAGTTTTGTCTCCTCCCATCATGCATGACTGCAGTGCTGCCTTCAGACACCAAATTCAACTGCTGCAGCAATTAGTCACAAAATTCAAGGCGAGTTGAAACTGCCAGATACACCAAGGAACATCCCTGTGCTGGAGCCAATTCTCCCCCCACAGAGGCAAACCCAGCAGATGGATAGCCTGCAGTTCATAGAAAGCCATAAGCCATTCCTGGGCTGCAGCAGGAGCAAGGACGAGGTGATGGCAGCCCTCACTTAACTAACACCCATTCCTCATGCCACTGCTCCAGCCAATGCAGGAGCATCCCTTCACCTGGAGCATCTCCTCCCTGGGTGCTTTGGTGCTCAGTGGCCACAGCCCAGAGCATCCCCACGGGGTCATGCAACAGAGACAGAGCCACCAGGGCTGGGACTTTCTTTAGGGAAAAATTAGGTGGAAAGATTGCCCAATTGCACCACACCAGCCACATTTCTCTTTCCGCAAAGTTGCATCCATCAACTTTATTCTTGCTCAGTCCCAAGTATGGTAAGATGCTTCCCCATGCAGCTCTGACATTTGCCCGCTAGATGGGTAACCTGCAACCCCTCTAGGCACTTTTTAAAGTAGCTTTTACATGCAGATGTAATACCCATTGTCCTCTAATGCTTTTAAAATGCTTCTCATTAGCCACCCCAGATAGGCAACCCACTTCTCAGCAAGCCCATACCTTCCTGGTGCCACTCCACCTGCCCACGGCTGAA
Source organism: Acanthiza pusilla (assembly GCA_036630365.1). NCBI lineage: Eukaryota > Metazoa > Chordata > Aves > Passeriformes > Acanthizidae > Acanthiza > Acanthiza pusilla. The sequence goes on from JAXCHO010000036.1 coordinate 6,341,305, forward strand.
CCTGCAAGCACCATCTCCTCCAAGCTGGGGGAAAAATGCATTAATACAGGCCAGAAAGCTGAGATCACTAAGGACCAAAGCCACTGATTCCCCCATCAGGTTGCTTCACTGCTCGGTGCAAATTTTTCCAGGTTTCTAAACCTCTGAGGACTACCAAGCAGTGAAGTATAAATATGCAATATAAATACAGAGACGTTGGTAGGACTAATGACACAAAATCAGTGATAAAATTTAGGAGGATTTTCAGATAAATCTTTCCAAATAATTTCTGGATTTAAGACAAGCAAGGTGGGTTCATGGAGGTTCAAACAAGGTGGAGTAAAACAAATTTAGCTCATATGGGTAACATAAATGTCCCTGCTGGCAGCTTTGAGCCAGAACCAGGTTCCACAGCACCTTACTGACCACAGCCTTGGGGAATTTCAATCCTGCCTGTAAAGAGCAGAGAAAACGATACAACTTCCTATTGCTTTTGTCAACTTATTCATAAACAATTCAGTGTTATGAACATTTTCATCACCTGCACGTTGCCTACACAGCATCATTAGGTTTTCTTTCAAAACAAACAAGCCGAAAAAATGTAGTATCCTTCATGCAAAAATAAACTCCCAGGGCAACTCTTGACAAACACAGCTGCACCATCCCTTCAGCTAGGAGATGCCTTTCTCCCTTCCCTGCAGCTCTCCCAGAACTGGCTCAGCAAACCACCCCAGCACCCACTGCTCCTCCCTGCCTGGAGAGCAGAGCCCACTACAGCTGGCACAGCTGGTGTCACACAGTGTCCTGGTGGCTCTCAGGCCCAGTTTTGGCATCACCTACACCATCCTAATGCCACGCTGGGACATTGGCACAAGAGGCTGCCGCTATATTATACATTTTTGATGGTTTCACCATCTCTCTGCTTGCTCACCCGTTTCACCCAGACCTCTAAGCCATTCCAGACATCTAAACTACTCTCTGGGACTTAGGGTTTAAAGCCAACCCCTTCCCTCACTGCCAAAACATACACTTGGGACTGACGGAGGACCTAAACATTCACCCCACAAGGAATATTTATGGGTGTAGAGATTTCGCGCAGCCACCCCAAGTGGGACAGACACCAACTGATGGCAGTGTCACCTCCCGGCATCCACAGAAGGGTCAGCCCCACATCACCAGCCCTACTCCCCATTGGCTGCCCTCCAGCCACCCCCTCACCTCATCCCTCCAGATGCCCTGGGCTCAGGCAGGGGTCTCCAGGCTGGCCTGGCCACCCCATCCCTTCAGCTGCTCCTTCGCAGCCCTGTGTGAACCAGGAAGCGGAGGCGAGCCAGCAGTTTATTTTTAACTTCTTTCTTTTCTCCCTTAAATAAAAAGCAAAACCACATGCATAAACCACATGTTCATGCTCACTCCACCCAGTGACAGGTTTTACATTTTGCATCCTTCCAACACTCAAAAATTCCTGGGCAGTGAGGTAAAGCAGACATCACCCCACAGATTTCCATGATGCCCCTCAGTATCCCTGTTTCTACACGGGCAAAATAACAGTCTCTCAAACACTGAATTAACTCTCTCCATGAGGCAGGCAAAGCCTGAAGAGGGAGCTCAGTGAGAGTGGCTCTGCTCTTAGCTTGTCTCCCCCTCTCCCTCCTTCCCAAAAACTATCCAGGACATCCAGGAGCACTGGCAGAAATTGCAGCTCACACTTCCAAAGATTCACTGCAGACTCTTTGGAGAAAGGAGAGCTAGTGTGGGATTATGAGTCTCTTCCCGTGAGCTCACAGCTTTGAATCTCAACTAACCAGAAGTTGGCTCTTGCTTCTCTTCTGCAGCTCCTCAGATGTCATTACTTGAAACATCTTTGAGTGTTTCAGATAAACAAGTTACAGGATCTCAAGCAACACCCTAAATTTTAGTTTCTGAGGTGCAGGCAGGTGGAAAGAGTTAAAGGGTTTCCCAGCAGCTGATAGTTTTGCAGTTCACAGGTTGAATTTTTGGAGCTAGGAATAGACCACCCATTCACCATGGGAAATTCTGGTACAGCACTTAGCTTCCCTCAAAGGTGAAATAAAAAGTTGAAAGATCCTCTGTTTTTTTCCAAAATGTCTACTGAAACGGCACTTTCTTTAAGAGGAAGGGGGCCACTAGGTCAGAACATCTTGAGCAGCAAGGCTTCTGAATCAGAGACAAAAACCTTCAAGGAGCAAATATGTCAACACAAAGACCCAGTTTGTGCCCAGCATCTGATGTGGCTACACATTCAGTCTCTAATGGCAAAATTACCTGTTTTCAACTTCTGTTCAAAGGGAAACTCCATGCCAGCACAATGCTACTTAGACATGAACATTATTAATACAGAAATGCCTGCTTCAGAGCTCTGAAAACACTAATTAATCACAGCACTGGCTTTATGTGTGATCATTTGCAACTGCCACGCCAGCTCTGCACCACCCTGACATTGTTGGCAACGCCTCATCCCAGGCAGAAAAATGCCCTCACTACTTATTGGATACCACACCGCTTGGACAGCAAGTACAAGCCATCAGTTTTGATGAAAGCAAACTTGAGAGATAAAACAAGGCACTTGAAATCATAAGAAGGCATCTGCCTCCATTTTAGTATTTCCCTACTCACTTTTACCTCCAAGACAAGAAGAGTTTGGTGAGTTTGCACAGCAGCTCAAGGATGAACTGGACAGCTTCAAGCATTACAAGTCTTCAAGACATAACCTTTGCTCCACAGCCTCAACAATAATGAGAGGAATACGAAAAGGTGGAAGCTAAGATGGTTGGGTCACTCCAACCACTATGTGTTCCTCTGCACTAGGATAAAAGGTAGGTTCAGTGCAGCCTTGCAGGTACCTTAATTAATTCAAAAACCCTTTGGAAAAGCTGGCAAACATTTTCGGATATTTTAGGAAGCAAAGCTGAAGTGGAACATCTTTTCCCAGTCCAACCCAACAAACACATGATAAATTGTTGGCTTTAGGACAGCAGATTATGCTAGCTAATATCCATCCCTTGCTTCACTCTTGCTCAGCCCTCTTGGCCCATCTCAACCAGCCAAACTGGGTTTTCAAAACAGGCCATTGTTGCTTGTTGCAGGTGTCATTAGTCACCTTGTCCATGCTTTATCCAATTATTATAGTGCCCAACCGGCACTCTCTGAAAATGCACCAAGGTCCCTGGTGCCACGTTTAATTATCCCTTTGCTTAAGAGCTGCAGGTTATTTTACACAGTGCAATGGGGAGCTGTATTTGCTGGGTGAAGGAAAAGCCTTATACTGCACCTCATTTCCTGGAGGAGACTTGAATTTAAACCTCTTTAACCAACCAACCACACTCTGCAAGGAGCAGTGTGCTTATTGCTAGGAAGCTTTGCAGAAGCACAGCAGTCAGCTACAATTTCCTTGCTCTGCAGAAGCAGCATATTCCCCTTCCCACTGCCTGAGGCTCTGCCTCACCTCTTTGCCAGCGGGGTGCATTTGAAACTGCAGTGACACCAGCCTCCCGCTCCCTTCCCACACAAGACCACCCAGAACAAGGCAGCTCCCTCTTGTCTCGGCACAGGAGGGGACACGGGCACCCCACGGAGCAGCACCAGAGGGCTGGAGCTGGCTGCCAGCCCCCTCAAGGAACGCTGGCACAGAACCCCCTGTGCCAAACACTGTCAAGTTCCCAAAGGAAAAGCATTTAAGTGTCAAGACCTTTCCTTCCCAGCCTCCAAAGAATCCTACAGATTTCTCCAGCAGCCCAGCTGACTGTGTTTATTGCTGCCTCCTTCACTTTATAGGTCAACATATACCAGAGAGGCAGCAATTCCCAGCTAATCTGATTTCTGTGCAGACTGACAAATAGCTCCCACTAAGAATATAAAAACCCAGTAAAATCAAGGGTCTCCCTAATCAACTCACTCGATGCAATGCAGTAAGCCTGCAGAAAGCTCATGCACTGTGTTAAGACATTGGATTGCACTTCGTGGCAGGATCTCGAGGGGCTGGCAGCACAGGAGGGACCCTAGCCCAGGCCAGCGGCTGAAAGGAATGTGTTCTTGTTCATCTTTGTTCTTTGTGCCCCACTCCATGCTATGTTATTTTGAAACTAATTCAGGGCCATTCCTTGACATGCCATCAGTGTGTTTGCCAAATGCCAAAGCTTAAAACCAGAGTGTGAACACACACCCACAAAGGAGGTTCTTGCTCCACTGCTAGATTATCCCAGACCAGAAACTTCTGATAGGTGAGTCTTTCCTATGTCCCCAGGCAGACCCGAAAAAATAATGAACTAACATTGCTGATAGGGTGCAAAAAATCATCTTTCCCATGAAGGCCAAGCACCTCGCCTTGTCACAGACACTACGGCTCTGCCACATTCTGTCCCTCCAAACTCCTGATCCCTCGCACTTTACCCCACAAAGCTCACTTGTCACCGAGAAGAGCTTCAGAAATTTAATAGCATCATTGACATATATATGGCACCCCTCCTCTTCCCACAGCAAGGCTCAGGGGGACAGCAGGGCACTGCATGCCCCAGGAGCCAAATAGCTGAACCCAGTGAGTCAGGAGAAGAGGACATGATGTGCAGAGTGGCAAGTGGAAAATCATGACCTCCTCCTCCACAATGACCCCTCAGCTGGTCTTAGAAGATGACCAGGATTTCCAGCTAAAACACTGGTGCTCTCAGAGGTCTGGCACCAAGCTGCTGAGCAGGTAAAGGGGAAGGCGAACCTGTCAAGGTCTCTGATTAGGTGTGAAAGAAAAGTCCTGTGCACACAGTACTCTTATTGAAGCTATAAATAGTCCCTCTGCACCAAAGTTGTGCACACTGTTTTGACACTCCTGACTTAATAGGATTTCCTAGGTAGCCCAAACCAGCTCGGGCTGCTGCAGGGCAGCCTTGCTGAGCCATTTTCACAACACACGCATACCACTGTGCCTGGGGGAGCATAGGGGATAATCCTGTGTTTTCAGTGTCCTGGTCACACTAAGGCAGGAAAAGACTGAGAAACTCCTAGAGGGTTGTAATGAGTTTGCATGTACAGCACAATAGGGAGAAAATTTCCAGGATGGCCTTTTCTATGCAACAAGCTTATCTCCCAGCTACATTTCAGAACTTATTACAAATGCAATTTCTTTCTTTTTATATTCATTCTTTTTTACAGTTGTAGAGAAAAATAAAAAACAGTGCTCTGATAAAATAAATAATATCATTTTTATGTCAAATAATGTAAAACATTATTTTCGTACTCAAGTATGTCATGTCAGTTCAGTTCCTGTAAGCAAATTAAACCAGTTCTCCCACTAATGACTCATTATTGTCTTCAAACAAATATGTAAGACAAGCATTTAAACATCTCTTAATTACTATATTCCTCCTAAAGAAATCCCACCCTGTTTGGGTTACTGTCTGTTAACCTGAGAGGCTGACCTAAGAACTGCTAACCAAATAATCTTTTACTGTAACATTTCTACTACATCCCTTTTGCCTTTGTGGTGCTTAACAGCCTGCCAGTGGTGCTGGAAATCATGTCCAAGTTTTGCCCCGACCCTTTGAGCCTGTACAAGGTGTATCCCCCGCCCTTGGTCCCGAGGATGGGCTGCACTGCTGAGCCTGTGCCCTCCTTCCCAGGCACAGCCACAGTATCGCCTCACCCGGCCCTGCCTCACCACTTCCACCACCTGATAAAGCACTCCAAAACCTGCCCAAAAGTCAATATTTACCCACCCATGCCCAAAATGTGCAAGTACCAAGGGCCTAAGTACCTGACTGCAGAGCTACTCTGCTTTGCCCTGAAGTTGCAAGGGTTGGGCACCACTTGGCTGAAATCATCACCCAGCACCTTGGGGCCTGAGTCCCAGACCAGGAGGCAGCAAGACTTTATGTTGCACAGATGAAGAACAAAAAGATGTTTCCTGGTACCTTATGTCATTCCCTTCACCACTGCTTCACAGGCAACTTTCTTCAGCAAGGAATGATGTAAGACAGCTGCCTATTGCATATTCCCTGCCAATCCCAGATTCCTCCAGCTGCTCCATCACCACAAGCAACCCAGGAACCACGCAGGGCCATTGTACATGTCCATCCACGTGCTAAGTATTGCACAGTGCTGACCCAACCTGCTCAAGACAAGCTCTCAATCATGCCTGTTGCTCTGGGCATGCCGTGTCTCCAGGATTTAGGGATGCAAACACTCTTTGCAGCACTTCTGTGCTTTTCTGGAATGACATCTGGCTATTCAGAGCACTGAGAATTTGTAACACAAGAAGAAGAAATAATAAAGTTGACCTCACGCTGGTTCAATACACTCATTCTGAAACTAAAGTAGCTAGAACACGGTGCATCATTTTTTCCTACCACAGCGTTAACTGCTATGGAAAATGCAGCAATGAAGAAAAGAGCTGGCTCACAAGCTAACATTACCTGTCTGCACCTCATCTGCTCCTTCAGAATGCTCTGTACGCCACAGCAATGATGCACTTAGTGCTTGCATGGCTATCTAAGAACCCCAGGCAGAAGTGATTGCAGAGAGACATGGAGTTCAAAATTTCATTAAAGAAATGGCTATAATACAATCACAAGCCACTCAATGCACTGGAGGCTGAATGTTGCTAAGGAAAATTATGAACCTCCTCCTGCAAATATCCTTATCTACCCACAACAGAGAAAGAGCCAATAGTGTAGCAACATCTATATTCAGCACATGCACTAGAACAGAATAAAGTGATCATTAAATAGTTTAAAACAAAGAAGATAGCAAAATGTAATGAGCCTCAACAAACCAAGTGAAACAGGGCTAAGGGGCTCTACCAGCTATGTCCTCCACTTAGTCACCTCTTGGGAAACCTTTTGTAGGAGATGGAAGGACAATCAGCTCCCCAAGAGCTTCCACACTGGATGGATGATGGACAGGTGGCTCCTTTTGCAAAACCCATTTTCTTTATTCTGCACAGGGGATAATTCAGCTCAAGGGTAAGGAAAAAAAAAGCAGAAGGGGAGGCAGGGAAAATGTTTGAATGTTAAAATAGGCAAATTAGTGAGCTAGAAAATCTAGATTAAATTAAGCATTCCTGCAAATGTGTAATAGAGAAACGAATGGCTCCCATCTGGAAGCTCAGCAAATTAACTTGGATGCTGGTTAAGACAACAGCACCAGAGCCTGCTTCCAGAAATGTAAATATCCAGTGTGCATTTGCAATCCAATCACAGGCTAAAAATACAAGACAACTCAGAGTGGAAATCTGATTTTGTGTCTACCCTCTTAATGGGAAATAAAACAATAATTCTTTAGCCACAGTAATCTGGACTCATTTTTCCTGCTTGGAGAGATGCTGCAAGAGGTCTTTGTACCAGGAAAGTCCTTCAGCTGCTTCTGATTGCAAGGCCACTGCTCACGTGTTGGAGGCTTCACTCTTCTCCATTGTATTCCACTTCCCCATCTTTTCCATCCTGTGTCCCCTGGCTGCTCCTCTGTACTGTCCTCAGCTCTCTGTTTATTTACACCACTTCATGTGCTTCTTCTTGTTAAGAGTATTGTAGTTCCTTTTCCCCCAGAAGTTTATCTCTGGCCTTCCAGTAAGAGAAGGGCTCTTCTTCTCCATGTGCAGATGGAGAACTCAGCCACAGGCATGAACCGGGCTCAGGACTAAATTTAGCCCAGGATAGGATAGTCCTTCTCCCAGTAGACCACAAAGGCAATTTGGAGCAGGAGCCTATTTTAGATGCTCTCTGGTGGTGTCTACCTCCCTCTAGGCTGGAGAGGAAGCCTGGGGAGAGCAGGCTTAGACTCTGAGCATCATCCCTGAGGACCTTTGATGCTACAAAACGGATGAAAAGCTATTACAAGTTAATGTCATCCATATGGTTCAAGAGCTGACGCTGGAAGGGAAGTTTTAGGGTATTCCACCACTGGAAGAAAAGGACGTTTCTCTGTGTCTGAGACATGTCCTTCCGTGATCATAGCAGGCATAGCCAGGAGTTTTAAACTACAGAAAAAAATCACCTCTAGAGACAGGATAATCAGGAAAATCAGTTTAAACCAGTTAATTCCCACATCTGGTTTTAATAAACAGATAGGGGGATTGGTAAATGTGGACAAAAAAGCGCATAATACCCAAACTTAGGTGAGTAAAGAGCGCATGAACATTAATAGCAGAAGTCAGATAGGATGTTAGATAATTAGCCAGAAATTCACAGATGATGAGTAAGAAACAAGAGCACGGATTAACATATTGATACTAGGAGAAAGGGCAGTGCAAGAGAAAACTCAGGGAGCAGAACAAGAAACTCCAAAGGACTGCAGTGGTATGGGGTCAGTACTGCATGGAAGAAGGGGGGACAGCAGCACAGATTAACCCACACCCTACAGAGGCTGCAAGGCAGTGCAGTGCAGATTGCGAGGCCCACAGCAAGGCAGAAGTGCCAACAGTGCTTATCTTTCTGTGGGACTGCAAGTTCTCAAAATACTCAACTGAAGAACCCACAATTAACGTAACGAGCTGACCACAGATATTCCTGGAAGCAGAAGACAACAACTGTAATCCTCCAGCTGCTCAACTAGAAAAGGGCAATTCTAATTTAGACACTGTAAATAGCAGTAAGTGCTCAATGAAAGCAACTCTGCAGGCAACTGTAATCATGGAGAGGTGATTTAGGGAAGCACAAAAACTCATCTTTTCAATTTCCCATAAGCTTTGAGGAATCCAAGAACTCGGCATGGAAGTCAACTGGACTGAAGTGCTCAAGAATATGCTTGTAAGAAGCTTAGAATATCTGTATGGCAAAGATGAAAAAAAAGAGTTGGTACTGATCAAACTCAAACAAAGTAGGGGAGAGATCTAGGAAATGAGTCCCAATCTAGCTAGAGGAAAAGAAAATATCGTTAAAAAAGGGATTTTTACGAACTAAGCAGAGTGCATGTGAGGAATGGAAAGGAAGGGCTGCTCATCAAAGACAGCTGTGTGAGAGGTCAGGAAACAAAGCGATGAAGAGAAATTGCTGAAATCAAGCTGAATTAGATCATGCAAATAGGAATAAAGAGCAAAGATCAAAATGTTCCTCAATGATACAATTTTTTTTTTAAAAGAGTAAGGAAAGTGGAAACTAACAGCACTTGGCTGATGTATCTTAAAAGCACAAGAAGGGAGAGGAGCTTTTGCTGTAACTGCATCAGGATGGGGAAGAGCAGATGGAAAAAAATAAACCCATGACACAAAAACACCCTTCAAGTTATTAAACAGCCCACGATCAAGTTGAAATTGAAAGTGTGGCAGTTTCTGGTCAGGGGGAGGTGAACACCCTCTCTGCAGGGCAAGCACCCAAGAGGGGACCAATTTATTTAGGCTGAAGTCTACTCCCTGCTTGCTGTAACAACATTTGCATGAAATCTGCTATTTTGAAACATGCTGACCACAACCAGCTCACAGAGAAACCTAAACAACAGGACAATGAGAGAATTCACAATGTATGCAGAAAAATATCTTAAAAATAAGATTAAATGGGATCAATTGCCACCTGTAGCCTCATCCCACAGCACCCAGAGGCAAGGGTGCTCTTGATGCTCCTTTGCATCCCTTTTCTGACCTCAGCAGACATCTTCCACACTTGGAGGTTGAAAGGAGGGGAGACTGCTTATTTATAAGCACTGGTCATTTGAGTAATTTTTGAAGAGGCACCAAAGCTACCCCACCAAAACAATAATAATCTATTACTGGGTTGGAGCAGTCTGTCTCACATTTACCTACTAAAATTTGGTAGCAAATGCATTAAGACCAAAACAAAGCTTTGCTCTGAATAACCTTAACAAAGCACAGATATGTCCCTGGAGCTCACTCCCAAACTTCAGTATCCTGAGCAAATGCAAACTACATAATTTATAAGCCCTGCAGGACTGTTTCTTCCACTATCTGAAATTGAGAAAGGTGGTTCATGTACCTGGGAGATCTGGGACTGTAAAAGTGGGCAGTAGGAGCCAGTGTTAAAATTTTCTCATTCTCCAATGAAAGTGTCGCTGTCTGAGAATAGAATTGCCTTTAAGGGACAAGAGAATATTTCCAAGTGCAGACAAAATGTGCTATAGCTTCACCCAGTCGTGGTCAACCATGCACACAGCAACTGGCTCTGTGCCTGGTGTTTACTGGGAGTTAAACTCAAAACTTCTGCAACAACAGAACTGGCATCACACAAGCCAGAGAAGCAAACCTATTATTGTCCAGAATTATTATTACATTGTATTATTAACCAAAACAACTTAGGGAAAAGATTAAGAAGCTGTGAGTAACCCCATGACTTATGCCCAGCTCCACTGCTGCTCATCGGCTCCAAGCCTGCTCAACAGGGCATACAACCAAATGTATCATTGCTATTCAGAGTAATGAGGAACAGCTTAACCTCTAACCTCAGGTCACATTTGAGGACATCTCTTTAAACAGCAAGACAATTAAAACCAGAACTAGCACACAGGCAGGCCCACAGCAACAGCAGGTGTTGGAGGTTTCCTCTGAGTCAGTTGTCTGGATGCAGCACAGTACACAGCGTTATGATTTTAAACTGTAAGAATGTTAAAAATTTACAAGTTTATAGAATGCATGAAAACCCAAACTGGAATCTTTTCTGTGGTCTTGCCTTTCTCTCAGAAATGATTGGATTTTACAGTGTTTAGTCACCTCCCCAAATTCAGGTGCAGATTCGACTCATAAGCATGGGAAGTTCTCCCTCTCTACGTAGCCAAAAGCAGAGACCTTCTGAGAAGAAAACCAGGATATAATTCCCACTACAAGGACTGCTCCAGACAATGAGATGATCAATGAATATTTTCACATGCTCTGCACCTGATGCCACTAACACAAAGCAAAACACTTGTGACCTCCCATCAACAAAATCTTTCAAGTATCATTATTTACCCAGATTAAGCATGCACTTAAGTGCACAAATAAATCCAGCCAACCCCAAGATAATTTAAGCATATGCCTCAAATGAAATACAAGACTGAATATTGTGGCTGAGGGCAGGCTTCAGATGCTTTCATTATACACTTTTCAGTGCAAGACAGAAGCACAGTGCTGAAGCAAAGGAGTAGACTGAAAAAGAGCCAGGCCACACATCACAATTTATTTTATGGTCAGTGCCTTATCTTTAAATCAGACTTGCAGGGAAAGAACAGCAGGGAAGAGGCTCAAAAATTGTTTCAAAGACACTACTGCACCGGCTGTCTGGTAGTAGATTAATCATTTAGTGTCAACCTAGCAATAACCATAATTGTTTTGGAAGACATTCATATTGCAAAATTGTAAGTCCATACAGTAATAGTCAAATCTAACCCTTCTTCATTTTACATTTGCTTTTAACATGTTTTCTCCAGGATAGGAAGAACCACCTTAAAGGAAAAAACCCCATCACGTAGATTAAGGTTTATTGATTACCCAGCCACTAATTCCAGCCCAGATATTTGAGATGTCTCCAAGGGGAAAGGAAGAGATGGTATTTACAGAAACTGTTTCTAATGAGAAAACCTTAAGGCAAGGAAGGTGAACCTGAGAGCAATGAGTACCAATTTCATAGAATACAAACAGCTGTTTGCTCTTGTAATTGTATTTGCCCTTCCAACTACAGTCCCTGTGCTCTCCCTTCCTCAGAAACACCCACTGCTGGGCAAGGGTGGCCAAAGCTGGATTACATCACTGTAACTCTGGGGAAAGTATGGTATGACTTGCTTAAGCTCACTTTTTTCAGGGAAAGCCTTAAGTTTATCAGTTTTTTTAAAATGCTGTAAAACCAGTGTTACAGAGGGACTATCCCTTTTTGCCCAGTGATTTGAACAGCACAGTATTGAACAGAGCTCTGTGATGGACTATTTTATTTCTAAAACAAAACCCAATGTCCCAAGCAGCTAAGTTCACTTCAGAGAGGGCACCACGAGAAAAGAAAATTACTTTTCTTAATAAAGAAAAAGAGAAAAAGAGAAAAAGAGAAAAAAAAAAAGAGAAAAATAGGGGAAAAAAGAGAAAAAGAAAATGAGAAAAAGAGAGAAAGAGAAATAAAAATAAAAAGAAAAAAGGCTAGTTCTTCCAAGTTCTTCCTGACAAGCCAATTTTGTTGAAGGCAATGATGTAGTCTCATTTTTTTGGCTAAAGACCTAAGCCAGTAGGACCCTCACATGGTTTTCTGCAGGCAGAGGACACTCGCTCGGGCAAAGCTAATCCCTGTCACACTCCTGTGTCATAGCCACAGGGTGCCAAGGGTGCTGAAGCCCCAACACTTGGGGCAAGCGAGGGACGCTGACCACACCGCTGTCACAGCTCCTAACAGCCCTTGGCTCAGCAAGTACTGATTTGCCTTCATCAAACATGAAATACCTGCAGTTCCTCCATTGTTGGAGAAAGAGAGCTACAAAAAAGTGAATGAGCAGAAAGCAACTACAGTCTAAAGAATGCTCTGAACTCAGCTACAGCTGAGCTTGCATGAGAAGAGGTTTGGGTTTCATGGACAAGCAGCAATGACAGGAGAGGAATTAAGTAAACAGACATTTGACAAATATAACTTTCAAAAACAGTTCGTCAGAAAATGGCAACTTTGGTGGAATGAAGCAATAGGACGGAACGGACATTCTCACAGCATCACATTTTTATTTAGAGAAGACAACCAAGGAAAAAATAAATACAATTTGCAGATGGTCTGTCTCTGAGTGGCCCCAATAAAAGCTGCTGTGCCCTGACTCTGGGCCAGCCACATTCCATCTCCAACTGCACAGCCTGCAGAAGCATTAGCAGTAATTAAGAAAAGCCAACTGTAGTGATAAGCCAGATGTCTATAAAAGAAATACATGCTGAACTGATATAGATTTTTTCTTTCACTTTTTGGTGGACTAACATGGTACACTCCTTATAAAGACATTTTTCAAGTGCTTCACAGTTATTCCTCCAGCATTGACTCACTGAATCCCAGATGGGACCCTTGGCATCACTCGTCCCAGCAGATCTCCAGGGGAGCACCAAAGACTTAACGTGTGCTCACCATGCAGATACTGCTCTTTCAAATTGTCACACAAGTGTCTGAAGGCACACACTTCCTGGGAATTGGCTGCAATCTCACAAAAAGCATAGAGAACCACTGATCTAGCCCAAAACCTTTTCCTTCAAATAATTTCTCTGAGAATTTTGGCACCCAGCCACCACCCATTTGGCCTATACCAGCTGTTTGCGAAAGACAGGCAATCCTGACCTAAAAGCCTCCAGAGGACAAGAACCCCCAGAGCCAGAAACAATTTTCTTCAAACAAGTGATGTTCTTCTACTACTTTTTTTACAGTTTTTGCTACGGTAGAGGTAGGATAGGGGAATTTGATAATTTTGTGTCACCTCCCTCTTTGTACCGTATATAACTCAGTCCTCATTTGTGCAGCTCACTGAAAGATTAGCTGGCTCGTTCAGACAGGCCAGGGTAGACTCTTAAGACGTTTAAGTGATTTGGGGCACGATGATCATCTGTCTCCTCCCTGCCCACAATTAACTGTTCCACGGCCCCTGTCTGCGCTAGGGCTGAGCATGCTGGGGAAGTGAGCAAAGCAGGGGAGCTGAGCTTCTTCCACTGTGACTGGAATCATCTCTTCTCCCTCAGCTTTCAGTTGTTTAAAGAAGTTGTCACAAAGGGAGTGAATCCCATCGATGATCCCAGGACCCTGCTTATTCCACCTAAAGCTCTGTGTTTCAAATGGCAGGGAAATTGAACAACAAAGCTTTGCAGTAAGCTAATAAATCGTTATGTGTCTATGCTCAGATGGTTGTAAGGAGCATGACAAATTTGAAACAGCCTGCAAATTTCTAAAATTAAACAGTTCTTGGTGTTACAGAGGTCAGCCATCTGTTCAAATGTTCATGTTTTAGTAATATAACCCTTCTTCTTCCACTCTTCTCTCCTGACTCAAACATACTCCCTAGGAAAGAGAAAATATGACTCCCTAGGAAGAGGAGAATATGGCTGAAGCCACCACAACTAGACAGCCCTCCTCTTCCACAAAGAACTGCCCACAGAAAGCACATGGTTAGGACAGACTATGGAGGTAAACAGAAGTGGTGCAAAGAGCAGTGTGTTATCCAGGTCTCGCAGGGGAGTCAAAGCCTGCAGAGAGCCATGATTGCTGGTGACGTCCACAAAAGAATGTGTCAGGTTCTGGAAGCTGCACTCAACATCCCTGACGTGTCAGGAGACCTCTGGCCCATCCTCCATCCCATCCTTCCTATCTCTGCTCAGTCTTACAGGGCTCCTAGAAACATTAGGGAGCACTTCAACATTCAGCTTTAAACTGCCATCCCATGACAGTCAGAAAGTGAAATATGACTGCTCTCAACAGATTTCACATACATTTCTACAGGAACTGCTTGCTTTATAAAATTGGAGCTAACTGGAGTTACTCAGCAAGCAAGGCCAGTCCCAGGCTGAAGCTGGGTTTATAAAGAAACAAGTGAGTTCCAAGTTTTATACGGTATGAAGAAATATGACGCAAAACAACCAAATTCTGCTATTTGACACCCTTTCACAGTCTGGGTTATTCTGTCCTCTATTCTTGGTAATAAAAAGAGGAACAAAAAACCATGAGTTCTGATGAAGGTGAAAAAAAACGACTGGGACAGGGAGACAGAAGCCAAACAAGCACTTCCAGGAAGAAACAAAGCTTGGGCAAAAGCGGAAAAGCAAAAGTTAAAAAGATGTGAAAGTGGTTGACTGAGAATAGGCTGGTCTTCTGCAACCATCAACCTGCTCAAAATGTATTTTCAAGGAAACTGGCCAATGCATTTCAGATATGGGTAGCCACTGTCTGTCAGGACCTCTGGCATGAAGGAAAATGCACAACACGCATCTTTAGACCTTTGGTTTTAGGCTGGGAATGATGTCCTCAAAGGAGACAAGACAACACTCTGCTTTATCGTGTATAATTTTAAACCAGCAGGAGTTGGAACAGGTTTTGATGAAGACATTTGGATAAAATTCTGTATAACAGAGACATTGTGCAGAACTACCTACTGGGTTAAACACTAAACTGAGTTTAGATGGAGAAAAGTGTCTCCATACTCATTTGTAAACCCATCTCAGAACAGGTGTGAATCCTTGGTATTGCACGTGGCTTAATTCGGGGGAATAACAGTAAATGAATTACTGGAAACATTGCCATTCATTGTTTTTTAACACCTCCAGTTTAAAGCCGAGCAAATGCTTTACAGCTTCACCTTTGGGATGAATGTAGAAGCAGCACTACAGCACCAAACCAAAATATTTTCCTGGGTTTTTTTAAAAGTCAATAGGACCTGTATTATTTGAAGAATGGTAGCCTCAGGGAATCTGTTTCCCTGCAAAACCATTTAAGCAGCTGTCATTAGTTTAAAAGCCCATTTTTGTTTAACGACTGCTGTTTCACATACTCCCAATGCCATGCATCATAACTGTCATCCCTAAACCTTAGATTTATGAAAGTGTACAGCAGCAGCATTATACTCAGGGGTCTGCTGATATTCCCATTATTAAACCACTTCTTAAAAGTTTTGACTTGGATTTAGGTGTAACAAATCCTGTGTTCTGCAAAAGTGCTGTCGTGGGGGTGGATGCTGCTCCATTCCCCCAGGGTGCCTGGGTGTCCAGGCAGAGACATCATCATCCCTGACTGGGGCATCTTGCAGAGCTTGGGAGAAGGATGCTTGAGACGTAATGAGAAATAAAATAAAACTTTTACATTTGTTTAGATATCCTTTATGATCATGGGAAGGGTTCAGAAGGGATGGAAAGCATGGTAAGGCCCACTCTCCTAAGTCACGCTTCATCCAGGGTGCAGAGAAAACATGTGGCTGGAGTGGAACACTACCACAAAGCTGTTAAACACCTGGAAACAACTGAAGAACCAGACAACCTGCAAAACCAAGCCCCTTTTCCTAGAGTCCCAGCCTATGATCTTTAAAACACACTGATTCAGGAGGACACTCTGAAGTAATTTCCCAGGTACCACACAAAATACGTAATTTAGTACCTGTCTGCTGTGAGATGCCTTTTGCACCTGCTATCTTCTATCAGTCCTGCGCTCCGCTGCCACTGTGCAGGTAAATTCATCTCCCACTATCTTTATAGTGGAGAGCAGGGACCATTCAATCCTCTTACCTCACTCTGTGACTGAGGAGCAGAGTCTATGAACGATACTTGGTCAAACTTAAAACAAATAACCAACCAAACCCCAAGCAAAACAGAAGAAAAAAAGCTCTTTTCTTCAGATTCAAAACAGTTAGAAAACACATGAAAACTCAGGGAAGGTATTCCTGGCATATTCTGAAACCATGAGCCCAAGATTTTACATTCTGAAGTTTCTGTTTTCAGACACTTATATTAATATCTATTGTGCTCCTTGTTACTGTGTTAAATATTTCACCATCATTCAGAAAGAAGGTATTTTTACCTAGAAAAAAATTATTTAAAAACAACCTGCCTTAGTAATTCCAATATAAATTTTCAGAAGAAGATAATTAACGATTCTGACAAATAAGCAGTAATGGTAAATAACAAGCAATGAGACATGATATACACCCATAAGGATATATGTCTTAATACTGATTTATTAAGACAAAATAATATTTTATATTAAGACAAAATAATTTTTGATGGTTAATCCCTTAAATAAAATTTCCTCCCTGAATTATAAAAAGTAACATTTTTTCTAAATTATTTTTCTCGTGGCATTTCATTGAATAAAATGACAAATTATATTCCCTTTGAAATTCAATGAAGGCCAACGATTTTTGGTGGAAAGAAAAATTCTGTAGTTTAATCCATTTCATTTTTACAACATTTCATTTACTGATGAAATCAATATTGAGACAATTAATTCTTAGGCTTTAGCATGTAAGATAGCCAGTCAGCAAGCACCTAGCAATGAAAATCTCTCCCAGCACTCCTGCACCAAAGCAGGACCACAGCCACAGCTAGGTTCTACAGCCCAGTCTTCTTCCAGCTCTCCAATCCTGCCTGCACTTGAACAGAACAAAGCAGTTTAGTCGGAAAAAGGCCTACAGTAATCATCTAGTCCAACTTTTAATTAACATAAAGAAATTTTTCTCTTCCTTCTAGCATGGCTATGCTCAGACCCAGTGTGCATCCCATGTCAAAATTATCTACATATATTATTATGGCAAAACTGGCAGTTTTTGTTCCTCTACCCTAAATGGTGTATCAGAGATCAGACTTCACCAGCTGATTTCCATACCTAATGCAACAGCTTGTGGTAAGCAGGGAACAGGACTGTGCAAGAACCTGGCAGTGGAGCTGCACTGGCAGACCCACAGCATCTTCTCACCCCTTCAGTGGACATGCTGTGCCACCCACACCGAACTGCGGAGCACCCAGCCACTGCCATTGGGGTTTTTTCTGTGTAATGTAGTTGTCAAGCAGTTATTAATGTTATGCTGCATTCCTGGGAATTAAGGAGAAGGCTGTAAAAATCCCCATCGTTAAATGCCTCCTCCATTTGAAATGAAGGCATGATGGGGACAGAAATGCTCATTCTGTGTCCCTCTGTGTTCATACTCACACAACTGCAGACCACACTCAAGACAACCATGGCTGCTTGTGGTAGCATTCCCACCAGGATCCTGTTGCCTTTGAGTGCCATGAGCCAATTACAGCAATTAAGCTGCTCACCAGCCAGGCTGTCCTGGGATACAAAGCCCAGGAGGATGCTGACATTCAGCCTCTCCATCACATCTCCTTCCAAAGGCCAATGAAGGCCAGAAAGATTCCCAGAAACTCATCCTCAGGAAACAGCTCTGGAGCAGCCCTGCATCCCAGTGAACCCTGGAGGTGGGAAGTTTAGGGGTGGCAATGTCCTTTCTACTGAGTTCCCCAGAAAGAGAGCTGCATCCAAGCAGCTGATGGGAAACATTCCCTGGGCTACTGTAACTCTCCTACGCAATTCCTAAATCACCAAAGCAGCGTTATGAAGTTGTTTTTGCACCCCACCATCTCTGCAAACCATGCTGACTTTTCAGTGGTAACTCCATTCAGGCCCATTGCAAAGGAAATTAATTTGATCATATTTGTCCCAGTTCAGGAAAATCACACCTCATCTCATTGCATTCCCTTTTCAAGGAAGGCCATGATTTTTTCCCCTCCCCTCTGGAAACACAATAGTTGGCAGTCTACCCAACCTGCAGGGATCCAGCTGGACAGACATGCTGTCTGTAGATATTTCTGACTGCATCCCTTAGCCAACCTCAGTCCTAGGATGAATGTTTAGCTTTGCATTACCAGGGTACCAGGCTGCTACAAGGTAATGAGAAGGAGCTGAGCAAGGTAAGGACCCACTCCAAATTACTATTTTTGAAAATTAAGGTTGGTGGGGCCTGTTATAAAAGCCAGCAAGGCGGAGGGACAGAGCTGCTGGTCATGGGAGGTCTCATTTGCTTGAATTAGACAGCTCCTCAAGGGCTCAGGTGGGTGACACCCACTGCACTCCCTTGGTTACTGCCCAGGTAAATCCACTGAGCATCCCCAAACCTTGCTTCCTCTTACACCAAAGCCCCCCACTTACACCAAAGCTTCTCCCAGCAAGTGCCAAATCCCTCACACCATAAGCCAAAGCACTCTTATTTTAGTCCAAGCCTGACCAATACAGTGGAGGTCACAAGAAAATTAAAAATTTAGCAACTCGTAGAGAAAAGAGGGGGAAAAAAAAGTGTCGAGTTCATGACTAATCTTTGCAGCTCTTGCCATGGACAGGATTTGTACAGCCATGTTGATTTTTTATAAAAATAGTAAATCGTATTACACCCATGCTGCAAGACCAAAGATTCACAACGATACCTTAATACAGCTTAAATAAAAATAGCACTACCTGAGTCAATCTGAGCATGATAATGCTTTGTAATCCCACACTCTTAGGGGATGAACAGTTGTATAGCAGTGAATCAACACGAGATACTTGCATTAGGAGACGCATCTTTTTCATGCTATATAGCAACGTCTCTACAAAATGGAGAAGGCAGGCGATTTTTGGGGGAGCACAGTGCATAATGGGGAAAACAGGGCAATTACAGAGCCAGTCTATATTTCCAGCTTGGAAATCTTGGCTAATAGTTTACTTTTTAAAAAAGGAAAGCCTGCTTTTAAATTTTCTCCATCATTGTAAAGAATTAAGGAAAAAGTTTGAATTTTAGAAGTTTTTGAAAAGTGAACAATCCCAGAGCTTGTGTGCCCTCACACAGAAAATTCTTTCATAAAAACAAACACAGATGAGCAGCAGTGTTGCACAGTCATTCTGGGTTTTTTTTCTTAACATCCTTGAATGAGCAAACAGTGTATATGGAAAGCAAACATGCCGTACAACATAGAAAAGTCTCAACAGAAAAAACTTCAGTAAAACCTATTTATAATAAAATGTAAAAGACAAAGACTGAAATAGCAATTTTTAAAGGTGGTTAAGGAAAAAAGTCGAAGCTTTGATTAAGGACGCATTAAACCATAATGAATTATTTTCAATTACTTTGTTACATAAGATAGTCACAAAAGGTACTTCATCTGCTATTGTGCTCCCCATTTATTCTTTTTTAAGACACATTTTCCAGTTAATTGCACTTCTATCTCCCCTCCCTGCACCCACGGTATAGTTTCATGTATGGGAGATATCTGGACCTGGCAGCTCCCTCGAGACACCAGGGGGAGGTAACAGGAAAAGTTAACAGAACTGAAAGGTCTCCCTTTCCCCAAGAGGACTTGAGTTTGAATTCTGAAACACGGCAGATTCTCAAGGCTGTAATGCAGATGATGCCCAGGGGAAGAAGAAAACAGCCTCAAATTCCCACTTGTCTTGCCTGCTCCCTTTTCCTCCTCTACCCTCGTGCTCAGACTGGCACTGCTGCTGGGTTTTTTCTTCCTGCAGAGCCTGAATGCTCCCAGGAAGGATGATCCCGTGGGACCCTGGCTATGGGGACATAGATCAGGCAGGGCTATAGAGAAGGCAGGGAAATGCTGACAAGGACAGTAGAGAGGGAACCATGCTAGAAGGTACTGGGACTCAAGGATGAGGAGATCCTGGTGAGGGGACATGTTCTAGTGATGGAGAAGATCCCAGGGCCAGGTCATGGGGAGGTGCCCATGGCTTTGCTCTGTGCACAGAACACACAGCATATTTCCAACAAATATCCCAACACCAGTGGCAAGAACATTCCCTGATTTCCACATCTTGCCACAGGTGATCCTGAGATATGTTGAGAAGCTCAACCCTCCAGTAGTTCTTGCAACCTCCCAGTCAAGGAGACCCTCCTTCCCACAAACACAAAGGCGACAGAGATTTCAACTCAGCTTTCCGTTTAAAAATAGAATGTTTCTCAAAGCCAGTTTGGTAGGACAGATCGGTGAGTCTGGCTGCAAAAAGTTTCATTTTGATCAAACACAGCAGCTCTGGACCAGAGAAACGAGGAGCCCTGTTCCAGCCTCAGAGCCCCATGTCCATGTAAGCAACAGGCAGTTTCTGAAATGATGTTCACACCATCTCATGTCCCATCCTCTGCCTTCCCTGGCCATGGGTCACAGCCACTGCTCCTCCAGAACAGCACAGAGGTCACAGCAATGCCACCACTATGCCCCCTGCATTGCAGCCGGGACAGGGAGAGCCCTCACAGCTCCAAGAGCCCTTCCCACATCCCAGCTCCATCCTCCCAGCACAGTCAGCCCAGCAGCACCTGACACACCGAGGCACAAGGCCCCTGACATGATTGTCCATCAGTGTCCTGCCCAGGGTGGCCCAGACACGGGTGCATCCCCCAGCGTGTCTGGCTCCCTGGCCTGCCCTGCCCAGAGCTGCTTATGTGCTTACAGGCAGAAACACAGGTAAGCAGCTTGCTGCCTCAGAGCCTGTGCCATCCCAGCAGGAGAGCACCCAAATGCCTGCTCCCCCCTTCCCTGGGCAGCACCCACCCTTCCAGATGTGCACAGCTGGGGTAAAATCCAAGATACTTTCAGGCACACATTTTTGTTTCACACTTCATTCTGAAGCCATCCATGTGCCGCTGGCCACACACTGCAGTTTGGAAAGTGCCCATCAGGTTCAGCACTGGTCTGCCTTCAAATCTGTCTCTTGCTACATGTTAAACATGAACTGACACAGCCAAACCACTGTAAGGCTCCATACAGGAGCTGCTATGCTCTGGAGATGTACCTTCACCTGGTAGGGATCATACAAATTCCCAAACTGAAATCACAGATTTACCCAAACTTGAAAAGGTGAGGACGAATATAGACCATTAAAGCATCAGAAAATGTGATGTACAACTACCCAACAGCTCTAATCTCTGTTAGCAAACGTGCATCAGGATCCCATGCTCCCCAAAAAGACCACAGGAGTTTCATGCTTTTGAAAGCACCACCCAAAGGACTACCCAGGAGAAAGACATATGAACTACGGCAAACAGTCTGGAGCATCAACAAGTGGTTTTTTACTCATACTCTGTTCAGGTGTTACCTGAAACAAGAAGACAAGAAAATCCAATTTTAAGTACAATTTAAAGAGAGTTTAAAATTACCTGGATTTTACATACATGGTATTACTGTCATCCATCTCATACTCCCTTCTGTCCTCAGAAGGGTTTTATTTCATTTTTCAACCTCTCAAAAAAGATCCACTGAATATTCAGGTGCAAATACAGAAATCAGCAGTACAAACCATGCAGGGCTACAACACAGACCCCATCATAGCTGCAGGGCTGGGGAAGAACAGGGGCTCATAAGCTACTGCTCACAAGAGCATTTTGGTTAAAGGCACATGGGATTCACAATTTGGCCTTGTAAAACTCAAGTTTTAGGAACATAAGCCTCAATACAGAAAATAAGGATAACACAGCTTACTAAGGGATGATTTCATTGAGGGAAGATGTAGTTGATAACATATAAATTTAAGGGGCATTAAGTAAGCCCCTTATAAATACAAAATTACCATTTTCTAGCCACAATGAACACCTATTTAGGTTGACAGACATGCCAAACTCCATCATCCTCCCCAGCCCTCAGAAGTTACCAGTGCAGATGGCTACATTTCAGCTGTATGGACACTTCAAATCAACCTGGGACCATGTGTATCAAAAGGCTTCTGATGTATGGGAAATACACAGATTTGGAAGACAGAAAAGTCCATTAGAGGTTTGGGGCATTCTGCCACAGTTCATTAGTCAGTCTGAGCACAGAAGAGCTCTAATAGCTTGTATCCTGTGCACTAGGGAAATGCAACGAAAGAATGAACTTCCTGAGAAATTAATGGGTAATTATATAATTTGGTTAATCTCATGGGAAAGAAATCTAGAATTGAAAGAGGAAACAGCGTATGTATTTCTCTAGAAACAACAAAAACAAACAGCAAAGGGTGTCACAGAGCAGAGTCCCAGCTGGCACCGTTGGAGGGATCACCTCCAGCAGAGGAAAAGAAATTGCACTGAATTACATCAGTGTAAGAGGTGGCTTTGCACCTGCAATGGCACCTCATTGGCAGTTCTTATAGATCTCATCCTCCTGCATCTCTTGACTGATTTAACGTTTCACTTACAAATAAGAGCCTAATGAAGTGCATACAAATGAAATACGTGGAAGTCTTGGGTGCAGGCAGAACAAAATCGGTCACATGTGGCAGAGATTAGCATGAGTTATGCAGCTTATTTAACTCTCTGGAAGTTGCATTCCTTTAGATTAACAACGTTGGACAGAACAGAAAGGAAAAAAACCCTAAGGTTGCTTTCTGACACAGAAAACACCGCCCCAGTGGAATGTGTAGGTTTTTAGTTAAATGTACATTGTAATTCGTAGAGATTTTCCCTAAAGTCAGGTATTTTTAAAAATGTACAGTTAGGAAATTCTTTTTAGTGCAAAGGTAAAGCTTAAGATTTTGATGCCAAACTCCTGCTCGAAGATTAGCCCTGCCAGGTTTAAAATTAAAGCATGCCATTAACTCCAAAAATGCAAACTTCTACACTCAATGCAGAACAAAAACCAATGCTTGTATTTTCTATTTTTCATTTAGTTTTTCTATTACTAATTTAAAGAATGCCTTGAAAGAAGCAGGTTCTGAGAAGGACTCACCACCTATCTTGGAATCTCTTCAGAGAAAGTCCACGGGGCTCAATTACCTGGAAGAGAAGACACAAATCAATCATGCTTTACCTTTCAGCTTTTCTCTAAGTGACAATCTTCACACTCCTGGCCTCTCCAGTAAAAGTTACCTTTCCCAGTTGAAAGAAAACAGAATTAGTCTAAACATTCAAAACTCCTGCTGCAGTTCTTACCCTACACTGAGAAACAGCTTTGTTGTGCATTTGCATTTTATTATTTGTCCTGAAATAAGAAACATTTCTATATTGAAAAATGCAGATTTGTCTTGAATTCAGACCACAAATTCTTCCAAGGATCAATAATCTGTTGAAATCACCCTCCTTACTTTAAATATTTTTTTGTAAAACTCATCTTTCAAAATAAGCACATATCAAGTTCAGATTCAGGCAGTTTGCTTGGCTCATACCACAGAATATTACTCCAAGATGTAAAAACTGAAACAAAATAAATGGAAAATATGAGAGAGCCGGGTCCAAGTTTTCTACAGCCACTAAGCATTGCTCTGAAAGGTTAGAAATCACTTTTCTTTCACTGAGCATGTTTATCAAGGAAAAAGGTATAATATTCGCATCCCATCAGCATCTGTCAGCTGTGAATGCTGAGGGTTCATCAGCCCTTAAGGAGTCACAGACGAGAGCACCAGGAGTGAGTTCACCTCCTCCTGTAACTCCTAATCTCTCAAAATCTGTGGATTAGAAAATCGAAAGCAAGTGACTTGCTCTGATTCCCACTCTCTCACAGAGCTGACCACGATTTTTCTCCACCACCAAGGCCAAGCTCAGCTGGGGAAAAGTCATCTCCTCCAGCCCCATACATCAGCTTCTTTCCTGCCAGATCCCTGTCAGACCCAGTAAGCCTGTAACTTCTGCAAACAAAATCCCACCATGAATAGCTCCCAGGTGCCTCAAGCCCACACCTAATGCACACCTTTGCTCTGCCCAATGCCAAACCCCAACCATGGACATCCCAGACATTACCAAAGCCTCCCAACAGCCTCCTTTGACACTTCACCATCCCCACAAGCAGGAGTTCCTTCCTTTCAAGATACCCATCACATTTATTTCCCCCAGCCCTGACCCCTACAGACACGGGGTTTCATATTTCTCCCCTTACAGCAAGCTGCCACTCTTTGCTGACACTGCAAACTCCTCGTGCCAATCCTTCACCTCCTCTCCAGGCCAAACACCCTTATTCCTTCTCATCTTCCCTCTTGAGTCCTGTTATTCAGATCCTCGCTGGCCTTTTCCATTTTCTTTACATCTTCCCTCAGGTGCAGAGCCCCATGCAGGCTTTAGTACTCCAGCAATGCCAAAGCACCAGGACATCCCAGCACTGGGCATGAAGTCCATCCTCCTGTTTATGGGAGCATGTGTCTGCTGCTGTTGGGGCAGGATGAGGCTGGAAAAGCAGTGTATGACCCACCACAACCCCACAGCAACTTTCAGTGGAGGCCCTCCAACCACCCTGAGTATTCTGTACAGCCAACGCATTCACCAGAGATAACTGCAAGCCCACATTAAAGCCTTTTGGTGAGAGTGATGGACCCTCCAAGGTCATCTTCTGGTTCTGTCCAAAGCTACTTGAAAATCTAATAACTTCCTCCTCCCAAGTACTTGCAACATCCCCTAGTTTGGTGCAACTTGTTGAGTCTGAACAGCCTTTTATCAAATGCATCAATTACAATGATCCATGCCACTTTTTGCCAGGGTCCACTTTTGGAAATCCTCACCCAACACTGCTTCTGAGCTTGATCACACATGGAAGCTAAGTACATATCATGGTCAGCACACCTACCCTGCACCATCCATAAGTTTCACCAAAATTTCTTTTCCTTAGTTTTTTTACTATGAATATCAAAACAATGCCAAAAACCTAACTAGGATTTGAGTATGTAATATCATCCACTCTTTTTCTATCTACAGGACCTGCTACCCTGCTCCAGAGGGTAATTAGGATGTCTGACATTATTTGTTCTAAACTAACCCATGCTGTTACTCATAAGCACCCAGAAGATGACTAGGTGGGAAATAATTTATCAACTTCCAGAAAAACACTGTAATGAAAGTCAGAGTGACTCTCCTGCAATTCCATCTCATCCTTTTAAAACATTTAGCACTATATTTTTTGCTTTTTGATTGTTATGGTAACCTCACAAGTTCTCCACAGGTAAACATCAAGAAGAAAGTGAACAGAAGTCAAGTCAAGCAGCCAGCTGAAATGCAGCTCTTTCTCCAAATCACAAGAACGAAACAAGTGTCACAGAAGAGAGGTGAGGGTATCCTGCCCTGACATGGGATCATCCCCTGAAGGTGTCCTCGCCCCTGATGACAGGTGAGGGATGCTGATTGAACAGCTTTTACTGAAGACCAACCTTCCCACATACATCTTCCCATCATCTGGGGGGCAGTTCCAAACCAACTTCCCTAAGGCCTAAAAAACCTGGAAGAAAAAATACAGAGAAAGAGAAAACCCTTCAAGTGTGTGCCCCCTTAATGACTGTGTTCTTATTTTATCCTGGTAGCTTCCCTCATCAGTGCGAGTTTAAACTACGTTCTGCTCCCAGGAAGTGCATTCCAAGACACCATGAAATTTTCTTTTACTCTCGAGATCCCTGGGCAGGCACTCATAAATGTTGCAACCTGGCAGCAACACAAGCATTTAAGCAAATCATTGTAGATTCAATATCTTTTTATGGCAAAAACTTAGTATCCTCATTTTAGAGAGTGATGGATGTTATCTCTCCAAGCTGCAAAACAAATGAATCCCAATGGACAGACAAGGTAAGGACAGAACTTGGTCAATGGCAAAATAAGAAACAACCAACAAACTCTTTTGATTTCTCTTCTGTGTTGCTGCTACAAAATGTTGTGCCTTCTCAATCCAACAAACCAAATAGTGCAATATTATTTGGCCATATTTATATGCTCAAAGTAAATGGAATTTCACAGTCCAGATGCTAGATTTTGGCATCCCAAAAGACTTTCAGGGTTGTCTGAAATCATACAAAACCTTTGCTCCAACCTGCAGGAGCAGAGGGTAACTGAACAGCACGCATTCATTTCTGTGTTTACAGTCCATGCAGTATTACAAATTCAGTGACAATTAAAAGTATGCTATAAATGAATTAGTAGAAGAAACTCATGGTAGAAATTCAATTACAAAGCAGAATTAAAGGAAGAGATGTCAGAAACTTTTGGAGGCTGGGCAGGAAGAGGTGAGCGTATCAGTCTACTGTGTTCAGATCTGCTAGCAAAAAGCTTAAGAAGACTGCTCCAAATAATCACATGTAAAGATCATCCTCAAAAAGAGGTTCATTGACAGACCAGAGAAACCAAGGTGGCAAATTATTTTTTCAGACCCCATTTGTCTATCTGACAGGGGTAAAACTCCCTCTGAGTGGTCAGACATCCCCCACCCCTGCCTGTCCTGCGGGCACAGCAGCTCTGCATATCCTGCAGAATCCTCAGACAGGCTTTGGCTTGCACCAAAGACACTGCAGACACCTTTACTTTTCTTTTGTCTTGTTTTTCAAAGTGATTTTAACCCCATTCCTTTTCTTTGAGTCATGGACATTATATTTTAAGCAGATTTCTTTCTACTTCATGGAGAAACCTCAAGTGTTGTGGGCACTTTTCTTCCTTTAATGGCCATTATTTTACCCTGCCCTGTTCTAGCCTCCATTTGCTCCCCTTTGGCTGGTACAATCCTTCATCAATCTTGATGCCAATTATCAATAAGGCCCTCCCACACCTCCGAGGTTCAGCTTTCATAACTGCATTAAGACAAATCAATACTGTTATTAACATTGCCACGTTTGTGGATGGCGTGACCTGCCTGCAAACGCCGCGTGCAGCAGTGGAGATACTCCCAGGACTACATGAAGTCTCTGCACTCCCTCTTTGCAATTTCTTTTTTTGACTGAAATAGACTGTTATTTTATAAATATGGGGTGCATTTTTTCTCTGTTTTTCTGTAAATGCAAACTGATGAAGGCTTGTAGGACACACAGTTTTGCCATCCACTTTGTGTGTGGGTAGCAATACTCCGTGGACAGCCAAGAACGAATTGTCCTGTCACTTGCTTTGCAGTTGGGCTCAGCGACCATTGCAGGACCTTTACAACTGAACTGTTCTATTCCACTCTAACTTTTCTCCAGTCCCCCCCCAGCTGGCTCATCACCCACCACCGCACCTCCGCTTTGGCTGTTCACCTCTACACGTTTGTGGATGCCTGCACACAGGACGCGCAGCCACGCCAGCACCTGTGTTGGTGACCAGCTGCCTTGGAGTGTGCCCACTCGCCCCTTCCTCCAATGCAGTCTTTTCCCACTCACCTCTCGGCCCCTTCTCCTCCTCATCTGTCTCACCAGGCCCATAACCCACCACGCCTGGAGCCCACCCCTGTATGATTCTACTCACAGTGCAAGGAAACTCCTAGAGGGCTCCAGGGCCCTACATTCCTGAAGTGTTGGTCAGTTCGCTCTGGCCATCAAAGGATGGTCACTACCCAAGCGCAATGCCAACCTGACTCGAGAGCCCAGATGCCATCACAGGCTCCTGGGCAGGTTTTCCAGCCCTTCCTGACCTCCAGGGTGCTACAACTAGAGAATTAGACACTGGCTAATGTGAAAGCTAATTCAAGTGTTCTCCTCAATACCCCGCTACGGCTGCAGTGCCGAAACACCTCGGACTGTGCATCACACCTGAGGGGGTGGTAGTGCTGAGACATTGATTTTGTGTCCACAGCATCAGCTGCTGCCCCTCCTTTTTCTGCCTCAGATTCCTCCAGTGGCACCTCTCCCATTACCATTTCACCTAAGCAATGTGCTTGCAACACCCCCACCAGCTACAATAATAGCAATAATGCCAGAGCATGAAGGAAACACCAAGCACTGACAGTATCAGGAAACGGCAACAGGGAGGAGTTCAAAACATTCCTCAGAGGCCGTGTATGCTTATTTGGAACACCTTCTACACCTATTGACTGAACAGCTTCAACAGGCTCCCAGGCTGCTTTGATTTCACATGCTGTAAAGCAGCCTGCACTTTTAGAAGGTGTCCAACTCCTGCCAGCTCACTGCCTCCAGGGTTTCCTTTCCACAGTTTACTTAGACAACCTTCCAACATAAATTTTTGCAACCTGAAGCCTGCTGCTGTATCACTGGTACTTACAAACTGTTCACAAAGCCACCCTGACACTGCTTGGTGAATTTAACCTGTAATAGTGAAGTGAAATGCAAAGCCAGGTCCACCCCTCAGCAGGGAAGAAAGAACAAAGAATTGTGAACATAGAATCATAGAATAGTTGGAAGGCACCTTTAAAGATGATACAGTCCAACACCCCTGCAATGAGCAGGGACATCTTCAACTAGATCAGGTTGTTCAGAGCCCACTCCAACCTGACCTTGAATGTTCCCAGGGATGGGGCATCTATCACCTCTCTGAGCAGCCTCTGACAGTGTTTCACCCCACTCATAGTAAAAAATTCTTCTTTACATCTAGTCTAAATCAACCTTCCTTCAGTTTAAAACCATTACCCCATATTGTACTATTAAAAAAAAACACACAACAAAACAATCTAATTGCACCAAAAAACCCAGGTTACAACAAATGAGAGTGGGTCTGCTGGGTAGCAGGGATGGGGGTATCCTGTTTTCCTTTGGTTTCCCTTGGCACTCAGGCTATCTCAACAAGTCCTTGAGAGCACGACAAGAGCTCACCTGGGAGCCTAAATTAAACTCTCCAAGTGACTAAGAGACTAATGTCTTTGTCTGGAAGGCTGTGACTTACGCTCCTTCCCAAGCAGGAACATCACGCCTTAGCAGTGAGACATCAGAGCTGGGCTCACAGAAGCCATGGAAATCCTATTGAATGAACCCCTCTATCCCCTCAGATTTTTCCTGTGGGATTTTAGAAAATGCTCCATGCTGCCCTACACACGTTCATTGTATATCTACTGTGCTGGAGCTCTCCTTACAGCACAGAAACACTTGGAGTACACTCCAAAAAAGTAGGATCCACATTAGTAGCTTAGGTCTGCAGTGACTATCTGTTGTTCCACACCTCCAAAAAGCCCATTTTGAGCATTCCCAAAGGTTTATTTATTGAACACAGCTGCAACGTGGTAGTTAAACTATTGACAGCCTGAAGCCTTCTGTACAAGAATCTTATCTCTGACTGATGCTATCATAAAAAGCAGTTATCACTGCCAGATTTAGGGAAACAACAGGGAAATCAACAAAGCCAGAAGAAGCTCATGCAAAGGAGAATCCTGCATGCCAACCAGGCCTCTCATGAAATACATCATGGGCTACACCACCAGAGATTCATCTCACTGGAGGCAGAAGCAATTCTCCCAATCCAGAGTTCCAGATTGCATTTCTGCATTATTTATCAGTTTTGGCTCCCGTCCCTCCTGACTTCCCTTACTGAATTGCAGGGTTGCTTTTTTTTTCCCAAAAGGCTATTGACAAATGCCACATACTGCCTGCTCTGACTTGCACACAAGCAATCAGCCTACAGCTAAACAGGGTACAAGCAGTTGGGGACAGAACAGTGCCAGTTATTTACTCTATTTCATCTTAAACTTTTTTCCAATACAATTAACTAAATTGTGCAATTACACATTCATTGGCCAGGAAGTTTCTCTCTTCCTCTTTTTAGCCTCCTTTTCAGTTGCATTTCCCTGCTTCACAGGATGCTCTAAACTAAACATTACATTGAAGTTACACAATAAAGATTTGGGAGGGATAGAATGAACGAGGAAGGTCACAGGAAGGGAGGTATCTGCTAAAATAAGATTTGCTAAGCAGCTACACAGGACCGAGTGTCAACTGCCTTTTATTAAAGGAGACTGTAATTTGCATTAGTTAAGCTACCAGACGGAGAGACATAAGAAAGCAATAGTTGAAATAGTTCAAAAAGTTTCCAAGGACTGAATGAAGCCTGAATTAATTCAAAACTCAAATTATACTGATATAAGCTGTTATGGCAGAGCCAAGGTGCCTCACATAACCTTAATCCTCTCTGCATATTGAGGTTCTTTTATGCTACATAAAACCACACTCCAGCTACAGAATATGCAGCTGCATTTAAATTAAGTTTATCACAAACTAGTGCTCCTGGGCAGATCATTTATTCATTTAAAAAAATCTACACACTCTCATCTTTATAAGGGGAAAACCACCTTGGAAGTGATGCAAAAACCAGATGCACCAGTGTCTTGTTAACCTCCAGAGAGCTGGAAAAGCAACGTTAGGTGCAAAATTTCCTACATACATCAATCACAGCTTCAGAAACTGTAAAATATCAGCCTCAGGTGATAAAGGTTTTTCTAAGCTGAGGGGTCTTCCCTGCTCTGCCAGGACAGGCAGCCCTCCTGCAGCCTGTGCTTGCTTTGGCACAGGCTGTCCCAGCACAGCCAGGCCACGTGCAGATGGGCTCAGCCAGCAGCAGGGCTGCCTGGAACACAGCTGGGCAAACCCCGCCTCAGGAGCCACAGGGACACTGGGCTGAAGTCCCCTTGTCTTTGTGCTTGGTGGGAGCCACGACCTGAGAGAAGCCAAGCAGCTGGAGAAGTCTGACCACCCTGACGTCTTTGCGACCTGTCACTGTTGCCACTCCAGTTATGGAGTTTTCCCTCTCCTTTCACCCGCTTCTAACAATTAAGAAATGGATTTAAATGGAGGCTGGTATGAGCAGGAGTCTGGCATCTCCATGGCTTGACGTGGGCAGCAGGGTGAGATGCGGGAGGAGACGAGCAGTGACAAATTGGCCCCCTGCAAGCGCCCTGGCACACCAGCCATGGGCTGTGGCCAGAGACAACCTGGCACAGGGATGTCACGGTCACAGACAGAGCTGGCAGCGGTGGCCAGTCTTGAGTAGCTCAGCCTGCAGCACCCCTGTCCCAGCAGCTGCACATCCTCCTCAGGCCGGGCTGCATTCGAGCACCGGGCACGGCACGGGGAATGTGCTTGCATGGAAAGCAGCAGGCACAGCATTAAACCCTCATGGTACTCATGCACTGCTGACAGTTCATCTTTCTGTCTGAGGCTCCTCCACCACAAGGCAGGCTTCCCACAAACCCCTGAGCAGCCATTCATATTCAATAGTCAGCCCAGCCTTTTGCATGTGTACAGCTCAAGAATATCAAAATGACCACCAAAATGTTTTTGCAATGCTTTCCTGGAACTGAGCAAGCAATGCAGAGCGTTTTTGTTAGAAACATGTCTCCCTACCAAGCATAAAAAGCCATCAAGCCTAT
Organism: Acanthiza pusilla; assembly: GCA_036630365.1. Lineage (NCBI taxonomy): Eukaryota > Metazoa > Chordata > Aves > Passeriformes > Acanthizidae > Acanthiza > Acanthiza pusilla. The sequence continues at coordinate 6,372,665 of JAXCHO010000036.1, forward strand.
TAGTGATGCACACAAGACCCCAACACCAGCAATGGGCATCAAGCATCTGAAAACAAACCTTGGCACCAAGTTGCAGCTAATCCAAAATGTCCCAACACAAATGGGACTAACCAATACCTGGCTGTGAAGCTCCTGGTGCCCAGAAGGTGATAGCTCAGCCATACGCTGAGGAAGATCATCCTTGAATGTGTCCTGCAACAAATCAGAGCTCTGGAAATGGCCAGAAAGTGGACCTTCTTTTCCAAACTGTGCCTATTGAATTACACCCATAAAAACAAGCACTCAGTAAATTCAGCAGTTTCTGGTGCTATCAGTTCAGAACAGCTTGCCTCACTTGAGGGACAGGACTTCTGGAAATCTACAGCACACACCATGTGAACAGCCTGCCAACAGCCCCCAGCAGGGGCCACGAAAGAGTGTGGAACACCAGGAGCTCTGAGAGAAGAGAAATCACAGTTGGTATGACTGAGCAGATCAGATCCGGCAAACCCCATGTACACCAAGACATTTTGTCAGAAGAGAGACAGAGAGGTCCCCTCCTGTGACAGGCTCAGCAATTGCATCTGTCCTCTGCTCTGGACAGTCCAGCAGCACCTCAGCAGGTGTCAGTGATGGAATTTTCCCCTGAAAAGATTCCTCTCTTCTTTGTGGCTGGTAGGGAGACTTTGCTGGAGTCACAGATTATTCCTCCTGAATCTGCAAGCTGCTTTGGAGGGCTGTTCTGTCTGAACAGGATGCAACAAACTCTGCTTCTTTGCAAATCCCACCAGGGTCAGGAGGCTTCCCACAGGGACAAACCTCACCAGGAAAGTCAGCCTGCAGGTTCAGGGAATCCTTAAGGAGATAAGAGAGGAGGGCTAGAGAATGAATTAAAATTGAAGCATGATTTTTTCCTATCTCCAGAGACAAACACAGCCCTTTGTAACAGAGCTTTAGGGCCAGATTTAGGAATGAATGCCATTTTAAGAAGCGTGACACGAGCAGAACAGAAAGTTGTGGCTGCAGTCTACAGAGCTGAATCTCATTTATTTTCAGACCATTACCACAGCTCCAATTACCCTCAGCTGGAATGAAATCTAATTTCCATTTAAAAAAAAATTATCTTTTGATGCATCTTCTGACAACCCTAGAAGAAACCCTGACTGGTCCTGGCAGAGCTGCTGCTCCTGGGATGAGCCTGGCCTGGAGGAGTGCAGCACCTCAGGCTCACACTGTGCTCCCCAGGGGCACAGGCACCTGCAGTGACCAAACTCCTGACATCCAGACAAGGTCTCCAGCCACCATGGAGGGTGCAGCATGAAGTGAACCATCCCCAGCCAATGAGCAGAGGAACCACCTGAAATGGTCTCCCACAATTGATTTCAGCTGGTTTGCTTCACATCCAACCGAAGCCAAGGGATTTGCCATGGGATTTGGCAGAGTCAGGCTTCTTGCACCAGGAGTGGTCTTGGTCTGCCATCCTCCACCTGGATGCAACCATCCAAGGCTTCACTGCACAAAGCTGCTGGAGAGGCTGGACACAAGCACGTGCTCATTCCCATTTAAATGCTTCTGAAATTCAGACACACATGTGATTCCATGACTGTCAAATATCTCTGTTTCCAACCCACGTTTTATTTGGCATAAGTGCCTCCTTTAATAAACTCTTACACACAGGAGCACCCATTTTCTGGAAAGCTTCCCAGAATCCCTCTGAAGCAAAGCAGACATATATGAGCTCAAGAGCAATAAAACTCAGCCCAGCAAAAATCGTGGTGCATAACCACAAAGGGCCTTATATGCTGACCCCACTTTCTTTCTTCCCCCTCCTCTTTACAGTAACTCCATTTCTCTCAGTACAACAGCTTCAGCAGCATGGGCACCAGGGAGGGGAGATCAGAGTGGTGACACAAGACACAGGAGTACTGACTGTTGAAAAAGAATCTTGAATTGGGCACTAGGAGGAAGAGCAGAACCCCCGCCTTGTTCCAGGACACTGCTTTGATCACTCTGCAGAGGATGATGAAAGGCAGCTGCCTGTGAGCCCCCTGGCCAGGCAGCTCCTGCCAGGGCCCCGCTCCCAAGCCTAGGTTTCTGCTGTTGCCTGCCCTTCAGCTCTGGCGAGGGTGATACAGGCTTTTCAAGCATCTACTAAGATATTGAACAGATGTTGCTTCTAGGCCCTTTCCTAAGCACTGCGAAGTATGCTTGCTTTTATTTTTTCAGCACACATTTCATAATTAAAGTTGGTGCTAATGGTTATGCATCCGCGACATCTTCCCATGTAACTCCCACTCTCCTCTCACACAAAAGCAGCTTTCATCCAGCAGCCCCAAACCGTTCTACAAAGAAAAGTCTGCTTCTCCCCAGATAAGTTTTAAGAAAGAATAAGTGATTGCATTTGGAGAACCAAATTTACCTGCTAGAAAAAAAGCTTCATTAAAGAGAAAAAGGAAAGGATGCCCTGCAAATGCTAACTGGCTTTGATGGTGGCTTTCTGCATTGTGACCAAACCAGCAAGCTTTCTCCCCTCACACAGTGGGCGAGCTGCCAAGAACAGAGCATCCTGCACACAATGCCCTTTTGAAAGACAAAAAGAAACCTGAAAAAATTCCTGCTACCTCGGAGCAAGGAAAAGCTCCTTTCTGCACAGACAGGCCAGGCTGTGCGGAGCAGAGGTGAGTGAGAAGCGCTCCAGGCCGGCTTGCAGCACACCCACACGCTGGCTCCCAGCCCCCTGAAGGCATTTCTTTTCCTCCCTCCTCCCACCGCCGCCCCCGACTATTCTAAAATGACTTTGCATGAGCCACGCGCCAACTTCCAAGCACCAGCACCACGTATTTCCTTATTCTATGCCCAAGCTGTTCCATCCATCACGTTTGTATTTTCAACAGATTACAGGAATCTGGGATTTGCACACAAGGGACACACACATGCACATGCTCCCATTCCCAGACAATTCGTGTGAAATGCTTCTTGCACTTCCATTGCTGAGAAGTACTTTCCCGATGCTGGTATTCTGCATGGTTGGGGAATCAAAAACAAACCCCTCTGCCACTCTGACAAGTCCGCCGGTTAATTCATTACGATAAACCCATTGTCCAAAACAAAAACATTATTTAATTGCTAAACCAGCTGCCCAAGTTTAGCTGTTGCTCTTGGCAAACACATCAGGATCTCAGTACGCCTGTTTTTCAGCAAGTATCTCTGTAGGTGCGAGCCATGCCTTCCACTCTTGGTGTGTCTCTGTCACCCAATCCGGTGTTTTCCAGCCCAAGTGGATATTTAAAGGGATATCATCAGCTCAAACACCTCTCTGAATACATTAAGATTACAGCAACTGAAATACTAAGAAGCACCCTTTCTGACCCCCCCACCAAGTTGTTAAATGTGCAATTATCCAGCTGCACTCTTCCCCATCAGGCAGCCTGATTTCCTTTAAAAACAGAGGGCAGAAAAAGAAAATAAGGTTAAAACACTTGAAGGAATCACCATAAAAACTAGCAGAAGGTCTCCAAGCCTGATGCCTGAACTGTAACTACAGCTATGCCTAAGTTTTCTTGCTGCCTTTTTCAAGTACATTGTGCCACTCAAGACAGGCAGCTCAATCACTGGGAAATACATTGCGTGCAAGGGAAGAAAAAGGCTGGCCAGGTTGTAGCTGGCATCTTCTGAATGGAAGGCTGCTTGGCATGGGTTTCCAAGTATCTCAGCTAACATGGATCATCAGGGAGAATTCCTCAAACTACTCGTTGCTGTCTTTGATTTTAAAAAGATACACACCTACAGGACAGGAAACACTGAAACAGACTGAGTACCATTGCCATTTCTTTCACACTGGTTACTCACAGGTATCTACAAACCTACTGTGCAAATGACAAGCAGTATTTCTTAATAATAATAAAGGCATCTTTCATGCAGTGCAATCCAGAAGAACAGCAATATTTCCTAGATTACAAGACTGATCTACCCTGCCCCCCAACTCCTGCCTTTTAATTCCAGCACAATCAGCGCAGGAGAATGCATAATTCATCCTGCAGTCGACCCTGTGGGTCTTCCAATCATTAAGAACCATAACACCAAACTTCCAGAAAGGTCACATTTCCAGGAGATTCAGCTGAAAATTCTCTCCTATTCTCTGAGAGGTAAAGGAACTCCTCATGGAGTATTTATCCCTGCTGTTCAAGGATTCACAATTACTTTGCTATCAGAGCATGACAACAGGCAGAGGATATTTATCTGGGGAAGTCAAGAAATGCAGAAATCAATGGGTTAATTAGCAGGTTAGCAAAACAAAACTGACTTGTGAAAGCTTTTATACAGCAAAAGACTGATGAAGTGAAGATAACTGTTAGCATTTGTTATACTCTCAGGCTGGTAGAGGATTATTGGAACAATGGAAATTTCAGGCAAGGATTCAAAACAATTTCTGTTCATTAAGGCTAAACTTCAACAGTTTTTCAAGAGCAAATCCTTTCACTATCCATGGGTAGGATCCCACACAATACAGTAACACAGTTAACACAAGATAAGATAAACTTCTTGCCAAAAGAAATTCAAGTTCAGTCCAAGTTAAGCTCAATGAAGATGCAGATGTTGGACACAAACAATTTTCTAATACAGACAATGAACAAATAAACTGATCCCACATATAGACGTTATGGAAAGCATCTTAGGAACATGAGGGAAAACACATTTTTTAAAAAGCCTGTGTTTCTTCCATTAACTAGAAAACACATTGCATTTTTTCCTGAATCTGACCTAAAAGTTATGCTTGAAGGAAATTCCAGCAGTTCTTTGGAAATGTGTGAGATCCTCTTCCCATGAGTATCAGTGCATCTTGCACATGCACACAGTGCAATACCATTGCTTACAGTTTCACATCACTAAAAGCAAGTAAAAAACCCAATGACACAGAATTCTAATTCACACTGCTCCCTTGGTCTACCAGCATTCTTGTCTCACCCATGCCAAAGCAATCAACACTCAAAAGAATGTTGCCTTGCTTGTAAAAAAAAAAAATAAAATCAAGTTGCATGTGTATTTTTAATTGCAACATTTCTAAACCCAGATCACATGCTTTCTCTTTTTTTCCCCTTTTTTTTTTTTTTTTTATTGTGGAGTCATAATCCAAGTTTAATGTTGCTTAGGCTACAAATTAATCTCTATCCCCAGCTCCCAACAACTGGCCCATGCTGCTGCCATGCCCATGAGCTCGGGTGGTAGGAGGGGGGCACCACAGTGCCAGCTGCGACACGCAGCGAGCAAAGCATCGCCTGCACCGACAGAGTGGCAGCCTCATCTGAGACTAGAAAGGTTTGTCTACACAAGTTCCTGCCGGTGCAAGCAGCCAGCTGCAAGAGCAAACCCTGCTCCCGCACCGTTGCAATTCCCTGAACGGACTAAGCTATGCCAACAAAAGCACTTTTTTTGCCAGCAGAGCTGACTCCTCAGCAGAGCACTTGACAGTGTTGCGACAGCCACTCTATAGTGGCACCCGCTTTTTTCCCCTCGCAGTTTTCTACACTTCCACCTCTACACGGAGAAAAGCAAGAATCAAAACAATGCAGAGAACAGGTGTCAGGATGAGGTGATGCATGTCCTGCTGGCTGGCTGGCACCACCTCACCTAACCTAAGGAAAATGCAAGGAGATGATCTGCCTTCTTCCCTGAGCCCACCACACTACATGAAATCAAACACACTCAGCTCTAAGATCCTTTCGCCTGAATCAAAGGGTTCCCAATCCAAGCACCTGAGAAGACTTGAGGGGTCAGGAGCGAGGTAGATACCTGGCCCTGGAACAAGCAGTGCCCTGCACAGGCTCCCCCTGACTCTGCCCCCCAGCCAACAGCACCCAGCCATGCTGCTGGACCCCATGCAACACTGCATATCATACCAGCGATATCAGTGGCTGCTGAAACAGTCCCCCCGTCTTTGCTCAAATTTCACCTCAGGCAAGAAGAGCTTTTGAACCTGAAACTACGACAAATGGCTCCCATTAAGAAAAACGGGAAATATTTTGGGGAGGGAGTGATTGTTTCCTCCTTTCTTCCTTCCACAGAGCAAATTTGATCTTCGTACCAGATTTTCACTTGCGAATGGGATTACAGGAAAATGCTCAGCTCCAGTGCTTGCCTACAAGCATTGCTGTGAAAAAGCTCAGGATTTTGTCACATAGGGATAAATCACCCAGCTATGAGAAGGAGACACCGACCTACCGAGCAGCCAGCTGTTTTTCTCAGCAAACCTTTCATTCCCCACGACGCATTACATGACCTTTCCCAAACCGAGCAGGAACTTACTTACATAGAAACTTACTAGTAAACACACTTGCCCAGTTTTATTTCTTATTTCTTGTAATTCTCCATACTCCAGCAGCTACCGTGTGCCGGAGCCATGTGCTCCAGCAGGTCCCCCCGCAGTCTGATGCACACCACGGCTGGCAGATGCCTTTGCTGCCACAACCTCAGCGGAGCGGGGTGTCCCCCCCTGCCCGGCTTTCCGGGATCTGGGGTGACCTTGGCCACAGCCGTCTGGCCTCCAGCATAGCCCCAGACGTCTCCCAGGCTCGGAGATAGGCAAAAGAGCCAATTCACCAGAGGCAAACGCCAGCATTTTTAGAGGCCGTTTGGGAAGGTTGGCAATAGGAAGTCCGGGTGTAGGAGTTGACTCAAAGCGCCCTGCAACATTCATGCGGCGGGAACTTCTCCGGGTAAACCATTAACCACCATAAAGCAGAGCTGCGAAACGCCCCTCACCATCGGGGAGGCTCTCACACAGCCGAACACGCGCGGGCTGCACGGGGACACGCACACACAGATGTACAGCTATCCATACACGTACAGACAGAGAAAGACACGGATACACACGCGCGGCTTGGGTTTTTTAAGGGCAGGGGAAAGGCTGGCAATTCCCTCCGCTCGGGGCGAGGCGAGCGCTGACACCGCAGCCCCGCGGCGGCAGAGAGGGGATCCGCTCGCATCCCCCCGACGCGACGAGGGCACCCGGATCCGCTCTGCATCCCCTGGCGGCGAAGGGAGCAGCCGCCCCGCTCCGCTCCGCGCCCCCGGGGATAGAAGAGATGCGCGGAGCGCCCCGCGCCCGCAATCCAGATGGGATATTTTGAGCCCTCGCTCCCCAAAAATACCCCGCCAAAAGCCAGAAATGTCCCCCCTCCCTCCAGCTTCGCTCTCCGACAGTCCCCGCGGTAGGAGAGAGAGCGCGGACCTCCCGCAGCCCCACGGAAGTTTCCGCGCCCCTCCGCTGGCGGCGGCGGAGCAGCCCCGGCTTCTTACCCGGCTGGCGGAGCGGGGTCCCGGGGCGGCCTGGAAGCGACGGCGGCGGCTGCGCGGGGGCGCGGCGGCTTCCTGGGAGCTACAACTCCGCGGCGGCGCCCGGGCGAGCCGCGCGCCTGCGGAGCGGCGGCGAGCGGGGAGGAAAAGAGGAAATGAGCGGGAGGCGCATTGGAGGGAGGGAGGGGGAGGAAGGAGCCGTCGCCGAGGGACCAGGGAGAGCGAGGGACAGAGCGCAACTTCCCCGGCGGGGCAGCGGGCGCGCCGGGGGGCGGAGCGCTCCGTACCGCCGCTCCGCGGCCGCCCCGCGGCGTGCGCAGCGCCGAGCCCCGCGCAGGGGCCGCCCGCCGCCGCCGCTCCCGCCGCGCCGGACACTTGGTATCGCCCTGCCCGGCCCCGCCAGGGCCGCCGCCGCGGGCAGGAAGTGCGGGGCCGTGGGGGGCAGCGCGGAGAGACGGCTCCGTGGGGCTGCGCGCCCGCGGGGGGCTGTGCCCGCCCCCGCTGGCACTCACTGCCGGCCCCACCGGCACCGCGGGCGCGGGCATGGGCAGCGGGACGGGAAAAGTTCTGATTTTTGATGTTGGGGGATTCCCTCCCCCCTTTTTTTTGTTTTGTTTGTTTGTTTTTCGTTTTGCGTGTGCTTTTTTACCACCAAACCAACTAAGGGAACGCCGCACAGGGACCTTTCCCGCGGCATCAGCTCGCCCCAGGCCCTGCGCGCATCCCCCAGCGCTGGTGGAGGTGCTCAGCGCTGGGTGCGCGGGGACGGAGGGAGGACGGCGGCGGTGGCCGCTTGGACTGGCCGCTGGCAGCAAGCGCAGCCGCCTCCCAGCACATGGACCCCACGCTTCCCTCTGAGCAGGGCGATGTGACAAGCCCCCTGCCACCCGCAGTGCCCCATCCCGTGTCGGCAGTGGCCCCCAGCAGGGCGGAGAGCGGCACAGGTGAACTTGGTGCCGTCGGCTGAGTCTGTGGTCGGGTGCCCTCCCACTCGCTGGAGACAGGCGCCCACCCTTCGCTTGCTGTTCTGTGCAAGACATGAACTTGCAGAGCCTCTCCGCGTACCCCATCACAAAATGGAGGGGATTTAGGGATTGATGCTAATCTGCTTCCTGAGGGAGGTGGTTGAAAGCATTGCTCAGAAATACGGCATGTAGCACAAAGAAGTGAATTTTCCTCTTAGGGTATTCCATCCCATCCGCACCCTCCCAGCTTCTGCCCAGCACATTTTAAAGTCAAAAATATATTGGGAATTTAATGTAGTTGTCACTGTGCCTTATCGGTAGCTTTCACTCTGCCTCCCCTTATAGGAGACTCCATGAGCACATTCAGTGCTACCGTGAGATAAGAACTGAATAGAGCTGAAATCAAGGCAACACCAGAAAAAAAGATACTGAAAGATTTAAGCGACAAAGCTTGGGGGGGGGGGACGGGACACAAACAGAAGAATTTCACTGCCACCAAAGCAGCAGTTTCTCAAAGCTTATCTTTGCATTAAGTCCAACAGATTTTCATAGGGACAGGGAAAAATTTGGAGAAAAGACAAACCTTTCACACGTACTCCAAAGCTGGAATACCTTGAAACTGGATACATTGATGCAAAGAGAAGAAAATGTTACAGAGATTAAAATGTTACTTAACAATAACCACTTTCTCCAAGGCCCTTCAAAAATAGTTGAACCATTCTGTCATCTTAAAAAGAAAATACTAAAAATGTCAGCCCAAGGAAAAGAACAAACTTGGAAACTAAATAACCTGAACCGTTTAAACTAGAAGCAACTCAACCAGGAACATATAATGGAAAACTCTATGGAAAACACCATCGCTGCCAACTTCACCTGCTCGAAGCTGGGTTCTCCTCTCAGGAGATATATGAGTAATCCCTTGATTTCCCAGCAAACCCTTCCCTGTGCAAGCATTGCCGACGTAAGCGCGGCCGGAGCAGGGATGGGGCTGTGGCTGCCCTGCCTCTCCTCTCGGGCTGCTCTGCCAGCGAGGGCGGTGGCACAGGTGACGACACCACTCCGCCCAGGAATAGGTGGCAACAGAGCAAGTACCTACTTGAGGCCTCCTCCAAGATTTAGAGCCCTCAGGGCTCACGTCTGGCGAGAGAGTTTATGGCACTTAACCCTGCTTTCATTTTTAACGTGGTTTTCACCTGGTAGCCCCAACAGCAGCAGGTTCCCCTCTGTGTGTCACTGCCCTGTGTCCAGTGGTGCACAGGTTTTGAGATGAGACCTGCTGCCATTTCTGAGGCTGCGGTGGCTCCCTTCCAGGCTGCCCAGGCCCAATGGGGATTGGCAGCTGTGAATGCTGTACTCTGTTTGGGGGGATCCTCAGATGGGTCTCTTTGTGCTGCTCTGCACCCTGCTCAGCACAGCTCTGAGCGTGTCTGTCAAGAACTGCGTGTGTTGGGTGGCTTGGGGACATTCCAGGGTCAGTGTGTACTTGCTTGAGAGGTGCCTGTGGCTGCTGCTCGCCTTGAGCTCTCTAGTATTCTGTGTATTACCCCACAACAAATTGCATAAACACTGAAAATAATTCTGTATTCAACAATTATTGGGGAACACACAACGAGATCCAAATGAGGTGTTGCTGTAATTTATATCCAACTCATTTCTTCAAGAATTGCACCTTTCCAGCAAACAAGATGGTTCAATTCACATAGACAGCCAACCAGGGGAATACCACCAAGACGTCAGATGATTTAGAGTCCTAATGCTTGCTAATGAGCAGTTCCTGATTTACAGAAAACCCTAGGGAAATGAAGAAAAATGGCCTTAGAAAGCTGGCAACTGCTCACAAATAATCTGAGATGAAAAGAGGCTGCAGATTCATTCCTGCAATGAGTTTGTGAGGGCTGCTGCTCCCCTCCCAGAAAGGCAGTGGAGCTGGTGAAGGGTCTAGAAAACATGTCTTATGAGGAGCAGCTGAGGGAGCTGGGGGTGTTCAGCCTGGAGAAAAGGAGGCTCACAGAGGACCTTGTCACTTCCTGCAACTACCTGAAAGGAGATTGTAGCCTGGTGGGGGTCGATCTCCTCTCCAGGATAAGAAGTGGTAGGGCAAGGGGAAATGGCCTCAAGTTGAGCTACGGAAGGTTTGGATTGGATATTAGGAAAAATTTCTTCATAACAAGCATTTTCAAGCATTGGACTGGGCTGTCCTTGGTGGAGTGGTGGAGTCACCATCCCTGGAGGTATTTAAAAGACATGTAGATGTGTCGCTTAGGGACATGGTTTAGTGGTGGATTTGGCACTGTAAATTGTTGGACTTGAGGATCTTAGAGGTCTTTTACAACCTAAAAGATTCTCTGATTCTGTGAAGGCATTTGTGAAATTTGTCCCACTGGGTATATCTGGCTTATTTGAAGTTCTTCTTTTGATGGTGTATGTTTGTTAAGCCTATCTGTAATAATCCCATGGTGACCTAGCATGGGCCTTTGCAAATTTAAATCCACAGCTGCTCTGGCATCTCACCTTTTGTTTGATTTTTCTTTCTGCTTTTCATTCTGTTTCCACAGTCAGGAGTGAGAAACAAAGAGGGATTAAATTAGATTCATCTGCATCATTCCAACTATGCTGAATGTGAAGATAATGTGTGAGATTCCTTTTGCTGTCTGGGGTTTAATCATGAAGGGATTAGATGGAAACTAAGGTATTCGAGGTGTGTGGTTTTTTAAATTTCTTCCATAATAATGTGAGCTTCATAAGGCTATTGCTAATCTTGAATTGCTATCTGCCTTCCTGTGGTTTGCCATGATTAACTGGAGGAAGAGATTGAAGTGGTATTTACCTTTTTGAGCAGTTTATCAATTTGACCCAGCCAGCCCAGCACCAAAGAGCAAAGGAAGAAACTGCTCACGAGGATTAAGGATTCACTTTTTCCCCATTGGTCTTCTGATATCTGTCATGATTGTTGGAATGGAAAGCACTGATGGTGTCCTTGAAGGTGACCAATTACTCCAGACGTGTCCAGGTGTCTGGCAAGGAAGATGGTGGTGGGTCAGGGTGGCTCTGATCTGCCTCTCCCAGAAGAGCAGGACTCACCTCCTCTGCAAACAGTGACAGCAAAAGCATGTCTCCTGGCTTTGAGCTGGGCACAGGGTCACCCTGGTCATCCCCTGTTGTCCTGCAGGCGCATGGCACTTCACCAAGGGGAGCTGCTGGCCAGCAGTTTTGCCTGGGAAGGAGCTCCTGCCTGGCCAGGCCACGTGCAGAAAAACCTTGCAGGAGAGGTTGGAGGAGCACCCCGAGACCCCCTCCATCACTGAGCTTCCTCACAATGTACATTTGGTGAGGAAGAAAGCAACATTTCAAAAGACAATGTAATTTTTTAAAAAATCCTCTTTTGATCTTCTTTTTGGAAATCCCTCAATGAAGGATCACTTTAGAGAAATTCAAATGAGAGCAGTAATAGAGCAATGAGGCAGTGTTATTCACCTGTGATAAAACCAAGCTGGTTGGCAGGTCCTTGGGGAAGGAAATGTTTTATCAGAACTATTTTCTTTGATACATTTTGAATTCCAGTGATAAATATCTGGATGCTCATCTACAAAGCCTCCTCTTTTTGCCACCAGATGCTGGGGCTTGAGTCTTTGCCTGCATCAGTTTAACTCCTCTTTGTGCTCCTTTGCATTTCCAAGTCAGACTAACCAGGCAAGCATAACTGGGGAAATGCCAGCTGCATCCGTGGTTCTTGCCTTCCATATTGGCAAGAGGGTCACCTGAACAGGCATGCCTAGTATTTCATGTACTCATCAAACAAATATGCCAAGGGGTTCTGCCAGTCATCTGTATCACAGAGACTGGAAGTGAAAAAGAGCATGTAGAATTTTACAATGTATTTTCCTGCCAAAGCAAGATTGTTCCCTGCAGTACTTTCTGGTGTACTTCCCTGGCCTGTTTTAGATGACCTTGTAGGATGGAGAGAGGCAGGAGGAGGGAATCTGCTAGTTACCTCCAAAGGCTCTTTGTCGAGTTTGAATAATATAACATAGAGCAAGGGAAAATGAGTGTTCAGAGAATGTAGCTACAACACTATATTTAATGTAATTTTTACATGCTTTTTCACCTCCAACCTACTTGCTATGCCTGCCACTGTGCCAGTAACATCAGCTAGATGATAAAAGAAAGTAACTAAAATAGTGTCAACAGTCCACCTTTGCATGACCTCTCTTCTTTCTCTTAGCAAGAGACTGTCTTGGGTGCTTTCCTCCCCTGTGAGGAAAAATAAATGGTAAGAGCTGCAGTGATTGGCAGCAAGCCTGAGAACAGCAGATGTGAGCCTGCACAGCTGGACAAATACAAAAATGCACTTTCTACCTACATTTGTATTAAGGTTGCCCCAGGGATACCCCAGTGCCGACGGGGGGCCTTATTTGAACAGCCAAAGCCATCAGGCACATTTACATATATGAGAACACTTGGTATCCTTTTCAAAGTCAAAAAGAGTAACAATTAAAGCAACATAAAGGAAAATTGGCTGCGTGGTTTTTCTCTCCCATAATAGAAAGACTGAGGGTGGAAATATTAAAAAAATTAGGCTTGACAGAGGTGAAGAATTTATGAATTAAACTGACACGTTTTCATTTAATTTACTGTTGTCTACCCGTTTATTACATGGAAACCTAAAAAGGACCTGATTTTGCCTCCCAGGCTGCAGTTGCTATGTCAGACACTAAAGTTAGGTGTTTTAGATAAGGTTTTTATATTAAAGTTTCTTACGCAAATAGAGAAAGACTTTGCTAAATAAGGAAAATTTAAAAGCCTCATTTTTCTCTATGGTGATTTGCTGTAGTTTTTCACTCTGGGATTTGCACAATATTTGCTGGGATTCATCATCAAACAAAATTTGGGGCCAGGGGCATTTTAGCTGTATCTATTAGCAAAAAAAAAAAAAAAAAAAAAAAAAAAAAAAAAAAAAAGGAATTTTCTGCCCTCCATAGCCTGCACATGATTATTTCCAGTTTCATCTACCAAAAACCTTGCTGTCCCACAGGGTCTCTGCACAAGGATATCCACCATCAGGGCAGAGCTGCAGAGCCTTGGGTGTCTGCCCATGTTCCCGTGGCATTCCCACCTGGGCTTGGCACTCCCACCTCGGCTATTTCGTCATGCTGGCAGCAGCAGCAGTTTCAAAACACAAAATGACATGTCTAATTTGTCTGTGCAGAAAATAACAGAGCCCTTGAAATGGATGAGTTCCCGCAGAGAGAAGTAGCCATTGAAAAACTCGTTTCTGTGAGACATAACAGAGTGAATTCTGCTTTTGTGGTTCAACATGGGAAATTTATGCTGAGAAAGGAGAAACAGAGTAAGAAGACTCAAGTGTTTCAGTGCAGAAGAAAGTATCAATGCTGCTACTTCTTTCTACTCTGAAATACAACAGGAGAATGCAAAAGTCAGAAAATAGGTATGAAAAAAATATCGGTGTGTCTAAATTAAAATCAGTTTTTGCCTTGCAAAGCTTTTGTAATGCCAGGTATTTTTGTTCAACCAGGGCAATGAAAAATAATGTACTAAGTCTGGTATTTCCCCGGAGCAACTTCCAGTTTTGCTGAGACCACTTTTTTTCATATGGCTGAACAAAAGAGAAAGATAAAGAAATCCGACTGCGCTTTCTGGGATGCTGGAGCCAAGAAGATGCTACTGTAGTGGTCTTCCAGCCTGCCTGCTCTGGGATGCCTTCCAGAGCCCTGCAAGAGCCAGGGCATTCCCCACGCTGGCATCAGGATGCTGCTTCCCCAGCACCCTGGGCTTAAGGGACTTGGCACTGTGTTTGCACTTCTCACCCAGGGCTCCAACCTTGCTGCTGGGACACCCTGTCCTCATGCTGCTCCCATCTGCATGAAACCACCCTGAAATACTTATTATTGAAATTAATTTCCACACTTAAGGTGGTCCATAGAAAGATGGGGGCAGACTTTTTAGCAGCGCCTGTTGCAGTGGGACTCGGGGTAATGGTTTTAAACTAAAAGAGGGCACGTTCAGACTAGGTACAAGGACAAAATGATTTACAGTGAGGGTGGTGAGGCACTGGCACACCACCAGAGAGGTGGTGGATGCCCCATCCCCGGAAACTTTCAAGGGCAGGTTGAACGGGGCTCTGAGCAACCTGATCTAGTTGAGGATGTCCCTGCTTGCTGCAGGGGGTTTGACTAGATGACTTTTAAAGGTCCTTCCTACCCAAATCAATCAGTGGTTCTGTGAAAACAGAGAGTCTTGTAAAACAGCATTTCCCATGGGATTGAGGTCTCCTGCTCAGTACCTGAAGGCACAGCCATGTGGATCATTTAGTGCAATTTGGAAGAAGTCAGTTTAATTTTGGCACTGGCAGTGGAGCACTCTTGTATTGCTCCTGTTGGTAATTAAGAGAAAGCAAATCACAGGGGAGGACACTAAAAGTATTAATTAACAACACTTTCAGTGAGAAAAGAAGTTAGTAATTTTGGAAAGGTTGCTTTATGCCTGAAGAAAATACTTAAATAGGGTAATCACACTGTTGGGCATTTGACAAATACACACTAATAAGTAAATGGGGTATTGATTACACATTTAGATAATCACCAGATCCTCCATGCTCTTGCAGGCATGTCCCAATTGTCCTGCCTCAAGCTTTAATTCAAGTACTGAAAAACACACTTAATTCCAAGCACGCAGACAGCCATGTCCCCTCACTGGACTCAAAAATCCGTGTTTGTTTCCCATCAATGGAGTGCCCAACACACGATCCCACAAAGCCACGGTGGCGTGTTTGGGGCAGGGGCACAGGGGAGCAGATCCCGCGGCTGGGGCGGCTCACCCCGTGGGATAGGACAGCCGAGTGTGGAGGACTCCTGCTGGAAAGGCAGAACTTCTCCCCAGGGCAGGCTGCTTTCTAGCCTTGCCAAGCCTCCTGCACTGCCTTTGCCACACCACTACCAAAAGATGCACTTTTTTTATAAAACCAACAGAGAGAGAGAGGCAGCAACTTTGCGATTAAAAAGACTCACAGTTTTCATGGATGTTTGATCACCTTTTATCACAACACAAACCATGAGGCAATATGCTTCAAGCAGAGGATATTTTCCCCTCTCCAAGCAGACAATAATCCAGTAAAAGAGCCCTTTAGCAGGATCCTGGACAATGTGTGACAGTGTTATTATCAGCATCTCATTGGTGTTCTGGCAAGGTAAGGCCACGCTCAGCTGGTCCTGAGAGCATTCAAAGGCACAGCTTATTGGAGCCACAGCAGCTCCTCTGAGCTCAGATTGCCATGCAAATGCCACCAGATCTTTTCATATGATTGTGATGCCAGGTGTCCTGTTTTATATAAAATGATGTCCAGGCAAGTAAGAGAAATCCGGTTATTTACTCCATGCTGGTGATATTTCAGCAACATTTACTCTGTCAGACAGAGGTTTCAGAGACATCCCTTCATGCTGACAGAAATTGAGAAATAACAAAGAGCATCTGATGAGTTCCTAAAAATGTTGTACTGGGTCACCTTTCATGTAAGACCTTCAGCACTGATTAATTAATGTACAGTTTGGCTTCAATCATGCAAAGAGCATGTTTCTGCCCTTCCGCACACGAACTGCCAAGGATGACACAACTGCTGCTTTGCTTTGGGCTCCTGTCTGGAACAACCAGCCTTTAATGGCACATAAAATTTAATTTTTGGTAACAAAAAAGGTGGGTAAAAAAATTACACTGGCAGGGGCAAAATTAGGGACTCTGGAGCTTTTGGGGTCTTCCAGTGTCTTCCTTTCCTGGCCTCTACTAGTTAATGTTTTTCTTTCACACTGACAGTGCATTTTCCCATTGGAAGATAGGCTGCTTCATTTTAGTTATCACTACAGGAAATCTCCTGTTCTAGTGGGGTTCTCTCTGCCAGGCATCAGTGGCCACTGGCAGCCACCCCTTCCTCAGGGCAGGTCCAATCTCCCAGTGGTGGCATTGAAATAAAAACACAGACATCCTATTAATAACTAAACTGTAGACAATTCCAGATGTGGAATTTGGTTTCTGAAATTACAGCTCCAACCAAGCCAGTCCTGAACCAGTAAAATTCAGTTGTGTTTCCTCTGACTCATAACTGTTTTTTCAGAGAGGTTTTCAGCAAAATTTCTTCAGCAATGCCTCTGTTGTTGCCTGACTCATACTGAAACACCAAAATCATTATTAAAGTGAAATCATAGTGAAGGGGGTGTGAATACTTGGAGTTTATCTGTTCAAAGTGCTTTTAAAAACATATTTTGCTACAAAACGTGCTTTGTCCAAAAATTAAATACTGAATTATTTACAAAAGTAAACAAAAATCTGTCATATAGGACACAGAGGAAGTTTAGCACATCAGAAAAAAATTAAATGCAAGGTTAATTTATTCTTCAATAAACCTTCATTTATCCTTCTGGCGCATGTGTAATATTTGTGTTCAGCATCCCACCTACTTTCAGTCTGAAGCTCTGTCCATGACAGCAGGCAAGAGGATGCTCAGTGTGAAGTATGAGCTGTTGAGGTGTCCCAGGATGAGCAGTGTGCAAAGTACACAGCTGTGAGCAGTGATTCCTGATCATGGGAGCAGAGGTACAGGCAGGGGTGGGGGCAGAGGTGTCCCCAGAGCCCCCCTGGCAGTGCAAAGGGATGGGAGAGAGGAGTCAGGCTAGTTAGCAGGTCACTGAAGCCTCTGGTGCTGAGGAAAAGCTCCAGACCTGTTGTGGTTTGCCTCTGCCCAAGGGTGATCTGCTGAAGGGGTGGTGGTGCTGTGCAGGTGTCAGTCCAGCAACCTCACCGTGGGTTTGAGGCACGGAAGCCACGACCCTTTTCCTGATGGAATGCTGTGCCTGCGAATGGCTCAGCTGCAGCAGGAGCCCCACTAACCCACCCTGGGCTCTGCAGGGCCACAAAGCTCAGAGGCCTGGGAAGGTGGACCTCAAAGGTGGAAAAAAATGTTGCAACAAAGATTTGTTTGCTTTTTAAATTTAAAACTCAAACTGTTGCTGCAAAAGGAGGGACTAGAAAAAAAATCCCCCAAGTCTGGGATCTCATATTTACCTTCTTACCAGCTCTGCAGATACTTAATCTGAATGTTGCTTCATCTCCTGTCTCCCTCATGTATCATCACTAATTAAAGTACACACTCTGCATTCACCCAAAGGAGGATGTGGGAGGCAGAAGAGGCTCAATCTCATTTGCTGCTGCTGCTGTATTGCCTCTGCAGAGCCAAATGCAGGGGAGCCAGGGTCCTGCAGAGCCTGGCAGCTGCAGCACAGACCTTTCCCTTCTCTGCTCTGTGAGATGGAAATCCCCAGTGAGTGAGTGGCCTTTCCAGGGGAAGGGGTTTGGTGAAAGAAGGGGCTGTAACTCCCTGGGAAGATGGGATGAGCCTGGTGAGGGCAGGAGCAACACCTCAGTGCGGGCACATCTCCCCACGCACCTCCTTTGGAGACTGCTCAGGCCCAGCTGAGCAAAAGCCAGAGGAGCTGTGCCAGTGGCAGCCCCATGGGTCTGTGATTTGGGGCCTCCATGCCCTCCAAATATTCCTACTAACTGCCAGCTCCAATGAAATTCAAGCAAAGCTTTGTGCTGTCTTTGGACACATCTTCCCCAGCCTGCATCCCAGGGACACCCCTCTCACATGTCCCCAAGAGCCCAGCCGTCCCCAAACGCACATCCACGCACTCTCAGCAGCAAAATGAGATTGCTGACTTCTCCCCAGCTTCGGTTCCAGTCTGGAAGTCCTTGTCCTTCAGTCTCCACTGCCCCCCAGCTGCACTTCACCCCCATCCATCCCAGGAAAACGTGGAAGTGTTTTGGCAGTGCTCAGCTCTGCAGCCACGCTGGTTCTCGTGCTCACAGCAGCCCCACCTGCCCCATAGTGCTACAGGTGGCACCTGTAGCACCCCTAACAGGCAAAGGGAGACTTTAAAGCCTAAAAAAGCCAGAGAGGGAACACAGACACTTTCAGGCTCAGAGATTATCTATGCCTCAAAAGATTCAGGAAGATGGTGTCAGAGCAGGACACGCTGAACTCAGCGAGTTTAACATTTGGACAAAGTCTTTCCCTTGTCCCCATCTGAAGTTCTAGTGCATGCTCTGCTCTACATGAGTGAAATGCATCTGTGTCCATAAAAGCTATGGAAAAGCACTGCTGAGAACTTCCACAGCTCTGAATAATTAATTCACAGAACTATAAAAAGCTACAAGGGAATGAAATTTAGAAAAATCTAGTTTTAGGATAATTATAGTTCAAACCAGGAGAGCACTTGGACCCAAGACAGATGCATTAGTAGGACAACTGAGCATAGTGGATCAAATTCAGACTTGGCAGAACTGCATAGTCTTGTAGACAGCTCCTCCCCAGGTGGATTCAGCCCAGGGAGAGAAAGCAGCCCCTACAGATAACTTGTTGAAGTGAATAGAAACATAAAATAACATCTCTTAGTTGTGAAGGCATAAAAGAAAGGAACGCAATTGTTTCAGGTTAGCATTCACACCCCAGGTGTAAATAGGGAGTGATATTTTCTGAGATATTTTGCTATATGCTAGTTTAACCTGTTTAACTTCTACCCTGCTCCACTGCCGTGTCTACTGTGTTACCACTGGTTCATAAAATCCCAGTTTGTTTGCAGACCATATCACATTTAGGCTTTTTTTCAAAGCCCCAGATGCTGGAATTCATGTGTTGCTTGCAGACACAGACCTTCAATTTCCTAACCAGTTATATTTCTAGTCCATATTTTTCATGGCAAGTTTGAAAACATTAACCCTGAGCCCTGAGTCACCAGCAAGCAAACACAGAAGGTTTCTTTCCTTTTCCTAAATTTTAAGCCAGTTGTTACTGTGCCCAGTTAGATGTTGAATCTTTGGGGCTGCCCATTTAACTCACCCCTTTCAGGTAGGGAGACATGGGAATTTTATATTTTATGTGCTAACACCTGTGGTCAGGCTGTGCTGGCCATGTTTTATTGAGTGCTGGAGGAGGCAGTGCTGGTGTCTGGTTTATGGCAGACATGGTGCAGTCCCAGTGCCCTCAGCATCTCACAGGGCTCCACAAGGCTCCGCACAGACCAACTCTGCCTTTACTTCTTGTTTTCTGGTAAAAGAGCATACCCACAGAGAGGCAGGAGTTTATTGCCTTTTCTTAGTAACAGCAGCAGATCAGTTGAGAATTGAGTTTTATGCAAGCCAGAAGTGGCAGGCTACTCACAGACCAACAGGGACATTATCATTACTTCAGAGGAGCTGTTTTAATGTCCAGTGTCCTGTTTGGCACAAGACCAGGCACTTCCAGTCATACCTCCTGACTGAAGACATATGTGAATTGGCAGAGGGGTCTGTCCTGTGTCAGCTCCTGTCTCCACAGGCTCCTCATTATGGCATTATCTGTTACCAGTATGATGTTATTGGGCACAGCCATAGCACACTGTCAAACAAGGGGTTTTTTCATAGTGGTGAACTATGATTTTCTAGAGATTTCCTTCGTTAAGAGCATTGGCACCTTCCAAACCAAAAGGCTCTCCTATATGCCATTGCCATTCAGTGTGCAGAAGAGGAATATGTTTTATAAGCAGATATCCTCTCCTTCATTTGCAAGTGCAGGAGCTCTTTGGCACAACAGGAAGCAATAGGAGAGAGGAAGCAAGCATTACTGTATCAGTCAAAAATGCATCCAGCTCTGCTGTGGAGTTCCTGCTCCAAAGGGAACAAAATCCATTTCTCTGAAACTCAGCTCTTTAGAGCCCTTAAGTGGGTGGCAGGTAAAGCATCACATGTTTCCCTTGCGTCCAAAAACATAAGGGTCAATTAAAGAGAAGAGCATCTGCTGAGGGCTCAGATGATGGAGAAACAGAGAGTATGCCTATCAACTTACGGATAAAGCACAGCAAGTGAGAGCTGCGGGCAGGATAAGAGCGGAATGGCAATTCAAAGCAATGATGACAAGATGGGGAAAAGGCCTGGGAAAAGGATGTGGTTCAGTAGAAACACGTGTGGGGTAGGCAGGAACAATCAGCTGTGCAAACACAGCCTGGGTTCAGCTGCCAAAAAAAGGGATGAGAGGGTGGCTGTGGATTGCAGAGTGAACATGAATCAACAATGTCATGTTGTTGTGGAGAACATGCATGTTCTAGTGTGGTGGGAGAAGAGCCCATACAATGGGAAATTACCCTTCCACCCCAGACAGAGTGTTGTGCTGGGGCTCAAGGAGTGGAGCTTGCAGACAGCCCAGCTGCCAAGCAGGGGTGGAAAACACCCCGGGAGCAGAGGCTGACTGAATAGGGGTTTAGCCTAAATATGTGAAGCCTGACATCTGTGTAAAATGTTGTCATAAATGGATGTCTACCATAAACAGCAGCAATGCGCTTGAATTCAAGCAAGTAAAATTCAGAGCATGCATGGGAAAAAACACTCCTGCAAGTAGGGACAGCAGTTAGGGAGATTGAAATTTCCATCATCCTACGGACAGCTCAGACAGGGGGTGGTTAGAAATGATAAAATGGTACAACCTGCCTTGAGGCTGGAGAAAAAATTAAATGAGCCCTTTTGAATCTTCCTACCTGTGTTTTTCTGTGATTTACCAGAGGATTCACAGCTGCAGTTTTGCACATTTTCACAGTTTAAAAATGCAGTTCCAGTGGCCAACAAACACCACAGTGAAGATGCTGGGAGAAAGTGGAAGCCCTCTTGTCTAAGCCCAGGGACACTTCACAGCTTCTGAAGCAAAGCCGCCGTGAAGTCACCAGCAGGCTTTGCTCCAGTCTCCTCCAGAGCTGAGAAAGTAATGCTCACAGCTCTTCACTTCATTTTTGTGGAGCCAAAATATCAACAGCAAATTACAGATGGCTCAAAATAAGAACAGTGTTTCAGTTCAGCTGCCAGGTTGTTTAACCCTTTTCCGTCAATTCTTGGTCAATCTCTAGGTTTCTTCAAAGTCAAGGTTAAAGAGCAACCCCTCAAATTCCTGTCCTGGAAGTGCCAATGCCAAGCTGTTCATTTTTGTGAATTCATTCTGCTTTTGCAGCAGAAATGATTCACAAATTGAGATTCACATGGCCTTTTGGTCTCCCAGAAGTTATTATGAATATATTGGCTCAGTTCTAATTCCTTCATTTGCTATTTTTGAGGGAAGCTGTTCAATAGCATGGTGGGTTACAGGGAAAGACAAAGTACCTCAGAAAGTGCTTCACTTCTTCACAGACATGCACCTCAAAAGGACAAGGGAGAGTGGTCAGAGATGCAGCAAGCGAATCAAGCAAGACATTTTCATCATCAGGGTGAGTAGTCAAGGACAGGACATGTTACCCAGGGAAACAATGTTTTCTCCATCCCAGAGTTTCAAAACTCAGTGGAATGAAGGCGGGGACAATCTCACCTAATTTTGAAGCTGGTCGTACTGTGGTCAGAGGTGGGACTAAGACCCCAGAGGACGTTTTGTGATGCCAACAGAGGTAAACCAGAAATTTTTTAAGTGCCAGCAGAATTTCCCATACTTTTTCATACCTAGAACAGACTTTCCCCCTGTATTTAGGTTGCCAATGGTTAGGGTGTGTGTTCAGGCTGCCGCAGTCATACCCAATGCCACCAAGCAGCTGACCCAGGACTTGCTGTTGAGTCTGTTCCACACCACATCCCACCCCTCATCTCTTCTTGGCTCACTTCTCCTGCTGGATTCTGTCTGGAGGCTGGTTAACAACCGTCTCATTTGCTTGCTTTGTTTCATGATAACAGAATAGGTCCATATATCAATGTGGTCTTTAAAATAAAATTTAAAGAAAAGAAAAATGAACACCCTTTCTTTCATTGCTCCACTGCAGCATGCAATTTATGCCAGCTCCTCTCACTTTCTTACAGAATTTGTTGCGGTTTTAGGGCCTTAGTAAATCCACTAAATGTCAGCCAGAGAAGACACACCATAGCAGTAATGGCCGTAGTCAGAACAATGTCAAAATGCCCTTTGTAAATACCGAAAAGCATTCTCCCTGTCTGAAAAAAGAAAAAAAAAAAAAAGTGAAAATCATCAGCATGTTACAAAGATCAAAATGAGCACATATTTTTATGTAGGTTTTGCTCATAACTGCACCACACAGCTTTTGTCTTCTGAATCTGCTGTCTCTCCATGATTACAGGTCACCAGGAAGGGCAGAAGCCATTTTGACTTTCAGAGCCTGGGTGATTTGGCAAAACAGGGCTATTAGGAGATGACTGTCTTGTAACCAAGCCAATTTCAGTGCAGCTCTGGAAGCTCTACACTGATGCAACCATGACAGTATACGTAAGGAAACTACCCTGTCCTCTTGCAACACGTTTCTGTCTATTAGCTAGACAATAAATTTTTAGGAGTATTCTATTTCTTTCCACAGAGGCCAGGTATCTAAAGCCAAGATGATGTTTAAAACCAGCACAGAGACTTCTTGCTTAAAGCACTAAAAATGTGAGCAAAATGAACGTACCTTTACATCCACCATTGTAAAGGAATGTACAGGGCACCTCCATGGTGCACCTCCATGGTGCAGCTCTCCTGAAAAGAAGGGTGTTGAGTCGTAGGTGGTGCTAAAAGAGCCTTTCCGGGTGCTCACATAGGCAAAGGATGGACGAGACAATCGATCTGCTTGAATTTAAAAAGACAGATTTATGGAGAATAATTGCCTTCTAACTTGGCAGACAATGTGTACTGCCTTGAAGGGACTCACAGCTGTGTCCTGTTCTCATGGAGTTAACGTAGCTTAGAAAAAAACATTTGATCTATTCCTCCTTCCTTAATTCAACATAGCTGAGAATCTCCCAGGATATTTCTATTCGAATTGCAGCAGGCTTTCCATTTTGATGTGTTGGCAGCGAATATCTGTCACACTGATGGCATTTTCTACATGGAAAGGATCACCAACACTTACAGCAGACAGTTGCATATACATCACCCAAATGGCTGCCTGTGTGTTGTAGGACAAGCAAGATGGGCTACCTCAGACTATTAATGCAGGTTGCCTTCAACAGCACAAGTTTTGCAGCCAGATTCCCAGATTTTGTACCACTTCTGAGCTAGATTGACAGCCCTGGCATTTAGCTTCATTTAAAGCTAAGCCACAATTAAGTACATAACGAATTGATCAAGCAGCAGCACCACTCATGCTCATAACAACCTTGCAAACTTCATCCACCATTTCCTGCAACTCTGTGCAAAGATGTCTGGCTCTTACCTTTTAAAAAGACAGATTTTTTCATTTTTAAATTTCATATTTATTCAGTACTCAAACACAGCTGGAAAATTCCTGCATAACCTTCTTCCCAGGGAAGAGGAGGAGGCGAAATCCCCTGCAGGAGCTCTTGACAAGTGACCACAGAATTAATTGAGTAATACAAAAACCATGAGCCTAGAAGAAAGAAAAGTAAATTTCAGCTCCAAACCGTAGCTTTTTTTTCTTCTCTCATTTTTTTCCTGCTGGAGACACAATGCTGCTTCATTAGGCCTATGTTGATGGTATCAGCACTGAAACCAGCGTTTATAGAAATATGATGCAGCCACCAGCAGAACCAGTTTGCAAACCCTCTCAAGTGTTACCTATCTGCCCTGACTCAGACTCTGAAGCTCATGATTTATATTCTTTTACTTATATGAAGAACATGAGTAAAGTTGTAGAGTCATTTTTCCAAGGTAGATCATCAGTACTCACAGAAAAGTCTATGCCACAGAAACTTTCTTCGGGAACGTGTTACTTAGGCATGAATCCTAAGTTCTCTGGGTATGTTAAGCACATTATTTCTTCACTGAAAGTGTGTCTCAAGGCTGGTTTCTCTAATGCAGATCATTGCAAGACAAGAAGAAGCCTGTTGTGCTACACACGGGATCTGTTAGGCTCTGCTGGATGTAAAAGGACCAAGACATTGCCCAGGTCCATGTTAGGACTGATCCATACCAACTTCTCCCTTCACTCTGCAGGAAGGAAACTCTGAGCTTGGTCCCAGTCTGGGGACTGAGACCGAAGGGGACAGGGACAAAGAACTGCTCTGTTTTAGTCTCAGTCCAAGTGCAGGTGAGGCAGCAGTGAGTATGAAATTTACATTAATCTATTGTCAACATTAAATTGTTGAATTATATGTTTCTGCTAAATTCAGAATTTGAGAGTTTTGAAACCTACCCGGTTTTAAAAGTAAGACCCCAAAACATTTCTTTGTGTTGATATGGTGATCAAAAAGAGTAGTTTAGGCCATCTCTGCCAGAAAAGCATTGCCCTGGAGGGAAATTTTTCAGTCTTGCTTGAAATATCCCTGTATTTCCCTGAGAGGCCATCCAAAGGTCTGTTTCATGACCTGCATATTCAATTTCTTCTGGCACTTACAAGACATGCATATGCTAAATGCATGCAGATCTCAAAGGAGGCTTCAGGAAAAATTTCCAAATGAGTAAATTCAATTAATTGAGTTTGCTCTTGCAAATTCATTATTTTGTCCAGCAGTTCTACAAACAAGCATCCAGTGGCCATGTGATGGCTCATATAGCATGAATGTGGTCAAACTCAGGATGTATTTGGGAGCACAGGGGAAGGTTCCTTCTTTGTACATATGTCATGACTGCATTCAAGAGAGCTCTGAGAGCCAGCAGCCCCTTGACTGCTGCTCAGGGGTCCTGCTGACACTGCTCAGTAGTCTCCTGGCCCTCATTCCCCTGCAAGGGTGCACCTGATTTCCCTGCAAGACAAATCATCTTTCTCAAAAGCCTCCTCAGCTGGATTCAAGAGCACTGATCTCATATCGGAAATGTATTGCTCTTGCAAACATCACCAACAAATACTTTGCAGAGGTTCAAGGCTGCTTCTTCAAACCAAACCTGCATCAGTCATTCACAACTGAAATACTGCTGTTCACATCTCCCTGGCACTGAATGGAAGCACAAGGCACCCCCACACACACCCCCATCCTCCTTCCTTCATGACTCAGCTGCATCCTTCACTTCTTTGCCAGCGTCTCACTTCTCCTTGTGAAGGTATCACACTCAGTCTATGCTCCAGCTGCAGGACTATCCCTTTCCTGTGATCAATGCCCCATGGCTGCCCACTAATTTTAATACCTGCCTTGTCCTTTAATTATGTCTCTGCATCATCCTTGCTCAAATGCTGTTAATCCTTCACAGTCCTCTCCTCGAGGAGAAAAGTAGACCCTTAACCCAGATGGCAATAAGAGCTAGGATTCACCTTATAAGGTGAATAGATCACTTCGGGTTTAGCAAAGAAACACACAGAGCTCTATTTTCTGCTGTCAGGGTTAATACAAAAGGTATTAGATTCATTATCTCCTGTCTCCTGTACTTCTCTCCCTCGAAGTGTCACGCATCCTGCAGTATGATGTTCTCTGCCAATCTGTCCCAGTTCTCTTGATGAAGCTTGGAAAAGCAATTCATTCCTCAGCCAATATTATATAAGATATTAGAGTGCTCTGAAACATGTCTGCCAGCATTTTGATGGTATTGTTCAAATGCTATCACTAGAGACAGGTCTGCTTAATGTGGCAGCAGTGTTCCTCAGTGGTGGCTTGTCCCACACAGTGACTAAGGAGACCTTGCACTGAAATGTCTCAGCTCTTTTCTGCTTCCCTCTGATGCACTGGCCCATTCTCTCTTGTGTGCCTGAGGCACCTCAATTGCCTCTGTGCACCACCCCAAAGCAGTCCTTACCCCACTGGGCCACTTCGATCTGTGAATCTCTTCAAAATCAACTCATGGGGCTGAGGGTAAACCATTGCCTTCTGTGTAGGACATTCACATTTTATTTATCATTTCTAATCCATTTGTTGGGGAAGATGCTGAAGAAACTCACCCATCCTGAATTTGATCTTCGAAGGTCACATGTCCCATTGATTACAGACCCACCTGCCTCCCCACATCTTTTCTTGCTTCATATCCCTGCTCCCTACTGTGCTTTTTTGCCCTGCTCCTGTTCCTACCTCCAGATTACCCTGTCTATCTCTGCATCTGTTCTCCGCTCGCTAGTCTGTCTCATCTCACCTGCTTTTCACAGCTTTGCCTTGTGCATCCGTATGCTTGAACTGCAAGCGTGGCATTTCTTCGTCCTTGGCTCCAATGCCCAATTACAAAGGAAGAGCTCCTGAGACTGTGTTGGGCTGGAGCCTTAAGTCCGGAGATGAAATCATCCCAGGCTTTACCTGCAGTGCCATATATCTAAAGTGCAAGTGAAATAGTGGGGTTTTTTTCTGAGGTTTATGTCTTGGCCAGATTTGAGTGAGAGGGAAAAATGAAAACTGATCCAGTTGCAAATCAAACCCTCCTACTGAGCTTCATTTCCTGCTCCAAAATGAGGCACTGCAGCTCAGGCTAAAGAGCTCCAAGAATTCTGACTTAAGGAAATTAAACTGGTTTGTGTCAGATTTTTTTCAGATTTGATGGATCAAATTTGCTGAAGCTTGCAAAGTCACCAGCCCCTGGGATAGGTAGTATAATATGTAATTCGTTTGGATTCAATCTTATTTGACAAGGCAGAATCAACCGAGAACAGGACTTGAGAATGGAAATTGTTTAGTAATTCTAAGCCTACACAGCTGTGCAACTTTAAATGTTCTTCTCTTCCAAGAGTCTGGAAGCACAGAGAAAAGGTAATGAAATACAAGTTACAAGTAATAGTCTTCATATTTAGTAACATAAAAGATTAGACACTAAACAAGGTTTATCTCATTAAGTGCCAGGAAAAAAAAGTCAAATTTTGTTGCCAGCAGTCATCTTCAGCCCCTCTTAAATGCCCAGTTACAGTTTCTGAAAGACAAAAATGGCAAGACTGAGTTAGAAGCTGATGGAAGACCTTCCATGGTCATGTATAAAAGGTGTTTCTCTATATTTATCTGCACCATGCTGCAGAACATGACATTTTAACTTTGGGCCTATCATGGCTTTAGTTTATGCCCATTTAGAAGGGGGCTCTCTCCTCAAGGCAAAGCTGACATCTGTTCTCATTTGTTGATGGCAATTACACGTTTACTCAGCACTCAACAGCGCAGATACCCAAAACTGGCCCTCTGAAAGTTGCAGCAATAAGAATCAACAACATTACTGCTCTGTCACCAGCACAGCTCTTCCCCAGCTCGCTCTTTCCATCTCCACAGCTCACACAAGCAGGTGCCATTAGCCTCCAGCAGCCACAGTAGCTGCACTCTCTGGCTCCATTCCCATCCCAAACCCAATGCCACAGGGGCTTTTCCCAGCCCCGTCCTCTTTCACACGTGCAGACAGAGACAATGTCTCTGATCAAGAGTGGAAGATCTGCCGTCCACTTGGTGAGTTCCTGCAGCTCCTTTCCAGCTTTTCTGGATTTGAGGATTTAATCTGCCCATCCATCTATGGAAAACGAGGAAAACCCAATACCTCTGGGTTAGGGATCTGCTAGACCTTTCTTCAGCTCTTTATGCAAACTTTTCTCCTTGCAGATCGCAGGTTGCTAGCCCATCCCCAAATGTGTGTGCCCAAGTTGGCTCTGACTCTCTCTGCACCGCACAGCCCCTGGCAGGCAGCTTCATCCCACCACCCTCATCCTCAGCCACATGTGCTTTCTCCAGCTGCTGCCACAGCCTTAGAGAGGACTCCAGCACTGCTGAGGCCCCTTTGCCACTCCACCTTCACAAATTCATCCTTACCGACCTCCCTGGTGTGAGTCAGGGCACTCCTGTCTCTGAGAATAAACCCTTGAAACACACACGTTCAAACAGCCAAGCAGGGTCAGCTACAGAGAGCCTCTTGCAGACCCTCACAGGGTTATAAAACTCGCACAGCGTGACTGCAATACCTGTACAGCACATTAGCCTCATCTTCCACAGCACAAAATTTTAACACAGAGAGCCAGAGAGCATCTTCAGTCATTTACCACAAAGAATGACACAAACTTCAAAGAGAAAATACAGCTGTGAGTCTCAGTAACTCGGAAGAAAATGTGCTCTTTCAAGACTCCATACATATATCTTCTCACATTATGTAAAATTAATTTCCGTATCAGACAAAGCCAAAGAATTATTAGGATGAAAGGTCACTTAAAATGATCTGTGTTACTGATTTTATCAGTCACTACTTACAGCTTTAAAAAAGTCAATGCCATCTAATAGTGTCCATATTTCATCTGTTGAGAAATCTAATACTCTCAGAAAGGAAGCAATATCAGACTGCATGGTCAGTCTTACGTGGAAGAGAAATACAATTCTGAGAAATTTAATCTTGAACAATAAGAAAAAAAAAATGGTGGAACCCAGCTAATATGTTGCATTTATACGTGGAAGGAGAGAAGAGGAAGGAGAGAAGAAACAAAATTATTGTGATGAATAATGAGACTATCTTACAAATAATGCAGGTGGCAACATAAAATATTCTTTATTTCTGGTGCTGGTAATGAAAGAGATGAAGATTGCTGCAACATCACTCCAGCACTATGAGAGCATTGTCAATCCTGTCAGTAATCCCAGTCACAGTGATGTGTGTATGCAGAAGGTATTGGTTTCTGAAATTCAGAAGTGCAATGGTAGATGTCTCATATTAACACCTCTTTTTCCCAAATTTTATGTAGTGCATCTCCACCCATACCTGCAGTTGACCCTATGGAAGCATCCAGGGGCCCTGACTTGGGGTCCTGCTGTGCGAGAAGCTGCAGTTTCAGCTGGCAAAGGCTGTGCTCCCAGTGGGTACCAACACGTGGGTGAAGGCCAGGGGAGGCACACAGAGCCTAGGCAGCAGGAGAATCCTGAAAAAGGAGCGTATCTTTTCTTCATTCAAACATACACATAAATGTGAGCACAAGCAAACCTAACTAGATTTATCTAATAGCAAAGAAAATCTCTCTCCAAGGGATAACCTTGCCTCTCAGTTGGCAGCATTTGTGTCAGAGCTTGCTTACCCCCTCACTTGTCCAAGGCAAGATCATGCACACTGCCATGAGCTGTATCGAGTGGCAATAAAAGCAGAGTCGAAGAGATGCTCCTGTACCCTGTCAAAAGGAATGCAGCTATGGCACATCAAGCACCATACCTGGAGAGACAGAGCATGGTTCTGCACTTAAACAGGTGAGCTCAGCACTGGACACAAGGCTGCCTGCGTTACTGGCTCCCTGCTGCTGGGGCATCTTGTCTCCTTTGCTGTGGTCACAGACACCTGAGGCCTTTATCCACCCTTGCAAAGTCTTCACCTTGTCATCCCCAAGGGCCAAGCCATTTGCAGTGTGGCCAGCCTGGTGGCTGTGCTGGCAGCTGTCCCCTCCCTGCCACCAGCTGCCAGGGCTGGCAGAGCTGGGCACGGCGTGTGTTTGCAGCAGTGCCTGCACCACAGCTGTGACTCCACCTGTCCCCACATCCATTTACACGAGCTCCTGCACTTGCAATTATGCCTTCCTATGCCTGGTGGGGGTGGCTCCCCGAGGAAGGGCATGGTCCTTTCTGAGCAGCTCCAAGCCACCCAGGCTGGCAGAACTTGGGCAGGAGTTTGGTCCTTTCCTCTTATTTTACCCCATGCCATTACTTGTTCCTGCTTTGCATTAAGACTTTCCTTTTTTTCTCCTCCTCATTTTATATTTTGAAGAATCATCTTTGTCAGTGTTCTGGCTGCATGAGCTATCACAGGAGCACTGCATTAACTCAGGGGGCAACACTACCAACACAAGGCTTGTTTCAAAGCTGGTGACCCCATTACAGGCATTTTGCTTTGGCTAGTTTAATACATGAGATTTCAGCATTTAACACCCTTCCTTCCCATTGTAGTTCTATTCATATTTTGTTTGCTAAAAAGGTGGGGGTTTATTTGTTTTTATGTTTTAAATCTGCTTTTTAAGAGAATCTCCATCACCTCGATCTGGTCCGTCCACAAAAATACCACAGTCGAAATCTTCCTGATTGTACTACAACACTGATTTGGGGTGAGAACATCTGCTCTCAAGTTCTGCCTCAAATCAGCAACTGAGATACTATCTCCCTAATCAGGCAGTCTGCTATAATTTGCTTTAAAAAGCTATATGTGATGAAAACAAGTCAGCTGACTCCCTGAAACTTTTAAGTGTCATTATCTATATATGCATCTTAAGATCAAATCTAACGTGTCTTATCCGAGTGCTTACCGCAGTGCCTTGTTATCCCAACTTAAATCTAGTTAGGAATGTTATTCACAATTGCTATTTTAAGAAGAACCTACCCCTAGAATCACCCGTCTGATCAGGATTCTGTTCAGTGGATGAATTTCATGGTCTTGCAGAATTAGGCCTTGCATTATCACAATTATATGCAGAAATTACATGACCTTGTTTTGTATTTCCCTGACATGAAATTTTGTGTTTCCTATTAGTTCCAGATTTTTATCTGATAGCACAGTGATAATTTCTTTCTGAACACCAAATATAGTGTACTTGGCAATTACAGACTCAGAAAAGAAGCAATTATTTTGCTTACAATGCTCTATGAATTAAGTTCACAAAGGTTGAGACAGAGGTGTCAGCTATTCTCCATACAGTCTGATATTTGCATGTTAATTGAATCCTCCTCCAAGAAGGCCACCCTGTTTAGCTCATCAGAGAAGAAGCAAGAAAGCTAATTCATACCTCAGAGGGCGTAGATGAAGAAGGGCAGCCATTACTGAAATGATCAATTACCAAAATGAACAATTACCAAGTTTCTTTTATATTAGAGGCAAAATACACACATATGCATAAACAAGGCTCAGTCTGTGGCTGTTGTCAATGGGCCTCCCTTGCAGGCAGTGGGGGTATGAGGATTTGTGCTGGCCGAGACTCACATCAGTGCTGAAGAAGTCCAGGAGGACACTATGGAAATTAAGGAAGCTCTTAGTGCCAGATCTCACCCAGAGGAAGCTGCAGCGTTTGATGTTCATTTCAATGTCACTGCCAAGGTCCCTGAAAATCAAAACTTGCCCAAGTTCAGGGCGTCAGAGGCATTATCAAGAAGGGAATACCTGGTTTGTTCCAAATCAAGAGACCCCTGTTACCAGAGCCAAAGTTTAGCTGGAATAGCTGCTAAATTGCATCAAGATTTACCAGAATATACTCAAGTACCCAGGCATTTGCCTTTATTTTAACTTATTGAACTTGCCCAAGTTCAGGGCGTCAGAGGCATTATCAAGAAGGGAATACCTGGTTTGTTCCAAATCAAGAGACCCCTGTTACCAGAGCCAAAGTTTAGCTGGAATAGCTGCTAAATTGCATCAAGATTTACCAGAATATACTCAAGTACCCAGGCATTTGCCTTTATTTTAACTTATTGCCATAAACCAATATCGTGTGTGACTCTCTGGCTCTAGTGGCACCTTGCTCACATACTTGGAAGCAAGATTTCAAGATTATTTTGGTTCCCTTGTTCGCTGAGCTGCTAGATGAACCAAGGATGCCAAAGAACACCTACAGGGGCAGTTCTCTCCTAAAAAGTGAACCCTGACCACTCGCAATTTTCATCAGTTTCAACAAGTTCTGCCAACTGCAGATAGAAACAAGTTAATTTTATTCATACCTCATATAAGTTACTTTAGCTTTTAAAAAAAGAAAATCATTCTTTTTTTCTGGTATTCGCCAGGATACAACATTTTAAAACTTAATAAAAGATTGAGATACATGAGGCACTATCTGAGGACTGATGGATAAACTGTATATGTACATTTGGTTTGTAAATTTTTATTGTAGCTCATAATTTGCTATTTTAAGTTGAAGATTTGTTCTTTTCATATGATGTTTTTTTCCCTAGGTAATTGGGGTCAAGTTTGTTTGTCTAAAAATACAGATACTAAGCACAAGAGCAACTTTTTAAAAAAAACCCCAAACAACAATAATTTTGATTGTATAGACCTTAAATCCTTAATGAAACATGATTGCTATTGAAAAATTTTCTCATTTATTAACATAGGCATTTTCTATGGCAAATGAAGTGAACTGGCCATCAGGGTCCTTCAAGACATTGAAACCATTAGAACTGGTCTCCTCATGCTCCGCTTCTATGAGAATGCAGAAAAATCACACTTAGTTTTCCTATTTTGAAACAGTTTTTCAGCTTTCAATTAACTTGTCTCTGAGCTCAATGAGATGAACATGCTGAAACAAACACCCCACTGAATTCCTGCTGAGATGAAATCGGTGTAAAACTGTCTTATTTTGACAAAAAACCCTTGTTTTAGATGCTTGTGTGGTAACTTTTATGAGCTTTATGATCTTTCTTTTTCTAGCTTTGAAAATAAGCAGTGTCAACCTTAAATAGTCTATTTCATTTATATCAACTTAAATTCTCAGCTATTATAGCAAGTTCTGCCCTAATACACTTGTCATAATTTCATATCTCAAAACAGATCTTCTGTTCCATTATTTGCTTCTTACAAAAATCTGTTTTAAATAAATATCTTCTGTTTTTTAAAGCAACGTAATTTTCTGTAATGGCAAATTAAATTCACTGTGGATAAATAGACAAGAGAAGAACAGCTCTTGCTTTTCTTCCATGATAGTGGTTTCTGAACAATCCATTAATGCTCAGGAAAAGGATGCTGAAGTTATAATAGATGTAATGAGCTGTAAAGAGCTCGAATAATGATATCAAAGAATGTTGCTGATGATACAGAGTCATTTAGAACAAAAAAAACCCTGAAGAATTTCAGAAGGACTTCACTGGGCAACACTTGGACAGCAAGCTGGTAGGTAATTCATGGAAAAATACAAAGTGACACACACGGAAAGAATTGTAATCTTGCCTAAGATAAATTTTAAACTACTTCTTCTATATGGTTAATAGATGGGATAGCTTTTGAAATATTCAACACAGTTACAGTTAGAAGTAGTGATCATAAAAATCAGGAGACACACAAAGAAGAGTAAAGAAATTGCTCTAGGGGGGCTGGGGCCATGCAGAAAACATCTCCAGGTCATGGTGTGTGGGTCAGGTGCCCTCCACCTGCAGCAGCACTGCCGAGCTGGGAGAGACACAGGGAAGGGCAGGGAAGACATCAATCATCTTCAGGTCCATGAAACAATGATCAGAGGCACCACAGAGAGCTCCGAAGTCCAAGTGGGACAGAGAAGGTAAGCAGGATGATAATTTCTCAGCCTGTCTCTGATCAGTTTTATTTAATGCTCTCCAGCTGGACAAAATTTTGAGAGTGCAGAAAATACCTGATTATGCAACATCTCTGGAGCTCCTTGCCACAGGTTGCAAAGAGCTTGTGGGTGCAAAAAATGGAGCTACACAAATCTGGAGGAGGACAGGAGCCCACTGAAGAGCATCAACCTGGAGAAATACCACCTGTGCCTCTCAACAGATGGGAGGTGCAGATGGAAAGAAGGTGTGAACATGTTGCCACATGCTCACTCTTGCTTCACTCTTCTATAACTTTGAAAATAACTATGTTTCTGGGAAGGGCTAGATCATCACCTAGGCAGGATTATGCACTTGAGCAATTCCTTGTGCCTAGAACTGTAACCTATATTATGCTAATATTTGTCATGTTTTACCGGGTAAATCCATTCTCTAGGTATGATACCAGCATCATGCAGATACTGATAACATCTCAGAAATTAAATAGGAAATCTTTCTAATGGAGAAGCAAGCAATGTTTACTTTTCTGTTTAATATGTTTCATTTTGGTATTGCAGATAACAAAATCTGTGAAGGTTCTTAAGCCTTTGCAATTGCTACATGGTTTCAGAAAGTAATCAGAAAACTCAATCTATTAGTCTGATTGCTGCAATAGGAAGAAGAGATTCGGTTGCCAAATAAGTTATAAAAGATTCAAGAATACTTGACCACTGTCTGCCTCCCTCGCACAAAACACATTTTAGTTTCTCCACAGATCAGAAAATAACCCTGATAGTCAGCATCCAAATGGGACCTCTATAGTTTGACTGGAACTCTACCCACGTATGTTATTTAAATTTCCAAACTGACAGCAACTTAGAAGGAACTTAAAACAAGAGAAACCAGACACTGTTTTTCACCTACCCAGGCATTAATAGTAACCAAATGGGCAACAGCGAATAAGAAGGGCTTTTAGTCATAGGAAAATAACCCAGCAATGTGACCATGGGCTTGCATCTTTAAATTAGTGAGCTATTTCTACACCTTGCCACAGCAAGCACTGGGACACTGTTGCTTAAAGATTTGTAGAGGTGTAAGTGCAGTTGGAGACACAAGAATATCTTTCGTATTTAGGTCTCATTATTTTTAAAGAATGCTATAACCTAGTCTTGAATGACAAAAGTGTCTTCATCCAGTCTCTTGGGATGCTGTGGCCAGGAGCAGAGCTTGCTGTCTCCAGCTGCAGTGGCTGGACTGTGGAGGAGGGCTGGGAAATCTGCCAAAGCCTGAGGCTGATTGCTGGATGTGAGAAGAGGGCATGATGAACAGAGGCAAGCTAAAGATGGCAAAGAGAGAGGGTAAGGGACAAAAAGCGGTGCCTCTCTCCATTTTTTCTGTTTCAACATCTCATTCACAATGTTAATGATATCACCAGGCCCCTTTGTTTCATCAATTCTCAAGCACTTTGTGTAGAGAGGCAGAGCCACCTCTCCTCCAGAGGATTTTCTGCCGCTGCATTGCACAGCCCTGCACTGCCCAGGCATTCAGTGACAGCCCAGCTTCACATCTTACTTTCTTAAAGAGCTGCGCTAAGAACATCTTCCAGCAACAGAACCAGTGTTTATCCAGCAGGTTTCAAGAGCCAGAAGGTTCCCCATGTAAACCTTCCCAAGTTTTCTCCTCCCCACACAATTAGTGTTTTGCTGTCAGGGAAACAGACAGCTGAGCACCAATCTCTGCACTTTGGTCTGAAACACAAGAAGCACTTGCATGAAACTAATTCAGATGAACTAGACTGTCTACCACTGGACATAGTTCAGATGTTAATAATGTGGAGGCTGACAGACAGGATGAAAAAGAGAACATTTCCTCCCCCTTCTTTGTGGGGCCCTGGGACAGCTGGGATGCGAGTGAGCTGGAGTATGTGGCCCCCAAGGAGAGCAGGAAAGGGATGTTCATGGCATAGCCAGCCCCAGAACAGAAGTCAGGCAGCTGAAGGATACCTCTGAAAGCCGCAGAACAGCCGAATTGAGGAGGGATTTCCCAGGTAGCCCAGGAAAGAATCATTCAGAAAAGCCTTTGCATGAAACCAGACAGCCCTAAAGAGTCCATATCTGTGGGACCATGCCAGGAGAGCCGACCCAAACACGCAGAGAGATAATCCCAGCCCAGGGAAACTGCTTCCTGGCTGCAGACCAGGACAAGGCTCCTGTAATTTCTTAATTAAATGTGGATGGAAGAATCCATCAAACCAAACCCTTAACCAGACAAAAGTCACTTATCTCCCAAGAATACCATACACATACTATAGTGAAATCAGATGCTTTTTACATCACTATTAAAAACTGACAACAAGACTGATGAGCAAAAAAAAAAACAAACCCAAAAACCAAAAAACAGAAAACAAACAAACAAAAAAACCCCACAAAAAAACCCACAAAAACCAACCAAACAAAAAAACCCAAGCAGCTAAAATATTACAGGTAGAGGCAATGCTTTTCTGGGGATATTTTTGAAAATGCTGATGCTGTAGCAACATTCCCCTGGTCCAGGAGCCTTCAGCATCTTTCCTGTTGCCAGTGAAACATTAGCACCTTTGAAAGAATTTCAAGCAGCCACGATCAATCCCACCACCAGCCGTGGCTGAGAATGGATATTTGGGAGCCCATCTTCAAACCTGGCTGAAAACCAGCGTGGGGTGCAGTGGATTTGACTGTTCTTCATCTTGCAGAATCGGACTCCCACTGACAGTGTATTGGATAGATTGCCAACAAAAGCAGAGTCATCCCAGTGAAAGATGCTCTCTGCATATCATTTGAATTCCAAAAGGTCTGCTTCTTCCCAGTAATGACAGTCAGCAATAGCAGGGTAGCTCTGAAACATTGAATGATTATAAATAATATTTTGATTCACAAAATATCTTTCATCCAGAAAGGCCATTATAATTAAGATTATTGTGAAATGACTGTCTAGTCTATGCACCATAGTCTTGTTTCACTCCCCACTTTAAAGTCCCAATGAAATTCTTGAATGAAATAATGATTCACAACTGTCATTTTCTACTTCTGTGCCAGAATTTCACTGACAATTAATAGTATTGCTATAGCAGTGTCCTATCACACAAATTATTTCACATGCACAGAGGTACACTCTTGATAGCTTTGGTAAATAAGAAAAAAAGGATCCACATCTCATAAATAGAGAAAATTTTGTCCCAAATGCTTAAGTCACACTGAATTTAACCAGAAATAAGTAACATTCCAAGTGTAGTCAAGCTTATAAATTTATCTTTAGTGACATAGGCCTACCTGACTTAGAAAAAAGTCTGTGGCAAAGATAGGAACTGATGTCTCTGATTTCTGTCCAAGGTTTTAAGGACTCGGCAGTACAAGCCCAGCACAAGAGGCACTTGGTAGTTATTTGATCAGAAAAGTTCACCCTTTCTTTCCTGGGGTAGAAGCTGTTAGTCCCTGATGTTCCCATCTCCTGCTAGAGCAGCCAAGCCCAGGGGCTCTAACCATGTCACAGAAGCAGAGGGGACGGCAGGGGCTGGCCCAGGCTGACCTTTCGTTCCAAAGGCAGTCCAAGGGATCAAACCAACACAGCCTGGCTTTCTAAATAACACAAGGAACTTGTTGCTTATTTGGAGAATAGGAATATGGGAAAAGTTTTATTTGCTTCCACTGAGACTATTTTTGTATCCCAAGTCCCAAAGAGAAGCCCTGTCACTTTGCAGGGATGGAGAAAAAGTTACAAGAGAGAGAGAGAGGAAAGAATTCAACAATACAACATGTACAAGCTAGGGTAGGATGTAAGGACACCTCCAGAGAGGCACAAGAGCTGGAGAACTTTGGGAATGTCACTGAGATTTTTAGTGTGGAACATCACAGGACCTCCACTGAAGGACTCCCACTGGACATGGGAAAAGCCACTGAAGTTGCTACCATGACTGGCAGTGCTTTAGTGGGAGCAGTGCACATATGAATAGCACTATATTTGAATAGGTATGCCCAGGATTTAGCTCTGTTGGGAAGAATTGAGATAGAGCCTGGGTAATTTTCATTAATTTAGGGATCTTTTGTCTCTCATTATACAAATGCACACAGTAATAAGCGATTCACTGTGAATAAAAATTATTTCATCCAAATAAAAAATAAAATCCTGAAAACTTTCCACAGTTTGCTGTATAAGAACTTGCCTACTTTATGATCCAGGCTTTATTTTGGCAAGTGCTGGATTCAAGAGTTATGCTGATGTAGAAACCTTAACCAGTTTAATTTTCCTGTGAGTTGCAGGATCTTTGATACAGAAAGTCTACATTAAGAAGATTGTTATTATATTTTGCCTCTCAACTTAATTAAAGTCTCTTTTATGAAATGCTGCATTTGTAATTCCTTTCCCCTTCCTGAAATGAGCCATCTTGTCTGGTACAGTAATTACAACGTCATCGAATCTGTATTCATAGCCTGTTTTTTAAAATAGTTCCCATTTCTGAGTAAAGACTAAAGACATTGGTGAGTAGGAATGTTGATAAGATGGGTCTCTGTGACTACGTTCAGTCACGGATCACACAGCACACCCCTTAACTGGAAAACAATTGTAACCCACCCAAACCTTCTACTAGAAAAACACTGTCCTCAGCCCTGCCAAGCTGCCACCATCCCCAGACGCACAACAGGATACAGACAACCACTTTTTTCCAGCTGGAGGCTATATTTAAAATCCATCAATTCAAGCTGGGAACTGAATGAGCTGCATTGGTGAGACCCTCCAGAGCCGAGCACCCATGCCAGCTCTGCAACTGACTGATAGCACAACCACAAGTGACTCACTTCATCTCCTTGTGCAAGACTTTCCTCTCCTATATTTGCCTCACATTTCATTACATGAGGAAACCGAAGACATTTTCTTGTGGAAGAGAGTGCACTAATTTTACAAAAACTGCAAGCTACGCCCACAAACAACTGTTGACATTAAGAAAGCATTGTGAATTTAAAATGTCATTCTGAAAGTCTGAAGATTTCCATTTCAATGTTTTAGAGAATTTAATAAAGGGAAAATGAGTTAAAAAAGGAGCAGCACATTTTAGGCCAAAACTTTTGACCCAGTTCTTCCCCAAGCAAATTTAAATTGGTTGTCTTCATCAGTTTCTCAAGTTTAGACTGGTTACAAAAAACCTCAGGATTTCAAAGAGACCAACAGAACACATTACAAGAGCTTAAACGTAAAGAAGCAAGAACTTGTCTGACATAAATCTGCAGCTATCAGATTCAACTGACATGGATGGAAAAAATTATCAATGCTTAAAGAAGTTGTTTTAAAAATAATTTCAAATTCCCCAACAACTTTAAATACTTGAGGGGGAAAATTTATTCCTTTTCTGCAAAAATTGTTGTCGGCCAGCAGTTATCGAATCAAAACCTAGACATTCTGAATTATCTTTAATTGGCTCAGCATTATCAGGCCTTTCGCAGAATGCTGACTGCTCACCCCTCAGCCACAGCTACACATACATATACAGAAGACTTTTCATCTGCTTTGATGCAGTATTGCAAGCAAGGAGGATAGAAATGGCTGGCATTTCAACCCTGCCAGCTCGGATCAGCGCCAGATTGTAACATCGTCCCAGTGGGGAAGGAAAAAGGAACATTTATGACAGAATCACACTGTCAAAATCGAAACAGTGTCACCTCAAGCCATGAACTGGGTCGGTATGATTTCCAATTATCATTTTAATTATTCTTCTACATCTCTTTTCCATATTTCCAAGACTTCAGCTGCTCTGTTCTTTTGTAACAATGTTTTCAAAAGGAGCTCAGATGACCACAGTAACCACTCGTATACAGGAATGTCAACTCAGATTTGTACAGGAATGCCAACTTCTATTAAGTGCAATACATTCAAGAGCTGAAATCCTGCTGAAGATGGCAAAATGAGGAGATTTACTGAGCAGGATGTGGTCCCAGAAGGTTTTAGTAACTACATGGAAATGGATATTCAGCAAAAGCAATGGAGAAAGCCCAAAATGTGGTGTTCCTCTGGGAGATTTTGTCTGGGTTTTGTTTCCCTTCCTTCCCTCATTTTTAAATGGTTCAGGGAAGACCCTACACAGGTTTTTCAGAAAATACTCTTCATGCAGACCTAAGTAGAATCTTGTCCACTGAGCTGACAACCTGCATCTTCAACAGATAATCCTTTTTGCTCTGCTCAGTGACCCAGCACATGCATGTAGTCAGGAGTCCGAAGGACATCCTTAGTGTGCAGAACAAGTTGAGACACTTCAGGGCATATTGTGCTTGGCACGGAGAAAAATGTGGAAGGACCTAGAGGGAAAAAGTTTCTGCCTAATACATGCTGCCTGGTACAACATGAAAACTTGGACACTGGAATATAGTTTTCTAAAAGACACAATGAAGAAATATGTTAGTTTGGCCCGAATTTTTAGAAACCCTGTTCATTCTGGCCAGTTTTCACTTGGTGTCCCTAAATAAACTGTGAGAGAAGTCCCCAGATTCCCAGTGACAGAGCATAATGACCACAGGGCACCCACGCAGAATGCGTACGCTAGGAACAGAGTCCTTGTCACCGAGGCACAGTGAAGCCATGCCCTCTCCCAGCTCAAAGCAGCCATGCTCTGCTGCTGCGCATCCTCATGCTGCAACTAAGTGGCATTGGAGTGAAACCCTGCAATGGCAAAGCACTGGCTCACCATAAAATTGTACAAGCTAAAAGGTGGATCTCAAAACCAGTAAGGGAGCATCAACTCTGAGACTTTGTTTTACTTGCAAAATAAGACTGTATGTAGCAAAACTCAACTGTCAGATAAGATATCAGCCAGTACTTTCCTAGCCGTCCATGATCTTGCAGGGCAGATGATTAGAGGGATGGAGCACCCCTCCTACAAGGACAGGCTGAAAGATTTGTGACTGCTCAGCCTGAAGAAGATAAGGTCCTGGTGTGGCCTTACTTCAGCCTTCCAGAACCAAAAGAGGGCCCACAAGAGAACTGGAGAGGGGCTTTTTACAAGGACATCTAGTAGCAGGACAAGAGGGAGTGGCTTCAGACTGAAAGAGAGTAGATTTAGGTTGGATGTTGGGAAGAAATTCTTCATTGTGAAGGTGATGAAGCTCTGGCACAGGTTGCTCAGAGAAGCTGTGGCTGCCCCGTCCCTGGATGTGTTCAAGGTCAGGTTGGAGGGGGCTTAGAGTAACCTGGTCTAGTGAAAGGTGTCCCTGCCCATGGCGGGGAGTTTGTAACTGGATGATCTTTCAATCCAGGCCATTCTGTGATTCTATCCCAGCTTCTGGGCTAAATTTTAGTCTCCTTGATGAGGTTCTTAGCTTGCAGCAAGTCCTGTCCAGCTCCTCTGAGCCCTAAGGAAAATCTTTCTCTCTTCTCTGCATCCAGCTGGAAGCATGCTTGTCTCAGTAGTGGCCTGGTCTCTTTGGCCACTGCCTGGCTGCGTGTGAGGTTGTGCTGCAAACACACCTTCCTTCCCTGAGCACAGGCAAGCAGTCCTTTTTCAAAACAAGGTCCCACCTCACCCAGGATCAGCAGCCAGAAGGCAACTGGGGGAGTGTTCCTGGTGCCTGGTTTTGCCCCGCTGACAGCACACAGAATTGAGCACACGAAGATGTAAATCAGACAGCACCTGCATATTCCCCTGCCCGTGGCCGAGCTCTCAGGAACAGCGAGCTGGCTCTCCCTTCCTGCCATCTGACGATGAGCATGATTTTTAGGCAGGTTTCTATGGGAACAAGGCTTAATGCTTCCACACTTTCTTCTTGTCTCTTCCTAATAACTTCTGAACCCTTCAGCTCATCCCAGCCAGAAGCTGACAGAAGAAGAGAAAAAATGCAGAGATATTCTAATTTCTCGAGTTCCATAAGCACAAGGGCTGAGCGAGTAGCAGAGAGAGAAAACATACTGTAAGTGTCTTGACAAACAGAAAAGCTGTAGTCCAAGCCCACCCCTCAATGCCGGCCACATGAGCCTTTTTATGAGGTCCCTCTGTTCCCTAGGAATAAAATATTCCCTGGGCCACAGCAGACAAATACACTGGACACTAGGTTTCATCAGTGCCTGTGTGCACAAAATTGCTTCTTATCTTCCAGTAGGTAGAAATATAAATAGTACTTGATTTTGGAGATCCTGAGGGATGAAAAATCAGTCTGATTGTCACATTTGATACTGCGGGACAGAGTTTCTCCTCTGTTTTTAACCCCTGCTTTTCCTTGAGATTTTTATTTGAATTTGAATTTTTGAATTCTGTTTTCTATATCAGTATCAACATTTGCAAGCAAACTTGCATACACACACTCTTTCTTTTGCTATAGTTATAGGACCAGATGGTTAAAACTGGTAACATCTGGATGAAAATCTGTATGTTGCTCTTGCCCCTGTGTTGTAAACCTAGCTCTAGCCAATTTGGAATTTTTATCATAGTCTGTAATGGGCTCAGAATTGCAGTTCTGCTGTGTAAGGTTCAGCAGTATTCACAGTTACTGGTTTGGAAATTGCAGAATTTAATCCCAAATGAAATAAGTGTAGTTACAAACTGCTATAGAAATAAGTTTGACTTCACACAAAGGTTTCTAGCTGTATCAACGGATAAAAGCTTATTTTCAGGTGAGTAAGCCACGTCATAAAGAAGATAGAAGGTCATACTGAGGGCTTTTTTAAACTGTGTTGTTCACCTGGGGATGCTACGAAGGAATAAGGACAGGGTGTAAGTAGTGTTTTCCCCTATGGCAGGTTCTCAGCTGACGGAACAACTAGAGCGTAACTGAACAAAGGCATAAAAGCTGCTCTAGGACTACTGGATATCCTGCCTGACAGTAATTTAGTGTGTTTCAAATGAAGGATTCTTTCTTCATTAAGAGAAAAGATTACCAGCTAGCCAAGCCAAAAGATTTGAGGTTTGACTGTACTGTGAACTCCTCCTGTGCTGGCCAAAGAGAGCATGCGGAGAGCCAGACCCCCAGAGGTGCACAGAGTCAAGGGAACTGCAGCAGGACCAGCTACAGCCCCTCCATTAGCAGCCTCAGGCATAAAGATTTGCCTTTGGCCAGCAGGAGCCTAAACTGAGGGCTTGCCTTTTGCAGTGCTTCACTTTTTGACTGCTATTAGCACCACGCGAGTTTCTGTGTCAAGACACTGCCGCTGAAGCCGCAGGTAGAGTGCTCAGAGCAGCCTTAGCAAGAGCCTTTCCCAGGCCACATGCCACAATTCATGCTCCTCATCTCACCTGTGCCAGGGTTCACTCCTGTCCTGAGTTCTCCCAACAAACTGTGTTAAGTCCTGCTGGGTATCTTGCTAAACTGTGCATGCCAGGCAGGGCAGGCTTTTGTTCTTGCATGACCACAGCAACAATAAGAGTTTAGCAGGGATACAGACTGTGCACAGCAAAAACAAAGAGCCCAAAAGGTTCTCCTACACTTAATCATGGGAAACAAAACCCAGTGTTTCCCTACAAATTTTGCTGTACCTTTGTTATACTGGGTCACAGATGTTAGTCTCCTCCTGGCATCCTCTCTTCCCACAGTTCACATACGAATGATTCACTGAAGTCTTAAGAAATCAGCACAACATGAAACAGTATATATGAAATGTGATTTTTTTTTTTCCCTTGGATTTACCCATTTCTACAATATTATCGGAGGAATATCTCGCAATAGTCCCAGATCTGTTTTTCCTTACTAGCTCATTTAAATTGTCTCTGGGGTACCCTAACCTACTTTCTGAGACTATATGACTGCCTTTCCTTGTAGCACACTTGCTTTGCAAGTTTTCCCTTTATAATAACTTCGAGTATTTTACTCTCAA
Source organism: Acanthiza pusilla (assembly GCA_036630365.1). Lineage (NCBI taxonomy): Eukaryota > Metazoa > Chordata > Aves > Passeriformes > Acanthizidae > Acanthiza > Acanthiza pusilla. Next base: position 6,415,768 of record JAXCHO010000036.1, read on the forward strand.
CTACTTTGGCTTTTGCTATCTCCTTAAATAGTACTACAGTCATTGAAATACACAATCTGTATCCTGCCTTATGTCACAACCTAAATAAAAAAGCAGTAGGCTGGTACAAAAACATAGGTGTATTACAGTGCAAAACTGTCATTAGAGGGAGAGGAATGCAGTTCTTCTGCAGTAACATGGCAATGTTTTCTACTTCATAACCTTCCACAATGTCTCCACTGAAGGAAAAATAAAGCAGTACATTTTGACCTGAGAGTATGAAAGACGTTTACATTATTCTTACTTCAAAGATGGATGAAAGCACCTAAATAGCTGTAATGCAGAAAAAACACCTTGTAGCAGTGTTTTACTGGGCTGATGGTCTTCCCCAGAATTTCATGACCAACTGCACAATATTTGTTCTGTCTATCCTCTAAGAATGCCTTCTCAATAGGCTTCAGGTTATTACACTGTTGTCTTTCCCCTCAACTGTGTTTTGCCCAGATCTTTCACCCTTGGCAACTTCCTACTTTGTTTCCTCTGCAAACCAAAATTGACTCTTATGTAGCTACTAACAAAGATCAGGTATAGAATTTTTTCCCTCCTTCAAGTCTTATGAACCAGATAATCAGCAATTTTTTAATTCTGTTGCATATGAAGTAACTAGAAGAATGTTTAGTCGAAGTTTAGTTGTTGGTTGCTTTGCTCAACTAAGTCACCCCTCTTGGGTGACAGGAATGAGACTTTAGTGTTGAGTAGCCAATGTCATGCAAAACAACACAGTGTTTTTAGCAACTTGCGCATTAAGGATACAACCACCAGCAGAGTTTGTAGAGGTTTTCACACTCTGCACACACTGCAAGCATTTCGTAACAGTAAACAAACCAAGGCCAAGATTTGCCTTGTCCAAATTAAACTACATGACTAAAACAAGGTTATTGACAGGTTAGGAAATTGTTGGAAACGTTTTGCCAATATTGGGAAGGCAAATTGAGCATCTCAGTGAGGTGGCAAAAATGTGAGGCCAAGCCACACCTGTAACTGCATAAGAGAAGAAAACAATATCTGAGGTGAGGATCAAGCAGAAAAGGACAAGGAGGAGAGAAGGGACACCTCACTCAGGAACCTACTGGGAGGTGAGCAGTGTGATGGGCTGCATGGCAATCACCATTCAGACAGTGGGAATGAGCCCTCTCATGTTACAGGGTCATGTGTGTATTTGGATCTGTGGGGCAGCAGAAATGCTAAGCATTTCAGGAACTGTGGGATATCTGCTATTTTCCAAATTCAACTAGCTGGTCATAATGGTATAGCACCTAGCTCTGTGGAGTCATCTTCTATAATCGGGGCTCACAGGCACTGGCACAAAATAAATAATTAAAATAAATAATAATTCTCAGGCATGAAGGATTTCAGGATTTAAAAGGCAAAAATGTCAGTTAACTCAGTGGGAAATTTCCTTGACCAGAATTTAGTGAAAGTGAGCCAGGGACCCCAGGACTTGGAACAGCAGTTTTAAAGTAAACGTGGATGCCAAGAAGGTCATGAAATTGTCACTCCCTAGCCTTGACTCTCATTGCAGAGAGGATCTGAGAACAGGGCTATAGTGGGGAAAACTTGATTTTTAGACTGTGTTAACACTTCCAGACCTTGCCTGAAACCACTCCCTGGCTCAAGGACCTGATATGGCTCTCAGCTGCCTGTTTCACAGGCAGTGAAGCTGTGTATTTTGGCATAGATAAGCCATATCTGTACCTGCTGACAATTCCTTACTGCGCTGTACCCTCACAGAGATCTTCCAAAGCAGTGTCTGAGGAGGCTTCAATATCAGGATTGGTGTAATGTCCAACCTCTCTTTCTGTGGATGCATTATACAAACCTCACAGGACCTACTCTGAAGAACTGGCAATTAACCCATGTCAACTGGATGGTTGGAATTAGACCTTCTGCAAGAAAGCACACCTCCCCCTCACAATTTTATCCCCAGGTAAATGACAGTAAGACTTCTTTGCTCGGGAACTGGCCAGCTCATGATTTTCAGCACCTCTGAGGAGCTCATCCTCTCTTTGTAGTCTCTCAAATCCCTTGAGATTTTATCTGACCTTTTCATTCAGCAGCTTCCTAAGCAACAGGCTTATTTTGCCTTTACTGTTATTTATAAGGAGATCTGACTCCATACTGCCAGCCTGGGGATCCAGGCAGCAGGACAGAAACAAGCACTAAGGGAAGGGAAGCCAATGCCATCATTTAGAGCAGTAGAAAAAGATGGACAATTGTGTATGCACTAAAGGAAAGTCAACTCAATTTGGAGGCATCAGGATCCCAAAATCTCCAGCTGCCTTGGCGAGAAGGCAGAGCTGGATGGTCCTTCTCTCATGGCAGAAGGGTCTCCCCTAGTTGGTGGCCAACTAAATTCTTTCCCTCTGACTTGAAGTAGCAGTTTAATCTCTAACACTGACTAGAAACCTACTTCAAACCTTAAATTGAAAAATCACATCAAGCTCTTTGAGAAAACCCCAGGCCTTCATTATCATGAAGTGGGAAGTTAATCAAAGGATGTTTTACATTTTCCAGGGAAGGAATCTCTGAAGCATTTCCACTTAACTTGCTGGAATTTAAGGAACAAGCTAATTAATTTGTGGCTTGTGGAAGAACTTGAGGGCTTACTGTAAATTCTTAAAGACCTTTTAAAATGATTTAAATGTTACAAAAAGTACTGAGACACCACCCTTGGAGACTGAACATACTTTTTTCTGCAGAGGGGCTTGAGCTGCCCTCTCAGCCTCAGTAAAACAGCATGACTTGGACCAACTAACCTGGGGTGGGAAATTAGGGGTTCACCCTACACTGTTTCATGACTGAACAGACACTTAAATGGACCCTTTCTCACACACATATTTGTCTTGAAGCTTGTCAGACTTCATTGGAAGACAAGCTTTGCACTAAACTGCTATGCTGAATTAGGTCCTTGTACGTGGCTTCTCTGTGGAGAAGAGTAAATGTCAGCAGTTACAGCTGCGATTCTCTGCCTCGTAAATTGGAATAAGACTGGAACTAACCCAGAATGCCATCTGTGAGAGATGACAGAAAGGTAATAAAAGCTTTGGCCTTCATCTTCAGAAGAGATGTAACTACTTAATGCTTTGAGAAGCAGCTGAGGTCACTTGGTCTGCTCAGCCTGGAGGAGACTGAGACCTCACTGAAGTTACAACTTCCTGGTGAGGGGAAGAGGAGGGGCAGACACTGGTCTCTTCTCTGTGGTGACAGGACCAGAGGGAACAGTCTGAAGTTGTGTCAGAGGAGGGTTAGGTTGGATATCAGAGAAAGGTTCTTCACCCAGAGGGTGTTTGGCTCTTCCCCAGCTCCCCAGGGAAGTGGTCACAACCCCAAACCTGACAGAGCTCAAGAAGCTCTTGCACAATGCTCTCAGGCAGAGGGTGTGATTTTGTGGGTTGTGCTGTGCAGGGCCAGGAGCTGGACTTGATGATCCTTGTGGGAGTCTTCCAAGTCAGAATATTCTCAGAATATTCTGTGACTGTGTGAACTACCATGGAGCAGTAGTTAAAGCCGTGTGAAGGCTGTAAGTCTGAGAGCACTGTTGCTTTACTCTGAATTCATTGCACCATCTCTCACTCTGCTCTCCATGTGAGCTGCTGTCTCCCTCACCAGACATCAAGCCCCAGGTACTCAGGCCCCTGATCTTGGAGGGATCCATCACAGTGAATGGATCTGAAAATGGCTGACTCTTGATTGAGTCAAAGGATGTCGCTTCACTCTTTAGCAAGAGTAAGCAAAGGTAAGTGACTACAATACAGTAAAAACATGGCACTTCTACTATGTCTGTGTTTTAACTCTGCAATTCTACTTCATCCCTCACATCCTACAGAATTTCTAAACCAGTTTCCTTGGAATCCATATGGGAAAACCCTAATTTCCCCCTTACTACAGCTCTAGTTAGGGATGGTAAATTGTTCATTCCTTGCCAGCCACCTGTGCACTGTTCTTGACATTGTCTCCCCTGGACACCTGGCTATGCTATTTCCCTCCCCCGAATTTCCTTCAAACCTGGACTCCAGGAAGGCGGTGTCCACTCACCACAGGGGTCCTCATCATAAGTGAGAGCAGCAGACCTAATTTTTCCTGCTCCCAAAGCAGTCACTGCTCGCAAAACTTGGAGAAGGAACGAAGAGAGCTTTAGGAAAAACAAGCACATATCTTTGAGGGTCCTTCCCTCTCTCTGGAGAGAGCACACTGGAATAGAACACACCATTCCCACAGACCCTCTCCAAGAGTCAAGAACCGAAATACTCTGAAAAGTGCTCAGTAAGCACTTTAGTGCACACAATGCTCTACTTCCAGCCTTGCATGCAGTGCTCTCTTGCCAATCCATGCACATTATATGCAACATTGAATACAGGGAGGAGCAACCAGATGATTTTATGAGAGGAAGGTTGGCAGCAGAACTTCTGACAGCTACGGCACTTCAGAGCTCTGACTTACTCACTTGCATGAGCAAATCTGAACCACACTGAATAATTTATTTTTTCCCCTTTACTTCACTCTTGTATTGACTCAAAGGGACATCTCACATGCCATGAACTTGGTATTGTTACAACATACTGTATGCAAAGGAGTCAGATAAATATTATATGTGAAGGAGTCAGAAGAATAATATTTGATAATATGGTTTCCATAAGAAAACTCTACTGGGGCATCAAAGGGAAAGGAACTGCTCTGAATAGTACTTCATTAAATCTTTGTATTTAAGGAACAGTGTTATAGTGGATAGGTAGAAAAATACATTAGGTGGACATGAGGGCTAGAAATGGGAGAATCTATTTCAATAAAAAAGAAGTGAAAGCTAGAAAATGTTTAATACAAAAAGGAGGTGTATTTTTGTGAGGATTTCTGTATAATCTAAACCCATTTCCTCTACTCTACATTGGCATGACATTCGATACCAGCACTTTGGTTCAGACCAGAACATCACCGGCAGAGCAGTTTGCCAGACCAGCCAGTGGGCTGATATCCCAGCAGCTCTGCACAAATCAGAGATGCCAGTGGCTAAACTCCACTGACAGAAACATACTGCAGCCCTTCTTCTCCTGACTCACCCAAGCAGCTGACAAGCCAAGTCAGGGGAGCATTTAACATTTGTTCCCACTTATAAAAGACTCACTCAAGAACTTTAAAGAGCACAAAGCCCTCAGGATCAAAGAGGAACCATACTACAAATGTACATCAGAGAGACAATGACAGTAAGAGGACAGAGCTCCACCAGCTTGAAAAAGTGTCCTTCACAGGCTTATGCCTAGCCCTGTGTTTTATTACAGAGCTACCAAGAAGATAATTCAGACTCCTCCTGTCTTTGACTACGCCTGTGTCTCCCCCTGCAATATCACTCACTAAGAAGCATCAGATCTCTTGCTCAGAGCACAAGAGGAGCATTAGGGTCTGTCATGCACAGCCAGGGCAGGGGCACCCAGGGCCAGCACTGCTGAGAGCTGCCAGCTGGTGCAGTCCCTGTCACACTCGTGCTGCACCATCTGTGCCGGGGGGAAATGTGGCTCCCTGGGCAGTTGTGCCACTTTAGGCTGCTGATGCCAACAAGGGCCAGCCCGTGCCAACAGTGTGCTTTGCAGCGTGGCACACACAGCCTTGCACTGGAGAGAAAAGCGTGGCCTCACCCCAGAGGCGCCAGATGTGCTCTCCAGCTCAGCTCTGCCACAAGGTGCATCACAGAGATTCTTGCATCAAAAACTGAAATTGTGGCAGATATGGAAGTGCTCCTTATTGTTTTATAGAAAGGGCCCTGTCTTGTCGCTGAGTACAGCTGGGAAAGCTTCTGCAGTGGTGGGGACCAGCATGAACAGGGACCAGGGCAGAGGCAGGGAGAGCCGCACCCCTGCTGCTGAGAGCTGAGTGTGGACTTGGGCTCTGTAAGCCTCTCCAGCCCAAAATGTTACCTGGATAATCCATCTGTAGCATCTTTAAATCTCTAGGGTGTCAGTGAGGAACACCTCCTAAAATTAACACTGAACCACTACTCTTAAGAGAGTGTGCATTTTTATAGCTGTGCGTGCTGTTCTACCACCATAAAATATGCAGTTATATTAATATATACAATTGTACAAAGCAACGATTTATTATTTAAAATGTCATTTAGTATATTCAATCAGTGTCTAAGCTCTTTAAAGGGATAATTCAAATTAATTTCACACTCTTCATTTACAAAATCAGTATTTTGCAGGTTTAGATAATCTGTTGAACTCTCTTAATGCACAAGCAAAAAGGTCTCTCCATTGTCGAATTTCAAGCAGAAATGAGAGCAGCAACTTCCATTAGTTCTGAGAAGTGGAGACAGCCAGGAGCTGAAGATAAAAATACCAAATCACTTCTAACCCAAAGATTCCTGAAACATATGAACACTGTTGAAAAGAAAATGTGAAGTCAGAATTGGAGAGCTAATATATGCCTCATTAAATGAGTATTTTTCTAATATTTCTTTTTTCAACCTAATTTTCATGTCAAATTTTAGCACATACGTTCAGGTTTTTTTCTAAATTTAATATGATAACAAGAAAGCACTCAGGTTATTGTAAAAAAAGCTAACAGCACTCAGTAATAAAGTATCTGTCCATCATCTCTATGGTTTTGTATGTGCTTAGTGAAGGAAGAAAATCTTTGAAGAACTTAATGCAGTGGTAAGTTTCACTTAAAACTGTGTCTGATAAAAGACATTTAACAGCCTTTTAGCTGGGCATGCTCAACATTTCCACAAGTTCAAGTGCTGATAAAATGAATTCCCTTCTGTAATTTTGAGGGGGTTGTCCTGCTAAGAAGTGTGATTCAAGCTGTTGTGACTATAGGAAGACCAACCTGTCCATTGTTTCTGCAAGTCATTATTTTTTTGTACATTCACATTGCTTGGCAAAAAAATCAAGAGTCTAAGTCACGGATAATTAGAATTATCATCTGTCCTTTTGGCTTACTCTTACACTTGACAGTCCAAAATGAGCAAATTAGTAGGTAAAATTTGCATAAATTGTATTCCTGTTTTTACAGCCCGTACAAGATTTCTCAACTCACAGAAGAGTGTACATCCCTCTTTTCAGGAGGTGTATGTTCAGATGCTGAGACAACTACCAGTGTCATGGTCACCATTTAGGTGGAGCTGTCATTTCAATGACTAGGAATATGTAAATAACACCACGATTAGAACCTAGATTGTGACTGTTCTCTCATTTCAGCACCTTCATCATTCCAGGTCAGGAGATCTTGGAGACTGTCTCCTGTACAGCCAAGATCCAGGATGTGACACAGGGCTATGAATCAATAACACCTTCAGCTATATGTTTTCATGGTCATCCTTACAGGCATATGACTCACCCTGTAAAAATATTTTAGGTGTATCTCTTTGCCTTTCTGTGGCTGTTAAAATAATTTCTGCATGAAGCTGTTTTTAAATGTACTGCATTAATGCAAACTGTTGTTTAAGTAAAGAAAGCAGTCATGGGCAACAATACTATAGACTGAGAAATCTGTATTCAGAAATTTGTATTTCCTCTCCCAGGGGTATATCAGCCATCTCAGATCTTTACCTCAGTCCGATCACATTCCTCATCCTTCTAACAGCAGCCTTGGTGGACATTTGCCAGAACATCTTCCCTAGTGTGTCTTAGTTTTCCAGAGACTTTTGCCTCCCTTTCTCCTCCAGCCCCCATCCCAGCTTTGTGGGGAGCTCCATCTCAAGGCTGTGTCACCATCCTGCTCCAATGCCCTTGGCTGCGATGGAGGCACCTGTGGCTCAGCCATCTCCATGTCCATGGGCTGCACAGCTGGGGGAAAGTTTATTGCAGCTGTTAGCACTCTCACCAAAAGGAGGGATTGCCTGCCATTTCTCAAGGACCTGTCCAATACAGGACCACTAAACCTCTGCAATGGAAACACAAGCATCTACTGATAGCAAGATTTTGCTGTTTGCACAGACACGAATGGACCTCTCTAGTCGTGTCCTTCCTCTTGATGCAGGTGAACAAATCACATACACATGCCAGAAAACAGCTCCCCCCCAGTCATATTTCCCATCTAAAACTATTCCCTGAATTTTTTGTGGATGTGCAGTGCAGGACAGTCTGAGGTAAGTTCAAAATGAGAATGTGTGGTTTTTCTTTATCAGGCTCTGCCGTCCTTTATTAAAGGTTTGCTCAGGATGACATTAGAGTGAGAATCAAATTGCATCAAGTTGCAGAGCATAGCCATACTTTGCAGAAGCTGTTTTGATTGATCCTTTGCAGAAGCTGTTTTGATTGATCCTGCACTCCTAAGAATGACTTAAAATATAGGCCAATTACCACCTTACTGGGAAATATCAGCAAGCAAGAATACCCTCCCAAAAAGGAACCATTATTTTGACAGGAAAAGGGAATTGTTCCAGCTGGAGACCTTAGTAACCATTTGTGAAAGTAATGCTGAAATACACCAATGGGCAAGCCTGGCAAAAGCATTGCTTTGCATCCTGGAGTCTTTCATCTCCTTGAGGATAACTATTTGCTTCCTGGCTGCTGCAGGTACCATGCAGCCACTTGCTGGGGATACTGGGGTGACAGAGGTCTTGGTCCAGCCCACGGGGTCCATACAGAAATGGGCTTTCCTGCCTGCTCAGAGTCTCACAGGAACCTGTGGAGCCCAGCCAGATGCAGACCACATGGCAAGGACAATGTTCAGTTTCCTCACTGCGAAAGAGCTACTAATGGGAGCATGGAAAAACTATTGTACAACTTGCTGGGCAGTACACACAACTTGGTAGCTTCCACTAAGTCTGTCTGAGACTCCTCTTTAAAGTTTCCAGTAACCTTAAATTTCTGTGGACTTAGATACCCCATCCCCAATAGCTCTAGACTCTGTTATTTTCCATTAATATTTCCATAGCTCATCGTGATCATGGCCTTTGTATGGATCCTCTTTCATCCATTCGCATTATTTATTCTGAAGATCTATCCTTCAATGGTCTTTCATTCTTGTTTATAGGTGATGCCAAAACCCAGTTCATTAGCACACTGTACTTAGTGTGAAGGACATTATTGCCAACATTGCAGGGAGTTTTCCGACAGGGACAGGCCCAGGGAAGCTCCTCTAGCAAATTGGTGCTGCCAAAGCTTTCATCCTCACAGCATCTCCCTCCCTGTAGGGCAGGTCCTCACAGACAGCGCAGTTGCTGAAGCAGCAGCAGTATTCTCTGCTTGTCTGTCGTTCCTCCCTGCTGCACCACTTCATGCATGCACAGAGCAGTGGCATTCTGCCTTGTTTACCAGGTATGGGATGGATTATTCTAGTGTAATCCACCTTTATATCTTATTCTATCTATTCTCCTTTTCTTTAAAAGTTGTCTTCAAGTCTTTTAGGTTATGGTAGTCAGAGTAATGAAACCTATTCCACTTGCACTCACCAAATTATGCAATGAATGCTTAGGAAGTCATGAGACATTTCCAGCCAGGATGAGGAATCTGTATTAACAGAAAATTAGGTTTCGTCTGCAGCTTCGTTCTGCCCACTGCACACAAGAGAGAGGGGCTAAAAGCAAGGTAGTTGTAAAGGGAGGTTAATAGGGATGAGCAGGAGATTACGACTGGCCACAAAGCATGAAAAAGGATGGCTTGTTTTGCTCACCTTGGACTGAGAAGGAATGTAATTGCACTTTCTAAATAAATACATCACAAAACAAGGCATAAACAGAGGGAAAGTATTTTATAGTCTAAGTGTGGCACAAAATAGTTACCAGTCCTGGGCACAGAGTAGCAGAGCTAAGGAGTATCCTTCTCCATTTAAAGCAATCAGTGTATTTAATAATGAGACACTATCATCTGCTATAGAAGGAAACCAAACTCAGTGCTACTGAAGTTGGAAACAAGCCTTCAGAAAGTGTCATCCCAAACTTCTAACATGGGAGCTTGCCCACCTCCCAGGGAGCATTCTGACTACCTGTCTGAACTCTCCAAGTCCCTCCGTTGGAGAATGGGGCCCTGGGGAGTCGGAAACAGCAGCACTCCAGTCTGTGTCTGGCGCTGTCCACTCATGTCCAGCTCTGCTGTAAGCACCAGCAGCCCTGGTGTTTTCACTTGCTCTGTAAAGCAAGTTCAGCCCCCTGACCACTGCAATGTGCACACACACAGGAATCATCCATTCCTGAGCTGTCCAGCTCCCTCCATTCCCTTCCCTGGGCTGTCCTTCCTAACGAACACCTCCTCTCTTCCCTCCCTCTGACAGGGCTGTCCCTTTCACTCACTTTTCTTCTTTCCAGAGCTGCTGCAGTTTACCTCTGTCTGCACCCTGTGATGTGCTGATTTGGGGGACAGGGCACCTCCTCTTCCCTGTGCTTCCTGCTCGCCACGCTGTGCCTGCTTGCAGCTCCAGTCTACCAGCAAAAGCAGAGAAGTTCCCCTGCAAAGGGAGCCCTGCTGCAAATACACCCTCCCAGAGCAGAAAGTGAAGCTGCACCAGCTCACTGTGAAAGCCTGCACTGCAGTTATTTGCCTGGGAAAGTCATTCAAACATCACAAACAACAAAGAGACCGCCTGGATACAGTGCCATCTTTGCAGTCACCTTTTGAGTCCAGCCGCACACTGAGCCCATTATTCCTTGTTCTGTCCTCACTCATTAATAGTGATACTCCATCCCTGACCTCTTCACTGTTTCCTGTTGTGTACCTGTAGGCCATCACATTTCTGCTCAGACAATCTTATTTAAGCTCAGGCTGTTGTGATCAATCCTGGATTTCTTGGCTTTTCCACCCAGGCTTAATTTTCAGACGATTTTGTGGGCTTGCTGCGTGCTGAATTCCCTCCAACTTTGTCTACTGGAGAAAACAGAGCTGTTTATTGAGGTGGACAGGAGTATTGTGCTTTCAGGCATGCTAAACCCCAACCCCCCTTAAAATAAACAATTTGGCAGCATGGGTGGCATATGTTTGTTTTGGATCCATCTTTCACTTGCAGTCTCTCAATCTCTGATGTTTCCTTCCCCATCTCTGTCTTAATTTCTCCTAATTAGTAATCCTTGTGCACAAGATTTTCTCAAAATAATTATTTGCGCAAGTTGTCTGAAGATGTAATTTGAAGGCTTGCTTTGATGGCCTGTCAAATGTATCAAGATGACCTCAAATGAGGGCAGCATGTGTGAAAATGTAGAAATTACCATTGCAGTGGGGTGAGGATAAGCGCTCCTGCTCCCTCAGCCAATAAATCCTAGCGGTCAAACCCCTCCAGGATGTGGATACCTCTCCTTGCACTGCACTCCAGGGAGGAGTACCTCCCCTGCTAAAGCAAATGCAACAGCGACTACTGATTAGCCAGAACAAAGAAACATGAGTGCTAAAACTGAGGAAGGCAGAGCTTCCTGAATATTTCCAAATCATCCCCTGCATCACAGGGTCTGTTTTCTGCATCCCACCAACCCCGGTGTAGTACAAGCAGCATCTGGGCTGGGAGCAGCCCGGTGAGGCTGCTGGACACAGCAGTGCCCCAGACAGAGCAGCAGGCATGAGCCCACCAAGGAGGCACCAGTAAGGGCTGTTTCTCTAGATTCCATTTTTCTTTCAGACTCATTAAACTTTATTTTATCCCATCACCTCTAAAACCACAGTAAGGCTAACAAAGGTATAGGAAAGGCACTTCAAAACAAAAATTATCCACATATGTACAGCAACCTACCTTCCCTAAAAGACAGAAAAACTACCAGAAGAGCACTTAAATTAGCTCTTTCATACAATTTTTTTTTTTGATTTGCACTACCTCTCAGCAGCTGGATCACAAAGAACATTCAGAGGAATGTAATCCTGGTGTAATAAATTAGATGTCTCTGTAAACCTAAAGGTATCAAGCTGTCACACAAGGGATGTCAATCCATAACTCTAATATAACCTCTGCAGGTTCTCGCTACAGCTTTAGTCTTCACAGATGAAGGGGTTGACCTGGTAATTCCTAACAGGAAGAGGCTTCCCTCTGCTTTCACTGATCACTGCAGGAGACGATAACTCACAATAAAGCTTTCAGCCCAGCAAGATTTCCCCTGTCCCTCCCCGCTTTTATATTTGTGCATTCAGACATGAGCTCTGCAAGTGTTCAGTCCATACACTGTGTATTCCGAAGGAAATAGGTTTCTGCAGACATGTGAAAGGAGACCTACAGATAGATTTCTTTGAGGGATGCAGAAATGCACCATCCCCTTCAATATGGTGAGGCATCTGCAAGATACACACAGTTCCTGGAGCCAGTGGGAAATTTCAGACTCACAAAAGGTCCTCAGCCCCTTGCACCTGGATTTCCCCTGGAGAGCACCTCATCCAACCTCCTCTTTTCAGAGCAGGTTGCTCAGGACTATACCCAGTCAGGTTTTGACTATCCCCACCAGTGGAGATTCCACAGCTTCTTGGGGCAACCCGTGCCAGAGTTTGACCACCCTCACAAGAGAAAAAAGTGTTTTCAGACAGTGGACACTTCAGAGAAATGCCTGGCTTTCCCTTCCTGACTCCACTCTGCATTCCTTCCCAGCATCTGTTTATACACATGAAAGCCCAGAAGAAGCACCAGCAATTTTACCCCCCAAATTCAGCATCAGGCAACTGTTTTCCCCCCTGAGATTGCTTTAGGGTATGAAAGGCTCACAGGGAATTTCATGGTGAGTGACAATGTCACGAATCCTTTGGGCTGGAAGCCTGGAGAAGATTTGCTTCTGAGTTTTTGAAGACATATAACTTGGAAAAGTGGTGGTACGTAATATCAGTTTTAAGTATTTCTTTGGGAACACCTGAAAAGGACATATCTGAAAATGAATTTAACTCTGGCTTCTAACCTGTGCTTATTTTTAGCAAACTGTAGGCGTGACAATAATAAAGATAGCGATGTCTTAAAAGAAATTATGAAGCATGACATTTATTTTCACCCTTCTTCAAAATCCTTTTTTATTGATCTGACTTGTACAATTTATAACCATGGCTGTATAAAGATAAGGGACTGGGCATGCCTGGAAGTGAACTGTGAAAATCCTTTAAATGTTGCAGAATCAAAAGGTAGCTTTAACTGCTGCAGTGATCTAAGATGATGATGTATTATCTGCTGAACAATTTCCAACTAATCCCATACTGATAATTTATGTTGATCATCTGTGAGCCAGAGATAGTATTCAGGACAGAAGTCTTCAAGCAAGGAAATTATAAATTTCTAGATGATGTTATTCAGTGAAGTAGCTTCCCAGTAATGCAGACAAAATCAATACAATAAGATACAAGTGCTTCACTGAGGTAAAATGTGGGATAAATAATTTGAATATTTGACCGGAAGGAAAAACAGTGTCTCATTCAGACTAGTGAAGGAGTAGGTTCTAAGAAAAATAGATTATGTTTCCAAGTTTACCTTACTTTACATTTGTTTTGTGCTGATGGAATTTGTGTCTGCATAGAAAGGAAGCACAAATTCTGCAGTTTGGAATCAACTCTAAATTTGCAATGTTCAACAAAGATTCAGTGGTAAGAAATGCCTTTACCTAGAACAGTTATAGATCTAGCATAGACCCATATTATGTCCACGCTTGTGCCAAGGCAAATGACTTGTTACCATCAACAGAACTTCCCTTCTCTTTCCAAGAAAAATTCAGATTAGACTAGGCTTGCTTTTACTATACTACTAATGTCTTGCTATCTCCTCCCAGCACAATGCTCCAGAATATTTTTGGTTGGTGCAAGGCAAGTTCTCCATAAACACCTTTCCTTGTGTATTTTCGTGAAAATGTTGTCAATTTATTCATGACACTACCATCCCAGACATTCCATGGTGTAACAGTTTGTGCTGGTATATGTAACAGCACAGGAAAGCTGCAAGATCATAAAGAGTTGAGACAACCCAAATAAAGAGGAATGATGCTAAAGGATCACAACAAATCTCTGATGCTTTGCTGTACCTCAGCAGACAAACTGGATAGATTTATTCAACTGGTTTATAATGGTCAGGCCAAGGATGGTTTTCAACTGTGTCCGCAGTGCAGCTCATTTTTGTTGTAGCCACAACTGAGACAGAATTTCATTCTGCAATATTCACTGGATGGAAAACAAAACATAAGCAAACAAAACACAATAACCCCCCACACCAAACCCTCATCACTTGTGCTGCAGGTACTTCAGGGCATCTGAGCATCCTCCTAGAAGGCTCTGGGCTACAGACTGCTATTCAGCTTCTTCCTCCAACCCAGAGAGCTTCCAGCCAGGGCACTTCCACTGGTGACAGCCTCATCTGTTGAAGAAAGAGAAATTTCTGGGGCTAGTTTGGGGCAAAATGAAGCCTTTATCAAACCACCAACTCCACAGCCTGCAGTGCCTGTGAAAGGCTTTCCAACAGCCTCGTGCTATGTATGCAGCCCATATATGCAAAACTCCTACTCTCTAAGTATCTTGCCTTAGAAAAGAACAGAACCACTGAAGTGTGATACGTACAAGTCACATCACTTAGCAGAATCCCAAGTAGCACACGGTTATTATAAGAAGCTGCAGCATATAAAAATGTCTAGAGCAGAATGAGAATGTGTGCTATGGCTAGTAATATATGCAGTATAAATGTTTTTAGAAAGAACCATCTGGGTGTTATGTGTTACCACATTGGCACCACTACCACTCTTCCTTTTGAAAGTTTGGGGGTCTTCATAGCATTTGGGGGAAAAAAACCAAAAAGCAGGAGATTTTCTGGTTTTTCACCCCCCACCTATTGTACAGGTCAGATCAACAGAATTTTCAGAAAACTAATTCGTAATAAAAATTATTTTCAGGCAATATGTTGTTACGTTTTTCAGTGAGGATCAGTAACTCTCATTATGACTGCTTTCAGTACAAAAAAGACAAACCAAATCAAAACAAAACCAACTTGCTTCTCCCTACCTTTAGCCATTTACAGCCAAATCTTCACAAGCTTGGAAAACTCTGACCCAATGCTTACACCTTTTAAGACATAGCATTTTTCTGGTGTCTTCATCAAATTTCTTGATTGTTTTCTTCCATTTCCCCCTTCTCTCTCTATTGATTAGGTCATCTTTAATTTTAAAAGCCTTTTTTCTTCCTCTTTCCAATTTCCTGGAAAGAAGAAAAAGAAGTTTTAACATTCCACAAGGAAGATTTTCAGAAAAACTTTTTTTTTTTTAATGGGGAACTTTGTAATTTCTGATATCGCCTGAACTACTATGCTTTCAGCTTTCCCTTCCTATGCCACATGAACGGGGTGCCCTTTTCCAGAGTTCATGGCCCTTACCTATTGATTGTTCAGATTTCTGAGAACATAACAAGCAAATTTGCAGTTAATGGGGTCATGCTAACAATAGTGTCTTAAAACAAACAGCATGGTTGGTTGATGTTTGAACAGCAATCAAGTTTACTGAAGCAAAAATATTTCTTTACTTTTGCTTTCCGACACTTGTTGCAACCTCTCGGGGTAAAACGCAAGAGGCACTGAGGAGTGCAGCAATCTGTGGCACAGAGGGGGTAAAAAATTTTAGCCAATATATGAAGCAGAACCGAGCAGACAAGAATCTAGATCAAGTTTGTATAATAACTCTGGGGGGGGGGAAAAAGAGGAAAATACCCACTGCATTTTAACCTAATTAATATGAAGAGAAATCAATAATACTACATTTTAAATAAACATCACCAAAAAAAAAAAGGAAAAAAAAAAAAAAGAAAAAAAAAGGGGGGTGGCCAGAGAGGTTTTAATTAGACATGTATCTTTTGTTTACTTAGGCACAGAGTTTCATTTGGAGAGCCCTTCATCAAGTGCCAGGGCTCACACAAACAAGCAGTGCACCAAGGCTGCTGCTTTTTGAGTCATAGGTCAAAGAGCTAAAGGCAATGGTAGGGCAATTTTTCAACAAGAAGGAAATATTGGCCCAAAATGAAGTCACAATGAGTTACAGCTGGTGGGAGGGATTTGGAGACATGCCAAATCGATTTTTGTTGCTCTTGGTTAATTTACTGTTAGCTTTAGTGCTCGGGAAAGAAGACGAATCATGACAGAAACAAACGATGTGCCATAGTGGTGCCCACGCAGCCCCAGCGCTGCCCGTGTCGTACTCACCCACCTGAGAGCCGGCGCAGCTCCTCACAGTGCAAGCCAGAGAAAATTTTATTACTTCATACAGCTTGATCTCCCAGTGCAAACTTCAATCTCACCTCTGTTTGCTTGGAAGCTGCTAGAGAATTATCCCTCTCAATATCTGTCAGGCAAAGAGCGTATCCCACCCCTGTGCTGAGAGGATTCTACTCCCCTTTGATTGAAACATCTGCCCCCTGAATATTGCAGGTTTAGTTTCTTCTCTTGACAATAGCAGTACTGTAGTTATTACTCCAGTGGCAGCCAAATATTTCCCCTCCTTTCCCTAACTTTTCAAGCCTGTCAGTTCTGGTGACATCACACAATTAATTTACACTAGTCACTCCTTCTGCCCCAGAGAAATCCAGTTTGAGACTTTTTATTTCTACATTAGTAAGCCACATTCCTGATTTTTGATTACTTGCTTTGCAGCAGGGTAATCCATATTCACTGATCCCAGGACAGCAGAAATTCCTGCTCTGTTTTAATCACCTGGACTCAGCCAGCACACCATGAGAAGCTCAGTTTGTACATATTTTAGAGACTCCAGGAGTGGCTGAAGTTCCCAGTACAGCTGGAGGCTTGCTGGGACAGCCAACAGGAGAAAGCCATGACTGCCATCACAGCAGCCACACACAGAATATTTCTGTGTACCAGCAAAGTCAGGCCTTGCTTAAATGCTTCAGCTACAGCAATTCTGTAAATTGTAATTTAGGAGATTGAAACTAGGTATCAGTTGCCAATTTTCATCTGTCTTCAGGAGCTCTGAATTCCCTCCTTTTCCAGTCTCATGTCACAGAACTATTTCCAAAAGCTCAGTGTTTTCACTTCACTTTCAGCAGCTTAACTTACACTATCAGCTCTGAGGCCAAGACACAGCCATATCCATGTCCACAGTTAGCAGTATTTAGCTGACTCAGTTCACTGTCAACAGTTCTGATTCCTCCTGGATGGCAATTACAGCATGTGTGATCAAACCTGGGTGTGTTTTGGTGTGCTGATTAGCGCTGGGACTCGCTTTGGGCTCACCCCCACCAAGCTTACCCCATTTACAGCGGCTGACACTGAGACTGCTCAGTAATTGCACTTGTGGGAACTGCAGCAGCTCTGCTAGAGCTCAGGATGTCGTCTGCATCTGATGCAGTGTCACCATTGACCACATTCAAAGTTAACTCAAGCAATCTCCAAGGAAATCTCCCAGTCAGTTATCTGCGGTCGGAAAAACAACTATAAATACGTCTTGAAAAAAAAATGCACAGCTCCTTCTCTGTACATGCACAACTCAGAAATGAACATGAATGAATGCAGCCCAAATTCCAACTCTGAGAAAATTCAGCTAAATAATGTGCATGATAAAATGATGTGGAAGAAGGGACCCTCGCAAAGAAGGACAAAACTCTAGACATGTCAACAGAAGGGCTCGCTGCTCAGATTCACTAGAAAGGCCAAAAATAAACACTAGAGGAACCAGAAGGTAAAAAAATAGTATAAGTATAAAATTTCCTTGGTACAATCCAAAGAAATGGATGAAGATAGGAATGTCTTACAGCTCATGAAAATAAGAGCCAAATTAACTACTTGTCCCATTGATGCCAGAAGAAGGCTACCTGAAACAGAGGACTAGACAAAAATAAGAGTATAAAAAGCAGACAAATTTATTCAAGGCCTTCAAGGTACATCTGGGCAAGCAAAGTCCCCCTCAGGGACTACACCCAAAATGGACGCTGGGTCACAAGCCCATCACCTTTTATGAGTTCTGTGCCATTAGCATATTGGCCCCTAATTCTGCAATCACACTCTTAGGTGATGATGTTAACCACCCCAGACCTGCTCCCCCTCATCTCACAGTTGTTTACATATTTTCTGGCCCTAAGGCAAGGAACGTGTCCTTGGATTTTCTATTCAGAGGGATTTGTTTTGGCTAAAGGTGCTGGGAACAGAGGTTTTTAGCACTTTACAAGAAGCACAGAATTACCCCAAGTTACAGTTACACGAAGAGCAAAAACCGAGAAATTATTAAGGCATCACCATGGTTTCTTACTTGAAAGACACAATAAAATAAGGCATCACAAAAAGCTAAAGGGGTGACTGCAATGGAGTCAGGCAAAGAATACTTTTCAGTGGGGGGTGGGGACACCAGGAAAAAGGGAACAAACTAAAACCACGGCTCTCTCCCTGGACTGCACGGCATATGACACCATCTGATAAATTGAGCTGGGATTCAAGATATATCAATATGGCATTGACAAGGATCTGTGAGGATATTTTCAGAGGACACTGGCACACAAAATGAGTGTCTAGGAATTCCAGAATAGCAGACTCCTACCAGCCTTAATGCTGGCACTTGCTGGATTTCACACTTTATTTCACAACAACTTACAGATCATCCTTTCCAAATGGCTTGTATATGCTGAGCACATCTGCCCAAATCCAGGACCCAAAGACTCCAGCTCTGTGAGGATAGCCTTAGCAGCAACTTGACTATCATGTGTCTTTACTGGAAGAAACAAGACTGAAGCCATGTCTGAGGAACTAGTAAATATGTTCCCATTTGTGTCATACACACAACTAATCTGAGTTCCCTGTCTTTACGGTAAGTCACCCAACCAAAGCAGTTCTACTTATGAGTCATACTGTTCCCCATAGCAGCTAATTCAGAAGACCTAGGGACAATCTCTTAAACTCATCTTTTAAACTGGACTAGGAAAATTCAATTGGATAAACGTAAGCCTGTTTGGAGCCTGGTTTTTGGGTCCTGAGAGATGTACTGTTTAACACATTGGTAAGGTTGACCACACACTGAATGAAGTGCATGCTCCTTACCTTGGAGAAAAGCAGCAGCCTGCTGAGAGGGGAACAGCAGAGTTCCTCTGCCACAGAGAGAGGTTTTAGCACACCACCACCAGACCAAACCAACATCTAGCTGGATTGCCATGGCCATCAGCACATTACCGTAGGAAACCTGGAACATGCCTCAGAGCAGAGCTGCTGATATCAGGAGAGGTGCTTTCTGCTTTCTGGATTGGCTTATCCACCTATTATAGACTCCCTGCACCTTTTCTAAAGCTAAACACAATAAGTGAAAGGCCCTTGGCAAGATCAGAGTAATTTCGTTATTAATTTGTGCTTCTATGCTTTTCTTGCTTATTTTTATGGGTGGTATTTAATTTTCATCTTTCCTACACCATCTTACCAAGATTTGCAAAATTTTGCCCATTCTCTTCATTCTTCCAGAAGGAAGAGGGTGCCATTTTCTTCCCACTTCCCTGCCATTATTTCCTGTTTCTGCATGATCTGCAGATGCTTCCAGTGTCTCTGGAGCAGATCCTTGAGGATTATGTGTGGCGTAGAAGTCCTATAGTTACAAAAAGCTGGTAGGCAAGGCTACTTCCAAGAAATAGAAAAACTATAGTTTAGTTTTGATTGTTTCTGTTTGTCTTCAGTCAAGCACTGTTAACTGATGAAAAAATAGCCCCTCTTCCCTCTGGCCAGCCTGATTTGTAGTGAGGGAAAATTGGGGAAGCACTCGATCCTCCCCTCAGAGTAGGTGGCAGTAAGTCCCAGCTGATCCTGCTCCAACTAATTCAAGGGGTCTTAGGAAAAGCATCAACTGGGCAATGGCGACAGAAGCAGGATATTTAACATCAGTGTTTTAAAACCCAGCACTCACTCAAGGGAAAAGCAGCAGCAAGAGCAGGTTGGAGCAGGGGGAAAAGGGAGGCCTCGGAAAGCCCAGGGAGCTGAGATAAACACACCCAGCCACAAGCCACCACCTTCTATTAAAGTATTGATTTCTTGTGTATGTCTACCCCCATGTTCCCCTCAATCATTTTTATAGATGCACCTGAAAAAGGAGGCAGGTGATGCAAGATGAAGTGGGGTACATGCCTGGCTTTCAAAGACTTGCTTATCCATGTTGCAATCTCTGCATTGCACCTGCAGGACTTTTGGCAGAAGTGGATTCCTGCAGCAGGATTTCCATGCTTTGAGACATTTGCATATGGCTATGGGGAGAATTGAAGAAGACAGGCAGTGCAAGTTGTTATCCGTATCTGCCTGACATCACTTGTTTGGTTTGTTTGTTGTTTTGTTTTTGGATTTGTTTTTCAACTGTGATGTAGGATGTCTTCTGGAAGAAACTTCTTTTATTTGAAAGTATAAATAAAATTAGCTGATCCAAATTCAGATTTCTTTTCTTACTCTTCTTATTCATTCTTCATTTGCATTTATTTTCTTCTTCATTTATCTGTGCTCTCCATGTCTACTCTACTCTTTTCTGTACTCATGGCTTTACTCAGGGTTATTTATCAGCTCTTTCCTGTTTTTACAAGGTAATCTCTCTCTTTTTCTCATTCTAGCATTCACACCCACACTTTCACTTTCATCTCCTAACTGGCACCCATGTCTCTTCATCGTTTTGTTCACTCTCTTCTCACTTGTA
Source organism: Acanthiza pusilla (assembly GCA_036630365.1). Lineage (NCBI taxonomy): Eukaryota > Metazoa > Chordata > Aves > Passeriformes > Acanthizidae > Acanthiza > Acanthiza pusilla. Next base: position 6,436,310 of record JAXCHO010000036.1, read on the forward strand.
TTGATTTCTATAATTTAAAAAAAAAAAAGGGGGAAAACTTCTGCTCAGCCCAGCAGGGGAGGCAGAAGAGAGTGGATAGGGAGGTCTAGTCGCAGTTTGACAACCCAGGATAGGAAGGTGGGGAGAAGTTATTTTTCTGCTGTTAGCTACTGTGCTTTCCCTTTTCATCTGTGATCGTTGTTCTCTACCTTTCTGTTTCTCCTAAAGGATGTGCTATGGAATTAGCACTGTGACAGAAATCTTTGATTCCTTAGAGGTGAAATGTTGCAACCAAAGAGAGAATGAAAGTCAAGTCTAAATGCACTCAATGTGATGTTTAAGTACCTAAACTAGGATTGTAACTGTTGTAGGCTCACAAGTGAGACAATGGAAATAAAAGCAATTTCAGGAGGAGTCTTTTCTTATTCCACTGACTATGTACGAAGTTTAGGAAATCTATGTCTTAATAGACAGCACCTACAGATAGGCAGAAAAATATCCAAACTCAAAGACATGGAAGTCAGAGAAGATCCAATAGGAACCAAAGATCAAATGTCTCTTAAACTCAGCTTTTTGCATGAGACTGCTCTGCCTCAGACATTCAGAGGTCACAGAGGGCTGGTTCTGATGCACACGTGTGCAGATCTCAGGTGTCCCTGCTGGGGCTGGGCACAAGGTTTGATCCTTAGACTGCTGAATGCAGGCAAAGCCACTGAGGTGGAGCTTGTGCTCATGATGACCAAAGGAATCCCACCACAGAGCATTCCCTCCCCGAGACTCAGTAATAACCAGACATGTGCTGTGAGAGAAGGGCTTCTGTGATGAACCTGAAATCCTCTTCATCAATATGCTAAATCTGCGCAACAGATTCATCAGTGCATTATTTAATTTACATTTTTAAGAGACTACAATGCATCTGCAGCTGTAGCAGAGAAGGTGATTAGATCCACAGTGATAAATGGAAGGGATATTGTTACACATACTAATTGCACACACTTTGATATTGTGTTTTCCACCACTTAGGAGTGCTCCTTTTCCCAATAAAGTTTCTTTAAAGAACAGCAAAGAGTTCCTGTTACAGTCCTGGAATACTTGAAAATCAGAAAGTCAGAAGAGGAGTGGAATTGTTTGCCACAAAAGCTGGGCAGAGGTCTTAAATGGTTTTAATAAGTATGAAGCTGTATTGAACTTGATCATTTTTAATGCCATCACACCCCCTCCCTGGCCAAAGCGCTGCTTGCCCCATGTTTCTTAAGGAGTGCAAGGAGTGCAAGGCAGCCCAGTGGCCTCAGCACAGCCTTTTGCCAGGCACTCAGTGAGTGCATGCTTCTTGCCCAAACCACACGTGCAGCTCTGACACAGCCTGGGCGTGTGTGCCTCCATCCCCACCCCAGCGAGGGTGGGCTCTGCCCCGGGCAGGGCTGGGCTGGGGCTGAGGAAGGGAAAATGTCATTGTAGGGAGAAATTGGTGTTTCTGTAGCAGTAGTAGGAGGGATGGTGAGGATTTAGGAAGGGGAGGGATCTCTTGTGGTGTCCCTACAATGTATGGGCACACTGCAGTGAGGATTTGGATGCAGACAAAAAAACAATGGAGAATTGGAGTATGAGTCGCAGAGCAAATACAGTTCTGCCTTAATAAAGTCCAAGTCAGATCTTATTTTTGTTGACAGGAGACAGTGATTTCCAGAAAGTTTTTCCCATTTATGCTATTATCAGTAAGATCAAAATCCAGACCCAGAAGAAGCCAGGATACATTATAATCAGCTCTTTGAAGTTCAGGGAACAAAACACAGGCTGATTGCAAATGAGAGAAGGAGCACTCTAATCGGTGTACCTTTTCAGATTAAGATGTGTTTAAAGATTTCCAAATAAGTGGAGTCATCAGGTGAGTAGAAAAGAATATATTCAGGCCCAGTGAAAAATAAAATCTTAGTTTTCCTACTCCTTATTTAACTCCATAGTTAGAAAAAGTTCTATTTAACTTAAGAAAGAAAGGTTGAGTGGTATCAGATACACAGGTTAGGAAGGAATTATTTTTATCATTTGAAGCATTTTTTTTTGTTTCAAAAAGGAACAGCAGGCTTTGAAGATTTCACTATGCATGTAAGCATATCAATCTATCATAAAAACATAAGATGAACTGAAAACATCTCAGAGTAAAGAATTTTCTGGAATCTATCTGCTAGTATAACTCACCCTTAAAAATTAGCAGTTAAGAAGGAAAGGGTTTACAAAGAGCAATTATAATTTACTATGAAAAGCAGAGATTAATGAACAGTAACTAGAACAATTTTAATGGGGATAAGTATCAATACTATCTTTAAATTTGTAAAACTGGAAATTGCATTTTCTAATTCATTCTCTACTGAACTATGGAAACAGTCAGAATAACAACAATCATGTAATTTTAGGTCAGATTCTAACCCAAACACAATCTTGCACAGTAAAAGAAGGGATGATTGCTTAATGTCATTCCAGCAAATAAACTTTAAATCCACTCCCATGCCTGCTGTGGAAGTTCCCTGCAATAGTCCTTGGCTTGCATTTATGTGAATTGATTGCAAGTCCCCAAATGCTCCATTAGTCAGTCTCCATGTGCTGCATAAAGATGAGCACTCAGACAGCAATTAATAATAACTCTTGGCATCAAGTAGAAGAGATAATATCTAAGGCTGACATTGGTATGGAAATTAAATGTTGTATTTGGCAAGAAGTTTCTAAACAGACCTTGAAGGCTCAGGTGCTTTAAAGCACATTTGTTTAAATGCCTGTTCCTTTTTCCCCCTCTTGTCCCCCCTGCAGTCCTTATAGTCTGTAGTTCGGTTCATTCAGAATTTCATGGTGTATGTTTTCTCTCTGGAAACTCGTCTCTGGGTAGTTTCCATTGCACATCCTTTCTCCACCCAACCAGATGACAATGAGTTGCTATGTTTTATTTCTTGGAAAAACACGTGGAAACCAAGGGAGGGAGTAGGTCATTTTTACTTAAGAAAGAAACAAAAGGAGAAGACAACTATGGCAGTGTATCTCAGTGAGGATCCTAAGGGACTAAGAATCATGCAAGTAATGCAAAGCATTAATCATTATATTAGCTTATTTGAAGATGGTACTAATAAAATCCATTGTCCAAATGCAGTTTGCTTTTAGAAACAAAACCTAGTGCATTCATCTCTCCTCCTTTTGATGGGCTTTTGCTGAGCATGAGAATATGGGGAAATTTAACTTTCCAAATAACCTGCTTTTTATTCTGTCAATTTGAATTTCTCTTAAACACCTGTTCTATAACAACAAATAATTTAAATCCCTGAGAGGTCCTCTCTGGGATTTTGCTATTATTATCCATGTACCTCTCAGAAATTTCACTGCCCTTTCATTCATACCCTCTGTTATATCCCTGGGCTTGTTTTCTTCTCAAGACAACCCTCAGTGAAATTCTGGGGCCACTCACCAGGATGTTTTACCATTATTTTCCCTCTTGATATTTCTGCCTGTATCGGTGCATTGAGCTGTAATGTTTTAGTTTGGATCATGAGTGCACTTTTGAAAGGAGCTGTCTCACAGATGTCTCCACTTACCGTACTCTGAGAGGTGTTCAGTGCACAGGACCAGGACAGAGGTGCCTCATAAGCATTGAAATGCATTTAGTGTGGGCCCAGGGTCATCACTTGCAGTACAAACCACTCCTATCAGCTCAAGTCACTTCTCAGGAGAGAAATAACCTGCACAAAGTCAGGGCACACAGTCCTGAATGAGTCAGGGGGATCCCAACCTTTGTACTAATTGGCAGCAGAAAGTCCTGGGGTGTCAAAAATCAGTGAATATCTGGGCTTGAATAGGAGGGCTGAAGGCCACCACAGCCAGCAGGGAGGGGGAACTGCAGTGGTCAGCCTCATCTTTCCTCCCAAGTGCTCCTACTGCATCCCTGGCAGCCTGATTAGCCTTCAGTTTGGAACAGAAAACGTTGTGCCACCTTTGGAGACTGCTCAGAGAACCATCAATGTCACAAGCTCAGTGGAAACATCATTGCAAAAATCAGCCCCCTTTTCCCTCATTTAATTGGATGCAAACATTGTTTCTTGATTGAAATTTGACATAGAAGATAGGAGTATCAGAGTAAGTCTACTAACTACAGCATTTTGGGAAGTAATTTTCACTGGTGCAAAGCAGGAAAGAAAAAAAAACCCTCCCATGTAGATTCAACAGCATTTTGAACCTATTTTCTCACAGGTTTAAAGGGTTAAATTGCCAAGCACAGGAGGAAGAGTTCCTGTCTTTTCCTCCTTGATAAAGCACTTCAAAATATTTAAATTCATCTTTTCAAGAACCAAAACATGGGTTTATAGAAGACTTTAAAATGCTCACACAGGCTCATCACTCTAAAAATACTGAGAATTTTTTGTCTGTTTTCTTAACAAGCAGGACTCTGATTATCAGTTTCATGCACAGCAGCTGCGATTTTATGAATCAACAGAATTTCCAGCAAAGCTTCTTTGACTGAAGCCACCAGATTATCAAACTGAGATCAGTCATGGTGGTGCCACTGAAGCCTATGAAGGACTTCTGTCTGGAGCACCTGGGGACCATGACCCAAGTAATTTCATGCTCTACTCAATGCAGTGGCACCTCAAGGAATTTTGAACGAAGTCATGTCGCAAATGTGTAACCTCCTTAATCCTATGCAAACTGAATAAATAAATAAACAAAACCTTTAAAACAAGAAGAAAAAGATATCAACCTAATCAATAAATGGGTTGGTGGTACTGTAGAGAAAAAAGATCTTTTTCTGCATTCAAATTTTGCTACTAAAACCAAAAATGCTCTATTTCTTAGTAACATGGTTTTAAAAATAATATTCTGTTGCTAAATAAAGTGGTTGTTACATAATAAGAATATGCTTAAATAACCAAGATTGTCCCTTTTATTTTGTACTGTGAAGCAATTATTCAGTCATGATGAATATTTTCCGAGAATGACTGTGATCCAAAATTAATCTTTCTGCAACATTGTTCTATTGATCAGTTCAGTGATTTTAAATAAAAGTAATGTGCTATATTTTCAGAGCAACAGGCCACACAGAGCTTCACAGAACACCCAGGACAGTTTCTTCTATCTGTCTTGTCCACAGTTTTGCTGGGAGACTATGGGCAATTCAATCCTTCCCTCACTGCTCGTGAAGTAAAGTTACTACACTTCAAGAATATTTCTCACATAAATATGGTGATGTTTAGTAACTCCTGTCTGTGAAGAGCTGCAGGTTCAGGATGAAGAGCACCAGTGAAACATTGGTTGGCTATCAGTCATGCTCTCTGAAGATAAGCAAGAGCCATTCTGCTTTTAAATAGAGCATATTTAGGTAGGAAAGAGTATAAAAGTTATTAAATGTCAGGTTGGCAGCATTCAGAATAATCTGCTCTAGATTTTTATACTCAAAATATTTGAGAACGATGGATTTGATGAAGGAGAAAATGAATAATGTTACTTTTAAGTAAGTATTGCAGTGTTTTAAAGTGGAGACAGGCAATTGAGCTAGGGAGACCATACTGCTGGGGCAAAGCAGCAACCCTCAGGGCAGAAACCAGTCAGGACAGGGTCAGTAGAACTGTCCAGTAGCAGGGTAAAGGTATTGGGTAGCATTTGCTCCCTGCAGCAGCAGCAGGTGTTGCTACACAAGGGCAGCCTCCAGGTTCTGCAGCAGGTCCAGGGAGGCGAAGACCTCCTCTTCCTCACACCCTCAGCACTACATGGGGCTCCCAGTCCCCAGCAGCTGCTGAGACCTCTGCACATGGAGAATTTTATCTCAGTGGGTGTATTTTGTCTGAAAGGAACAGCTGCTCTCACTCCTAAGCAGAGGTCAAATATGCTTTAAAAGAGGCTCCCAGCCCATGAACTCTGAGACACGAGGTCAGCCAGCGGTCCCTTTATTTCCAGAGTAAGATGAGCCATTGTAGGGGGGAATAAACCTGACTAGCTGATACGAAGCTCATTATGATGCCCATACCCATTTTTGTTCAGGAAAGTAAACCTGATATGTTGGAAACAATATCTCAGGCTTTTATACAGTAATTATAGAGAACTAAGATCAGTATTTTTAAATGAAAGTGATGACAATGCTTTATGGAATGAGTAGCAACAGAGCTGATTTAGATCCTTTATACTTCTAATGAAATGTGAATAAGTAGGAGTCTCATTATCTGCACTTTAGTGTATGCCTTAGATTGTTCATTATCCTACCACTTAGTGAATTGGTATTTGTGCATATGACTGATCCTAATGGTTTTTACACAAAAAGTTTCCAGCTTTGTTTAGAAAGTGGTGTTTTAATGATTATATATTGGTTATAAGCATATCTGTATGCTATCTGTACACAATGCCTAATGGTTTGCAGCTTCAAAGAAAAATTGTTTCAACAAAAACTAGATATATTCTGAGAGAAAAAAAAAATCCTGTAATTTATACAAACCCCTTTTACTATGCAATAATTACCATTATCCAAGCATTCACAGTGTGGCTCTTGGAAAATGAGACTCCTAAACAATCTGAATCTCTTGCATTCATATTGCAGGGAAAGGAGAACAGAGACAGTAACCTCTTGACCACCTACATCTGCAAAAAAAAAGACAGGAAAAAAAGAAAAAATCATCACGGGATGAAGTCTAAACCGTGTGTTATTGCAGGAGGCGTCCTCCTATTCTGTATGGCACAGTTCAGCATCTTTCTTCTCCTGCCTCCTCTATTCTTCACATTGGTTCCTGTGGAAGTCTCACCAGCTGCGGCTGATAGGACTTCGCATCCTGAGGAGGAGATGGCACAGATGAGTGTGTGCTGGAGAGGATAACCCACTTGTCAACACACCTAATAAAATTAATAATAATAATGACATACTTCTTTTCCCCAAAGCTCCAAGCAACCCCGACAGAACTTCTTCCAAGTGTGACAGGACTGGACTGAAGTACGTTTCCTTCATAGTTGATGTGATGCCTCATGGTTTAATTAGATCTGCTGGATGTCTCTCTGCCATCTGCTCCCTTCCAAGAGCCAGCACCTGTCAGCACAAGCTCCAGCACTGACTCTCTAATGACTGGCAGAACATATTTCCTCCTGTCTAAGAGGACATATATTGTTGTTTCCTAAGAAACCATCACCTGGGGGTGTCTTCCACAGCAGAAAATAGAGCACCCTACCTTTGATATTTTAGTTGGATTGTTCTTGCTGTACAGTATCAGAGAAGTGGGGAAAATGATAGGAGAGAGTAAAGACAAGTATTTTAAGGCTCAAGGAAAAAGCTAAAAAATGAAAATATAAAAACACTCTTAGGAATAAAACACACCCCGTTTGTATTTAATAAGGCTTAATATCTTGAAATGCTTTGCTCCCAGCATAGGCATGCAGCTGAAAGAGCCAGCATGTACAGCACCGTTTTACCTCCCAAGTGACTCTTCCACTGGGAGGGATTCTCCTTGGCCACGTTTCTCCCATGGTTAGGATATGGATAGCAGTGCTGCTGGGACAGGTGTCTGGAGTCTGCCACTGTGGGCAGTTCCCACATTAGGCCACAGGACACAGGTCCCTGCAGCCTGAGGGCATTTCTTCATTTCACATCTGCTGGCAAGCAGAGCTGTCCAGCTGGGCCTTCTCACACTAAAGTCCCCAGGAAAGGTGGGGCCACCTGTGTATTTCTATTAGACCTCAAACATGACAGCAATAATTCACCCTCTGCTAAGCCAGCGACACGATGCACTACTGAAATCACACTTGGCACATTAGCTAAGTCAGCCACCAAACACACACATCTGTGAACAGGACACCTTTCCTCTCTCTTTTTTTTTTTTTTTTTTTTTAGGCCATAGTTTCTATGTCTCACAGAGATATCACTCTAAGCTTCCAGATGTCGGGAGCACTCATTGTTTGAAGGATTGCATAAAGGGAGGATGTTTTCTTAACACCAAAAACTAATTTGGAAACAGGAGGCAATAAGACTTATTTTAAGAGGACAGATGACTTCCAGTTTGCATTTGTTTGCTGGAAACAAACCATTCATCAAAAATACACTAGGGCCAGGATTTCTCAGGTGAAGTCCTGGCCCCGTCAAAATCAGCGAGCATTTTACCACTGCCTCCACATTCACTATAACATTTCTTGTGCAGAGGAACTGGAAACTACCAATGTTTTCACACATAACACACACAGCAAGGAAAAGCTTTAGAGCAAAAAAAAAAATTCATGCAGGTTCTACTATACTATGCTTTATCTATGGATTACACTCCAGAAAGGCTCAGCCAACATTGGGACATCATGGTGATAGCTGCTGTTCTAATTAAATGTCACCTTGGAGATAATCCCTCACAGTCAAAAACAGCCAGTAGATATCCATTTCTAGTATAGAAACATATAGTACTTAGATGAAGCTCTGAACAATACCCAAAGGTTAAATAACATAATCCAGGAATTTGATCCATGATTGCTGGTACCTCAAGAGAATTTACTCTTCCTTCTTCATGTAGCATGAAACCACTTCATCTTTCATGCCTTTGAAAAAATGTCATTACTGTGCCTCTAGCTTCTTTATCAATTGAGCTTTATGCTGCTTTTGCCTTTTCTTTAACATTTCACTGATTCTACTAAAGATTTGTTTAACCCACATTTTTTAATTTGTATAGCAAGAGCAATTTCATCTCCGTTCATCTGGTAGATCACTGCTATGTGAGGGGGCTGCAAGTTGAAAAGTTAAACTTTCTAGATTTTCTAAAAATTAACTAAATGAAACAAACAGATGATTTTTTTCCCCCTCAAATCTGTGCTTTCCTGGAAAAGTCAGTAAAACCACATAGCTCTATCTTGGAAGTATTTGCATTCTTAAGTAACAAAGCTGAATTCAGGTGTTGTTATATGTCACTGCATTTTTGGGCCCTAATCCAAGCTTAGAGGTATATTGGAACCAAAGCAAAACTCTGATCTTTCCAGAACATTTAAAGCAATGGCCTAACTTTATGAAAGGGAATAGGAAATGTGCCTTCAGCTTCAGCAAGCACTGAGTTATATCAACAATTGTCATGAATGAGTTTGAATGGACACAAGTGTCCAAAGGTACCCAGCAGGTTTTCAAAGTATCTAGGAGTCTAAATACCTCTGAAGTTACTGTTGGAATGTGAACAGAGCTTTTCTTAAAAGACAAAGCAGACCCCTGAAAGCAGCTGGTTTTCCAAACACTCAGATGGAAAATCAGAGTTTTGTGGTCTTGGAAACTCTTTTCCTACTGGATTATGCTCTCCATCTGTTGCTAAAGTTCCTGGAGAGATCTTCAGGATTCTTCCTCCATCATATCACAAGAAGAACCTTCCAGGCAAATCTTGCATTTTTGGAAGCCACTATCTTTTGAAAAATTAATGACATATCTTTTCAATCAATTCTCTGATCAGCATACATCATTTGTTGTTTTATTCTTATCAAATACAATCTGAGCATATGTCCAAACATATTTTTTGCTCCATGTTCCATAATGGCCTATCTTCTATTTGTCCATTAGTGTCCTATAGACAGCAGAACATTGGAAACAGAAAATATTAAACAGAGAGGAAATAATTACATCTAATTCTGTAAAGTTTATCCTTGCAGATCATCTGTGTAAGAACTGAATACCCAGAGATATTGTAGGTCCCCTTGCAGGGCTGTATATCATTCCTGACTTACAGGAATGTCACTGTCCTTACTCCCAGGGCAAAGCTAGGGCTGTACATTCCTTGAGTTTCCGGAAGTCAGGCACAGCTTCCCTTGCAATAACTGGCCTGCAAGATGTTTATTCACCTCCAGGGTTGTGATGTAGATTTTGACTTGTGACCATGGAATGTTCATTAGACATCTAAGGCTTATCCTTCTGCTATTAACATTATTTATCATTTGCACTAAGCTGATAGGAAAAGAGAAAAAGATGTCTCTTGGCAGCAGGCTGGAGGAAGGTGGGTGTCCACCTCTACGCAAATGTTAGATGATTTCCATGAGGCATCAAACTTCCAGCTGCCTTCAGCTACTTCCTGGGGATTACTGTCAGTATCGAGATCCTGAAAGGAGATGCTTCAGCAATTAAGTCAGAATTGAATTTTCTCCCTGATCTCCATTGCTGAAAGCTTATTTCACATCACAAAGTCTCACGTGCCAGACCTGTGGAGTTATAAAGACTTGCCTGGGATTATAGCTATGTTTTACTATTCACAGACATGTTTGAATTCCATTTAAGCCCAGCTGCAGGGGTAACAGGTTCCACAGTACACTCCATTTGTGGAAAAAAAAAAAAATTAAGCCCATTTTACAAATTCTTCTACTTTGAGACTTCAGATATATATTATTTGATGTTTTCATCTATAGAAATTTTACCTGTATCATCTTGTTGCATCTTACTGGACCAAACAAAAAAAAAGAAAGTCAGATTCCATGGGGGTTGCTAATCACCAATGGAAATCATATAATCACAGAAAAACTTGGGTTGAAAGGGATCTTACAAATCAACAGTTCCAACCCCCTGCCATAGTCAGGGATGTCACTCACTTCATCAGGTTTCTCGAAGCCTCATCCATCCTGGCCTTGAGCACTGCCAGGGATGGGGTACCACAACTCCTCTGAAATGGCTCTACAAGCATTTGGTTTTTGTTGAATGAAAACTTCTGTGGCGAAAATAAACCTCAACAATTGTCTCTGAGTCATGGACCAGTTCTCATTAACTGAGAGTTTCAATGGAAAATTTTCAGCCAACCTTAATCATACCTATCAGCAGGTCTGTAAGGATCTCCCTGAGAGTTTGTTCCAGACTATCATTTTAATACCAGGAAACTGGCTGAAATTCTAACTAAAAATAGAACAATAAAATGGTCAAGTACAAATGCCATAAGGACTAAGCAGAAAGGGTATTGCAAACAAAATCAAGGCTTAACGATCTATCTAAAATTCCGTCAGCACATTAATAGCATCAGGGCTGAAAAAGAACTAGGTGATGTCATTTCATTGGAAGTCCTGAAACAATTCAAGAAAAACCTTCATTAATTTGAAATTAAAATAATAGCAATAGAAATTTTAATAGAATCATAGAATCATTAAGGTTGGGAAAGACCTCCAGGATCATTGATTCCAGCCTCTGACTGAACACCATCATGCCAACACAACCATAGCACTAAGCGCCACATCCAGTTGTTTCTTGAGTGCTTCCTGGGATGGTGACTCCACCACCTCCCTGGACAGACAGTTCCAATGCTTAACAAACATGAAAAAATTCTTCCAGGTTTCCAACCTGAGCCTGTCCTGGTGCAGCTTCAGGCCATTTCCTCTTATCCTGTTGCTGGTTGCCTGGGAGAAGAGGCCAAGTCCCACCTGGCTACCCTCCTTTTCAGGTAGTTGCAAGGAGTGATAAGGCCTCCCTCAGACTCTTTTGTCTCCAGGATAAACACTCCCAGCCCCCTCAGCCTCTCCTCACATTACTCACTCTGTACATCCTTCCCCTGCTCTGTTGCCCTTCTCTGGGCACACTCCAGCCCCTCAATATCTTTCTTGCAGTGAGGGTCCCAGAACTGCACACAGGACTCGAGTCGCAGCCTCATCAGTGCTGAGTACAGGAGGTGATCACTGCCCTGGTCCTGCTGGCCAGGGTGCCATTGGCCTTTTTGGCCAGCTGGGCACACGGTGGCCCATGTTCAGCCAGGGCTGAGCGGCACCCCCAGGTCCTTTTCCACCAGGCTTCTTTCCAGCCACTCTTTCAGCAGCCCAGAGCAATGCGTGAGGTTGTTGTGACCAAAGGGCAGCAGTAGGAGTAGTAAGAAGTTGAATACTCTTGTGCAACAGAAAAAAGCCAAAGGCAGGTGAAAATGTATTGCAGCAGTGATATGCACCGGGCCAAACAAATGGTACCTGAGCAGTACTTTACATCCTACAGATTTCATAGGTCAGAGTTCTACAGATACAGATACGGGGATACAAATGCAACCCAATGACCCTATGGCCACTGCATCTTGCATCATTCCTCCCCATTTCCCTTGGTAGCGTTTCACTTGTACCACAAACTGCAGGTGTTAAAAGAGAAAGGAAATGAAAGGCATGGTGACCAAAAGCAGATTTATTCTTTAAGGAATGGATTAAGATGCAAAATGGAAAATTTACCTTCCTCTGAAACCTGGCACAAAAACTGTGTATAAAAGATTAAGAATTTGTGTTTCTTCAGCAGCGTTCCCACAAGATATCAGGCCCTGTAATGCCAAGGTTGCCATGGATATCACTATTGATTAGTAAATAGTGTTATTAAGTCCCATGTAAATAGTTAATAACTGACAGTTCTGAAAGAGATGTGGAAGTTTTAGGTAATAGGCTTTTCTTTTTCTTAATTAAATAGGGTCTAGTTGAACATTTGAATTTCAGCTTAAGTTTTCTCCCCTGCTTCATTTCTTTGTATTTTGTTAAGCAAGTATATTGCAATTGCTGGTGTGTGCAAGAATAGAGGAAACCTCAAATAAAACATAATTTAAAATTATGAGACTCACCCAGAGTCCAAGCTCATGTGGTCAAAAGTCAAAAAAAAGAAAGAAAGGGATAACTGACAAATAATAGGAGAAATGCTGGATTTTTTCAGAAAAACCTTCTAAAGATAGCAACTCCAGGTCTCCAAGAATAAATTTGTCCAACTGGCAAGAACAGATTTGTCTCACAACAGCAGCGACAAAGATTCACTGCTCAACATCATCATGTAAAAACCCTGAAAATGTTCTTTAGACATGAATTGAGCAGCACACTCCTGTGAAATGATGGAGAATTAAGCTTGTCATGAAGAGAACCTGAATATAAAATTTGCCTAATGCCACAGCAACTCTGTAGGAGAAGTAGAGCCAGAGTTAAGGCTCTTCCCCCTTCACAAAAAGTGACCTTTGTAGGTTACAAGATGAAACCAGCAGTGGAGTCTGAAATCTTGAGCACATCAGGTGATTGGAGTGAGCTGGGAATGACCTGGCATGGTCCATGCTCTAGTGCATGGACCTTCCCTAGTTTCTACATTCAAACAAATGTGATGGGGCTATTGAATACAGTGACTGCATGTGATTGCAGACTGATTTTTCTGCAATATTTGTCTATGTTTCTGTAAAAATTATTGCAAGTGAGATGGTGGTGGCATGAAAGTTATGCAATGGTTATCAACACTCAGACTCAAATATGCACAGTCATACATGCAAAAAACATGCATGTATCATGACTTACACCAGAGCTGTCAGCCACAGACAGTCAGGAGCAGAAACAAAGCCGTGTGATTTATGTGACCATCCACAAGCACCATGAACAAATAAAGAACAGTCAAAGCTCAAAATCAATGCAAAGACTCTGTCCTAACCAGCTAATAGGTCAAATTCCTGCTTTTGTGAATAGCAAACTTTTAAAAGTAATTCACGTCTTAGTGAAAGACAGAATGTCTAGTCTAGGTGAGATATATCTGTATGGCTGCAGCAGCAGCAGTCGCAGCATAACAGCAGTTCACATCAACTGAGAATAGGGTCTAAACCTGTAAAAAAGAAAGCTGACAATAGAAAAAAAAAATAAATGGATGAATTGCATACTGCTAATTGTTTGCTTAGCTCTGTTTAGGAACAAAATGCTAATGAAAAAAACCCCAAATTGTCATCAGTCAGTTCTGGGTTGCCCAAGGTAACAAACATTCTGCTCACCTTATAAACATATAAGGCAAAGATAAACACAGACTAAATTAATCCAAATGAAAAGATTCTAGTAATCCCAAAAGAAGAGGCTGGCAATGAAAATTCTCAGATAAAGATGTTGCATTAGCTATCTTCAATAGACCATCTTATCTCTACCTACAATCCTAACAGAAACAAGATCCTGTTGGTTTTATCTTACTGTAGCTAGACAAGATAAGCCTTTGGCTGGTGATTTAAGACTGGCCTTCACTAATTGCTTGATGACAGCTGTCTCAATACCTCATCTTTTCTCATTCTGGAAGAGATACGGCAGAAAACTGGGTTTCAAGAAAGGAGAACTAAGCTGCAAAGCAGATCCTTTTTGATGACTCTGTATAGCACATATTGTAAAAGTTCCCAACCCCTGCCAGGACTACTGGTGCTATGGTGACATAAATACAGACAGCTGCCTAGAATTTTTTACATTGTTGGCATATCAGACACACAATTATTTTGGTTATAAAAAGAAATTTTGGTTTCCAAAAGCTGCAAACAGAAACATTCTTCACTGCACAGGAAAAGATCAAGGTATTTGGACAAATAAAAGCCATGAACATTTTCAAGAGGCATTTGTATATTTGCCATTAAAGTCTTTCTTCAAACTGAATTGCCTTTGAAAAAATGTCAAGGGAATATTTTTTACTCTATCCTGTATGCAGAAGAATCATATATTAAAGAGCTGACTCTTTGAATAGGGCCTGAATATGATCCTATCAGACAGGATTTTTTTAATATAGCTTTGGAAGAATTCTTCAAGCGAGAAAACTCTGAAAAATGTGGATACAGTTCTGAAAGATGGTTCTTACTAACTGAGTGGCTTGCTGGTACTGCTCAGCTCTTGCAGATAGGTCACAGGAGTGTGAAAACCTAGCAAATGTAGCAGCGTAAATGCAAACTGGGCTCTTGGCCAGGGCCAGCTCAGAGCTCCTTGCAAAAGCAGGAAAAACTGAGCCCTGCTGTCCCAGGGAAGAGGTGGTAAGCAGGAGAATGCACTGCTTCTGCATGCTTCTGTAAGAAGAACTAAGAGGGGCCAGCAAAGGCAGGTGTGGGGTAGAGGTGTCCTGAAGAGTTAGGATCTGGCTTGTGCTGCAAACAGGAATGGTACAGCTGGGGATCCATCGCAGGGATGACAACTTTGGCCCATATCTATCTGCTGTTCTATGCCCAATCTTCAGCCTTCTTCATCAGGGCTCCTCCAGAGTCAGTGGAAAGTCCATGGGTTTTGGTGCTTCCCTCTCCTGTACCAACCGCTGACAATACCTCTGGGGGTTAGAAATATTTGGGAAAAGCATGGCAAAATATATTAATCCTTTGCTGACTGCCAGCTGCAGTAGCATGAAGTATTGCTGCTTGACAAAACTACTTGACAAAAAAATAAATGTCACACAGTTATCTTTACGGTTCAGTTAGACTATCTTAAAGAAGCGTGAAAGGCTAGAACAATTTTAGGATGAATCAAATAACTTTATCCCCAAAAGCTCAATAAACACAACACCAGAAACTTCCCACTTGATTTATTTGCTAGAGGATGCCATCATGGTGCATTTGCTGCGGTTGAGCTCCACTGTGCTGGGCATTTCAGCTTTACCTTGCAGGAGAACAAAGTTGAGCAGGAGGTTGTGATGGAATGACAAGTTTAAGACTTGAAAATTAATTTAATCCAGGTCTCCGGCCTCATTAGGTCATTTGTGCTGTCATGACCTCCAGCAGCCATGGCACTGTGCTCAGAGCCACCATGGCCAATTGAAAAGGTTCAGCTCATTAAGAATTCTCACTTCTTGTCTGAACTTCTTCAAGAGCATGTCATTTCACTTTAATGAATTCATTGCACATGATATTATGGTGATTTTATGAATATGGATTTAACTTCTAATTATTGTAGCAGTTAGAGAAAGGGAGACAGGAAAGGCAGAGATTTTAAGGGTGCTACCATGCAGTTCTACAACTTCTGCAAAGGCCAGCTCATGCTTTTCTCTCAGGTATTTCACAGTGGTTTGTTTACTCACAGCTGATGCTTTTTTCAGCTCAAATAGCTTTCAAGAGACGGTTTATTGATGGTCACATTATGGAGGAGATAAAAGGACAACAGAAGGGTCATTGACTTCTTCATGAGACACTCAAAGAAAGATGGAAAGAAGGTGGGAGTAAATGCATAACATGGGACACATTTGGGACTTCAGCTGTGGGTGTCTAGTGTAAGAACCATGTTAACTTCTCTCCATTGACTAGGTAATGGTCTGGTAGTTCTGCAACTAAAATTATCTGAATGGCTCATTGAACTCAAAACTTCACTGGCCTGCCAGCTGTGGTGGCTCAGCCAGGCTCTTGGAGGACTTGAATTTGGCTCTTGATTTTTCTGAGTAGTGAAGGGAATAATACAGAAGTACACATGGTGCTGGCACTTGGAGACAGGAAGGGTAACCTCTGCTTTTGTATTTGGACACAAATTATATTAGGAAGCTCTCAGTGTGGCCAGAAGGTTTGAAGTCCCTGTGGGCTCTCAAGGAAGAGCTGGCCACCTGCTGCTTCCCACTGTTCTATGTGCAAGTAAGGAAAAGGCAGAACAGCCTAGCTTTTAACAAATAAACAAGCAACCAACTGAAGCTTGGGCTATTAAATAAATTGATACCATTACACTAAACCATAAGGCTCCTTTTTCTCAGAGCACCAGCATTTTAGAGCCTCCTTATATTTGCACTAGACAAATACTTAAAATATCTCAGCAATTATTTCATGTTGGCACAATAATAGCTTAACAAGAATGGATCTTCTTATACATGAGAATACAGTGAATGATTGTCTTACTAAGAAAAGCCTAACCCTTAAGAGGGTTCGTGTTCTTCTCCTAATGACTCACTTTAGGAGAGGTAGATAGGCAGGAAGGATGATTCATCGCGGGACACCTACTGTACACTATTTTGGAATACATTTTTCTTCATCTCTCTCCCACTCTACCTATCAGAAACGGATAAACAAAACTATAAGGGCTTGGGGATTGAAGGAGAAGGGGGAAATCGGCTAAAAGTCAATGCTGCCAATGGGGTGTCTTTACAAATGAGTAAAAGAGCGGTGACGGCAGCAGAGTAATGTATTGGCCTCACAGGTCAGATTGACCTTAGCAGATATAACCAGTAAATCTGTAAGCCTCAAGATGCAATCCTGAGTCAAAAGTTCAGCTACTTTCTCAGGCTTTGCCTCCAAGCTTTTGCAAACTGCAACTTCTATTCCATGCCCTGTTTCCTCTAAAAGCCAAGGAGTGAAATTTCAGGGAAACAAGAACAACAGACAACAATTCAGTCACAGGCTTGATGTAGCAAAAGGAAAATTACACTGTTACAGTATCATGATTTTCTGAAACTCACCTTCCAAAAGAGGTCAAGAAAACCAACTCAATAATATACTTTGGTGTCACAGAAATTCGCTAGAGGTTCAGCCATGCACTAAGTGCCATTCAGCCACTAGCGAGCCTGGTACAGTCCACGGACTATTATCCACTTTAGATCATAGAAAAAACATTTTGTTCTAACACCTCAGGCATGGGAAGGGATGCTATTTACTAGATCAGGTTACTCAGGGCCTCATCCAACCTGGCCTTGAACACTTACAGGTGTTTCTGCTGGGAGCGAGTGATACAGCCAGAAGGATCCAAGGAGTATCAAAAAGGGTTACAGTGGTGTGGTCAGCAAGCCAGAGGGACAGGATGTCATCCAGAGGGACCTGCACAGGCTGAAGGAGTCAGCCCATGCAAACTTCACAAAATTCAACAGAGAACAAAGCAAAGTCCTGCACCTTGGTGAGGGCAATCTCAAGCACAAGCACAGGCTCAGTGGACGATGGATTGAGAACAAACCTCAGGAGAAGGTCTGTGGGAATGTTGGTCAATGAGAGGCTGGACATGACCCAGCCATGTGCTCTTGCAGCCCAGAAAGCCAAATGTGTCCTAGGCTACATCCAAAGCCTATGGGCAGCAGGGGAGGGAGGGGATTCTGCCCCTCTGCTCTGCTCTGGTGAGACCCCACCTGCAGTGCTGCACCAGCTCTGGGGTCCCAGCACAGGAAGGACATGGAGCTGTTGGAGCGAGTCCAGAGGAGGCTACAGAGATGCTCAGAGGGCTGGAGCACCTCTCCTATGAGGACAGGCTGAAAGATGGAGCTGTTTAGCCTGGAGAAGTGAAGGCTCCCAGGAGACCTTAGAGCACCTTCCGGCAGAGAAACGTGACCACAAGAGAGAATGAGAGGGACTTTTTACGAGAGCATGCAGCAATAGGACAAGAAGGAATGGGTTTAAACTGCAAGAAAGTAGGTTTAGGTTGGATATTAGGAAGAAATTCTTGATTGTGAGGGTGGTAAGGTACTGGAACAGGTTGTTCAGAGAAACTGTGAGCACCCCATCCCTGTAATTATTTGAGATCAGTCTGGAAGGGGCTTTGAGCAATCTAGTCTAGGAGAAGGTGCTCCTGCTCACAGCACAGGGATTTGGAACCACAGGGTCTTTAAAGTCCCTTCCAACATGAACTGTCCTGTGATTCATTCAAGCAAGTTATGCTCCAGTCTGAACAGTCACACATGAAAATGAATTTTAGAGTATTTTTCACATGCCCAGGCCACAGATGCTCAAGTAATTTTTAACAATGGCTAGAAAAGGAAAAAATCATCTTGTAAAAGCCAAAGGCATTAGTAAAGACGATTGCTGAAACCTGTTCAGGGATTATGCAGCTGCAGCTGGCTTAAACATGCACTTAGTAACATTAAGTGGTGATTTAACAGGACTGATAACCCTGATAACCCCACATAGCAAGTGACTGAATACATCTGCAATTGCAAGTGCTGAAGATGTCAGGATAGGATTCATGGGGTGGAACTTGAGCAGAAAGCTGCATTAATAGAGGGAGAGCATTTGTAAAAATGCCATGGGATCATATATGACCACATTTAGTGAAAATTTAGTTCTCTAGCTCATCAGAAATGCACAAAAGCCCAATGTCTGTGCTGAAAGATTTGTCTGTTGAAAAAACACTGCTACATCCTATGACACTCCAGATTCACTTCTGCCCTCTGAACTCAGGCCCAACACAGATATGTATCCTATGGCAACTAACCTGCAGTGACAGAGAAAGATTAAAGTAAATGGAAGCCAAGGGAGAAAATTATATGTAAAATATAAACACTGCTGTCTGCTAGAAGTTTGCATGCCCTCAGTGAGGTCTAGCAATTTCACTCAGCCAGTCTGGATCTGTGACTCTTGCAGGTGACTTTAAATCAGCAGGAGTTCTTAGAAGCAAATTTTCTTAAAAATATCACTACTATTCCGTTGCTTCTCTTGGTGGCCTTGCTATCCAGGGATGTAATAATAATGATGACAACAACATAACAGCCTCGTGTCATTTGAGTAAAAGAGAGCTTGTGGAATTTAAATCCTCTCTAGATGGGTAACTAATCATTTTGGGTTTCTTACAGAACCAAGTCTTTCAGACTGTAGCTGACTTACAAATACAAATATAGCTGAAATTTTTCCCCAGAAACAAGTTAGCTATCACTGGAAAACTTCAGAAATCCAGACTCTGCAGCTTGCTTTATGGAGTATATTCTTCCAGTTCTGGTGGTGCCACTGAGAACATGGACCAAATCCCCACCCTTAACACAGACTATTCCTGAATTAAGGATAATAAGATAGAGCACATTTTCACGATAATGTATCTATAATACTCTGGGGTTGTTTTTCAAAGGAGCATTTGCTTGATGAACACAGAATCTCTGTTCAGTAGAAACAGTGAAGAAGACATAAATATTTGCAAGAAACCAAGACATAAATATCTGCAAGACACCAATCTGTAGCTTCTGAAAGACAACAGATTTACCAGGCAACTCCAGCTACTCATCCTAGGACCATTCAGAGCCAGACACATGCCTGGCAGGAAAAAGATGGATTTCCTTTTTTTTACTCATCCATGAGAGCTATCTACACAAACTCTGTCCAATCACCAATTTCTGAGTTCAGAACACTCATAAAGGGCAATGCTTTAAGAAAGGTTGCCATAATCCAGGTTTTTAATCTGGATTCAGGATCTAAGTTTATATAGACAGCTTCTATATCAAGAAATTAAACAACACAGGCAGACCCTGAAAGTCAATGGTCTGTAGTCCCAAACTGCTAGAAGAGCAGTGGCAGTCTGTGCAAATGCTTCAGCACCCACCAAAACCCTTCCCAAGCACAGAAAAATTGTTAGCACAGACCAGAATTTGCTCCCAGTGGGCACTCTGGATGTGGCCTTCCTATTTTGAAGGCTGAATTTTGATAGTGTAGGTGTGCCAGTTGACCTTAATGCCCAAGTACAGCTTAATACATGTTTAATTTCTTAGTGGAAATCTATAATAGATTCTGAAAATGTCATCCTGCATCTAACTGTCAAGAGTGGAAACCAGACCATCATGGTGAGATTTAGTGCTCATGAGAGACCACCTGAGCACAGCGAGCACTGTGCTCTGATTTGGCCAGCTGGGATCCTGAAGGATATTTTCTAGCACAGCTCTATCAGTTGGGCTAGGGATTTCTAACCTCAGAATTACCAAGGGTCTCAGGTTGCCAAAAGCTCGGTGCCTTGGTCTGGTGCTGGACCTGCAGATGCCCAGTCTCAGTGACAGCTTTCATCCATCTCTGAGTGTCCAGGAGTGGGAGGTTCCTCCTTTTTCCTTGTCACTCCATGCAGGAGCCAGGCTTCTGCTGGTCTAGCAGCACACCTGAGGGCCGAGGCAGGCGATGATGACAGCACTGAGCACACACCTGCCTGTCACCAGCCAAGGAAACCCAAATACATCAACCTCAGTGACAGCGCTGGCTCTCTGCAGCACAGCAATGAGACTCTCTGCTGATTGATAGCCTCCTTGGCACACTGAGGCCAGATAAGCAAAGCAGGGCAGGTTTTCCAGCAACCTTCGCCAAGCCACAGGGCACCTTGCCAGGAAAGATACGGCAGAGCATAAAGCATGACTGTGTTGAAAGGTGCTCTGGACTCTCATTCAGGTTCTCTGCTCTGGGGACTGGCTTGGCTTAGCAGGATGGTTGAGAAGGCTAAAAGTCCTGTCCTGTCCTGGACCAGATGTTTGTGTCCTCCTTGCCCACTGTGTGACCTGTCCTGTGCCATGTGTTTCATCTCCATCTGTCCAGAGGCAGGCTTCCCACTGCCAGGAAATGATGCCATCAGGAAGCATTCACTATCTGCACTGCCTGTGGGTGGATTTGATGGATCTGGGCCAGAGACACACGTGGGTTTTGGGCTCCATACCCACAGAAGACTGCAAATAAAAAGAATGAGGCTGTCATGAATGGAGAAGGTTGGAAAAGAGGTTGTGTCATCCTGCTCTCCCCTGAAAGGTGGAAGTGAGATGCTGGCAATTTGTGATCACTTGTGGGAGTAGGTTTGATCACAAAACTTTGTGACATTTCTGTAAATGTCATTCTGCTAAGGTATATACTCTGCACTTGAGTCAGGCTTTTTCCTTCTGATATCTGAAGTGTTAATTATTAATCATCGAAACACAATTACTGGAACTCTGCTCCCGGAGGAGATAGAGCTTTGGCTTACAGTGGTATCCTCCAATAACATTACACTAATTATTTTTTTTAGCAACAATCACATTTTACTAAAGACACAGGCACGGCTGCACGTGTGAGTACATGTGCACGTCATTAGTAAGGTTTGATTAACTGCGGTCCAGAGTCTATGTATAAACTTCTCATGGTATCAGAATAAACAGTCCTTTGCAATGGCTGGCTCCACACTATCTTTGTTTGTTCTGTATCTGCCACAGGATAGCAGGCTCTTAACACTGATCAGACCTACTGGTCTCTCCTGTAAAAAATAACTCATGAACTGCAATGTATTGTCCCAACCTAATTCCTTCTGCTCTGCCTACAGTCTCCTGTTAGTAGTAGGCCCCCTTTTTTAAAGGAAGAGCCCACTAATTCTGTTCCACAAAAGCAAATTGTCTTCAGCATTATTTTGTTCTTGCTTAACCCTGGCTTTCTTGCTAAAGACTGTATTCACCCATAGCCTAAAGATGCTTGCAGTGACACCAGGCATGTTCTGAAACAAGGTATCTTTCAAGTAGAATATGGTATTTTTGGGTTCTGGTGTTGGAATAACAAAGCAAAATATGCACACAAGCTCATGCCTGCAATGTCCCTCATGTGTTAGGTCTCCCCCAGGATCGTAGTCATCTCAGCAGCACGTAACTGAGTTCATATCACTCTGTTTGCCTTGGCTGCCACCATGAAAATCTCATATTTGACCACAGGTCTTCCATCATTTCAACAAGATATCTCTGTTCAGCTGTTGACAGCTCTTGATATTTCTTCCATGCCCACTGGGAATAGCATCTAGCTTTTATTTCCCAGTCCCAGAAATAAGATTAATCTTCCTGTCCTAAAAGATCACAGCACTGAAATCAGTTAGGAAATGTTCATGCTTTTCATAAAAATGAATTTCCCATAACTCCCACAATCATATTTAAGTTTGGGGTGATCTTGTCTTCCTGGAAGTTCCTCTCTCAGGATGGCAGTGATGTCTGTTTGAGGCTGCCAGCTCATGTGCACCACAGTGCTAAAGGTGATATCCTCAGGTGAGCTGACAGTGCCACACGAGGCAGGATTTTCATACACTGCCTGTCCTTTGATGACTCTCAAACTGCTTCGCAGAAAGAAATGACAGAATGGGACTATGACTCTCTTTGGAGAGAAAAGCAGAGCAACATACAGAGTGCACCTGGCCAAGATCAAAGAACATATTCCAGGCTGTGACCTCCACGTGGCTGCAGATTAAACAGGCAAGGCAGGAGCATTTTCTTGCTCCCCTCCCTTCCTGACTACCCTAGCAGAGTCAACACAGTGCACAAAAATAAACTGAGGTGGGTGTGGGGTTAATTCAACTTCCCATTAGTCGCAGGCATTTGTGAGCTGCTGAACAGCCCATCCATGTGTCCTTGTCATGACTCCCAGGGCACAAGCAGACAAGCACACGCTCACTCCTGTTGTTCCAGTTTAATCTGCTGCCACATATGTGCCAACACTGCCATTTAGTGTGCTGGGCCTGTTGCAACAGCTCGGACATAAAAGACAACGCTAATTGCAAACAATGATCCTACACAGAAAGGCAGACACACACCACTACCTGCTGGGAGCTCCTACCAGCACACGATGTTGGAAAGTGGCAGAGGGGGGCTACATGTTATAGAAAGTAATAGTGAAGGGTGATGGTGGCAAGAGTTCCTGGAAATATGAAGATCTGAAATCTTAGTGAGTTCCTGTGATGAAAAACAAACAAACCAAACCAAACCAAACAAAAAAAATCAAAAACAAACAAAAAAAGCCCCTAAAACACATCAAAATAAACAAACAAAATTTTTTTTAAAAAACAGTTTTATTTGCAGAGAGAAAACTATTATCCAAACTTTTAAAATCTCACTGGGATTAACCTTGTGATTGAATTTCTGGTCTTACTGAAGCTCAGTAACCAGATGAAAGAGTAGTTGTTAGTCATCTTAACCCTTTCTGTAGAAAGTCAGGATAATCTCAGCAAGTATTTTAAGCAAACCCTTGATCTGTTGGCATCCCCGAAGCTACTCACATGCTTTGATCTATGGCCTTGATCTGCAAAGACAGCTGGGACTTGCCCTGCTCGATAAAAACCTCAACTAGTTCAGCTACTTGCCGGCCCAGCTAGCCTTGCAAATGCTTATCCTGCAGTGCAGCAGCTGGGGGATTTTATCTGTAACATTGCTCCGAGCTTTGTCAGGGGTCTCCATATCCACCTATCCTCATTTTCAGAAGAGATTTACACCCTTTGGAGCTGATGCCCAACAGGCCACACAGGCAATCTGAAAATGCAGAGGTATCAGCAAGCTCGGAACAAATCTGCTGTGGTACTGAGGGCTGCCCTGTCACAGCCATGGGGAGCTGATGTGGGATGCTCTGTCCTGCTCCTCCACAGCACATGACGGTGCATCCTCCAGGCCAGGTCTGATACCACAGGCAATACTCTGCTGACCCTTGCAGATGTGCTGCCCTTCACCCACCCCAGGCTGTCCCTGCAAGCTGCCTTGCCCTTCTCTTGTGTCCGTGTTTAACCAACTTGTCAATCCACCCCCAGCCCCTCCTGCTGGGAAATGTGCTGCCACTCCACTGGGCAGATGACACAGGCTGTCCCCCGCCAAGTGCCAACGATGCAAACCCCAGCCAGCACTGAGCTGGGCCCTGGGCATTGCCATGATCTGAACAAGTAGGTCAGGTAGCCCTTGGAGAGACGGGGACCACATCCTGTTTGGCACTATCCAACGCTCAGAGCCCATCCAAACAGTTTGAGAGGCTTGGTTAGGGTCCAGCATGGTGCCTGATGAAATTGGTGCTGGATGCAAGAGCAGAGAAAGAGAGAGAAGAGACATGAGGAGAAAGTGAGAGAACATGCATTTCCATAGGTCAGCTCTCCTCAGGGGTTCATTGTAAGAGATATAAAAATAAATGTCAGATGGCCCTTTCTTGGCTAATCAGGCTTGGCTTTGCTGTAGTGATGTCTCCTTCGAATAGCACTTTTCCCATCCTAAAGTCAAGGAAAAAAGCCAGAGAGCATCTGACTCCTGAGCAAGCAATACTGAAAGCAATTCAGGCTTATTTCTGTGGACATGCTTCTGCTATTATTTTAGCACAGCTGTGTAATCCCTAAGTAATTAAAACATCTCCTCAAAGCTGCCACTCTCTTATGCCTTCTGATCCATGTCAATGTTGATCTGTTCAGCTGCGTAGGAATATTAAGAGTGCCTGATATAGCTAAGTCTCTTCAGCTTTTATCCAAATGGTCTCTTCAACATCAGCATCGGCTGAAGAGAAGGACAAATTCTTCTTTTAATGTAATTTCAGATTAACTGTGTTTTTAATGCAGTTTTAGTCTATTTACACCAGTCTGATAGGTATCGGCATGAAACGACAGCAAAGTATTTCAAGAGGACATGAAGAAGTTTTTTAATATATCAAGGGAGCAGAGGTAACAGATTAAGAAAACCATTAATAATTTGATTGAATATGGAATTGTCAGTCACTCAAAGCAGCTGAGACCTCTGGAACTTAAAAGACAAACACAATTTAACAAGAAAAAATTGGGTAAAGAAGTGCAGTAAGTGAGGAAATGAAGAGCCCTGTGTAAAAGCCACAGAAGATCATTGAAGGTCAACTCAGAAGGTTTTGGACCATTTGCATTTTTGGGGCATTCAGTGCTCTGCAGACAGACAGGCTGCTCTGCTCTGGCTGTTCTGCTGTGACAATTCTGGGGCCAGGGGAGACCTCAAACAGGTAGCTTTGGGGAGACATGGGTTAGGAACATGTGAAAGAGAGAAAAGTAAACACAAACACAGAATCTTGGTTGGAAGAAGCATCCAAAAAGCATCAGGGCAGACAAGAAGGACAAACAGAAGCAATGTGGGCTGATGAGCAATGTGAGAGAGTTTTGAGGAGCCAATTGACAGCAATGAGAGCTCCCTCTGCACCTCCCCTGTGCTTGGACTGAGTTCTCAGGAGATAGCAGTGCCATATCCACCCCACAGCCATCATTAGAGACCCCTCTGTACACAGCACCATGGCTGGGCCTGGGCACAGGAGAGAAACTGGAGAAAAGGATCAGGAATGGACTGAGGAACTCTTGCAGAGCAGTGCACACAAAAGCAAGATAATGTCTGACAAGTCATACCAGGAAAATGTGAAACTGCAAGTTTATGTAGGATATATGCAGGCAGGACAGAAAGGGAATTATTAGAGTAATGATGAGGTAAAAACATGATTCTTGTTTTCCTATTAAAAAGACTCAAGGCACTCTTCACTTTGCACAGACATCTGGGCTTACAGGTAACACCAGGGCACTCTAAAACAAGTCTGCACAAGGAGGAGAGCTGGGTATGGGGACTTGCCTAACGCTTTCCTATCACCACATTCCGTGATTTCTCACACATGGACGTGGAGCCAGGTCTTGCTGAGCCCTCTGTGGCTGTGTCGAGGTGCAAAGCAGAGCAGTGGTGCTCGCACGCAGACTTGCAGCAGCGGTGCCTCATGACTAGACTCTATTCACAAAGCCATGAGCTTGTCTTGGTAAGTTTCTTTCAGATGTCTCAGATCCATCTCTCTCTTGCATTATTAATTGCAGCATCCACAACCACATTAAGCCTCATTTTCAGTTCCTTTCAGCAGCTTATTCTTAGTGCCTGTCCCCTGGAGATCAGTCCCTGGCCTGTTAACCCTCTCATTGCTTCTGAAATACAGCAGGTGCCCTAAAGGCTTTGGAACTTCCTTTAGGCACATGGGGTTTCCCACCATGGAAAAGTGTAGGATGTGCACCTGTAAGTCCTCGGTATCCAGGAGATATCCCAAAGAGTGAGTGAGCAATGACTGCTCCTCTGAGACACCAAGGTCTGGGTTTCCTGCTGGATTTCCTCAAGCAGGTCCATCCCTGTGCTCTGTGGCCACCCACAGGTGGCTGGGGGCTGCAGGATCAGACCATCTGCTAGCTCAGGAGAGCTCTTTTGCACAGCACTGAGAGCAGAGACACTGAGACAGTGAGAGCTGAGACACTCATGCCCCTCATGCTCCAAAGTAGAGGTTTGGTGTCCGTCCTGGATTACTCCTGTGTTAGTCCGAGGTGCCCTCACTAACACTGGTCCTGGGCTATTCTTGCTCTTCTGTACCCTCTGGATCCACCATCCTTCTCCTGTACAGCAGTGAGGTTCAGACATGACAAAGATCATACATATGAAAACATACCTCCCTCAGAAGAAAATAAAAGCACATACAAATATTTATATAAAAATTATGTAAACAAAACGATCAAGACCTTTTCTCATTACACAAAACATTGTTCTCCATGCCATGGACAGGCTGCCCTGTTCACAGGATACACAGTGGAGCAGGTGGGGGAAAGCAGAGCAAGTGTCTCATCTGTAGGGGGAGGCAGGAGGACACCGAGGGATTCTGTGAGGCCAAGGAATGCTCACTTGTGCCCAGGCATCCTGTAGGGAGCATCATGGCTGCAAACTGCTGCAGCAGCCACCCTGGACACCTTTGACCACAGTACAAGCTGCAGTGTGTCCTTGGCTTCACACTGGCTCTGGGAAGAAGGACATGCACCGAGCACCAGTGAACCAGTGCTGGATTTGGGCTGTGTGTCTGTCTGGGGGAGTGAGAGTGAGACAGAAAAACTCAATTAGCACAAGCTCTAAGCACAGAGGCTTTCAGCTGCAGTGGCCCCTGATTCACTTGGTGGCATCTACCCAGGCAGCAGCTGTCGCCTGCCTTTCCCTCCAGTGAGTTAGTTAGGAAAGGTTTGTATGATAAATCCAGAGCAGCAATTTTCCTTGACAGAAAAGGAAAACATTTTGTGTCTGGCAGGGAGCGGTACTCTGTTCGAGGTCTTGCTTTCTAGAGCACACATCTGCATTCAGTTTGCTTTCCACACCTCAGCCAGGTGTGCACCTTTTCCAAGCCCTTAGCATCCTCCTTAGCACCCTCCTTTTTGCTCACCCTTGATTTTCCAGGAAACGCCAGGGAAGCTGCACACATACTGTCTGCTCCCTTAAGCTAAATGTTTAATAGCTTTCCTATCAAGGAAAACACTTTTCTCTGCCTTGCTTCCTCCTCTATTTTTCCAGCATTTGCATTATCCCTTCTAAATATATTATGATTCACTATTAGCTTGAGACCACTGGCTTCCTCTCCCTCCCCCTTGCCCAGGAACTCCTTACATAAATCACTGAGGTTGCAGAACAAAAAAACTCAAAACCAAACAAAAAATTAACATGTGCAGATTTATCGCTGCTTTTGTTTCCTCAATGCACAGACAAATTAATATTATGGAGATTAGGTCCCTTTGCTCAGCTCTCTTGTGCACTGAGCAATATGACAAGAAAATCCCTGTTCTGTGCAGAAAAAAAAAAAAAGACTGGATAAACTCTGCTATTCTACAATCACAAGATCCTGAAGAAAGAGGATTATTAAAGTAGAACACAATGGGAAATATAATCAATACAAAGACAGACTAAGATGACACTGAATTGCAGAGGGACAACATCCTTTCTTTGGATGATGTGTGGTGGCTAAGCCAGTGAAGGGCTGCCGCAAGCCTCATGAGTTTAGAAAAATTCTGTATGTTTTCCTGGGGTCTGAGCTATTCACAATGTCCATTTCACAAGGAGGGAGAGAGAAAGCTGAATAAGTCTGTAAGGGTCATCCTCATTTCAAATCAACTCAAAACAGAGTCTCTATCAAGCTGACAGGATCTTATTGCTAGGTGGAATCACTGAGAGTTACAAAAAATATTTGTTACCAGAATCTTCCACAAAAAACACACTCAAAGAACATCTGAGCTACTCCACAGACAGTAGGGATGCCAAAACACTTTGCTGTTTCTCTGACTTGTCTACAAGAGTGGAAATTTAAAAACTGTTTTTCATGAATCTAAAAAAGTTATGAAGTGAGGGGTCTGTTTGGATATCTGCACACCTTCAGCCTCCTCCACACAACACTTTCTTGTTAACATAAGGGCCTTTGGTGAGTTTTTGAAATTAGGAAGTCCATGAGAACTGGGGACAAATAACACCTTCAGTCCAAGCCTTTTTTCCTCCCAACTTTTATTTTCTTTTGTGAATAAATCCTACAGGCACTTTTACAAATGGAAAATTAAGTTATATTTAAAAAGTCCTACACAAGCTTATAGAAGGCCTTTAAACCACGTTCAATCTTCCGTGCTCTACTGAACCCAAGACTGACAAAGTGTTTAAGGTAAATCCAAGTGAAAGATTAATCACACCAATGCAGATGAAGGTAGTCTGAGAGTACTGGAAAAGTTCTGAAGCTTGTTGATGACTTCATCTACCTCTTGCACTGCTGAACAGACAGACTCAGAGCCAGGCATTTCAGACAATTTAACTTCTTTGGCCTAAAATGATCATCTAGATTATTTCTGCAACAGTGGAGAGAAAATCAGACGATATGAAAAACTGCCAGAGACACTTCAGTTAGTATGGGGTGATTTACTCTCAGGTTGTTCTTACTTTTCTTGACACACATTCAATTTTCAAGGGAGCCATGAGGCAGTGACAAAGGCTGGGACAGACTGCCTTATCCCTGCAGACCTAAGGGAACTAGGGCTGTGTGCTGAATAATAGGACAGGCACTCAGGCAGTGCAGACCAGAGCAGGGCTCAGTGCAGAGGAAAGCAGTGGCACCATGCTGCCCATGAGGAGCTCCAAAAAGGTCCCTCCTGGCCCTGGCACTGTGGTCACCACAGCACAGCTCTCAATTCAATCCTCTTCTTTCTTTAGACACAGAGGAATCCAATAATATCCAAGGCCCACTGCAGCCACCAGCCACCCCCCATGTACTCTGGGCTCAGCTGTTCAGGGCTTGGTTTTCAGGATGTGACACCAACAGCTGTGGTTGCTCCCAGCTCTGCAGTCTGGCCCTAAATGCACATCCATTGCCTGACAGACAGGAGTCAGAGGAGAGGTGTCCTGCTGGGTTGCACTGGCATGAGAATGAGCTTCACCACCGACCCGTGCAATCGTCCCTTTTGAGGCAAGGCCACCCCTCAGGTTTCCCTCAAGTTGCCACAGAGGAGCTGGGAGGCTTCACCAAGGAGTGCTTGCCAAGAGCTCTACT
Organism: Acanthiza pusilla; assembly: GCA_036630365.1. NCBI lineage: Eukaryota > Metazoa > Chordata > Aves > Passeriformes > Acanthizidae > Acanthiza > Acanthiza pusilla. The sequence goes on from JAXCHO010000036.1 coordinate 6,465,691, forward strand.
CATCTTGGACTTCCAGGCTTCTGATTCGTCACTTAGTTTGCTTCTCAGAGCGTTACAGTGTCTTCCCAAGTCATCCATCCACTTGATCCTCAAAGATTTTATCAGAGAATTAGCCCAGAATGGCAATTTCCACTTTGAGAATGCTTTAATACTTTAATCCTTTGAACACCTCCAAAGCCACGCCATCACAATAATTCTGGGAGATAGATGAGTAGAAATCCTAATTTATTTGCAAAGAAACTGAGCCCAAGAAGTTCAAGCTCTGGTGCTGTCCCTGACCTGGGCACTCCAATATTCCTGGAGCCCCAGCCCATGCACATGGCCATCTGAGCAGGCTCACCCTTGTGTTTGGGGACAGAGACAGGAATTGCCTCCCTTGCTTACCATAAATTCCACTGATGTGGACATAAGACACAATCTCTGAAGGTTTTTTCCTCATTCTGCTAGCATAAATCCTGCTCCCATTAGGTGTTATCACCAGGACCAGCTAAGTGGTGAGACACCACCCCGGAACGAGGGAACCAAGCTCAACCCTGTTGCGTTTAACTAAATGGCAGGTCCACCCACACACGCTAAAGTGGAGATTTGCTGAAGGTAAAAATCAAGCCGTGCCTCCCTCCTCCACCCCCCCCATCTCATGCTGCTTGACATGACAGTTCAGCGTATGGAAGTTATTATGGGATGCCTGTGCATCATGGTTGCTGGTCTGGACAACCGCTATTCTTCTCCTACACACACAACACACCCCTGCACACACAGAAAAGCTGCCGGGTGCTTATGTAATCTGATGTGTCAACAAAGTCCCTGCCAACTCTCCTACGTCTGGGAACTTTGAGTGGTTTCAACTTGTCCCAGACAGAGCATTTCAAACATGTGAAAAGTTCCCCTTCAAGCCTACCCAAATGCAGCCAATCCAAACCCATGCTGATTCTCACTGCGTAAGTGAGAAATCGAGTTCAGTTGTTGTTAAACAAGTGCTTGAGAAGGCGCAGGCTGGCAGCCCTGCCTGCTGCTAGACCCTGTCCTCCCATGGATGTGCAGCAGCACCAGAAGTGGTGTCTGTGTCTACCACACGGCATCTGTCTGTCGGGTGGGTGTCTGAGCACTTCTTTGGGGATGCTGAGGGTTACATTAGCCAGCTGGAGCAGACAGGGCACCACTGCTGCATCTCCGAGTGACAGCCCTTTGCTACAACAGTCTCATGAAAGTCAAGGGCAGAGCATATCTATAATTTCTATGCAAAAAGTTGTGGTCAGATATGGCAAAAGTTTATAAATCTCTATGTAAGTTAGTTTTGATTTTGTCTTCCCACTTCTGTTAGGGGTGGGGTCCCTTGTGACTCCTGATGTCTTCTGTCAAGCATGTCCTCATGTCCTCAGGTCTGATGTTGCTCTCATCCAGATCCAGCTCTCAGTCTGGTTATGGTGGAGCAGCCAAGAGGATTTACCATGAGATCCTGACAAAGCAGGAGGATGTGAACAAACAGTGGGAGACCTCCTTCTGAGGAGACAATTGTCTTTGTATGGGCGGTGGTGGAATACCCTGACATTTTTTTCAGTAATGCAAAGTTACCTTAGTGTTAAAGCTATTTTTTAAAAAATAGTTTCAAACACATCAAGGCCAAATGTATTTTAGCCCACAGAATTAGCAAAGATTAATTTTAATAGTATTCTTTGCTTAATTGCTTTGCTGAATTGTGACTCAATGAAATTCCAGACTGAACAGTTTGAAGGATGTAGGCATCCAGAAAATGAAGTTCCAGTTTGAAAAGAAAGCGACCAACATTCAGAGCCCTTCCACACTGGGACAAGTTCAAGGCTTTTTGCTTTTTTTTCATTTAATAATTACACCCCTACAAGACACAGAGGACAGACAACCTCTGACCCCTCAGCAGACAAACAGTTCAGGTGATCAGCCTAAAACATGGAAGATCAAGGTTCACGTCACCAAGGTTAAAGAAAGCACAGAAACTGGGAACCATGGAAACCTCTAACCACTGGGTTGCATCTTATCTTAAACAAAAAAAATCCTGTTCTAGCCTCTACAAGTTCACATCAAGCTTTGCACAGTTCTTTTAAATGGCTGTACTTTGATCAGCTGGAAGAATCTCTATCGAACCCTTAGCACCCTTTCAAAAAGCAAAGAAATCAGTTTTGGGCAAAGAGCCCCAGCCATAATGCTCCTCCGTGTGCTGGTCCTTGGAAAGGTGCAGGGTGCTGTGGTTAACGCCCTCTCCAGCTGCAGGGCACCTGAGGAGCACCTCCTTACAGAGAGACCTCTGTGCCCTCCAGCTGTGCCAAAGGAGCTCTGGCAGGTCTGCAATTAACCCTTTCCCACCCGAGGAGGCCCCCTGACCCCTTCTGTGCTGGGTCTGCACCATCCTCGGAGCCTGAGGCAGGTGAATGGCTCAAGTCTAGCAGAGACATCAGCCAGTTTGACAGAAAAATTATGACTCCTGACTTTAACGTTGAAAAAGGTCCATGTGCTAGCAAGATAATGAAGCTATTAATGAAGTGAAACACCATGCTGAGGCAGAAACCCATATGTGGATATGATTCATACATTTGAAAGGTCTAGAGAGTAGAATTTCAGTAGGATAAGCACAGCTTCCACACTCATACTAAAGTGACTGGCATCGCTGCCCAAAACGTAAGAAAAAAATTGATGTTTTTGTTGAGTCATTTTTCAGCCCACTGAACACATGCTCCAGAGCTCCTGCACAGAGGCAAAAATACACCCTGCGTACACACTGTCTTTATGACCCTTCTCCTCCCTCCCTCCACATTCTGCACCTCAGAGTTTGCTACAGAGGTAATGGGTTTAAAATCGTTCCACAGAGATAAACCTCGGTGTATGCAGTCTTATGCTGGCTTGTGCGCCCAATTACTGCTCAAGAATGTGCTAAATTATTTCATGGAAAGAATGAATGCTCCTCTTTCCTGTTTACTTTTCAGTATGTGAATATTTATTTTCTCGTGTCAATAATTACTCTAATGTTTCGGAACACTCCATTTAAAACTGGCTTTCATTCATAGAGAGAGTCATTCACAGAGAAAGCCATTTTTGAATGATAATGAGGCAATCAATGTGTTTAAAGGATCTTATTTTTCAAATGAAAATAAGCACAGTTTCACAATTTCTTCTCAAAATACAGGCTAATTTTTCAAGAAGCTTAAAGGAAAAACCAATGCCACTGTAAGCGTGTAATGCAATTTTTCAAGCTTTTATTTTCAAGACTAATTAATGATCTGGATATCTCAAAATGCTTAATTTGAATCTTACAAGCAAATGTTTTAAATTCAGGCAGCTTCTAGTGTTTATACCAATGCAACATATTTATCATTCTCCTTCCACTTTATCTGCGCTGTGTTGACATTGCAAGACCTAGCAGGGGGGTTAAAACTCTTCACATTTGATGCTCAAAATCTTCAAAAACAACCTTGCTGACAGAAGCAAAGTAAGATTTACTTCTGTTAGAAATACTCTGTAGCATGCATGGGCTAAACTTCACAACCCAAGTCTCTCTAAACGTGGAATCATGAGCAGATGGAGTCAGGCAGCTGCTTACAGATTAAAAGGGTACAGATTTACCCCTCTGTAAGGTGACTGATGGGAGCGTTCAGAGACTACTGATGTGAGATGCTGGAAAATGGTCCTGGACCATTAAGAGCAATAACTTCCCCTAGATAACCCTTGGGGAAGCATTAATAGGAGCACAGGTGGCCAGAGCATGCCAGCGTGGGGTTTCTGGTTTAACGTGCCCCAGGACCACCTGCAACACACTGCACCTCCCCGCCCACCCCCGGCCGAAGGCACTGCTCCTAATGATAGAAGGGAAACTCCCCATGAGTCAAACGGCAATAAGAAATCAAAATATGGCTTGTGACAGCAGATCCTGTTGGACTGTGACCTCATTCACACACACGCATGCTCGGTCACAGGACTGGGTATTGCAGTGCCACAGCAGTCATGAGCAGCAAACATGGAAAAGGCAGAACAAAAGGGTAAAAGTCTAAACAATACCTTCAGGAATGATGCTGTCTGCTTTGCTTCCTTTGAAACTCAGTCAAGAGAGTAACATGATGCTCCACTACAGGGTTTCCTCCTTGCAGGGAGGGCAAGCACCAGAAGACCTTGAGAATAGTTTGTGTTGTGGCTGCAGTTCACACCCAGACAGGAATCTGGTCCTATGCTGAAAGCTCCACAGAAGACATTTGATATGTTTTTAATGAAAATACAAAAGAAACTCCATGATTAGTGTGGAGTTTTGGCTTAACCATCTCACTGGGTGATCTCAAGTGTTTTAATGTGATGTGGTAGTTGGACTTGAGCTCTGAGATGACTAAATATTTGGTGCTTTGTTGTCAGCTTATTATAAAGTTTGAAGCCAAGGAGGACTTGAAGTAGTTCTAGTCAATATGTTTGTACTTCCCTCCTACCTATTTGTCAAAATTTAAAGGAAGGCTCCTCTCAATTGTAAACGTGCAGTGGAATACATTACTCATCACATGTAAAAGGCAGATTGCAATGCAAGAGCATTGCAGAGGTACTGTTGGAAATACTGAAGTCCCTGCAATAAAATCCATCCCTACAGTAATGCACACCTCTGCACTTGTCAGGCTTCTGTAAACTAGATTAGCTTTGAACGGCAGCAAAAGTTAAAGCACAAATAAATGTGTGCCACATCTGTGTTCTCTATCAGAGAGTTTGCACATTTATTCAGGGGTAATGTAACTATTTGTGCACCAGAATTAGTTTGCAATAGCACCTCTGTGGACTGACAGGTAATCCCTCAAGGGGTTGGTAGGATGATAATATCTTAATTTTAAATTCTTACATAAATTCAAGAGGACAATTACTTGAGGACAATTAGTTGAGAACCTACTAAGGGGACTAAGTCAGCAACTGCTCTTAATGGTAGAAAAACAGGAGTAAAGAAAAGAAACATTGGGAAAAAGCAGAAAGAGAAGAGAAGCCACCAGCAGTGTCCTGCTCATGCCAGCTGTTGCCATGGAGCCTTGATTCTCAGACACCATTTCTGGGCAGTGCTGGTCCGCCCTGGTAATCCCAACGTGATCCTGGTCAGAAGTGGATCTCCATCAAAGGCAACCATCAGCATAAGGGATGGAGTTTGCACTCACATCATGCTTGTGCTCAGGCTTCATTCTGGCAGCAGATGGGCAGAGGACACCCAATGCAGCACACGTTCTCCTTGTGAAAACTGATGTCTGTGTCAGCGTTTCTTGAATAGCTTTGAGCCAGCGCAGCGTGTTTGCACTGGATCAGCACTTTGCATCACAGGGAGCAGCGTTTCTGAAGCTCTGTGAGGAGCCTTTCACACAAACTTACTTATCATGGCTTCTCTCCCAGGAGTGCTATTAATACTGCTGCATGGACAGGCTTAAATCACAACAAAATTGCAGGTGTGGACACAAATTACAGCAGTTACTGACAGACAAATAAAGAACATAATCTCATGATCTGAAAGTCCACTCAGGAGAGGCACAGTCAATATTAAATACTCTTTGCTCAAAAAGTTCCCATTTGTATTAGATGATTTGGGTGAAATTCAGTTTTCCTGAAGTCAGCAGGAACCTTGCCAAGGTTGTTAGTGAGGCCTTAATATTGCAGTTTGGCTTTGAAAATCTTGTTCCCTTTGTTAATGCTGGCATTCTGACTGCTGAAAAGAGCCACTTTGGCTCTGGGCAGCCGATTTATTTTCCTTGTGGCTGCTGTTTAGCAAATGCATATCAACCACTTTCCTGACCATGACATCCCACTATGAATGGAGAAATGAATGATGAGCAGTACAAGTAAAGCCACTTCTCCCAAAAGATTTTAACTCCAGCCCAATGACAGCTAATTCTTCTCCCCCCAGCCCATCCCTGCTCATGAGCCTTGTGTTAGGGACTCTGTATGCCCCATGTATACCAAACATGGAGCAGCTCTGCTGCTGTAATTAGGTTCCTTTATTCGCCATTCATTCAACATGACTTAACAATTGGACAAGGTAAGGAGGTGGGTGAAATATTAAGTTTTTCTTTCTTTGAGGATCTATCATGTAATATATGTACCTAGCTTCTTGTCTGGGTACAACACACTGAAATACTCAAAAATGTATCAACGGAGGTTGGTTTGGTTTCTTTTGACCGAATCAGAAATATGACTAAACCCCAGGCTTCTTTACTTCAGGTCCAGGCTACCAAAACCAAATCAGCAAATCAGTTTTCTGCATCCTATTAACTCACCTGAGCTCTAGTTTCCCTGTTGATTTACCCAGGAAACATGCTCAAATTTCATTTGTGTGCTTTGTGGTTTAGGTACTGTTCAAGCAATTTAACTCGATCAGCTGGTTCTTCACAGCTGCTGAGCAAGAAAGCCATGCTCTGGCAGGAGCAGCACTGGCACTGACTGAGTGGAGACTCATCTGCTGAAGGTCCCTCAGCAAGATCAAAGTGAGGGGACAAAGTGTGCTTCCAACAGGCAGCCATTAGCTGAGGGGAAACAGTTGAATTTCACAGTGATTTCATTATATCTGACTCACCTTTCATCCCAAAAGCCTGAGCTGGCACTTACAGAGCTGGGGTTAGGGGACGCTGAGGCAGCTTCTCTTAGCAAGCAGTGCAAACACAGGAGGAGCAGATTCACATTTAGGGTGGCTTTTCCAGCCCAGCTTTATTCTGGTTCTGAGGACTTGATTCTGACTTGATCCTCACCAGAAACAGGACCTCACTCTCCTTGTTCAGCCCATGTGAGAGGAGTGTGGCCAATGCAACCCAGCGTGACCCTTTGGTGGCAGCCACATCCCTGGAGCTGGGGACAGGCAGGAGTTTCACTCAGAGGTGTAATTCTGAGTGGACTACAGTGCTGATGTAGGTGCATTCATGATCCGTAGCCAATCCAGGATTTACATTTGCTCTGTGATCTTCATTAAACTGTGGAATCTTTTAGCCTCTCTTCCCCATCTGCAACAGATGATTATGGTGCTTCTTTGAGGATATATTTGTTAGTGCTTCCAAAAGGCACTTGAAAATTGTGATGACAAACACTCAAAAGTAGAAGACATTTCAGCCTCACATTTCTGCAGAGGTTAACACACAAATTTACTCAGCTATCTAGTCCCTTAGCCCAGCCAGCCCATGATGAATAACATTAAAGAGGGTAATCTTTTGTATTTTTCTAATGTACATAATTTCTGAATCCCCTGAAACATGCCATGTTGGCTGAAGCCGCCAGTCTTCTGAAGCACTTCTGAAGAGCTCAAAAGCATTTTGAAGAGCACGGTGCAGAGACTGAGCTTCAGTCTGTGCATCAGGGCCTCCAATGTTCTCCCATCCTACGTACCACTTGTGATCACTGTTGCTGGCTGAGTGCTGGAGGTTTTGTACCCACAGCTACTTCTCCAGCTTTCTGTGAGACAGATAATTGGAGTGTGTACTTAAGTACTACTGACAGCAGCTTTGGAATTGAAAGCGTAGTCATTTTGAGTCAACATCTATCAATTCCAGCAGAACAAAGACCATGAGGACTCACACATAAGCTGCAAATGACCTAAGGATTTTGAGAAGCTTTTAAATAATAACATGTTCCATACTTGCTCTCCATTTCTATCCTTCCTGTTTGTACACTCACTGCCAGAAAAACAGGTAGCTGCTCTCAAAGGGGATGGGAATAGTCCAAAACTCACAAAAAATGCCACGGGGAAAATCCACACTGACTTCTTGGCAGACCACACGGCATCTCATGTGTGGCAGGACAGGAAGTAAAGTTGTTGCTTTCTTCAGTTCAGTCTCCCTACTAGCCCAGTTATTTTGTTTGAGACAGGAAAGCAGACACCCACACTTGTCCATACTGAGTTTGCTGCAAGCTGGGCACAGAGCTCTCAGCCCTCCACCTCTGAAGGCACACAGGAAGAAAGTCTGCTCACAACATGCAAGCAGGGCGCCTGCCTCCTGTCCGTGCCATCTCACGTGGCACTGCCACGTTGGGAATGAGGTCAGGCAGTCCAGTGTTTTGCTTTCTCAGGATGCAGGTTTGGAAGGTGTGCTCTATTCCCAGGTAGGAAAGTAGGGAGAAATGATTGCCCGAGCAACTGGAGCTGTTTAAGACATAAAGAGGTGATACCTAGGGGTAGAGATCTTGCCAGCAGTGTCAAGGCTATTGTCACACACCACACTGCACACAGCAGTCAGGATTGTCTTCTCCATGCAGGGAAAGAAGCTGCAGGACACAGGTGGGAAAGGGGAGTAACAAATTACCTGTATGCATCCCCAACATGAGATTTACGGAGATCAAGGGTCCCGCAGGCACACTAAGTATTTAAAGTCTCAGCATAGCCTGTGGATAGCCAGCCCCAGGGGCCAGAACATCCTAAAACAGACCCTCTACAGCTGCTCAGCCAGATCGCTCCCCGGGCTGCACTGTGAACATCAGCTGGACTCAACACTGAGCCAGCAGGACTTAATGCCCCTGCACATGTAGGCTCCTACTCTACAGTCAGTTCTAGACTGAAACCCTGCCCAGGTGTCAGGGTTTCTGTACTCAGACTGCAAATGACTTTCCTGGGCTGGTCTCACCCTCTCATGTATCTGCTGCTGTTGATGGATGAGACTGGCAAAGTTTTCAGGCTCAGGTTCACCAGCTAATGCCTCATCCTTCAGTAAAATGAATATGAGGACAAAAACTTGGCACAGGCAACCAAAGGGTAATAGTCTTTTACGTGAATCTGATTTCTGGACTAAAAGCACCTTTTAGCCTTCTGCATTTTATGATAGCAATATATTTTTCTCTGTGTAACTGACACAAGTGGCAGGCTCTTCAAAACTATTATCAGTAAAGTGCCTTTCTCTTAACACATTAAAATCCTTCCATTTCTAATCCTTGCCTCTTTCATAATTTAATGGTGCCCAAATCAGTGCTTGCAAACAGAAGCAGAAAAGAAACAGAAGCTGACAGTCACCACAGAGAAGCATCAAAAAAGGTGACAGGAGAAATCACCACCATGATCTAGGTAAAGCCCAAAACACAACAGTCACACAAAAGCAACCATTACTTTGGAGTCTGATTGCTGCCATCTGCATTTCTGGACCAAGAGCCTAACATCAGCCATTTCCACACATGTTTCCAGGGAATGGAGTTGCTCACACCCACAAACAGTAGCCACAGCAAAAGGAGAGTAAAGCTCCTTAAATCACAGCTGGCTGATAGGGGTTTACCACAGAAATGGTGTTATCTAATGGCCTTGCTGACGTCAAACAGGAGCAGCAATATGTACTTACAGGCATGTGTCGCCCTCCTGCAGGCAAGCCCTTGGCATCAGTGCTTGAGCATGGCAGTGTGGCCAGAGACTGACCTGGAGGAGACCCAGAAAGGAGGATATGGCCAGTGTGGGCTACAGAGCTCAGTGCAACTTTTCATCACACAATGGATGAACTTATAGTAAGATTTGGGTTTCTTGTGAAAAAAAATCATGCATTTGTGACAATTGCCCTGGAAGCCACCTTCAGCCCTGGAGACTAAGAGCACCAGCCATCTTTATTTCTCTTTTTCTCTGTCTTCTGGTTCTTCAGCTCTCACGAGATTGCTGATCATGAGGGGGAAACCATGACATGAGTCAGGCCTAATTCCTGAGAGACAGCTCAGACTGTGGTGGGACATGAGCTTTTCAGACTGGAAAGTTGCCACCTGAGCAACTTGAGAGCAAGCAGGCTGCTACTGCAAGCCATGTTTTCCAGGACCTGAGGACCACTCTGTTTGGAAGCCCCTCCAAATACTCCTTGCCCTTGGGAAGCTTTCAATATCCATGTGGCACAATCAGTAGTCACCTAGAAAAATCTCCCAGTTCACTCCTGTGACTCTTTGGTAGCTTCCAGGAGGGCAAACTTCATCATCTCATCACAACTGCTGAAGTTTAAAAAAGCTGTTGAGCTGCTTTATCCTTGAACAAATCCAGGAAAAATTGTAATAAACATTGATTATAGTTCTCGTGTGAGGGTCAATGCACCCATGGCATTGTAACCTCATTTACTGATTCAGTGCATGAATAATTCAACTTTTTCATGCAAAATTTGTGAGTTTGAATGCTTCTTGAGCTTTCAAGATACAGTAAGCTTGCTGAGACTTTAACCAAAGCTATACTCATCTGCATTTTTTATTTACCACTTTCACGGCTGCACTAGGATTATCTTCAAGCATTGAAATGCCTTGCAAAGTTATCACAGCTGGCAATCTCAAAATAAATCTTTAGAACAATAAGAGATGTTGATACCATTGGTTCCTGAGTATCTGTCCTAGGGGAATTTTTTTTTTCAAGAGTAGCATAGTCCATAGGGGGTTTTCTGCAAGAGTAGACTAGTCCAGCATCTTTAAAAAAAAAAAAAATAAATAAAAATTGGATTTGCAAGTATTCTCATAGCTGAAAGCTGGCAAGTAAAGCTAAACATAAGTGGCTCTCTCGCTGGAGATCTAAATAGCAAAATACCAGCAGCAAGTCCTTCTCCCATTCAAGCCAAAGAGCCCATTGCCTTAAGTGAGGGTAAGATTTCACCCCACATTTTTTAAACAGCTTTTAAACTGTCAAATGCTGTCTTTCACAGAGCTAATCTGAGTCTCTCTCTCTCTCTCTCTCTCTCTCTCTAAATCTACACATGCACAAATAAACACCTTTGCTTATGCTCTCCCACAGCACCCTTTTAACTTCTGTTCTCAGTGTAAGAGGGAGGAGTCTTGCAAATGTCATTATTTCACTGCAGTACCTCCTATCAAAAGATCCATCTTGAGGAATTAAGTATTTTACTCAATTTTATTTTATTCTATTCTATTCAAGGAGATGCTCTGTGCTGTCAAGAGTTTAAACATACACTTGGTAATCTAAATGGTCGTTTTGGAAGTACCAAGTTTATCATTTCCCCTGCCTCTCAATTTACATCTATATTTCTTTCACATATAAGTGGAAAAAAAACCCAGGAACTGTCAGAGGAGTTTTAAACACCTCCTTTCCCCAGTAGCCATCTCTGCTCTAAACATAATCTACAACATATGTTTACAACCTAATAGCATCACTGTTCCAGTGGAAAACTCCAGATGTTGATGTAAAGTCCTTTCAGGTTTCACAGCACACATGCTGCTACCCTCTCGGATCTGTTCCTCAGCTGATAGCAGAAGGAAGGGGAAGGAGCAGGCACTGCCATCAGTTTCCCCACCAGATGCAGGTTCTGGGTTCTCCAGAGCATGCAGGATCCAATCTGTGTGTTCTACCATCACTGCACAAATGGCAGGAGTGGTCTCAAACTGCTGAGCTCCCTTAGACTTTACACCTGCTGAGGTGTGGTAGAAAGCACATAGAACACAATCCAGACAGACACCAGCAGCCTGCTTAGTCCTTTCAGCTGCACAGAGGAGATGGGGATAATCTATAACAAAGATCAGCCTTATTGACAAAATTCACATTAAGGTTTGGACAAAGGCTGCCTCAAGATCAGGAAGGTGGCTCTTCAGGCTCTGTGCTCCGGTGTGCTTGCTCACAGAGCAGAAACCAAACCTAATGGCTTGAAGAAAGCCATGCTCAGGATTGAGTAAGGTACTGCTGCTCTGTCAGACACACACTGTAGTGCCAGGTGCTGTAGGGATGGAGCAGTGAAAAGCTTTACTGGCACAGAGAGAGAAAGGCTAAATTACTGTTGGGGCATCTGCTTGTTCTTCGCCTTCCTTCCCAGAAGATGCTTTCCTGAAATTGTTACATGCCACAGGGCCATTGCTTCCAGACACTTTCTAAAGAGACTCTGACACTGTATTTCAACACAAAACTGCAGCTGACATCGCTACAGCTCTGTTTGCAAGCTCAGCACAATCGTCTGCTTAATTTTGACTGAAAGAGCTGACTGCTTGGCAACACTGGTAGTGGCAATGTAGAACCTGAACAAGCTGGAAAATAATCTCTCTGTTTCTTAAAAAACATGCTTTGATATTCGTTTGGTTTCTTTCAGGGTCATAATAACAGACTGGAAACAAAAATGATTGCAGGGAGATTTCGGTTCAGTCTCAGAATTGGGTAATCTCAAAATTGTCAACAAGGAGAGTTTCTGCTGTGGGATCCAATTCCCCTCATCCTCCTCTTACATATTACTATATCCATGCCCATAATCTGATTTTATACATGCAATCCTGTCCACCCCTCTGACAGGAAATGCAGACAGACAGCCTTTAAATCACACTTGCATTAAAGTGCCCATGAGCCCAGGCAAAGTGGGATCAGCCCCAGGTCTTTCATTCGCAGTGCTGCTCCATCTGAGCCTTCACTGGGGTGAAGCAGGGACACATTTGGTGGCAGAGAGCCTTATTTCACCCCACATGAAAGCAATGTGTGGGTTGGTGTTATTCGGAAATGCACTGGTCAGGCTTGGCCACCACTTGCCCTTTGCATTGTTGATCTCATTTTCCCACTGAGATGACAAAGTGATATTAGTGAATGCTTGGTACTTAAACATGGACTGCATAAAAGCCTCCTTTAAGTCTTCCACTGGCAATTAAACTCTCTAAGAAGGAAACAAGAGGGGGAAAAAAAAGAGAGAAAATATGTAGGTTAAAATATAATTAGTAGTTAAATTTAACACTGAGCTAATTCTGAGTAGAAGCAAACGAGGTGCCAGACTGCAGGCAGACATGGCCACTTTCTGGAGGCCCACAGCAAGTCCCAATCTGCTGCTCCAGACTGTTTTCCATTGAGCACTACAATGAGATGCAAAAAGAGGCACACAGTAAACCAATTGGTATCTGAAAAACTTGCTAAAAGGGTACACAAATTCTTGACACACAATTACTCCTGAAAAATAAAAAATCAATAGGATTTTTTACTCCCACTCCTTTGGTCTGAAGAAAAATTCAACCTACATATGTTAAAATTAAAAACAAAATTCTACTAATATTTTGTATCAGTTATTCATTAACAATTATGTAACTCTGCCTTTAAACTGCTCATTTCAGTTTTAGAAACCAAAACACATTTTTTCTGCACAGCACTTTTAAGCACTGTACACCTTTAAAGCAATTTTTTTTTAGGGGGGAGGGGGGTAGAGGGGAAGGTGTCTGAACTGTATTTGAGTCTTCATTGCTTCAGTTTAACAGTTTATCAGTTTAACTGCAAATCGAGTTTAACTGCAAATATGTTGATTCCTTCTAATAACTCTATTGCCTCATAGCAGAGCTTAGCACCTCTGGAGCCAGGTCTGATACAAGCACCTGACTTCCTAGGCATGAAAGAGTATTGTTAAAAGCAATGCATTTAGAGGGTTAAAAACCAAAGCCCCAGGTACTAAATTTTCTGCCACTGGATTTTTCAGCTTTTCCCTTTTTTTTTTTTTTTTAATGTTATATATTTTAGGAAGGAGTAACAGACTCACAGGAGCTGGCCTGCAGAAAGCCTCAGCCTGGTAGTGGGTAGGGTTTGGGGTGCACAGAGTTTCCAGGGCTGGGACAAGACAAAGGAAACATTTTCTTTTCCTCATCCATGAAAGACATTTAATCTGAAAGCCACTGAGGTACAAAATGAAATCTTGCAGTTCCCCTCTATTCTGGCTTACTTTTCAGGTGAAACTGCAATTTTCCTGAGTGTCATGAACGCTGCGTTGCAAAAAGTTATTAATAAATAATAACTTGAGTATGTATACAAGATCATTATTTAATCTTTCAGTAATCTTTTCCCATGCATAATTTATTAAATGTTTTATTTATTGCTCATATTTATTAAAAATTGATTCTATTTCTTCTACCTAATGTCAATTTCCAGATGCAACAAATAATTAATATTTAATAAATTGAAAGATGCATGGAAAGAAATATTAAAAAATAGAAGTGCTCATTCCATATGTCTCCACACAGACATGCCTCTCACTACATGGTAAGCAACACCCTCCTTTCTTTGCAGTCTGGGGTTGCACTTTAATTTACAATTTGGGGAGTAGTGACAATAAAAAGTTTGAAGCTCCAGAGTCAAAACTCACCATCCTCCTGCTGCAAGAAGCCTGTGAGTTTGGGTTCAAACCAAAGACATACTCTGAAACTTAACACTCATTTCTAAGCCATCAGACTCTGCTTTCAAGATGTTTGCTACAGCCCCAAAAGTCAGAAGCAAGAAATAAATAATAAACTCCGAACAAATAATATGGATGGAAAACTTCCTAAAACCCTGAAGATATGATGCAATACATCATAAGGTGATTCAAAACATTCATTCCAAACACTTCCTAGCATTTGCACATGGAAAAACATAATTCTTAGATTTGTTCCCAGCACCACTGGGATCCAGGGACACCCAGCAGATGTCCTGGGGCACACTCCCCTGCACACCCATCCAGCCCAAACTCCTCTTTAGCTTTTACCTGTTCCCCAGGCATTAAGCTGGCAGCACATCCGTCCTTGCTCTGCCCCAGCTGGAGCAGCTGGGACCAGGGGGCAGCTTCTTGGCTAAGCCTGTGCCTGGGCTCGTCAAGAAGTCCAGTTTACAAAACCAGAAAAGTTGTCATCTGCTCTGAGGTCTCCAGACATGCGTGCAGTACTAAACAAAGCTAGGACACTGAGAAATTGGAAACAATTAAAAGCAAAAATCAAATAGTAATGACTTGGCTGTCTGGAAGGAATTGAGGAATGATTCAAGCAATTAAATCTGGATAACTTGGCTAAGAGATAACTGCAGACAAGAGAAGCACTTCCATAAACTTGAAAAGCTTAATCACCATCTGAGGGGTGAGGGCACGTGCAGAGTCAGAGCCAGCACAGAAACGATGCTGGGAGATGCAGGGGCATGAGCAGGGGAGCTTTAAACCTGGCCAAGGCTGGGGAACCAAAACTCTCATAGCAGAGAAAATGGAGGTGTCTGGGCAGGAGGAAATCAGTGAGACAACAGCTCATTGGCAAAGCAGACAGAACAGAATCGCAGGTCACATCCCCAAAAAGCAGTCATGACCTGCTAGGGGAAAGGCAGGGACAGGGAGAACCATAACCAGTGAGCTCTGCTCCTCATGCCAGCAGCTGGCTGGTGTTATTCACTGCTCTGCTCTGTTGGAGATTCAGCCCCAAGGGCTTAAATTATGGTAAAATTGACAGTGGCTCTTTCTGAGTCTGGTGCTTCCTCTCACCCCTCCCTGCTGTCCACACACCCCACACAGATGTAGAAATTAGGTTGCAGGTGTTGAGAGCTGGGAAATTAAATGTGACTGCTGGATAAAACTCTGCAAGTGACAATCCAATGAGTTCATTTTAATCCTCTTGAACTGCTAAACACACTGACTGCCTGGGCTAGTGCACAGCTCTGTCTGACAGAGCCAGGGACAGCCCCTTCTGAGGGACGCCTGCTGCCAGCTTTGATACGTGCTTTGTTCTTCTGATCTGTAAACTGACCTAGCTAAAAAGCAGTGTTTACGGCTATTAGAACACATACAAACCCTTTTAGAGTGGTATGGATGCACTCACCTTATGGACTAAATATGTTTTGCATGAGTTTCTGACTGCTTATGGCCATAGCACCTGAGGACCTGCTGCATGGAGCACTGCCACAGTGCTCCTCCACATTGGCTCCCCTCCCAACCAGCCCAAATCTGTCCCCCTTTCAGCCAAGCTGTTTGCAGGTATCTGCCTTTTCCCTGGGTTGTTTGGGCTTTTAAAACTATCCAGCACAGCCCCACTGCCTCTTGCTCCTTAGCTGAGGGAAATGTTGACCCTTTTTCCGAAGGTGCCAAAAGTACTATTCACAATTTAGCACTTTTCCCAAGACTACAGAATGAAGATTCTTCATCAATCCTGCCTCAATATTAGAAAAAAAAATCTGTACATGTGCCCACCAACACTGTAAAAGCCAACAGCGTAAACAAAGACGAGCTTGAATGGGCTCAGCATCCTGCTCCAGGAATTCAGGATATGACGCAACACAATTCCTAGCTCAGGTACCAGTTCTGATCCTGTAATGTCTTTAGGACGACTAATTAGGGGCATCATAACTAATTAGGGGCTGAAAGAAACAAGCAAGCCCCAATTATTAAGGTTACAAATTCCTGCCAATAGTTGATGGTAACGCCTTGCACTCTAACACAGGAGAGCTGAGCTAATCTAGGTGAGCACCATATCCTGTTCTTTGTCCATCAGTGCTGCTCCTCAAAACCTCATGGCAAATCTTACAGCAACTGGTTTGAAAGGTTCCATTCTAGACTAATGATATTGTGGCTTTGTTGTTGCTTTCTCTTTTATGCCCCCCCCCAAAAAAAAAATTCAAAACCCTAACAGAAAAATGTCACCAAGTTTAATATAAAGGGTGAGAAGACAAAACAGACAAGACGCATTGTTCATTTCATTATTTCTTCCAAACAAACTCTTGCTGTTTTAGTAAGCAATCTCAATTATCTACCATCCCAGGTGACTAGAGTTTACAGAAGATCAGTTTTATTTTCTAACAACCATGGGAAACATCTCAATTAACCAAGAGTCTGAGAACCTTTTCCCATTGCTCCCTCACTTTTAAGGCTCCCTGCATGTCCCAGGTAGGTAATTTTCTGTCCAAAATAGTAACTCAGTCCACAAAAAATAGTAAGTCCAAACTTCACCCTGGCCACCTTCTTTGGAGTCTACCAACTCACTCTTTTTACTGTTTTAATGCAAAACCACAGAAAAAAAAATTACTTTCTCATGATCCCACCTTACTGTTGCCTGATGTCCATCACACACAAAAAAACTCCAGCTCTCGGGGCTGAAGTCTCCAGTATTTACTAACGCATTGGCTCTCAGAGTGGGAATTTTCCTATGGAAAGTATTTTGAAAAGAGCTCCCCCACCCAGTATTCCTTGATACAGTGTGCAGGCGTTTCCAGGGCAATATGTGACATCTGCTCCGCTGCAGTTCAAATCCATCCAGATTAAGGCAATAACGCAGAAAGCAGCCAAGTGGGAGATCAATAATGTGTTATAATTTTGTAAGTCTCTGTCTCACTTATCAGTGCAAGCAAAGTATATGCTTTATAAGATGGATATTTAGAATTACACTACATGTGTCGGGGTCAGAGTTCCTCCTGCTCCTGGAGGTTTTGCCACCTGGGCTTGGGTGGTTGGTGGCCTCAGTTAAAGCTTGGGTCAGGAACACTCATCTTATCTGGAGCTGTCCTTGAGCTGAGGTCCTGTCCTCAGTCTCTGCCTGAGCTACAGCACAGCTTTGCTGTGACCATGCCCATGCTGGATGCTGATTCCGGCCCAGCCTCAGCCCATCCCCACCTCCATGGAGACACTCCACGCCCTGGGCTGGGCCTGCCAGAAAAGGTATGAGTTGAAACTTGTGACTATTAGTTAAAAACCTCTGACAAAAAGATATGGGGTGTGGGTGGGGTTTTTTGGAAGGGGATGGTGGTGTGTAGAATGGAGACACTTCAGCTTAATCATTTAATTTTATCTGAATTACTACATTCCACAAAGAAATGGTTTTGACAGACATTTTTTTCCAGTTGTCATTATAAACAATGTCTAGGTGCATTCACAGTAGCATTTTGATTCAAATTAAGAGCTTGTTTTCGAAGCAAAACCTCCTGATGATGACCCCTACTTAACCATGCATTGATTTCTGTCACTGAGTGAGAGTGAATCATGCAAATCAGTCTCTTTCTGGATGAAGCTAAAGCCAAAGGTGGGCTACAACTGCTAGTAGCTCTCCAATCTGTGAGAACAGGCTGAAGCTAGACTGAAGTGTCCTTGAAATGTCCGTAGTGTGAACTTTGGGTCCTCAGCTTTGGGTTCATCCAAAAACATTTGGTTAATGGAACCTCAAAATAACTTTTCAAACAATGTATAAACTATCCAGGCATGTTGGATTTATATGTCATTTGGATAAGCAAATACTACCTGTAGAGAACTTGCACTATCTGAATACTCAGTTGTCTGATACAAAGAGTAAAAATAATTTCTCTGTAGCTATACTAATTTTTTCAATTCATTGATTCTTTTTTTTCCCTGAACATTTTATCTCAGCATGTTGAGGCTGCCTGTATCTTGTTAGATTTGACCCAGTGGTGATTCCTTGCATCACGTATTTCACATTTGTGGTGTGTACATGAAAAGCGTCACAAAATGAAAATTTACTGAAATAACAGATGGCACCATAACTGAATGTCTGTAAAAACTGAATCATTTACTTTGCATCAGAGGAAATAATTTGTGTAAGAAAACTTGGTCTAAATGAGACTGAAAATAATTACACGAATAGAACAATTTAGACGTTCTTTAAAAATGCAACACAAGGGAGTCAATGTGATGATTAATGCAGGCATTAGAACCTTGAAGCTAATAGCTGTGGGTTCCACAACCACCTACAGACTGCTTCCCAAATGGTGCATCTAAATGTCATGTAAAGGTGCACAGGGTGCCTGGGGCAAGGTGTGATGTGAAAGGAAGTAAATGTATTAAAACTTGTCACAAAATTTGAAGAAAACAGTAGCTCCTGCCACACTCACCATCTTATACAAAGCACAAACATAAGCGCCCTTCCAACAGGAGCAGGAAGATACTGGAAAGTCAGCACTGACTCCGTAGCAGCTGCTCATGAAACCTCATCTCACTGCAGCGAACAGCACTTCAGGCAGTCTGTCCTCCCCTGTCCTGTGCAGGTGATCTCTTGGGAACTGTCCTCGTGAGCTCCTGAAGCAGCAGAGGGTTTGAGCTGTCACAGGACTGTCCAGCACACCCTCAACAACACGAGCAATTAAAAGGTAAAAGCACTCTGACATTTAATACTTGGTACAATCACTGAATTCTAAGCAGACACACAATAAAGATTAAGATAAAAGACAGTCAGGAAGCAAGGCATGAAGAGCAGACAGATATTAAAGATAAAAATACAGCATCACTTCCCTCACCTTTTCAGTCAGAGAATCATTTTGTCTCAGAAGTGATTTGATTCTGCATCACATGGTTTGTGGTTTGATATTCGTTTTTTTTTTTTTTTCACTAGTCGAATTTCAGCCCTGGAAAAATATAATTGGCCAGAGCTCTGCTTCTGTGCTTGAAACTTCAATTCAATAACCTCTCTCCTATTGTATTCCACAGAGATCCAGAAGTAATGTGTGCTCAGGATATGAGAAGAGTGATTCTCTGGGAGAACTTGAGCTCAATTCCTTTATTTCATTTCAATAAACCGAAGTTGACTTTTAAATTGGCAGGTTTGTCAAAGGTGATTTTTTATCACAATTAAAAGTTAAGACATGCAGTGGTCTTATCAAAAGAAAAAAATAGATTTTTTTTCCCACATTTCTATGCAAGTATCAGTCAGGAAAGGCTGAGTAGAGGGAATACAATGAAAAATATTTTCACAAATACTCACAATGATTAGAAAAAATGAATTTGTTCCAGCTGTGTTTGCTTCTCTCAAATAGGCATATAATTCTGTTATGGTCACACACATTCTCACGAAAAGAAAACTTTGGAAACTCATGAGGATTCACAGAAAGCAAAGTTTCCACAGAGGAGGAAATCAGCCAGACAGGAGTCAGACTGCACTGGTCACAACCAGCACTGCAAACATACACAACTACTCATGGGAATATTGGAGAGAGTTATAGTAGCACCTTGTGCAAGATTTCAAACATGTCCAACTCTGCCTTGGACAAGCACTGGGTCAAACACAGCAAGTGTCAAGAAATGTCACTTTTTATGATTATTTAATACTGTGTTTGTTTTACTTGAAGGACCCCAGCCTGAGAGGGTTCTAGTTGTTTCATTTACATCGGGCTTTAATCTTCATATTTATTAAAATCTTACATAGGTTTATATTTATATTTATCCAAATGAGAAACAACCATTTTCTGATCTCCCTAGACACCGCTGCCAGGAATGCTGAGTATTTAAAGCAGCTGATGCACGGGGGAAAAACCAAAAAAGACAACAGCTACAGATGTAAAGAGGAGGCAGCAGTGGCGTTGTGCCCATATAGCACAGCTGTAATTTCAGCCCCTGCCTGACCCACAGCCCACCCTGCCCTAACACAGATAAGCTGATACTGCTATAGCTGCAGCTGTGACAGAGTAAAACAGACACAACAAAGCCTGGTGGTAAATACCCCGAGCAAGGTGTCGCAGCAAGTCAGATCAGCTGGGAAGTCACACGGTTTAAAAATCTAGTTTTGAGCCAGTCCACCAGCCTGTCCTGCTCAGGAGGTGCACAGACCTTCCTGACACCAATGGCCAAGGGAGGGGACAGGCTTGAGCAGTGGCACCAAGCTGGTTTGCCCTGAGCCAGCCATGAAGCTCTTGTGGCCAGCATGGCTAGCACAGCACACCTTGCAGGGGTTTCATGAGAACAGCTCCCAGTTGCCTGGATAAACATAAACATGGGCAGGTTTATGCAGGTGCTGTGACTCTCAGGACAGCACAGCCTCATGCCAGTGACTCTGGTGCCATGAAAAGCTCACCCATGCAGCCACTGTTGGAAGGTGCCTTGGGCACCAAGGAGCAGTGGCAGGAAAGAGGACGTGTAGTATTCCGAGGGAATGTAAAAGGGCTCACTTCCACCCAGGCAGTTTTCTCTCAATATCATTTTTTGCCAACTGATAGCAGCTGATATCCACGCAACTGGGGGAATCCCTGTGCCATCTGGAGCATTTCTGAATAGCAGTTTCATAAAACATTATGCAACACTTCTACCTTCGTGTGCATATTCCCAGGAGGGGATTGCAGTGGCCTAGGCAAGGAATGTTTGAAATCCTCTCAAACCTTTAAAACTTGATCAGCTCCACCTTGCATTTCACCACCTTCTGTCAGATGGCTCCACTTGGTAGATCTTGGCATCCCACTCTGAGCAATATTTCAAAGTGTAGTTGAGGAACCTTCCCATTCCTCTGCACAAGGAGGTAACATGGATTTCTGTTTCCCTGCGTGGGTTAGACACATTGTGAGTCATAACCAGAGCACACAGCAGCACTACCAGACTCATTGTCCTTCAGAGATGGGGAAGGATGGGGATGGCACTAGCTACCTACTGCTGAAGGAAAAAGGGTAGCTTGGTAATTAATGGAGCACAGATTAGTTTGTGGCCTCCAAGAAAGACAGCCTGGCACGTTGCCTGTGAATAGCTTCTGCAAATACAGAACTTTCTTGTTATTATATATATAAATCTGTTTTATTTTTCCAATGGATTATTTTCAAGTGTTTTGTGAGTAAAATGCATCCATCTCTTCGCTGGCTTTCCACAGAGAAGTGCTCCTCCCCCCGAAGGTCTCCAGCCAGCACAACACCACCACAACTCTAGCAGCATCCCTTTATCCTGCCGCACTCCTGCTCACAGCAGAGGACAGCAGGTGCTGAGCTGATTCCAAATTACAAATATACTTGACCTCTCACTGCAACCTCTCAGTGTGCAGGGACATTAATTGGTGTCTCTCCTCTTTCCAGAGTGGATAGAGGCCAAATGTAATGATATAAACATGAATACATCATCTTTGAGATCTCTCCATCAGAAATGAAATTTCTTGATATTTGCTGGGTGGTAGAGACTGACAGATGGAAAGGTGGATGGATGGAGGGATGGAGGGATGGATAGAGGGATGGATGGATGGATGGATGGATGGATGGATGGATGGATGGATGGATGGATGGATGGATGGAAGAAAAGACCAATGAACACTGAAACTGTGTGGTCTCATTGCCTTTGAAGAGCAGACTGATGTGAGATAGCACACGAGACCATCACAAAACATTTGGTGGCTGAAGTGGTCAGACTGCCATTCTAGCATCAGAAAGGTCAGAAGTTGGTCAATTTTCTTAGAGATGTTGTCTCATAAATCAAAAAAGAGGAAAAGCATCTTCATCTGTGGCCTGTAACAGTCTTTTTGTGAGCTCTTACAACCTTGGTACAGGACAGGATGTCAATCTGATAATGGCAAATCAACTCTCAACATCTCAGTAGCCCTGCCGCT
The DNA here is from genome assembly GCA_036630365.1 of Acanthiza pusilla. Classification (NCBI taxonomy): domain Eukaryota; kingdom Metazoa; phylum Chordata; class Aves; order Passeriformes; family Acanthizidae; genus Acanthiza; species Acanthiza pusilla. The sequence goes on from JAXCHO010000036.1 coordinate 6,487,624, forward strand.
TCATCTTGGTAGGATCATATTCATCCTGAATAGAAGCTCTCTGCAGCTGTTCATCCAAGGTGGACATCCCCGTGGGACACCCTGCAGGCCATCCTCTGGAGCCAGAGGCACCCTGGAGGCACTCCATCACTGCTGAAGCACAGCTGGTTTCTTTAACCTCTCCATTGATTTAGAACTGCTCCAGGCAATAATGATCCTGTTAGCTGCATGCTCTTGCTGTCATTAACAACTCTTCTTTTCATCCTCACAGTCTGTGAGACCTTCTTGTACCTGCATGTCTGCCTCAAAGCAGGTTTGCAATCTGCAGAGCAGGAATTGTTTTACCCTATTTTTTTATTTTTTTTACCAGAAACCACAGCACATGGCAAACCATCCTGTCTGGGTTGCATCAGACATTAGGGCTTCCTCTGCGGCAAAGCCTCTGCACCACAACACGGTGAAGGCTGCTCTGAATGCAGCAGGAAGCTCAGGCTTGTGGAGGTTAGCTGGGGGAAAAGGACCATCTCAGGGCAGGGACCTCTGCACGGCCTGGCGGTGGCTCAGCAAATCTTTCTTGCTCTTCTTTTAAAAGTACATTTCTAAATGTGCTGCCTTGAGGCCAAAGAAATTCCCAGAACAAACATGAATTTTTCAGGAGGATGGAATGTGTCTACTGCTGTTCTCAAAGACAAAAAAGGAGACAAAAAATTGTGATTTTCTGACTTTAAAGAAGATCTTCTTAGTATAAATTTCCAGCAACACATCCAGACAAAACCACACAAAAATACTACATATATAAACATGTACATGTGATTATCACCACCACCGTTTTGACAGAAGCCCATCCTGGTAAACCATCTTCATATTCCTCTGCTGTCAATCATTAATCTTAACCACTTGAGCTGGAAGTAAAGCACTTTCTCTCCCAAGAACACACTAACTGACAAAGGGGAGAGAAAAACCAAGCAAAATTTGCTTTGATTGTTGGTGAAAGCCCTGGTAATGCGCTGTTCTTGCTCCCTTTTCATGCTCAGTACCTGGAATGGCTGCAGAGTCATTACCAGGCTGTTGGGCAGGGCTGGGGAGAGGAAATTTATGTATGGCACCCTTAGGGCTAATTGCATGTGCCACCGTTCAGGTGAATAGAAAACTCATACACTTGGCCTGAACCCAAGGTGACAGCCTTATCCCACGTGTCACATAAATATTATTAAGAAAACAATTATTTTTTTCCTCAGTTACTGAGCATTAAATCCTAACTAACATGCTGCTGAACTGAGAAATGCTCTGTTTCCAGCAGTGGATCAGTCCCCACTGATGATTCAGGCTCCTGATTTTGTGTCCTTCAAACCACCTTCCCTCTCCACACAGGGTGCCCAGCCAGTGCAGCATCAGTGCCCATATTAGCAACCAGGATGGTGCAGAAAATTCAGCCCCCATGGTTTGTGGGAGGCACAGGAGTGAGGTTAGGATGGGACAGAGTGTTCTGAAGCAGCTGCCGACCAACACAGTCATTCTCTCTCTGTACTCATCTATACGCCCATGTACATACACTCAGAATATTTCCACTCTGATATGAAAGCCTATGAACAGAATCGATGCATTTCATCAGCTGTTCCTAAAGGCTGAAGCCTTAGCAGGCTGTGCACTTCTAATGGAGGTCAAGACATTAGCAATTTTTTGTGATAATACGGAAAAAATAAGTAATCCTCTGCTACATGGCTTTCTGGAAAAGAAGTCTGATCTCTTCTCCTTCTAGATCCTTCCATTTTGTAATGCTGCACAAGAGGGGCTCCAGCCATTTGGAGGTGGATATAACCAAATAAAATAACTGATACTCTAATCTTATTATTGCCATACATTGTTAACATTTCTCTTCTACCATCAGTTCACACATATCCAGGGAATGAATCCATTCTTTTAGCTGATTTGCCACTAACCAATTAAAATACCAAACCCAGAAGGATCAAATGCCCTCACATTCTCGCATCTGCAAAGAAAGCATTTGAGTAGTCAAACTTGCACTTAGCATTTCAGAAAACCTGTTTGGAGCAGAATTCAGAGAAGCCTCCAATCTACCCCAACACCCTAAACTCTACTGCTGGCAGAAGTTAGAAAAATTCCACATCTGGGGTTGAACTATTGGGGTTGGACTATTTTCATGCATCAAGAAAATAGTCCAAACAATTATGACTGAACAACATTTTATCTGGCAATTTCTTTTTTTTCTGACTGGAAGTTCTCAGCTGCCAGTACAAGGGTAAATTCTCCTCGCTTCAAGCAGGTAAATATTTTCTTGCAACAGTGCCATGAAAAACAGGCCCACTGTGAGTCATTTTATCTCAGGCAATTTTTCATAATTGGACTGCATGGAGCATATTCCTCTTGTTATTGGTGTGATATCAGATAATAAAATAAATAATTTGCCACTTTTGTAAGCAGAAGGGAAACAAAACAGATTTATAGCATTGGGATTTGGAAATGCTTGTTACTTGCTTGTTTCCCATTTTGTGTCTTCTCAAGAGGTTAAATAAAAACATCAGTGTCTGTCTGCAAAGAGTTACAGGCAAAACAACAGTGTGTATTAAATTGAGACTTCAGAGGGGAATTTCAATCAGTATATTATCAGGATGTTCTGACAAAGTTTAAAATCTCTAGAGATAAAAACAGTTACTAGAACTCATACAGCTGTTTGATGCTGATCTGTGATTGCTCTTACAGGCAAAAAGCAAAAAACAGAAAAAATGGTTGAAAATTTTAGTGGAAATTAAGGAACATGAAAGAGAGGAAGGAAAGAAGAGAAAGGTGCAAGAAGCAGAGAATAACATAATAAGCACCAGTGATGTAAACCTAAAAGAAAATGCCTTAAAGTAAGAAAGCAGGCACATATATTTCATACTGAGTGATGAAACCTGAGAGTGTATTACTGTAAATTCTCCATTTTGTGATGTCCTCTCTAGAACCATGTGTCTCAGTCAAACACAGGTGTGAGTTGGGTTCAGAGCACGAGTAATGGATTCAACTTGAGTATGTGCTCTAAAAGGATAAAATAGAAATAAAAGTAAGGACAAGTTCAAACATACAGAGACCCCTTCATCTGCAAAGCCTCAGCAAGTCAGAGTCCCTGAAGGCAAAGGATGAAGTGCTGAGGGAAAGGAAAGCAGAGCTGGCTGTAGGGTAGATACAGGGTCAGGTAAGGCAGTGCCAGATGCCCATGGAGGGACTGCCCCACCAGTGCCAAAGCAGGAGACCCCAAACTCAGGCCTGGGGAGATGCATCTCCTCCTGGCTAGGAGGCTACTGGGAGCACCCCGAGTGGTGCAAGGCACATAGCAGCATTCAGGAAAGGCTCTCTGAAGAAAATAGTGATGATCATGAACAGGCTGAAAGCTGGAAAGCTTTCCAAGCTGTGGCATTACCAAGGGAAGCAGCCCATAGGGCTGCTCAGGACCTGCCCTGGGGGTCCAAGACCTCCCATATTTCCACCCCTTCTCCAGGGTCACCCAGACCTAAGCCCAGACCAACCCTGGGGGCTACAGAGAGCTCCTGTCCCCTGCAAGCTCTGTTCCTTCCCTCTTTCCTCTCCTCTCACCCGTTCTGTGCTAAAAGGAGAGCACAAGGTGAGGTAGACGATCAGCCCTTATTTTTTGTCTCCTCCTCTAGGATATTATTTCTTTCCACGTGCTGTATAGGAGGCATAGATAGAATCACATGCCTTGCCTGGCCATCAGCAGCTGGATGCTCTGGGTAAATGGGGCAATACCCCCCAAAGTGCCACTTGCCTGCTCTGCTTCTCCCAAAAGGTCACTCGAGATGTGTCAAAGCCACCAACTCAGTGCATTTGCTTTCTACAAATTCAATTTCAGTGTTTCACATTGGTCCAGAGATATTAAATGATACTGAGTGTAACAGTGAAATACTTTGCTTATGCTTCACTCTCACTCCAATTCATCTTTCATGTTACTTGACACTTATTTAGAGTAGTATATACTGGTATAGAATTAAATGCTAAAATCTTATGAGTAAAGGAAATTTCTTCTGTGAATTCCTTGATCACTGTGTAAACCCTGGAAAGAACAATAATACTATATTGAATAGTCCCCAAATTAAACACACTGAAGGGAAAAGAAAGTAAGATATCTCACACAGGAAAAGCAATTTGGGTTTTAGTATGCCTCCTAAAATGAAAAAATATTGCATTTTAATACAAGGAATGACTATTACCAAAGAAATCATTACTCAAACAAATCTGAAGTGTTATAAACTACAGGAGGAAATCAGAAAATAAGCAAAATCAGGAAAAATATAATCAGCAACCAAAGTTGAATTCAAAAACACATGACAGCTTCAGCCTTTTCATTGAGTCTACTACACACAAAACAGAAACATATTTGAAAAAAATTGGCATTCAGAGGCACTAAAATTATTCAGTTACTGCCATCGCTCACATGACGTTCCATCACATGAGTCATCTCTGCGAGGAAATGGGCACAAAATGTACTGAGCAGCACACCGAGAAGCCACATGCACAGGACCCAAAGAGAGAGGGAGGTTCTGGGGGGAAAGCAGAGTATGACTTTGGCTGATATCAGCTGTGATAACACCTTTAGCTTGGTTCAAGGGATAGGCCACAGCGAGGAGGTGGAAGTGCTGCAGGCACCTCCCTGGGCAGACCCACTGCAGGTGGGAAGGAGACATGGGAACATCTTCCCAGCTGCTCTGTGTCTATTTTCTAGCACCTTTTGGATAAATGTACCCAATAAATCAAATTGCTGCAGCAACTGGACTCTTACCATGTAGTGGTAAACTGTAAGTGATAAGCAATAAAACAATCTTGCAATAAAACAAGGGAATTTTCCAGGGCTGCTCTGCCCTTTCTGGTACTCACTAAACCACGGCAGAGAAGGGCACTCGTGTATCTCATTTAAGTGCATTTTAGATCCCCCCAAAGCCATAGCTGTCTGCTGAGGATGTTTGGAGAGGACATACCAAGCCTTCAGCATCAAAGCAGAGGCAGGCTGACCCTCCGGAAACTGCTGAGCTGCTGCTGAGCACATTGGCACCTGGAGACCAGGCAGGGCAGCTCACATCACTGCCATGGCTTCTTCAGGGACGTGTTCCCCAGCCTGGCTGTCCAGGTGGGCATCAATCCTCCTTCTGCTCAGGTAGGTCTAAATCTGTGCTGTTTGTTCCACCTGGTCTGGAGTCCCCAACCCTCTGGGCATGCCCTCCACTGCACATGAGGACCCTCTAGCCTCACTCATTGCCAAGATGGGAATGTGAAACTTCTCCATCTGAAGCTCTTGATTCTGGACCTCCCCAGAAGCAGCACAACCAAAATTGCCCCAAACAGCAGCTGATGCTCCTTCACAGTGGCTCCTTTTCCCTCGTACGGCCCAGCTAATGCCCTTGACCCCTCTTGCACCTCAGAGATGTGTACCCCAAATGCAGAGGTCATCTTGGAGAACAAGAGGCCAAAGGCTTCCTACAGCACCAGGTAACAGAGTTTATCCCATGCAGTCTTCCCTCACTGCTGCAGCTGCTCTGCAGTGTGGTTATGTGGCACAATTCAGTGCAGTTCACGACCTGTTCCTGTCACCATGCATCGCATGCCCTTTGTTGCAGACAGCTGTTATTTATTCTAAGACTGTGTCAGAGTCTTCCTCAGAAAAATCCTCCACAATTTCAAAAGCTGTGATTTTCTTTATGTCCTTTTTTTGTTTCACAGTCATACTGGGAAATTGATTGGGATTTTTCCCCCCTTCACTTTTAGAAGTCAGGATTGCGTTTCACTTGCAAACAAAGCAACTGAATAATCTTACAGTCAACCTCTTCCCTTAAGGGGACATTTTTAACTTTTTCATTCTAAGGATTTTGAAATGAATGTCCTTGATTGGCTAAAAAAAGTACTAATTAGTATTTTGTTATGAATTTCCAGCGCATATCTTTTCAATGGAAGTATTAAAAAGCTTAGTATGCATCTTACCATCTTTGTGGTCATTGGAAAAAATTGCCCTGCCTCATGATGACATAGGGAATCTTGTCAAGGGACAATCCAAACTGTGAAAGCAGTATCTGTACAAAAAGCATTCAGACAAAACCAGTATGGTATCTTCGCTTTAAACAGATCCTGAACAAACAATTTGTACAGGAGTCTAGAAAACAACAAAATTGGAGGAAAGGAACAAGTTCCAAATGAGTGGCTCATTACAGAGGAAAACAGTCAATCACTCTGGTCCTGCAGGTGGAAGTTTGCCTCCATCACCTCCCCAGCAAAACTCCCAAAGAGTGGAAGTGACATACTAACTCTTTTCATGGGAGCTTTTGATTCCCCAGCATGAAAGAACCAAATAAATTTATGAAAGTCAAGGAGTAGTCAACAATGTGGTTTAACTCAGATTTACCTGTAGGGGTGTTCAAAAGTCCAAACAAAAGAGAAAAGAGACCACATGACCTGTCAGCGGTGGGGCACAGCCAGCCTGGCCACAGAAACTGCTGAAGAAGGACCAGCAGATTGTGTCCTGCTCCCTCGTGTCCTTGGCAGGTTCCCTCGAAAGCCAGGCATGGCTCAGCAGGAGGCTGCACTCGCATCCTCTGTCTTGTGATCTCCCAACAGCTGAGCACAGGGAAAGCTATGGATTTCCTAACCACAAAAAGACACGTGTCTGGAATCAGATTCCTTGTGGGTGCCAACAGTAAGATTGAGAGCTAAGCTCTTTTTTGAGTCATTCATCAGCTCAGATGTGAGTTGTCAGCCATTTGAACGTTTTCCACAAAAGCTGCCACACAGTCTGTGCTCTTTATCCATTCTCCAAGTATAGCGGTAGAGATGTGTCAGACCCACTATTTTCATTTATTAAAACTTTCTGCCTAGTTTGACAAACTGAAGGAAAATTCTAGATATAGCTGAGCATTAATTAACCTCCTTGCATTCTCCTAAACCTCCAGTTCAAAGCAGTAAATATTGTAAAACATAAGAGGAATGATTCTCTCATTTAAGATACCCACTGAGGCCCTGTGTCTGACTTTCCCTGCTCTCTAACCCAGGCCACTTCCCTGGTGCTTCAGAGATCACTAAAGCTTCTGTCCAGGGCATCAGTTATATATTCTCCAATTTTTAAAGCAAAAGAGTTAGCTGGAACATAATCAGAGAATGAAGAAGGCTTTTAGGATAGGTCCAGTTCCTCATCATTTTTAGGTATCCTACTCAGGAGAGCGGCACATGGTTTTACAACTCTTTGGAGGGGAAAGGTTGGAGCATTGAAATGCAGGAAGTCCTGTGTGTCATGAGAAGGGTAGCAGCAAATTGGCACTGCTGGGGTAAAGCTGTGGGAACGTGTGCCCTGCTCCCCATGGGAGCCAGGGAGCTTGCCTGAGGCTGTCCCCAGGAGAAATCAGGCCAGCTCGGATCTGCTGCCCGAGCTGCTCTTGGGAGGGCTCCCTGACCCCTTTTGGTCAAATTGCCCCAGGTGAGTCCAGACAGATTAACAGTGAGACCTGAGATTCACCAGCCCAGGCTCCCTACAAAGTCAGCAGAGGGGAAAACATATCTGTAGGGCAGCTCAGGTTCCCAAGGTCCAAGCCTGGGTGTGCCTGCTCTCCCTTTGTCCCACAGAGACTGAGGCAATTGAATTCCTGAGATGGATGGGTTAGGAGGAGGATCACAAGGTGAAGGTGGACACAAGGTTAGACAGGACACAGCTGAGCATAGCTTGGAGGGGCTGGAGACACTGGCCATGGAAGAGGCTGGAAGCTGCTGGTCAGGGTGACTCTGCAGCTGGGGCAGCCTCTGGGGACAACGATGGGGACCTCCCCAAAGGGGACAGTGTGTTCTCGGGCATCAAAATGGGACAATCAGCTGGAACCAGTGGGAATTGTGCTCAAGTACCACAGTGCAGGGATAAAAAATTATAAGCACCATAGAAATCTGCAATGTGTTTATTGTGAGGAAGCTGAAGGCACAGCTCTAATCCCATTCACCATTCCTTTTATACAAGTACATCAGTATTTGCTTTTCACAAACCTGTTATGCAAAGAGTACTAGAGAGATCTTTGAGTCATGTGAGGAGAGTCCAGCTCCTCTAGGACCTGCGGCAACTGAGACATTTTGCATAATTTATACTGTAAAGCATAACTAGAGGGAAAGGAATCCCAGGAGTTAATGGGTTTAACTCCACTAATTTCAATAAATTATAGCACTGACTCCAGGCCTCAGTTCAGCACACAGTATTTTTTAGTGAACTAGATGCAGAAAAAACCCAAGATTTTTCTGTAGTTTTTAGGAAGACAAAGTGTACAGGTTCTGACTTTCAAAGCTACTCCCAGGAAAAAGGCAAGGAGTAAAAATGAGACACTTTAGGCTAAGAAAACAGCAGCAAACTAAAAAGCTCAGAATGGAAATAACCTCCTTTGTCCAATAACTCGTGATTTAGGTATAATATTCTGGCCCTGAAACTAAAGCTGAAGGAGGTTGCAGCTGCATTTTTAATTAGACAGTGAAAAGTAGTAGGAAAAAATAGCATAAGAACAATTTTTTATGGGCACTGTGTGACCTAATAGCTGGTTTTCAACTCTAATATCAATGGTTTTATGCTCTAGTTTCCTTCATCAATTGACTAGGGACTGTTTTTTCAAGTAATTAGGAAACTAGGAACATAGAAATTTTATTTGAGAACCACAGAGAAATGGCATCTATAAGAAAAAAGGTGGGGGTTTTATTCTTACCTAAACTGATTGTAAATTGTTTAAACTGGGCTGATACAGTGGCCATGGCTTTTTTGCTACTGATAGACAGAAGAGAGGAATCAGAGCCCATATGATATTTCCAGACAGCAAGTTACAGACCGAACTTGTAGAAGTGGCAGTTCTTTGTGTTTCCATAGCAACCCAAGCTGCAGTTGTCAGTAATTAAAATTAACTCCATAGTTTTATTGGAATGCCAGGAGCTGCCTTCTCCGAGGATGGAGACAAAACAGAAGCCTCAATATCTGCAAAAATAACAGTTTTCTGTATGCAGTTCTGTCGCTCCACCAGGAGCATTCAGCTACATTGCATCCTAGTCCTTGCTTCTCGCAGTGCTCTTCTGGCATCTGTTTGACCAGCAGTGGAAAATGGTATCTGGAAGATTTTAACCCAACTCCCACAGCAAGCCCAGAGCCTTGCAGGTGCATCCTGCTGCTGACACATGGTTCTCCTGCCTGGGCAGTCCCAGGTATGCCCTCCTGTCTCCCCGGAGTGCAGGAAAACAACGTGGAGAACTGCAGCCTTTCTCTAGATGAGGCTCACCTAGAGCCCACTGAGCCCAGGGCTGGTGAGAAGGTGCATCCTGTGACTCCTAAAAGCTGGACAGAAAAACCCACTGAGACAGCCTTGCCAGGCCCTGACATGGCTTTAGGGTGGCTAATTTCATTCCTGGCCAGCTACCCCTGAGCTGCCATCCCCAAAGCAGTTGTCTCTGCCACAGATCATGTAGCATGGTCAGGGCTGCAGAGAGCAGCAAGCAGTGCTGGTGGCAGGGAGGTGAAAATTGCAGCTCTCCAACCCTCCCAGCCTTCACTCCTGCTAAAAGCTCCCTGGAAAAAGTGCTTGTCACATGGAATATATCTACATCCCAAGTAAGGGAGAGAGGGGGAAAAGCCCAGCACTTAAGCCCCTGATCATCAAGCACTGCTTCAGTCAGGTAATTTCTTGGCTTTGTCCTGAACTTTCCCCAGCAGCTGTCTGCAAAGCAGGGTTTGGACAAGCACGCTGAGACAGTTCACTGCAGGACTTTTCCCCAGTGTGAATATCAGACTGATTTGACAAGACAGCACCGTGTTTGGCTCCCTCTGCCCCACCAGCTCTCCAGCTCTACCCCGGATGGCTCTGCAACCTCACATGTCCTTGTGCTAAACAGCAGCAAAACGCACCACCAGGATCATGTGAAAAACCCACTGCTGTGGTGGGCTGCAGCACTTTATTCATTTTCCTTTAGACAAGAGGAACTGGAAAAACACAGTGAAAATAATAATCATAGTTTTATGCAGGACCCAGGGGAGAGCCAGCGCCAAGTACTGCTAAGTGCAGATGCAGCCAGTCTGCTCTGGAGGGAGCAGAATGGACTTGAACCTGTTTGTTCTCCTTGGCCTCCCACACAAAGATCAGTCCTTGGCTCTCTTCTGTTTAGTACTAGGGATGTATACGTAGAGAGTACTGAAAACCAGTTCTGTATCCAAAAAATTCCTAACTTAATAGAAAAGTAAATTATTGTGCTTCTCAGAGAAAGATTCGATTTTCCAACTGGCTAAGCATAAATTGAAATTCATCTCTTAGGGCCATAGCTTACCAGCAGCTAGTATCTCCAACAAAGTGGATTGTCATTAGTTGTTCAAAAAGTTGTTAGCTAAACCAAAATAAAAGGTTATATTAATAAAAATATTTTCCTAACGTCTACCCTGAAAGGATAGCAGTTAACAGAAAATAAGTACCTGCATTTCATGGTAATAATTCAGATGAGGCAGGAAATTGTAACACCAACGATTTCTATCTTTAGGATGAATAGGAATACAAAGTACATATGTACACACCTGTATCATGAGCTCAGTAATAGCATTAAAACTATATGCACAGAGGTATACGCTGTAAAGGTAATATCCATGATTAGCATGATGTCTCCTATCCAAAAATATCATTGGCAAAACTACACCTTCTGCAATAAAGTCTTAAGAGGCTTCTATGGAAACCACTGACTTCAAGAAAGAAGGCTGGAACTAGAACTCTTTGAGTTTAAAATATTTTTTTAAATAGAGTTTGAAGCAAAGTTTTGTTAGTTTTTGTTTGGGTTTTTTTTTAAAGTTTGCTCATTTCCTTTTATTTAGACAATAAATACATGGAAAATTTTGCTCTTCCTAAGTTTTACCCCAGAAAGCCTCAAAGCACCAGTTCAAGAATCTCTCACAGAGCAGACCAGAAGTGCCCCAGAGCTATGATTCAATAATCCATCCTGCAGATGGAATGACCCAGCCACACTGTGATTATTGTTCAACACTTCCAGCTCCGGTTTCATGCTGAAACAAAACTCTGGTAAAGGCAGAAACCACAATTTCCAGGAATGTCTGTACAAGCAGCATAATGCAGTGATGAGCATACAGGGCATGTGAACAAGAAGGGTCCCTTTGGAAGCAAAGTCATGTTTAGAAGTCTCCATGATTGTTTCTTGCAGAGTGTTATACAGTGCTATCAATTGCCAAAATGCTGCCAGGAGCCAGAATATTTTTCAAAATGAGCTTGTGTTGCTCCGGGGCTGTATTGGCTGTATTGCTGTGCTGCTGCGTTTGACTGCTTCCTTTCCCTCCCACTTGAAACTTGATAAGATCATGGTGGGAAATGGAGCATAAGATGGACAAACAATGCTGTTACTCGGTAAGAAATGCACTCAGGAATAGAGGAAATCCTACATTTCCTTATGAAGATAAGTTTTCAAACAAGACTTTAAGCAAATATTCAGGTTCTAGTCACAAGGGAAGCCTGATGTGAGCCAGGCACGAGCTCCAAACTTTGTGTGCTCTGAAGGGACACTTAAGCCTCTATATAAAAGGTGTCTGACAAGTGCCAAGGCAGAAATCCAAATCCAGACCTCAGGTGCAAAGGACTCAATGCCAATGAGCATTAAACTGAGTCATGCACATGCAAGCTGCCCAGGAACCTCTCTGGCTGCTTCACCGCAGCATCCCGCCCCTGGGGAGGGGCACATGCTTGGGAAGTCCCCCCTAGACTGCTAAATGTGTCCCACATGTGCAGGAGGGATCCCTGCAGCCACCCAAACAGCGTGACACTGCTGCTTGTGCCCCTCAAGCTGCACATGTCTTATGCACTGTGCCACAGGGTTTGTTGCAAGGATGGGGTGAGCTGCAGAGCCAGAAATCTGTGCAAATGTGGCATTGCCCCAAGGGAAAAATTTCCACCCCACGGGAAAAATTTCCACATGGGCAAAGAGGGTACATGCAGGAAAGAAGAACATGTCAGCAAACCCACCCCAGCCCATAGGGCCAAGGGGTCTTCAGGACATCTCATGGTTTTAAAATAAGGAACATGCTCAAGTGTTTTGTTAGAAACATTATGCTACTCACCACGTGAGCAGCAGCACAGCTTTCCCAAAGCAAGCTGTCTGGGAAGCTGGTTGGCTGTCTCTCTGCTTGCGATACAAATTGTTTTTAGGGGACTTTTCACACGTATCACACACCTGCACAGATGTTTGGTGCAGTAGGACACAACGATCTGTGAACTGAGCACCTCAGGAGAGACCAAGCTCATCTCATGCAACCTTAGGTGTAATATTAGACTTCAACAAAACAGCAGTGGAATTCAAACACCTTCATGCAGGTACTCTCATGCCCAACATGCTTTTCTTTCACCTCAGGGAGAGTTACAAGATTCAGAGCCAGGTATTACTGTGCCAATTTTTTCTGACCACACAAAATTCAGGTCAGCAAAAGCCTGCCCAGAAACTGGAAAGCTGACCTTTCTGCATAGCGTGACAGAGGTAGGAAGGAAAAAGGAATCCCAGCTCTCAACAGAGCCACTTGGAGAGCCCAGCACTGCAAATACCTTTTCCACTCATCCTGCACAGCAGGATACCCTTAGCAGCAGCAGCAGCAGCGAGTGTGAGCAGTGCTGGCAGAGGCAGCCAAATGCACCCAAACCTGGCAACTCAACTGTACTGCCTGGCAGAAGTGGAGAGAACGAGATAAAGGCAAGAAAAATTCAAATTAATTAAAGATATGGCTTCAAAACCTCACCATCTGCTCTGAAGGGGTTAAACCTGTCCTCTGTGTCTCTCTGACCTGTCAATAGTGATAAAATTGCCTCCTTTTATCCTGCTTTTTTATATACTGCTACACAGTGGGATTCCAACATGCAGGCATGGCTTCTCTAGGGCTTTATACACTTTGTCATGGTTGGCTGCATTTTTCAGAGCTCTTTCTTTTACCTTCATTAAACTTGAATAAAAAAGGGTCTATTAAAAAATGCAAAGGACCCATTTTTCAAAATCAACCCTAGCCTTCAATTTAAAGGTTAGAGCACTGTTTCTTTCATTTGGTTTAATCCCAACTGCAAAAGAAAGGAAGAAACCCATTTGGAGGGCAACTAGGAACAAAAGTGCCTCAGGACCGAGCAGGACAATCCAACACTGCCTGCCCCATTCACCCTGCTGGGCTCTCCATGGCTAATGGTGGGAGGAGGACATCTTCCCCACAGAGCCATCCAGAGGGTGGCTGAGCACGGAGACAATCTCCCCAGAGGAGTGGGCACAGCCCCGAGCCTGCCAGACGTCAGGAAGCATTTGGACAATGCTCTCAGACACATGGTGTGACTCTGGGGCTTCCCTTTGCAGGGCCAGGAGTTCAACTTTGATTATCATTGTGAGTCTCTTCCAACTCCAGATATTCTTTGATTCTATGATTCAGAACAAGAGACAAACTGTGGAATTCCAGCAGATCTTCTGCAGATGCCTTTCTTTCCCTGGCTGGCATTAGATGCCTGAGTTTAAATCCTTCAATCAGCTGTATAAATATCCACTGATGTGCACTAAACTTTTTCACAGCTGTGATCAGCTCTTAAAAGAGCACTTGGCCATGTCTTCAGGAATTTGGTCAGAGCAATCTGATATCTTCCAACCAGACAAGACAGAAATTTTGGGTCAGGTTTGGATTCACGACTAAGTGCCCATTTTCAAGGTGACCTTGTCTCTCAGGCTTCTAAGTCAAGCTATTTTTAAAAGGTTAGCAAACAATAAAAGCTCCATATTTTAAAGAGCTTAGTGCACAGGGTTAGGCACGAACTGTTGCAAATTGTCAGTGCTCTTCTCACATCAACAGGACAGGCAATGACATTTGACTTGGGCAGCAACCAAGAGATGTACAAAAGCTCAGGCTTTTTGAAGCTTAGAGACACTTGTATAGGTGTCTAAAATGACAGCTTGGGTTTCTGGGGGAGGTGTCCAAGGAGCATAGACAAACAGACAGCAGAGTGGACTCTGCCAGGGAACTACATCTCTGAAGTTGAAAAGATTGTTGTCAGTAAACTTGGTGCCTGCATTTGAGCTCACTGCTTGAAAGAATAACTCTTTCCACCAGGATCCATTGCTGCAAACAAAAATATGACAAGAGTGTGAGTGTAAGGTGTCAAAATCGTCAACACAATGTTTTTAAAGTATCGGCCACCAGAACAGGTGCTTTGTCTAATATTTTCCTTCAAGCAGAGAAGAGCATAGCAGCATTCCCGTCTTGGTATAACATGTAACACAGCAAAAGTCTTCAGGAGTTCTTAAGCATTTTTTTTTGCTGTGAAACATTCAAAGCAAAGGAATCAAAGATCAGGAAATATGTGACACCTGCTCATTCCCAATATCTGATGGAATCTGGGCATTGGTTTGTGTTGTCATTGGCTTCTGGTTGTTTTCTGTTCCAGCCCAGAAAAACAATTTTTTTGACTACTTAGGAGGAGGATTCAGTTCAGATGCTTCAAACCTAAAATCAAATCTGCAGCTGACCCTCCCCAAATTAAAGTCAATATCCTTCATTATTGGAAACGTCGGCCACTGCTCTAAAAACCGTCTGTCATTTAAACCATGCTGTCTTTGTTCAAGCCTTTTGAGTCCACTTTAATTTTCACATCAGAATTCTACAGCCAATATCTTTAGTTAAGCTGAATTTTTAAGGCAGGCAAATGGAGGCAGGAAAGCAAAACATCTTCCTCCAAGCCCATGGGGATACTTGGGCACAGAATTATCCCACCAGCACCAGTGGGGAGCACGTGTGGGGCAACCAAGAATTCCACAGCATGATTCAGCTCTCCCAAGACACAGACCATCCCAGAAAGTGACCATCTCTTTCCATTACCATACAGATAGCCAGAACTGAGAGATGTGCCACTGTTAAGTGCTTAAAACTGGGATCATTGGAGAACTGTAGCAGATCTGAACGCGGCCTGAAGGGACTTTTAAAATGCCACATTATTTAGCAGGCCTGTTCACTTTGCTTTCTGTGACCATTAAATAGGATATATACTCTATTCCAAACGCCAAGGGTTTGTGATTCAGAGGCTTTCATTCATCTCACAGAAACTTTAACTATCCTGCACACCCTGATGAGCTCAAGCGGATACACTTGCTTCAGATCATGCCTCGTGGTCCCCTCACTAACCTATTCTTTGTGCATACAAAATTGCCCTTGCTAGTAATAATGAGCACCAAAGCTTCTCTTCGTGAAGCATCTGGGAATACTTCCCTTCAGCTGCCTTCTGAAAGCTGTATTATGTTGGAGCAATATGTGTAAAGTATTTTATTAGACTCTGTCTAATGAAAAATGATCAAACAATCTTTTTAAATCAAAAAGACCAATGACAGACTAGTCCTGAACAGCAAACTCACCATAGTACATGATGCACTCCCATTGTGGGTTGCATACTGGAAAGATTTTTCCAAAACTAGAGGGGAAAAAGGAAAAAGAAAAGATATCTTCTTATAAATGAGCAATGTATGTTATAAAGTTTCTCCTGTTTGAAGGAAAATTAGAGCTTAGATCTTCCAGCTGCCACTAATTCACTTGTAACAAAGCATGATCAATTACTGCTATAAACAAAGCACATTCCAAA
This sequence comes from Acanthiza pusilla, assembly GCA_036630365.1. Taxonomy (NCBI): domain Eukaryota; kingdom Metazoa; phylum Chordata; class Aves; order Passeriformes; family Acanthizidae; genus Acanthiza; species Acanthiza pusilla. The sequence goes on from JAXCHO010000036.1 coordinate 6,503,235, forward strand.
ACAATTGAGGCTGAGGCAATAAAACCACCCGTTAGAACAGACATGTTGGACAGGCTCCAGTCAGTCTCATTTAGGTGAGTAATTTAACCAAAGCTCCACTGCAATTTTAGGCATCTGGCCTGGGAGAGGAGGGGAAAGAAGACAATTCAGGAAGGCTGATATACCTCCCTGGAGTTTTCTTCTGGAACTAGTGGAGAAGAGTGAGGGCTGCTGAAGATATGGGGGAAATGCAGGAGGACATGAAGGCACTGTTCTGCCCCATCAGAGCCCTGCAGGCTGACAGAGCACCCAGGAGGTGCCAGAGCCAGGAGGGTGGCCAACACACAGCCTCAACAGGACTCAGTTCCATGTCACCTGCTCTGGGCTAGAGGAGGCCACCTCCCTTCACATGGGGGAGTCTGCAAGGGCAGACGGCTAACGCCACACACTGCACATGGCCTGAGTTTTTCTCCGTCAAATTGTCACTGTGGTTCCCTTGGCACAGTCTTAGGGGCTCATAATTTTCTCAGACAGCACCCAGGCATGGCCAGGGGATGGCATGGGCCATGTCAGGGTGCAGCCCTCACAGCTTGGAGAGTAAGGGAATATAACTCTGTGAATGCAAGCTGTGCTATGCCAGTTGTCTTCAACACAAAAGAGCAGTCTCTGGCCCATCAATTTATTTGCTCAGATGCAGCCACAACCAAAGCAGGCTCTAACAGTCAAGCTCCCTTCCTCCTTGCAGGCGTCCTAAGACCAAGGCTCAAGTAATGTGTTTTCTAGGCTGCCCCTCACCTGGACTCAAGGCACCTGTCCCATGTCTGCAGAGGGAACCAATTTTGTCAGGAGCAGAGTCAAGTGTACATATTCAGGATACTCCAAAGCAGACGGACTCTTATCACGCTCCCACAAACCCACCAAGGCAAGCAGCATGTGCTTATGATGGTGGAAGCAACCACCAGATAACTAGAAACATCCCATGCCCCATGTCACTACCTGGACTACTGTCCTGGGCCTTGGAAAGCAAGTCCTAAGGCAACATGGCACCCCAGAGGGAATTCAGCCAGACAAGGGGACTCATTTGCAAAATAAACTCATAGACACCTGAGCTGAAGAATATGGCATTGATTGGGTATATCACAGCCCTATCTGTAAAAATCAAAAATACAGTAGACTGTTAAAACCAACATTGAGTGGGTGGGGGACCTTCAAACAATGGGATGCTCATTAAGCAAAGGCCACCTGGGCAGTCAGAACTAGAGGATCTGCCAGCTGGGCCAGCTGTGCTCAATCAAATTTTTACATACTGTAGAAGGGGATAAAGTCCCTGTAGTGCACATAAAAAAGATTCTGGGGAAAACAGTCTGAGTTATTTCTATGTCAGGCAATGACAAACCCATCCATGGGATTGCTTTTGCTGAAGGACCTGGGTGCACTTGGTGGGTAATGTGGGAGGATAGGGAAGTCCAGAGTTTGCTTCCAGAGGATCTGGTTCTGTGTGAGAATAGCCAGTAATTTGCATTGTAGGATGTTAATTGCCAGATAGCACTCATGTCACCACTGCTGAGGTGGCTGCATGCAACATCAGGGGTGTTGCAGTAGGAATCATCCAGATTAGTGAAGAACAAACTGATGAAACTGGGCAGAGTGTACAGATAGAACTGGACAAGCACGGCAGTGATGGAATGAGATCTGACTGCAGCAGGCAGCAATCCAACACTACACACCATCTCTCCTGCCCTGACACACTGCTATGACAGATGGAACCCAAAGTCATGACTAAATGAAGTCAATGGACTTGTTAGGGGGATGGAACATAGACTAAGGGAATGATATCTGTGTTTATACATCAAAAGACAGGAGAAGTGATGGTGGTTACTTGGGATCTATTAGAAAGTGTGGGACCTGGCCATGACATAAATGGTATAGAATAAGGGGTGAATATTGTTCTGATTTCAGCCAGGATAGGGTTAATATTATTCCTAGTAGCAGACATAGTGCTGTGTTTTGGATTTAGGATGAGGATAATGTTGATTATTATCAGCGCACTGATATTTTAGTGGTTGCTAAGTGCTGTTTACACTGAGTCTAGGACCTTTCAGCTTCTCACCCCACCCCACCAGTGATTCGGGTGGGGTGCACAAGAAGCTGGGAGGGGACACTGCTGGGACAGCTGACCCAAACTGGCAAGAGGGATACTCCATACCATATGGCTTCATGCTGAGCATATAAACTCGGGGGAAACCTGGCCCAGGGCCCCTGCTCAGGAGCTGGCTAGGCATCTGTTGGTGGCTGGTGAGCCATCGCATTGCACATCACTTGTTTTGTATACTCTAATTCTGGTATCGTTATTATTGTTTCTGTTATTTTCCCTTCTGTTTCTGTACTATTAAACTATCTTTATCTCCACCCATGAGTTGTACTTTTTTCCCCAAGTCTCCCTTCCACTGCAGGGAGGGAGGGGAGAGTGAAAGAGCAGCTGTGTGGTGTTTAGCTGCCTGCTGGGTTACATCATGACACCCAGCAGTCAGGACAGCTGTAAAGAATTGGTGTAGGCACTGTGTCACACAACAAGTGAGGTCCCTGCAGGAATGTCTCAAGTGCTAGACTAACATTAACAGCAGTATCTATCACCACCCTAAATCCAGCTACAGTCCAGCTACACAGCCTCATCTATTTAGGCTGCTCTGGGGGAAGATCAAGTAGCTCTTTGACCAACCCTGGATCACAAAATCCTTTGAGATTATCTGCTCCTGAGAACTGGCACATCTATAGAACCCTGAGCAAATGACAGTAGTCACCCAAGGAGCTTCTCTGCTGGGGACAAAGATGAGCACGGAAAGTTCTGGAAAGCTGATGGACCGGTTTGTCCAAGGCTTGAATGGGGTTCAGAGTGGTGGGATCCACGCCAAGATGGCAGGAGGAGCTCTTCCTTGAATACTACTCAAAGAACAGTCCAAGTAGATATTACTGTACGCAGAGCTGCCACAAAAGCTCCTGATACTGAATATCAACACGTAGCAATGTGAAGGTGCAGGAAATGTGTGAAGCATCTACTGTCCCCACTTCTCCAGATCATCCAGCAATCATCATTTTGGAGAATACTTGGGCTGGGGGCTACGCCTGACTTTTGTGCTTGGTTGACACAATTGACCATATCTACCAGCCATTCTTCTCCTTTTACCACTGCAGTATTTTTTCACAGCTTCTATGATTCAGTCATGTGTATGTGTGAATATTTCTTCCTTTTTCTTGTGTGAAATTCTCTGCTAATACTGTCTTATATTTTGATGACACTCTATTATAAATTTTAGTGAATAATTATTCTTTGTTCGCCTCTTCTAACCATCTGACCTTGCCCCCAGTCACCTCTTCCTTGTCTTGAAAATTTAGTCTATTCAGTTTCCTATTTCTGATTAACTTCCTCTGCAACTTTTCACATTCTACAATCATTGCACAATTTCTTACATAGTTAGATGCTACATAAGTTCTGATTACATTGACCGAAATCTGCTTGCTCCTTGCTTTTGGGCCATATTCACCAGCTAGCTGCAGACACAAGTTTAGATATTAATCTTGTAGCTCCTACTCTTCAGCTCTGCCAGTTCCCAAATAGCATCAGTATTGCTTGTCCTGCTACAGCAGATCAAAATTTTGGGATGTTGGCTTTTTGCTACCCATGCTATTTTTTAAGAATTGTGTTTGAAGAAGAGGAACTATCTGATTTGTGAAAGTCAAATTAATCTAGGACCCACAGCCTGGCTGTCAGTGTCCTTTTGGGGAAAAAATAGACTAAATCAACAGAACATTTTAGTTTAGATGCCATTTATTAAAATGCAACATTCACATTGTCTGCAAATAACAGCCAGATGAAACTCGTTGGAAGATTAAGTTTCAATTACAGCTGACATTTCCAAAACACCATGAGATAGAAAAGCCATTCATACCCCCAAACCCAGACAGTCACCTCATATCTCCTGTTTCTGGTCATCAGCTTTTCAAAGGGTCATCACTGGCAAAATCCACTGAAGAGATACAGTGGCTGACATTTTTGTGCTCCAGCAATCATGGGAGTCATCAACACCGAGTCAGATAAGGAGAGCAATCACACAGCACTCCCAGCAGCCTGTGGGATGCTCTGGTGATCAGCACACAGTCACGTTGTGATTTCAAGGGAGATATTTGATTGTACAGGCAAGTGAGATACCGTCACATGTGTGGGGAGCGAAGAGAAAATGTTCATCAACCAATAGCAGTGGTTTGGGGAAGAAAGGTTTGCCTGGATGTTTGAGTGCTGTTTTTTCACCTCTCACAGACTTCCTATGAGTCTCAGGCAAGCTGTTTATGCCAAGTTTAACAGAGGACTAAGGAAGTCTTAGACAGGGAGGGGTGCCTTTGGTTCTTGTATTTCTGGGCTCCTTCTGGGCTTCCCAGGCTCATGTGAGCAAGGTCCACCCTGCATGGGGATTGAGAGCATCCTTCCGGAGTAACATTTTAGGTGTCTTTGAAGCTATTTTCCAGTGAAATACCTGCAAGTTTCATCTACTCTACTGAATAAAAAAGGAGTTGGGTTGTTCATTCCAAAATGGAGAGATCAGGCAGGTAAACTAAAAGGCCAGCAAATCTCCAGTCATGTCCTGAACTCACGCGGGCTCTCTGAGCATCACCATCCCTGAATTCCCTCGCTGCCTCACTGGAGAGTCTTGGGAGGAATACCTGGGTGGGTTTCACAGCTCATGCCTGCCCTAGCACCCCACACAGCCAGGCTGGGTATGCAACAGCGTGTTTGGAAATGCCATACCAGCTGCAGTGTGGACAGACCTTGAATTGCTCACTTGTGGCTGGGATTGTCTATTGATTACAGCCAATACAATCAATAGCCTCTTGCACAAGAGGGTCTGTCACTAGGGTTGTTAGACGCTAGCAAAATGTCCATTTGGAATAATTCTGGTTATGAAAACAAGCTTTTCCCAGAGGTGTATTCTGAGCATTTCCTGTACCTCTGCAAGCACTTTGGGAAATGTGACCCTTCCAAGGAACAGAGTCCTTCAAATGCAGTCATATGAGTCACAGAAACTCCATCTAAAATTGCCTATAGTGGAGCAGATTTGTGTTAGCCAGAGCATAACTAAAAATAAAGGAATAATCTAATAAAGAAAGCTACAGGAGGAAGACTAGATAACAGGAGTTTTCTTGTAATGTGCCTTCAGCTGGACTAAGCAGCTTTTAATTCCACTGATTTCCACGGTTTTGAGGGACAAGCTGTAGGGTTAGATAAAGGGCTGTTCTTAATCTGACTTACTTGAAGATATAGAGCACACATCTGTCTCATTGCTGCAACAAAATATTTATCTTCATCTTCGGGACAGGAAAATTACAAGATCAATTGAAATAAAAAATCTACGTGTATAATGCTCCTCTCCCCTTTGCCTTGAATAATTATAAATGTTATAAAACTCCAAAGCACTATTTAGTTTTAGCTAAACCATCCCTTGACAAGCAGAAATTTTACAAAAAACTACCTGATACAAGAACAGCAGCTGAACTCCCTCATTTTGGAAAGAGATCTTATTTAAAAAGAGGTCTTTTCACAGATCTAGTCTCTCTCACTTAAGGCTATTTTGTACCAATAATGCTATTTGGACCATCATTAAAATGGACTGACCCCTGCAGCCAACACAGCTACTTAGGCTTCTCATCTTTCAAACACCTGACAAAACCTGGCATTATTGAGATGCATTTCCCAACTACATGAAGTACCTCAAACCATCTTAAGATTTATACATTGCATTAATCTTTTCATTGATGAACATTTCCTGCTGCTTGCTTTTTTCTTGTCTCCCCGATTTCCTCCCTGAGAGCATTTAGCACTAGTCAGATTTCTTTGTCCATAAATGTTGAGTGCTGTTATGTGCATTGCAGGGCTATTACCACCAGCTTTTTCCAAAAGAGAGGCTGATCTACACCCACAGCTGACAGCTCTCCCTCTGGCACCCCCTTTCTGATCATAGTACATCTTCTTTCATCCCAGCAAGCCTTTAAAATAAGGCTTCTGACCCAAGCACCGACAGAGTCATTGGGCACCTCTGCCCCCTTTGAACAGCAAGACCCAGGAGCCTCTCTAATCTGCATCTGATGTCAGGATGAAATACAGACGGGCTCTGAATCAGCCTCCCATGAGCAGACTTCAATGGGAGGAAAATCAGATTGCACGGATGCGTTTCAGCCAAGCTACTGATAGAAACGATTGAGAGATCACGACCTGAGGGCTTGCCGTGACCTGGGCTGGTTTGTATTCTGCACACAGATGCTGCTTCCCAGGAATGCTGGATGCAGTGCAGAGTGCCAGGAGCAGCATTAGTGTGCATCCCTGGAGCTCCAGTGCACCCACTGGGCAGGGAGAATCCAACCCGTGGGGCAGACCATGGAGATGAGCTGGAAGCTCAATGGATACTTTATGCCGGTGTATGGCAGATAAAAATCAATTTACATTTTATTTTCGTGGAGGGCCTTGAAAAACTTAAGTGGTGCTGCTGGGACCCAGTCTGCGCTTTGATGAGCTTCAGCTAGATAAGATGTGAGGTTTATGGTCACTAAACTACCCTGTTTACTTGTGCTGTTTCTTCTGTAAAATCTCCAGAGAGCTTCCTTTAAAAATGTGTTTAAGAACCCATTTCGAAAACAAATATAAACAAAAAAATCTCATTATTGGCAAGGAAGATGATTTACTGGAATAACTAAGATTAGTGGTATCTTAAGCCTTTTCCTCTGATAATTTGAGTGTGAATACACAGAGCATTCATTTGTTTTGCTTTAAATAAATCACTTGCAAATATTCAGAAACAAAATGGTACAGTCATTTCCTACCTTAGGCTGACTCTATTTCTGATACCCCAGTGCTTTCCACTGATACAATAATTCCTTTTATTGCAGAGCCATATGCAGCTTGTTGTGATACCATTAAGGAGCTCACTGAGCTACACAATGGAGTGATTGCCAAGGGACGAGAGATGTGTGACCTCAAACAAAGTGCTCAGCTTTTCTCCAACTGCGAGTCCAAATAGTGCATTTACAATACACAACAAAAGAAATCCGTTTCAAATAAAACCCGTGACTGAAAAAATATTGAGAAAGCTACTGCTAAACACTGTATTCACATGGTACAAATAGCAGGAATCCATTTCAACAGCTGAATGCCAAGCAGTACCTCTATTCTTACAGTCATATTTTTAACTACTTTTAAAAAATATTTGCTCCTTCTCTGCTAAAAAAAAAAAAGATAATTTTAGCTTGATTCTCATTTTTTCCTAAACTGCTTACATGACTTTTTGACTCTTGAAATCAAAATTTTTCCAAACTTTTCAAAATGAAGTCATCATTAGTTTATACAGCACCTTAATTTATACATTGATGCATTCTTCTAACCAGTATCTCACACCTTTCTTTCTCCCCACTCCGTCTTAAATCATGAAAAATAGACAATTTATTTTGGAATCCAGTGCATTACCCGGAAAATAAATCTACATTATTTCACTACATCCTTCCATTAAAGACTGCAATCCTTTCTCCAGAGATGTCAGCATACATACCAAAGAAATTATATCAGCTAGAACTGCCTTATCAATGCACTCAGATTTACTAGTCTAGCCTCCGAACTGCAGCAAACACAGTAATAAATCTTGTCAGGAAGATGTTCATCCTGATTGTTTCCTCGCTCAGATCAGAACACTAAGCATGGCATTATAAATTTTTCATTGGCCGTAGTTAGGGGCGAGCCGTGTGTGGGCACCTCCCGGCTGCCCCGATGGGAAATGAGCAGGAGAGGCTGGTGCTGGCACAGGGATTGCCAGCAAGGGGCATTTCTTTAGCGAGGCTCTGCCAGACACACACAGTGTTATGCAAACAGGAGCCTCGGATACCTCACACTTCTGCTTTGTGCATCCAGCAGAAGCTGTGAGGATCTATAGTTCATTGTCTGCCCATCTGTGGCTCCAAGGAGCTCTGTTTATCACCCAGGAGGGTATTACCTCCTGCACCCCACAGTTCTCTACCTTGTGCTTCATTACAATATTTCTGAATTAAATTCATTCCTGTTCCTTTGCCTTCAGAGCATAAGACTCTGAGCCTCCTCTTCCGCCACAAGGTGCAGTGCCCCAGGACTGAATCTCAGCAAGTGAGCAAGACCAGCTCTCAAACAAGGCAGCATCTTTTCGGAGCAGGGCATAGCCTTGTTTTCCATCCTACTCTCTCCCAAGCCCAGAAGTGCTCACTGGCTGAAAAGAGGTTCAAAAGCCAAAACAGACCAAAGCATATTCTTAGTGTGCCTCTCTCTAAGGGGTGCAGCAACAGAGGAGGGGCCATGATGGGTAGGACAAGTGATCCCTATAGAAAGTGGTGTTTAGGGAGAGCGTGCAAGTCTCACCACTTTCTCTGATCCATTCTGAATGTCCTCTGCTGACGGATCTGGTGAATGGTAGCTCTGTCTTTATCCACTGCCTTCATCACTCCCATGTTAACTCTTCTCCATCCTGCAAAGGGACCACTAAGCTCTATCCTCTCCATTTGTTAAACAGCTTTCCCATTTGTTCCCTTCCCTTTTGCTAACCTTACCAATAATTAACCAGCTTTCACCCAGTACCAGGACTTTCCTCCTGTAAGCAGTGAAGCTGTCCTCTTGAGCAACATCTGATTTTCATCCAAGTATCCACCCAACCAAACACATGCTATACACTGGGTCCCCTCTATCCACATGCTTCCTGAAACCCTTCCAAAACTGCAGCAGGACGGTGGGGCAGGATTCCCTTCCCATGACAACTCCTGCTCAGGAGTTATGGGAATATGACAAGTTCTCAGCTCAAGAACAGTCAGAAAACTTATTACTTATTATGTAGTCCACCACTTTACAGGGGAGTTAAGTTCACTGGTTTATCATCCCCATGAGCCCCTCTACAATCTCTTGGATTTTTGGAAATCACACTGTCAGTTCACCAGTTATTAAGCAAAAAAGCACTTTGTAAAGAGATGTTACAAACTTCGGCCAGCACTATCTAACTCATCTGTTTGAGCTCATATTTCCCATATATTTCCTTCACACTGATTTCAATCCTTTGACCCATGCACCCTGAGGAATGTATCCAGTGTGGGAATGTCTTCAGCAATGCATTCATCAAAGTTCTAATGGGCTGTTCTGCTGGGTCTTACTGTCTGTGAAGTCCCATTTATCAGTAAGGTCCCTTTTATATTTTTTTACCCATTCCTTACCTTTCTTTAGGTGTACTTAAGGAACTTTTTTACTGTAGGTTTGGCTACTTTTTGTGAGGTGTTTACCAAACACCTTTTTCGGCCCTGTTCTTCTGTTTACATTTCAGCTCACATATTTTGTGGGCCTTGCCATTACTTTTATTTAGAAAAATGATTCTGTTTTTCTTGGACACTCATCTTTTTCTACTTTAGAGCCACCCTGACTTTTTGTTGACCATGTTGTGCTTTATCACACTTTTAATTTTTTTATTTGTGGCACGCATTTCACCTGGGCTTCTAGAATTTCAGACTGCTTGGAGGGTGGGGGGTGAGCTTGTTCTGTGCAGCATTTTTTGACTAATTACTGCCTTTTAATTTTGCTCCCTGATTCTGAATGTAACATCGGCACACTGAGTTAATTTGTCCTGCTCTCTCACCACAATATTAAAACTATTAGCAATGTGGTTGCTGCTATAACCACCTCTCCCACTAATGACTCCCAGGTAAGACCCTGTACACCACTGAAGACCAAATCCAGGCTGATGGTCCTCCTTCTGCATTCTAGGACTGATTGTGATGCGAACCCATCACTCATCACCATTGCCTCATGTGGGCTCTTTTCAGGTGTCCCACATTAGCAGAAACAACAAAAATCATTAACAGAAAAGGAAAAATGGGAAACACACATTATTTCCTTCATTGGTTTGACTGATGCACCACATCTTCTTTGTTGACTGTTAGATTACAGAACTATACATCACAATGTCAGTTCATTAAAAAAAAATTTAAAATAGCAAATATTCCCTCCAAAAATCTAAATACTCTCACGTGGGCATGCACTGGACATGTTTACATCAGACTCCTATGTCATTCAGCTGAATACATTGTTTACATCCAGAGCTGCCTTTTTCATAGTGAGTGTCCTTGAAAATTTTATCACAATATTTTCCAGTGAAAAATAATTACTTGACTACATATAAATTCCTGCTAAACAAGAGTCTTAGCCAGAAATTTCACGATGGGGAAGAACGTTTTCCCCACCAGCTCTAATGTTTACTTCATCACAGGCAGAGCCATCATTTAAAATTTTTCCCCAAGCCATCGTAAATAATGTCACAATACACTGCCCCATTTTTTAGCTCCAAAAATTCAAGACACACAAGTGGCAGAGGCAGTGGCCTTTGTGAATGCTAAGTTTTGCTCTCTTATAAAGCTTAATTATTGCTAGGTATTCTCAGAAAGATGTAATCACTGTATCATTCAATTACATGACTTTATGGTGATGACTTAGTAGTTCACAATTTACAAGAAGAGCATATGGAAAATACACAGCAGATCAATTAGTTTGAAGTTGCTTTTGATTAAAGCACTGAGGCTGGCATGACATTTCTCAAGCCTTTGAGATTATCTATGTTTCATAAATATTACAACACAAACATTTTCTGACAGATTCTGTTTCAGTTTGGTAATATCTTCCATAAATCTGTGCCCAGAATCCAGTGTGCACCAAGTTCTTGAAATCTGACAGCAAGGACTGGGAAACCAAGAGTTCAGACAGAAGAGAAGAACTGTCAAATTACAGGAAGATCTCCAAACACGGGATAGCTCATGCTTCAAATGATACCATTTATTTCTGCAGCATATTTGGCCCTCATGTTCCTTACAGATGGTGTGGCCACATTTTTAGTTTTTACATGGGCTAAGCTGGTTTCCCTGGTCTTGGATCTCTGCTCTAAAAGAAAATACATAAAATACCATGGTTGAGGAAGTCTGTTAGTATTAAGCAAGTGAAAATGTATTATTTAGTTCGAGATAATGTCACTTAACATCTTAAATAGCTATTTGGTAGAGACAAAGCTGCACTGTACAAAGAATAAATGCATTTTTTGCCGCCTGTTGTATCTCTAATATGTGGAGGACAAATTCAGATTCTGGAAGTAAATGACATTCAAGCAGAAGGAAGGTTATTTTTAAAGAGACTACAATAGACTTACAAGCAGTTCTAAAATACCTATTAGCAGGATGAAAGAAATTAAATTCTTTCTCTCGTAATTCATAGGAAAAAAATCAGATAAACATTTCTGCCAGAATTTCAAATTTTTCCATTCCAAGGAAAAGCAAAGACAAAAATGCCTGTTTTCTTTAAAAGTTCCTATTTTTCTCTCTACCACCTGAATTCAGTCCAGTGCCAGCTGGGGTAAAGGCAGAAGGAGCCAGAAAAACACTTCACAGGTTTTTGGAAAATATAGCACCTTTTTTGCTTTTGTTGTTGTTGTTGTTTTTCTTCAGCATTTGCAATAATTGTGAGGACTTCTGGTCTCAAAGCAGTCTAACCCCCTTGCCTGCAGAATTTTGCTCCTGAGTCCATGGCCCTGGGAGCCACCTTTGGAAGAGGAGCTGCCTCCAGCCAGAGCCAGTTTTGCAGCTCTGGGCACACGGAGACATGTTGGCTGCGATTTTGCTGAGATTTGTGGAGATTTGCAGAAGCTCTCAGGCAAGTCAGGCAGACAGCACGCAAGATGGCAAAAGAGCAAAATTTATTTACAATACTTTCTTTTTATATGCATTAATAGTCTAACAATTATTGGTCGACAGTTTACCACCCCCCCAAGATGATTGGCTGGAGCCCTACAGCATCCAGTACCAAAACAAAGAGATTAGAAAAGCACAAGAATGCAACTTATCTCTATTCTCCACGAGAAAGAAAAGAAAAACTTTAAAACAGTGCATCTACAGAGACATCCTCTCTCCTGGAGCTGGTGAGGAAGGGGATAGAGAGGGAAGGGGAAGTCCTGTCCACCTTATGTTGAGCTGTGGGAGCCTGGCAGGGGCGAGCAGCTGGCCAGCAGCTGGCTGGAGCTCGGGGCTGCCCCAGTTCCCATTCCATCACTCCCTGCACAGGACCTCTAATTAGTTAACTCCGAGTGTGTCAAGGTTAGTGTTGGCTCTAAACCAGGGAAAATAAACCAAGAAATTTGATCATATGCTTTAGCCTTCAGTTCATGGTTGTTACGTGTCAGAGAAAGAAGAAGGTGCTGTCACTTTCAAGAGGAAACACAAGCAATGAATTAATCAGGCTTCTGTCTCACTATCTTGCTGTCACCTGGCATTTATTAATAAAGGACAAATTTGTTGTCGTATGTGATTTTTCCGTGGGGGCTGGCCAACTGCTTGGTGGCAGCTCCAGTTGAAGTTCCCTTCACTTGCCAGCCACATCCCTCATTCCCAGCACTCCTGGGCAGCCACACAAGATTATCTGACGCAGACCTTGACTGCATCAGTGCAGATATGAACATTAGTGACGTGGCCACGCAGCCCCACCAAACACCCAGGCTCTGGGCAGCTCTGGGGCCAGCAAAGGTCCTCACCTGCCAGATGCAGGGCAAGAGGATGCTTTGTGACAATGCTTCTCGGGGAGATGCCACTCAAAGAGGAGCACCAGCGTGTCCAGGCAGCTTGCTGGAAAGAGTCAGGCAGCACCACCATATGAAACCTTGTCATGTGGTGTTGTCTCTACAGACCACAGTTTTGAGCTTTGGGCCAGTCTGAGTGGTTGCTAAGGTGCAAGTTTTCCAAACTAACAAATTGCAGGGCTTTCTTGGTCAAAAGACAGAAGCTACTTCATCACAAGGATCAGTGGGAACTGCCCTGTCCCAACCTGGCTATGAAAAATTCTCTAGTGAGATTCTGCCTGTGTGATAGACAAGTCGACAGTAACACGGACTAGAGTTGACTAGATGATCATTCTAGGTGCCTTCCAACTGAAATAGTTATGCTATTCTGTTCTATTCTATTCTAATCTAATCTATTCTATTATATTCTTTCTGCTTTATCAAGTGATGAAAGGCCTGAAATGCACAACAATACAACCCATCTATTTCTGATTCATTTGACATCCTTAAGAAGTGAAATTGAAGATCTCTATGGAAACAGTGGGATTCATCATAGGAAATTCGTTGGATGGGTCAGTCTTTTCAGGTGGCTCGGTGTTAGACAGATACCAGTTATTTGTTTGTCCACTTTTGTCTGGAGCAGATGGACAAGCTGCCCCAGGAAGAGCAACCACATCATTGTACAGCCTGTCGCTCCCTGGTGCCCCACAAGCCCACATGGCGCAGGTAAAACCAGTCTTCATCAGCTGCTCCAGGTCTGAGCACTCTCCCTGTCTCACTTTCACCTCCTGTTTGGTACCACAAGGGAAAAGCAGCAGGGTCTGCCCCAACAGACAAAGCGCTTCTCCTCTCGTGCCATCAGCAGGTCACTCCTGGAGTGAGGTGACACAACATGGAGCAAGGGGACAGACTCAAACCATATCTATTTGCATGGAGGCACAAGTGGTTTTACCTGCAAGACATTTACTGATGCAGGTTTTTGCGGGCAGGGAGGCAAAGAGAGGTGATGCCCAGAGGACCACACAGCGGAACTGAACTGCCCATGGGCAGAGAAAGTCAGCCCTCAGCTCCCACTGACTTTCACCCTGATTAAGACACATGAATGTCCTTCACACTGCATGAAAGCCTCCTTTTTCCAGTGCACTTAAAAATAACAGTTATTTAGTTTTGCTGAACTGCTCTGAGCTGATTATGCCTTCTTATCAAAAACAGAGGAACGAGCGGTGCATATTTTTATGTATGTGCAGTGCAAAATACCATCAAACAGATGTAGGTGTAGAGATGCTATTTGTGAGATGCACCAGCTGGCTCTGCTGCCCCTCAAATGCAAGGTATCTTGCAGTCTTCATAAAGGTTATGTATGTAACAGAATGAAAGCACAAATGTGATGTCTGAAGGCGAAAGCAGGCATGAAATAGTGGGGTGGATTTTGAAACAGCATCTGAGTTAGGATTTTTAGAGACATGAAAAGGAAGATTAATTGGCTTAAAATATAGTTTAGGTTTTTTAAAAAGAGAAACATGTTATGAGACTTCTCAACATACTATGATGAGATTGGACAAATTTTCAAAACCAGAGATGCTGGAGTTTCAGAACATATCTATGCACATAATTAGGAAAACTCCCTTGCACTGGAGCAGTAATCACAAAAGTACTGAATCCACTGCCCTGTAAAGGCATTTGTGTGTGCACTGGCTTGGTTGACCTGCACACTTGGCAGGTAAGTACAGGAGGCCCATTATTTAAATACCAAAGGCAGTATTTCAACAACACATCTCTTCTTTCAGAGCCTAAGGCTCATTTTCAAAGGTGACCTAAACTTCTCCAAGGCTAACTAAGGCTGAGTTATAATGAGAGTCAAAAGCTGACAATCTGTTTCACCTTTCAAAACCGGACTTGGACACTTTCAAATATCCTCCTCTTAATCGCCATTGGCATGCATTGTTTCTGCTGCTATACTCTGGGCAGAGCGAGGCCTTTGTAAATATATGAGTCAGTCCCATAGTACTGAAAATGTGAGACTTGCCTTCTGCAAGGTAGTAAACCCAAGGGTTGTCTTATGCCCACACATCACACCCTGGATTTCAATGGAAACAGCAGAAGGATGCCAATGTTCCTCCAGTAATGACTCTAGTAAAAGTAGGGCTTAAGAATTAGTGCCTTGATCATCACTATAATTGGTGCATCCTGATACCTTTTGAATGGCTGTGTAAATAACTGCAGGGGAAAAAAAACATCCAAACAAGGAACAACTGCTTCAGTGACACCCTGCCTGGGTGGTGGAACAGCCAGTACTGAAAAATAAAAGATGAGACTGATGATGATCCAAGGCATGTTATAAATGTAGATTGCAACAGTGAGGGGCAGAGAGGGGGGAGTTGAAAGACCACCTCTTGAATAGATGGAAATTGTAAAGTCGATCCACAAAATAAATATTGTGTGCAGCTATACATCTGTCATACGCCAGCTGGAGTGAGAGGAAAATGTGGCATCCAACTCTGAGCTTAATGCTGCAGCCACAGCAGAGCCATCCAGGAGGGGCCTGAGCATCAGACGCTGCAGACGAACAAGAAAACATCAGCAAGGGCAGGTCAGAGCTGTGGAACAAGGGATGCCAGTAATAAGTTCCCAGGAACTTCAAGCAATTTATCTCAGCTCAATGACAGGTTTATTCATCTATAATGTGTTAGAAAGAAAGCAGTGCTTGACTAATAACCAAAATAAATCCTTTGTCTCTTAGGCTTTGCATATACATAACTGCCCTATGCTGCTTTCAGAAAATAACCAAGACAGACATTTTGTCTGGGGAACACACATTTTCTTCCTTGTGGAGGTATGTCAGGCTTCAATTTATCATAATGTAAACAACAGAGAAAAGTCACTGCTTTCAGATAAGGATCTCTCCTCTCTGTCAGGTGGCAATTTAAAAAACATTAAAAACAGGCATGTCTCATCACTAGTGAATATTGGACCAATATGCTGAGGCTCCTTTTAATGGTTTCTTTCTTATTCGCATTTCAAGTTTTACACTTAATCATTTCAATCAAAGCCTTTTTTATTTATCAGACACAAGCAGATGTTCACAACTAATATATCACAGAATCACTAAACAGTTTAGGTTGGCAAACACCTATTGAAATCCTCTCGTCAAACTCTCCAGGTCTAGCAGGGCCAGCTAGAGCAGGCTTCCCAGGACTATCTTCTTGGGGTTTGGATAGCTGCAAGGATGACATCTCCACAACCTCTTTGGGTAGCCATGTGCCAATGTGACCAGCCTCAAAGGAAAGAAGGGTTTTCATGCATTCAAATCAGATTTCCCTTTTTGTTCCTAGTTTGCACCCAGGGCATCTTGTCAAGAAGAGCCTGAGAAGAGAGGAGTGTCTGGCTCACTCTTGTTCACTTCCTCCCATCAGGTATTGACGCCCTCCTTGAGCCTTCTCCTCTCTAGGCTAAACAGCCCCAGCTCTCTCAGACTTCCATCACAGAAGAAATGCTCCTGCCTCTTCATCAGCTTCATTACCCTGTTCTGGACTCAGCCCAGTAAATCCATGTCTTCTTTGTATTGAGGACCCCAGAACTGGACTTGGCACCCCTGGTATGTACTAATCCATGTTGAGCAGAAGGGAAAGGTCCCTTCCCTTTACCTGCTGGCAATATTGCTGCCAGTGCAGCCCAGGAGGCTGCTGGCCTTTGCCACAATGCTGCATTGCTGGGTCAGGGCCAGCCTGCTGATCACCAGGACCCCTCTGCAGGTCCTTCTCTGCAGAGCTGCTTTCCAGCTGGTCAGCCCCCAGCCTGGAGCAGGCATGGGATTGTTCCTCCCCAGGTGCAAGACTTGGCATTTCCTCTTGTGGAGCTTCACAAGGCTCCTCTCTGCTCAGTTCTTCAGCCTGTTGAGGTCTCTCTGGATAGCACCACAACAATCTGGTGTACATTCGCTCTCCTGAAGTCTTTGGAAACCTCTTTCAGTCACCATGGTGGCACTACTGTGCCATATGGAAATTTAAATCTGGACCTGTTTCAATCCTGATACCTGTGGACACACCACACACCTCCCACAGAAAGAAAGAGACAGCTGCCTTTTCAGGAAGTACTGTCTGTCCCACTGCTCAGACAGGGACTGCAATTTATTGTCCTGGCTTGTTAGTTGTGGAAATGTATGGTTTTGATTTGAAATATTTCAAGGTTTGATGTTTCTCCCAAAAGGTGCAATTTTCTGTAGCAACAAAATCTTTTTTTCCCAAACCAACCATATCACAAAAGCTAATCTGATAACAGAGAGATTCTACACAGCAGGAAAGCTCTGAGATCAGAAGGAAAATACATCAATACCAGTGGGGCCACCAGCAATGACTAAACTGCATTTATTGTTTTATTCTTCACTCCCTCAATGCCAAGAGGCAGCCAGCAGGCTATTCTGACTCCATACAATGTTTTCTTCTGTGTTGTGCTCAGTCAAACTACCAAAATCCCATTCAGTCACTCTGATACTGCCACTCGTCCCAGACAAGGGTTGAGTGACACTTTTTGACTGGTGGCAGCCAAGAAGACACAGGCTGTCCCCCCATCCATCAGGCTCTGGGGGCAGGGAGAGACATGGGCAATTCTCTGCCATGGGGCAAAAAGCAAAGATCTACAAGAGCAGTCATAAATTATGCTTGTCACCACTTTCCTACTCTATGGAAAAGGCACGCAGACCTTCCAAAAAGCACTTTTAATATATGCATTATTAATAGAAAGCTAGAGCACAGTAATAGCACTTTCTGCTACAACTGCTGTCTGCAGAGGGATGAAAGAAGGCCACCAGAGAACCACTAGCTCTGGATGAGAGGCATGAGTGATTATTATAAACTCATGAATAATTCTGGTTTACATTTGAAAATTGCACTTGTACACACTCCTTTCCCAACACAGACTTTTCAAAATGCACAGACTCCCTCAGAATCCATGTTCAGATTATTTTGCCATTTCTTTTATTTAAAAGATATGTAGACAGGTACTTAGTGACATGGTTTGTTAGTGGAGTTAGCAGTGTTAGGTTTTTGATAGGATTGAGTCTTTTCCAACCTAAATAATTCTAAAATCAAAGTGAAAAAGGTAACCTTTCCATACAGCAGCACACCTAAATCTTCTGCCTATATAAACCTGCAACGATAAAATCACAAGAAAGTTTCTTTCCTGAATCTGAGTGCTTCCAGACGAACCCAAGAAGAGCAGGGCACAGATGTACTGAAAAGATAAGGGAATTTTCTTTACATTATTTCTACTTGTTATTTCAGTGATGGTTTAATCCACAGGAGTTTAAAGAAGAGCTTTTATCATACCTCAGAAAATTCCCAGATCGCAAAGCCAGCACTCTGAAATAGCAGTTTTACTTAAGTGCTGTGTTTCACCAAGGAAAAGCTGACCAAAAGCAGAGATGACAGTAGCAAGGGAAGAGCTGCAGGAGCTGATCATCCATCTCAGCAAGCCCTGCCTGTGCTGGGAAGCTGAGGCACAGAGAGGGCCGGAGAGCTGCCCCATACAAAGCTGGAAACAGCTCCTGCTTTTGGCTCACACATACTCAGGACCATCACTTCTTCCAGACCAGGCTTTCTCCGTACAGACTCACCTTGCACGACAGCTTTCAGCTCTTTGCTCTGCTCTGCATCGCCTGTTGCTTCTGTCTGTGGAGAGAGAACCACAAAGGCTGTCATAACACACAATCACATCGCTGGTTTGGGTGTGATTTACCAGAAACCAGGACATTCCCCCTCCCTCCTGCACCACTAATTCATGTTTCCACCATCTAGTTGCATGGGCAGGGTGCTGCAGGATGAAAGCTGAATTTAAGCTGTGATTGACACTTCTTGGGAGTATCCCCCAGAGAAACTCTGCCTGAATCTGACTGTAGAAGAGCAAAGATTTTTGACTCACCAAGATCAAGGCTGTTCAAGGGAGCTCATGGCTTGTGCCATTTGACTCAAATAATCATTTGACTATTTTTGGTTTTGGGTCACTAACTGAAAGAGCTGAAAAATCACCCCGTTCCCAAACCAACATCTGTGCATGAGCCTTTCAGTCAAAGTGAATTGGCAAAAACCTATTCTGATTTGAATTTTTAGGTCAGGCTGTACCAGAACTTCATAAACTGCTCACACGTGCTGAATTTTTTATAGTGGTATTTTCAAGAGAATGGTCATTAGGTTGAACAGTGTTTATTCTCGCAGATACTACTGTTTCCATGGCATGCAAGGGAGGAGAAACTTTTTTTTTAAGTATAAGGGAGATAAGGTCATTGTAACAACAATCCCCCATCTGCTCATCACACGGCCCCTTCCTCCCCTCATCACTCACATTCAGAACATCCCCCACTGTATTAGCAATTCTCAGTTTCTGGGAGGCATTTTCTTTGCAGAAGAATATTTATCTATTTATTGACCCATTCAAAGCTTCAGGCACGTACAAAGCTTAGTCTCTTAACATTTTCTCAACTGCAAATGGAGGGGAAAATTCCAGGAGTTACTTGTTAGTTATAATGATGCCAAACTCTGCCCTCATAGGATGCACTTTGCCACTCATGACAGCAACGGGAAGCGCTCCCGCTTATCTGATGGAAGAGGGAGCCTCTCCCAGGCTTTGCTGCTTTGTCAACAGGGAAAGCAGCTGGCAACCTCACTTTCCTGAGGAAAGGAAGAGCAAACATCCCTCCCCAAACCTGCCTTGTGGAGAGGCACGTAGTGCAACAATGTGCTGTGTTTTGTTTGTTTTCTAGTTTTCATTTGCACATTGAGCCCTAATTTGTGGAACAACTGTTCAGGCTCAGATCTGTTTTGCAAATCATTGTGAATTGAGCAGCAGCAGCAGATTTGTCTTGGCTGTTTTTGTTGAGCGTAGTCGAATGCAAAACAGTGGAGTTTGGAAAGAAAAGACAAAATGAGAGGACCATTTCAAGCTGCAAGGCCCTCAGCTGCACTGCCAATTCCTGTGCAAAGAGTAACTCCCAAAGTGCCTGGTTTATGGCTGCACCTACCCAAAAAGGTGGGGAAACCAACTGTCCTGGTGGCATAAAACATTTCCTGCACACACCGAACCCACTGCCAGCCCAGATCAGCATCCACAGCAGGAGCCACTCCCAGCACTGAAGCCAGGGCCCCTACAGGACCTGAGCATCCCCCAGGGCCAAGAAACATCACACAAATGAGCAGCCGTCACCCCAGCACCAGGGGACAGGCCAGCTCCCCCCATCATGCGCAGACACTGCACCATGAAGTGCGGGGAGCACAGCACAAAGAATATTCCTCCTTGTCTTTATGTGCCTTCACGCCTTTTTTGAGGGCTCCTGCTTGCAAAATTATGACCAAGTCTGATGCCATCTCGAGATAGAACAGTGATGCTTTCATGATACCACAGCTGCAGGATACTGCAGACACAGCCCCCCTGAAACAATTATCTCAGGACAAATAACATTGTTCTTCAAAGTCTTTTGGTTGTAGCTAGGATTTCCTTGGGTTCAATTCCCACAACAGCAAGAACCTCTCTCTCAAAATACAGCCAACCAAAACGGAAAGGCCATACTTCCAATGAAAACGCCTCAAAGGTCTCACAATCAATGAGTAAATAGTTGTTCAAATGCCCCCACACCAATCTTGGCACTGAATTATGGTGCCTTGATGTTCCCTTATTCCTCCAAGGTTAGTAGATGAGGGCTACTATGGAAAAATCAGGAAATAAAGGACTTTTCCAAGGACAGCAAGCATACAATGTCATTACAGCCCTCATAATGTCAGAGGTCCCGCATCCTTTCCCTTGCATTTTATTCACTGCTTGCAAGCAGCTGTAGATTCCATCAGAATAGAATGATGGGAACAGCCTCACGTCCTCTGGCTTCCAGGGGGAGAGCACCCTCCTTGAGGCCACAGCTTCTGTGGTCAGTGCTTGATTTGCATTATTGATCAGCCTCTGCCAGCCAAGGCACCGCCCTGCTGCAGTGTCAAACCGCTTCATCTGCACCCAGCATATCCATATTTACATAATAAATGAGACATACCAAAGCATAAGATATTTATGCTGTATCTCAAGCCACCTGCGCATTATCATTCCAGTAGCCTCTCCAGCAGGAAATGAATTCCACATCTTCACAGAGCAGAAATATGAAAATTAATTGTTAAGCTACAAATGGATCATTGGGAACCCAAATGTGTGGAGGATTGTTCAGCCAAAATTAAACCTCTTATCTCTGGAGAAAAGAGATTTATCATTTTAGGATCTTAGAGCCAGTTTTAGGGATTTATTAGTGAATGCTCCTTGATAAAGTATCGGCAAAATAAGCATATTCCAATGAGTGCGAGCGTAGAGCTGCAAGTCAACCAAAATAATGTCTTGAGCTATGGTGGGGTTTATGCACATATATGAAGATTTGTGTTTATATGTGTGTGCAAAAGTACTTAAAGCAGTGCCTACAGCGATGAAAAGTTAAGTCAGAAATATGGCCATGGGAATGTTGAACTCACAGAAGAGAAGCTATTCTGTCCTCACTTCCTCTTCCCTTTGAAATGTCAGGAGCGGCCTGCCTTGACCTCTGTATATTATACATTCACTTTTTGAATGTCACACAAGAGAAATAACTGCCACATCAATATTAATATTAATATTGTCCTTCTTGAGCCAGCCCAGGCAGCAAAGGAGCACAGTGTGAGTGTAGGGAGCACATTAAACCCACCAGCTCATTAATTCCAGAGCTCGGCTTCACCGCCAAAGCCAAAGGCTGCGCTGCACTGGGCACTGCTCTCGGGCTGATCCCTGCAGACATGACTCTGCAGCAGCACTCCCAGCCCATCCCCAGGGTGGGCACATATCCAGCAGCTGCCTGTGACCCATCCAAGCCCATCTGTGTCCAGGTCAGCAGCTGGGCAGCATCGTGGCAGCACCAGCAGCACGTCTCCCTCTCTGCTCCGTGATCCTGCCACCTCACTCAACTGGAGAGTTGTCAAAAAGCCAGAGAAGGCAAGACGATTTTCTGTGCTCTTGATCAGAGTTTATAAATCATCTGTCAATGGAGTCCATCCCCTGCCAAGCAAACAGTGCTTGAAAGAATAAAAAATAGATCTTCACCCTAGTGCAGAAAAATTATCCCTGCTATTACTTCTGAATTTGAGATTGAAATATAAAAATAGCACGACAGCCAAGCAAGCCATTGATTCCGCAGTCTCTCTTTTCTGATCAGGTCTTCTGTTATTTTTTAAGTGATCATATTTTCTCATTTAATCCCATGTATTGCCAAAATGTTTTTTCCCATACAATCACCAGCATCTGGGCTTACAGGAAAATGGATAACAGTGAGTATGTACAGTCAAATTAATGAAACACAATCTTTTCCTCCAATGCCTGTCATTACAGAGGTCCAGCTCTGCTGCAACCCTGTGAACCCTTCATGGAGAGGAAAGCTGAACTGGAGTAAACAAGAGCAAGGATTGCCATCCAATCCGCACCCACCCCTGCGCTTTCCATTTATTACATCACCAACAACCACCAAAGCACATAATGGAGATTCAGGGAGTGCAGAGCCTGCATTGAACTCAAGTACTTGATAAATACCACAATATGAGTGAAAACAAGATGATTTCTGCTCCTTCCCCCAAAACAACTGTGTTAGAAATCCCACATGCCCTACTACCTCACTAAGAGGCTCCCTGCCTCAGACACATTTTAATGTTCAGCTAACTAGAATTTACAAAGTCTGCAATCACTTTGTCCTTGTCTTGTCTTGTTGAGTGAAGCTTCAATTCCCCTCTTCAGTCTCCATCCCAGCCTGGTTTTGGGTGGCCACCACTCCCAGTGTGGCCTTTTCCTCGGTGTATCTAGCCATGCCCAGTCTGCACAGCACCAGGCATGCTCTTGGTGCTTAATGAATGCTAATTAATGAGACGTGTGGAATGGCACAGAGATGAAAACGAAGCATTTTCTCTCACTGAAGAATGATTAATTTCTTGTACAGATGTGAATGTTGTGCTTTGTTAGCAGGACATTGTGTGGCAGATAGGCACACACACAAACAGCACCCCATCGGAATAGTAATTAGTGCTTCTGTATGCAATTTATTAAAAAGACAGTGCTCCAAATTCCACAAGACTAATGTTACAATTAAAACACTTGAATAACTCTCACTGTAATTTCCATAGCCAAGTGCTCATCCATGCCTACACACTCAGAGAAAACAGAGCTGGAGATAAATTCACTTAAGAACATTTAGATCTTTAGCCAAGAAGAGCTGAAGTGGGAGAACAAATGGAGGATCCATCTCCAAAGCCAGGAATACGCTGTGCCCAGTGGGAGTCTGCATCAATCCGTCAATTGTGTTTTCACATTTTTCATATTTGGCTCCTGAAGGCGCAGGGTGGCAGCTGGTAGAATTTCCTAGTATCACATTGAGGTTAACTCCCACTAGAGTCAACGTCAGGCTCTGAAGCACACAAAGGAATCCTACCATGCCCTGTTTGCTCTCTGATTAAAATCTAGTTCTCAGTAAAACTCTGTCTTCACTCCTGGAGCTGTGCTGACTGACAAGACTGCCCCAAGGAGATGCTGGCCACTGCTGACACTGGAGCTTTTTCATTAACTAGACCTACTGCTCAAGTGACCACCTTATTTTGTTAGCCACAGCCAGGCAACAGCACTGCTCCTCTGGCGGCCTGTCCAAAGCAGCAGAAGAGATGTGACACCTCCAGGCTGCCCAGCCACACTCCAAAGAGGACATGTATACAGCTACCACCTCCATGGCAAAGAGGGACAGACATCCCTCCCAAAACAGCCCACACTCAAAGTGGGCAACAGCAGAAAGCAACAACCCCAGGCCACACAGCCCTCCATTTGCAAAGATTTATCATCCAGATGTATTTAACCAGGTTCATGAGGTGGGTTAACACAGAGTCCTCAGCTCTATTTAGGCTGTGAACACCTTGGGTATAAAAATTACCCTTTTATTTAAAGGAGGAGCTGCCTGCCTGGCACAGCAGCACCATGTCCTGATGGGGCCATCCCAGCAGAGACCCACCACAGCCCCAGGGATCAAGGTCAGGAGCAGCTGTGGGCATCAGCTGAAGGATAAGGCAATGCCACAGAGCAGGAGGACAGACAATGGGGTGAGCGAAATGCTGGCAGGGATGAGCAGTCAGGGAAGATGTGACATATTTTGTCTGTCCTTGTTAAACTACATGGTAAATGGCATTGTATAAAGAAGTATTCTGATGTTTCGCTGAAAGAGTTCTATCTTGATATGTTCCACAGAAAAAAGTTCCTGAATAATTTAAAATCAAAATTTGTTGTCTTCCTTCATGCCCAACTGTCCTTTTCCCATTGCACTGACAGTAGAACAGAGCACAACAGGGCAGGGTGGAATATATTTTTCACCTTATTAGATGAAGCTGCCTGACATCCATGGCACAGTTTGACACCCCATTGAAATGCTGCATTTCAAGAAATTTATCCAGTATTTCCACCAGAAATACTTTAGCTTTTCTCTTCTGCAAAACATTTCAAAATTCCAGCTTTTCACCCCAATTAAGGACAGAGACACACTTCATGAGGCTGGAATGTCTCACAGTGCTTACCATTCCAGTGAGCTGCCGTTCAGCTGACGGGTTTGTGTAACACCAACCTCTAACTCCATCCCTTCTATAATTGGAGAATTTCAAAGATAGGTTCAAGTACAAAAATCAAACCCACTTGCTGGAAAAACTGAGCATGGTTTTCTCTGGGTAATCACATGTGATGCTACTAGAAAGAAAGGATATACTGCATATCAAAACCAAAAAACCAAATTTACAAAAGAGAGAGCTATGTATTCAATATTCACCTTGCTCTAGCTATCACAAACAATTCCTAAGCACATTGGTCATATGCCTCTTCTAACCCATTTCAAGACATATTACTTTGTCAATACTAGATCTGCATTAATAGATATTAATGGGTTTTTTCCTCATTTTCAAATTGATCCAAGATCTTCAATATCTTGACAGGTTATTTGAAATGACTGTTCAAGTCAGCTCACATTTGTCACATATTAAAGTCACAGGTATTGAGCTTGTCAGCTGAATTGCCAGTATTGGACTTGTCAGCTGAATTTTTCAATTTGGTATCAGAGAAAACCAAATTGTTATTGACACACCACAGAAAACATCCTGCTCTCTGGATACAAAAAGCCAAAGGTTACCACAAGGGGCACCTGGGGAACTGAGAGTATAAAAAAGGGAAGAATGGGTTGTCATTAATTCAGCAGGCAGTCCTGAGAAAAAAGAAAACAATCTGTTTCTGCTTTTTGATGTTCTACCAAAATTTCCTTGGCTGAACCTTTGTTAGTCAAGCACGGTAGGGCTGCCAGCTTTCTTTGGTCCCACCAGATTTTCTGTTCCTCTTGGAAGACTTTTAATTCTGGACCTAAGGTCTGTGCTCCTTAGGCGTACTTGGTTTTGCATCTGTTCAGCCTATTTGCGGGAGATGAAAGATGGTTGACAGCAGTTATTTGACTATAGTCAAAGTCTTTTAGAAAAGAGAATAAATATGCAACTGTTAGTCTAATAAATAAAGCACACATTGTAGTGGTTACTCTACACTTAAAATACGAAATCAACAGAGTATCCAGAGATAAAAAATAGTAAGAAGGGAGCTGAGCTTCATTCACAATTTTTTATACAAAATTATTGGGTGTAAGACTTGTATATGCTTTTGTGCTCAGCTGGGCATTCATTTTTCAAGCTGCCTCTTTGATGGACGGATGGCCACACAGAAGATGTGCAAAGCAATGTCAGAGTCTGTGCAATAATTTTTAAATGACATGGTGTCACAGGGAATCATCTCTAATAACAAAGGCTCCGTGCAGGATGATGACAGTCCTGAAGAGGATACTGTGATACTGAGCCTGTCATGAGCAGCACAGCTTCAGGTTTCTTCCTACGCTTTTTTCCTGACAGTCACTTAACTGAAAGCACCACCTGATGAAAACTGGCAGCAGTGTCCTAGGGAGAGCAGGACGACGACATAAATTCAATAACCAGGGATCATCTCTCAGAGATCAAATGAAAGCCTGAAAGAGCTCCGCACACAGTTGCTTGGGTCAAGATTAGTCACTGTGCTTTCTTTTTGACTTGGACTTTGAAAAGCATATCCTTGCTGTTCTCCCAGCACAGTCAGTCAAAAGAAAAGAGCTACCACAGTGTGGTAAAACCTTTTAGTCATGCCAGGTATCGTTCCCTTCTCTGTAACCCTCACCAAGACCCTTTTGGAGCTCTGATCCACCCCCATCAGTGGAGACGAGGAGTAGCAACTTCATACGAGAACAATACATTAATCCTGGAACAGAATGGCTGAGTCAGGTGTGTACATTTTGTCATTGGTATTGACTGTAGAGAACATAAAGGTCTAGAGTAATAATTTCCAGGATCCCTTGGCAGCAGTCCCTGGAGCAGGGCCACGTCCAGCCTGAGGTGGCACTGCTTCTGCTCAGCCTGAGCACCTCAGGACCAAAGGGAAGCCTCAACAGCGTGTACCTGGCTCTGTCCTGCTGCTCCCCAGGCTTCGGAGGTGACATGGGCGTGAGAGATAATGGTCCCTAAGGAAAGGCAGAGAGTGAGGGGCGAGTGCTTCAGCCACCAGCACGAAACCAGTCCTTGCTCCTCCACTTCTGAGCTAAAGCCTCACCAGCTTATTATTGTGAATAACTTTCCAGAAGACTTATTTCCGTGGTGCAGCAATGCACGGCAGCATGGCAGGATGCCACAGATGGAGCCCATGGGTGTGTGGCTGGACTGAATCCCCCAGCGAGGGATTACAGCTGACGTCTTTGATGAGGAGATTTATTCATGCACGGGATGCCGTCAGTCTCCTCATCTTCCATCTATTTTCTTGTAATTACACGGACATATGGTTGTGTTTCATAATTAATTTCCACAAATTAGGGGCATTCAGAGAAGGCTGCTTAGAATGAAACCGTCAGGGTCTTATGTGAGTTTGTCTTTATGTTAATTTATTTTAAAATATTTGTAAGTAAGCTGCATTTGTCATTCCAGCTGCAACAAGAAGCCTTTATACCTTCAAAACCCATTGTCACTGAGGACCTCAGGGCCCTTGGTGAATCTAAACAAAATTAAATTCCCAACATGGTTCCATGGCCATAAAATAATTTTTCTACAACTGGGGAGACTGAGACACAAAAAGTGAGTGTTTCAATTCAGCCTTGTAATAGACACTGCAGCAGGGAAAATTTAGGTCAAAATGGTTTTGTCCAAAGAGGAGAAGAATCCACAGGAATGATAATTAAGATCAATGCTTCAATTCATGCTTTTAGAAATCCCCTTTTTAAATGCCAAAGCTGCTTTTCCTGTTAACATATTACCAAATCATAATAGCATCAGACTTTTTACCACAAAGAAGTACTGTATGCATAGTTGTAACTACTTGGATTTGTAGAGAATCAGTGCTCAGACCTTCCCAAGCAACAGAAATCCTGGCAAAGCTTACAGATGTTTTAGGCCACGAAGATTTGCTTTGGCTTTGGTTTGCTTTTACTTCAAGTATATGCCATTAAGAGATACTAATGATTCAGTATCTGACACATAGAAATAAATCGGAAAATAACAAGAAGGAATTAAGAGGCCCTGAAATTTCCCTGAATACCCAGAAGAATTCCTGGAAAATGAAGCAGTGGAATTATTCCCCAGGTAAGCAGTCTCCCATTACCTTCCAAATTTAATTACAGCCTTGGATGTAGGACAGGAAAAACAAACAGTAGTGAAAAAATTCTGCCCTGTCAATAATTTTTTTCTTTTTCTGACTTGTATCAGTATTAGATAAGTTTTTCCCTTGTTTGATATAGAGACTGAGTAAAAGAGTTCTAGATATATTGCTACTTTTCCGTGGCCTCCCACAAATCTCTTCAAACAGAATACTCTGCCTTTGTGGCTCAGCATTCAAATATAGTCTTACTTGACATTAAATTAAATTGTCCTGCAGAAAAATAATAATAAAAAAAATCTGCTCCAGGTAACTAACAAAACCTTGTTTTAATGACTGTAGAATCCAAAGGGAATTCCAGATATTTGAAGATGTGGGGCTTTCCCCTCACCACACAGCCATTCATCCAGTACAGTTAGCAGTCAAAGGAACTATTCAGGAAAAACACAAATACTCTAGGAAGTAATTTAAATACGCATGTAAAGCAGATTGGCTTATTCTATTCATTTATTTAGAGGAAAAACATGGTGAATTTTGTTTGGCATTTTGTGATATTTGCCCTTGTTAATAATTGCACTTAATATTTTCTGTCTGTGGAATTATGGAAAAATTCAAGCTGGAAGGGACTCCTGGAGGTCCTCAATTCAACCTCCCACTCAAAACAGAACCAGCTTCAAAGTCCTGCAAATTTCAGGTTTTATTGCCCTGTAGATCAGCTCTGGACCAGTAACAGAAAACTCTGTGGTGCTGTAACAATTTGAGAGAACCACAGTGGCCAAAGATGCCACTTTGGGGCAGTCTCCTCCACCTCAACCTGAAGGTAGTCTGAACAATCCCAACCTATGTATGAATTTTGCTCTTCCCCAGGCCCAAGGCTTTCTGCAGTGGGACCCCGAAGGGACGCCCCACGTGGGTGCAGTCTGAGGCTGCCCCAGGCTCCACAGACCCACCCTGGCACTGCTGGCTGTCCATGGAGCACAGGGAGGGCACACAGGGTGCACAGCAGCCCAGGCCACCTGCAGCTGCCCCAACCCAACCCACCCAGCCCTGTGCTGAGCCCAGCACACAGCCAAGGTAAGGCAGCAGCCACTGGGGGACCTGGCACGGGTGTGTGCCTGCCCCAGACCTGCTTTTCTCCTCTCCACTAGACCACAGCAATGGAATGAGCACCGAGGCTCCTCAAGGCAGAACTTTGCCCTCTCTGGCTGCATGAATTAGACCCAGGCCTATTAAATCCAAATTATTATTCTTAATGCTGTGGTGGAGTGAAACAATGCAGGCAGTACCACACAGAGGCGAGACTGAGAGATCTCCCAGTCTCCAGTGGGATTTATTATGGCCATTTTTGACAGACTTTTTGAGCCCAGCAGCCAAACCAACTGTGCTCCCCCAGCTCACACAGAAACATATTCTCGTAAGCAGCAAATACCTTGTAAGCCAAGCACTCCCTGCACTTGCAGCAGAAAGGGATTTTGTGGCTATTCAGAAAACAGCATAATAGAAATTTTATTCTGCTCTTTTAAGGATTTTCAAAGATCATTTGCCCAAGGGGAAAAATAACATCAGAGAGTCAAAGCATGAGCAACTGGGTGTGATGGCCACACGCGCCCCTGCCTTTGCTCCAGTGGATGTGGCTTGGGAATGTCACAGAGCTCTCCTCTTGCAGCAGCTCTCTCCTGACTCCCAACAGCGCCGTGCAGGTAAGCAAACACGGAGGAAATAATGACAAGATGGAAAAGTAAATGAGGGAGAGAGGATCCCACGTTATGTAACACTGCATTTAAAGGATTAATTGGGACAGCCTGATAAGGATGAATTGAATGTGTGAGAGCTACAGTTTTTTTAATTGAGCAGCTTTTCTCCAGGGAAGAGAGCTAAGTTTAAACCATCTGTCCAATTTCAGTGTCATTTGCCAAGGAAATGATTAAATATTTTAAGATTAAGTCAAAATCTGGGAATCAAGGCAGGAGCCTAGAAATAAATTATTTGGGGGTTTGTTTTACATGCAGTAATATGAAGTTCAAAGTTGGTGAATTTTAAATACCATTTCTCCCTCCCACATGCACATACACACACACACACACATATGCTCGTCCACAGCCACGTGAAATACTGAGACACAAGGCACTTTGCAGCATCTGAGTGAGCCAAAGGCCAGTGTGCAGCAAGGGACCAGGGGAAAAAAAACAGTGAGAAAGGCTGGGACAGAATCTGCCGCACAGGGAGAACCCAAAAAGGCACCTGGGGCGAAGAATCCACTCATGGGTGCTTTAAATGAGTGACTGCCTCAGGGGAAGAGTGAACATGGCAGCACTGACCCCACAAAGTCGTTTTCCAGGAGGCTAAGAGCATTTCTAAAGTCTAATAAAGGATCTGAGCTACAGCTGCTAATCACAAGGCGACTGAGGGAAAAAAAGGGATTTCAGATGACAGCTCATACACAAAGCAACTCCTTCACCACCCCGACATGTTCTGCATGCCCCATGGTGTCCACCTCGTGTCCATCTGTGAGGTGTTGACCAGGGCAAGAGAGAGGTGAGGGTACAAAACAGACCCACTGTGCCAGCAAGCCCCTGAGCATCTGCTGGGGTAAGCCAGGTGGCCAGAGGTCATGCTTCCCTTCCTGTTCGGGGCATGCTAGAAAGATTTTCCCTTTCCTGTCTTAGAGCTGAAAAGTATCCAGCAGTCAGGACTAGAAATAGGCCTGCTGAAAGGATTGCCTGCTCAGAGTGCAGAAAGGTTTGTCTGGAAAGTCACTTAGCTCTCCTGACAAACACAGCACATCTCACTCAGCCACAGCAGTCATGCTGCGCCCATCGCTGAGCAATGCTAGTGAGAGCTTGGTTATGATTCAATTTCAGATTAAGAAGCCTAAATTTCAGATGCTTACATTTACACTGAGTGTATGAACTCCCATCACAGTCCATAGTGTTTTGGGGATCATTTTAGTCCTCTAACCAGAGCTGCTGAGTGGCATTTGAGGGTGCTCAGGGTGTCTGCAGAGGGCTGATGGCCATGTCACAATGTCTGCACAGACTGTGTGCTTCTAGAGACACCCTGGCACCTCCCAGGACCTGAAATGGTGAAAGGCTGTTAGAGGGAAAACCTTTGCTTTTATTTCTTATTATAAAAGAAGTTTCTCTCCTTTCTGCCTAGGAAGAAACCTGGAGAACATGAGGAAAGCAAACCGAGCCAATGAAACCAAAGTGAGCATCATTAGTGTTTTCCTGTAAAATCTGATGGCTTTTAACCCAAACTTATAATGGCTCAAGAATTCTTGCTCCGGGCAATGCTGTGTGAGAGGGATTCATTTTATCCAGCACTTGTCTAGTCTGTCACTGAGAGCTCGTTTTAATGGCAATGAAGTGAAGCAGGCACTTTCAGAGGGAGACTCATCTCTGCAGGTGTCTAGGACACCATGTTAGATGTTGGATAAAAACTTCACTAACTCTGGGCCATGAAGAAATCATATCCTAGCTGATCACTGCTGCAAAATAATAATAGATTTTTTTCTTGGATGTGTCATTTAATCAGGTTTTAAGACATAAATGTTATTTTTGTAGGGCATTTACAGATATTTTAATTTCTGTTTTTATCATCCCTCAACAACTAGTGCATTTCCTAACATCCTGCTAATTATATCCATCAGCTTCCCGTTCACCCTTATTAAATATTGAATTGTTTACAGAACTTTTCACACCGCCTCTTAACCAGAACTACTTTGTAACCAAAGTCATTTTTATCAATGAGCAAAAAATCTTTCTTTAAGTATTCAAATAATCTTTTCACATTATTTTTTCTTCTTTGAAAAACAGCCACTTACCGAGTACCCAGATTATGCAACCACTCATTGGACTTATCTCCTGCTTGCACAAAATGTGTCTAACTGGAGCACGATCTCTTGAACCCAGGAAAAAAACCTCTGTATCAGTGGTTTCTACACCCTTGAAACAACGCTGCTCTTGACCTCCTCCATAGGACAAATAAAATTCTTTCCTCTATGGAAGGAGTAATTTTAACTTATAAAATTGTGCTGTGAAATTTTATAATGCATTGTAATTTTGGGGACTGCCAGGGCTGTTTTATTACTAGCAGCCCAAGTTCATGAGCATCTTGACTGGAATGGTGAGGCATGAGAGAATACAGCCAAGTAACCAAATTCTTAGCATATCCATTAGCATTTTCTTCTTGGTGAAGAAAATACATTTGCAAATATAGGAATTTTAAATGTGAGAGTATCTAATATTTTTCCTTCCTTTTGAAAAAAGTAGGTATTATTTTGTATGCAGGAAAATATTCTTTCTGATAGAGAAGTTCTTTAACCATTGAATATTTTTCCCCTTCTGACAATATTATTTATTTCCAGCCTGAGTTTCAATTTAATGAAGGAAACTAAAGCTGCATTTCTTCCTTGTAAATCTAAAATAAATGAGAAATGTTAGGATGAAAACAATCTTCACAGAATTATAAATCATATTTTCTTCTGCCATTGCAAAGTTGTTGAAAAATACAGTCTAAAATAGCCCAGGTACAACCAGCATGTGTGTCTATTTTAAAACAAGATTATTGGGTATTTTTTCCTCTTTGTTGAGTTATACTTTCTACACAAAACTGTATCTTGTGCAGGCTAAGATTAAATTTCTTGCTAGAGCTATTTCAGGGGAAGACTATAGAAAAAGGAAGAAAGATATAACTGAACCAGATTTTACAGTTTTTTGGGGTTTTTTTCCAGTAATTTCCATCTTATCTTTTAGAGAACTTTGTTATTGAAAGACAACAAAATGAGAGAAGCTCTATGGCTGCGGGCTGACCCCTGTGAACTGTTGACCGAAGCAAAAACACCAGCCCTGGTGTAATCTGTGAGGCCCGAGAAGATGTCTGCAAGATTTCCATCAGAGCAAGGGACTGGAGCACGTCCTTGGTGGTTGTTCTGGGGGAAGAGGCATTGCTCCCCAGTGCTCCCCCAGCAGCCACAGCCTTCCCTTTCTGTACCAGCTGGGCTCAAATAACCACAGCCTGCTCCAGGCTGGACCACGACTGATGTGGAACTGGGGGAAGAGAGCGGAGGAAGGCTGGAGCACAAGCCTCACCAGGAGCAGCTGAGGGAGCTGGGAGTGTTCAGCCTGGAGAAAAGGAGGCTCAGGGCAGAGCTTACCTACAACCACCTGAAACAAGGTTGGAGCAAGGTTGGGGGTCAGCCTCTTCTCATGAGTAGCAAGTGTTAGTACCAGAGGAAATGGCCTCAAGCTGCACAAGAGGGGGCTTAGATTGGATGTTAGGAAATTTTTTTTAACTAGAAGGGCTGTCGAGCTGCCCAGGCTGCCAAGGGATGTGGTGGAGTCAGTATACCTGGAGGTATTTAAAGATGTAGCACTTAGGAACATGGTTTAGTGGTGGACTTGACAGCGTTGGGACAATGTTTGGATTCGATGATCTTTGATTTCTTTTCAGCCTAAATGATTCTGTGATTCTCTGATTCCGCATTTTTATGAAAATAAAAGGGAACTGAGAGTCCAACACTCACACCGCAAAACCACCTTGCCAACCACCAAAAAGCTGTTTTACATAGTTGGCTTGATTCATTGTTTTAATTCAATTTTCCAGCTCCAGCTGCAAATAGCCTCAGGACACGGTTGGTGGAAAACTTCTCAACCCTGCCAGACCACCCTGGGACATTGTGCTGGGCAGCCACACGAAGGGGCTGTGGTTGGGGTTCGGTAAAATGCCCTGCATTGGCTGCTACATGAGACGTTGCCAGGAAAAACCCAAGGCCCCTTCACGTCTCTGTAGAAGAAAAGACAATGCTGGTCAGCAGAAATGAGACTGGGAAGGGCTGGCCCAGGGCCCCAGCACAACAACAGCCCTGCTCTATGAGCTGAGTCCCGTGACCTGGGGATTTTATTGAAATAGCCTTCTTGGATGATAACAGCACTAAAAGGGGCAGGAGAAACATCTCCTAGCCACAGAACCAGAGAGCAGCTTCCCTGGGTTCTGCAGCAGCAGCTGCAGACCTCATGCTGGAAGGAACACAGGCTGGGGGCCCTGGGCAAGGCTTCACCAGCACCTCCAAGAAGAGATTGTCCAGGAGGCTCTGGGTGCAGCTTTCTGCTAAACTCTGTCTCCTCTGCCAATCAAAAGGTCATGTGTGTCCTACAACATCCTCTCATTGCTTGCAAGTTACACCATACAAGATGAATCAGTTTTGGCATGGAAGAATCACAGGCAGCACAGACCCCCTAAATGAAGCTGCTGCTGCGACTTGCCAAAGCAGGTTAAGCATCTCTTCTCCTAAGGCAAGAGGGGATTCATGACTATGAAGTCTGTGGTGTTGCTGATATTACTGTCCATTGTCGTTTACATCTCTGTCAAATAGCCAGAACTCCTCAGATCTCATTCTTCTGTAGTGCAAAGGTGTGGGTTTGTAGTTTATGCACATCACTGCAGAACTGCAGGTTAAGGAGCTGAGGTGAACTCAACCTGAGGAGCTCTGAAGCGGTGCTGAAGGGTCTGTGCCAGACACAGCACCTCACTGTGGCACTGCTCTGTGCCAGCTCACCCCTCCTGGCAGTGTCCAGGGATCACACTGCAGCTCACCACAGCACACACCTCCCCTCAGCTGCCACATTCCTCTGCCTCACTGAATTAGATCAGTTTTGTCCTGAGTACACCACGCTCTATCCTGTTCTGTAAAACCCCAATTCACTTCAGCAGCTCTCAGGCAGGACACGTTTTCTTCCAGCTTTTTAAGTCCTGATATTCATGAGAAGTTTTGCTAACCCAAGAAGCGGCAGGGGAAGGGATATGGAGGAGGAAAATTAATGTTAGTACAGAGATGTTCTGCACGACTTCAAGACAAAAAATAGCCAGGGAGACTTTTAAAGAGACACAGCTAATGCAATGGTCTTGAAATAAAAGTAGAAACGAAGGCAAAAAATTAGCAGGAATTCAGGAAATTGTATAGTCTGGGAATTAGCAACTGGGGCTGAATTTCTACACTGAGAGAAATTTTGCTGGAGAAACTGAGACTGAAATAAGAACTGTAACTTAGTTTCAGTGCTCCAGAAATCCAGGGGCAGAGTCAGGACTTAATCTGCCCAGACCCAGTACACTGCCATTTATATATTGCCTGCTATGTTTGAAAGGTGCCCCCTACACATCCTCATACCCCTACCCAAAACAGAGAGGGATAATATTGTTTTCACCGAGATCAGGAAATATTTTATCATCATTTTGGACCCAACTCCAACCCTAATACCTGCCTTGATGGCAACAGAACCCCCTTTGAGCAGCTCATCATATCAATTTTTTGTGCCTGAGTTGAACATCCCATCAGAGGAGGATCTGACCTGGTGTCTGCTGCCTCTCAAGAAATTAACACATGGGGAATGTTTGATAGGAAGGATGTCTTCCCTCTCCAGGAGAGGTGTGGTATGACTGAGGTGCCTTTCTAAAGGCACAAAATGTACCGCAATGACAATCTCATGTCTTCCAAAGACCTGCAAAAAAGTGGTTTTCAAGGGGATTTGAAAATGATCCCTTCTTCCCAGATTATTTGGGAGGAACACTGCTGTTGAGAACAGCCTTTAGCAATACTACTTTAAATGAAAAAGCAAATGAAAGCTAAATGAAAAAATAATCAGCATTTAATGCTCTCTTTTATGTACTTCTCTTTTTTGAGCAAAGTTTTGTGTGATGGGTTTAAAACTAGATCTAGATTGTGCCTCTCATGCATCAGACAGGCTAACTATAAGATACTGAGACACTTGAAAGTCAGAAATGTAGGTGATGCTGATAACATCTTCGAATAGTGCAATAATAGCATTCAGTCACTCAAGGTCTTTCATTTTTGGAACTGCCCCATGTGAGCATGACATTCATTAGTTCAAACCTGTATCGTGCTACAGCAAGTTGGAAAAAAAAGTCACTAGGAAGAGTATTAAAAATTTCATGAAGGAGTCTTTCCCTCAGGCATTTCTTTCAAGGTCAGAAAGCCTCGCTCTTGTTTTTCCTGCTGACATGAAAACATTCAGAGAGATGATGTGACATGAAGACCCACACCTAATCCTCATCTTTAATTTTGAAAAACCTTCATCTTTGCACAATTTTTTCAAATGTGACTTTATTTGATCTCCATGAAATTAAGGAAAATATGTGCCCCTTTCCCTGACATGCCTGCTGTCGGATGCCCACATAGAAAACTTCTCAGGGACCAGCAGAGCCTCATGAATAAAAACTGCTGCAACCCTCCTTCACCAAAACCAGAAGGAAACATTTATAACAGTTGAAAGGTGTGATAAGGGCTGTATCTCTCAGCTTTTCCCTTTGCTTGCAGCAAAGCAAAGTTCACTGAGCTTGTGGTGAGGGACCCTGTCCCCCCAGGGGTCCCCACACAGGACCAGGTCCTAGGGGACACACACTGCCTGGGGCAGATGCTCTACTCTCCATCCCAAACCCCTGCTGTCCCCATCATCCAGCCCTTGGAATTCTTAAACCAACATTTCACAGCATTCCATCTCAAGGACCATCGGCAACATCAAGAAGAGAAACACATCCATTTGGGTCCCTCTGTCGGATAAAGCATGGCTATGCCCAAAGTGATTTTCAAACATCAAGACTTTCAAAACTCTGTGAAAATATGATTTATGGAGTTGTGCATGGGGAAATTCTAGCAGCATTAAAAACAGAGCTTGTCAGTATTTGATGACTTTTCCTTCCTCTCATCTCCAGCCTTTTTTCAGGAAAAAAAAGGGTCATTTCTTAGGTGTTTTCAAAAAAAGGTCAGTTTTCTGATGACTAAGTTCATCAAAATCACACAGTAACAAGATTTTGAAACTACCAGTATGATTTAGATACCTAAATCCTCTTCTGTAATAATGATGAAGACCCTGTTCTGCCAATTCATCAAATCTGCCTGGAGGGCTCCCACAGGAACACAGGAGCTCCAGAAGCCAAAGCACCCCATCAGTTTGACATAAATTCACTCCTAAACTTTTAAGTTCCTCAAAATTTTTTTGAGAACTTTATACCTGTATTTGTTAGACTGGAGTTGAGTGCCACCTGCCTGAACTGCCCTAAGTTCAGACAGGAGTGCTCTCCCTTAAAGCAGCACAAAAACATGAAGTTGGTGCAGCCCATGCACACGCTCTGGCCAGTTTGGGAGTACAAATCCCAGCAGGATCTGACAGACAGCTGGCAATACCCAGTGCCCTCTCCCCTCTGCCATCCCTGGCTTCTCATGTTTGCAGTTTGGTGTCCCTTTGGATTGTGCAGGCACGAGTTTCCACAGGCCTATGACGGAGTCAGGATCACGGAAATGATCTCGGCTTTCCAAAGGAGAAAGGCAAAGGATCTCTAAGAAGAAAAATATTATAAATATTTAGCATCAGTAGAGTTGATAGCAAAGCCCTACAAATAAGAGCAGCAAGAAGAGAGGAATAAGGGACTGGATTCTTCTCTGAGGGAAAAACATATTTTTAAAAAATTGTAGATGGCAATCCAACCTGGCCTTACTGAAAATCAGGTGGACCTAAGCTCCCCTCTAAGACTTTTCCCCCTCCCTCAGATGCACACCCTTGATGTCACCTGCTGCTGGTTGTGCCCAGAGCTCCAGCCCCACCTCCACAGCAGGGCCAGCTCTCCCTGCAGGCTGCCCCCAGCACAGGCTGCCCCCAGCACAGGCTGCCCCCAGCACAGGCTGCCCAAGCTCAGCCAGCACTCAGTGCACACTGTCACAGCCATTTTGACTTATCTCATACAGGGAAGAAAAGTACCCTAAAACAAAGCCCCAAACCAGTGGAGTTTTGTTGCTGTGCTATGGCAGGATCCCCTCATGGCTTAACATCATGCAAGATGTGCAGGGAAGTGATTGAGTTATTGTCCCTGGAGGTATTTAAAAGATATGTAGATGAGGCACTTGCAGACATGGTTTAGTGGTGGACTTGGCAGTGTTGGGTTAATGGTAGGATTCAGTGATCCTAGATGTTTTTTCCAATTTAAATGACTCTATGATTATAAATTCAAAGCTTCCTGCAAGTTTGGGAATTTCATAACCACAGCCTTGGGCAGGAGTATCCAGTAGGGCTGAGCTCTCAGTGCAGTCTTACCTTTATAGAGGCACATCAGAGCAGCTCTTCCACACCTACCCCTGCCAGGATATTACAAGTTTGAGACCACTGACCAATGCCCCCCTGCAAAATTTAGTTGAAACTAGCTTTTCCATGCATGTGCAGGGCTGCTTCTTTCCAAGCCAAATGACAGATGCTCCAGCATAGACTGCAACTCTCAGCTTCATTTCCATAGGAGGTCAGCCTAAAATCTTACATAGAACAGTCCAGCCAAGCACAGAAAGGTGATGGACAGCCACAGGTACTGCAGTGGACAGCTGGACAGCCAGGATCAGCCCAAGGAGCTCCTCCCCATCTTCCCATAAAGTACATCCAGGAGCGCCCTGGCACTTCTGAGTCCTGGGCCAAATCCCAGGGCTGCACCAGGCACAGCAGTCCCCAAGGATCATGATCAAGACCAAAAGAAGCCTCCTCTAAAGTGAGACCAATGGCCACGACTGATCAGCCGATGGACGTGGACACGTGTCCCAAGCTGTTGCACACGAGCTGTGGGAACTCAGGAAAGCTCCAAGCCCATGGGGACCCGAACAGGTCCCCAGCCATGCTGTACACGAGGAGGAAGGGCTCACATGGGTGGCAGATGCAGAGCAGCCTGGCAGAACACAATGCCATGCCTCAGGATAGCTTGGCACTGCTCAGACAAGTCTGAGCTTTGCTGTTTTACTGGGCACAATCCAGCAAATCCATTTACTCCCCTGCTAATGCTCATTTTATCACCCTCTAATTTTTTGAGAACTGCCTAACACAGATAGCCCCTGCATCATATACGGAAGGCTTCAGTGTTGGCCTTTAAAGCTAAGGGCTCTGTGTGCATTTGAGATATTTGGACTTGTGCACTCAAAGCCAGATCTTGGGCTGAGAAGCACCGTGGGCAATGGCACTCCCAGCAGGCCACGCAGACTTCCTTGCAGGTGTGCAGGGGGTCTGTGTGGGGATGGAGCCAAGGGAGCTGTCCTGCCCTGGGATCAGGATGTTTCTCACAGTCCAGTAAAGCAAGACACTGCTGCTGGTTTTTGGGCAGCAGCATCATCTTTTCAGCTATAGTGGCAAAATCTGAAAGGCAAAAGGACCTAAGGATCTACACTGGCTCCATGCTCACCACCAGTTTTATTTCCTTCCCTGTAACACCCAGGCAAGTGCTGAAGTGAGCTGTCCAGGCAGTGCTTTCTGTCAAGGTCATAGCTCAGTGATGCAAAGTCTTCATGGGATAAACTACCAGAGCACTGAGTTTGCTGCCACTGACACCATCAGCCTCACCTCCAGTGGCAGTGCATCGCATGCCCTGACCCCTTGTGTTTTCATATCCCAGCAGAGTCTACAAGCCCCGTGTGCACTCACTGCCAAACACAAGAATCTGACGCTCCAGGGAACTTTCAACATAAAAAGAGCACACAAGAGAGGAGAATAACATTAAATGACTGTCTTGTCCACAGCCAGCCCAGTGAGCACAGTGCCCAGCATGAAGTTATGATTAGGAGTTAAGTTTATCTGCTCATGCACCTTGCAGAGTAGCAGTCTTACAAAAGCCAATGTAATTGATTTCTTCATACTTTCATAATCTTACTAGTAAGATATATGAGCTCTCATATCCTCTGCTGGAACAGCATAACCCTGGGCATTAGGTGACTACACAGCTGAAGGCATTAGTCTCCTTTCATTATCTGAAAGGGGACTAATGTTTATTTTAAAGTCCCAAAATGGCAAAGAAGAATTTTAGCATTACAATTGTGTTTTTCATCAAACCTTCATGCAGATGGAAATCTTCATATAGTACAGACCTGTGTTAAAGACCCACACAGAACAGAAAGCACTTTAAATCTGCACAGAAAGGCTTAGAAGCAACAAAGACCTGGCCAAAAGGAAAAGAAATCCAACAAAAAAAATAGGTATTTTTCCTCACATCTGACTACAACATCTAGAATCCCAAAAGCAATTTTCAAGTAATTTCATGGAAACATTTATTGTCTCACTAAAGTATTTGCAGACAGCGAAACTTGGAATGGCTAATAGGCACTTGTCCATGATCTGCATCTAAGGACTTGCCTATTATTAGTTAATGAGCAGACAGCAATTCAGAGTTCTAATTTTAGCACTAACACACGCCAGCAACTGGAAACAAAAAGAAGCAAAGAGAAACAGGCCAGGGCTGAATAAAAAAAGGAGGTTCTGTTGCCTTTCCAACTGCTGTAGAAATTGTCCCACCTGCCACGTGTCTGACACCAGTTTAGTCTCCAGGCAGCAGCAGTCACACCATGGTGTGGTACAGAAGCACAGACATGGCAGTGACCCCAGACCTCAGCCAGTCTGCATCTCTCTCCCTCCTCCAGGCAGGCTCAGGTCTCCTCTAGCAGGTCCTGATCCACCTCTAAAGCTGCGTAAAAGCAATGCTGCTACGAAAGGTTCCCAAGGGTTAGGGCCATCTCTTTGAATATCTCTTCTTCTCCTAAGCTAGGGCATCCTTCAAGAACAAAAGACTTCACTGTCAGGCTGGAAAGAACCTGTAACACATTCCTTGTGAGATGTACATGACAGCTGTGAAGAAGCAGGGGATTGGTGCTTGGTGCTGCCAGGACTCCACACCCAGCGGGGATCCAGCATCCAGCAGTGCCAGTCATGGCCAAGCCCCTGCAAACACCTAAAAGAGGTTTTAAACACTGAATCATAACAGCACAGCTTTGGCTCCTCACAGAGTTTGGCAGCTTTACCCATCCTTGGCTTCACAGCTCCTCATCAAACATGGGCAGGCCCTTAACTGGGTGCCCAGAGCAAACAAAAGCTGAACATGGCGCGGTGACATTGCCACTTTTCACTTAGCAGGCAGGCAATTACTCTCATGTTTAATTGTATCTGATGAGTGACACTCACAGGCCCCATGCTGTTCTAAATGTGACATATTTTATTTATCATAGCAGCTTCTACAGTTCTACAAATGGATGACACACAATCCATTATCATTTTGGAAGCATTATTATTCACACAAACATGTCCCAGAACCTTCGATTTTTTTTTTTAATTCCTTTATTTTTCTACATTCTTTTTAAATTCAGAATGCAAATTCCCCATCTTGCCAATGAGATTTCCTCCTCCTCACCAACCCAAAATAAATTAGAGAACAAGCTGCTATCTCTAAAAGCTTTATAAATAAAACATACAGCACACAAACACATAAAGGCTACAATTTTAGAGTACTTTTGTATCCTGGATGGATTTAGAGATGTCATTGCAAATGCACAGATGCTGCCAGTCACGGGAGCCTAACAAGCGCTCTGAGGTTTGACATCCCATCAGACTGCAGCCCTTTGTGGCAGCTGAGGCCTCCCAGGGCAGAAAGTAACATGACAATTGCTTCTATCAAGGAGAGAAAATAATGGCAACCACACCGGCAGATACATCAAGGGATAGAACTAAAATTACTCTTTCCTGGCTCAACTAAAGAAAAAATTATGACAGTTCAAAAGAATGTTAAAAGTTTTTTGGAAGTGGCTAAATCACACTATTCCAAGCTGTCAGTGGAAACATTTGCTTTTTTTCTTTACCTCAAAAAGGAATTAAAAAAAAAAAAAGAAAGAAAGAAAAAGGGGAAAAAATTTATTCAATTTGAGTTTTCATTTCTCTACTTTTTTTCCAACCAAAACATACAAAATATGTGGAGAGGACAAGAAAAGAAAGTAGTTCCA
The DNA here is from genome assembly GCA_036630365.1 of Acanthiza pusilla. Taxonomy (NCBI): domain Eukaryota; kingdom Metazoa; phylum Chordata; class Aves; order Passeriformes; family Acanthizidae; genus Acanthiza; species Acanthiza pusilla. The sequence goes on from JAXCHO010000036.1 coordinate 6,544,353, forward strand.
GAGCTAAGAAATCCTGTTTGCGGTACAAGATTGTGCTGATTTTTAACTCAATTAACACCAAGCTGGTGTTTAGGCATCTCCCATCTGTCAGTGATGCCGCAGGGGACAGCTCAGGAGGTGGCCTGGCAGAGACAGAGGCTGCACTGAAGTTTACTTCCCATCGAACACAGCCTGAACACGACTCAGAGCTCTCCGCAGCTTCCTGCCCTCCTCACGCTCAAACTAAACAGGCAGGGAAGGGGGAAAAAGGGAAAAAAGAGAAAACTGGAGCAGGAGAAAAATACTGCATTCCAAACAGAATAGCTTGAAACTTTTTAACCCATTTTTGGGGAAAATTAGATGTCATCTATCAAAGCAGTCCTCCTATGCCACCAGCACCCACTGTGGGCTCACTCACTGCCTGCCCAGGGATGACAGGGACTGGCCACAGCATCTCTGTCTGACCCCAGCTCAGGGCATGCAGAGAGGTGTGTGACCAGCCCTGAGCAGCTCTGGGAAGGGAAGTGGCCCTGCATCAATCCTGAGGTGAGGGGTCCGGGACAGAGGTCTGCAAAAACCTCTGTCTGTCCATCTAGCGCACTAAGTAAGTGTCCAAATAGTCATCTTCCTTTCTTTAGAGCTTCAAAATCTCCCAAAGGATCAAACAGGTGGATTCAACAGCCAAAATGGGTTCTGCAGACAAGTGCCTGTCACAAATGCTGTTTTCTGAGCCAGACTACAGGTGTGGTTAGCTTGGTTAGCTCCAAGTGCCACGGTGGCCACTAAAAGGCTGAGACCAAAAAAAAAAAAACAAACCACACTGGAAGTTTTAAAAGATCGGATGCATTTTAAACATTTTTGAGGTCTGGCTCACAGGCTCTGCTCCTCCAGAAAGCTCTCTGATGGACTTTCACCTGAGCAGGTAATACAGCTTAATGCATTAACTCCACCCTCAGCACAAGGCACACAGAGAAGCCCTGCACGTCTCTGCCCAGCCCAGGAGATGTCTGACCCCACAGCAGCTCACCAGCCTGGGATGGGATGGGATGGGATGGGATGGGATGGGATGGGATGGGATGGGATGGGATGGGATGGGATGGGATGGGATGGGATGGGATGGGATGGGATGGGATGGGATGGGATGGGATGGGATGGGATGGGATGGGATGGGATGGGATGGGATGGGATGGGATGGGATGGGATGGGATGGGATGGGATGGGATGGGATGGGATGGGATGGGATGGGATGGGATGGGATGGGATGGGATGGGATGGGATGGGATGGGATGGGATGGGATGGGATGGGATGGGATGGGATGGGATGGGATGGGATGGGATGGGATGGGATGGGATGGGATGGGATGGGATGGGATGGGATGGGATGGGATGGGATGGGATGGGAGACTCTTTGGGAAGCCCCAGCCCTGACCAACCCCCCTGCAAAGGGAAGCATCTGCCCTCACTGTCATTCCCCATGAAACGGGGTACACACAAAGATCACACCATCTTTTTCTGCCCCGAAACAGGAATTTCATCACCCATGTGGGCATCTGGGTTTTTGGAAAATGCTAAGCTCCTGCCCTCAGTAAAGCCCCACAGTTCACACACCAAAAAAACCACCTTTTTCACTCCCATTAGACCCACAATCTCCATTTTCACTGCATTTCCGATGTTCTTGGATGAGGAAGAAGCGTAAAGGACACCAAACTGACCTTCAGCACCCCGCAGAGTACCTCCACACCATTCTCCCAGCCTGTTCTGCTCAGCTCCTTTGCAAACCAGACAGCCCCAGCCTCCTTTCACAAAACCCCCCGTGGTGTCAGCCACAGGGGTTCATCACACCCTATATGTCTGCTCTGCTTTTTGGCAATGGGGGCCACTTTTTCCTACCTATTATTTATTGCTGTTCAGTAACCAGGACACAGCTGGGGCTCGGGTCACACAGGAAAGGCTGTCAGGACATGCAGACAACTACAGCACTCTGGCTTAAAAGCAAAGTCCAAGGGAAGGAGGCAACAGGCAAAGGACAAAGGAGAAAATCAAGCTGCCATCTTAACTGTGATTTCAGTGATTCATAGGCTTCATTTTACTCCATTCGCTGGTTAATGACTTAGCAGCGCTGGCACAAGGTCAAATCACAAATGGGGAAGAGCATTTCTCCAAAGCAATCACTTATTTCTCCATTTCCAGCTCTCATATTCAACTTGAAGAGCAGCACTAAAAATGAGAGAGAAATCAGCTTTCCATCTAAAAAGGACTTGTGAGAAACCACAAGTGCCAAGCATGTTTCCTCTCCACCCTTGCCTCTTTTCATACCAGCCCAGTTTCTTAATATGATACAGCTGCCACTTCTTCAGTGGTGAAAAATATTTGTAATACACAATGCTGAATGTTACAGAACCACTGAAGAACAACTGGAGATCAATTAAACAGACTTATCCCAAAGCAACAACACGTTGGAATGCAGGAAAGGCAAGTGATAACCAGCAATGGGTTGATATCGTGCACTAGCTTCTTTAAAATATACTCGTAAAAATAAATCCTGCTGACGTACAGCTGATGTTTCATCCTATTTGCATGTGATCTTCATGTAACTGGTGCTAACAAGATGACAGATAAAGGCAGTAGAAAAGCATGGTATTAATTATGCAAACTCCTTGGTTCTAAGTCCTAAGCACATCAAAATATCCGCACCATAAGAGATCAGGAGAATTCAAATAAAGTAAAAGCTTTTCAGCTCCTGTCCTTCCCTCCCAGAAGGCAGGAGACAGCTGAAGCAGCACTCTGGGATCAGTCCTTCTGGTCCTCTGACCATGTTGCCCCAGAGGGGTCATCTTTCACTTCAAAATCATCTTTAGCCATTCCTCTCCCTTCAGACATGGTTTATTAAAGGACATACCAGAGGAAGACTGACATGGACATAAGACAGGAAGACAGCACGGGGGAGCCCAGACATTCCTAGCTCTGACAGGTCTGTGGGGACATCTCTAGGTGGGACCATGAAACAGACAAAACACAGGCAGCGATGGCAGCAGATGGGAGACTTTCCCTCACCACTGCCCTCTCCACATTTGACTGAGGCATTTAGTGAGCATCCATCCCAGTCATCCTGGATGCTATTTCTACATGTCCTCCCAGCTGTTTGCACCAAACCTGAACCCCTCAAGTGTTTTGTGTATGTTGTGGTTTAACCCCAGCCAGCAGCTCAGCCCCACACAGCTGCTCATTCACCCTCACCAGTGGCATGGGGAGAGAATTGAAAGCATGAACATGAGAACATGAGTTGAAATACAGGCAGTTTAACAGCAAAAGCCACATGCACAAGCCAAGTAGAACAAGGAATTCATTCACCACTTCCCATGGGCGGGCAGGAATTCAGCCGTCTCCAGAAAAGCAGGACTCCATCACACATAACACAGATTTCGAAGAGCAAACACCATCACTCTGAACATCTCCAGTTTCCTCCTTTTTCCACTAGTCCTACATGCTGAACATGAGGCCATATGGTCTGGGATATCCCTGGGGTCAGTCAGGGTCAGCTGTCCCAGCTGTGTCCCCTCCCAATGCCCCTCCCCCAGGTGGGGTGGGGTGAGGAGCAGAAAAGGCCTTGGCTCTGTGTGAGCCCTGCTCAGCAATAGCAAAAACATCCTGGTGTTATCAACGTTGCTTCCATACAAACCCAAACTGAGACTGGGGCAGCTGCTTTCAAAAACAAACAGGACTAAAACTGTTTCCTTTGTCAAAACCATCTCAGCTGTTTAAAACCATCCTAATCTACTGATGTCATTCTCTAGAGGTGCCCTAGGAAGGGCTGGGACCTGAAATAGGACTACATCCGTAATGAGGTGAGACAACACACTTCACCTGAGAGGTTTTGACCCTGGGTGGGGTTAGTTTCAATCCAGGACAGAATTTCACAGATTTACATTCCTACACAACCTTTTCCAGTTTCCAAGAAAACAGTTCTCTTTCATGCTGCCTTTCATTATTACTAACTGAACAAACTTGAGTGATTGGGACATACAACATGACAGGAAAAAAACTGTTTGAAATGAGCATTTTTTATTTGTGCTGCTCTATTGGATTACACTAAGACTGTTGACTTCATTAAGATTCAGGTTAACAGCCCACTTCAGAAATAACTACATGTGCACCTGAGTGTTAAACCAAATGCTTGGAAGACTTATTAAATCAAATAAAGATTGATAGCTTGTTGTTTCTATCCTACCAGTCATTCAAGCACTGCTTAATTCTGCATATCCATGAAACAGAGAAAACTGACAAGGGTGTTTCTTATGGCTGCTCTCTCTCTCTTCAAAACACACCTATCTTTACATAGATACCTTTGTTACAAGGCCACCTTTTTACTGTTTGCTTGCACAAATCTAGCACAATGCACTGTGGCAGTGTGTGTTGTGCATCGTCTACTGCAAACCAAAAGCAATCCCAGGCTTGAATTCAGTCCTTCCTACTTGCAGAAGTTATAACCCCCAGACCAGCCCCACCACTTGTCCTAGGAATCAAGTCTGGAAGAAGAGACAGGACCTGAGAGACAGAAGCTCTGAACTAGACACCTTTCAAGGACAGTCTGGGTTTATTTTTGCTAACGCGCTAAGTCACAGCCCACTCAGTGCACATATGAGATCGCCCAGAAATCCCTTCCCACCATGTCAATTGGGATGCAATTCATGAAAGGAACCCAAAGAATTACTCCTGCACGTGTGTTTGCCTCTGGTGAACCAGGAGCAATGGCAGGGAATAGGATTACCAAGATAGACATGCATTTTACTCCATCAGTAGTCAAAATTTTGCCTAAACCTCACCTCAAAGCTTGCTCCTTAGGCCAGACATATCCTGGGGGTATGGACCACCACCATTTCTGGTTCTCTTTCTCAACATCCTCAGCAGCAGAAATGGACTTATGACAATAAAAGAGTTGTCTTATTTCAGGTTGTCTTTCCAGATCTCCCACAACTAATGATTTCATTTCCTGATTACAGGAGGAAAGAAGATATTCATTCCAGCCAAATCAGACACTGCGAAGGTCCTCAAAAAATCATCTAAGTGATCCCACCCAGACAGGGAAGCACAGGATCCCAGCCTGTCCCCGGCACATGTTCATGTAGCTTGTTCTTGAAAACTCTGCTGATGAGTGCTTATAACCTTCTCAGATAATTTATCAGTTGTGTTCCTCCCTTTCCAGTTAAAATGCTCTTTCTTCACCCACTGTAAAATTAACCCCACCCAAGCTGAGGCGCTCACGGACCATGACCTGGTGACTGCTGGCTTCAGATGTACCATTTTGCCCTCATTCACTCCATAATTTTTTTTAATGCCGTATTATGGCAGCCTCATTCTCCATCTAGCTCCAAACTGACAGATTCTTTCTTCCAACATGTTATAACAAAACCGTAACATATTTTGATTCCCCTTTTTTAAGCTCTTCTTTGCCTGTTCTGCTTCTCTCATATTGTCTTCTAGACACAGAGTTCTCAGTAAAACTTTTAAAATCCTACATTAACCTCTCCTTGCAGGTCTCCTGTGCCCCAAAGCAGAGGGATTGTTCTGGCAGAGAGCTGGTGGCTGGTGTTGATTCAATAGCATCACTCTTGCTTTGCACTCTCCTTTTGCTGCACGGAGCTGCCCTATCTCATCTTAAAGCAGGCATTAGGGTCACAATACAAGTGCTGTGCTTAACAAGCCTCCTCCAGGCTCCAGCACTGGTCTGTGTTCACTCCAAGCCTCTGGGACACGTGCAGCAATTAGACTTCATGTGTGCCTCTAAATTAAGCTAAATTATTCCATGTTTGCCGTGGCTAAAAGCAAATATGTGAACAAGACCAGAAGGTAAGGAGCAGCACCTTGTTATGCAGCAGTGGCTTGAGTCTGAGCCCTTGATGTTGGACAAAAGAGGTCACAAGCTCTTTCTCCCCTGCAGTACCTCATTAATGGGGTCCAGCTGCCTTGAGGCAACTGCAATTAAAAGTACACTCCAGAGGAGCAGATTTCCTCTCACAAAGTATTTCTGTGTTCCTCTATATTATGTTCTTATCCATGAATAAATGCAGCAGGCTTATCTCTGTTACTCTGTGTTTGCTTTAATAACTAGCATGAAGCCTGTGCTTATTACCCAAATCCTGTTTCTAAATCTCACTCCTAGATAAAGCAGTAATGACATGGCTGCTCTGCTCAGACTGCCCCACAGCTCTCTTCTCTTTCCTAAGGGAGAAAACCTCCTGTCCCATGGACCTGCTGCCATTCTGCCATCTGATGTTGCTGCCAGAAACATCCTGGGCTGTCCCAAGCTGCCATCCTTCCTGGGAAATCAACACAAAGATCACAGTGACTTCCCAAAGCAGTGCACACAGTGCATGGCTCCATTTACTCAAAGACTGGAAAAGACTGTGGTTATCTCCCCAAAACTGGCAAAGCAGCATCTGGAGCCTCACAGAGAGACATTCTGAAGTAGCAGAGAGCAGTCTCACAGTATGTATGGGAGGATCTCATTAAGAGAGCTGCTCAGGTCTGCATATGCTCTGTCTTATGTAGAGTCTGGTAATCACAACAGAATGAGCTCAAGATTTTCCTTTTTGGGGAAACTGCTTGGCTCAGGGAGCGATGCTCTCCCAGTGATGCTCCTGCACTTCCTTCCAAAACCCAGAGCAGCAGCACTGTCTGTAAGCAAGGGAGATGTTTTGCTCAAGGAAAGATGTAGGAAAGTTGTTGAGATGAGGACTGGAAGCTTAGAAAGCAAAAAATACATTAAAAGGGAGAGCAGCCAGGAGGTTTTCAACAGATACAAGCTCAAATGGCTTTTAAAGCAATTAAAAACTGTCCTCTCCTGGCTATAGTGAGATCAGCAGAGATCAGTTCCCAGCTGCTCACCAGATTACTTCTTCCTCAGCTAGCAGAGCAGTCTGAGGGAAGGTTAAAATCTGCTTCAGACAACACCCTCTGCTTCTGTCAGAGCAAGGGACCTGGGCAGCCTCGGCAGGAGCACACAGAGCACCTTGGCACGAGCACAGAGCTGTCCCCAGCACCCATCTGCCCTCAGCCGCAGGCTGCTGCAGCAGCCCTGATGGGTGAACACCCAGAGGGAGCTGAGCCAGGAGATCCAGCCCACAGCCCTGGCTGCCCCACGGGCAGCAGCTCAGCAGGAGCCCAGCACTGCGCTCAGCTGCTCAGTCACCTCCCATGAATGTCACCCTCCATCGAACACCGCCTCTTGCTCCCTTTGAAGCTGTCTGCTCCCTCCAGTCCTCCAAGAGCTCATGTAATCAGTCCCTAAACCTGGTTTAGTCAAGTGACCTGGACTAGCTTCAAAAAAAAAAAAAAAATTTCTGTCTAGGTTTTTTTTACCCTCCTAACCCAGCTCATTTTGACCATCGAAAGCTTCTGGACAATCATACATGGCATGAGATGGGACAACTGGAAACCTCTGGAAGGAGATCAGGGATACAAAAGGAGCCTCATAACCACTGGAAATATGTCAGGCACCCACAGAGCAGAAGCCTCAGAGCCACAGGGGTCTCAGATGTAACACTCCAAAGCAGTTGTGTTGTGTTGGAAGCTGTTAATTAAACACAGTTTATTTTGGTTTTCAGTGATTTACACAGATTTAAAGCCAGACTGGGTTAAAGCAGTCACTTTGCAAGAGCTGTGCCATCCGTGTAGCTGCCTTTAATTACAAGCAACACCAAAGAAGCTCTTTTCCACGATCAGCTTTCTCATCAGTGCTACTTTGGGCAGCTTTAATGAAACACAGCTGCATTTTGTGGGAATTTTCAGACCAAATACCTGGACGTTTCTAGAAGCTCAGCTTGGTACCAATTAAAAAATGGGGCAGTGTGACCTAGAGAATGCAAGGAAATGTCATCGCCTACTGTGAGCTCCTGGGCAGCAGCTCCATTTGCTAAAATTAGAGGAGCAAGAATTTTTGTTTTTAAACACGCCAGATTATCATCTTTTAAGTAAATGCTCAAATGTTTCAACCTAGTTCATACTACATCAGGAAAACCTAACAATTTTCGCATAGGTTGCTCTGACAAAACCTGGCATGTGCTGAATTTTCTAGATAAGGTATCTTGTTGAATAAGTGATGGAAACAATTTTTAAGAGGTGAAACCCTGGGACCCGCAAGTTGAAAACTTTACTGAAATCAGGTCACACTCTATATGGGCAGAAACTTGCAGTCTGCATTCTCACAGTAGCTGCTACCTGTTTTGTGCCAAGAACACACAGGCATTGTCTGAGACAAGAAAAATTACAATTTCTGCCCTAAGAACACCTAAAACTCAATAGACAATGTGAACTGGAGGCCTTTGGGCTGTTCATCTTTGGGCATTAGTATAGTCACTACAGTTCATCCAAAAATAAGCTGAAGAATTTTAAAGGAAGAGGAAATCAAAGTTTTGATGAATTAATGGTGAACATGGCAGTGGTGCTGGGTTGATAGTTGGACTTGATGACCTTAAAGGTCTTTTCAACATCAAGGATTCTGTGATTTTGTGATCTCTTGGATAGTTTTGCATCAGCCCAGATTAAATCTTCAGGCCAGGAGTCATTGTACAGCAAATCCCTGCAGGCTATGAAGGCATCCAGCTTCTCCTCCAAGCTCCTGTGATCCTGAAGGAGAGCTCCCAACTGTTCTCAGCAGTGTACCCACGGACATTACACATCACATCTCATGTGCAATATTCTTTAGATTTTAATGGAGAACTAGCTCTTCTTTAGGATGATCTAGAAAAAGAACATGAAGACATGCGAAGTACAGAACTGCCTCAGAATCTAGACAATGTAATTTATTTTGGCCATTACTTTTATCCCTATTGAAGCCAGACAGACTTTTTGGTGAAGAATATAAAACCCTGGAGTTTATTTACTCAGGCAACACCACTCTTCTTGCAAAGTCATCTGCAAAGGGCATCACTCCCCAGCACAGCTTCATATCCACAGACAGCTACCCAAAAAGACATAGGGAGCATTTATAGGTCTCATCCTACCAAATGACTGATTGTTGTGTTGTAAGCAAAATCCAATTAGGAGAGCCTGCAAGATCAGCCTCTGTGCTTGTTAGCATCCAGCCCAGGGCAGCTGGTTTGGCTGCCTATTGACTGAGCAATCGACAGACAGTCGCTGCATCCAGCCACGGAAACATCCAAGGAGTACAGTTCAGGAATGGGCAAATAAAATCAGCCTGAAGGGGCTTGATTTACAAGACAATTACAAGTTTTCAAGTTTGCCAACAAAACTTCAGCATTACCCTTGTAAGAAATCTTTCATACATGACATTTTGCTTGCTTGCCTCTAACAATAAACAACTTAACTATTAATTTTGCTGCTCCCACAGCTGTAAACTCTGCAGCTCAGGATCTGGCTTCTATAATTGCATCTAACTAAAGAGCTCCTGAATCAAACCATCTACACTGAAATGTCCGGGGGGGGGTACTCAGAAGTACCCCACACAGGTTACCAAAAAACTTCATGGGTTTATGCATATCCCTCATCATCTGCTCCCCAAATCATCAGCTCTCTCCCCAAAAGTTTCTCACTTTGCAAGGGAGGGGCCCAATAATCAAAGGCTCTTCCAGAAGAGGATTTACTGGAGGTGTCTAAGAAAGATGGATGACCTGAATATGTGTCCCTTGTTCTGTCTTCCCACTGTTTGCACACATTTAAAGTAAATCTGATTTTTAGATAGATTGGAGTTGGGCAATTTCCTTCCAAGTAATTAGGACCTGTCACAACTCCTAAATGACTTATCATATGAGTCTCAAGAGAGCCTGGGAATGGACGTAACCCAGAGGGGAACCCTGTGGTCAGTGAAACAGCAGAGTTTAGGACAAGACTTTTAAATATTTCCTCTTTAAGCTCCAACAAACTTTCCCCTGGCTGGGCACACACACAGGTCAGTGACCTGGCGTGTCCAGGCCTGATAAAGGCAAGATTATTCAGCACAGAGGTTTAATAGACACAGTCCTTACACCAACAACCCACTTATTCCACAGAGGCTTTTATCAAAGTCACCAGTATCTGACACAGTTCAGATGCACAAGTGTGCTGTAGATCTTGGTGCCACATTGCTGGATAATTTCAAAACAAGTAATTTTTGAAATGGTCCCAAACCAGTTTGTGACTGTGGTGAAAGGACTAATGGATTACAGTGAGAGGGGTAAAAACTTCCTGGAGTCTCCTCCAGGATCAGGGTTTGCTGCTCCCAGCCCTCAGCTTCTTTGCACACAGGAGCCAGCAAATTACAACGTGAGGCATTTTAAAAATCTGCATCATGTCAGAAGTGTTTGGTACCCTGAGGATGATGCACTCAGCACAGTCAGCACTCAATGATGGCAGCGATTTCCACTGGGACCTGAGTCTGGACTCAGCAGAAGATGGAGGCACCACCAAGAAGACAGCCTTGATGTTGGCCACTCTGGAGTCCTGCATTTTAGCCAGCAAATGGAAAGGTTCCTTGGCACTTGCAAAAGATAATCAGAGCAGGAGAAGAATCAGACTAAACAGGCACTGTCCAACCACTGCAACTAAATACATTACAGCTTCGCTTTGGACTGACACTGCATGGCTACTTTCTTTAGAAAACAAAAAGATTTACCTGTTTACAGAGTCTTGCAGCTTCCAAATAGTTAAGCAATTGTCACTCTCTTCATCTTTTGCAAGGGGAAACTGAGAAATTATTCCCAGTCATGGAGGGGCTGGATAAGCAATGACACATACACCAGTCCCAAATCCATGTCCACAGGAGAAAGTTTATCCTTCTCTAGCTTCTGACCTGCCTGGCAAAACCAAATAAAAATCATCTGCTACACTCATCTACAGATAATGGAGTTATTTTATGACTAAACTTCTCCATGAACAATATTTCAAGCACTTGCTCCTCTCCATCTGCTTCACTGTTTCATCCAGTGTGATGAACATGGGAGGTTGTTTCATCAAATTTTTTGTTCATTTCCTTCTTATAATTAACCATATTAGCTTTTTGCCACAGCATGAGAAACACCTCATTCCCTGTTAAAACTGTCAATAGATTTAACAACAACAATTCATTATATCCTGCTGGATTTACACCATCTCTAAGAAAGGTGTTTATCCAGGTCATCTTTCTCTGATACCCTGTGTTACAGCTTGACTTTTGGGGAGGGCTCAAAGATATACAATGAAAATATACAGCATCTTTGTCACCTTCCATTCATCCAAAATAAAATTTAAAAAAAAAGAAAAATTAAAAAAAAAAAAAAAAGAAAAAGAGAGAGAGAGAGAGAGAAAGAATGCAATCAGCAAACAGAAAGTACTTCTCTGCAGGTTGACAGTTGGTAAAACAATCTGCAAAGAGCCCCTGACCTCGAGTGAACAACCTCTGAAATGATGCATGATCTCAAGATCAACCATTAGCAACCACAACCAGAACTGGATTTGAACTCAGAGACAAGGAACTAGACTTTATTGATCTTCTTACCTGGAATTCAATGATACAGTGGGAAGGCCAGAAACCTGGAGTCATGGACTGACTTTAAACTTTTCTTGTCTGGTTATTTCCAGGCAGTGTCTCTTACAGAAAACCAGCCTACTACTTTTAATTTGGTGTCTGGCTTTGCAGCTTCCTTTAGAAAGCTTCACATGAGTGATTAATTGGTAAATATAAAATGAAGTTTGAATCATTACCATTCCAATTATTAAATAACCTGCATTTTTTAGAATTTTATTCTTTTACTTGTGCTCATTAACGGTATCTAAATGTCAAGCAAAAAGCATCTTTGTGTCTGTGCGTTCATGCTACCATCCCAATTTTTTCACCCAGGAAAGGTCAGGAATTTGCTGAATTACAAAAGCAATTGTTTAGAGCAACTTAGTACAATTTAGTGAAAGCTGCACTCAATTTGTTCAACCCAGCATCCTGAATTTCCCACGGAAAAATTATTGTGCCAGATGTATTAAGTGCAAATTGCATTAGAAATTCATTTATAATTAAAACTGCCATTTCTGTGCCTCCTGCCAGACCCTACTTTCTGCTGAACAGACACATCACTCCAGCCCTTGCTGTTTCTGTATCTGTTTTAATCTTTGTAGCAGTTAAGTCTGGGCACACTCCTGGGAAATGCATGTGCTCAAGAAACTGAGGCAGGACTTAAGCAGTGTTTCATAGAATGGTCTGGGTTAGAAGGGACCTTAAAGGTGATCTAAGTCCCCACCACCCTGCTGTGGGCAGCGGCACCTTCCGCTAGACCTGGTTGCTCAGAACCCCGTCCATCCTGGCCTTGAACACTTCCAGGAACCGGGCCTCCACTACTTTTTGGGGCAACCTGTTCACCATCTGCACAGTAAAGAATTTCTTCCTTCTTAATATCTAATCTAACTCTGAAATGATGGGAGCAGGAGCACAGAAGCTGCCACCACTCCATCTGCTGTTTCTTTCCTCCTCCCCAAGACTGAGCTAAGCACTCTGGCCTCAAAGGCAAACGTGGCCAGCCTGGACTGTTGCTCCAAAAGCTCTGCTTGACTTGTTCCGGTGATGATATGGCAGACACCAGTGATTTGATCCTCTCCACTAAATGCCTGGAGACACCAAAGGAGGAGCCACCAAGGACACCCAGCTCCCTGTGCTGATCAGTGCCCATCTCTTCATGTGCTTCTCCCGTTGTCCACTCCTAGAGGGGACACCCATACGTGCCCTAGTGCCTGCCTCAGGTCGTGAGGCCCCAGTCAGCACAGCTTCATCTCCAAACCCCTCCCAGCATCTTGTGTGCACCCCTCACCTTGCTGGCACTGGAACCGCAGCCCCTTGGCAAGGCCACCCCCTGCACAGGGGACACCAGGCAGTCCCTGCAGGGTCATGTGGCAAGCAGCTCCTTGAGGGCTGTGGCAACCCAAATCATGGCATCAACACACGTCAAACACTCCATAAAACCAAGTCAGCATCTGCCAAAGGAGAAGAGAGGAAGCATGGGATGTGCTTTAAAGGACTGCATCCCTGGGATGCACCTCTGATGCTGAGCTCAGCTCCATGGTGGTACAGGCATTTCTCGCCACAGAAAATCAAGCACAGACACAGGAGTCCACAAAGCCAGCACTTCTCCCTCTGATGTAATACACAGAACAAGGTTAACCCACTACACAGAGCATCCCTTCTCTGATATCCCCCAGCAGAGCAGTCCCACAGCACAGTGCTGCTTCCAGCATCACTACCTCACAGTAGCACCTCACCTGGTATCGAGCTGGGCTGCGACTCAGGTATAAGTTTTCCTTGTGAATTTCCAGTTTAAAGCAAGGTTATGGTACCCTTGGTTAAAAGGGCAATAGAAGTACAACTTAATTACCCAGCATTACAACACAGCTCTTCTGAGAGGCTGCAGAAGGAAATTGGCACTGTTCTGATGCAATATTCCACGTGGCTAACAACAATTTCATGCAGCCTCAGAGAAGACAGGCAGTTATCTAGATCTGTTGAAAGGTAAGAGTGACATGCAAAGTGTTATTCTTTCCTTACATGAAGCATAACCATATATTTTCAGGCTATATAGTTTGTATTTTTAGATGAGAAGAAAGCAAAACAAGAAAAAAATCAAGCTGAAAATAAATTGGATGCAATTCAAAAGGACAGTGGAAAAATACAGGATGATGAAGAGATGGTAAAGCAGCAAGTTAATAAAAAAGGATCAGGACATCACCACTAATCACAAGCAAGCAGTGCCCTGCAAGCAGTGTGTGCATCCAAACCATACAGAGTGAACAAACATTCTGCAGCACCTGGGAGGGCTGGAGGCAAGCATCGTCCAGGAATCAACAGCTCCAACATCTCAACAGGAAACCTAAATGTAGCCTTAGATGTGTTTCAGAAGAGACATCCAGGAGACCAACAGGCATCATCAGCAACCAGGAATGTATGGCCTTAAAGGAAAGGTTGGACTAACTGGTGGGGAGGCAGGTAAGGGGGGGAAAGGCTGAGGAGAGACTTGGTAATTCCTTTTAAAGAGTAGCTACCAAGCAGAGAAGATTAATTGTCCTCTCTGGCAGGACAACCAAAAGGTTTAAATCAGAAGGAGAATTAGAGTAGATAAGAGAAAGGATTTTTAACAGTGAGGATAGCAAAGATCCAGGGCAGGTCACCTGGGGGTAAGGTATAAAGCACTTGTTTGGTGCATGTAAGTAAAGGCAAAGTAACTCAGGCAGAATCCACCCTGTCTTGGGACAAGGGCTGGCCTCTGACTTCTGCAGGTAAACCAACTCATGCCTTTTGAATCACCTTCTCCTTTAGGACATCTGAAGACAGAGCAGATCTCATCATGCTCCAGAATGTACTCAGGATCATGTGAGGATGGGATTTGTCCTGCTGACAGGAACTGAGAGGCAGACAGCTGGGAGGAACATCCAAGGGACCTGGAAGAGATGCTCCTTTTGTCTGCTGGGCTGCAGGCAGGTAAAGGAGAGCCACTAGCCAGCTCCTCACCAGCAGCAGGGACCAAACAACCTGACCTCACAAGCACTCTCACTCATTAATTGGGAAGAAAATAAACCACCTGGAAAAGGAACATGAGCAGAAAGAAGCCAATAGCACAGAGGGGAAGCGCAGCTTGGCTAAGTGCCTTCCCCACAGCACATGAGGCTTTGAGCTGTGGAGGGCCCAGAGGATGGGCAGCAGGCAGTCTCCACGGGAGGCCATGAATACTTGTGCTATGCTTGGTCCACAAACCCTTTTTCCTCATTGGACACACAAAAAAGATCTTAAATAGCTAACAACTCCTGTCAATATTAATTCTCCCCCAAGTGGCTTGCTATTCACAGCAGGATAACTAACGTAACACTCATTACTTTAATTAGTGAAGGAGACAAAAAAAGACAACCAGACCTTGCAAAACAGCCGCTTTTACTTTCTTTGAAATGCCTACCATGACCCCACAGAAAAAATGCTTAACTTCTCCCCATAAAATATGTAAGTGCTCATCTGCATATGCTGTCTACAGAGCACAATTTCTTTCCTGCTGAGGAGAGTTGCACCACAGCAGAAAATACACTTCTAAAATTTCTCAGGACAGATATATCCAGAAAGACATTTTATAATTGGTACTATGAATCCCAATGCTACACTAAAGCAAGTGATACAGATGCAGTGTCTCCAAAGAGACCAAGAACCAGAAAGCCAACACTTTTCTTCAGCACCCTACTGTAGGGGTAGTTTATGCCTGGACTACAATTCCAAACCCTGTCTTAGCACACAGAAAATAGGCTTTCGTGTGCTTTTTCTTTGCAATCAGTCATTCAACATCCCCTTGCCAGCAATGGAAATTGGTCCCCTGCTCAACCCCTTTCTGTGATGAGCTAGCTCCAAACAGGAGAGCAGGAGGCAGGCGTGGTGGATTACAGTGAGACCCTGAGAGCGTGTCTGTCTGAGCAAGCTTCTGCCACAGCAGTGAACGACACAATTAGGCTCATCATTTTTTAATTAGGAAATTACGTGTGATTTACAAGCCTTAGTGCAATGTGGTATTTGAAGAGCGAGGAGTGACATTTCCAAACCGCACTAGAGGAACTTTCTCTTCCCCTGCCCAGCCCCCCAGTCATTTAAGCAAGTCGTTCAGACAAAGAGCAAAAGTCCTTTGTCTGGGTTTTAATCCAAACTAGTGGAGCTCTGTATGTGTTCTCTTCATTCTTTTTTCCACCTTTTTCCAGCCTCTTTTTCTTTAATAAGACACTGTTTCTCCCCTGCAGTCAGCAGAGACAATTGTGAGTGCACCTGTCTGAATTCCAGCATACATAACCAGGATCTGAGTTTCTCTTGAAAGAAAGTTCACAAAATCTGGAAGAGAATTACGCACCCAACAGCCCAGTCATGTCAGAGACCTTGTCTGCTGAAGGGCTGTGGCTGGCAGGGACCCACCATTGCCATCAGCAGCATTACCCTGCAGCCTGCTCCTCAGCCACATCCAGCACTCCCTGCAGGGCAGATCCACATCCAACATTAGAGGTCCCAGAGTGATGGGGAGGCAAAGATGCTCAGTGTATGAGTGAAAAACCTCAGAGAAGTTGTGCGGAAGGAGCTCACGCTGAGCTTGGTGGGTCTGAGGCAGGCAAGTATCCAAGCAGCTGGTACATCCCCCAGCCACAGCTGCAACACCTGTTCTCCACAGATCTGGTAAAACTTTTTGGTTAATCCCAGGAAGAAGGTCATGGCATCTTTAGAAACTCATGGTCCCAGTACCCAGCCAGGCTCTGGGGGATCACAGCCCTGTGGCGCACTCATCCTGGCTCAGAGGTCTGTGCAGTGCACGTTCAGCACTGGTGGTGGGTGCTCTGAGAGCAGCCCAGAGCACACAAAACTAAAGCTATGGAATGGTAACTCTCTGTTAGGGATGTAGCTATGACCTGCCACCTCATACAGAGCTGTTCCTATGAAAGTAAATCCCCCTATGCAGGTGAGGCCTAAGCAGAATGCAGCATCTCCAGAGGAAACATCTGTTCACGGTACCCATGGGCAGAAGGGTTTTAAGAAACACAGTGAGAAAGTGTAATAGAAGCCATCAAAACCACAGGTGAAAACCTCACCAGCGAGAACAGCATGGTCTCAAAAATGAAAGGACTGAAATATTAACACTACCCTTGCCTGCTGGGAGGAATCCAGCAGGAGGAAGGTGGCAGACAGTGCTTTAGGCTCAGACGCTTGAGTCAAAGCCTGACTTTAGACTGACAGTAGGGAAGGGTTTCCATCAGCAGGCACAAGTGGATACAGCCAGCCTAGGAATCAACAGAGACACTCTAAACACACCACACCATTACACACAAAACCTCACGGGTCTGAGCAGAGCAGCAAGAGCGTGCCCAGTTTCACGTGGAAGGTATCATTCTCTTTGGCACACTATCTCCCTGTGAAGAGGTAAGAGTGACCTGTGGACACAAACCATGCCATCCTTGATTGCAACCCAGGTCATCACAAAGCCTCAAGGAATTTAACAAGCCCTGGAGCATTATGTAGGGAAGTGAAGCGAGCATCTAAAGGGAAAATACCCAGCAATCTACCTATTAGAAGGAAAAACAATCATTAAGAGGTAGCTGTTAAAATTGGAATTGCAATTCTAGAAACTGTACTTTCAATATAGGTATCTGTTCTGCCTTAAAAAAGGACATTTCTTACTGTTAAGGCTTTATCAGACCACTCACATATGAAATAACTGCTAAACCTTACACACTCAAAACCAGATCTTTTTTCTATCTACATCTTTCCATAACGACCAAAATATCCCACCTTGGGATTTGACCTTATCTTGAAGATGACTTGGATAATCTGAACTAAATTACCCCTTCAAGACAATTAAAAAATACTGCCTGTGGACTGCAAGCATTTAAATATCATTAAGTGATGATACAGCAGTAAATTATGCCATCCTTGGAATTTGCAGCACCCAGGTTCAGACTCAGAATTCAAGTCTGTGTAATTTAAATCTCGCCTCTCCCTAAACTGAATAAAACATGACCTGTGTTTGTTTATATTCTCCATATTTCATTCACTGCAGCTCTCCTCCCTACAATTCTCAAAAACAAACTCTAAAATATAGAGGAAGAACATGAGACATTTGTGTTCCACTGTGACTTATCTTGCACCACTTTTAACTTGTTTCACTGTTAATTTCATTACTAAAGCACTCCAGAACAACTCAGTATTTTCAGTAATTCTTCGATTTTGTTTGGGTTTATCCGTTACTCCACCTAATTCCAGGTGCTTCTGTTCTTTTCAATAACCACAACACATTTGGCACAGTCCTATAATTCATCTTTTCACAGAGTCATTAAGGTTGGAGGAGATCTTCAAGATCATCCAGTCCAACCATCAGTGGAACACCACCATAACCATGCCTAAACCATACTCCCAAGTGCCACATGCAGATGCCTCTTGAACAATTCCAGAGATGGTTTCTCCACCACCCACTTGACCAACTTATTCCAATGCCTGCCTACTCTTTCAGTGAAAAAAAAAATCTAATATCTAACCTGAACCTTCTCTGGTGCAACTTGAGGCCATTTCTTCTTGTCCAGTCACTTGAGACACGGCAGAAGAGACCAATCCCCACCTCACTCCAGCCTCCTTTCAGAGCTGGAGGGAGCAGTGGGGTCCTCACTAAGCCCACTCCTCTCCAGGTTAAACAGCTGCAGTTCCCTCAGCCACTCCTTGTAAGAGATGTTTCCTAGACCCTTCATCAACTTTGTTTCCCTTCTCCTGACCAGGTCCAGACCTTGATGCCCTTTTTTGAAGTGAAGAGCCCAGAACTGGGTGCAGCACTTGAGGTGTGGCCTCACCAGTGCTGAACAATCCCTTCCCTAGTTCTGCTGGCCATAATTTTCTTGATACGGGCTTTTGTTTTCTCTCCCACTGTGCTATCAGATGAGTTTTGCAAGGGGATCATCTGCTGAGGTGAGGAGGAAGCAGGACGAGCACTGAGCCTCAGCAACAAGAGAAGCAGGAAGAGTTCATGTCATGTAAAGATGTTTCCTGTCCTCTTTGAGCATGACTTTCCAAAGGTAGCACCACGAGTGGTGTAATGAAGCACTAACTGAACACAGACAGAAGGCTCCAAATAGGACAGGCTCTGGGCAAGAGAACATGTACCTTAAATACTCCCCACATCTCCCAGCCAGAGGTGAGGGAAGAAGTCTCTTGCACAGCATTAACTGGAAGCTTTATTAGGAACATGAGAAAGTGTGGTCGAATTCCTTCAGCTGCCTCAGGGACTCAGGCTGGCATCAGATTTTGGTTGTTTACATTAACCCCAGGCTCCAAAGCCCCTCAGGGCTGGGGTCATTCAGTCATTTCCCAGGTGAGAATGGATGACCCCCATCAGGCTCCTAACCCACAATGAAAACAGGCTTCCATCCTCATAAAGGACTTCTGCTTCCAGGTAGCCAAGGCACAAAACACACATTGCATGCCTTAGGAAGCCAAAGAGCAGGGAAGAGTGGGAGCACCTGCTCCTGAAGGCCACAGCACCCAGCTGCTGGGAGCAAAGCCAGGCTGCCTTCAAGGATTCTGCAGCTTCAGCCTCACAAGCCCCTACTCTCCCCAGCCATTCAAATCCCTCTCAGGCTGGCGACCCTCCCGCTTAGGTATGGATGCACATTCAGAGGCTCTCCCTGGCCCAGCAAACACATGGCTGTGGAACATAAGAGGGAAAAGGTTTGACAGGCAGGGGACAATTCCTGCAGAGCACATCACCATGAGAGCAGCAGTGGGACCAAGAGGGGACACCATGAGAGCTGGCAGAGGACAATTCCTGCGGAGCACATCACCATGAGAGCAGCAGTGGGACCAAGAGGGGACACCATGAGAGCTGGCAGAGGACAATTTCTGTGGAGCACGGCACCATGAGAGCAGCAGTGGGGCCAAGAGGGGACACCTTACGTGCAGAGCAGCTGCTCACTGCTGCTGCAACCAGCACTGCAAGCCCAGAGGAAATCAGGCTGGTAAGAATGGATACCCCGGGATTTTAGTCTCAGGCTGAGGGACAGCTCTGGCTGGGGTTAGCCACTGGCTGCTCTATAGGTGGATAAAACATGGGTGGTGGGGAGTCGGTTCTAGCCCCTTTTGCTGATTGCAAACAGCTTTGTCAGCAGGCTGAACTGAACACAAAGGGGTTTCCACTCTAACAGGGCACTCGAGTTGCCAAGCAGCCATAGCAGAGCACATCCAGCTGCAGATTGTTCCTTCAACAAACAAGGGAAGCATGTTTCTTTTGCAAGACAGGAGAGATGCGCTCGACTGGTTCTCACTCCCACTCTAGGGAAGGCTGTGCACACCATTCTGTTCCTCCACAGATCTAATCATCTGCTGCATCTCTACACCTTGCAAAAAGCTGCTGCAAGGAGCAGCCTGGTAATAAATTTGCTGCATCTTACCTTTTAGATCCTCAACACAGTCAGCAAACTGCTCTCCCTCCACACATTAGGCTGCCCAGAACAATGTTTCCCAAATGGGCCAGGCTTGAGCTGCAATACTCTTGGCAAGATGCTATGCCACAGCCCCAGGCCAGCCTGAGCCTCTCATTGCTAATAATGTTCCCCAGTCGCCTCGGGTTTAACTCTGGAGTGAGGTGTCACAGAAAAGAAGCCCAGTTTTGGAAGAGGGAGCGTCTCTGAGCAGCAGATGGGATCCGACAGGCACTCTTTGTCCTCATCACTGGTCTTTTCAGCATAAGGAAAAAAATATTACAAGCTTCAGAGTTTTCCCTCCAAGGACCTGTAAAATTCATTAGCAGCCAAGGAATGAAGGGAATTCTCCATCTGAGGTCTTTTCAGAGAATGAGACAGTACAGCATTATTAGTGCAGGAAAGCTCAGAAGACACATATTCTGGGGCTGTAGGCCACTGTTAGACTGCAGGAATATTTATATGAAAGACCTATTTAAACTCTTCACATAAAGGGTCAATAACAATCAGAATACATAAATGTTTGTGTACATTAGTAAATACATAAGCTAACATAAATTGCTTATGCCCATCCATAATACCCACTTTCATCTGATCTTTATTACATGCTCTCACATCCATGACACGCTTTTGAAGATCCATTCAACAAGTTAATCTTTGATACAGATTAAGCATGACCTAAATTTTAGTCTGCATTTCTCATATGCTCTCTCAGGACAAAGGTTTTATTCAGAGAGCTCTGGTTCCTAGAGGTGGCCTCTGTGCCCAGAGGGGCTGCTGCACAATTTGGGTACCTCCCTGCATGGATGCAGACACAGCTTGGGCATCCACTCCGTGTGAGCTCTGGACTGCCTGCACCCACCTGGGCAGAGACGCTCCAACATACCTTTCTTCTCCTTTCAGCCACATTTTGCAGACACAAGCATCAAACAAAACAAAAAAGGAAAAGACAAACAAACAAATTAAAAAAGCCCCAACATGAACATCACACTGCATTCTTCATCTTGGCTGCCTTGATGCCACAGCAAGCAGAGCATCAGGGCAAGGTGGGAGGGAGCAGGTGGAAAGAGAGACAGAAGGAAAACAGATCGCACAAAGAGGAAATAAAAACACAAACCAAAACATATAACAGACAAGATCAGCAGCAAAAGAGGGAAATTCAGGAGACAGGCACTCATGATTTTGACAGGTGAAGCGGTGTGAGGAGCCGGTACATGACTCTGGGTTTCAGCAAATACTGTGATGCTCTCGTTCCCATCCAAACAGCTGCCCCATGAGTGTTCTCTGTGCCTCTCTATCTGCCTTTGCTGAAACCAGGTTGCAGCAGCTCCCAACCTAACAGGCAGCCTTTAAAAACTCATTGATAACCTGTGAGCCCAGGGAGGGCAGCTCTGACAGATGGGCAGGGCTGGATTTGGCCGCAGGGGCTGTAGGTCCCTGCCTGCCACTCACGGCCCAGCGCATTAGTGTAAGCTGCCCTCCTCGGGTTCACCACTTCAGCAATCACATAATCCTGGGGATTAAGCAGCAAACAGAGTGCCTGCTCAGCAAAGGTCTGAAAAACGTTGTGTGAGGTACAAAAGAGGGAACCAGAGGAAGACTGGCTTGACCCCAGTGTGATACAGGGGACCAGCAGCTGGGCAGCACTGAGAATCCCATTTACAAAACCCACAACCTTCAGATGCATCAGGGAAATGATGTGATTCCAGCTGTGCAAAGCTGGAATTCATGTCACCAGATGAAAATGCCAAAACAAGAGTTAATCCCCAAGACTGCCTGTGCCATTCATGGAAAGAAATAAGGCACCTTCCTACCCTCTCGAAGCTGCTGGCTGACACTGGCCAAATAAGATGCCCCCTCCCCTTCATCAGCTTTAAGGGGGTGCTGGGTTTACCAGCCCAGATACCAATTTCTTTGTCATAAGCATGGAAAACTAAATTAAACTAATCCCAGGATATCTCACACATGGCATTTACTTTTCATGCTACCACAGGCATGCTCCATCCCAGCAGCTCATCGCCCAAGATGAATAAACATCCCTTTGACAGTGATATTTAAAAATATGCATGTTCTGTACCATGTCAATGAAGTATGAGGGCAGTGGCTTTATGTAATAATTAACAACTGTTTGGGGAAATTATTCATTAAGTTTTAAGGGCAACATTATTTGTCATACTTGTCCTAATTAAGATCAACACCAAGGAAATGTGGCTGCCTTGTGGGAAATTACTCTTCTTGCAGACAGGACAGAAAGCCCCTTGAAAAGTGAAGACTTAGCAACAAGAGCCTGATTTGGAGAAAAGGTCTAGCAGATACCAGGGGGGCTTGGGGGAGTTCTCTTACAGACTTCCAAGAAAGACCAATCCACCCTTTCAGGAATCTGTACCCAAAGTGTCCTGCAGAGAGGCGGCACACTGAAACCCCAGCTAACAACACATGCCACTGTGCTCCAGCACTGACCTGCTGCTCCCACACCTCAAATCCCATTCCAAGGCATCAGCACCACAAGCAGAGCTAACAAAACCAAGCTTTAGCAACCTTCAGCTCTGTGAACAGAGCCACAGCGCTGTAATACAAGACAAGGCTAATAATATTTTTTTGGACACATGTGTCTGGGTAGCATGAATGACACGGTGATTCAGCTTAATTATGAACTTCCTGTTAGAAATATAAAGGTTCCTCTGATGGCACTGCCAATTGTTCTTCTGACTCATCCAGTTGTTCCTGTAACCTGGCAAAACAAAACCTTCTTTGACCCTTAAGGTATAAAAAATTAAAGAAACCATTACTTTGAAAGAGTACCTGGCACTTCACAGTTGCTGGAGCACCATAGTGACACACAGAGAGAATTACTACATCTGCTTAGGGACAGTGGCTTTTATTACAATCTCCACTCCCTGAAAGACAGCCATAAAACATCCATTCATCCCTCATGTGGAAGAGGCACATGAGCTCCCCACGCCTTCATGCTTCCAGCAAGGTTATCCTACATGGCCAGATAGATCATCACTAGCCAAGGGTGAATCAGAAGTCCACATGTTCCTGGCCAGTCTTAAAATGTCAGTAGTTCAGAAAGCCTTGCTCATTTGACACGCAGGCTTGAACCTTCCTGCAAGTTAGTTCTACCTTAAAGCACAGAACTAGAGACCCAGCAGGAAAAATTCAAGGGCACTACACCCCTTTCCATCTCAAAGCCTGACCCTTCCACATGAGAACAGGACCCTCATCCCCAGGTCCAGGGGGAAAAGATATTCATGGGAAACAGAGGGACAGAAAGGCAAGTGAGCTCATAACAAAACAATTCTGAGCCTCTCTGCCTCAGCAGAGCCTCCAGCACAAAACAAGAAGCAGTTTCCTTACCAGAAAGCTCTATGGGCTCCCAAAGCAAGAATGGCATTTTTTAAAAAAGTCATGTTTTTAACTTACCTCTCAGGAGGCCTTGAACATGATTTGCAAAGCCTCAGGACCAAGTGGGCTCCCACAGCACACAACAGAGCATCACCCCAGGCTGCTAGGAAGCATTAAGGCAGCAGTCAGTTAATTAGGGTAGGGTTTGCAAGAGCCTCCCAGCCTTCTCTCACAGACAATACAGAGTGGCAGCATTCACTTCATCAAGGGCACGATCAAGTTATTTGTGGTTCACAGTAGCTCACTTGTTTCTCTTGAGGTTTTTGTCCCTCTTAGGCATAAACAATTTGAAAAGCCTGTGAAGCTAGCCCCCAAGTCCTACACAACTGTGAGACTTCCTTTCCAATCTTCCGTTGGTGAACTCTAAAATGCCACATGGGGCATTAACAACCCCCCCTAATAAACCCTCGCTAGTACGACTTCAAGATCTATTTTTTTCCATTACTCTGTCTTCTGTTTTATTTAAGAACTTGATTTTGGGAGGCACAAAGGGCCTGATTTGTAAAGATGTTGTGATTAAATGGGGAGGGGGGAACACAGATGCACAGCTCTTCTGAAAATCACATCTCACGCTGTGAAAGCAAACACCGAAAAATTACCAACGGGAACTCTATTTTTAGCTATCCTGTGTCATAATATTCACCGTTCCCAAGCAAAATTTCTGGCAAATATTTAGAGTGAGTCTCACAACCCCATGCTTTGTCAACCAAGCTGGGTGATTACCTCGAGCGGCTGCAGGCACAGCACCTGCAGCACTGCAGACAGCATCCTTCAGCCCGTTACCATGGCACTTCCAGGTGGGTTCTGCCTGTTTGCATGTAGAGGAGACAAGATAAACCTACAATGTTTTTAATATGTGATAAGCAGGGCACAACTAATCCCCAAATAAAATGGCTTACAGGGCGCATCTAAGCCAGGGGAAAGGGAATTTTCACACCGGGCATTTGCGGCAGCTCTGAAGTGCACTTTGCTGCTGGAGAGCTTCTCCTGGAGGGGTGTTGGTACAAGTCACAGTCAGAGGCAGATGCTGCTGTGCCCAGGGGTGCTGAGGCTGCAGCAGGAGGAGCTGAGGTTGGGCACCACACTGCAGCCAGCGCCATCCCCAGCACCTTTGTGCTGGCAGCAGTGTGAGCACAGGTTCAGTGCTCAAAGCCACACAGGTACACACACCACAGGGAACCCCTGCAACTGTGCAGTTCAGGAGATGGAACACCTCAATTTACAGCACAGCACATTTAAAAGAATTTTAAATTATCTACCAGCACAGCAACACATGGTTTTTTGCCACAAGTCAGATGCACACCCCCCTCTTCAACCTGGTTTAAGCGTCACCTGGTGCTTTTGTTCAGCAGCAGAGGTTCAGGCCTAATAAACCCACCTTTAACCCCCCATCCTCAATTCATTGTGTGATTTCACCTAATATAATTATTTCTGCACTGACAACCCTGAGCTGAGAACCAACCCCAATTAGAGGATCTGCAGGGCAGAACTAAAAGCCCCTCTCTGCTCTCTTCTCAGCCCATTAAATCCACCTTTCTGCTTGGACTGCTTTTATCTGCTGAGGGCTGCCAGGAGAGCTATGACCCTGATTCCTGAGGGAAGAAGTTCAGATTAACAGACATTAGGATCTCTTCCTACTGAGGGCACTTGGGGTGGCACCCTGAGAAGTCCTTCTCTACAGGAGCTACACTGCTTGTTTGCTATGGCCCCAGCACCCCAAAAAGAGCACAGCACAGTCCAGAAAGCGCTGCCAGGGACGTGTGTGAAAGAGAGCACCAACAGAGGGCTGGCATTCACTAAAATACATGGTTCATCTACTAGAAAACCACTCCCATCTCCCACTGTCGTGTTGCATGGTGAATTAGCACTTCCACTTAGCCCCACATCTGTGAGGTTGTAAGAAAAGCACCCACGCTGCAGAACAGGCAGCTCCCCCAAAAACACGGCAGCCTGTACCCCATTGAAGGAACAAGACTGCTACAGAATCCTGGGCAGAGCAGGATTTGCACATGGAATCTCTTGCCCTGCAGTCAGTAGAGAAGCCAGTGTGGCCCATGCTCATATTCACACGGGGAGGGAGAGCTCCTGCAGCCCAGCTCTGCCCCCAGGTGTGACAGCACCTGGCACTTCACACAGCCAGTGCCTGGCAGTGTCACCTGAACTGCTGGAGCAGCTGTTGCTTTCTTTACCAAGGAGCCCCCCTGGTGACAGCCACATGTACTGCTGGCAACAGGGAACGTGATACAGCACAAATTACTCCAAAATAAGATTTTTGTTTAACTGCTGTGGCAGGGCCCAGATCAAAGAGAACATCTGAGGCAGCAGAGCAATGGTGTGTGAGCAGGCACCAGGAGGGGTGGCAGCTGATGGGAACACCCACCTCCTGCAGGTCTCCAGAACCAGATGTGCCACCCCAAGGCGCACAGCAGCACCCTGTCAACCAGCCCCTGCCTGCTCACCTCAGCACAGCCACTGGGACCAGCTCCGTGATGACTGGTTTGGGAAAGTCTTTTTCCTGAAAGCCTTTGTTTGCTTCTTCAAACAAAACACCCCGTTTTCGTGATGAACAACTTTTCTTAAGCCACACAAAATTCCCTCCCCTGGGGATCCTGGAAAGCTACACTTGAGTGTATAGGCATATTTAAATGCGTCAATCTGCTTTTGCATGTGTTATTTGGGGATATAAGTGGTGAAATCACATCTGCTTCTTGAATATCTACACAGCAATATTTAACATTTTATTTGAAACATTTTTGCTTTAATTAATTTAAACGCAACCCAGTCATCCAACTATTTTGTATATAATCCCAGGGATTTAGTAGCAGCAAATGCAGCATCACAGCTCAATAATGGAAAGGTGGCAAAATTAAAAACTTACCATAAAATTAGCCTATTTAGCATAGCAAATAGCTTTTCAATTTGACAAGGGATAACCATTTTATGAAAATGTGTATTAAAAATAATCCTTTTAGGTTGCCCAACATTTACCAGTTTTAATCCACACACTGCAATAAACCCAGACCAGAATAATTTTTCCAAAGTCTGTATATCTGTATATATTTATAGTATTATCAAGAGTAACTGCAATAGTTACATCAATAGAATGAGATGCAATTTTCACAAGCAGTAATTGAAAGAGCAAAGTTATTGCTAAGCCTCCAATAAACCTAGTGTGTTCTGCTTAAGGTTATTACCAAATCCAATATACAGTTAATATTTCAATTTCTTTTATGAGTGAGTTACATTTAGTCCTCCTTACAGCTGACATTGCATTTAAGTGACATTGCAGAAATTTACAGCCAGAACAGACACTGAACACTTGGCCCAGCCAACGTTTCCCTATTGTGAAATGTTCCTTTCTAATGCACTCCCTACCTCCAACCCTGTTTCTTATGTTCACCCAACATCTGCTCATTGCTCCACAGCTTCCCTGCCAAACCACTGCTGCCTGCTGAAGCAAGGAAAAGTAGGGGTTTGGGTTTTTGGGTTGTTTTTCTTTTTTTTTTTTTTTTTGAGGTTCACCTTGAAAATAAGTTCAAGAAGAGATAAATCGTTCAATTAAATACCAAGAACAGACAGAGATATGGAAATCCAACTGTCACCATAATCTTTGCTACTTATAGAACGAGGATTAAACTAAAGCAGGTGACAACTCACAACTGCTATTTGCATCCTGAATGAGAACACATTTCAATGTCTCCCAGAGCAGAGATCCAGGGCTAGGAAGATGGAGATCCATTCTGAAGCACTTAAACACTTACTTCAAGCTCCTGGATCACATCAAACCAAAATCATTACAGGAAGTGCTAAAGCCACCACAAAAAACACTGCTGAAGCCAAATGTTTCATCTTGATTTTGAATCACATCAGGACTTTGCTGATCAGGACTTGGCTTTGAGTATTTAGGAGATAAATGCTGACAAAATATTTTCATTTTAATGAGGCAACATCTTCCAAAGAGAGTCAGGGAAGCTTTGGCAACACCAGTGAGAAAGCAGACTCACTGCTGTCCCTGGCAGCAGAGCAGCCCACCAGGCTGCAGAAGGATGCTGCAAAACAGGCAACACGAGGTTGGTGTTTGCTGTTGTATATACATGAGCTTACAAATGCCTGAGTTAGAACACCTTGGGGGGCACCTAGAGCTGGATCTGACAGCTGAATGAAAGGACAAGCAAGGTAGGCAGCTCCCCATCATAGAGAATGATAGGAAAAACGCCTGGCAATGTGGCTAAAGGTATCAGAAACCACCACCAAAATATGAAATAAAACCCTGTGTAAGTGCTCACCTACCAAAGATGCAGATGAGCATGAAGCAGGAATGTGGAATGAACACAAATGCACTGTCCTTTCCTGGCACTGCATCTTTGGAGCCAGGGATCCAGAGGTACCCTTTCTCCAGGACATACTTAGATTGCAAGAACTAATTTGCCTAAATATTAGTCCATCTGCAAATAAATACTTGC
Source organism: Acanthiza pusilla (assembly GCA_036630365.1). NCBI lineage: Eukaryota > Metazoa > Chordata > Aves > Passeriformes > Acanthizidae > Acanthiza > Acanthiza pusilla. The sequence continues at coordinate 6,572,123 of JAXCHO010000036.1, forward strand.
AGGCATCTTCCTCTGGGGCCAAACACCTGAGTCTTCATATAACTGGCTTCATTACCCCACAATTTGTTTGGATGGCATTAAGACTTAGTTACCTGATAATCCATTTACCAGATCCTTGTTAAAATGAAAATCTAGCAAAAAATTAAACTCATATCTCTGCTAGACTCCATCCAAGGGGTGCAAGAATGGCCCAAGCCATCCCTGATTATATCACTAATGTCTGGTAACAGAAGTAGCAGGACCACCTGACCCCAAAATGGACAGAAACACAGCTCAACATTTTGGGGTTTTTTGCAAGCTCAACACTCAAGATTTGGACACATAAGAACTGCAAACTCTCCCCTGTTGTCAGCTAAATCCTACAGTACTTAGAAAACACAATTACTTACCCATGACAGGTAACAGAAACTGGCCTGGGATATTTTTTTTCCAAGTCTGCATCTCAGAAGCACTTGAGTTTATCCAACACTGGAATCTTCACCCTTAGGCCAAGAGGAAAATCTCAACACATGTGTTCAGCATCAGGCAAATGCTCCAAAGTGCTCTATGGACAAAGTGGTAACACCTGTGCCACAAACTACATACTGTACAATAACCAGGAAAAAAACAGTTATTTGAAACAATTCCAAAAACATTCCACAAGGTATTTTTCTCTAGATATTTGGGGGAAAAAAAAAAAAAAAAAAAAAAAAAAGACTAACAGCTGGTATCTGGTATTCCTTCTTCACCCAGAGTGAAATTCCAGAGTCCCACAGAGTCCTACAGCTATCTCTAAGTGCAGATGACCCAAAACCACCATTTATCTACTGATTAATGACATCAGTAAGATCTCATCACTGGGGACTGAGATATTCTCTAAAGGGATAGAGTTTGCCCCTCATTTCTCTGCAGGCCCAGGAAGCAAAAATACTATCATTACTTGAAAAATCCATTGGGCATAACTTGAAATGCAAAACCAGCATCTGACACAAAAATATCAGATTTTTTTCCTATTAGCTTAATCTTCCACCATTCTTCATGTAAAGACTGTCTTACCACAGAAGCCAAGACTGTCTAATGCAGATCATAAGATCTCAGAAACAGTCCCAAGGGATGAATTCCTAAAAACCTAGCTGTCCATCAGCAAACAGCACACAAGACTTAACTCTCTGTAGCTCTCAAATCTTTCCTGATGAAAGCATTTATTTCTCATTGTGCATTGAGCACAAAGAGAGAGGCCAAAGCTCCAAGAGGTAATCAACAGCTTAAAATAAAACAAGCTGTGGTAGGCTGTGAAAAGCAGGCTTGGAATAAGCCAACTCCATTCACTCACTGCTTCTGCCAGGCACAGTTTCTGATTATTGACTGCTGTGGAGGAAGTGGTTACCCTTCAGGGATCACATCACTGTTAATGTGCCTTCAGATTCACTGGCTGACTGTGCCCTGTTGCAAGCGCGAGCAGCTGCAGTTGTTCTCTGACCTCTTCTGGGCACAAATTGCTGTAATCACCCCAGCAAATCTGAGAAATCAGGGGATTTTCTACTTGTCATTACACTCTGATGTTGCAGTTACTTCCTGAGGACAAGGCTGACATTAGGTTGCTTCTTACTCCTCCATGTTGTCAAGATTTCGACAGTTGACATGTAATGTGAAAATGTGTCAATTAAGGAGTTTTGGAAGCTTTCTTACCTGAACCCATATGTTTGGCATTTTTAAATAGTTATAATAAAAAATATAGTAAGAGAAACTACACTTGAGGTTACTCTTCTCCCATTTCATCTGCTGCTATTAAAAGCCATTAATTTTAACAGCAATTAGGAAACACAGGGGATAGCTAGGGATCAGTTATGCATAAATTTACCACTGACATCAGAGCATTGCATCACCAAATATATCCAGTTTTACTTATCCCTCAGTACTTTTTCCTCTACTAACCTAATCACTTTGCACTTTTCTTTGGCAATTGCAGACAACCTACCAGCCAGCCATTCTGATTTACACATGGATGAAAACACCTGCACTTTCATCACATCAAATCTCTCCTGGTTCTCCAAACTCCATTTTAAAACATATTCCAAAGGGCCATTTAACTTTTCATTGAAATTTATTTGAGGGAGTATTCATTTGTTTTTTGGAAAGAAATAAAAGACTTCTCAATTCTGAAGAGGATCAAGTGTCCACACAACTGGTATCACAGTCAAATTGGAAAGTAATCCGTTTTCAGTAAACAAGTGTTTCATCAAGACTTGGACATAATCTGTCCAAACTAAGCAACAGCAAGACATTTCAATCCCAGTGAGAACAGAGAATTAAAATAGGTGGGATCAGATGCACAGCTTTTCTCTAGCCTGTACATGAAAAACTGGCTTGCATTATAGCAGGTACATATAGCAAAACCAAGGCATTTAGACATCAGCAGCGCAAATAAGATTAATAGCAGCCACAGTAAGCCTTGTTCTCTTGCTGAATGACTTCTAATTCCTATCTACTCTATCTCTAATGCATGCACAACTACAGTATCTATTACCCCATAAGAGCAATGCTTGGCTAAAAGGGACGTTCTTCCTACCTCCCATTATAACTGATTACTTGGCCATCACATCCATTCCTAGCAGTCCTCCTATATTCCATTGAAAACAGTTCCAGTTATTTCCCAGGACTGAAGACAGAAGATTAAATCTTTCTGCCCTAATTGTTTGCATATTGATCCTTGGCACATACTAAGAATCAAATGGGAAGAGATAGCCATAATACAGGTAGATCCTACTCATAGATCAGAAGTCTCACCCTTTTTCTAAGTATATAAATTAACAGATTTGAATATAAATTGAATGCTGCTAAATCATATTTGGGTCCAAACTAATCTCAGTATTACTGTCTCCTGTGTGCTCTAAACATAGCCTTAACACAGACTTCTGAAGCTTTTATCACTTAATTTAATCAAAGCTTTGACTGCTACAAGAAGCCAAGAAAAAGCACAAAGCCCAATTTGCTAAGAAGGAAATGCTGGTATTTGGGCAGAAACAAGCATTAAATTTCAATGCTTCAAAGTAATGTGTCTGGCTGTCCAATTTAGCACATCCCTATTCCAGTTCCTAATAGATTATTCTCAGGCCACTGCAATCACTGACCTGTTACCAGCATCAGTGCTGCAGGGCCTTTATTAGAGTTGTCAGTTAACAGTCCTCCATCTTGAATTCCAGACTTTGGGGGTTAGGATTTTTTAATTATTTATCAGGGTGTTCTCCCTATGATAGCCCTGTGCATCCTGCTAGCTTCAGACTCAGGGGAAAAGCAGTCACATACCATCTCTTTCAGTGCCATCAAGAGCAAAGACCAGCAAGTCAGTTAATTTTACACCAAGGCAGCATCTCTCAAAGCACCAAAAATATGCTTTAAAAGAGGGAGCACTTGAGCAGCAAGAAGCAAACTCCAACATTCCTTCCTATCACAGAAATGCTTTGAGTTCTATAAAGCTTATTCACATCAACGATGCTTGAGGAAAATCTTGCAGAGCAGTCCTTGTTGGATTGTCAGTGTGCCATGGATAAATTCCTTCTGTACAGCAAGGCAGTGGCCATTTTCAGTCTATCCCACTGTCATTTCATCTCACTGCACATCATTTCCAGGAACTCTGAGACAACAGGGACTCCTTCACACACCACATACCTTACCCTCAGAGTTATATAAAGCATACTCCTTTTTACTGTTTAGTGTTAATAACCATGCTGTAGTGTACACATTGTTTTCACTACTGTTATGTATTAAAACCAGAACTGCATGATGCAAAAGCTCAGAATGCTGCCCCAGCCTGAATTGGCTTAATTTACCCCAAAACATAATCTGTTTAGTGCAGCCCATCCAAAAGTCAGAGCTAAGCACAATTTCCCTTAACATCTACCAATCACCTGACTAAGCAGCTATTCCCTGAAGAACTTGCATTTCCTCAGAAAAACTGTGATTCAAAAGGAAATCAGCACAGTTTTGCCCATTGGAGCACTGAAGCCAGTACAACACTGAGTCCAACCAGCTCTTTATTACATAAAATACTGTTCCCAGGTATTAAAGAAAAAGCAATCAAGTCCAGACGCCAGCTGCATCTCATTTTTCAGTACCCAGAATATCCAATTTAGTTCTTTACCTTCCATACCAAGTTTCTTCCCATTCTTTGATATATTTAAAGATGAATAGTTTAATTCACAGCACCATTTTTAAATTACATACCCAGAAAGCACAAGCCATAAAAGGCTGCAAAAGATTTTGACATGCAGTTCACTATTGTTGAATATTACAAGACAGTTGTTTATTTTAAACATTAAAGTGCCAGGTTTATGTACAAACTATTAAAATAGTAAAAATGGTAAACTTAAAACCTGCTAAAAAAGCAGTGAGGTCATCATGTAGTTGCCTCAAGTTTTCTACAGAATATTCAACAAATTTACAACTGAAATTTCTCCACTGTTCCTGTTTATGGTGAGGATAGCAGAAGCCAGGGTCAGAGTCCACAACCTCCCCCATCTTGCAGAAGGAAGTACCTGTATCTTTCATGGAGTGGAATAGCATGTACTGTAAGATACACCTAAGCATTCTATGCATTAACACCATTGGCAAAGTCTAATTAAAAGGGGTTTTACTGCTGGAGCTACACCAGCCTTCTAAAGTGTACCAACATCACCACACTTTACAAGAGTGGGATTTCAGTACAGGAATAATCGAGTCACACTGTGGCTCGGCATAGTGAGTGTTTCCCTGTAAACAGGGCAGGATGCCCATTAATGCACATGGTCCCAGGTCACTTAAAACTCTGCATCCAGGGTGAAAGAGTTGTCTGTGGGCTTCGACATCACTCCCATCCTCTGATATTCGCCTACTCGCTTCTCAAAGAAATTTGTCTTGCCTTCCAGAGAGATGTTTTCCATGAAGTCAAAAGGATTCTCTGCTTTGTAAATCTGAAATACACAGGCAATTCTATAGTCACTGCAGGTGCTCACATTTTGAGTATGCAAGAGCATTAGAGATCAGCTGGAAGGCGTCTAATGGCACCATCAGCAGGCTTACTATGTAGTGAACAAAAATTTCTGCCCCAAGCCTTCTCTACTCTATTTCTTCCTGTCTGCTTTTAGCTGCAGTAAACAAAAGCACAACTACTAATACAGCTTCTTCCATAGCATCCTTTTGCTCTTCATTCTGTGAGTCTCCAAACAGAACATAGCAGCAGGACTGCTAAATGATATCACAAGTTAAAACAATATTGCTGCAGCCAATATAGCACTTGGATTTCTGAAGGAAATTAAACTTAACATTTTCTTTTCCCCATGAAACATCCAGTGTATTAGAGCCTTACCTTGTTAAATCCCAGTTCCAACATAAGCCGGTCTGCCACAAACTCGATGTACTGTTTCATTAAAGTGCAGTTCATGCCAATCAGCTTCACAGGCAGTGCCTCCGTCAAGAATTCCTGCAGATAACAAGCATTTTATGTACAGAAACTGGTATTCACTGTCATCTAGGTGAATTTCATGCCCAACAGCTCCCCAGCTTTGTTTGACTGCAATGAAGCTCCTCAACCGGGGGCAGACAATTACCTGTTCTATGAGAACAGCATTCATTATGATTTCCTTTACTCTCTCCTCTGATGGTTTGTGTATCAAGTGCTTGAACATGAGGCAGGCAAAATCACAGTGCAAACCCTGGAAAGAAGTTTCAGAAAATTATTTCAGGAACACGGATTTAAAAGAGCACAAGAGTAAGTGGCATCACCTTTGCCATGTTACGGTTCCCTACAGACAACTTTCTGCCTCACCAGAAGGCATCACAAGCAAGTTCTGCCAGTGTGAGGCACAGCAGCTGCGAGCGTTGGTGAGAACCTTCCAACTACTTTAGAGGAAGTGAAATGCTAAGTTCATTCATACGCTTTTGCAAGATCCACAATGACACATGTTTACACACTTTAGTGAGCTTTATAGTCTGCCTGTTTCTAAATATACTCCTGTTTTAAAATATAAGCACCAATTGAGTATCATTACTTTGAGCTACTGTGGCACATTACCATCTTAACTGCTAGAATTTGACTCATACCTCATCTCTGCTGATGAGTTCATTAGAAAAAGTGAGTCCAGGCATCAATCCTCTTTTCTTCAGCCAAAAAATTGATGCAAAAGAGCCAGAAAAGAAGATTCCTTCCACGGCTGCAAAGGCTACTACACGTTCTCCTGTTAAGAGAAGATTGATAGTAACATCACACAGAAAACTTAACAGGATTGATACACAGAAGTTGCAAACAGACCAATGAACTGCATCCTGCAAAGCAAACGAAGGTGTTTCTGCCTAAGTGTACTATGGCCTGACCTTAAAAATTATTAAAGATTTCTGATCATTAAACCTAACGAACATGAGAGAAGTAGGAACTAATCGGAGTAGCTACTAACTAGCTGAAGCCAAGGCTCCTTCCCCTGGATCGACCCCCAATATTATCGTTTTTCAGATGGCTCACTAAAAAAGAGCAGTTATTTCGGTAGCTGATTTAAGTCAGTGTCTACTCATCTTTGGCCATGAAAAAAGCTTCAATACTAGTAAAATAATGATCCGTACCATCTCACCTTTTGAAGCAAGACATGAGGAATCACCAAGGCAGAGGAGCCACAGCCTCCAACCAGACATGTCCGCTGGCTATCGATGGCCATGACATGCTACATGTCCTGACATGTAACAGCAATTTAGTTTGATCATACAGTCAGGCCACATGATGATTGCCACATGACCTTATTATTCACAATGTCAGCAATTTTACAAAGATTTCCTGTCGGTAGCTCATTTGAAGATGAAAATTATTTTCTTCATGTTCAGAATCATACCAGTGTCTTATACTGGAGAGCATGTACTCTCCCTGTGACAGCAATAAACCCTGTTAACTGTGAAGTCTGGAGAAATGGTGGTTCCTCCATCTTTAGGGAAGGAATTTCATCTTGTTTCCAATAATTGTACTCACCATATGTTGCTTTCTTGTCCCCAATCCAGCACATGGCCCAATCTGCCTTCTTTTTAACACATGGTAACGTTTCAATAGCATTGAAAAGAAATTCCCTGAGAAAGATGAAACTCATTAGGATCAGAACATCAGAACTACCAACAGAATAAGGATTCACTGCCATAAACAGACTTGATCACTTAGACATGCTCTGCACCTTCATCCTGGTAATTCTCTCTCCCCCTCTTACCTGGCACCAATCTAGCTCTATTGGCTCAAATCAACTACTTTTTCTTCACCTACCCATCACATCAACACCAGCTCACATTAATTCCCATGACAGTATCAAGGGGAGAACTGTTTTACCAAGTCTTGTACTTGAAAACAAGGCTTTCAAAACTAGGGATTAACCAGGCTCCACTTTATAGTACAAAGGCACTACACCTCTTATGTAAGTAGGTCTTGCTGGAATTAAGCATCTCAGAGTAGAAATGAGACAGCAAGCTTTCAAAGCAGCAGTGAAACTCACTGTAAAACTTAATATACTCTCCTTATGTGACTGCTCTATCTTTTACATAGTGTAATTCCTTTATTTCACTGAGTGATTTCAGTTTCACTCTTCATGTAAGCAAGGTCTTACATGAAGGAAGATGAAAACAGATATTGTGAAGTAAAACTGCCCTTAAGCAGCAGTTTTTTATGTAAGCAGTGTTTTATGTAAGTCTAATTTACATCCTACAATTAACCCGAAAGTCAGAGAACTACCGATACGCATTAATTAAATTCTGAATATTAACTGAGTTTTGAACTTTTCTTAATCAAGCAATACGAACCTCTCTTTAGAATCCTTAATGTAGGTGTCAATAAGGAGACTGTACATTTCTGAATGTATATTTTCCATGGCGATCTGGAAGCCATAGAAACAACGAGCTTCTGTGATTTGTACTTCTTGACTGAACCGCTCCACCTAGAGGAAATAAATAAGCATTTGCAAAAGTGTTTGTGATTTGAAGGTTAGAGGCATTAGTACTGTATAGACCAGTTAATCGGTCAGCCCACAAAATCTTTGGATCAATTCCAGACATGTGGATTACTAACAGCAATATGCAGAGCAGTCGCCCCTCAGTTTCAAGTCAAGAGGTATTCTTTGGTCCCGTGGGAAACAGGAAAACTTCCTAGTTCTACTTATCCCCCATTAGGAAGAAGAGCACAGAGGGCAGAAGCACAGGGCTCTGAAACAGCCAAGTGTTACTACAGAGAAGCACTCAGTGCCCCATGGGGAGTGGGCAAACCTGAGGATTAGAAAACCAACCCCAATTAGTTAATTAACATAGGACAACACTACACGTAATGCTGTAACACTCCATGGATCCAGCAAACCAGCTGGATCAGCCAGAGTAAGCATTATCGAACATGCAAGTTATCTGATCATCTGCCCAAAGAGGTATTTCTGTCGGGACTTTTACACACTCACCAAGTTTTCGTTGACAATGCCATCGCTGGCAGCGAAGAAGGCGAGGACGTGAGAAATGAAGTACTTCTCCTCAGGTTTCAGGGACTCCCAGTGCTGGAGGTCTTTGGAAAGGTCCACCTAAAACATTTCGGAATAAATAAGAAACGAGTGCCCAGGTGGGAGGCCCGTCCCCGAGCACCGGGGCTGTCCCGGGCCCCGCCCCAGGGCTGCGGGCGGGAGCGGCCCCAGGAGGGGCCGTGGCCCCCACCCCTCACCTCCTCCGCCGTCCAGAAGGAGGCCTCGGCCTTCTTGTACATCTGCCAGATGTCGTGGTACTGGATGGGGAAGATGACGAACCGGCGGGGGTTCTCCCGCAGCAGCGGCTCCTCCTCCTCCACGCCCCGCGGCACCTGGAATGGCGGGAGAACGGCTCGGGCTGGGCTCGGGGCGGCTGAGGCGGAGCGCGGCTTTGGAGGGAAACTGAGTGCGGCAGCTCGGGTGAGACCTCCCTGAGGGAGAAGGGCCCGGGAGGGTGGAGAGACTCCCCTGAGGGAGAAGGGCCCGGGAGGGTGCAAAGACTCCCCTGAGAGAGAAGGGCCCGGGACGGTGGAGAGATCCCCCTGAGGGAGAGGGGCCCGGGACGGTGGAGAGATCCCCCTGAGGGAGAGGGGCCGAGGCAGGGGTGCAGTGCCCGGCGGGGACCAGCGGGCTCGGTCGGGAGCAGAAAGGAGAGACCACCGATGGGGAGAGAAGAGCAGAGCGGGGCTTGCAGGAGCCTCCGGAGAACAGGACAAGGGCGGGCGTGGTGCCCGGGCGTTCTACACTCACCGGATTCCCGTCGCCCTCCTGGAAGATCTTGCGGGCCGTCTTGCTGGCCAGGACCCGGGCGCTGCTGAGCGCGGGGGGCTGCGGGGAGAGAGGGGCAGGGTGAGCGCGCTGCGGCGCTGCCGGGCGGGGGGTGAGAGTGCGGGCGGGCGCTCACCGTGTTCTCCTTGTCGCTCAGCGCCAGGCCCTTCATGGGCGACAGGCTCTTCATAGGAGACTGGCTCTTCTTGGGCGACACCCGGGGTTGGTCGTGGCGGGCGGCGAGCGGGGCGCGGGAGGACAGCATGGCTGAAACAGCGGCAGTGGCGGGAGCAGCGGCGGCAGTGGCGGGAGCAGCGGCGGCAGTGGCGGGAGCAGCGGCGGCAGTGGGACGAGCGGCAGGAAATCAGGAATCCCGCGCCGGCGCTTTATATCCCCTTCGAAGTTGGCGCCAGAACGGGCGGCTGGCCACTCACAGCCCTCGCCACGCCCACCTCTGCCCGCCCCCGCGCTCCCATTGGCTGCTGGCGCGGGCGGGGCCCCGCCCCTCATTGTGGTGGCGGCGGCGGGAGGAAGAGACCCGCCCTGCGCTTTGGCGCCAGCGGCGCGCGGAAAAGGCGGGAGAGCGCAAGGAGCGGCTCGGGTGCGGGACCTGCGGCTTATGCTTCTTTGGGAATGATTCGGCTGCGATGGAAAAGTCCAAAACTCGTTTCTGGATACGAGAACGTAACCTGGGTTTGGGCTACAGGTCTGAAAATGCCACTTTGCCTTGCTTTCCCCTGTTCTTTTCTGGTCCCTCCTCCCTACTCATTCATTTTCACTTACAACACTGATCCCTGAATTTGGATAGAGATTCCACACTCCTGCATTTGACTTCCTGGAGAAACTGATTCCGTGTGCCACCCGGTTTCGTGTGTTTCAAATAAATAGCGTAAGAAAAGGAGAACACAGGTATGAAGAAGAAATGAATATTTGTAATTTTTAAAAGTCAGCATTTATTTTTTATTAATTAAATTGTAACGTCCTTTTCCTCATCCAGCTTTACAAGGGATCTGCTTCTGTCAGCTAAATATTTTCCCTGAAGCAGTTTTAATGAAACCAGGAGCTCTATGAGATTTGGAGGCTCTTCAGTCACATGGGATGCACAATGGCCTGGACTGGTCTCCGTCACCTGAGCATGTTCTCAGGGACAACGAGTTATGTGGCCCAGCATCGCACTTTGTTTGGCTGGAGAAGAGGCAGGTAGAGCAGGAGAGCAGCAGAACTATATAATGGCGCTATGTTAAATTTACTGCCGTGGATTTGGAAGCAAAACAAGAGTACTCCCCCTCCACCATCACCTCTGACACTGTAAATTAAATTAGATTATTCATTTTAGCAGGTCATTGTCAAGGTCACAAATTTGGCTCTGAGCTCTCCTCAGCTGGGATGTTATCACAAATGGCCAGCAGAGACATTAGGTTTGTGGTTTTTCTTTGTCCTGTTTAGTACATCAGACTGGTGCAGACACCCACCCACATGTTCTGTGGGACTTTCTGTGCCAAATATTCATCCCAATATACAAACCTAAATATACCTCTCCATCCCAGGAGAGTGAGCACCACAAAACACCATCCTAACAGGCAGCTTGGACAAGGACAAACACGATCCTGCTCCATCCCAGGAAGCTGGTCCCAGAGGCAGGAGTACCAGGCGTCTCTCAAAAGGCTTACAAGTGTCCATGTAACACCCTATTATCTCCTGCCACTTCTGCACTGCTGGGAGGGTGAGCAGAGAGCTAGAGCAGCTCCCTATCCCACCCAAACTCATTTACCCTCCCACCCCAATAAGGAACCCCAAAGCTACCACAAGTCCTGGGCCAAGGGCTGTCACGATAGCTGTGCTATCTCTGCAGTCCAGCTACTGTTCTCAGAAGCCCATGGCAGGGGATCAAAGCCCTGTCCTGAGGACAATGGCTCTGCAAGGAGAGAAAAGCACCAGGGAGAGCACAGAGAGAGTCTGAGAGGAAGCGTGTTGCAACTCTGTGCTGCTGGAGCTGCCACAAAATGGTATTTAGAAATGAGTGTCCGTGCTGAATTTTCCTAGTACCGCAGTTTAACTCAATTGCATTTGTTCCTCCTTCATGTACATCCTCCTCCATGGTGCAACTGCATTTTGGGACCAGCATTTTCACGGCAGCTTCTTTGGCAGAGCTGAGTTGAAGGCAGTAGGCTGCTGCTCTGCTCTGAAGTGCTCAGCATCACACCAGGGATGTCAGCTAGCTCCTGCCCTCTCTTTGGGTGTGTGAAAGAATGCTCTGCCCTTATGGCTCCTGGCCACTAGCTCTTAGGACTGAGTGTTTTTAAAAAACACACGGTACAGCCCCAGACTTGTATCAGTTTCTCGCCCTCTTTGTTTGCAGGAATTCAGGCACTCAGAAAGGTGGCAGTAAGAGCAGCCCCAGGGGTCTGGGTGAGGCGGGTGTGTGGCTCTGTGTAACCACCCTGTTCACATCGGTGCCGCCCAGGTCCCCACGCTGGGGTCCCAGCACCCAGCTCCACCCAGGCCCTGACATTCTCATCAGCTGCATGTGGAGCTCAGCAGCAGTCTCTGTCCCAGCCAGTGCTGTTGTGGTACCCCAGTGCCAGCAAAACCCCATCCCACCAGGCACAGCTTACGGCCCCAGAGCTCACGTCCCCATCACACATCTGCTTCCTCAGAGTGGCCATTGCTGTGGCCCTCAGCTCACTGATCTGCTGGTAACACTCAGGGCAGGGTTGTCCTTACTCAGAGGATTGGTTTTCTTCCATTTTAGCACAGATTGCCTACTGGACAGATAGTGACTCCAGGGTGCTGGCTGCCTCCCACCACTGCAGCAACTGGTGTGATGGAAGTCAGTGAGGAGAACTGACTCATCACCAGCTGAGGACTCAGTGTTTGCTGATGGTTTTCTCCTGATTTGCTTGTGTGGTTTCATCCATGCCAAATCCTGAAATCCTCACCCACTGCTCAGTCTGGTTGGATTGATATTTGTATGGAGCATCATGCTCGAGGGCCCCTGCTTCGGTCTGGGTTCCATGTGCAGCACAAAGGAATCTAAGTACGCTAAATATAAGCTGAGGCAGGGTAGGTGAGCAGGAGAGGCCGTCAGCCAGCACCTCAGAGATGGTAAGCAGTGGTCTCAGTGGCCTCCACCTTCTCCAGCAGGTTTGGAGGTAGGCATCAGCATTTCCTCACCCAGCTGTGCTGAGGAGAAGAGTGCTCTACATCCCTCCAGAACTGATCTGAACCATAAGGACTCAGACCAAAAATCTGAATGAAAAATTTCCCCCAATAGCTTGACTGACAACATGTTAAGAGGTGGTCACCCTCCACTTACTCGAGGATTTAAAACTGCAAAAACTGAACTGCAGGACCAAGGCACTTCAACAGGAGTTTCTCTGAGATATCTAGAGCAGAACAAAACAAATCTTCATTAGCATGATTCTGGCTGTGTATCACATTTGCCAATGCAGCCCATTCATTTGCAGCACCATCATTAGCCACCTGCTTACTGACAGTCAGCCTCTTTGAGATAATGAGCTGTTGGAAAGCAAAGCTCTCACAGGGCTAACATCCACAATGTCTTGAATTTTTTTAGAACTTTAGTTCTTGCTTATTCAAGGCCCTTACTCAATGTTTACAACTCTCAGAACAAAGTCTGCAGGTAATATATGACCACATACGGCATTTTAATGGTGTAATCGGACATGCTGTTTCTTTGCTGATCATGAAACTGGGCAAAGTGCTGCAGACAGAGTCCCACAAGTGCCAGGAAGACGATCCAGCATTAAAAGACTTTCAAGAGCTGGAAAAATGAAGCTTTCCAAGCAGTTGCACTTGCTGGCCATCGGCAGTCAGTAATACACAAGAGCACCACTGATTTTGGTACCTTCCTCAGGATCTGTAAGCACATTGTGGAGCTGGAGTAGCAAGGCCCAGCACTGCATTCATAGCTGTGCTCGAGAAGGTTGTCACTTTTCCTGGCTGGTGGCACCACCTCCTTGTTCCCTGCAGCAGCAGAAGGCAATAGCTCCAGCCTTTTGGCCCACCCGTGACTTGCCTCAAGAAGGTTTTGGTCTCAGCTCCTGTGCTCTGGTCATGGAGACTGTGGCTGATCTGTCGCCACACGTGGACATCTACAGGTCCCTCTCTAGCAGCCTGTCAATTTCCACAGAACAGTGAACTTTCCTGAGGGCTCCATTCCTCAGCACTTACTCATCCAAAAGTGCCTGTTGGAGGGTGCAGCCCCAGGTCCTTCATTTCTGGGCAGCCAGGACCCACCCTGTACTTCCAAATGGTTCCAAAGAAAACCAGCCTCAAACCATGAAAGTCAACAACTGAGGAGACAAAGGCAGGACTTCAAAATATTTTTCTTAACTGGGTCAGCAGTGGGCAGTTTGATTATCACCCAAACCTTACTCATCTACAGGGAACTCCTATGTATTCCCCATCCCTTCTCTATCTTCTTCCAATGACCTTTTCTTCCCCAGCAGAGACATTTCCCCCCCTAGAAAATGCAGATTATCTTCAACAAAGAGGATACATCCTACTACCAGACTTCCTAGTGTATGTTGGCATTCCTATCCTAAGAAACCACCTAGTCAAGATTGTTGTGGAAAGACCGAGAAAGGATGCCGCCTCCCACCTTTGGGAGAGTACAACATTTTAGCCCTGTTCTGCTCCAGATGCCCAAGATACTTGCACTTATCCAGCAGGGCAGAGAAAACAGGGAGACTTATCATTGCACATTTTTGTGGTGGCATCTGCCAGACATTTCTCTGCAGTGCATGAAAAGGTTCAGTATTTGTCAGGATTCAATTACAATTGTGCCAAAGAAGGGACTGGGAAAAGCCAGCTCCTTCCATGCCGTGTTCTGTTGTTCTGCCATGGCAGTTTCATTGTGGGGTCTAGCAGTGACCCCATGGTGACAGGAGAAGGTGCAAGGGACTGTTTACCTGGTCGGTCCCTGTGCACAAACAGGCAGCAGTAGAAAAGGTCCCAAAAACATCCAAGTAAGTGAAAGATGAGTTAGGAATACACCTACATATGAAGGCAGTAATTGACTCTAGGAATTGTAACCAGGGGAAAAAAGAGATAAAATGGAAATTAGAAAGCTAGAGAGAGGCAGGTGCCCACAGCACGTCGGGGACCATGAAAACACAAAAAAGTGGGTTTATGTTGCATTTGCATTGAAAAGGATAACTGCAGGTAAATAAATTGATGCAGGTCTGATATTAAATTACATAGAGGCCTTTATGGGAATGTAATGGAGTGTAAGGGGTGACAAAAAAAAATATTGTCATCCATTATCCTTTTGGCAGTACAGTCAGGCTGATAAAAAAAATCCCTTGCTTTATAAGGGCACATTTGATTCACTGCTTTGTGACACTGAAAGGATTAAAACTGGCTAACTGAGTTTAGAAAATCACTGTAGGGGCATATCATTGCCAGCTCAGTGTCCTGAGGTGGCTGCAAAGTTTTCATGTGGTAGATGTGGTGGGTAGTGAATGAATGTAAAAGCAGCCTGTCTCACTCTGCCCTTGGTATTAATGAACCTAAATGCAGAATCATGCACTAGGGAAGAACACCGGAGATCACATTTATGAAATGCTGGACTGGCCCTGCAGAGAGAGGGTGATGATTCACAGCAGCTCCATCTGCAGCTTCCCAGGCTAAGCCATGGTCAAGGGAGCAAACCAGATCCTCTGCTCCATGGACAAAGGGATTGCAGTTGGAGGCAGAACTGCCTCCCTCCTGCATTGTGTGGGACAGGATCCAAGGGGCAGCCCCAGTGGGGCTCAGCTCGAGATTCAGCCACCCAAAGGCAGGTGTCCACCCGTGGGTGAGGTGTGCAGGCACTGAGGGTACCTGAGACATTCTAAAGCAACCTGCCTGACCTCACTGAGCCCTAGGGGCCTTTCAGATCTCCTGTGCCAGTCCTGCCAGCCACACATCTAGGCCCCTGGAAACCTCTCAAATGGCACAAATATACATATTTAGGCAACCAAGTCAAGCCATCCAATGAGAGTTGTCCGGATATCTAAATGTGTTGCCATTACCTCAAACCAAACCCCCTGCCTGTGCCCAGTCCCATCAGCAAAGGGTGGAAGGGGTGTTGACAGTGGGGGAGCCACAGCTCCAGGGCACACCAGAGAATTACAAACCTGCCCTGGAGCAAGGTGCTGGAGCAAGCTGTCCTGTTCACTGCTGTGAGAGCGAGCTGTGCAGCCAGGTAACCACCCCAACCAAGCGTGGCTGTAATCAGCCAGTGGGGAAAAAAGGTGTAAGATCTTATGGCTTTGAATAGTCATCAGAACATGGGGTTCAGAGAGAAGACATTTGCCACCGGGGTAATTATGCATTGAACAGCTTTCCTGGGCACACAGCAGAGTCCTCAATTCCCAGTCATGATTTCAAGATTTCACATGACAGTTTTATTCAGGCACATTATGTTTTGCTCAGCAGTTACTGTCAAGTTTTGCTGAGCATAAAAAGATTAGGATATATTATTTTATTAGTCCTTTTGTCTGGCATCCATCAAGACACTCTTTCATTGCACAGCAAGCTCAAGGGCACGCCAGGAGCTTCTCCCCAGCTATGCCTCTTGGCACACACAGCTGAAGAAGAGGGGGAAAAAGAATCTTCAATATAAAGTTACAACGCTGAATACATCAATAGATAAATCAATCACTGACATTCTGTTGCAGTAAAACACTCTGGTCTCATGTAACTCCAGCAGAAAAAAAATCCCAACAAAACACTATAAAACGGGAATTGGTCTCTTACCAACAGAGCCCCACCATACCTGCTCCACCACATATTGCCACATCTCCCTCTTGGGCTTCAGTAACTTATAGCATTTTCAGTGAAACTGAGACACAAATAATTCCTTTAAAGGATATAGCATTTTCCATACTCCCTTCCTTTTAAAACCCTTAAACAGATCCACTCCCTCCTCCTTTCCCACACCAGACCTTGGGGAAAAAGAGGGATTATTTTATTTTTTTAACAGATACATTTCTGCAGCTGAATTACTACTGGTGGTTCCTTCCTAGCAGGAATTGGGGAAGCTTTCATTTTGTAAGCATCCTAGATTAATCAAAGATGGAGACAGCACAGCATTATATGACCAGTCTTTGCCTACACTGCATTGCAGAACTGCATATCCTCTACAATGTTCTACAATAGTTGCCTTCCCTGTGGCTGTCCCTATCTCTTCTTTATTTTTTCGTGTTAGCTTTAAGTTCCCATCTATTCCCTTTTCTCCAGTGCTGCCACATTAATTGCTCAGGACAAGGAAATTTGCACCCTCTTTCCGCTGGGATCCTGCTCCCTCCCCACCTTGGCCCTGAAGCTCATGTCTGAGCTTTCAGTACCAGCTTTCCTCAGCCCCTTCATTCTCATTTTCCACAGCTGCCCCAGATCCAGAGCCCAGTTGTCCCAGCTCAGCACAGACCCCAGCTCAAAAGCAGCTTTGGAAAGCCATCTGTACCCCATGCATGGCACATCCCTTTCCTGGCCACAGTCCAGCTACACATCCCTTATGACGAGACCTGACAGCTCCAGCTCCGTGCAGTGAGAGCACAGGCACATGGTCACCTGGGCATGAAGTGTTTGCTAAGGTCACCATCCAGAAAAGGGATGAGACTGCCACACTGCTGCTGTCCTGTCTATCATCTCCTCTCTGCAGAGCTCACGGATGCTTGACTGCGAAGTTAATGAGCACAGGGCCCAGAACAGCAAGGCTGTACAGGGGAGAGGAGAGGAGAGGAGAGGAGAGGAGAGGAGAGGAGAGGAGAGGAGAGGAGAGGAGAGGAGAGGAGAGGAGAGGAGAGGAGAGGAGAGGAGAGGAGAGGAGAGGAGAGGAGAGGAGAGGAGAGGAGAGGAGAGGAGAGGAGAGGAGAGGAGAGGAGAGGAGAGGAGAGGAGAGGAGAGGAGAGGAGAGGAGAGGAGAGGAGAGGAGAGGAGAGGAGAGGAGAGGAGAGGAGAGGAGAGGAGAGGAGAGGAGAGGAGAGGAGAGGAGAGGAGAGGAGAGGAGAGGAGAGGAGAGGAGAGGAGAGGAGAGGAGAGGAGAGGAGAGGAGAGGAGAGGAGAGGAGGTGCAGAGGATCTGTACTGTTTGGACTTTGTAAGCCAGTCCAACAAAGCCAGAATCCTTTTTGGCATTCTCTGGGCACTGCCTAAAGGGAAATAAGACTTTGCACAGATCAGCAGACCAGAGACACACAAGGTGGGGAGCAGGAGTAGAAGATACCAGAGCTCCTTTCCATCTTCCTTCCAGTCTTCCTTAAATTCATGCACTCTGATGCAAATTTTTTTTTTTTTTTTTTTTAAGAAATAACATTAAAATGGTCCAAGCTCCTGCCAGCAGCTGCCCTGCTCTGAGCAGAACACACTCTCCCTATCTTGTGCTGGCAGTAATCAAAACACTTTGCAAAGGAAATACCAGAGATGAGATAAGCACTGGGTTAAATTCACCCCCCACTACATTCAGGTTTCCATTCTCTGTATCACCTCCTCCTCTTTCCCCAGCTGATGGGTCAATAATCTTAAGACCCAGAGAAAGTTGTGCCACTAGAAGAAAGCAGCTTGCTAGCCAAGCTGAGCAGACTTCAGCCACACCACCTGGAAGGAGGCACTACAGGGCTGCTTCCATCACACTGCCTCTGCAAAACACCTCTCAATACCCTGTAAATAATCTGTAGCAATAACCTTAAAACTCACAGAAAGTTGTGTCATGGGAAGAGAAGGAATGAAGCTCATCACTGTTTTCCTAGGTGCCTGCCATCACCAGGAATTAGTTAACCACCAAAAAATTATTATTTACATGGACATTTAAATGCTGAGAGGAATGATCATCAGATGAGAGCCAAGAGCAGGCCCTTGTTGTCTCCGACAGTAGTGCTAGTGATTAGGGAAAATACACTAACTTCTGGCCAAGCATTTCCCACTCCCACTGTTGCCAGGAGGAAAACATGCCTTTTCCCAATGCCTTTTCCTAATGTGTTCACACTGGTTTCATATGGAAGCCCTGATAAAAGCGGAAGATGTCAGGGATTGTGAGGAACATAGACCCGCAAGTGCTTCATTTTTCAACGCAGTCCAGCCGACTGCAGCCACAAATCATGCAAAGTTTTGTTAAATAGGGAGGAAAGTTGTACTGAGCTGGCCTGGCAAGCACAGGAGGAGTAAGCATGGCTCAGAAGTTTATTACCTCTCAGTGGGGCTAAGCTGGCTCTGCTCCCATTGTCTGTGGAGAGAGGTGAGCAGCTATCATCTGCTCTGATGAGGCCGAACAGAAATAGAGCAAAACCAGACATATTTAGCAACAGGGCATTTATACAAGTACCTGATGATGTAAAGAGTAACCACCACCCTGCTGTCAAACCAAAAAAAGCATTTGGCTGCCTGCCTTGACCGTGGTCCAGCCCTCAAGGGGCACAGTGCAGCCACCGACACCTCCCTCCACAGCTCCTAGTCAGCCTCCAGAGTCAGCTGGGGCTTTGATTCTAATTTCATGGTGTGGCCTAGACTTCAGTGGGTGAAGTGCAGTCCTCTTGCAGTCTACAGCTTGGCAAGCAGAGGTGAGAGGTGGGAACAAAGCATTGCTAATTTCCAGAGGTGGTGAGGTGAGATGTGAGAAATGCTGCAAAGCACCACCCTCTGGCTATTAGCTACTCTGAGCCAGGTAAATTTAGGGCAGGGGCTAAAAGCAGCCCTGCCTGTTGCTGCTGAGGCAGGAGGAGGCACAGCCCGGCTGCAGCAGGTACACAGTGATGCTCTGCTTGCACACAGCCTGTGCGTGCAGCACAACAAAACCCACGCTGGGAGCAGCAGGCAGGCTGCAAACCTCGGAGCTCCTGCTGAAGTGCCAGGCAATGGCATGTCCCATGGGCTGGGAATTCTGTACCCAGCACAGGAGCAGCAGCCAGCCCCTCAGGGGGTCTGGCACAGCTCTCCAGCTGGCAAGGCTGAGGAGCGACCCTGCAAACTGAAAGTCTCATCCTCGGTCTCCTGCTGCTCCCAGGCTGCAACCACAGCATCCTCAGGGGTTACAGGCAGCACAGAGGGGAACAGCCCTCAAATCTGGGTGACTACAGCCAAATCACCCAACAAAAGCCATCAGCAGTGGTGTGAACTGCCAGGGGATCAGGGCCTGGCAGGGAGGACAGAGTCATGCAGAAGGAAATGCTCAGCCCTCTCCATCCCCACTTTGGAGCTCCTGGATCTGATCCAGGCTGTGTGTCAGGGACAGTGCTGGGCAAGAGACACCCTGGGTACCATCAGTGACATGTCCTGGTGGTAAGCAGTGGGTTTCCCAGACATGCACCACTGCCACTCTCAGCTTTTCATCCTCCTGTTATTGACTGAAGCAGTAGCACATTTCCATGTACATCTGTATTTTGAACTGTGTGGTGTCAGAGATGAAAGCACTGCTGGCTGTGCACCCTTGGGGTCTACTCCTAACTCCAAAAGGTGACACGTTAGATGCTTATGTTTGAGAGGTGCTCAGAAAAATCACCATCTACTGAAGTAACAGAAAACAGTGACTTCTGTCACCAAATTGTACAAATGTTTCCCTGCTCTGTGTTACCTCCCTTTCACAGCCTCCCTTCAGTGACATTTTATGAGCATATTTTCAGACAGCTTCTCACTGTTAGCTCGAGCCAGTTCAATTTCTTATAACACTGCACAACCAGTTAGGGTTGTTTTACACTTAGCATTGTAAGACAAAAGAAAGACTCCTGACCTTTTGGGTTTAGCAGAAGAAAAAACACGGTGAAGTTGGGGGATTTTGTTGGGTTTCCTGGATCTAAAGCCAATTTAGCCTCTAGGCAGTGAGCTAGGAAAAAACCCCATGTTTCTAATCCAGAAAAGCTCCCTGGTCTCTATTAAGCATTAAATGGCTGATTTATTCACCAGGGGGAAGGTGGAGGATTTTTCACTCACAATCTTTTCAAGATGATTATTATTCTACTTAAAATGCCTTCCAGTGTCTGCTTTTTGAGTCCAATCCATGTTAAACAAGAGCTGGGAGAAAGCTTTCTCTGGTGAGCTAACAGAAGCTTCACTTCAAACTCAAATATCCTCTTTATGGGAAGCTCTTCTGGAAACAATACAAAGCAAACATTGGTGGGGGAAAAAAGGAAAGAGAAGAAGAAATAATATCTTCCTTCTCCTCAAATCAGACCTTTGCTGCTGCAGTTACCCTCTGTGTTGTGAAGAGTCCTTCTTTGTGATCCTCCTTAGCTCAGACCACGTGCAAATCCCAAGCCTACATACATTTATTAGCAGGCTCAGGCATTTAGGGTTAAAAGGCTCACTTATGATAAGATGAAAATTAACTACATTGAGATTATAAGAGAGCAACAGCTTGCTTAGAAATGCCTGTATCCAACAGTAAAAAGTAACAGGAATAAGCCATCATACAACTATTTTAAGACACCAGACTTTTCCTTTTTCCCATTTTTTAAATGAAACTAGATGAAAAGCAATTGAAATATTCAGTAAGGTGCCTGTCAGTGCCAGTTTGTGTTTGTAATATAATGTAGATTCCTAAGATGTTGTTTCAATATGATTAATAGTATTTAAAATAAAGTCTATGAAATAGCCACATCAGAAATTCGTCTAGAAATCTGAATATTACAAAAAAAGCTTAGGAAAGCTACATAACAAATCAAAGGGCTGAGAATTTCTCATGTCTCACTGGGTGATATAAATTTAGTTCTCTAGTTATTGAATCCAACTTTAGAAAGGTCTTTGTTCCCCTTATGTCTTAAATGACAATTTAAGGATACATCTGTAAAAGCAGCACTCTCTAAAAGTCATTGCATGACTTTTCTATCTGATAAAACCAAGGTAGCTTTGGTACAATATTAAAGCAGTGAGTGTTAATGGATTACAGGGTTTTAAGCAATCCCACTGCAGAGGCATCCAAAGCACTGCAGGAATGTGGTGGTGTTCCCCTGCACTGACCTGCAGGGCTCAGTCCAGGACTTCTCCATCACGGCAGGTGGTAGATCATTCCGATTATGGCCTGCTTGGTTTGCTCTTGCCATGGAGAGCTAGGAACGCTGCAGAAAGCAGGCACAGGCAGTGACTGAGGCTGTTTCTCTTAGCCCCAGGGTCCAGCTGCCATGCTGGGGCAGGGCACTCCATGCCAGTCACACCACAGAGTGACCCAGGGATGAGAAAGTTCCTCTCAGATGGGTGCAGGAGGCATCACCACTCAGACACAGAGGGATGGACACAAGTGCACAGGAGGCCCTGGGGCTTGGCACACTCTGCCTGTACTTTGTGAGTGTGCTCTGGCATGTGGATGCATCCCCCAAGCACCAGAGCGGGGTGTGGACATTTCTCAGACCACTGAGTGGCCAGGAGCTGCGCAACTTAAACCCTGTCTTCAGTGGGCACAGCATGACCTCCTCTGCTGGGTGCTGAGTTTAGTACAAGGAGCACATACCTGAAAAAAAACAAAGATAAATTCAGTCACAGAACAGGTTAACAGAGGAATAAAGAATAAAATCGGATCTTCTCGCTCTAAGGCAGACCCACTGCCAATGGTTCCCATTGTATGTTTTCCACAGACCCCAAGAGCCTTCATACTATTTCAATACATCTTCCAAAATCAGCCAAACCTATTTCCACAATAAGCTGAGGCTCACACCTCTAAGACAAGCACCTTTGGGCACCCCTCACCTCAAAAGGGACCATGAAGATCTGCTGCATCCAACCCAACAGCTTCTGAACCACTGACAGCTGTTGAGCAAAGGCTCTTTATGATGCTGTGGACTGACTCAGCTCAAGGCAGCATGGCATTACACTGCCTTATGGGAAATGAGCCACCGTCGGGACAATGGGAGTCCAGCACAAGGTTTTCTAGCACACAATTTATTATTTCCATCCTTATTACACCAAGATGTCAAACAAGATCCTGAAGATGCAATGGCAGCAGTTAGCATGCTAATGGCTACACTCATTTTCAACACCCTACAAACCACTCAGACTGGGAAAAAAATTGCAGCCTGCCCTGGCGTTAGCACTTTGCAATTAAATCCTCACCTCTCCATCTCTTGCTCGGAGCACTGTCTTGCTAGAAATAGTGGAGCCATGCCTGGCTTCCCACTTTCCTCACATCTTTATTATTCCAGCCGGCTGGGGCTGCTTGGTTTGCGAGGGCCAGCAATTCAAAAACCCTTGCCTTGCTCTGTGGAAAGCCATTTCATGAAAGCACAAAACCCATACTGACACTGCTCTGTTATACACAGGCTTTGGAAGCTTTGCAGTTAAATCCATTAACCACGTGCATTTAGAGGTGGCACAATTACTGCGCCTGTAACTGCACCTCAGTGAGTGATCCTGCAGCAGCAATCAGCACTCTGGGCCTGCATAAGGCACAACGTGATGTCTCTTCAGTTAGTTGTACTGCACATTGCCACAAAGGAGAGTGAAGGCAGCCTCTTCCACAGCCTTTGTAACTGCAGTTGAAAAAGAAAAAAACAAAACAACCAAACCCAGACAAAACTTTTAATTAAACAAGTTACTTCAAAACCAAGCCCTACCCACATTAGCAGGAGATTTAGCATTAAGTTCTCCTGGGGATGGGGAAGTGTTTAGACCAGCCAACAGTGCACCTCTGCACTCTCTGCTTTGCCCTTACAGAGAAGAGGTAACCACATCCACCCCGAGAGGGGCAGGAAAACTTCATTAACTGATGGTTACACAACACTTTCACAGGGAAGCCACGTGTTTACAGTTTCATTTTGTCATAATTAGGGTCAAATACTACAGCAGTGTCTCCAGGACTTTAATAACCAATTTGTGTAAGGGGCATTCCACAAAACTCAGCAAAAAAATTCCTTGTTATTAAGCAATCCATTATTCCTACATAAGTACACTCGTGTCTTACAGATGCCCTGACATGTCTCAGAAGAAGCAGGTAGTAGGCAAAAGTGTTACTTGCTCATGACTCAATGACATTAAACCAACTTGCTTTAACTAACTGTCTCTGATGCAGAGAGCACTGTTTATCCCACTGCTAAAAAAAAAATTAAAAAATGTTTTGCCTTCATTGAAAACAAGCCTGGTTCAGGTGGTTCTGAACACAAGAGTGGAGGAAAGGCAGATGAATTGGTATCCTCTGGGCTAGACCCAATATATTTTTCAGGACTGGTCAACAGAGATGCCAAAGCTGTGCTGTTCATTGTGAGACCTGAGCTGTGACTTCACTGCAATGTGTCACTGACCCCAGAGCGAGGCACTGGTCTCTCCTGGGCCCAAGGCACCTGAGCAGATGTGACAATGAGCTTCCATATGGTCTGTTAATGAAGGTCATTAAAGGCCCTCAGCAGATACATGCTTTGATATCTCCTGGACAAAACCATGTTTCCATTTGATCACTGTCAGATGGTATTTGAGTGCTAATACCTAGAAATACCTGAGGCACTTGACCTCCTTCTGGGAATTTCACTGTGTTTTGAAAACACAGACTTGACTGCATGCCCTGCTGAAGTGTTGCTGACATTTCATGACATCCTGGAGCTGGCTAAACAGGGACAAGAGCCCTAGAGGAAGAAAAGGAAAGATTTCTGCAGAGATGATGTCCAAGTGGTCTTGTACATGGATATTTAAAATCAAGGGTATAATGGGCTATTTAAGGTCATGACTGGGGTTATAGCAATAAACAGTTCAGGCCTACAGAAAATCAGAGTAATAGCAGAAGAAACTCACATGTGAGATGAAAGGCAATGAGTACATCATGTGACAGATCCTATCATTTTGTGTGAAATTATTTTTCTATAGGGTCTGCCCCCATTCTGCTTGGATTTTCAATCTTCAGCCACACATTGGTGACAAATCCACTGAGTCCATAATTTACACACATGTATATCTACCCCCAACTTTCCATCAGCTCCACAGAAGATTCAGAAGGTCCATCTGTGCATGTAAATAAGGCTGGGCAGGGCTCGTCTATGGCCAGGGGCTGCCTGGCCACTTTTCTATAGCTCCACTCTCTTCACACCAGCCTCCAGTCTGACTGCTGAGGGCGTAAAGCCACAACACCTGTGGAGGACAAGAAAAGGATGGACATTTTGAGAGAATAATAACTGATGGATCTGGTCACACAAATTACTATTGGGAATAATCCTGAGCAAAGAACCTGAGCATTTCAGTAGCCTCTGTGGGAAGGACAAAAAGGCAGCATCACCACTGAGCTCAGCTTTTTCCACTGGTCAGGAGCTGGGCCATGTGCTGTTCTCCCCCTGTGCAGGCAGGCTGCATGCACATTAGCAAAAATACACCCTCCTCTCTAGGTGGAATTTGATTGCCCAAGCACTCCCAGAGTTGGACTCGGTGATCCTCACTGGTCCCTTCCAACTTTGGATATTCTATGACTCTGATTCCAGTCATGGGCTGGTGTCAGTGCTCTACTAAGTCACAACATTCATGACTCTTCTCAGAGGAGCTCATCAACAGCACAAGAGGCAACAGCCACACACTGGAGCAAGGGAAATGGGTTTTTACTGTGAATGTGGTCAGGCACTGGAGCAAGCTTCCCAGAGAGGATGTGGAGTCTCCATCTTTGGAGATACTGAAAAGTAGACAAGACCCTGAGCAGCCCCATCTGGCTGGCCCTGCAGTGAGCAGAAGGTTGGACTAGAGAACTTTGAGGGGTGACCTCTAGGACATCTCAAATGGTTCTGTTTTCCCACGTGGATATTCATGTGGATCTGCCATGTGGATTTGCCTCTCAGAAGAGATGCAGTCACTGAGTTTACAATACCCAAACCCTTGGATTGTGGTTGCACTGTTTGGAATCTTTCTGTTCTTTCTCACGGAGAACATAGATAAGTTGCATTCTTTCACTTTTCTAATCTCTATGTTTGACACCGGGTGTGACCAATCACCCTGGGAGGTGGACTTTTCACTGACCAGTAGTAATTGGAGTGTGTAAGAGTATAAAAAGCTTTTGCTGTAAATAAACTGCCCTTCTTCCTCCTTCTTCTCTCTCATACCTTGGTCTGCTTGGTGTCTCTCAGCCAGCCTCCGCGCGAAGGCCTCGGCCGCTGCTATATTGGATCTGTGGCCCATATTTCTGGGGAGTTCAAGGGAACAATCCTGTGTCTCCTCCTTCCTCTTTGTAATTCCCAGCAGCATGAAGGTGAAAGCAATGCACATCCCTGGGCTCCCATACTTCAGGCCTGCCCTCTGGAAAAGCACAGCTTGACATTTTTAACTACACACCGAAAGGTACATTGTACATTACCTACATGCTGTACTGCTGAACTTTTTTTATAAAGGAAATGCTTTTAAAAAACTTCCTTGCCATTAATCCCTTCAGATGTGAAATACCAAAAATTGTACAAGTTCTTTCAACTAGAAGAATGCAAAGGCTTCCTCTGAGATAAAAGCACACAATTTTGCACATTAAAGACAGGGTACATGAAAGGAAGGTCTCTTCACGAGTGATCTGATCCTGTTGACTCCACCCTTTGCAGATAAATCCCTGGGAAGTCCTGCCCTGCCTCTCCTCCAGGCCACCCAGCTCTGGTCCCACCTCCACTCCATCTAGATGGAAATGCTCTATCACAGGCCAGCTTCAGAGATCTTTGTAACAAATCTGCCTTGTCTCTGGGGTTGGTTAGGAGACACAGGTTTGCTAACACCAGGGTAGGTCACGCCTACCATGGAGGCACAGGGCAGGATCCCAGTACAGCCATCAGCAAGTTATTCCATGGCCTGCGCCGTGAAATCCGACATTATCCAAGTGCATATCTTCATCCCAGGTCATCTGTGAGGCATGCATGGAGCTCAAGCCTGAAGTGGGATAAGGGCAGAGGGTCTGCCAGCACAGCCCAGCTGTCAGGGGACAACCCTGCCAGCTCCCATAACTCACACATGTGTCTGAATACCAGGTCAGTTTTATTACTTGCTGGTAAGGCATTAACCTCAGCTATTTTCTTCCTCTGTGCAAGTTAAACCAGTTTGATTGCATCTATATTTGGTGGTCCCTCTCTATCACACTTCCCTTCACAGTTAGGGCTTGGCCCTGGCCCCGTAGAGCAGAGTATTTATTTAATAACAGCAGTCCCAGTTTGGTGGTGATAAAGGCTGCAGAGCTGGAGGTCAGCAACCTAACAGTGTCTCAGGTCACAGCAGTTTACATTTGCCCTTGACCCCCCATTGCCTCTCTTGCAGGGCTCCAGGCTCTCAGGCTGGAACAGACAGCAAAGGTGCAGGTGCCAGAGAAGAGGTGTCCCTGGTCAGGGACACTGCAATAGCTCAACTTGGCAAAGGGGACCAACAGCAATGCCAGATGTCACTGCTTTTTGCACTCTGGACAAAGCATTATTAGGCTGCACCATGTCTGTGCTGGCCAGGCAAGCGCTCCTTGCCTTCTTCTAGGCTGGGATAGGGCAAAAGCCACAGGAAAAGTGGGTGCTGTCCAGGCAGCAAAGCAGTTTCTGCCGCACAAAGCCAGGCCTGTCACCTGCCTGCTTCCCTACACCCTGCCTGGTGTCACCCCAGGCTTGTGCACAACTGCTGAGCTCCAAGTCCAGCAGCAGCTGTAACTGCTGTAGTCTGGGATTTAGTGCCATAGCTGAAATTCTGTAGCCCACCAAACAAACTCTGGGAGTGTCAGCCTGTCCAAGGTCAGCCAGTCTTCAGAAAATTCAACCCCCTCCTCACTGAGCATGAGAAACAATCTTCACAAAACTGGAACAAGAACAAAGTTTCTGCAGGAAGGGGAGTATCATCTCTTGCTGATTAGCTTCACACGCCCACAGGATCTCTGCAGAGCTCTCCTGCTTCCCTGCAGCCTTGTGTTTACCCAACGGAGTTAGAAGCAGCCGTGTCTAAGGGCCACCCACAAAGTCCCACCGTGAGTACCAGGACAAAGAGAGGAGAAAGATGTGATGGGGGAGCCGCAGCAGGAAGTCCAGGAGGACTCTGCAGTCCAGTCTCTGCAAGAGAGCAGCCCACTGGGGATGGAGCAGGGGTGTGGAGTCTGCAGGACATCCCTGTTTGGAGACATGCTGCGGTTGGGAGTCACGGTGGGAAAGGCCAGGGGAAGCCAGGATTGAAACAAGGAAGCTGGGACAAACTCAAAGGGGCTGAGCGGAGTCAGGGGTGGTATTTATGCTGCTGATGATGTGAGAACACCACGCAGACTGCTGAGTTGTCCCCACTTTGGTAACTGCATCCATACTGCGGTCACTGACTGGAATTTGCAGCCTGAGCTTAAGTCACTGGTGGGAACACAGCACTGCCAGGTGGACACTCATCACAGCAGCTCATCTGCGCAGTGCTCACCTGCTCTGGAGTTTCCCCCTGCTGCAGGTGATGGTGATTTGGGCCTTTTTTCTCGTCTGCCCATCCACCTGAGCCTCAGAGAGGGACTCAAAAGAAAGGGCTGTGCTAGGAGCCTACAAGCTACTCACACAGGATGTGCTGTCACACTCCAGCTGTGGCACAGCTGCCTCTGCGGCGTGCGGAGACACTGGGCAGGGGCCAGCTGCAGCTGCGCTGGTGGAAATATGTCCGTGGCCTCAGCCCTCCCTGCTCCCAAAGGAAAGACTGCAGGAAGACAGCGTGGTGAGAGACACGAAAGGCAAGTCTTTGCTGGGCTGGGTCTTTATTCTTGTGTTTTTGAACAAAGCAGAGCCCTTCCCTTTAAATGTGGGAAGCAGGGAGAGCTGAAGTGTTTACTGGCAATGCTTAGGTTGCTTAGGTTGCAGTAAAATCCAAGATGTGTTGAAAGGACACTCCTAAAAAATATGCTTTTATATTCAAACATCTGTTCTCAGCAGGTTTTTTGTGAATTAGATGAGTCAAACTCCAGCCCTGGACCAAAGCCCAGCTCCATTAATTACACAGGGGCACCCTCCCTCCCTCCCTCCTTCCCTCCCTCCCTCCCTCCTTTCCTCCTTCCCTCCTTCCTCCCTCCCTCCTTCCTCCAGCTGTGGTTTCCCCGCTGCATCCTGGCCCCATGCTGCTGAAGGATGGCTCTTCAGCCAGGGAACTGGTCTCCCCTGCTGCAAAGCACTCACCTTTCCAGCTTATCTCAGCCGGTAAAAGTATGTTCAGCGTGATGCAGCACCTCAACCTGCAGCAGAGACGAAACAGATTTAGAAACATTAACTCCTAACCATCACCTTCCAACTCTGCCTCTCAGCCCTTTCCTCTCTGCATCTCAATGGCTTCTCTCTTGCAGTAATTTTTCTCTGGAGAACATGTGGAGGTAAAGCCAATTTCCTCCTCCTACTCCCCCTTTGGGTCCCCGGGCAGACACTGCCAGCTCTGTGCTCTCTTCTCAAGCCCAGCCTTTTCCATACACTGAATTTTACAGCACATCAGGTCAGGAGATGGCTCAGACCCACCAGACATAAGGTCTCTGCATCAATGCAAATACCTGAAGAACTGTCAACATTAGAAATAAATTTTGCAGAAGGTTTTCGGTCAGAACTGTAGAAAAACTCAAATGAAGATGATATCTGGGAAAACGCTTGGAAAGCCAAGTGATGGATGCTGGCTCTGCTTTGAGCAAGGTACACATTGCCTTTGCTACACACAAGTTAATGTTAGAAAGGCAGATTAATATATAAACTTGTTCACTGAAGGGTAACGCCAATCCAGAAATTTGCAGTGGGGAAGATAAAGGTTTCCCGCTTGTTCCATGGAGACCAAATCTTACCATTTTCTTCTTAGAGCATGGCAAAAGCTGTCTAAGCTAGTTTGAAACCTAAACAACCTTCTGATGGACATTCACTGGGCTTCTTCTAACAAACCCACAGTGAAAATCTGCACCAAGATCTCCAGACTCTCCCCAAATGCACCATGGTGTCCTCATGGTGTAAGGCAGAAGTGTTCAGGTCCTGGCAGTGGTCAGCCAGCATCCGTGCCATTGTGGAGGACAGCCAGGAAGAGGCAGCATCTCCCCACGCTACATTCCAGGGAAATGGATACCCTGTGAGGGATGCCTGGGAAGCATGGGAGAAATCACCCTTTCAGTCAGTGTGCAAGAGGGAAAGATGCATTGTGATATTATGTATTTTAACTCTGAATTTTAATCCTTTTTGTGGTTAATACAGGTGACCACAAAAAACTGTCATTGTTTTTCAGAGCTGTTATGACAAGGGACTGTATCTATCTCTGTTGAAGACTTGCTGAAAACACAGCAAGTATTAAGAAACAAAATCTAAACACATGTGCTGTGATATTTATTGTTACAAGATCAGCTCCTTCAGTGAACTAACTGCAAACAGCCTAGAAAATTTCTATTGGGAGTAAAAACCTGGAAAAACACAGCTCCCCAGGTTCTGTTTTGGTTATTGTGTCAGAGGGAGCCTGTTATTTCACCCAGCAAGGAAACTCCTCATGTGTTTGGCTCTCACCATAACTCCTGGTAGTGCTGCAGCTGCCCATCACACCTCACCAGGGTGAACAGCAGCACAGCCCGGCACAACATCCCTCCCAAATGCTAGTGCTGGGACCTTCTCAGGGTGTCTTCCCTGCCAGGCAAACGTGTCTGTGGGGCACAGGGTGTGTTCGGTTCTGTCTTCCATCCTCCCCATCCCTGCCTTGCACCAATGCTGCCGAGTGCCAGGGATGGGCTGGGCTGGGCTGGTCCTTGCACTGGCTACAGCCATGGAGATCTGTCCTGTGGCCAGAGGGTCGCTCTAGGGGTTGAAGAGCAAAGACCTGAGGAAGCAAAAAAATCAGGACCTGCATCACAGAAGAACAACAATTCCTTGGCTTTAACAGAGAACAAGTCTGAGCTATGGGGTCTCACTTTGAGGTTAAGGTGAGGTGAAAGATAGGGTCTGTGAGATCATCCCGCAGCAACCATGGACTGGGGAGAAGGCAGGGAACAAAAAATGCTGCTGGAGCTGGCTGCAATTTTTTATGTGCCCTTTCTCCTCACAGATGAAAGATTGCCAGGAGAGAGAAGAGTGACAGTCTGGGGATAGGATGAGACATGGCATGAGGTAGAGTCAGGTATGAGGTAACAGTGCAGTTTAGTCTCCTACTTGGCGAGTGAGCAATCTTAAATAAGATCTGAAAATCATATTTTGTCCTGGCAATTGCATTCCCCAACTCCACTTTGGCCTTTGCTCATAAAAGTCCAGTCAAATTCTACAGTGGGTAAATCAGTGCTAATGGCTTCAATGGATAATAGTAATCTTAAAATAATCCCACATTCCTCAAATAAATGTGATGGTTTGGAAAGTCTTGGATACTAATATGTGTAAGTATAAATGTGTGTGTATATGCATTCAGGCATTTATCTCTCTATACTTAAATCTTTTATTAGAAGGCATGATTGAAGAGTGCCGCCTAACAGAGGGCATCCACAGCATACATCCTTTTCTTTCCCAAAGAGGCTGAGGGTGACAGCACAGCAGGAGTCAGAAGAGGCCACCTACCATGTAACTCCAGCATCATTGTCCAGAAGAGCTCCTGGGCTCCCACAGGATTTGGGAGAAGCCAGGAGCCAGCACTGCTGTGCTTTTGATGTGAAGGCTTCTGGCTCCCTGCTGGTCTGGCTGGGTGCCATGCAAAATTGATCCACATGCCCTATTTGGCACTTGCACTACACACTTCCAACCCTTGAAGATCAGCCAAGATATTATCCACAGGCCCTGCTGGGAAATAGTCTTAAAAGCCACTAGGCCATCATAATGAGGAATTTGCCGATTTTCATTGATTTTTCTGAGGAGTCATGTACTTATCAGGCCTTTAGCTTTTGGAAAATTTTCTCTTTAATTCTCAGCAGTCCTTTAAAGGGGCCACTGAATGGCCTCAGAGTCCTCCAGTGTTACTGCTGAACCACAGCAGCATTTGAGGTCACCGCAGCTCAAACACTTTCCTGGCTCCAGCAGTGATCTGCTTCCAAACACAAGGCGTTTGGCTCATTTTGACAGCGGGTTTATGGAGCCAGCATTGCTTCCAAGTGAATCTGAGGAACTGTCCTGGAATGAACTGTTTCTGTGGGGGCAGCCAGGAAGCTTTCCAGGAGGCTCCACTCCTTCAGAGACAGCCTGCAGGAATGGAGAAGGAGGAGGAATTTGCTCACTTCTTGTTGAGAACAATTTTTTTTCTCTGATGCTTGTTCCCTTGGGGCATTTTGTTTGGGGCTATTTAATCCCATATTCAGCTCCGCCACCTCCTCCTCAGCAGCCAGGCCTCAGATCCTGGCCTTCTCCTTTCTCCAAGACCTGCCTCAGACCCAAAACAGATCCTTGTGACTGCCCTGGCTCTGGACCCAGGGCTCTGCATGTGAAACTGCACCCCCAGACAATTGGCTCTTCCTACAGAACATCCTTCTCAGAGTCACAGTTTGTGTGGGAAGGGACCTTTGCAGGTCACCTAGTTCAACCCCCAGGCATTCCACCAGACCCAGTCCAACCTGACCTTGAATGTTTCCAGGGATGGGCCATCTACCACCTCTCTGGGCAACCTGTACCAGTGTTTCACCACCCTCACTGTAAAAAATCTCTTCCTTAAATCTAGTCTAAATTTGCCTTCTTTTAGTTTAAAACGTTGCTCCTTGTCCTATCAATACATGCTCTGGTAGAAAGTCTGTCCCCATCTGTTTTATAAGCCCCCATTGCTATGAGCTCATCCTTGTGATCTGACCCTTCCATTTCAGACTCTTGGGCTTTAGCTCAGTGGTTTAGGAAGAACCAGCAGAATGAAGAACTGGTACATGCAATCATTGCAGTCAGTGCTGAGGAGCAGCAAGAGGAATTACACCTCTGCCTCTCCTGCCTTTGCCAGCCTCTGCTTTGGAAGGACAGGAGGCAGAATGGGCTGGACACCAAGCACCTACTGTTCTCCCCTGCTCTCCCTCCCTGGTGGGAATGACAGCCTTGCCTTTAATATCTATAATCTTCCAGAGCATCCAACAATTGTGCAAATGTTTTACTGCTGGAAGCAAACAGCAGCCGAGGATGGCTGGGGGATCGTCTCCCCAGGCTGGACAGGCTGTCGGGAAGCAGAGTGACTCGGCCTGCGGGCAGGGCTAAGGGGGTGCCCGGCTGGGCCATCCTTTGCACGGGGGCTTCCCTGGAACTCAGGAACACGGCAGAACCGCCACTGAGTGCCGCAAGCCTGGCCCAGGGCAGCCCCCGGCTGGGTGGCTCTGTACAGGTCTGCGAGACCCCTCTGCGGGGGTGTGCTTGAGTTTAGCAGCCCAGGAGAGCTGCTCCTGCTGCATGATGCCCGAAGGTGACAGTGTCCTCCCCCCGGCTCGGGAGATGTGCGTAAGGACCTGGTGCCGGGGAGGCCCGAGCTAACGGGCTGGGCTGGAAACTTTTGGAAGGGACGGGGAGCGCGGCAGCCTGCCCAGAACCCGCGATCAGAGGCGGCCGCGCTCCCCTCCCCTCCCCGGCGCCGCCGGCTCCCTCCCCCGGCCCGGGCCGCTCCGGGCTGCGACTCTCCCCGAGCGGCTCCGCGAGCGGCGGCTGCCCGGGGCGCTCCCGCGGGCTCCGGCCATGGGCAGCGGCAGCAGCCGGCGGCGGGGCGCGCCGGGGCCCGCGGGCAGAGCGGGGCACAGCCGGGACCCGCCGGGGACCGCGCCGGGCCGCAGCGAGGGGACGGCGGCACCGCCCGGCCCCGGCCCCGGCCCCGGCCGCGGAGCCCCGGCCGCCGGCGGCAGCCCCGAGCCCGGGGCCAGCCGGAGCAGCGCGGAGGCGGCGGGAGGCGGCGGGGCCCCGCTGCAGCAGGCGGTAAGTGCCCGAACGGGACCCCCGACCCTCTCGACGGGGCCCCGGGACCCCCAGCCCGGCCCAGCCCGGCCCAGCCCAGCCCGGGTGTCCCCCCGCCCGGGGCAGCCTTGCCGCAGCCGGCACCCCCCGCCGCGGCTGTGGCTTCCTCCGAACATAACAGCGCTCCGTTCTTTTGATCTTCGCTGCGAGCTAGGCTCGGTGCTCTCTTTGCGTTTTCTCTTTGCTGCTCTCTTTAAGTTTTCAGTCTCCGGTGCGAAGGGAAACACCGTCCCGAGAGGGGCCGTCCGGTTCTCCAGTCTCCTGGTGCTACTGGAAGTTTATTTTCCTGACTTGTGGAAATAACTCGACTTCATAAAGTTCGGCTCCTGCTTTTCCCTGGGTCAGGGTTGTAAACAGAAGTTTAAAAATGTGAACATAAAGCTGCTGTTTAATGTTTGCCAATCCACTGCAACGGCAGTCTGGCTCTTCCTAAAGGCACATTTTAGTCACTTTCTGTTTAACAAATAATGGATTTGCGTCCTCGGGATTTGAGATTTATCTTTTGGGCTTTTTTTCCAGTCCAAGAATAACAGCAGCATATATATCATCTGGTGATGAGGCCAGAAATTACCGACATATTTCATCTCAGCTTGGCTATGGAAGTTGTGTGTTGTTTGTTAGATAAACATTGCTCTCCACAGATACACAGAAGTTGTCTTGAGTAAAGTAATAAATTCGAAAATGGAAAGAAATATTTAGCACCCAGGAACATTCTGCCTTGCATGCCTCAGTTTTGCTCTTTAGAAGTGTATCTTTTCCATCACTGAACTGCACATCCGTGGGTTAAGGATAACTTTAATAAAAAATAATTTTTCCATTAGGAAACTTGGCAGGGTTCAGTATGAGAATTCTTTATTTAGACAGGTTTTAAAGAAAAACCTCAAAGGAAGTAAGAAATTTAAGAAAATGGAAGAAAAAAAATAGAGATCTTTTACTGACATTTTTTTCCTTGCTCTTTAAACTCCAAACCCTCCTGCAGAATGAACAGAGCTCACTCCAGCACTGCTTTCTCCTCTGAGGGGCTCACATTTATGAGCAATCCTCCTGACTTCTCCCATTTATCTTTACCTATGGGAATAGAGGCTGCTGGTGTCCATTTTCCCTCACTTTCCACATGTGAATATCACAGCTGGATCTTTAAAAATAGTAATTATATAAGCTGTAAGTTTTCCTATGCATAAAGGAGTATTTCAGCTCTATTCTGAAGCGATGTATATTCTGGGTAATAACATACCAGAAAGGCAATGGAGCTGCTCTCATCTTTCTTTACTAGTATCAGTAGAGACAGTCCACTACAGCAGTAGATACTAGGGAGCTAAGGACACGGAGCAAACTACAGAGGCTGAGGAATTTAAGATTTGGTCCTTGGGGTAGCATGGGGGGAGGTCACGATGCCCCGGTCCCTGCTTCAGACTTCCCTCTCTGGCAGAAGTGATGGAAAGGAACCTGTAGCATCCCCTCAGTCACCCCAGGTTGTGGTGCAAACCCAGGATGGAAATGCTTTGCAGCACAGGGTCCCATGTCCCATGAGGGTCCCCAAAACTCAGCCTGGAGCAGGCGTGTGGGGCTTTGGTTATCCAGTGAGGCCAACTGGGTGCAGCACACGGCTCTGCCACCAGTGAGGCAGCAGGGATACTCAGCATCTTGTGGGTCTCTTTGTCCAGCTGCTGCTGCTGCCTCTTGTTTGGGAGGAAGTTCACAGCTCTGGTTGCACCCAAAGACAGCAAAGAACTGCCAGTATTTTTCAAAGATATAAAAGACATACGAGAGAAGTCTCAGGTGGTTTCAGGGCAAACTTGAAGCTTTTCTTGGTAGCACTTTATTTACCTGAACCTGAGATGGCAGAGATATGGGCTTACTGTTCTGACACCTTGAGGCCTAAAAAGTCACTGGCCTGAGAAAAGGAGAGAGGAAACTGTTTGCAGCATCAGGTTTTGGCTGTTTACTGGGTACAGTTCAGTCTTGTAGGTTGTTGTGCAAACTGCAGTCCCACCCTTCCCAAGAGGCTGCTGAAGAAGGTTTCTGGAAAGGGATATCAGCTTCATTGCGTCACTGGTTCCTCACTAGAAATTTTGAGGGCAATTTCTCTCAGCCTTGCCAGCTTCTCAGGTCATTTGTGATTTCTGTCTTGTGGTAGGAACTTGTTTGCTTTGCCCTGTTCAGCTGTGCAAATCAGAGGATAAGCAAAGAAATTTCAGAGGAGGGAAGAGTTAATTCAACAGAGTTAATGGAGGAAAGGTGAGGTAGGAGGAGGAAAGGCAACAAGGAAGTATTACAGTAGGGAAGTCTGATGAGAAATAGCCCCTGGAGGAGCAGATTCTGGCCAGTGGGAGGAGAAGAGACCTCTGACACCAGCCAGAAGAGAGCAGGATTGCAAGCAGGATTCACCTCTCTGCTGTCACAGCTGGGTCTCTCCTGGGCATGATGTGCATCACTGTTGTGTTTCACACTTGAACCCTGGCGCAATTTGCCATCCAGCAGCAGGCTGGCATCGCTGATGGACAGTCAGGCCAGGTGACAAGGGCTGGTGGAGAGGAATGCAGCTGCATTTAAAGGCTGGAGCCACCTCTATTATATTCAAATAGTGCTTGGCAGCAAGGAGGGTGAAAGCATATCGCAGCAGCAGGCTGGGAACCAAATCCTGATGGGAAACCTGGACCTGGCTCAGAGCAGACCCAACACCTCTTGTCAGCGCCACACATCCCTTTTCACTGTTGCTCTCAATTCTGGATGGTTGTGTACACTTTTCTTGTTTGTTTGCTCAGGACAGAAGAGGTTTTGCAAGTGCTGCTGCAGCACAGAGCAGGAGTGGCAGCTCTTGCTGGAAGCCAAGGCAGAGGCTGCGGCCTCAGACATTTCCCCACTGGTTTTCTGAAATGGAGGAATAATGCAGACATGTTAGGGTCCTGGTTTGAGCCGCTTTTTCCATGGCACTGTCACTCCTCCTGACTGAAGACAGGATGTGATTTCAGTAAGCAAATCACCCCAGCTGCAGCACAGGAGTAACACAGGTAGAGCGTGTATTCACCAGCTTGTAGAGGGACTCTCATATACTTTTAAAACACCCAAGACTTCAAAGCTTTGCCCGATTTTTTCAGCCAGATGTTTTTTCTGCAGACTGATGTGGCACAGCGTCACCTCGTGGCTGGCTGGTCCCAGCTGCAAACACGTAAGGGTCCTGAAGGGACATTAAATGTCATGCCCCATTAGTTTCTTACAGGAACTCAGGTTTATTTTTCTACTCTTGTTAAAATGTGCTTCCCTCAAACAGAAATTTGATCTTTCTAATTCCGCATTGTTAGTAATTTATTTCAGCATTTTCTTCCTGGTTGTGTTAATAGTCAAAAATGCCCTCTAGTCAAGATCTTGTGCTACACTTTCATAGGGACCCTGCAGCCTTCAGAAAAGGTAATTTCCAGCTGAACATCTGGGACTCCTTGAACTTCCCAAAGTCAGATTATTTCAAATTCTGCAATTAATGCCCAGCTGAAGATCTGGAGGTTGCTGAATTAAAGGTCTCTCTGTCTCTCCTATTATATTGCTTGCCTTGTTAAAAGCACCTGAAACTTCACCAGAGCCCAGAAGCAGCAAGCTGTGCTGTCCCCTCAGCCAGCGTCACCCTCCCAGCACAGCTGTGTTGCACCTGGACTTGGAAAACTGCTGACTAGGTATTTTCCACAACTCCCCTCCTTCACTTGGCAGAACATGGGTTGCTTTTGCCCTGGAAACTATTCATGACCTAAAAAGTAAGCCCAGGGCACGCGCAGGATAGCCGGGAGCTGGTGTTTTAGTTGGCAGGAGAGGAGAAGCGTGGGAACTCCTTGTATCCCTGCCCACTTCCCGTCCACCGCCTGCTCCTAATTCCTTCTCTGGCCAGAGGATGCTGCTGCAGACCAAAGCAAAGCTGGGAGTGTAAAGCTGGGAGTGCTTTGCCTGGGAGTGTTTAGCCTGGGGTATAGCTGTGGCACGTTTGGTGCCTACTGGCGCCTTAGCTAAGCGACTTTTTTTGGCAGCAATAACTGGCTGAGGTTGGAGAGGCTGATTCTGTCAGGGCTGACGGGCTCAGCCCCAGGCGGTGCTGGTGTCGCTGGAGGGTGCTGCCCTTCTGCAGGACCGCTCAGCCTCCGTGCTCGGCTGAGACTGCACCTGCAGGGCTCTCCAGCCCATATCCTCCCTCCCTGCCATGGCAGCTGGTTGGCATTTCAGCTCACAGCAGTCCCCTGGTGCAGTTCACAGGGTGTTTGTGAAGAGGGATTTGGGAGGAGCAGAGGCAGGGAAGGAGGCATTGGTTTACGTTTTTCAGAAACGCTGCACTATTAAACCACACCCAGTGGACCAGCAGTGGCAGAGACCACACTGCTCCTTGTAGATATATTACCTAGCTCAATCACTCTCCAGGCTCCCTTGGACATGAGTTGCATCTGAGCTGCACTTGGGATCTGTATCTCTCCTGCATCTCAGGGCTGTATCTGTACTGGTAAACTGTACCATAGCAGCACCTGGCACTGGGCTATGATGGTCTGCCCCACTGAGCTGGCATGGTTTTCGGTCAGGACCAGCTTGTAGTCTCCCGAATAATGCTTGGGCATCCTTCAGGGGCCAGCACAGGGACCGTCTCAAAGAGAGCTTGAACTTAGCCTCACAGATTTGGGGACAGTGTTGATAGTCAAGACTGTAGCTGGGTGGTTTCAGTGCAGCTTGGGAGCAGCTCTAGAGCCTCCAAGGGTACACAGCTCCAGATCACCCTGCGAAAGGTCCCAGGCAAGGGTGTTCTCACCCAGCTTACTCACAGCTCCTGGGGCTGACAGAAAGGGGGGAAGGGCTGGCAGGCACAGGAGGAGCTTGCGCTGGACTGGGGGGAGTGGGAAGCTGCGCCCCAGGAATGGTTCATGCACCAGCAGAGAGAAACAGCTCTTGCTTCCTGCTCTCCGCTCTGCCTCACTCCCCGGAGAGCTGCCCTAAAGGATGGCTGAACTGTGTGTGCAGTGACTGTCAAACCATTCCACCTCACGTGTCATGACATTAAATTAAATGTGGATACATGCTGGGTGAGCTTAATATCCAAGCCTTTAAACTTGGAGGAGGGGGTGATGTGGGGCTTGGTGGCACAGCAGACCTCAGCATGAGATGCCTGTGCTGAGAATAGGGTGGAAAACAAGGAGACACGCCACGGTCTAGATGAGTAATAAAAAGATGACTGCAAGCTGCAGAAAGGAGAAGCTGACTTCATTTATCTCTTAACAGGGCACAGGCCAACCAGGCCAGCAATTACTTATTTAGCTGTAGGATAGGAACCCATAATATTAAAGTGTCCTGACATGCACATCATCCTAACCCACATAAAGGGCTAATACTAATTATCTGCTGAACTTGCAACATACGCATTACAGCAATGCCGAGCCGGCTGGGTGGGGTCAGTTTTTATTGTGTCCCACAGCCCAGGGCAGCCCGTGCTCCACACCCTGCCTGCTGCCCGGCACACGGTGTCACCCGGGCACCGCCGAGCCCAGTGTCCTTTGCCCACAGGAATTGGGAGCAGCTCCCAAAGCACAGAGACTCTGATGGAAGGGAAGAGGCAGAGGCTGGAGGTGCCTTTTGTTTCACTTGCCACCATTTTTGACTCATGCACTGGATGAAATGTCGGTAGACATCTACCTGTGCCGGTTCCAAATTCTCTTGGGAAATAAGTATTGTTGCTGACAGATCCCTTGGAAAAGGTGGGAGCAGGTTTTGCACAGAGAAGCAGATTTTGCTAACCAGAGCTGCTCTGTCCTGATGACTAATTAATTCTGTCTTCCACCCACACAACACGTACAGCTCGTAATATGGAGGAGTCAGCCACAAGGGAAAACAGACAACCTACTGTACAATCCAAACCCCTCCCTGAAATGATCCAAACCCATCCTTTGCACAGAAGTATTGGAAGCTGGGTTCTCACTGTGAGAAGAACATCATCAAAGCACTCCTATAGAACTGTATTTCCCTTGGTGCTGCGGGTGAATAATGTTCTTCACCTGGTGGAAGGAAACTTGGGCAGCAACAGTAGTCCAGTGGATGATAGATGAGAAGCTGTATTGTGGAATGCAATCCCAGGAGAAGTCAGCCGTCAGAGCTCAGCATGCTGTTCTCCTGGCACTGCTTCTTGCTCTAGTTGCTTGTGGGAGATTGCCAAGAAATGATCCTAAATAACCAGGAGAGAGCTGTCTTACCTCACTGTCAGCTTTCTCACATACTCTTTTCTCCGCCTGGACCCAGAAGCTGTTTCTAGAGTAGTTCAGCCTCTCCCAGAGAAAACAAAAGTGTTGCCAAAGAGCAGGGACTCTTCTGAAAGGATGTGGAATGCCTTTTGACACGTATTAAACTAAAACTCTACGAAAGACTGGCAACGTCTTTAGTCATTTTAAGCAGGCAGCTAGAATGTGAACTACTGTGGATGACAGAAGCTTTTCCCAGCTCCTGAAATGGAAGCTACTAAGGGCTCACCTGGAAGAGATGTTGACCCAGTGCCATGAGAGCGGTGTCCTTGCTGCAGCCCTCCTCACCTGCTGAAGCATGGGAGCCAAAGCAGCACAAAGCCCTTGCAAGGGGCAGGGAAGAGCTGAGCAGTTTGCTGCCAAGCACCTCTCTATCTGCCTAGCTACAGAGGGTTCATTTTATTACTGGCCCAGCTGGGGACAAAGGGTCCCATCATTGCCTGCATTTTAAATACCATTAGGTTCAGCTTTGGTTGCTCCCCTGGTATCCCATTGAAATCCTGTGTATTCCAGCATAGGGAAGGTGGATGGATTATTTTTCAGGCAAACATCTTTGTCAGGTGAAAATTGGGTTGATGTTGCAGTTAATTTCCTTAGCACGTATTTTCATACTGCTACCTGCAGCTGGTGATGCAGGGCGCATTCATGGAAAATTGGGAGGTTGGGCAAGTCAGCATTTAGGGATTTTGGTTGTGTAGCCTGCAGCCACCCAGCCGCCCTGAATGGTGAAACAGAGCTGGCAGAACAGGGCTGTAAAGGGGTGTCTGTTGTACCTGTATTGTCTCCACAGAGGTTGTTTGGAGGTTTAAACCAGGGCAGATGTAGCCCACTATAGATAGAGGTAGGTTTCACAGAAAGAAATAATGGTTTGGGTTGAAAGGGAGCTTTCAAGATCAGCTAGTTTCAGCTCCCCCATCATGGGCAAGGACCTCTTCAACTAGACCAGATTACTTAAAGCTCCATCCTACCTGGCCTTGAACACTGCCAGGGATGGGGTAGCCACAGCTTCTCTGGGCAACCTGTTCCAGTGCCTCAACACCCTCACACTAAGAATTTCTTCCTAAGATCTAATCTAAACCTGACCTCCTTCAGTTTAAAGCCACTGCCCCTTGTCCTGTCATGATAGGTCCTGAAAACAGCCTTCTTTAAGTAGGGAAAGGTCGCAATAAGGTTTCCCTAGACCCTTCTCCAGGCTGACCAGCCCTACCTATCTCAGCCTGTCCTCACAGGAAGGGTGCTCCATGCCTCTGA
This sequence comes from Acanthiza pusilla, assembly GCA_036630365.1. Taxonomy (NCBI): domain Eukaryota; kingdom Metazoa; phylum Chordata; class Aves; order Passeriformes; family Acanthizidae; genus Acanthiza; species Acanthiza pusilla. Next base: position 6,612,622 of record JAXCHO010000036.1, read on the forward strand.
TCATTTTCATGGCCCCGCTCTGGACTCACTCCAGCAGCTCCATGTCCTTCCTGTGCTGTACCCCAGAGCTGATGCAGCACTGCAGGTGGGGCTCACATGAGCAGAGTAGAGGGGGAGAATCACCTTCCTAGACTTTAAAGTGTTGTAACTGTGTCTTCTCTTCTATCCTAGGCTTTGTCAGCCAGAAGCCCACCAGGCCCAGAGAACAACAACGTTGACCATCAGTGAGTATCCTCTGCTTTCACTGTGTCTTCAGGGGGGGAAAAGCAGGTGGAATAAAGGATCTTGTCCTTCAAGGGAAGGCTATTTCTACATCACTCACACTATGCAAAAGAGGTGGGAATGGTGTGAAATGGTTTATGGTCCTAAATATTCTGCCCTTTTACTTATTTGCAGATTTTTAAAAAATCAGGTACTGCTTGAAAAGATCCAGGCTCCAGCTTAAGTGTAGCATACAGGTCATGAGCAGTCAGAATTTAGGATGTCCACATGTCAGAGAGGCACCTTGGAGTAGCTGGTGCCAAGCTGTGGAGAATTGCTCCAAGAAGGAGCTCAGGCCCTGACTCACCAACAGGTCACCTGTGGGCTCTGCAGTGTGTGGAAAAGGAGAATAATGTTTCTGTGCTCCCCAGGAATCATAAGAAAAAGCCCGTGAGATGCTCCAGTGCTGCACAAGTTAGAGACATGAGTGTCCCTCGGGGACGGGAATGGTGGGGACCTGCTGCACTGGGTGCCAAACAAAAGAAATCTGAAATTTTCCACAAGCAAAAACTGCCCAGAGTGTACCTCCAAGCCTGCCTGAACCAAGAGCAATGGGGACAGTTTAACATGTGTTAAACTGAAATGAACAGGGTGAAATGAACAGGCTTGAAAAACCAAGTTAAAATGTCACCTCCTTACACTGAAGAGAGATTCTCTTCAGTGCTAAGCTCTGGCTGTCATCCAGCCCCTCTGCTCCTGCAGCACTCGAGAGCAGACTAATCTGCAGGTCCTGGCCATGGGCTGTGTGACTTACTAACGCCCAGCAGCGCTGGTGGATGTGTCAGCAGAGCACAGAGCCTGCTGCCGTCCGCCCTCCCCCTCCTGCTCTGCCTCCCAGCTGGCAGGGAGCTCACCTGGCCAGGCTGATGGTTCCCTGAGCTCAGAAAACACAGCTGCCTAGGCTTTTCTGATGGCAAGGCTTGTACAGGTGCTCTCCCAGGGACTTCAGCCTCTCCTGGGCTTTCCATTGTCCTCAGTGGGCTTTGGGCTATGATGGCAGCTGAGCAGTGTCCTCCAGGAGTGCACAGCCAGCCCTGCCTCAGTCCCCCATGCAGCTCCCCAGCCCCAGGTGCCCACTGGCCCCTCACACCCTGCCAAGGATTTCCTCCTCCCACCCTCTTTGACATGCAAAGGGAAGGTTTGAGACAGTAGAAAATGCTTTCTTATCTGGGATGACAGAGCAGGAGCTTATTTTCATTTAGATAACATTTATTTTATACTCACTGCAGAGCCCCATTGCACAGCTCACATGTGAAGTGCCTGTACTGCCTGAGATAAGCAGGGTTGCAATTTCTGCTGGCAAGAACTATGCAAACATTTTTTTGGAAATGGCCCAGCACCCAGCAAAGTTTTGAAGACATCAAATCAAATAAAATCTAATCAAGCCACGGAAACAGAGGTTAATGTGCGTAGGTGTCTCATCCTTCACATTTCTGTGGCTGAAATCATTCTAGGTAAACACTCACTCTACAAACAGCAAAAGTCAGCATTGTCTTTAGATAGAGTTGCTGACTGAAAAAATTCCCGTAAAGCCAATTAAAGGAGAAGTAAATGTCAAGGAAGGAGAAGAAAAACTAGGTATGGGGAATTAATAGTGTCTGTCAAGAGAGCAGTCACGCGAGATAGAGGTGGGTGTGCACCTCCTGTGCTGGAACATGTCCGTGTGACACCACATGAGCATCTAAACCAGCCCCTGGTAAATACTTTGGATGTGCATGGGAGCACAGTTGGACGTACTCCTGGCTGGGCTATGTTACCTCTTATCCTCTCTCCCCCAAAATCTTTTGGGAGCTGCTCTCTAGCATCTGGTAGTTCACGGGTGGATGACACAGCCCAGGAACACAGTAATGATTTTATAATTGCTGCCAAGGCTCGTGTCACTGGCAGAGTTACCGGGGCGTTGTTGTGACCCATTTTTCAGCTGCTAGGTCTTGCAGAAGGCATTTTAATGATTAACCCTGGACTTCCCATCCTCAGCAAAATGATAAAAAACACTGGCCTAGATTCACCCCAACCTAGTTTTCAGCCACTTAACTGAGGCTTGTGCCTTGAAGCTTGTCACCCTATTCACCCATCAGGGCCATTGTCACGGGAGCCCAAAGGCAGCTCTCCCCCACACCAGCCACCTGCCTGACACCAGGGATATGGCACTGACAGCCACCCCCACTGCTGTGATCTTGTTCAAAGGTGGTTTTGCTCATTCTTGGTCTAATTTTGCCCTTTCCATTTCCTTCTCCACATTGCATAATACATTGTTTTTACACTTCACAAAAAACCTGACCCATTATTCCTGCTTCACTTAAGAAACTCTAAGCACCAAGAGGCCTGTAGCTGAAATGGAGAACATTTCTTGCTTTCCCCTTTCCAAAATTGCTTTGCTCTAGCCTCTTAAATCACTTTTATTGCTGCTTTCTAAACTCCCTCCAAGCTGCTAATAACATTTTAGCAATGAGGCACCCAGAAGCCTGCCCAGTAATCTTGATGGAGCTGCACTAGCCTTCTTTTTCTTTGCTGTCCTATCACACTGCAAATTCCCTTCTTGTATGCCTTTCAGCTAACTCCTTCTCTTTCACCTTTGCTTCTTCCCACGTTTCTCTCCTTCCCCAGAACATCTGAGGTTTGAACATCTTTCCGCTCAAGGTACTGACCCCTTACTTTCCAGGCTGGAAGGTCAAGGGCCCTCAGCTGGACTTGATGGGTTTGCAGCCCTGCTCTGCAGCCCTGGCACGTGGTGAGGAGAGCAGCAAGGTACCTCCTCTGCTGCTGGAGCAGCTGAAGGAGCATGGGAGCAGGCTGGTGGTCTGCCAGCATTTGTCCTGTGCCCTTCCTGAGCTTGGGATTTCCCTGTCACAGCCTCTCACTGAATTCTAGGATCAGCAGAAACAGCTGCACCAATGTGCGTTTGGGATGGAAGTTTGGGTTGGGATGGCCTCCGGAGGTCTCTAGTCCAATCTCCTAGCTCTAGCTCCAAGCTGGATCAGCTGTGAAGTCAAAGCAGAATGCTCCAGGCTTTTTCCCATCAGGTCTTGAAAGCCTCCAAGGACAGAGCCTGTGCAACCACACACAGTCTGCTCCTCTGCTTGCTGTCCTCAGGGTGCAGAAGTTTTTCCTCTTATCCAGATTAAAGCTCTCATTTTTTATTTTATTTCATTTCCATTTTCTCATATTAAATGATACAGAACTTTGCCACAAATATGGAAATAGTATGAACAGCAGCTTGCTTTTCCTTTGCTCTTGAAAGAAACAGAGCCCTCTCTTTTCCTCTCTTTCCTGGGCTGTGCATGGTAAGTGGAGTTTGCTTTTGCTTTTTCAAAAGCACATCTGTGTCTCAACGATTTTTACCTGGAGATTTTCTCCTTGCAAACCAAAGCATGGAGAATAATTAACAGTGGGAAATTATGTAACTGCTAAGAGAAACAATGGCTCTTCTGTGGGCCTGCAAGCAAGCTGCCAGAAGCTCTGCCTCTTATTCAGCACGGAACATAAAATTAGTTTGAGGATTGTCACAATGAGGAGTTTAAATCAGTAAATTGTATGTTCTAACTCAGATTTCTGCACTTCCTTTTCCCATTCTTGCTTTGTAAATGCTGCTGTATGGTTCAAGCTCTTGGACTTGTAGCTTTCTTCTCGGGTCTTACTTTCTGCAGTGGAAATCAGATTGCCTACAGCACCACAGCAGGAAAATGAATAAAAGGAATAAGCAGAAGAGTCCAGTTGCTAAATCCTACTTGATGCTAGTAGAACTTGCCATCAAGGGCACGGTGCAGCGTAAATAAGTGTAGAACACGCACACCACCCAGTGCCACCAGCTGGCCATCAGGTGACTCCAGGAAAAACATCAGACAATTTCTGACACTTGGGGGGCACAGCATAAGCACGGCTTGGTCAGAGCAGCTGGACTGGCCAGGGCAGGTCAGAGCAGAGGGAAGGTTGCACTGCACTGTGGCCACTCACTCTGCAGCTGCTGCGTGCAGGAGGAACACTGAGGATGCTCCCTGGCCCAAGGAGAGCAGTATGAAAGCACCTCCTCTGTGGAGGATACAGTGTCATTAAAAAAGCATTTCAGGGTTCTTTTCTTCAATTCTGAATCTACACTTACTTACCTGCTTTGGGGCAGTTTCTGTGATTCCATGTAGTAAACAGGTCCTCAAGTTTTTTTCACTAAAGGATGCTAATTGATTAATTTTATACATCCCAGCTGCAAGACCAATGGTTGGGATAGATCTCATCCTTAGAGGAATGGTAATTCAATAGATAATACATGCTGAGTCTGGGACAGATCTGGAGCCATGCTGGTGGATATGAAAATCTCTCCTCTTTGGCAATGAGCTAACTGGTGCACAGAACCATTTATTTCTTGTTTGCTTGTTCTTCACCAGTGGATGGTCACAAAGTCTTGGTTGACATGGCATGGCAGAGCACTTTACAGTTTGGGTTTACCAGCTCAATTCTCCACTCAGCTCTGCCCCCTCACCTTGAGCTCCATTCCAAGGAGCCATGTGTTCCAACTTCCAGAAACAAGTCTGGCAGTCCAGCTTGCTCACGTTCCAGATCTCCGCAAGGCCAAGGAGGAGCACTCGCTTGTCAGCTGCTGGCTCCTCTCTTGAGTCCTGGAGGGCAAGATCAAGTAGACTTAATTGATAGCAGCAGGTACAGTGGTCAAAACCTGCAGGAGACTTTTCACTGTTCTGCCTTATGCAGGTAGGGACAGATTTCTCTTGCACCCAACATGAACGAGGTCTGATAACACCAATAAACTCCATACCAGTTCCCTTTGAGTCATACATCAGTTCCCACCTGTGGGAGAGCTGTGCTGATGTGGAAGCAAAAGCCATAAGAGTAGTTTGGGGGAGCTGCATTTTTATTTCCATTGAGACTCAGGTCCCAAACAAAACCATCTCTTTCTGCATAAAACCTTAAAAGTAGCCTAAAGTTTACACAGTCCTTTAGCTGGGCCTGAAACCAGACTCATTGAAAGGTTCTGGGAGCTTGATGTGGAGCACCATAAGGGTTGTACTGCAATGAACTCACAGACTAAAATGGTGCCAAGTGATAGCAAGTGTCAGCAGGGCAATGTGCCATTGGGGTATGGGAACCAGACATGACAGAGTATCTGTGTCTCAGCAAGCCACATGCAGCTCAATCTTTCCATTCACAAAAAAAGAAATTAAGGGTCTTGTATCTTCAGAGGCTGATTCTCTCTCATAACACCACTGACTCATTCCCTTCCATGACAGGTGCCCAGAAAGCAACAAGAAGCCATTGGGGCAGTCCACAATATTATATGATTACTCAGAGGAGGAGCTCATGGCAAGCATTGAGCGGGAGTACTGCCGCTGAATCCAGTCCCACGTCACAAGAATGTCAGGCATGACCCTGGAAGCCCAGCTGGAGCAAAACTGCTGCTGACAAAACAATGCCTCGCACAGCGAGACAGCACGGGAGAGGTGGAGGGTGGAGAGTGGTGGAGTGTGAGAGGCAGCATGGCTGCTTGGGAACCACGGGAGGAGAAAGTTCACCTGATCAACTCCGAGTGGGAGCATGAAGATCCTCACCAGCTGCTGATTTCTGATTGGTGCCACTGGAAGAGGGACCAATTCGTCTTAAGAATCAATATTTAGAAGCTCATTTCTAAATGCTGTTTATAAATGAACATGTATGAGAATTGAAGTGTCGTACTAGAGGTGTGGAAATGTGGTGCTTTGAAGGAAGACTTTGCTGTGACTTAATAAGAAAAATGCAGCAATATCATTTGATCCAGAATTTACTTAAGGGGGTGTTGAATGAAATTCGTGTTCCTGCCATGTAAAATGTGCCAAATGTACTCCTTGCACTGTGCAAGCCTCAGGTCGAGGTCTGAGTTTGGCACTGTCTCTTTCAATCTGGTCCACGGTATGGGAGATAAGAGGAAAAGGGGACTGAGCCTACCATCCAGTACATAGGTGTGGGATCTGATGAGGCTCACAGCTGGTCTGAAAGCCTCACAGAGTTTGACTTAAAGACAGTCAAAATTTACTCATGAGAATCTGCAGTCACAGTGAAAGCCACAGTGACAGCCAAGAAATTAATCAATGAAAGAAGATGTTCCAGTTAACAGAAAACGTTCTTGTTAGGGAACATGAAGAGTGTATGAGAAGGAACTTGCATATACTATGTAACCAATTGCTTGTATAGCTAATTGTATTATTGCTTACATGGTCACTGTTTTTAAGACAGCCCTGTCATTGTTTGCTAGCAGCCAAAAAGGTATAAAAGCAGCCACAGAGAATAATAAAAAACCTCTTTTACCCTTGGATCACAAGTGTTTGTGTCATGTGTCCATCTCAACCACGACAATTGGTGACCCCGCCGTGAGTCTGGGAGCTGATGTGATCCTGGAGACCGATGTGATCCTGGAGAGCAACGAGAACGGCAGGGCGAGGTGGGGACAGAGCCCTGTGCAGCGTGAAAGAAGAGGCTTCTGCTATTGATCCAGATCAGACTGTGACACCTTGACAGAGGTGAGCCGCTGGGGATGACCCTGATAGGTGGAACAGTTTGACTAGCCAGGAAAAGACTGTGCTGTCTACCTCAAAATTCTTGTTAAAGCACATGGGTGGCAGCACAAGAGATGGTGAGCTGCAAAACATATTATTGTGGGCAAAATTGCATGATTTTCCAGGAGATGAGACTGTTGCTTTTAGTATAAGTTCCTGGAAGGCAGCTGGGGAAAAGCTGTGGGACACTATTTCTCGTGGGGACAAGGACACACACAGGTTAGCAATAACCTGGCGTTTGCTTTATGACACTTTAAAACAATGCAAAAAAGATGTGGAGGGAGAGCAGCTCAGTGAAAAGGCAGAAGTAACCCTTATGGAAGATGACCTGATGGAATGAAAGGGGGAAGATGGGTGTTGTTCAGATAGGGCAGCTCCTGATCAATCTGAGACTCAAAAAGCTCCTGCCCAAACAGAAGCTCCTGTTAAAAACAGTGGCTCTGATGAGAGATCCTATCTCTCTCCAAAAGACTATGTACCACCAGCTTATCTTTCTGGAGAGCTTGTGCAGTGAGAGCAAGTGTATCCCTCGCCTGCTAAGCAGCTAGCAGAAATGATTTGAAACAAACACAAAGCAGAACCTACTGCACCTCTTGTCCCTATGGGCCCCCTGACTCCATCTCCACCACCTGCACAGCTGCTCACAGAACAGTTCTCACGATTGCACGCACCACTGCCCAAGGACACTGAGAGTGACAGTGAGGATGAGCGGGAGAGTGAACAGGGAAGCTTGGTAGTCGCATCAAGGTGAGAGTATTTGTGGGAAAAGGAATGTGGCCACCACTGCCCTAACAAAGCTTGGAAAAATAGACGCTGGACATTGCCTCCTTGTCAGGTGACGGTACAGCTGAGACAGCCTGGTCGGTTTTGGGAGCAAGTAAAATGAAAGGCTCTTGAGTGTGGGGAGTGGGAGCTGGTTGAAAGGCTGGGTATGCCTAATACTAACATGATCAGAGGGGGGAATCGGGGGGAATGCTGGGCGGGAGTGCTGGTGCAGAGGAAGGTGCTCAAGTGTATCCAGTGTTTAACCCTGTACCAGGATCTAGTGAAGAAGGTAGTCATAGTGTGATTGCATGGACGGTGGTTCAGGATTTGCAGACGAGGGTTGCCAGGTATGGTCTGGGGTCCCTGGGAGTTATGCAAATAATCCGGGTGATAAATGCTGACCTACTTGCACCTTTTGATATTATGCATCTTGCTCAAGTGTTGTTTGGTGCAATTTGGAGTTTTTGAGAATAATTGGAGACAAATGGCAGAGAGAGCTGCAATAGAAAATACACAGCGGCCGCAGGATGACCCTAGGTGCACAGTTGGATCTGACACCATAATGGAGGGCATGTGTTTGCTAACCCAGACTTGCAGGATAGATGGCATCCTCTAATTCTCGAGCAATATAAAAAAATAGGCATGGGAGTATTGATAAAAAACATAGAAATGGCTTCTCCCAAACCTCGATATATAAAAATAGTGCAGGGGATGAAGGAGCTGTTTCTGCAGTTTGTAGAGAAAGTTGCAGCAGCTCTGGAAAAACAGGTTGGGGATGAAAATTTACAACAGATACTGTGTAAACAGTTGGCACAGGATAATGCAAATGAGGATTGTAGAAAGGTAATAGAATCCCTCCCAGGGGACCCTTCAATAACAGATATGGTTACAGCTTATTCTAAGGTTGGGTCTCTGGAGCATAAAATGTGTGCCCTAGCTGCTGTTTTGAGGCCACCACCAAAATGTTTTGCATGTGGACAGCAAGGGCACTTGAAAGCTGATTGCAAATGGAAGCAAGCAGGGTAGAAGCAGAAAGGAACAGGGAGTGCAGGAGTTTTTTCTTGTAATCAGTGTGGGAAACCTGGTCATTATGCACAACAATGTAAATCCACATATCATGCTAATGGTCAGTTTTTGGGAAACTTGGGAAACGGGAAAAGGAGCACGAAGGGGAAGAGCGTGCAGACACAAGCACTTCCCCAGGGCATGCTGCCAGTTCAGGGTATGCTGCCAGCTCAGAACATGCTGCCAATGCAGGCTCATTCAGCCAACTTAGCAGCAGCACCAAAGGAGCAGCCGGTGTGGATGTTTCCACAGCCACAACAGTGACTCTGGACTCTCGTCAAGTACACAAGGTTCCCTTGAATGCTTGTGGGCCTTTGGGCCAGGGGCTGAGTGCATTGCTTGTGGGAAGATCGAGTGCTACTCTGCATGGAATCTTCGTGCATCCTGGAGTCATTGATGCTGATTTTATGGGACAAATTTGTGCTACGGTTTCTACTCCTACACCTCCAGTTACCATTCCAGAAAAGACTCATATTGCTCAACTTGTGCCATTTTAGTCATGTGTTCCCAGGACTGAACAACGGATTCGCAGAGACAGAGGCTTCAGATCCACCAGACCACTGCAGGTTTTCTGGGCCAAAGACATCTCCGGCCAGTGACCAAATATGACATGCGCTCTGCCTTTGCCAGGCGGCAGCCCGTCACACATTCGCCTCCGAGATTTGATTGATACAGGTGCTGACGTCTGCATCGTCTCTTTTTCTGCATGGCCTCCTGCACGGCCTCTGACTCCTGTGGGGTCAGCCATCTCAGGGTTGGTAGGGGAGCCCCCACAGAGCAGACTACAGAAAGCCTGTAGAAAATTAACCATCTTACAGTACCTTCTAACATTCCTATTTTTTTGAAGCATTTTCTTTCTTTGCAGTCGGATGGAGCAGTGACTTTCCCTCGGGGAAAGGTGTGGGTAAGAGATCTGATTACCAATAAGTGGGAGGGTCCATGGGACCGCATCAGTCGGGGGTGTGGGTATGCTTGTGTCTCCACAGATACTGCAACCCTCTGGGTGCCGGCGCAGTGTGTGAGGCCAGACTTACAGCGAATTCGCTCCCTGGACAGTGATGGATCGACCTGAAGTGCTAGTGATTGCTGTCATTTGGTTTTGCATAGGGACAGGAAAGGCCGTGTTGCCCCCTCTGCCTTGGCATAATGTGTGGATAACTTCGGCTCATGCTTTAAATCAATCTTCTATGTGTGTTTCGCTTGCAACTCCGCAACCTCCTTTTCAAACATGTTTGGTAGGTGTACCAATACACAACAGCACAGAAATCAATGCGCTTGTTAATGGGACATTTGCAAATGGCAAGAAGCTAGCTTCAATGCTTAAGCTGCTTGAGCCCCAGGAAGTTGACACTTTAGGATCTCTCAGGGCTTCAACTTGCATGTATTTTAACATTTCAAGAGCATGGTTTGGTGGGTTTTATAATGGCATTACAAATGAGGTGTCACCTATCCAGCCATGGTACTCGAATGCTTCGCTTTGGTGTAATGGCAGCTCGGGTGTCGCTTTTGCTAATAACCAGGTGCCAAGACAATCACCCCCAGGACTGTTTTTAATTTGCGGAGATCGTGCATGAGCTGCTCTCCCATCCGATATGATGGGTAAACCATGCACAATCGGGCGCTTGACAATGCTTGCTCCAAACCTTCCTGTGGCTGTGAGTATGGCTCGCTCTTTGCACCGCGGGCGAAGGGTGATTCGTTCTTTGCACCGGAGGCGAGGGGCTCTCTATTCCTTTGACCAAGAATGCAAAGATAACATGAAATTTTGGGGAAAGGGATCGAGAGTGTTTGCTTCAATATTTGCCCCTGGTGTTGCTGCTGCAAAAGCACAGGCTACGCCAGATAAGCTGGGACACTTGCTTGCTAAACACACTAATGAGACTTCAGAAGCTTTAGCAGGATTGTTAACAGATGTTAGATCTGAACGGCATGCTCCTTTGCAAAATCATGTAGCCATTGATTTTTTGCTTTTAGCACATAGGTATGGCTGTGAGGATTTTGAAAGAATATGCTGTATGAATTTGTCAGATCATTCAAAGTCAGCTTTTGCAAATATCCAAGAACTGAAGAATGGAGTGCCAAAGTTGAAAAAAGCGATAGTTGGTTTGATGCATTGTTTAGTGACTGGGGTATCATGGGATGGTTCAAAGATTTGATGAAGATGGGAGGCATGGTCTTACTTGTATTTCTGTTGTTGGTTGTGCCATGTTTATTGTCTTTTCTGCAAAGGGCCCTGCAGAAGTCAATAAACGCTGCCTTTTTAATAGAAAAACAAAAAGGGACCTGTGGGACCTGATGAGGCTGACAGCTGGTCTGAAAGAGTTTGACTTAAAAACTGTCAAAATTTACTCATGAGAATCTGCAGTCACAGTGAAAGCCACAGTGACAGCCAAGAAATTAATCAATGAAAGAAGATGTTCTGGTTAACAGAAGATGTTCTTGTTAGGGAACATCAAGAGTGTATGAGAAGGAACTTGCACATACTATGTAACCAATTACTTGTATAGCTAATTGTATTATTGATTAAATGGTCATTGTTTTTAAGACAGCCCTGTCATTGTTTGCTAGCAGCCAAAAAGGTATAAAAGCAGCCACAGACAATGATAAAAAACCTCTTTTACCCTTGGATTACAACAAATGTTTGTGTCGTGTGTCTGCCCTACCACGACACATAGGCAGTGTAATCCCAGAGTTCCAGTCCCAGCACACAGGCAGATTAGGCTCCTGGGAGCCATCTGGGAACATAGGATTTGTACGATCCCTTTGGGGCAGGATCCGAGCATAGGGGCTTCTTGGGGGCTTCTTGCCTTACCTGGGGCTTCTTGGCCTGGATCCATCCAGTGAAAGCAGGAGGCACATCCCCATTTCAATCATCCACCTCGAGAGGGACTTGCATGCTCTTGTAGAGCAGCTGTTTGTGATCATTTTCCAGAACTGCCACTCCTGACCTTTCCTTATATTTCTTGTCCTATGAAAAATATCACTACATTTTACCATTAGCTGACTGCAAAGTAAAACAGAAAGTTATTTCTCCTAAGGAAATAGTCTTTTCAATGCTCCCAGATAGGGAAGCCTGGTTATTTTGGCTTTCTGCTTTTATTATACCTGCATCTTAACATATTATGAGTATTTGCTTATTATCAGAAGTAGAAAAATACTTTATTTCTATCTTCAGCTGAAGCATAAAAGGCATCAGATGAAATCTTCACTCTGTGTAAATGCAAGAAGAAACTGCAGGACACCTCTTAAGATGCTATGTTTTAAGTACTTTGTGATTCCTGGGACCTGTGAAACAGAAATGCATCTATACTCTATGTAGCTCACAGTGAAGGCATCAAATGTTCTGAAAAAGGCTCTCTGGCTTACATGGGACATCATCCTCTGGTACCTGCAGAGATGAAGCAGGATGCATTTTGGAGGATGGCAGGTGGGATGCCATGAGTGGGTGAGCCTGGCACACAGACTCACACCCAAGCTGTCTTCCTTGCAGCAGCCTTCAGTGAGGCTGGACATTGTGCTCTGCGGAGCTGGGAGCTGCCGGGCAGCCTGCAGGGCTGGGCAGTGGGGACTGAGCCAACCTCCCACCAAGCTGGGCACACCTGGAGGCAGCTGGGGCACGTCGGTAGGACCAGAGGCAATGGTTTTCAACTGAAACAATGCAGATTTAGGCTGGATGTATGGAAGAAATTGTGGGGATGTTGAGGCACCGAACAGGTTGTGGATTACCCATTCCTGGAAGTGTTCAAGGCCAGGGTGGATGGGGCTCTGAGCAATTTGGTCTAGTGGAAGATGTCACTGCCCATGGCAGGGGGGTGGGACTCGATGATTCTTAAGGTCCCTTCCAACCCAGGCCATTTTATGGTTCTGTGATACCTCACTGGCCCAGAAATAGCTGGATTGGAGAGCAGATGTCCTTGCATTGTTGGGAAAAGCTGGGTGGGCCCTCTGGAGCAATGGCTCTCTAACCCTTCTGAAAAAAATCCAGTTCTGAACAATAGCACTTTATTTTTTGACAGGAACAGTCATTTTTAGAACTATTAATGCCACTGAGCTGTGGCAAGAACACAGTTTCTCTGCTGTGTGTCAAGAGTCCGCTCACCAGATCTCCCAGAGCTTGTGTAAGTTTTCAGCAGCTCTCAAAGGCCTACTGGGATGAACAGAGTCTGCCTGTGGAGAGCAGAAAAAACACAGTGATCCCAGCACCACAGGGGACCACAGTACTCTATATTCTTTTCTAATCACTGTAGTGGTTTGGATTTTCTTTCAATTTGGATTTCATTCTTTCAACTAAGACTTTCATTCTGTCAAGGTCCCCAGAGACTCTGGCACATGTGGGGAGATATTTCGATAAGCTCAGTCACAGCTCCCCTTTCATGAGGGCAGGGCCAGTGGATTGCTGCCTTTTTGGGTGGTCGCCAATGACACAGCAAACCAGAGAGAAGCCACAGTGCTGTCAGACCACGCTGTGACAGGAGGAGGCAAGAACCAGGGCTCTGCTTCCTCCCAGGTCATTCTGCATGTGCCCTGCCTGCCCTCACAGAGCTTCTCTCTCCGAGTTTGGTGACTGGCCCAGGGAACAGCTCTACAACTCATCTCAGGCTCTCCTAAAGGAAAGCTTAAGCATTAACAATTACAGAAATTGACTAAATAAAAAGAACACCTAAACTGAACATATTGTTATGTTGCAAAAAATCTGTCTCGACTGAACACAGCAAAGCACTGAGCTGTTTTACCAAATGAGCTTCTAAAATAACCAAGGGAGAAGTGCTTTCCTGTACCTGGAGCAAAGGTGCGTGGGTTTCACAGATAACCTTCTCAGCATCACCAACAGAAAGGGAGGAGCTGCAGGAGCACAGGAAGGTCCAGAAAGGAGGGATGCAGCTGGGACAGTCACTGCACCAGGGAAAAGGTGCAAGGAACAAGTTTGGGGATGCAAGGAGGGACCTCAAACAGTGGCACGGTCTTGCAGGCTTTCTCTGTGCCATGGAACAGTGTGTGCTCAGCACTGAGCTGAGACCACAGAGCCAGCCAGCACAGACAGCTCACAGCCTTCTGTCTTACTCTCTTACTCTCATACCATGCAGAACACGATGGTGGTAACCAACCAGGTTCCCAGTCTGCCCAAGAATTGATGGGGACTGTGCTCCTCTCCCTGCCTCAAACGTGCCCCCAGCAGCACGCCAAGGAGGGACAGTGGCAGTGGGGCTGGTGCCTAGGGAGGCACAATTACCGTTTAATTACCTGGGTCAGTGTAACTCTGCTTTTGGTCCATCCTTTGCTCAGGGAAAATAGAGCACTAGATCACTGGTAGGTAAACAATTGTACAGAAGCTGTGCCCACAACTAATTTCAAGAGAAAATTCGTGAATTAATGGCTTTTTAAAAAAAAGGATGGTTGTACTATAGAGGTCACTTTGCCACATCTCAGGGAGCGACTGCTGATATCCTATCATGATATCCTGAATTATAAGTTCATTTTCTTTTCATGGCATTTCTCTATAACAACTATCAAATCACAGCTGCTTGAAGGACAGAAAATTATTCAGCTTGCCAGTACTTCCAGCCCCTAAAACAGTTTTCTGGAATTAAACAGTGTTCTGGAAAGTCTCTTACAATTTTGGAAACTACCCTCCTGTTCAAAACCCACAGCATAAGACAGGCTAGCTGACAATGGCTTTTGAGCTGACACTATTAACCTCCACTAATAAACCAGCAAAAGGCCAGCTTTTTAACCAAATCACTACATTACTCATCTAACAAAGACAAATGCTACAAGCAGCATTTTGCACTAGTCCAAAAGGAGCAAAAGAGCCTTGCAGAAACAGCCTCTGCCCCAGCAAGGTGCAGGCCTGGAGCTGTGCCACAGGAACCTCATGGAGCTCCCCACCACATTCTCCAGGGAGGTGTAGCACCAGCTGCCTGGCACAGACCACATCCCCTGCAGGGCTCCCCTCGCCCCACTCTGGACACAGGACATGGCAATTATTTGCACAGGGTGAAGTGGGTTAATCTGGGCAGTGGTAACCAGCAGCAGTCACTCTGAACTCGAGAGATGCTACAAGGGAGACAATTAAGGTATTCTTCCCATCTAAGACCAACTCTCCCAGGAAAGGGTATGCTCCAGCTTCCTCAAGTTTTCTCCATGTCCTTCACCTGAGGGCTGAAGCAGAAAATGAGGAAGGACGCATTTGTCAGAGGATGAAAGCAATCTGGAAAGAAAATGGCTCAGTGCCAACATACTTCAGGGAAGGGAACCCCCGGACAGCCTAGACTGTGAAATGTGGCTGAGGCTTTGCAGCTTCTTCCTGGGCTGTCTCACCATTTCCTCAGCCTGCAGGTTGCTGGGTTTTGAGTCATGATTTACTCCTCCTGCACACATGGAAGTAGTTTGCCTTCCCACAGCCACAGCCTGCCTGCCTCAGCTGCCTTGCCAGACTTGAATGGAAGGTAAACAGGCAGATAGGCTCACAGATTAAGCTTCAGAACCAGTCAGAAGATTTATCCCCACAGATGAACTCAAGCCAGAGGCAACCCTGAGGCAGGACTCAGCTCATGAGATGACAGATGAAGGATGTTGAGCACAGCTTTCACAGCTGGAAAGGGAGAGATAGCCAGAGCTGCAACCCCAGCTGGAGGAGCACACCAAGTGTGCAACCACCCACCAGCACAGCCACCTCTGCAGAATTGCAAGATTCACTCTTCCAGTGTCCAGATTTCAGGAGGATCAGTGCTCATTGCTTTGCAAGACAACTCAAGCTGCTGCTCAGCCCAAGGTCTGGCTGTACAACCACGCAGGGCAGTGTGTCTGACAAGCAATGCCACTGACTGCAAAATGAAGCATTAAGCAAATAGACACGTTAGAGCACAAATGCATTTTCCTTTGGAAAATTATTTGTTTTCATGAATTTGGGATGGCTTCAAGACAGAAAGACTTGCCCTCAACAATGCTTGTGTAAGCAAACAGGTAGTTGGGAAGGCTTCCTTGTGTGCAGGCTGTTTTCTCTCAGAATGAAGCTGTTCCAGACTCCAGCCCCATTAGGATGTACTGATTTGGTGTACTGAGCACACCTCCTGCTGCGTGGAACAGCTCAGACCACATCTTGGTTCTAAGGAAAAGCAGAAAGGTGAGCACAGACTGTCAAATCCCACTGCTGCGTTTCATATAAACAAAGCCAGGGAAACAAAATAAAAATCAGCAAGAAAACCCCCAAGTATTCTTAGGGATATAACTGGATGCTCAGAGAAATCCTCCTTGAAAAATAGTAGTAGAGACAGGTAGGACATCTTCCCCTGGGAGACAAAAGCATTGTGGCAACTTGCAGAGCCCAGGGGCTGAAGAGGTTGTGCTACTCTGCCCAAGCATTAATCCTGCAGCTTTCTCTCCCAGCTGTTCTCCTGGGGGGGAAGCAGAACCACCCATGACATCCTCTCTTTTCACCTTCCTAACACTTGCATGAACGATGTGCTCTTCCGTGGTCAAAACTTTGTCACTGCTCCCAGGTGCTCTCTGAGGGCTCTGCCTGCAGAGACTGAGCCACCTAGCAGTGAAAGGCTGTGACAAAAAGCTGGAAGCATTACACCTTCTCCCTCCCTGCTGGAAACAAGACATTTCTGCAATTAAGGAACTGGTTGGAGGGAAACAGCAGAGGGAAACAGCATAACATTTTAGGCAGTTGCTGCTGCTGTCACCATTGCTGGACACCTCCTTCCCAGCTGAGACTGGCAGCTAACACCCAGCCTGCCACAGCCACTGCACCACCAGAGCAGGAAGACCTGGGGCTAACAGCCATCTTTTGAGTTAAATTCTCATCTCTACCTTATTTCCAGCATTCACTCCATGCATGGCTTGTGACACCCACAGAGCAGCACCCAGCACATCCCTTCTGCTGACAGCTGCTGGAGGCTGTGCTGGAAGTGGTGCAGACCTGGGAACTCTTGTTCCCAGAGCAGAGAAGCCCCAAGCCCTCGTGGGGGTGTGCACCTTCTACCAAATACACAAGGTGAGTGGTGTAAAACTATAAATGAGTGAGATCCAAAAAAATCCTGTCTTTAGGTAAGTGAACTAGCAAGCCCCAAAGTCTTCCACCGGCCTAAACATTAATCCAGAAGGATTTACATAGTTCTGGAGTGGATGCCTATGAAACCTGAACATTCTTTTTTTTTTTTTTTATGATTTAAAACCAGTCACATTACATACATTTTATTTAATAAAAGTTAAAAACACGTACAAAAATGCGGTTCCATTTCCTTAAAATATAGGCTCAAAATAAAAAGACTGAACAATAGAGTTCAGGCAGTAAAGTGCAAAGACAGCAGCTATGCCAGTCATGCTTAATCCATAAATAACCCTTACACAGCAGGAAGGAACAGACAGAGCAGACACAGCCACACCGCGGCACAGCTATTCATGCACATCCACAAGAGAATTATCCACACATCCCAGCACAGGCTGCCAGGAATCACAGGCCAGGGACACCCAAACAAGGAGGGAGCAGTTGCTTTTCCACACCATGACACACATACATGACACACTTTTAGAAAGTCTGTATTCTCCAGTCCACCATTTTCCCCCAGTGATGCAACAAACACGACAATTTATATAATTATGACACAATTTTCCAAACTGTTTTCTCAGGTGAGCACCATAAATAGTTAGTCTGTAAAAAAATGAAGTACTAAACTGGCTACTGAACTGAGACAGGACATGCTTCCCCTGGTTAAAAGCATGCAAAAACAGCATCCAAAAGCCAGGCTTCTTGTTCTAAGGGATTTCTGAGAAAAAAAACCAACAAAAAAGTAAGAGCAGCAACATCTCTTTGTTCACTACAGAAACTTGGAAAACTGGGTAGCAACAGAGAACAGCAACACCACAAGGATCCACTTCACCAGGAAAAGAGGTTCCTACTGAGCCCTTTGGAGAGTCCAAAGCAAGGTCCACGCGCACATTCACTGGCACGTGCGTTGGGGGCAGCGGGGGTACAGCACGTGCCACTGAACAGGGCGTGGGCCTCTGAAAGGTCAGGCACAAAAACTTCAGTACACTTAGCACAATACTCCAATTTAGTGCAGTTTGAAAATTTACTAGTTAATTATAACTATAGACTTTAGTGTAAAAAATAAGGACATAATCTGCTTTCACTGAAACAGGTCTCTGCCGATTTCAGGGGAGTGCCAGCTGAGTCTGGCAAGTCAGCACTTACATAGATGAGATCCATGCTTTGCCCACACTGGGAAGCAAGACCAGGATTTCAGAACAAAGCAGTGCAAGAGACAGTGCATTCCTATTTATCCACATTTGACGCATACAGGAAAAACAATCCTCCTCAGTACTCCACTAAGCTTCAGTGAAGTGGCTGAAGGGAGAAGAGTCCAGAAGGAATAAGCACTCCAGAAATACTTCCTTCAGTGGGGGAGCTGTCTCCCAGCAAAACACCTGGTGCTTTGCTCTACTGTCAGCTCTGCTACAGTTCATGCACACTCCTTCCACACCAGGGGAACGGAGCAGTCCGATTGTGCTACGGGCATTTCGTTACTCATACCATGCCATTACAACACAGCACTCCTGCAGCCACTGGTTCCATTTCTTAGCTATCATTACACTTTGTGTAAAAGAAGATCCATTCAACAGGAAGAGTGTATTGTTTAATAGAAAAGGGTGATTTTATACAAAGTATTGTGGAGAAGTATAAGGCCACATGAAGAGCATCATCAAGTTGACATGGTGGCTATTTCTTAACTCAAGACAATTAGTACTTCCTCTGGTGCATTGATACAGGTAAAAGAAAGCCTTGAACAATTTCCTATAAGGTGCACAAGCATCCACAATACAAAAAAAACCCTTTAATTTTCTATTTCTCCTGTACTAAAAAAAAAAAAATATAAAGAGAGACCCACTAATTTTTCATGGCCTATCTTGCCATCTTTGCATTTTTCAGTTGTGATATGTTGGATTAGTAGGACCAAAAATAAAGCGCAATTTTTAGTGTTAAAATTTCTAAACAGTGTTTGTGCTTCTGCCTCCACCAGAGCAGCCTGGCTCCTCCAGACTTTGCTCCAGTGGAGTGTGGACTTGGGAATGCTTCTAGCGACAGCCACATTGGCTTCCACTTGCAAAGGGTATGAACTCATAAAATGTTGAGGATTTCAACACTTGTATTCTCAAAGAAAGTCATTCTGGTTTGGTTTGTTTTAAAAATTAATGACTCACTTTGATCTCCAGTGTCACCTGCATAAGGAGGGTGTAAGAGTACTAGGCCATTGCAGGATCAGGATTCACAAGTGTGAAAACACCAACCAGTATGAGTTACCAAATACTAAGTGTTTACAAAACACTCTGAATGCAATTGTTTAGATTTACTGAAAAGGAGTTTCCAGAATTCTGGGTCTCATCCAGAACAGCCCTACTAATGCAAGTAATCTGCCTACATAACAAGACCAAAATGAACAAATACAAAATATATTTGGTATAGAAAATAGTAGTATAAAAATTAAAAACCACCCTGTTTTACTGTCCATCAAAATATTAACAGCAAGCATTACAAGTAACTTTTTTTAACCTATTGCCAAAATCATTTCCAAAGAGTTCTACTTTCCTGAAGTGCTGGTGATTGCAATTGCCCAAGTACTGAAAAAAACAAACGGGGAAGGGACGAGGAAATATGATAGATTTCTCACATAGCACTATCAACAGAGGACCTAAACTGTAAGAAACTAAAGTATGCACAAACATGGGGAAAACAAAAACCACTGCCCGTTCTGTTGTTGCCATGGGAGCTCTTCCTGCTCTTCAGAAAGTCTGCAGAGAAGGTGCTTCTTCACTTTAGCCCTGGCAGACCGGTGATGGCACGGGGATGAGCATACTCAGAGCGCTGCTGCTCTTGGGTTTGTCTGCTGTGGCAATTCTGCTGAGTTTGCCAACCTCTGCCTGCCAGCTGGGGGTCTTCTTGGTGGTCATGTGGCGGTGGGTGTGCTTTGTCAGGTGATCGCTGCGCATGAAGCGCCGCTCGCACACGGGACACGCAAACTTCTTCTCCCCCGTGTGTGTTCTGCGGTGCCGCGACAGCTCATCTGAGCGGGCAAACTTCTTGTCACAGCCGTCCCAGTTGCAGCTGAAA
Organism: Acanthiza pusilla; assembly: GCA_036630365.1. Classification (NCBI taxonomy): domain Eukaryota; kingdom Metazoa; phylum Chordata; class Aves; order Passeriformes; family Acanthizidae; genus Acanthiza; species Acanthiza pusilla. The sequence continues at coordinate 6,632,362 of JAXCHO010000036.1, forward strand.
GGTTTTTCTCCTGCAGGACATAAAAGAAGCATATGTTACTTTTGAGAAGCTGTGCTGCAGTTTTATCGAAGAACTAACTTAACTTGCCTTGCAAAAACCAGTGAGCTCCACAGAACTGCTCAACTGTGCAGTCAACATGAGCTTAAGCTCAAATTCTGTTCCAGAGAAAAGTAACAGGCATCATCTCTACTTATTCCCTTGTATCTCTTGAAGTATTCTTTAATCAAGTCAGGTTTTCCAGTCATCCAAAATCCCAGTTTAGAGAAACAGATCCTTCATAAAGCTGTCTTATCCACTGACTGGACTAGAAACAAGCTCCTGCCCCCATCCCTGTGTGTCCACATCCTTGTGGCTGCAGCATGTCATCCACAAATACTTTGGCAATACTGTGGGCAAACAGGAAGCCTGGAACGGAGCCTTGGGGTCCTGCTGCCCCAGTGATCCAGTCCCACACACAAACACACGGCAGCAAGCACCCCAAGGCACTGCCTGTCCTGCCAGCCCCCCACAGACCAGGAATGGCAACACTCCAAGGCTGCCCACATCAGCTGCTGCTCGTCCTGGGGCACTGCTGAACATCCATCCCACCTGTCCTGAGCAACCAAAACTGCAACTGCTGCCTGCAACTCCCACAGAACTCCAGATAAACATCTACCACGGGGCTCAAATTTATGGGGCCACTACAGAGCAAAAGAAAAAGGGCCCCCAGAAAGGAAGCCCCACAGAACTGTTCTTACTTAAGGTGTTGAGAGTAAAGTCTATGTCTGCTGGATGTGCTATCATCTAGCGAGTTGGCATGCAGGGAAAAGGTGAGAAAAGAACTACTCTTCCTCCTGATCCTGTAATGTGAACTGGCTAGTGAGGGCTCACTGTGTTTCATCTCCCATTGATGTCTTCATCTTAATCACAATACAGGGACACGCACAGGCTCCCTAAGGATCAGCAGCCACATGTGCACAAAGCAAGGCACTTGCTGATAGTCTGTTTATCCTGGAGCACCCGGTTAAACTCAGCAGCCTCTCAAGCCAGAGGCAGAAGCATCGTTCTACCTCTGAACTATGGTTTACAAGAATTATTAGCTTCATGCACAGGTTACGCTGTTTCCCCAAAGGAACTGTAAAGACAAGCTGGCAAACTAATGCAAATCCCATCACACAAGCTGACATCCAATAAACCAGTGACTGTGGGATAACAGCAGGTAGGGGAAAAAAAAGTCAAGGCAAACCAAAAATAGACAGAACTATTCTGTACCAATCTCCCACTATGCCTATCCTTCAACATCAAAAATAATCCCTGAGAACTCAAAGTTAGTTTTAATGTAACAAGATCCTTGAACCAGAAAAAGGACAAGTAAAACACATGTATATTGTTTCCACACTGCCAGAATAATTTCATAATAATTACAATTAATTTTCATTTACCTCTAAAATTCCCTTTCTGTAACTAAATAAATTATTATATTCCTGTAGCAGCTCTACTTCCTGACACAGCAGCCTAAAATCTCAATGCATTCCCATTTAGCCTAAACAAAACTCTGGGGGAAGGAAAAAAAAAGGAAGCAGTTTGAGTTTCTCTTTTCTTTTAGTCATGCAACTATTAAGACCAACTACCTGTACTGTGCTTTGCTTACAGCAGACCTCTCCATGCCCCAAAACAAGGGACCTGCACAATTCATTTCAATCTAGTCCAGATGGCAGGATTGCACTCAGATCTAAACACGTACACAGACAGCAAAGCTTCACTCCAACTAAAGCCTGTGAAACTCAACTAACACTACAGGGTCAGCTGAGGTCTCAGAACAGAGTATGTCTTGTTTTGTTTGTCTATGGCGAATGAACATTCCTTCCACCCCCGAGATGAGCAGAAGCTTTGCTGTCACCTGCCTCTTCCCTTTCCCACCCCCCTGCCGCAAAACCCACGCATTTCAGCACCCCAACACAAGCCAGTGCCAGAGCCCTCTCGTACACACCAGTGTGGGTGCGACGGTGGGCTTTGAGGTGGGAACTTTTGAAATAGGTTTTCTTGCACCCAGGGAAGTCGCAAACGTAATTCCTGCGCCTGGAGAAGTCCATCTGTGGGGCGCAGGTCTGACCAGAAGCGATGAACACGGGAGCAGGGGCGAGGGGCAGTAACTTGGTGCTGCCCACAGTCACCACGGTCTGCGGGCACTGCGGTGTCTGTGGGACAGCGGGCTGCGGGAGAACCAGCATGACAGTCCCCTGAGGCGCAGAAGGTCCCATGAGCACAGGCTGGGAGAGCAGGGCTGTCTGCGGTAAAATGGGCTTCACAGGAGCTGAGAGTGCTGGAGTCGAAGGCTTGACATAGGCATTGATCATGCTAGTTTGTCCATTCAAAGGGATCATTTGACAGAGAACTTGGGGGCTTGAAACAGGGGCAGGTGTCACCGGGGTAGCTCTTTTTTGCAAGTCATTCTCACAATTCTTTGGTAACTGTGTCTGCGGTGAAACAGGCCGGACTGGTAGTTGCCCTTTATTGGTCACAATATTGCTGGAGTCATGTGCATAAGGCTGATGTACTGGAGAGGTTTTGTTGATTAAATCATCCGCAGCACACGTGTCCTGTGGCAGTCTGGAATGTTTTCGGTCATCCACTCCACACCAGTCTCTGGAAGTGCTGTAGCCTGAAGTTCCCTTTGTTTTCTCTTGCACAGCAGGAATGTGATGGTAAGCAGAACTATCACCTGTGTGACGGATGACGCTTGTCGCCATGGCCCTGCAAGGCTGAGGTGCGGAGGATTCAGAGATCACTGGCTTCGGACTGCACTGTTGCCCCACGCTGAGAACAGATGGCTTGGTTATGGGAGAGGCACTGGTTGCTGATGTGACTGAGCAGGCAGCTGTGTTTGCCATGACCGTCCTTGGTTTGGAATAAGTGACTTGTGAGGAGAGGAGCGTAGCTGCTGACATCTCAACGAAGTCAGGGCTGTGCGGAGGGGTCATGCACTGCAAAAAAAAAAAACCACACCAGCGTGAATCAGTGTAATTCCATAGCACAGTTTTCCCCTATCTTTACCCTGAAAAATAAAATTATATCCCCTTCCCAGCGTCTCAGAATTTGCCTCTTAGGACAAACTGATTAAAGTATACTGCTGTGGTTTAATCCCACATGGCAACCAAGTCCCATGAAACTGCTCACTCACTCATCCTCCATCCCCAGTGGAATGGGAAGGAGCATCAGAAAAAGGCAAAACCTAGCGGTTGAGATAAGAACAAGTTAATAATTCAAATAAAAATTTCAAATAAAAATATTCAATAAAAATACTAATTGTAATGAAAAGGAAGATACAAAAAGAGAGAGAGAGAGAAATAAAGTCCAAGAGAAACAAATGATGCACAGTACAACTCCTCACCACACACCTGGCCTGACCCAAGCTGGGATCAGCTCCTTCTGGCCAACTCCCCCCAGTTTATACACTGAACATGATGCTCTATGGCACGGAATATTCCTTTGGCCAGTTTGGTCAGTAGCATCCTAGCCATGCTCTCTCATGGCTTCTCCTCCTCACTGGCAGAGCAGGAGACACTGAGATGTCCTTGACTTAATTGTTGCTGAGCAGTGCTTACCCTAAAACATGAGTGTGTTATCAACATTATTCTCATATCCCGAACACAGCACTGTACCAGCTACCAGGATGAAAATTAACTCTATCCCAGCTGAAAACAGGACAATACCCACCCCATATTCTATGCCATTTACATCACGCCCACACTTTTCAATACATCCCAATTAACCACCATAATTTTTCATGTCTTTTGATTCAGATATCATTCCCTTAGTCTATGGGCCATCCCTCTAAAACATCTGTCAAGTTCATTTATGTATCACTTTGGGCTCCATCTCATAGCAATCCTTAGGGCAGGCAAGATGGTGTGTCGTGCTGGACTGCTGCCTGCTGAAGTCAGTTCTCATTCCATCACTGCTGTGCTTAGCCAATTTCATCAAAGTTTGTTCTTCACTAATCTGGGTGATTCCTACTGCAACACCCCTGATGTTGCATGCAGCCACCTCAGCAGTGGTGACATGAGTGCTATCTGGCAATTAACATCCTACAATGCAAATTACTGGCTATTCTCACACAGAACCAGATCCTCTGGAAGCAAACTCTGGACTTCCCTATCCTCCCACATTACCCACCAAGTGCACCCAGGTCCTTCAGCAAAAGCAATCCCATGGATGGGTTTGTCATTGCCTGACAGAGAAATAACTCAGACTGTTTTCCCCAGAATCTTTTTTATGTGCACTACAGGGACTTTATCCCCTTCTACAGTATGTAAAAATTTGATTGAGCACAGCTGGTCCAGCTGGCAGATCCTCTAGTTCTGACTGCCCAGGTGGCCTTGAATGGGCATCCCATTGTTTGAAGGTCCCACCACCCACTGCTCTCAGTAACAGTCTGTTCTATTACTCAGTTTTCCTGGAGACTGGTCCATAATAGGGCATGAGACAAACCCACTCAATGCCATGTTCTTTGCCCCAGGTGTCTATGAGTTTATTTTGCAAATGAGCCCCTTTGTCTGGCTGAATTCCTTCTGGGGTGCCATGTTGCCTTAGGACTTGCTTTCCAAGGCCCAGGACAGTAGTCCAGGCGGTGGCATGGGGCACGGGATGTTTCCAGTTTTATCTGGTGGTTGCTTTCACCACCATAAGCACATGCTGCTTGCCTTGGTGGGTTTGTGGGAGTGTGGTAAGAGTCCATCTGCCAGGTCTCCCCATATTTCTATTTCAGCCATGGTCCTCCACACCAAAGAGGCTTTAACTGCTCGGCTTGAATAACTGCAGTGTATGTTTCACAGTTATGAACAGCCCTACAACAGTGTCCATGGTCAAGTCCACCCCTCGATCATCACCCCATCTACATGTTCCATTTCTTCCTCGATGGCCTCAGATGTCATGGGCTCACCAAACAATAAATAACCCACTCTAGTGTTGCCAATCCAGACCCACCTGAGCCACTTCAGTCCTAGCTGCCTGATCCACCTGTTGGTTGCTCTGATGTTCCTCAGTGGCCTGACTCTTGGGTACATGAGCACCTACGTGATGTACCTTCACAACCAGGGTCTCCACCCAAGCAGCAAGATCTTGCCACAAGGCAGCAGTCCAGATGGGTTTACCTCTGCTCTGCTTCCATCACTGCAACCACCAACACAGGGCATTTGGCACCACCCGTGAATCAGTACAGAGATAAAGCATTGGCTGTTTTTCTTGTTCAGCAGTGTCTAAAGCCAGTTTTCGCTTCTGCAAACTGACTCAATGCACCTTCTCCTTCAGCACTTTCTGTAATTTGTTGTAGGATACTCCATACAGCCACTTTCCACCTTTAGTGCTTTCCTACAATACAGCAGGACCCATCAGCAAACAAGGCATATTGCTTCTCGTTTTTTGGTATCTTATTATACTACAGAGTCTCTTCAGCACATGTCACCTCCTCCTCAGATGGCACACTGGAATCTCTGACCTCTGACCAGTCTCAGGAGTCTTGAAAATAATCACAGTGACTAGGGTTTCCTATTTGAGCTGAGTGTGACCAGCAAGAACCACTTAGTCCCCATACTCCACTCACTCCCCGTGATGTGTAGGAGACCCATCCTTTGCACACCCAGCCCAGCACCAGCGGTCAGAGTGCCCAGGGAGCTGTGCCTCAGCTCAGATCACTCCCAAAGCAGCTGGAAGCTGTTCATAAGCTGCCAGTATCTCTTTTAGAGTTGGAGTACAGTGGCCTTCAGATCCTCTGTAGTCCCAACCCCAAAACCCTAGAGGCTGACACAATTCTCCCTGCTGCTTTCTGCCAAAGGTTCCAGGTAGGGCCATTCTCCTTGGCTGTGGTGTAGAGCACATTTTTTATATCTTGTCCTGCCTGGACTGGTCCAAGGACTGGAACAGAGTTAATTTTCTGCATGAATTATCTCCTGTTTAATTTGTTCAAAGGCTTGTTGTTGTTCAGGGCCCCATTTGAAATCATTCTTCTTCTGGGTCACTTGACGGAGAGGGCTGACAATCAGACTGTAATTTGGAATGTGCATTCTCCAAAACCCGACAATGCCTAAGAAAGCTCATGTTTTTCTTACTAGTTGGTGGAAACATAGCTGTTATTTTGCTAACTGAATCCATTGGGATCTGATGACATCCACCTTGCTATTTTATTCTTAAAAATTGGATCTACTGTGCAGGTTTCAGGACATTATTTTATTTTATGGCAGGTTTCAGAGAGATTTGGACTATTTTCTTTCCCTTCTCAAAAACTGCTGCTGCTGTATTGCCCACAGTGGTATCTTCAATATATTGCAGGTGTTCCGGAGCTGGATCAGTCCATGGAAAATGGTTCAAATTTCTGTCATGGGGGTTGTGCATGCTGACTGCATCTGGATCTGTGGGTGACCGTGCCTTGCTCATGTCATAATAAATCACCTCCAGTACAGCTAATTCCCTCAGGTACCAGGTATCTCTTCCCACAGTGGCCCACCTCCCTGGGTGACAATCTCTTTCCTGATGGGACACCTTCCCTTCACACTTGACAGGAGTTGCCTCCAGAGGCTGAAGACTTGTGTCATTTTTCCAATTGCCTTGTCAATGCTCTCTTCCCTAGGGAGTCATCCCAACTGCTTGGCTTCCCTACCTCCTAATTCCAGGCTACTGGCCCCATTGGAGCAGCCAGGTGATCATGCGCACACCTGCACAGCAGCTGAAACCTTTTCACATATGCCACAGCTCCCTCAGGGACAGGGATCTAGCGGTTACCTCTTGTTCTGCCTCTTCCTCCAGTTTCTGTGATGGCCCAACTTCATTCTCCTGTACTAAATAGGCTTCCATGTCCATTTCTTCTTGTGTACAGGACAACTGATAAGGGCACAAGCTCATCCTCTGGCTCAGCTGCATCATCCATTGCTGGGCTCTGAGTAGTCACAGCACACGATGCCAGGGTCTGAGCAGCCACAGTTGCTTAACCCTAAACAAGCCCTGAACCACATTCACAATTCCTGGTCATTCACAGACCATGCTGGTTTCAAGATCCCAAGGATATTCAAAATTTTCAAAATTCCCACGTCTGGAGGAAAGGGGGAAGATTGTGTTTGTCTTCTATGCAGGTTGGCTCTCCGAGGCAAAAAGGTAAAAGGCGTCATTATTAGCAGTTTCTAAATAGATGGTTCCCCAAGTACAGCAGTGATGACAGAGGTGCTGAGAGTATGAAAACCAGATTAGTTTCAAGGCCAGCAGTTCTATGCTATCATAACCCAGTGTTACGAAGTACAATAAAATGATAACCTTAGCCCAGCCTCAGAGATGATACCACAACACACCAGGGAACATACACAGCAAGTAAACTGTTACATAACACAACAACTCTGATAGCAAATAATTCAACACTGTGATCAACAACTATTACACAAATAAAAGTTAATCCTGATAACACATTTGTTTCAACATGCTCTGGTCAGATCTGTCATGAAGGAGAATCAGAAAGATAAAACTCATGTGATGACATAAGAACAAGTTAATAGCTGAAATAAAGTAAAATATAATAACAATTGTAGTTATTATTACAGGGAGATAATATAGAGAGAAGAATAAAACCCAAGAGAAGCAAGTGGTGCACAGCACAATTGTTCACCACCCACTGACCAACACCCAGGTCCTTCCCAACAGTACTGGTCACCCCAGTTTTTATGCTGGGCATCACACTCTGTGGTATGCAATATCCCTCTGGCCAGGTCAGATCACCTGCCCTGGACATGCTACCTCACAGCTTCTTGTGCACCTCCTCACTGGCAGAGCATGCAAATCTGAAATGTCCTTGACATGGGGTAAGCACTGCTCAGCAACAACTAGAGTATCAGTGTGTTACCAAGATTGTTCTCACCCTACATCACAAACACATCACAAACACATCAGCCAGCTACTAGGAAGAAAATTAAGTCCATCTCAGCCAAAACCAGGACATGTACATTGCATCATCTCATGGCCATTCTGATTATGTTCAAAAGCGTATTAATAAAAGGAAGAACATGAGGCAGCTGTGAACCTGCATAAAACACTGCAAGTGTATTCACTGCACTACAAAAGAGTCTTTTATTCCTTTCTCCTCAGCAATGGGCACAGCTATAAGAGGCTATGAGCAGAATAAACAGACCAACAATAGATAGTAATACTGTACCTTTCCATTTCAAGCTCCCAGCAAGCCCTAGATCTTTTCTCAATGATTACCTCATCATCTCATGGCTACTTCTAAGATAAAGACAAATGAAACTGCTCTCTCCCTTCTTATTCATCCATTTCTCTCTATGCTGTCTTCCTCCATCACCTCTCCGTCCTCCTTTACCACTGAAAGGTATCTCCTATGCTGCTCAAGAGGCAGTGTCAACACTGAGCAGCAGGAGATAGTATGGCAGCTGCTTGTCAGGCTGCCCTTATCTCAGCCTCTTTCCTCTATTATTCCCTTTTTTCCTGGCAACTCCATACTAGAAGCCTACTGGCTGAAATGGGCCTTAGCCATCTAAAACCTGAATGGCACCAAGCCCTTTTTTAAAACCTACTTTAGCTGCAACATAAATTGAAACAAAAGAAAAAAAAATTGGATTCAGCCGACATTAGTCAGCTGGAGAAGACCAAAGCTGGGAGAAGTAACAGACTACATGTACAAACACATAGCACAGAAACTAATTAAACTGTCTATTTCATAATGGTAACGTGTACTTTCTCTTATGATGACCAATAAAGCATAATGTCATCAAGGGCCTTTTTTTTATACAGTGTTTGCAGATACGCTGATGCCAAATCACCGAGGCTCACTCTGCCATTCTTACTCAAAGTGCGCTAAGAAACCTGCAACAGCCATCTCGACATCCCTGTCAAATCAAATAACCTGTCAGCAAGGGCTTTCACACTTAAATTTAACAAAAGCCCCTACATTTGCCGAACCAGAGACAGCAAAAAAACCTAAGCTCAACATGCTCACCTCACTACTCTGTCCACACACAGTACAGGCTGTGACACAGGGACACCTGAGCAAGCCTATCTTTTCCAGCCCAGTTAAAGCACTGCAGGGATGTGACATCCAGGTGTTGGGCATATTTATTTTGCGTTCATGTTTTTCTTACCAGTGTCGATAGATAGTCCTTTGGTAATTCAGCCGTAGCCTCGGCGTGCATTGTGAAATCCCCAGAATCCGAGAAGGGCGTGAGTGGCCTTATCTTTAATATGTCAGCTTTCTGTGATCTTTGACCCCAGGAGCTCATACAAACAAGGGCTTCAACGGCTTCAATGTCGTTCTGCTCCAAGGCGCTGCAGGTAGACCTTTCACTGTCATGACGCTGCCGTTCACGGATGGACTCATAGATGTCCACAATGTCAACCTGAGTGTAATCAGATTACTGGCTATTAGGACAAGTCAGAATACAAAGCTGACACCACCCACACACTGTCTGCTCACAATGAAGGTCATCTGAAACAGATCCCATGCCCGTGGGAAGACTTTTACCAACTGGCTCAATTCTCACTCTCCCCCCAGCAGTTTGTCTCCACACTCCCTTCTCTTAAAAAATAATAAAATAAAAAAAGGGAAGAAGTGTGGTTTTCCAGGAAAAGAACAGATATGTGTGTAGCTCCCATTTCCAAGGTTACTTTCCTGGATTACACTGCTCTGAATAAACACATCCCATGCTTGCATACAAGCAAAAAGAGGAAAATCCTGACTTCCAGCCTTCTTTAGACAAGGCTGTTTCCTGGATCCAAAAAACAACTGCTATTCAGCACTAATCTCCTTCTGGAAACATTCAGAAGATAAATTTAAGCTGCTAGTAAGATTCTTTAAGGTATGATCATTGACTTGGAGTACTGCACATCACAGAAGAATTGTAATCTTATTTTTACCAATAGGGAAGCCAGGATGGAGGAAAGGATGGAAGGAAAATAGTCTTCAAAGTGCAGTGGGAACTGTTTGTGTTTTACTTTAGAAAGGTCTGATACTACAGAGGTGCTAGGTATCCAAAATCCGCTCTGAGTAACGTGAAGACTAATGTAACATACTGATTTGTTTCCAATTGCAAGCATCACAGAATATTTGCGTGTGCATGTGCATGCATGCAAAACACTTCTCTGCAAAAGGATATCCAAACTTCATAAAGCTCTCGCAGTGCTTGGCAGTGGCTCCAAAAGCTATGCTGGGCTGATGGTTTATTACTCACAGGCCAGCTCAGTCTGAACTAGGCATCCAAACTGTTCCAGTCTTTAGACACACCTACTAACTTGAAGGCTGGGATTCAGTAGCATGGACCAAGCCTCTTGAGCTTATTGCTGTTATACAGAGTGTTTATATACTGCAGCAAAGAGGTTTTAACTCAAAACGCAACACCACACTTTAGCCCTCAAGTCCTAAAAGGAATTCTATTCCTTGGGTAACAGCACTTATACTAAGTCAATTAGTTTGTTACTGAGTTAAGTAATGTGGGATGATCCTTATTCAACAGTGTCACAAATATGTAAACCTGCGTGACACTGTCTACACTGTAGGGATGTGCAGGCAAACATGCAGAATGGATCAAAAAATGTTGGTACTGCATTCACAGAAGACTTTCACCTAAAACATGAGGTACCAGGCATGGAGATGTCACGATTCAGGGGCTGGAAGGGGTAAAAGCAATTAACAGCTTGGAGAGAGACTTCTAAGAATTGCCACTGAGAAACAATGAGAGGAAAACACGGTATGTGCATGCAAGCCTGGACTTCAACCGCCTGTCACAGCAGGGCCACGCCAGGCGAGGATCTGCACTGAGCAGACAGAGCCTGCCAGTGCTCCCCTAAGTGCGCCTGCAGGCAGCCAAGCCAGCGGGTTTATTTCTTCCAACCCTACGTTTGAGAAGGGTAGCTTTCCCTAAAAAAAATGAAAAAAAATGTATCTCACGTCCTCAAAAAAACCCCAACCCGAAATAAAAAAAAAAAAGCCCCACAAAAAAAGCTCTTTCTGCAGACGAGCGATGCAGCCCGGGCTCCCCGACTGCTGCCAGGGAAAAGGCCAACCGCGCCGGGCGCCTGTCCTCACATCACCCCGCCGGCAACTACGTGCGCGGGCTGCAGGCACCACGGGGACGGGCAGGGAGGTGCGGGCAGGACGGGGATGGGCACGATGGGGACGGGCAGGGAGGTGCGGGCAGGACGGGGATGGGCACGATGGGGACGGGCAGGGAGGTGCGGGCAGGACGGGGATGGGCACGATGGGGACGGGCAGGACGGTGCGGGCAGGACGGGGATGGGCACGATGGGGACGGGCAGGGAGGTGCGGGCAGGACGGGGATGGGCACGATGGGGACGGGCAGGACGGTGCGGGCAGGACGGGGATGGGCACGATGGGGACGGGCAGGACGGTGCGGGCAGGACGGGGATGGGCACGATGGGGACGGGCAGGGCGGTGCGGGCAGGACGGGGATGGGCACGATGGGGACGGGCAGGGCAGGGCGGTGCGGGCACGGCGTTGGCGGGAAGGATGGGGCACAGGCAGGGAGCATGGCAGGCGGGCAGGGAGATGGGGACAGTGCGGGTCGCTCCCGGGCAGGATGGGGGTGGCGGGAAAGGAGGTGCGAGAAGCGCCGGTCCCACCGCAGGGCAGCGCCTCCGCCCGCCGGGCTGCGCTCGCCCCCACTCGCTCCCCGCCCCACGCCGGCTGCCCCCGGCCGGGCGGTGCCGCCCAGGGGAGGATGGCGCCTAGGGAAGGAGGAGGAGGGGACGGAGGGCAGCTCCCACCCTGCCGCCGTCCCCCCACGGTCGCTGCGGGAGGGCCGCCCCCCCTTCGCTGCAGGTGACCGGAGCAATAGCCGCCTCGGAGGGCTCTGCCCTGGCACAGCCGCTCCGTCTCCGCTGCCCGACCGAGCCGCTCCCCGCCGGGTGAGCAGCGGTCCCTGCCGAGGTGGTGACGGTCCCCGCACTCTGCCCGCCACCGAGCACGTGCCCGTGCTGTACTAGCGCTGGCTACCCCCGCCGCCCCCTCTTCCCTTCCCTCCCTCCCTCCGCCCGCCCGGTGCTCACCGCGGGCGCATCTCCCATGTCCGAGCAGGGCGAGCCGTACATGGCGCGGCTCGGGCGGGCGGCGTTGACAGCGGTGCGCCCGGGGAGCGGCGGCGGCGGCGGGAGCAGCGCGCACACAGCGGCGGGAGCGGCACCCGGCGGCACCGCCTCCTCCCGCCCCGCCCGTCGGGAGCGGCACGGCCGCGCGCCGGGGGAGTGCTCCTAGCGCGGCCTGCGCCAAACAGCGCGGGGGGGACGGTCCCGGCCAATCAGCGCCCGCCGCGGCTCGCGCCCGGCCAATCAGCGGCGGCGGGCGGCGTGATCGCGGCGTGGCGGCGGGAAGGGCGGCGCGTGGGCACGGCCGGCGGGAAGGCGGGGAGGGGGCGGGGCCGGCAGGGGCGGGGGAGCGCGCGCTGGAAACTGGGGGAAAGGTCGGGGGCGGGGCGGCGGCCGGGAATGCCCGCGCGCGGGGGTGGGGCCGCCGCCTCTCCCCTCCCCCCGCGGTGCGTGCGGCGCGGCACGAGCGCTCCCGCCAAGCGCCGGCGCCGCGTGCGCGGGAAGCGCCCCTGTTCCCGCGCCTTCCCGACACGCGCCCCCCGTGTTCCCGTTTTGGGGAAGCGCCCCTGTTCCCGCGCCTTCCCGACACCCGCCCCCCGTGTTCCCGTTTTGGGGAAGCGCCCCTGTTCCCGCGCCTTCCCGACACGCGCCCCCCGTGTTCCCGTTTTGGGGAAGCGCCCCTGTTCCCGCGCCTTCCCGACACGCGCCCCCCGTGTTCCCGTTTTGGGGAAGCGCCCCTGTTCCCGCGCCTTCCCGACACCCGCCCCCCGTGTTCCCGTTTTGGGGAAGCGCCCCTGTTCCCGCGCCTTCCCGACACCCGCCCCCCGTGTTCCCGTTTTGGGGAAGCGCCCCTGTTCCCGCGCCTTCCCGACACCCGCCCCCCGTGTTCCCGTTTTGGGGAAGCGCCCCTGTTCCCGCGCCTTCCCGACACCCGCCCCCCGTGTTCCCGTTTTGGGGAAGCGCCCCTGTTCCCGCGCCTTCCCGACACCTGCCCCCCGTGTTCCCGTTTTGGGGAAGCGCCCCTGTCTCCCCGGCTTCCCCACACCTGCCGCCAGGTTTCCCGTGGAGCTCCGGCCTGCCCCATGCATCCGAAGGGGTCGAATGCTTGCCCGGCCACGGCACTGCTTTGCCGGCTGGAGGATCTGGAGTTAAAATTAACCCTCAATCCCCTCCCAAAACCCGTGAAGAGTCAGTGTTATGGGTTATTGGATCCATTGGCCCTGGATGGCCAGCCCAGCATGTTTATCTTAAAAACCTTCAAGTCACAACATATATTCTATTAAAAAGTCTCTGTTCTTCAGTTTCTCCTGCGCCCAGCACTTTTTTTTCATTTTCCAGCGGCAGCTGGAGCGTATTGGCTCTGCGATTCGCAGCAGGATTTGTGGTTGTACTGGGCAGCACCAAGTGCTGGCAGTGGCAGCACTGACCACAGCTAGAGCAGCTCTGCATCCCAAAGCCTGGCATGGGACAGGAAAGACCCCAAGGATGGGTCAGACCTATGTCTCCTGGGACACGACAGATATGGGTCCTGCAAGCCTGTGACAGCCACTAGCCTTGCCAGTGCTTTCCCAACCCACCTGTGCTCCCTGCCTTGCGCCTCCCTGACATGGAACATGGACAGCAAAAAAGCATTTTATCCTGCTGAATTATCTCTATTTGTTCCTTCCTGGTTTCTCAAGATGTGACATCCTCAAGTGTCCACATGGAAAATTGTCTTGAATCTCTCAGCTCCTTCTGTTGTCAGCTTCTTTTGGCCACTGGAGTTTATTTTTCCGCTACAACTCCTCCGAATCCCCGTCCTTCCCTGCTGTCCATGTAGTTCCTAAAGCTTCACTGCACTGTGCTCATCCCTGGTCTCCATTACTGTGCATTTCATGTCCTGCAGCTTTCCCAGCACTACCACTTCCTATCCCATCAAACAACAAATTAAAAGGATCTCCCTGGCCAGCGCTTTGTGCTGTGCGTAGGTTACCGGCAGCTTTCTCTCTGATTTTGTGTAGGACCTGCTGTGCTGGAGTCATGGCCTCTGCTGTATGATGGTAAGGAAAATGCTGATAATTCAAACTGCAAATTGAGCTCTAACATTAAAGAGGTCTGTTCTCAAAAGGGAATCACTTGTGTGACAGAGAATGAAAAAAAAAATTGGGGAAAATGCTGTAGGTGACTAAAACACACAGTAGAGGTGGCACAGTAGGGACGCTGGGTTTGTGCCTCTCCTGTAAATCACTAACCATTCTTTGTAAAACCAGAGCCAATTCCATGGATCCATTCCAAGAAAAACCTTTAGGGAATTGTAAAAGTTGGAAAATACTCTTCTTTTTTACATGTTTTCCAATTCTCCTGTAGTTGGGAAGTGTCTTGTGTCTCCTTGCTGCTTGTTGTAACACACACAGTTCCTGCTCAAAGCACTTTCGTACTGCCTTAGTCATTGGTGGCACAGACTTTTAATTGAGTAATAGCATCTGAAGGCAGCACAGCAGCCTCGCCAGGGAAAAAGCAGTCACAGGGAAGCAGAGTGGAATCATTTCTCCCGACTCCCAGCGGGATGTTTTCCCATGTCACACACCCCAGACTCTGCCTACATGTTCCCAGTCCCCCAGGGGTCCTCGCTACAGCTCATGGATGCAAGACCAAGTGAAAGAAGTGATGTTACAGGTCTGTACTCCAACTTGTGCCCTCGGGGAAATGTGTTTGATTATGTTCCCCTTGCTGAGCTAAAAATGGCAACTAAAGTTTTTAAAATAAATCCTCGGAACTCTTACCGAAGTCACCTGGTTTGCCTGTTTGTGCTGCTGCCAGCTGAGGCAGCTGTCAGGTGAGGAGGGAGCACCTTCATCCTCACATCGGATGTCAGGGCTCTGAACCCCACAGAGCCTGAGCCCCCAGCCCTGCTCCCCTTGGAGTTTCTCCCTCTCTCCCAACTCCTACTTCTCCCCCCTTTCTTTTTCCCTTCCCAAGGCTGCACCAAGGTGAATAATAAAGCAGTTAACATTATCCTGCTTCTTTGTACTTGAGCCTACACCCACTGACTTCCCCATGGGCTTCACCCAGCAGCACAGCTTCCTGAGCAACGCACGAGCGAGCTCCTCGGGATGATCCACGCTGGCTGCAGTTCCCTCCTTGGAGGCAGTAGCCTGGAACAAAGCCCAGATATCCTCAGTACTCCATTCCAAATAGCTCAGAGCAGCGTGCCCATGTCAGTGGCTGCAGGGCTGTGCAGTGTGGTCTCCATCCCAGCAGAGCCATCCTGCACCAGCCTCCCCCTGCAGTGCTCCAGCATTCTCTGGATCGCACCCTCCCAGGACCATGTGGTTTTATAAAAATCTGTTTAACTCAGACTGCTGGCAAACACCTCAGAATAAAGCTTTCTTCGTCGGAGATAGACAATGCCTTTGTTCTGAGGTAGGAAGGAGCAGATGTAAGGGGCTGCAGTGGAGGGTTGAGAAGGCTCTGCTCTGGTTATCCTATCCCTTCGGCTGGGATGACAAGAAAGACTCAAACATCCTGTGTGGGTGGGAGGGAAAATGATTAACACTGGAGACTGAAGACAACAAAAGGTCATGCAGGCAGCTCTCCCCCATTCCCTTTTTTCAGCTAATTATGCCATAAACCATTCAAAAGAGACAGAAGGGAGAATATTGCAGGCTCAGACAGTCTTCCTAATATTTACCAGCAGTTAAAAATAGACCAAAGCAGTTGTCTGGGGTGCAGCTCTACAGTTAGAGCATCTTGGCAGCGGTATCTGGTCTGGCTGAATACAGCAGCAGGCTACTGTAGCAAACACACAGCCTGGCAAATGGGACAGCACTGAATAAATATAGATAATTACAGAGCTCCCATGCAGGGGACGTGGGACGATACATGGGAAGAAGGGAAGGACTGTGATAGGATGCATCTCTGATCCCTTTGCCTCCTCTTTCATGAAGGACAGAGCAGTCAGAGCAGCCACAACCCCAGACTGACTGTGACTTGCTGGGCCGACAGCAGCAGACAGAGGAGAAACTCCCCACCATGGAGGAAACGAAGCTCTGCCAGGTGGTGTCTGTCACCAGCGGATGGAAAAGGCTGCAGCAGGCCCTGGCCAAGGGCAGGACCAGAGGGATTCACCCCGGGGTGAACGCACTGTCCTCAGTGGGAATAACAGAGATACAGAAGGAGTATTTATAGTCAGAATTATATAGTGGGTGTCACTGAGAAACAGTGGGGTGAAAGAGATGTAAGGAATAACCATGAAGAAGAAAAGTGGGAAGAAAAAGAGAATAAAAGAAAGCAGGCAGACCAACAAGGATTATTTCGTGATGGAATAATTTCTGAATGCAGAAGTGACGGTAAATCCACGGGCTTTTACACAGACTGTGGCCCAGCCGAGGTGCAGTGTTGTGAGGGACATTTTGAGGGTTGTCTCTTTGCTGTGGAGCGAGCGGGTCCAGCCGGACAGACCCTTCATCCTCTGGCTGCTGGCACTGTCCCCGTGTCCGGCAGCAGCGCGGGGTGAAGGGACAGGGACACGCTCCCAGCGCGGCCGCAGGGCCGAGGCAGTGCTGGACGGCGTGTCACAGGGAAGGACACTGCAGACGTGCTGTCCCCCCACACTGTCATGCTGCGTGTGGGCCAGCTGCCCGAGGGGACATCTCCTTTGTGGCTGCGGCTATCGGGTAGCACAGCAAATCCCCCCGGCCGCCCCGGCACACTGCCTACGTGTCTGCCAGCAGGGACAGCCTGGGACACCGCAGCTCTGCCCAAGGGGAGGACAAAACCACGCTCCTCATGTGCCATCCCCAACTGGTCTGAGCCAAAAGTCAAATTCTTCCTCGCCTGCGTCTTTCGTGTTCGCCTTCAGAAGCGGATTGAGCTTTCCGTGCGTGGATAAGCATCCAAGGAGTGGGGAAGCAGCCGGCGCAGCAGAAGGAGACATAGCCAGGTTACAACAAAAGGAAAGGCATTAAGAGAAGAGCCACAAAAACTGTTTCCCACTCTATTTTGGACCCAGTGTGCTGATAGAATAAACACATGTTGCCAATTTTTTTTCTTCGCTCCCAAAAATATGTTTCTACACAAAAAAAATATTAGCTGCATCAAAGACTTCGTGAACCCTGGCAGTACCACAGGGAGAAATCACCACTCAAACAGATTTGTTATGAGTGTGTGAAACATAGTGTTTACTGAACCAAAAAAATCCAGTCCACAAATACTGATTACAGGTGTGGACTGTCCACAGGTCCACTGTAATAGAAATAAAAATGCAAGTGACAGTAATAAGTGTGATGTACTACTGCACCATCTGCTTGCTCGAGTGCACCATCTGGTTTTTCTACTGCTGCTATTCATGCCCTGATCCTGTTTTAGTGGCACCAGGAGATGGGTTCAAATACCAACAAAAATTAAAATTACATGCTATTTACTTATTGTTCTGCTTAAGAGGGTGTCTTCATTGTTTTCACTGTTCCCTTGACCTCAGCATTACTGTTAGCTAAGCCTATGCTTATTTTCTGACACACAGTATATTAAAGCGTTAGCAATCCTGATGGATGTTCCCCTCTTTTGGTCATCTCAGGGCTTGCTGGGGCAGGTATCAAGCCTATGTGCAAGCATGTGTTTCATCCTGAACTGTCTTCCACATGTTAACAGCCCTGCAGTGTTTTCACGCAGCACTCAGGTGCTGGAGGACATCCTGTGTGACCAGAGACCGACTTCTGGGCGACTGGACATTTTTCCTGGTGGGGCGTGATTGGTACCACAGAGCCCAACAGGGCATCAGTGGCCTGGCATTGGCAATGGTGCCCCCAGGACCAGCAGTGGTATCTCCCCTGGGACATTGTCCGCAGGCACCTGAGTGCTGTGCAGCACAGAACGGTGCCAAGCCCCAGCAGGGCTCTGGGTGGTGCTGGGGATTGTGGCAGATCACAGGTCTCCTGCTGCCCTTTCACATGTGGCATCTTTTCAGACACCACATGGGGCTTGTTTAAGATCCTGGCCTTTTCCCATTCTTCACACGGCTCTGGATTACCCAGCTGTTATCAGAGGGGCTCTCTGCAGGGCTCAGGTGTACAACCTCTGTCCCCCCTCTTGTTTGATAACGTGAGACATTGCTTCAAAACTTCCCCCAACACCCCTTTATGGGAATGAGCCCTTCTTATGTGCCTGGGAATGGCCAAGACATCCCAGACCCGGAGTCTGATGAAAGGTTGCTGCTGCTTGAGGTCATGTCTCTAAGCAGACCTTAAAATAAGAGTCCACGTTACTTCTGGTCCAGTGCCTTATCTGTATCCCAGCCACCCTCCCCCCGCCCACTTCCAGGGTGACTCATTGACCCTGCACTTCCTGGGGAGTTAATCACTCACATATCCCTGCTCCACATCATCCATTCTGCAGCTTTTCCGTCTCCTCCTCCTCCGTGGAGCTGCATTTCCTACCCTTTCCTTCCTCAGCCCTGCAGAATTAGCCTCTCCTTCTCCCTTCTTGGCCCTCTCCTGGCAAAATATTAAGAATAAGGAGCATGCCTGTAAAAATGTCACTATCAGGGGCTGCAGTTGTTGACCATCGCTGAAGGTCAGACAAATGAGGGCACTGAGCAGGGGCAGGAGACCCAGCAGGGCAGCCCTGGACAGAAGTAAGCACAAAGCTTGTGTAGAAGGGAAGGGGACAGAGGAGATGACCACCTTCAAGGCACTGCCCTTCATGCCAGACATCTCTGCTGCTGCTCTCCTGCACATAGATGTCCTCATGGACACCAGGGCTCAGCCCTGCTTGCCCCTGGATGTGTTCTGGCTGGGCTGAAGAGCCTGGCTGTGGGGCCACCAGAGCAGTGGGAGCGTGGCCTGCCCCCCTTGCTGCTCACAGATGCACAGGGTCTGCAAGAGACAAGAGCTGAGGTACCCCTGCTCTGCGTGCTCAGCTTTGCTGCTTGCTACAGCAACACACACATCTGAAATTATGTCAGAGCGAGCACACTGTGAATTTTGCTATATAAGGTCCTCCCTGTGGCAGCTAGCTGTCACACCACACACATCCAAGCAGAGATGTGATTGCTAACCCATCACGTTTATAAATAAACTCCTCACCAACCACTCTGCTACACCATCACCTTCTTCCAGTTTCCTTGGGCTGTGCTGTTCCCACTCCCATCCCTGCTCGCCTGACGCCTTCCCTTGCCCCCCAAACACTCTGAGTGGGCAGGACAGCTGTGCTCTCACAGACTCGCTGTCTCCAGCTGAGTGAGCCTGTGTGCCCTCAGGGGTGACAGGGTTTCTGTGTCCCTCTCCAATGCCACATTTGTCTCATTGGGCGTCACAATGCCAAATGCTGGGGGGGCCGGAGAAGAGCTGATGCCAAATCCAGGGACAAGGACACGCCCCTGGTAAATGGCAGCCAAAGCAAAGGAGGGCATGAGCAGAGGAGATTGCTTGTAAGGGTAATTTCCTCCCTTCCCAGTGCTTGCACTCAAACTGTGCCACCAATGATTATATACCCTGAGTAACCTCCTGCATAAAATGCTGAATTAACTATATTGAAGGACACAGTCACATACGGGATTTTACTGCTGAAAAATACATTTTCCATTAATAGTTAAGTAAATAAAAAAGCCACCTTCTGAGCTTTTTTGGAGGGAAAGTAAGTAGCAACTGAGTTGCCTAACAGTGTAAATCCCTGTTCTAGAGTCTAAAGGGAAATGTCTCACCCCAGCAATGGCCACATCCCATCCCTGCCCCAGCTGAGAAGCTGGAAAACTGCAATTCCTGCTGTTGTGATACTTTCCTAGCAGCACTGCTGGTCATACATGACTCAGTCGGCTCCATTCATTTGCTCAGCAGCAGAACAGACCCTGCCTGTTGTTTGGATCAAGTAGCCAGCCAGACTGGGCTGCTGAACGTGGCTTAATGCTTTTTCTCATAACTGGTGCTTGCCTGGACTTACTTTCTGCAACTCCCCTTGCACAGTGGAGATCCTAATGCCTCCCTTCAAAGGCACTTTCCCACTTAGTTTTACACTGCTTACATAAAAAGGACAAGGAGTCCCTATTTTTTTCCCTGCATGGGTAAATCCTTACATCAGCCTTGGGTGTGCACTTCCTCTTCACTGCTGCAGTGCTTCAGGATGTTAGGAGGTGCAATGAGATGACTAATGTGAAATAAACTCAGGTTCCAGTTCTGGGCTGCAGCTCTTCTGGTGCGTAGCTGTGCTATTTTCCCTTCCTGAGTACAGGCAACACTGTTTACACTCAATTTCTTTCCCCTTGGGCATCCTTCCACGGTGCCAGCAGAGCAGAGAATTGAGCCAGCACCACGCCTTGCAGTGCTTTCCCAAGGGATGGGTGTTGCCCAGGGATGTCCCCACCTGCTCGCCCCTCTCTGGGCTGCTGCACCTCTTCCCCATGGCTGCAGCTCACCTGAAGCAGCCCCAAATCACCACTTCCTCTCTCTGATCTCCTGGCACTATTTCCTCCAGGAGACCCAGCACGTACCTTCACAAGACAAAAGGTACAAACTGAAACCCAGGAGGAATTTCTGAACATCAGGAAATACTTTTTCACTGTGACAGTGACCCAGTACTGGCACAGGGTGCCCAGGGAGGCTGTGGAGTCTCTGTCCCCAGGGACATTCAAAAGCCCTCAGGACAGGGTGCTGGGCAGCTGGCTGCTTTAGCAAAGGAGTAGGACCATGTGCCAGACATCCCTTCCAGCCCCAACCATGCAGTGACCTGCAAAGAGCAGTCTGAGGCTGAGCAGGTCACAGTTCTGCTGGACGGGAAAGGCCCTGGACTGGGAAGAAACACTGATTTTACCCCAAAACCTTCCCCACACACCCAGTAATTTCCAGTCTTACAGTCAAACAGAGCCCTGGCCACAGCTCCTTCTGCTCCACAAGCACCACCTCTCCTTTTCTCCCAGGTGATTGACTGAAGTAAGCTGAGCTGTGAATACCCTGCCTGATTACCTTAACCTGATGGTTTGGGCTTCCATTCAGTGCCAAACACAGACCTGCCCAGCTGGCAGCTTATTTTTTGCCCCAGCTCTGGTCAGGTCCTCCTTCTCCCTTCATCAGGGCATCAAATCCCAGTGCTGCTGCACCAGCCAGGTCCCCGCTGGCCAGATTTCCACCTGCTCTCCCTGCACTTTGTGGCATTCACACGCTCTGTCACGCTGGATTACGTCCGCCTGAGTGCTGTCGTCAGGGAGCTCAAATATGGTTCATAAAAGCCTCAAGACGTACCTTTAGAGCTAAATAACAGCGGGGTAATGGGTAGATGTAATGCAGCGTGAAAAAAACCTTGAGGATCAGAAAGAGAGGGTTTTCAGAGCAGGGTGATGGGGGAAATTCTGCCAAAAAATTAAATATTGCACGATTTGATGGCGTTGAAGAGCATGATTAACCCCAAGCACTTAAGAGTTGAAAGATGGGCCTGAAGAAAAAAAAACATAAAGGAGAGTGATTTAGGGTCAAAATCATCATCTTCATTTTTCTTCCTCTTGAGGTATCTTTCAAATTTTCTTTTCAGTCCTGGAAGAAGGCTCAAAATTTTCCTTTGAAAAAGCAATGAAAATCAGATTGGGGTCTTGGGGGTGCTGCTGGCCGTGAATGGGGCAGTGTTGTGGTCCCTTGCCCTGCAGCTTGTGGATTTGGGCCCTTCTCTCATCAAAACCCTCACCCCTGCTGGGGCTGGGCAGCCCAAGGCATTGCAGCATCCCCACGGGCAGGGCTCAGCTGGCCCCCAAGGCTGGGCTGGGGTCACTCGCAGGCAAAGCTCAGGACAGGACTGCCATGAGGTGCCAGCTCCTTTGGGAATGGCTGTGTAGCACAGCAGGGGCTGATTCAAGCAGCAATGGATATTTTTTTTAGCTTGCTATCGCTTATTTTATGACTGTCTCCTTTTGTCTCGTGCATTACCCTGACCTTTGTAGGCAGCAAGTCTCAAGCAGCCTCTTGCCTGCAGCCTGGGCTCTTTTTTAAGCACACAGAGCAGAGGTAAGTGGGAGAGCAAGGGGTGGTTTAGGGCCCTTTAGGACATCCACAAGATGGGGACCCAGCAGTGCTGCTCCCCAAAGCCCTTGGCCGGCACTGCTGACAGGCTCAAAGCATTTCAAGTGCTAAAGAGCAAAGACTGTGGGGACACGACCTGCAGAACTGACCTCTGTGTGATCACTTTTCCTTTGTTTACTTATTAATAGCACACGGAATTATTTAAGAAAAAAAAACAAGCAAACCTCATCATGACAAGATTAGAAGCACCATCAAACCACGAACTGGCAACAACCCCTCTGCCACTGGCACAGCTTTCCAGCAGAGCCAGGGCCAATGCCTGACCTCCTGTGCCCTTATCCCAGACAGCTGTCACCCCCTGAAGGGCTGAGCATTGCTCCCAGAGTGGTCTCTGCAGACAGCAGCTGCTCCAGGCCGGGGACTGGGCTCTGTCTGGGCACAAGCTGATGGCTGGAGCAGGCAGCTTGGTTCAATCCGAACTCCTGGGCAGTGGCAGCAGGACCGTGCCCTGCTCACCCCAAACTACCAAGCTCAGAAATTGGAAGAGCAGGTTCACCAGGTTGGCAGGGCCAGCGCTGCCTGGCTGGGGCTCCATCCAGCTCTCCTTGCCTGCTGGGCACTGAGGAATCAAGGGAATTGCTTTCCCTGGTGCTGGGGAACCTCAGGACTCCATTCTCTTTCCTCCATGTCACTTCACCCTCTCCAAATTTCACTCCAGTTTACACAGTCTTTTTCAGCCTGATGGCAGCAGCCACCCACAGCATGCTCCATCGTCCCTCACTGCTATCAATCCCTGAGACCAGGGCTGTCTCTCCTCCAGGTATCAAATCCCAAAAAATCCAACTCCTTTTGCACTGTGCTCCCACTCATCAGAACTGCTGCCGGGCTCAGCCATGCACCTTCCCTCTGCCTGGTGTGTGCTTCCCAAACTGCAGCAGTGGTGACTGCCCTGCAGGCCAGCTCCAGGCTGGGGATGCTGCCCGAGGTGACCAGAGCTCCAGCAGGGACACACAAGTTCCGAGCTGTTGACACTGGTCACCAGCTGTGTTTGCACGTGCATCTGCAGCCTGCAGGGTGGCCAGGCTGAAGACAGGACAAAATCAATCCTGCCTGAGCCAGCAGGCACAGCAGCCATCCACAAGCTGCATGTGCAGGCACACGGATCGATGGGGCAGCAGAGAACTGCCCTGCGGCAACAAGAAGCAGTGGGATGTGCCAAAAACCCCACAACCACCCCAGCCACAGCAGCCACTGGCACTAGCCAAGGGGGGAAAAGCCAAATATCCCTTCTGCAGTATTGTGAAACTAGACAAAGGTACCCAAGGGTATGGCAGTATAGTCTGAGGACAAGCAGCTAAACAAGTTCTGAGAACTCATATATTAGATCAATTTATCTAGTTGAGGCATCATTTAAATATTGTCTAATATTTAATAATTTAATCGCAATAATAGATCCAGTGATCTAAAATACAAACAAACCAAATAGAGGAGCATGTAAGCTCCATGCTCTTGCAAACACTTGTTAGACAAAAGCTCCATCAAGAAGCTGGAGACTGATGCAGAATTCAGCTTCCCCATCCAAAAAGAGGTCAGATCTTAAAAGCTTAACGAAATGTTTTCAATATTAGAGCCCCAAGTCATGCCCCAGGAAGAAGCACAGAGCTCCATGTAAGGCTGCCTGCCTTGGGAGCTCAGAGCTGCGTCTTTGGGGAAACTTCTTTAAACTCAGTTGAACAGAGAAGGGCTGAGGGGCGTCAGGAGGAGGAGGGAGGGCTGGCGCAGACATACACACGCACACACCACATGAAGGCTGAGGAGAATGGCAGTACCACACGGCCAGGGAAGAGGGGGTAGCAGCTGATTGTCAGCCAGCCCGGCAGCAGATTCAGCCCTGTGCTGAGGTTTGCTCTGAGATGGCCACACACCACCTGGATGGGGGCAGAATCCTGCTCAGTCTGGCACCAATTACAAACTCAGGTGGAGATGCCACAGGGCATCCCCCAGCCCCGGTGCATCATCTGGTCACGCTGTGACTCGCCAGGTGACACACTGCAGCATCTTCCTGCATCTGGGACAAACTCTGCCAGCACAGCCTGCACAAGAACTGCAAATTAGTAAGGTAATAAAAGTTTTCCTGGCCTTTTCCTAGCCCAGGAATCTGCCACCCATGCTGCTCCCCACCCAGCCCCAGCATGTTGATGCAAGCCCAGCGGTTGGGAAGATGCTGGCACAGGAGCTGCTCCAGGACAGCAATTGCCGCAGGGGCTGGGAGCCAGCTACAGCAAAAGCTTGTTGAGACAGTTTCTGACGGTGATAAAGAGGAGGTGAACACCACTCCAGACACCATGGCATTAGGATTATCCCGGAGATGCTAGCATAAATTTTGTTTTCTTCTTGGGAAAGTCAACGCCTGCAGCTTCACTAGTGGTCCCACTACACACCTGATCTTAGCCATGGATGCTTTGCTCTCCTGCCAGAGGAAAGGGCCCTATCAAAGCAAACGCTGCACAGCTTCCCCACGCACTGAACTGAATGAGGTAAGCTGGAATAAAGCAGGGAATGAGAATGGGGCTGACCATTTCTTCTGTGAGAATAAACACAGCAAGGCTAGCACTGGGATTATTTCCTTTTGCAAGGAGAAACAGGAAAACAATCACCAGGGCTTTATAGATTCCCGGTCAAAGGAAAACGGAAGGGATAAGAGCAGATGCATTTGTTATATAAAAGACTCATCATTAGAAATGAACATATAAAATTTAATAGCTTGGTTTAAAATACATTTTCAATTAAAAAATAGCAGGCAAAACAAAAAAAAATCAGTTTCATAAAACATACGTGACATTGCTGCTACTGTTACAAGACCCGTGTCCCAGAATATCTTATAGTGGAAAACAATCGTCAGATTTAGTTCACATACTTCATTAAGCAGTAAAAAGAAATAACATTCATGTCAATCTTACCTCTACAGAGACTCTAAATCTACTTCCCTGACCCTAGACCAAGTTTCTGTAATAAAACTTCCATTTTCAGTAAAAACATGTAAATATATATATATGTATTCTATATATCAGGTTTTTTAAAAAAAAAATCCCTTGCCATAGTAAAATTATTCCCGTGACTGCTGAAGGGAAGACCGAGCAGGAGGCTGGTGTTGGCTGGGTACGAGTCCCGTGGCTGCTCTGCCGGTGGTGGATTCCTGCGAGGGGTGGCAGGTGTTGGCCAAGTCTCTTCAGCTTCTGTCCTTCAGCCGCAAGCCCACGTGCTCCAGCCATGGATGCATCCATGGGGAGTTTGCTCCACTCCAGCCACAGAGCAAAGAGGGGAGCACGCAGTGCCCAGCGCGTTGCCAACCCTCTGTTGGGGCTCATCAGTGGGGGAAGAGAAGGAAGGAGGGGGGAATGGAATGAACCAGCTCAGGATTGATCCAAACACAAATTCCAAAATACTGTGTTTCATATAAATCATTATAAAAGAAGGTGGGGAGGGACTTCAAATAGTCACCTGGACTCACCACCAAGGGAGAATCAATTACACCTGTGACAGTCTGCAGATACCTTTGCCCAGCCTGGCTCTCAAGACCTTTGATGCCAAACCACCGCCTCCATGGGCAACCTGCTCTTCTCACTAGAGAAAACTGCCTCGATACCCAAGCTGAATTTGTGCAATTCACACCCACTACTCCTTGTGCTGGCCATGGATAGGGAGGATGCTTCCATGGGTTGGAAGGCTACTCCCTCCCATCAACCATCCCTTCTGAACATGACCCCTCACCAGCCAAATCATGCAGGCCTTGCTCCTCAGAAGCCACGAGCTCTGGCTGAAGGACCACATGGTCCGGGCTGTCTGTGACATCCACAAGGACTCAGCTCTGCTGGGAGGGCACCACGCTCCAGCAGAGGCCTTGGTGATGCCAAGCAGAGCCAAAGGGGGTCTCCTTTTTCTTGCAGGTCACACACCTGCTGATCAACTCAATGTGCCTCCCTCTTCCAAACAGCACCATGACAGAGCAAAACAATAGTAGGTTATGATTTGTGAACCATTAAATAGAACTGTTAATTATTAAGTAAAATCATATCCTACTTTTCCAGACTATTTCTCCAGTCTTTCCAGGTTGACCTTCATGTCGTAGGTGAGGCATGTGCAGTTTTCTTTGTACTGTCTGAAAATGTTATAAACCTCTTTCATTATCCAGCTCCCTAAAGTTCTGACACTGGACCTGGCGCTCACGTTCATGTGCTCACTAGGTAACGGAGGTTTTTGCCTTAGAGACAAGTGCTGCCATTTAAATGCTGCTTTCTCACTTGCCACTGACCAAAGGGTGCCTTACCTTCATAAGCACATGCACACAATGAGTAAATAGCACAGAGCAGTAATTTTTGGGGTGTCTGGCACTCTCAGCTGGGGCTCAGTTTGGTCTCTCCAGCTCAGCAGTGGGTCCATGGTATGTACAGGCACCAGGAATGTGTAACCTACTTGCAGGTCCTATGCCCTGCTAACACTTGGCATGCTCAGCCATTTTGTCACCTTCCTCTGTCAAAAGCTTTGCCTGTGCATTTCCAGTTGTTGACATCCTAGGCCTTGCAAGCTGGCTCCAGCCCATGGGCTCATCCAGCCTGAGCTGCTGGTGTGGGCAGCATCCAGCTAAGCTTTAAGTACACTGCTACAGAAAAAAAATCCACCCTCCTGGAGACCTTCTTCCTGACCCCTAAAAGTAAGACTTCAAGAGAACTGCATTGCTCAGCTCCTCTTGGGACCCAACTCTCAGACTTGGGCCAAATTACCTCCCAGGACAGCAGTACACAGCTGTTTCAGGACTCAGTGGCAGTTCATGAGAGAAGCCAGGACTCCCATTGCCTGGCTGTGCATGAGGATTTAGGAGAGAGCCGGTATCTTTTCCCTTCCACATAGGAAGATCCATGTTTAACAAGCAGGTCTCTTGCGCCTTCTATGAATGTACAAACGTGTGCTCACCTTTGGTGTATGATAAGGGTTTGTCCATTTTTAAATATCTATGTTAAATATGTTTTCTCTGTATATGGCATCCTTTTCGATGGGCTTCATTGCATATATTCACGGTATATACAGAACACCATATTTTATATATATTATATATTGCTTATATGTACACATTTACAAACCTTCAAAAAGATATTGCACTTATATACAATATAGCTTCATCTGATGAGAGTTCACACAGTTACTAAGGCGAGTTCTTCATAAGCAAGGCAGTTTCACATTCCCCCCAAATGACACAAGTGATTTCAACAGTCTGCCCTGGTCACAAGTAAACATTATAAAGACTTTTCTCCAACCTGCATGCAACTCCTACTAGTATCAAGTAGTAGTTTTGCAGCTCTCCCTAGCAGAAAACAGTCCAGTAAAATGGTATTAGCTGATAACAGGCTCAAACATGGTTACTGAATAGATAAATAAGACATCACCAGTCTAAAAGGCCACCTTCCAGGAGTTTTCCCCTCCCGTACCTGCTAGTGGTTTATACACTAGTAAAAATATATACATGCTCTCCATTTAATTGTCAATCTTTGCTTGCCCATTTCAAGTGCAAATAAGGTCATGAGCAAGAACACAAACACAAATGTATTAAGCAAAACCACTGCTCTGCTCCCCAGAACAAGTCAAACACCTGGCTTTTTTTCTGGAGGTGATTAGTGTTTTGCCCAACATACTGAATTATGGGAAAATGTTCACTTGAGACCTTTGTTTAAAATCCACAGAGGATCTGTGATCTTAGATCTCAGTCAGAGTGAGCTTGTAAGATCCTCCAACCTCTTCAATCTGCAGCTGGAAGGTATCTTCATTAGAATAGTGTTTCACAATGTTATCATCCATGTTGACCAGAATTCTGGAAAAATAAAATAGATCAGATATTTTACAGTTCTAAATGCCAAGGACAGCAAAGGCACCCTCAAACCCCAGAAAGCCTAGACTACCCAAGGGTAACACAGGATCCCAGCGATCTCTCTCTGACTTACTGCTTCCCATAGCATATCTGGCTGTCCTTACCCAAATCTGCCATCAAGGCTGGCAGCCACACTTCTCAGGGTCTGAATGGAAGGGTTAAATCTGCCTCCTGGACAGGGAGGGGGAGAGATCTTGGAACCAGCAGAATCC
This sequence comes from Acanthiza pusilla, assembly GCA_036630365.1. NCBI lineage: Eukaryota > Metazoa > Chordata > Aves > Passeriformes > Acanthizidae > Acanthiza > Acanthiza pusilla. Next base: position 6,660,540 of record JAXCHO010000036.1, read on the forward strand.
TTCTGAAGCTGCAGGCATTTGGAGCTCTGAGTGGGTTTGCTTGACAGTTATAAACTATCAGCAAAAAGCCCTACAGAGCTTGGAGGGAAGAAACCACCCATGCTTGGCCACTTCTTTAACTTGCCAGAAAGGTTAATACCTGTGTGTTTGTGGGCACACATGCACACAAAGCTGTGCTTAGCAGTGCTTTAGATATCACAAATTCTAAACTTTTGCAGCTGTTCTGGTTGGGTAATTCTGCTATGAAAGCACAACCCTGGAAGGGTATAATTTTCTGGCTAGGGGGGCTTTGGAGAAGGGGCTGAGACACCAAAGTAACTTTTAGACAATTCAAGAAAATGATTGAGAAATTAAAAGATAAAAGCAGACAATGTTCAGAAACTCAATTATTTATGCTACAAAATAAAAAGTTGGTGAAGTGTGGCCTCTGTGAGAAGCAGACTTTACAACGAAGTTCTCTTCAATTTAGCCCACAAAAAGACAACCAAGATTTAGTAACTGTAGTGAAATGCAGATATAGTGAGCCCAGTCAACCACTGGAACAATTTAACATGGGTTGAAGGAGGTTCTTCATCACTGGGAGTCTTTTAACAAACTGAACTCTTCTTCTTCTGACATGACCAACTCTGGTTCAAATAACAATTAGCTCAGAGAGGTTCCATGACTTGGATTTACCCAGGAAGTCAGCCTACATATTTCTATATGAGCCTTCCTATCGTCTTCCAGTCTTCAGCTCGGGGGATGATGTTGGAATGTGTATACATTGTGTGCACACACACATAACAGCAAATGGCATTTGCATATCTGCAGTGTATCAAGGAATTATACAGATCTGCCCACAGGTTTGAAAAAAGGTGTTCATATTCTTAGGCAGTTGTTGCACAGGTACATACTCACCCTTTTTTACATTTTTTGAAGATTTTTCCTATTTTATCAAAAGGAACATCATACTTGTCAGATATCTAGAACAAAGGAAAGCAATGATTGATGAAGCAAGTAGACTGCTGTCATTACATTTCCTATTTTACAAGGAAGAGCAACAAAAAAAGTCTGCAAATGAGGACAGCTGCTCTGCCCTATAAAGGCAACACTAAATCCCAAATTATAGCGTAAGTCTACAGATGAGAATCCCTTCTCTGCATTTCATTTCTGTGCAAAAAAAATTAATCATGTTTGAAACTTGGCTACTTACTTCTCATACAGCAATCTCCTGCTCCTACACTCAAAAGCCAATCCATCATAAACCCTCTTCACACCTTGACTCTCATTCTCTCTTGGCTCTCTGTTCTCTTAGCATACTGAAAACCATTTTTAAATTTAGTGTCAGAGGGATCAAGTGAAAACTAGCCAAGACAGTGACTAAAAGAAGAAAATAGCAACAGAAAGAAGACCTCTGCTGCTAAGGGTATGAGGTGATCAGAAACATTCCCCTTCCCCAGCAGGGTGATATCAGTGTGGTGCCACAGCCACTGACCATGGCACTTCACTGCACAGCCTCCAGAAAGTTGGGAGGTCAGTGACCTAAGCCTGGTTTTCCTTGGCAAACTGCTCTATCACACTGACAGCAAGTACCAAACCAAATACACTGCTTTGACATGCAAATGTACATGGAGTGTCCCCCAAGCTACAGCTGGGAGCTCTTGGTTCCTTGCTTTGAGAAATCCAAGTGAAACAACTAAGGTGCAGCTTCACTTTAGGACCATGGGGTAAGGGAGGACTTCACAGCCTTCAATCCCTCTCTCTATTAGCCCCCACCCTGCAGCTGGCAAAACCTCACAGCCAGGAAGAGATAAAGATTCTGGTTACAGAACTATCTCTGCAACCAAAAGTTAATGGCCAGACCTGCCTGTACATCCCCAAAGCCCCTGTTCTCTGAGCACAGGCATTAGTCACAGAAAGAGACAGACAGAAACGTCAGTGTTGAGCTCATGCCAAATATTACACCATTCCTTGGACTTAAGCTCTGTACTTCCCTTGCTCTGCAGGAGCAGGGATACTGGAAGGCTACTTTGGAAGTCAAGCACCAGAGAGCAATTTCACACATGTGTGCACAGATATATAAAAGTCTTCCGCAACACACAGAAGCTGAGGCTTGGACTTCTGCATTAGCAGCTTCTGAAAGGGGAGTGGAGGCCCCCAAACATGGCTTTCAAAGGCTGAAACAAACTCAAGCCACAGGATACATTCTGAAAATTACTCCATCTTCTAACTAAAGTACACTCTCTGACAAGAGGAACATCCAGTCATCAAGTCTGACACACCTGGATTTTCAGGAACGGTTCTTACACCCAGACCCCACAGATGTGGGGTAAGGTACTTAAAAGAGAAGGTTCCTGAATTCCCTTGAAAATAAATTAAAGCATTATTTGCACTAATTTCCATGTTATTGAAAGGAAATCTTCCCTATTCTTCTCATCTGGAAGAGCAGAAATATATGGACACAAGCTGTGATTGAAAGTCTGACTCCTGTGACTGGCCAGTGTGTAAGGACTGGGCTTTAGCCAGGGCATTTTCTCAAGGACTGTAAGCCAACCTCAAGGTTTATCAAGGACTGTGAGCCTTACTTACCGCTTCCATTAGGCCTTTCAGAGATGGTGTCTTCAACATTAGTGCATCAAAGACTTCTTCTGACTCTTTTCGGACATAGAGCAACACTGGAAAGCAATTTGGAGAGAGGAATTAACTGCAATTGCTCCTCAGGAAAGATCTGTATCCCACAGAGGCTAAGCACATGGGGACATCCACCGAGGATCTTATGAAGAGATATACATACATACATTCAATATATACCTATGACTGTATCACAAACATGCACAGCTAGGTTAGCTCAAAACTTACTTCTTGCACATAAAGCCACTGTGTGCTCAAGCATCTTTATTGTCAAAATACTTTTGTATTTTCTTTATTTTCTCTATTATTAGAAAAAAGGTCATATTTGAAACAAAGAAAGGAGGAACACAAAACACAAATCTTTGAGACTCTTGGGATCCTCCATATCTCACGATCATTTGCTGTAAGACTTCACAAATGATTTGACAGATGCTATCACAGCAGGTGAAGCCATCCTGGCCAGCTCCTGATTTTTAAATAATTTATTTATACAGTTATCTGCTCCTCCTACGCTGTCTCATCTTTCCTCCTACCCCTTGCTGTGTTTCAGTAATAGTCATACCACCACAGCTGACATACAATGCATGCTTGGTCTCCTGCTAGGAGGGGAATGAAAAAGCAAGAACCCCAATTAGGTGAGCATCCCTAGCATTCTCAAGCAGCACAGACTCATTGTATGTAACATCAGCCTCATTAAAAACTGCATTAAGGCAGAGGAATAAGCCAGGAGAGGCAAGAAAGCTCAAACTTTAACAGCTTTGCTGTCTTTAATCCATCTTCTAATGACTAGGTATTGCAGCCTGGATTGTTTGCAAGGGTTCATCAGCCACAGCTTTGACACGCCTGCAACACGGAACAATTACTGGCATTTCTAATTGAACAAGGTGAGCTCAGGACAGCACGGCACCTTGATGCATTTCCCAATTTTCCTGCTAAAGGCAGGTTTAAAAAGGGAGGACTGTGGATTTGAAAAAGGAAGACAGCACACATACTCTCAGTTACAGCACAGGTTAGATGATAGTCAGCCAAAGGAGAGAGAATTACATGGGGCCTTGTTTTATGGCATACAGCAACATGAAAAAACAAGAAGTCCAATTTCCTTCTATAAAATTAATCCTTCCTTACTAGTTATCCAGACTACAGAAGTGCAGGCCCATTACGGTCAGACTTGCTAGACTTAGCATTTGCTGCTTCACAGATTTAATCCTTCAAGCTTTGTTGTGGTCCTTCCACACACAACTGTCATCAAGCAGGAACACCACCTCCACCACCCCAAAAGGGACCTCTCACGTCCTTTCACAACATCATAGCAACATGAAATTGCTAAAATTGAAACTCAGTTAAAAATTATCAGAATATTCTCTTAGCTTGGCTTTCAGAGGTGAGCATCCCATTTCCTGGCACCATGAAAGATGGAACAGTTTTAGACCCAGAACCAGTTCTTGGTGTTCATTGCTTGAAGTCCTGGAGCAGATTTCCAGAGTATTTTGTAGCAAATCACATGACTAATTCTCTCCCCCAGTCCATTAGGGATACTGGTAATCTGCTCACCTCCTCTTGACTCTCTTTCCTTGTAGGTTCAGAGCCAATTACTGTCTGAGTTGGCAGAAACCCCCAAAAACTGTCACACTGAAGAGTTGCATAGCTGAAACACACCCTGATACATGAACTGCCACTACTCAAAGCCAGAAGAATCAGGCTGAAGTATACATCAATGTGAATTAAAAATTCTTTAATCTCAGATGCATCTCTCTATCATGATGGACAAATACTCCAATCATTCAGTCTCTGAAAGAAGAAAATACCTCTTTTTGGCTCTTCTATTCTGGCCATCTTATTTGGAGTAGCAATAAAGTCCTCTTCACCAATATAAGCTCCTCTCTTCAGGTTGGAGCTGTCATTGACAGGGCAAAAAGTTAGCAGTGTAAAATTACAGGCTTACCCCTCTGTCTGAGGGCAAGGTGTCAGTAGGTTGAAGGGCAGCTCTTACCTTTCACCCTCCAGCTCTTCTGAAGCAACAGGAAGGACCTTTAAAAACAAAGGGGAGATTTTGTGAATAGTTAATCCAGAACTAGAATTAATTTTCTCTTATAATCTTTCAACACTGAATCAAATGACACTTTGGCCCAGTCTTCCAAAAGCCAGTAAGCATCTTCTTGACCTTCTTTCATAAAAAGTATTAAAGGATCTCAAATGAGAGACAGGAACAAAGAAGAGCTAACCAGCTTTCTATCTGGACTGGTGTAAAGTTTTCTGAAAAACTCAGCACTAGGGCCTTTGTAGAAAAACATGCAGGAATGTCAGCCTTATGGATACAAGTTTATTCTCCATCCCTGCTAGGAATTCAGACAATGCTCTTAAAAAGTAAGGTTTAGATTATGTTAGAGCATGGCAGACCTCCCAGCACAGGAAAGTTCAAGATTTTGAAACCTGGTTGCATGCTAGTTTTTTCCCTTCCAGTTTCTTGTAAGCTGGAACTGTCCAGGAACGCTGAGGCAGGGCACTCTGGCAGTGGATCACAGAGCTGGCACACGTGCCAGTTCCACAGCACAGGTTTTCACCCTGCAGCAGGCATCTGGAGGAGCCTGTGCTGCACAACAGCACACCAGGATCCCAAGGGATGTTAGGAGAGAAAACCAGCCTGCAGTTCATGCAGTGGAAATGCTATGGAAAAATCCTTTCAGGTTCACAGAAACTGGACTTGATAGGAAAATAATTTGATGATAAAACGTCCCCAGTTAACCCCAGCCAATGTATCTTGGAGCAACATCTCTTGCCCACATGAGACTCAGCCTGTATTTGATTACAGCATTGATGCAGTCTGACATTTCATATGTACACATGCACACCTAGCATCCCCAGCCTTTTGCAAATACCTGCCAGAGCCTCCTCATCCCCACACCCACGAGCTTTACTCACATGGGCCCCACGCTGCAGGTTTGCAAAGTGAACATCAGGAATGAACAGGACAGGCTGAGTGTCTAGGTCCATGAAGGGCTTGAAGATAGTGATGTCTGTACGTTTGTGTGAGGGAAGCATGGGCACTTTGACATCAGAAACTGTGGAGACAAAGATCGGGATAGAGGATAGAGAAGGCCCTGAGGGGGCCCTGCATCATTTAAAAGGAACATACGCTGCTGAACAAGGTTACTCTGCAGTCAGGGTCAAAGCGAGAAGCTCCTGTAGGTAAAGGAGTTTGAACTTTGGTTGCCTACCTCTCAACTGAGGGCTTGGGCCCTGAGAAAACAGCTTGTTTCACAGAGCACTCAAAGCTTTCTCCCTCTCTCCAACTGAGTTGCTCAACTTTGTTCAGGTATTAATTAGGATGGACAAAAACCTGGCACGCACCCCAGGAGAGGAACCAAGGTCTTCCATGTACCAAGCAAACCATCCAAACAGAGGGCAAAAACTAGTCCCTGCCCCACCTTCTGCCTACTCATTCCCTCAAAAACTTGCTTGACATCAGAAAGGTATGAAGAAGACCAAGAGACAACTTGTGTGCTCCCAATTGGAAGCTTCTTACAGAGACAGCACCACAGGAGCATTATACTACAGAGGCAGTACAAATACTGGTTTGTGCAAGTTGTTAGAGTTACATTCTGATTCCACACTTTCAAGTTTCACATTTTGATTCCTCTCATTGTTCATCCTGGTCACCTCAGGGTGCCTGCCCTTAGTCCATCCCCCCAGGATCGGCACTGTCTCCCACAGAGCACTTTGGCTCTCACAATGCACCAGGTGATGTGACACAACCCACCAAGAGGACAGACTTCATCTACAAAGACTCTCTGAGGAGAAAGTGAGGCAGGGCCTTAAACTGCACTTCAGACACATTCATGTCAAACTACCACAGTTGAAGACTTTATTTTACCAAGTGGAAACATATCCATCTGAGGTCAAACCAACTGCAAATGAAACAAATGTTCTTCAAACAAAACCATTTCTCATGTCCTCAGTAGAAAATACACTATTTTCTCCTTGCAAAACTGTTTTTTTTAAAGACTGCTCAATTCCTGTAAAAATAACTTTGACCAAAAGCCACCAACTGTTTCCGCTGTTGAAGAGTTCATGCACACATGGCATTTGTGATTCTGGAGGTCAGTGTAACAGCTTATGGCTTAAAGGAATCAAAAACTTCCCACATAAGAACTAAAAAGCAAAGGATTGCACTTTCCAGGAAAATAAGGGTCACATCAGGCTAAGCCCAAGCCTAGAAAATTAACATTGGAAAGCAGCTTTTGTAAAATCATAAGATCCTGGAAATGTGTACTGAAACTGTCTTCCCTTTCCAGCCATTATACAAAGAGCTGCATGCAGTAATTTTTGGGAGCCGCTGGGGCTACTACATTTGCGAAATGCTAACAGCGTGCTAAACCTGCCTCTCATGATGTACTTCGAAAAAAACCAAAAACCCAGCCCTTTCCACAACTGCCCTTGAGCAAACAGGTTCCCTTCAGCACTATCTTCTGAAGCTGCTCCAGCAGCCCGTAGCTGCTGCGTCAGGAAAATCCTGCCCAGCGAGTTGAGAGGTGCGTGCTGGCCCAGCCAGTCGGGCTGTCAGCAGCACACGGAGCAGAGCAAGCGAGAGCACGCGCCTGCCCCGTGCCAGCAAAGAACAGCGAGGTACACCTTCCTCTAAGCAGCTCTGCTGGTGAATAACCACTCATCCAAACACAGCATCTGTCATCTGCAGCAGCTGAAGGAAGATGCTCCTCAGGAAGAAACTCCTCAGCCTTTACATGCTGCAGTGCTGAGGTCTCCACATGCTTCACACATGCAGAAACTTTGAAATTACTTGCTAAGGACCACTTTGCTCTAGAAGAGTGAGCATAGGGCTGGGAGGTTCAGCCCCAAGGCTGCCACAGCCTTGCTGAGGAGTTGTAAACACATTTTTAATGTAAGTTAAAGCGAAAGTTCAGGATCAAGCTGGAAATATTTGGAACAGATTGTTCTCACTGCCACCTGGATATGCAGGGGCTCCAGCAATGCCCAAAAATCCCACCCTCACCCCACCACTTCAACTGCTACAACCCATACCTGATTGAATATGCAGCAGGACCCTGTCTTGGACAGAAAGAATTATGCAGAATGAAGCCTAAATGACCCAGTGTTTTGCAAAACACAATGACTCCAAAAGGAACTGTTTAAAACAAGCACTGGTCCATAGAGGATAAAAATTGACTTGAGAGTTCTACTGCACAAGCTATTTATAGCCAAAATTAAATCCAATATTTAAAATACTGATGGAGTAAGTTCTACTTACAGGCATTCAACTGAGAGCTGGGATCAGTGCACTTGCCTTTTCTTTTGCTTTGCTTTCGCTCTTCATCCCTGATCTTCCTCTCTGCACCCTGTTAGACAAGAGATTAAGGGAAAGGAGTGGGGGAGTGAAGAAGAGGGGAGGGGGGGGAGAGAGAAAGAGAAGGTATTTTTATTTTCTTGAGGGTTTTTTCCTTCTGCAGAAGCAGGAACACCAATTCCTCCAGAGCTGTGTTTGTGGAGGTCAGTTCCACAGTACCTGAGCTGCAGGTTTGCCAGAGTGTACCAACTTTGAGATCTGCTTACTTTTGAGTCCTATCATCTAATGAAATCCAACAACCATATCCAAGATGCAAACACTTGCTTTTCTTTCAAGTCAGATGGAGATACAATGACAAAAGATACCCACATCTGTAACAATTGTACAAAGTGTTAGACAAAAATATAGTTGCAGTGTTTAAAACAACAAAGGGTTGCAGGTTCCCCCAGTTTAGGAGTTCATGCAATTGTCATTATAACCTACAAAAGTCACACCACACTCGGATCCCCAGTGCAAGACACCTCCTGCACAGTTCACACAGAGCCTGCAGCAGCTGCACCAGGCTTCACTGAGCTCAAGCTGCAGACATGCATTGCTTTAAAGCGAGGATTATTTCTTCTCTTTTTATCAGGGCCACGCCGTGGTGGAATCCACAGATCCCTAACTGGGTTCACACCTGCACTGCTTCTGGCCTTCCAAACCAAGCAGTAGAGGGGATAGTGCCATATTGCCCTACTTTCTGCAAGGTGCAGACAGCTATGATGGAGAGAGAGAAGGAAGGAAGAAGCTTTGGAATAGTGTTCATTTCTCCAGCTCTATCCAGACCTCACATGTGACTGTGAGTTAAGTTAGGGATGTCACATTGCCAGCTGCATGAAGTGATAAGCCCACAGGAGATCCCCAACGCTCAATCCTCGTGCTACCACCAGATCACCAAAACCGGTACACACAAGTTCTGCCTGACTCCCAACCTCCTCCTGCAAAGCAGGGCACAAGGTAACAGTTATCTGGCCACACTAAGCCATTATTTCTCATTTCCTCCCCTTCAAAGCTGCCAAAACACACCCACATCCTTGCAGGTACTGGAGGAGGACTGGATTAGCTACAGCAAACGAAGTGTCAAAACTCCTGTGGCCGTGGGGTGGGAATAGGTGCTTAATGGTGCATGGGACAAGGGGAACAGCCCTCCTTACTTTCCAGTAAATCAGTGCCCTATAGATGCCAGGCTGCCTAAGCCTGCTCAGTAGCACTGGGCTTATCTGCACTAACAATAAAAAGGAAAATTATCCAAGATATTTTGATACACATTAATACATATCAACTTTTCTCCCACCCAATGAGAGAGAAAAAAGCAGCTTCAGGAAGCTGTGGTGAAAAAGATAAAAAATTACACATAAAGACACAGGCATTGCCAGCTTTGCTTGATCCCATAAAGCTGATATAGCCCACTACAGTGAAGACATCCCACCTAAACCTCCGCACAGCTGGACCTGAACCCCTCTGTGTCATCCCTTGCCAGAATAGTCACAACATCTCAGCTTGACAGCAGAAAGATCAGATATGGCTCCAGATCTGATTTTTACCTTTCATGTGGAAATAATAAAGTTGTGCTACTCAAACACTGTGCTACAGAACAGCATCTGCTTCCTCGTGGAGAACATGCTGATTCAACAAGAGCACACATTTTGAGAAAATCTCTGCCCTCCCATTCCCTGTTTGAAAGTCAACTTGATCCAGGCTACAGGGGCCCAGGTAAACACATCTCAATTTCCACTTAAAAAAACAAAACAAAAAAACCCACAAAAAACAAGTCATGTCTTGATAATAGGCTTTTCTGCCCTGCCAGCAGAGCTCAGGGAGCAACGGCTTCAAACTGAGAGAGGGTAGATTTATACTGGACATAAGGAGGAAATTTTTTTATTACAAGGGCAGTGAGGCACAGGAGGAAGTTGCCCAGAGAAGCTGTGGATGTCCCATCCCTGGAAGTGTTCAAGGCCAGGTTGGATAGGGCCTTGAGTAGCCTGGTCTAGTGGAAGGTGTCCCTGCCCATGGCAGAGGTCTAGACTAGATAACCTTTGAATGTCCTTTGCAACCCAAACCATTCTGTGATCATGCAGCTGAAGGAACAGTCCCTGTGTTGCTGCCCACCCACATCAATGCTCCAGAAGCCACACACCCACTCTCTCCTCCAAACAGCATCTCACTCCTTTCTTCCAGTCATCCCATAAAAGCGTTCCCCCAGCACTGCCTATTGCTACCCGAGTAACACCAGATCCCAGAGGGAAACACAAGCTGTAGTCTGTGAAACCCTGCATTTAATTTTCCTCATGTGGATGCATAGCTGAGGTACCATTCACAGCAGAGGTCTTCTGCCTTTGGGACAGGTCAGCCCCACCCCTGCTCAGCCCAAATATTGCTGGGCCAAGCCTGAAGAAAGCTTGTGCCATAATATTCCACAGGATGACACCATTATACCCATACTGCTTTACTCAGGTCCTGAAACCACACAGAGTTAGATGAAAACCAGACATCCCAGGCAGGGCAAGCACAACCTTGACAAAGGAATAGAGGAGACATCCCTGGTAGGTGGCCACAGCACCATAATTTTCTGCTGGTTTGTTTTGTTGGGTTTTTTTTTTGTTTTTCAGCAGACCTCCAGACTACAAACTTGGCCCTCCATGAAGAAAATGTAACAGAACTTCTACAGGTAAGAGTGGTCACATGAGACAAACACATTCAGGACTGCAACAGGTGTGGATAGTATAGTAATACTGGTCCTATAAACATCCAAAATCAGATGACTGATTCCATAAGCTCAACACAGGGCAAAAAATAGGTGCTCTTTCTGAAATGCCAATGCTCTTACAGGAGCCTGGAGCAAGCAGCCAGCATTAGGGTCCATGAGTACACGGCCTTTGTGTATGATATGATAGCATGCAGGGGCTACAGGGGTGGCTTCTCTGAGACCATGTTTATTCCAAGAAGCAGCTTTCCTCATGCCCAACAGAGCCAATGCCAGTCAGCTCAAGATGGACCTGACCCTGGCCAAGGCCTATCAGCAATGGTAGTAGTGGCTCTGGGCTGATGTATTTAAGAAAGGGAAAAAATGTTCTGTGCAGCAACAGTCAGAAGTGAAGTGGGACTTTGTGAGAGAAACAGCTCTGCAGACCCCAAGGTCCATGCAGAAGGAGGAGGTGTTCCAGGCACTGGAGCAGAGATTGCCCTGCAGCCCTGGTGCAGCCCATGGTGAGGCAGCTGTGCCCCTGCAGCTCATGGAGCTCCATGGTGGTGCAGAAATCCACCTGCAGCCTGTGGAAGGCCCCACACCAGAGCAGGCGGATACCCAAAGGAGGCTGTGGTTCCGTGGGTCTGTGCTGAAGCAGGGTTCTGGCAGGACCTGTGGCCCCATGGAGAAAGGAGCCCATGCTGGAGCAGGGTTCTGGCAGGACCTGTGGCCCCATGGAGAAAGGAGCCCATGCTGGAGCAGGGTTCTGGCAGGACCTGTGGCCCCATGGAGAAAGGAGCCCATGCTGGAGCAGGGTTTCTGGCAGGACCTGTGGCCCCATGGAGAAAGGAGCCCATGCTGGAGCAGGGTTCTGGCACCACTTGGGGCCCCATGGGGCACCAACACTGGAGCAGCTTGTTCCTGAAGGACTGCACCCCATGGAAGGGACCTATGCTCGTGAGGGAGCCGTTTGTGAACAACTGTAGCCTAAGGATTCATGCTGGAGAAGTTTGCAGGAACTATTTCCCATGGGAGGGACCCATGCTGAAGCCAGAGAAGAGTGTGAGGATTCCTACCCCTGAGGAGGAAGGAGCATCAGAGATGTGTGATGAACTGACCACAGCCCCCATTCCTCATCCCCCTGAACTGCTGCAGGGAGGATGGAGAGAATTAGGGAGTGAAGTTATGCCTGGAAAGAAGGGAAGGGTGAAAGGAAGGTATTTTAAGATTCAGTTTTATTTTTCTTATTATCCTGTTCTGATTTTGGTTTACATTTTTCCTTCCTTTCTTCTGTCCTCTTTTAATTCAGGTACAATTTACAAAGTATCTGGAGGAATAAAGCAGGAGAGTAAGTCAAAATCCCAAAGGGAAACAAAAGATGTAGTGGCATTACTGTATTACTAGATTTGCTGAAATTTCTGCCATAGCTTGAAGGAAGCCATTGGAGTCTATGTGCTGACTACATATCTGTCTTTTTATTAACCAATTTGTCTTATTAGCAGTGGCACAAGCCTGCCAGTTATTTTAGCATTGTGTCAGTAATTGACTGGACAATTTAGGAGTAAAAGATCCCCCCCCACCCTGCAGCAAGTCTATCCTCTCTGTATTGTAGAATTGTGTAGATAACACACAAGACTCCCAGATTACTTGATGAAAAAACTTTACATGACATGCCTCAGTCTCATCTTGAAGCAGGAGAAAGAAAATAGAAAAAGAAGGAAAAATAAAGGCCTGAAGAAAGCTCATGAGACCCAAAGCTCCTAGGCTTACTGGCAAGTCTTTAAGATGGCTCTGGAGAGCCTTTGCTAAGTCCCTGTAAATTCTTTGCTGGAAGAACCACAACAGGAGCAGCTAGAGGCAGCCCTCCCAGCCGTGCAGGAAGGCAGAAGGACCTATTTAAAAGCCCATGGATGGACAAGAGAACGTAGCAGGGTGAGTTAATGGCATGCTACAGCACGGGCACAGTGCAGAGGGCTCCGTATGTTTTGGGAGGTAAGCGAAGACAGAACAATGGTGCATGAGATCAATCTTTGTGTCAGTGTCCTGGGGAGCACCAGGCAAGCCCACACAGTGTGCAACCAGGGCAGAGCCAGCACAGGACTAGAGAGGCTTACAGACCTGCCTCAGCCCTGCAGCTGCACAGACAGGCATTTGAGTATCACCTGTAAGAGTCCACCCTATGAAAACAGAGTCTGAATTCAAAGAATGAGAGGCCCAAATCAAGCAGGACATCAGCAAAATAGGAAGTCAACATGGTTCACAGCAATCAAAAGGACTGGGGAAGTCCAGGAAGCATTTATCACAGCCTAGAACAATCTCAGTCACTCTGGAAATAACAACATTACACATTACTTGCCCTGGACCTTCAAAAGAGTGCTGAGACTGGAACAGGTTATGAAGATTGGGAAATTTCCGTTCTTTGCAAATTCAGTAAAGCTTTTACAGCTGCTTTCAGCTCAGCTTCTACTGTTTCTTTCACCGCTTCTGTTGAACAGGAGCTTTGGGAAAGGCATTAATTCTGTGTGCTAAATACGTTAGGCAGAGCAGTCAAATTACAGCACCCACCCAGCCTGTAAATGGGCTTTTTTAATGCTGCTGTATCTCACACTGGTACATCTTTTGTTCACAAGGTCTGCAAGTAACTGGTTTGGGCTTCTTCATAACAAATGCACTATGAACACATGAAGAAATTTAAAAGGGCCAACACAACAGAGCTTGGGCAAAAAGACAAGCCTCTACTTGCTCCAGTCAATGGCAATGATTTCTCCTGCTGAAGGCTCTCCCCAGTGTCAGTCTGCCACTGACTGACCTTTCTCTAAAGTCAATGCTCAGGAACACTTAGCACTCCAGCATTTTGAGAGCAGCAAATTTATTTGAGGTCATCGTAACATCTATGAGCCAAGTAGAAAGGGTTGAAATCTTTTCCTTGCAAAGGCTAAACACAGACAGGACTTTTCAGTGAGCCAAAATAGCAAGTGACACAATTCGGAAAGAAAAAAAAAAAAAAAAAGCAGCTGCTAAGCTGCAGAACAGCCTTTCCAAAACGGTCATTGGCACATTGACCCAACCTTACCTTGTCGCAGAAGACTTTAATTTGGCAGTAGGCTCTGTGGACAGGTTTGTTACTCCTGTTATTGTAGCTGTAAGTGTCAATCTGAAGGTTCAGGGGCAGGCCTTTAACTCCCTTCTGAGAGGAAAAGTCTGTGCTGAGGCAGTTCACAGAAATAAAAACCTGCAGAAGAGGAAAGCAGCAGCCATCAGTAGTGATTCATGAAGTCCTGGCTGACCACCGACTGAAGGATACTTGAGGAGTGCTAAAGGAGGCCTAAATGCTGGTCCTTGCCACTACAAGCAGCACCTTCTTTCTTCTGAGACAGCAGGTAAAATCCCCAAGAAGCAATACAACATTAAGTCTTTTATAAACCATTAGAGGGGGCAAAGCCACTTTGTCCAAAATAGATTTCAACAAATTCTCCAAACTTTAGGAAGACTCCACCCATCTTTCCACCCAAGAACTCTCAAATGTCGCCATCAAACTTTTAGCAAAAGGAATGGTCCTACACTCAATCCTCACTGCTCAGTGTTTATTATCATCTTGGTAAGAACACAACCATGTTTCAAAAAATTCATGCTACTTTGGGCAAGTTAAAACAAATCTTTCCATGAGTCTTATATGAGCACAGCTTATGCTTGAAACTACTTGGTTGAGGTTTTCTGGTTGTCTTTTTCTAAAGGTTATTAAAAGCTTTTTAAAAATACTAGTCAATATGTAATCTTTAAACACAGAAATAACAGCATTATTCCAGTGAATGTTTCTGGGCTCTACACTTAGTTGAACACTACACTTTGAATATTCCTTAGTAAGACCGGCAATAACCTCTTAATGTTCAGATGGAAAGGGTAAGAGAAACATTTCCATTATTCTTACCAAAAAAACTAATTACAGGGAAAAATAATTACATTTTTGAACATATCTAATTTCATTTTCATAACTGCCTTAAAAAAACAAAAAAACCTCTCAAAAACACAAATCACACACAACCAGAGAACAAGTCCACTGCTGCTTAACAGAAGGAAGAAATATCCTTAAGTGGATATCAACAGATAGATCAGAGTACTTTGTATCTAGATAATGGGCTTGCAGTGTGCCAGTCTTTTCTATAGACACAATGCCCATTAGTGGCACATCTCAGAAGCAGTAAGGATTAATCACCAGGATTTTACAAGCCACCAGTGCCTGCAACAGCTCCGCTCCTCTCTGCCTGAAGAATAAAGGCTGGGAACTCACTGCTTTAAAAAATAGTCAAATCCTTGGGAGCCAGAAGCACGTTCTCAGAGATTTTGCAGGAGCGGCATCCCAGAAGCCGATCACTCACTTACTGTGGTGTTTCCACCAGCGCCACTGAGTCTCGGCAGTGAGCTGGTGCCACCTCCCGGAGCTGCAGAGGCTCTCGCAGGCTTGAGAAAGCAAAGCCAAAGCCTGTAAGCTAAGTGCTCTTTACCGAGGTCCTCTTCACACAGGTTCTGCTGCATCCTTTGCCAGTTATAACAATTATGGGAAATGGAAAATCCTGATCTGGCGATCATTTATAACCTTTGTTTTTTCCCCACCACGTATAACACAGCTGTATAAAAAGCCAGGGCAGGGAGGAAGAATAGTGCAGGTGAAGGACTTCTCTTGTAATAACTCATCTGAATACTGGAGATTCACACGCAGCTTCCTGCAGCCCCTGTGCCCCAAGAGGGGCAATGCAGCACTTTGGCCGACAGCACCCATTTCCCTCGTGTGCACACACCATCCCAGAGATTCCAGTGTCCCCACTGAGTCCTGCTGTGCCAAGAGACATGGAATGTGTGAAAGACCACCCCACCCAGGCCAGCACAGCACATCAGCAGAGCCCCAGCCCCCGGCCCAGGCTGCCTCTGCGGGGACTCAAGCCAGGAACGTGCACAGGACACAAGGTGAGCTGGTGCTCAATTCCTGTTCACACTCCAGCCTGCGTCCCAGCATCCTAAACCTGTGCTGTTCCAAGACAGCTGTTTGTGAAAGTGTTAAATACATCTCAAATCACAGTCAGGAAAATTATTTAAAAATAAGCTGTTCACAGTCTTCCCCAGACTAACCCCAAGGATGTCTTTGCCTGCTTTTATCCACCTTGCTTCCCTTTTTGCTACCTTTGGCTTTACAAGGGCATTTTGCCTCCAGTGCTGGCACACCCCAGGGGAAAGCTTCAAGGAGTTTGAAGAGCTGCTCTCACCAGCTTGGGAGCTTGGTAATAAGATGTATGCACAGCCTGAATAATTGTATTCCCTGAGCAGGGGTTTTGTTTTTAAAAGACCCTCAACTCTGGTGTTTGCATATTTTTAAATTTAAATTTTAAATTTACCTGAATATTCACGCAACTTATTTCTGTATGAAAAAATGACTGCATTCTTTTAGAAAAACATGCCCAAGCTGCCACATCAGCAGGTCCACCACCACCTCAAAATTTCTGTGAGATCCCTCAAATGAGTTTCACACTACTGGACACCAGAAGGCTCAGTGTGCAGGATCTGTCAGCTGCTCTCTAGCACATGGTGCCACTTCTCTTCTGAGACTTCAGGTCTGTGTTTTCAGTTTTTATGGCTTACCAGACACACAAAGCCCACTGAAGAGTCAGTCTCAGCACAACAGATACATGCTACTACAGCAGAGCTGCATGGGTATCCCATGGGAATTTAGGATTGCCTGTCAGATGACAAAGATTATCCTCCTACTTTAGAGTCTCCTCATTTGATTAGCTTTGGCTTTAAGCAGCTGACTTCATTTTCATGCCATTTAAATCTAAAGGACTCTAGGCAGCAGATGACAACTAACACCTAATCATGTCTCTGAAGCAATAGAGAGCCAGCCTGTGTTCTCCTGTTTGTACTAAACCATTTCAGTTCAAAAGGAGCATCTACTTCTCCCTACCCATCCTGTAACTCCTATTTTTGAGCAACTTCAGGTTGCCTCAAGTTTCACAAAACAGAATTTTAGCGAACAGCTTTCTCAGTTTGGGCTAAAACAGTTTCAGCCAAGTTCTTTATGTAAAGGAATATTTGACTTACATTAGAAATGAAATGTAAGGCCAAGTGACTGCGTCAGCTACATCCCCACCCCAAAATTGCCAGAAGAAAGAAAAACGTAACCGCAGAAGTTGCTCTGCGTCTTCAGCCTGCTGAGCAAGATTCCTTTTCATGTGTCCAACCTATTTTTCTAAGGGCAGTTCCGCATTCTCAGCTATATTAAGATTTGTTGTTACTTTAAAAAAAAAACATTTCCATCTCACCTCCCAAGATTCAACATAAAGACAGCACTTAAAAATAGAGCACTGTCAAGCCTGGGCACTTACAAACGTGAGTCAAGCCCTCAAAAGTTACGCAGATTTTCTTTAAAACTGAGATTTCTAAAGGGATTAGAAACCTGTTCTTGAGTTATTTTGCTTGCTTGGCAGTTGAGCCTCTAGTCTATATTTGACTACATATATCTAGGCTCTTTGACTACGTATGTATCTAGGCTATCATATATCTAGGCTTTTCTCTCCAACCAAAGACAGGATTTTTTTCCCCTTTTCTTCTGTTGATTTTTTTCATGCTTTTTCTAATGCTTGTTAACAAAAGCTAAGATACTCAATGAGACACATGGCTCCACAATGGTGATATCTCAGTTAAAATCAAACAGCATGAAGACTGTGAGCTGCTGTGAACTGCTAACCCCCCACACCTGGCATTCACCCCAAAACTCCAGAGCCTCCTTTCCCCAACACCATGCTGGGTTTCCTGCAGCCTTTGGGGCAGCCCAGCTGCACACAACAAAAGACTGAAGGCAGAAGGATTAAAGCACCTCCTCTGGGATCACGCTGGAAGAAGTCAGACCTCATGACTTCAACCATCTGCTTTAACCATCCGACCCCTCATGCCCCTCCTCACCTAAGCTGGGAGGAACACACCGTGCCTACATCAAATCCACGAGAAACAATCTTCCATTTTAATAATGCAGAAAAAAAATTAATCCGACAGCTCTGCCATGTGCCCTCAAGGAAGGGCAGCAGAGACAGCCAAGTTCTTTCCACACAGCACCTTTTTCTAACAAGATCTGCCTTTCAAACAAACCAGGAAAAACAGACATAATTAAAGGGCAATCAAAGCGCTGCAGGAACCTCTCTGTCAGCGAGATGAAAGATGCCTTTTTTAAATGAAGGCTTGCATACCCAGATCTCTTCTCCTCGGTTTATCTTGGACACCATACTCCTTTGTCACACAAAAAGCACTAGCAATTTTGATTAATCCAAAGGCTATATAGGCAGCAGCTTTAGATGAAATGTCCCCTTGTACAGGCTCATCAGCCCTAGTGCAAAGCCCAGTTGGAAAGGAGCGGTGTAGGTACTCACACATGGCACTTGGAGCTGCCACAGGCAGTGGGGAGCAACTCCACCAGGTGTTAGCACACCCCATGAACTCTGACCAGTCACAGCAAATACAGGCATGGGCAACACTATCCTGCAAAGTCTCCTACATCCTTCTGGACAAGGCCCTACACAGGCAGATTTGGGACTTCTCCAGGCTGATCACCTTGCTCCACACTTATTTCATTTTAGGAGAAAGAAGGTAAATGGTATTTATCCCCTCCTATTTATGCTCCTTTATATTTCTGTGACCAAGGGATTAAGACATTACTCAACAATCCAAGTCCATTGGATATTTCTTTCTCTGTTGAGAATTCAGATAAAAACTAGCTCTTTTCTCACACTAGTAAGCAAAAGCCTCTCATCTGAACCACAGAATGGTTTGGGCTGGAAGGGACCTTAAAGATCATCTAGTCCAGTCTCCCTGTTATGGGAAGGGACACATTCCACCAGACCAGAAGGCTGAAAATCCCATCCAACCTGGCCTTAAACACTGCCAGGGATGAGGCATCCACAGCTTCTCTGGGCAGCCTGTTCCAGTGCCTCAGCGTCCTCGGAGTGAAGAATTTCCCCCTAACACCTGATCTAAATCTGTCAGTTTGAAGCCATTCACCCTTGTTCCAGATCACTACAAGCCCCTGCAAAAAGTCCTTCTCCAGCTTTCTTCTAGGCCTCCTTCAGGTACTGGAAGGTGTTCTAAGGTCTCTCCAGAGCCATCTCTTCTCCAGGCTGTACAACCCCAACTCTTCAGCCTGTCTTCACAGGAAATGTTCCAGGCTATATTGTATTCAGTCTATGTTATATTCAACTAAAAATTGTCAGGATGTTTTTGATTTTGGACTAGTAAGTTTGTATAGAATACAGAGTTTGCAGCCTACAACACAACAACCAGAGACAGGTTAAACTGCAATGAGCTTCCCTCCAGGGAACGCAGCTGGATACTGCTTTTCCTGACCTTGGCTAAATAATTTCAATATTATGCCCAAAATACAGTAGGCAAAGTGATTCCAGTGGGTCTGGAGACTATTTCTCTGACACAAAAGCAGTGTCTCCCCCTTCTGTAAAGAAAAATTAACCAGAAGCTTGAAATTTGTCATTTCAATGCTGATAGTTGAAATCATATGGTTTCCCTAAAGGCTTGGACAAATATAAACAAAGAGGAAAATAAAGTGTCTTTTCTAAAGATTTTTTCCCCATATGTTTCATCTATGCTGCAAGCTGGGTGGATGCAAAACATCTCCAGTATAAAAGCCTTATGAAGTACACCAGCAGAGCTCCAAGCCCTTCCAAGAGGCAGAGCTGTCAGCCTGGGCACTACCTTGTGCCAGTGCAGCTACGTGGCTTCCAGGATTGGCTCTGGGTGAAAGCCAGGCAGCTTGGAGTGCAGGCAGGGCAAGCACAGGTCTGCCTGCACACATCCACGAAGGCATGTCCTAAGAAAGCAGCGCTGGGAAGACTCTTCTGTCTTTAAAAGAAAAAAAAACCCAAACCCACACTTTGGTAAGATCACCTGAGAGGTGGCTAATCTTACTGCTCTCACATTAGTTTCTTCACCTCCCACATGCACCACAGGTTTTGCATCAGCAGGAGGTGAGCCAGGAAAGAGATAAAAAAATTGGGCAATGCATGCACCTGTGGGCTCCTCAGCCGCCTCCTGCCTTTGGGATCGGACGCTCCAAAAAAGGCTTGTCTGGCAGATGGGTGATAGGGCTGCATCTGCTCCAGCTCTGCTCAGCCAGACCCAGCACCATCCTTTCTCGCAGCCCTGGGGAGTTAGTTTGCATCCAAACCTACCAATCCAAATTTGGGTGACTGACATAGAAGCCATCATGGGTCCCACACCACGTCAAGGAATGACAAGGGGGAAATATGATCCACCTCCAGATAAAGAACATCCTCCTAGCAAGTTTACTCCATCAACAAAACAAAAAGGAATGGTAATGAAAGGAAAATACATATTCCTGCTCACAAAGAGCAATGCTTATTGTTATTCCAGCCTGTTCCAAGGTAAGGAAATATAGGAATGTCTCTGCTCGCAACACGTGGGAAACCTGGGGATAATGGTTCCCAGTCATACTGATGCGTCCTCCCACCCCACGCTTTGATAAGATAAAGCTGCTGGGCCAGGTTTTGTTAGGTTGGTTGGAAAGAAAGTAAAAACAGCAGTTTGGCAAGAACAGCAGCAGTATGTTGAAAAAACCCCAAACAAACAAAAAAACCCCAATGCACATCCCCCCCACCAACAACACAACTCTCCAAAAACAATGACGAAAACCAAAACCCAACAAAACAACACAAAACAAAGAATTTAGTCCACAAAAACACAAAAAATGGCTGAAAAGACAGAGTTGCCATCAGGTATAAAATGAATAGAGAAAAGGGGAAAGAAAAAAAAAAATCACCTCCTAGTTTTCTCTATAGAAAAACTAATGTCAAGAGATTTTTCTTTCAGCTTTAGGAAACACCCTGTGCACTCGTACTTGGAGGACCAGACAATGGCAGAGGGTTGGGACAGCAAGTTCAGAAGAAATACTGAGCTGAAAACTTGCTTCTAGTTGACAGTGCTTAAAATCAAGGGCAGCATGTGCTTGTTTTTTGTAAAACCCAGGACAGAGTAGGGAGAGGTCAGTGTTAAGAGGCAGGTAAGCAATACTCGCCATGACTTTCCTATGTCACTGCTCCAAAGGCTGTGCGTACTTGTGCCTCAAAGTATTTGTGGTCTGCACCCTTGGCTTCACACCAATCTCTTTCCTTTAAGTATGTTTGACTCATCACATTTCATAGTTTCATTTCCAACTAGCCAAACCTGTACCTACTCAATGCTGCTGAAGGTGGCAACACCTTCTTTAATGAGGCATATGACTGCTGCTTCATTACAATGGCATCCATATAAATGTATGCAATATTCATCAATCAAAAAAGTTGAAATTCTTCCTACAGTGAACACCAAGGGAGGATTATGCTAGAATAAACTCTTAAAATAAATCAGTAGTGTACAGCCCAGCCTCACTTCAAGTTGCAGCAAGAGATCCACCCTCTCCAAAATTGAACTCCTCTGAACAAAATAATCCTGCCAACACATGGGAGGATCTGCCAAGAAGACCACCCTCATTGCCTAATTTTCTATTTCGAAAGGCTATCCCAAATTAGACACAAATTACCATAATATAGGACCAGTCCATTCATCTTGGACAAAAAAAAAAAAGTAATAAAAAAACCCACTGTTTAATTGCTCTGTCATTCAGGGCATCACTTAAGGGGTACCACAGCACCTTCCCTTTGGTGAAAAGGCAGCAAAAAGCTCTGTCATGATATTCTCAAGCTCAAAATGTCTGTTACACTCTCACCACTTTCACCGTGTATTCCTTTTTAGTAGAAAGGGTCTTTTCACACAGAGCATCTGGCTCACAATGCCTTTCTTTTTGGAGGGAAGGAGTAGGAGGACAATAGAACCCTTAACGTGCAGTGACATCATTTTTGGCTACAGTCCCATTACTCAGCCTAAAGCAAGCCAGACCAAAGACCTCCATGGGGGCCCTTCTCTGGGATCTGCTGGAAGCAATGCTGCTTTTCAGAAGGGACCCTTTGGGAAGGACACAAGGGGTGCCCCAGCACTGTCAGAGCCACAGAAATGGGCAGGGAGACTCTTGCAGTCACTGTGCAGACAGCAGCTCACCCTGTTCAGACAAGAGGCCCCAACCCTCCTGCTCCACAGGGCTGGAGCTCAGACAGGATTTGAGTAAAGCAGGATCCGGCAAAGCCAGTTAACCCTGGGGAAACCAATCTGTCCAGATTGTTCAACTGCCACTGGCCTGAGAGCAGGCCATGTCCCCAGGCCAGAGTTAAGGGACAGAGAATTTGCTTCACAACCTAACGGGTAACACAGCAGAGATAACAGAACAACAGCCAACATTATGAAGAACAGTATGAAATGTGTATTTATCTACACACATTGTGTCAATTTTAATGAAAAGACCTTTAATGGGTACCAACCAAGAAAAGGAGAGCCTGGCATGTTGTACAGACCTGGGAAGAGATGGCTCCCAGCCTCAAAAACTCATGACCTGAACATACAAACACTTTTTCTGACTGACGTATGGAGGACAAAGACACAAAAAGAGCTGCAAGGATTCCTATTCCCTACTTTTAACATCCTCACATTTCAAAGACAGCCAAGCCTGCTCAGTCAACAAGAAGAGGCAGACACCTCCAGAGAAAGCTGCATCCCAGCTCTAGACACCCTGTTCCTAATGAAGTCATAGACGTGAAAGATGACGAGCTTGTGTTCAGACATCTAAAAGCTTCTTAGCAGGAGAAGAACCCCACCTTGCCTGTCTGCCCAACACGGCAGACATCCAGCGTGGGGTGGGAAACTGTTTGAAGTCTCCACAAGCCTCAGGGTAACTCCAGCATTACCTGTTGCATGCAAGTGAGTATCAGCTACACATCTCCTCAGACTCATCGGATCACGCTTCCACTCAAGCAGGATGGCTCCTGACTGAGTAGCTACACCGGCTTTCTTAAATATCCCATTCAACAACTCACCCATTCATCAACTAGTTCTCCAGTTCACCCTCTTCCCTTTTCTTCTCACAAGGCATGATTGTCTCCTCATTCAGTTATTCCCCTCGCCTGCTCTGTCAGGTGACGGGATCAGACCTCACCTCTAACACAGACATCTGAAACCCACCTGAATCCCTCTTCCCCACTCTGCCATGTCTCCTGACAATCCTTCTAACCCTGACCTCACTCTCCATCAAATCCCAACAGCACCGCTACAGGGCAGTTTGCCTCTTTCAAAGCCTGGCCTTCCTCACCACCCTCAGCTCCTTTCACTGTCTCAGAGCAAGGAGGCTTTGGATCCTGCCCGTTTTCCAGCTTGAACACACTCTTGCAAAGCTCAGTATACTTAAACCAGACTCTGCTATGAAGCAGCTGCTTCCAGCCACTCCTGTGATGTCCCAAAACAACAGAAGAGGGCAGAGGGGAGCTGCCAGGGAGAAGCACGTTTGCTCTGAAATCCATGGACACGGTCTGGTCCCAGAGTGGGAAGTGTCTGCCATGCATGAAATCCTCCTGGTTTCTACACCCAAGGGCTCACGAAGAGCACACCAACGCAGCGAGCTGAGAGACAATTCCAGCCATGCGGAGCCAGGCTTGTCCGAAGTGCCCAGTGACCAGAGAGCCCTGGCCTTGCTCTCAGCTGTCCCAGCACAATGCAGCTGGGAAATACCTGTTACTGAGGGCATCTCAAACATCCTTCTTCCATCCCACAAAACCACAGCTGCAAAATCCACACAATTTTCCTTGCTACAGAGGGAGTACATGACTTGTATGAAAAAAGCATTTCTTCACCAGAAAGGTGCAGTTTGCTAAACCCCCTTAATGTCCCAAGGGGACTGGCAAAGCATTCTCAGGCAGGTGACACCCTCCCGAACAGACACAGCGGCAGAGGTGCAATATCCCTGTACATCCCCACAAGAAGGCAAGTACCTGGTCCCAGAGCTGCTAGGGGCACCTCCTTGTGATCATGTGCTATTCTGCCTTAAATCTGACACATACCCTGCGTGTCCAAATGAATAACTACATCAGAAACCCCAGACACAGAGCCTCATCACCTCCCATTTGACCTTGCTGCACAGGATCAAATAATTTCTACAGCAAACTGGAAGCAAAAGCAAGAGGGAAACAGGAGAAGCAGAAGCCCAGAAGAATCACCTGGCTCTGGTCCAGGTAACTCCAGGGTTCAGGAAGCAAATTTCTAATAATCAAGGCTTGCTGGCTGGTTAAACATACTGTCTATGCAGCACTTCTGCTGTTATTAATTATAAACACTGTATTTATTACTGCAAAGGAATTTCTGTAACATCAGAAACTCAGCTCTATCTATTCCCTGCTCTCTTCATATACTTTAAGACTCCTGTCAGGGGTTGGGGGGCAGGGAGGGAACGGAAAAGAGAGAACAAGAGCATACAAGGTAAATGAACCATGCAATAAAAATTGTTGAAATTGGCTCAGACATCTCCTGATAAGATCACAGAAGTTGAGAAAGAATTGCAGCTCTGCTGGTGAGAAATTCAGTCATTGACAAAACACATTCACTCAGGGGAAAAAATGAAGTTAAACAGACACTTAAACACACAGAACACTTACTAAAAATGCCAATTCTTTAAATACTGAAGTTGAGAGTATTTTTGTCTTAGTATGATTCTGATCCCAGGAGTCAAGGCTTGCACATTTGGTATCAACAGTCCCCTCTGGAAGTTCATACAAACCAGGACTCACAGTATATGGATCTCACACAGTGAGATTGTGAATCTGGAAGCAAATTTGCCCCTGTAGCTAAAAAACCAGTCTGTCTCACACCTCCCCACACCACTTCATCCCATGAAGTTCAGCCCTGAGATAAAATATCACCATGAGGATCCTTAGATCCTTTCAAGATGCTATTAGCAATTTCATTATAGACTGAAACTATTCATTCAGGGGTCTGTAGAGTAACGAGGCAATAGCCACTTGGTAGGAAGGGATGGCTTTCCCTGGGGCAGCCACAAAGTTCTCAGCACCAGCTGTGAGCCCTGCTCCTGGGTTAATGGCCCATCCCTACTGCTGCAGAGTGGCTCAGCCAGCAGAGAGGCAGCTGCAGAAAGTGCTTCCAGCTCCTTGAAGACTTGCATTGTTCTGACTGCATGTTCCACCCCTGTGTGCAAGTCATAAGCTTTTGCATACCTCGTGGACACTGACTTCCTGGGTTTGTTAAAAGTTTGACTGGCTATGGCAGCAGGATAATACTTACTGACTCCTTTTGACAGCTCTTCTGAAGCATCTGTTTGTTCACATAGTGAAGTGCTTCATGTTTTAGAAATCCTGTCAGCCTTTTAGCATCCTCCAGCAGGTAAGACCCTCCCTGCCAGCCTTCTCAAACTGACCGAAGCCAAATCTGGTGAAAACGGAATCCTGGCACCCAACACCAGCCTCACAAGTAATGTTCCACATGCTGCAAACCAGCACTTTCAGTAACAACACACAGACAGAGCTCCTGACTGCTCTCTGCCAAGAACCCCAAACTTCTCCCACAGAGGTGAAACCTAACAGCAGTCCCCATACAACATTTTCTCCACAGCCCTTGTGCAGGACAGAGCAAGCTCTGTACAGTGACACAAGCCCTTGTTCCTCCTGCAGAGCAGTGACACACACAGCTCCAGAGAAGGACCTGTGTTCTTTGCTGAGAGCTCCCATGTGCCCCCAAGCCAGGCTCTCCCTGGACGTGGCACTCCGCAGCCATCAGGACCTTTCCCCAGGATGTTGGTGACTATTGGTATTACTTGCTGGTACCAGTTGCTAGTAATAGCAAGGGAACAGCCAGTCTCCGAAAACAGACAGAAGCCATTCCCAACTTTTAAAGAAAACCCAGGCAGTAATGAAACTCTCCAAAGAAAACTCCTTCACTTTGATTCCAGCAACAAACCAGTGAGAAACACCTTAGAACTGAGTCGGCTCCACACTCTGACCTGCTTTCCTTGAACCTAGAAGATGCACAAGCCTTTTCCAGAAGCCGGAGTGGCTCAAACAGCTGCAGTTAGCTACTAGCTAGGAAAGCTGCCTATACTTCCACACCCACCAAAGCACCCACAGTTGTGAGGAAAGATCAAACCAGAGTTCACCAGGAGGCTGCTCTAGTTTGAAATAGGTCACTGGGTGTAGGGATCTGCGGTTTAAGCAACGCATGCTTTGGGAGCTCAGAGGCAGCAGCTGCTCCCTCTTCAGTGGAAGGCAAGCCCATTGCTGGAGCCTCAGCTCCCTGAGCAGCTGCCCCCCACCCCTGGCAGGGATCCTCTGCTCCTGCCAAGCCCAGCTACGCTCCATCACACCTCCTGCACCACTTCATCTGCTCGGGAAGCACTCAGTGCTTCCTTCTGTCGGTACTTGTCTCTCAGGCAGGCACTTCTGCCAAGAACCCTAAAGCAGTTGCAAAGCTCTCCCAGTTGCACATGCAAACCCTCTTAAGAAATAGCCAGAAGGTTTTGCCTAATGTAAGAGCGTAAACAAACTTGTTACATGCTAATCACCAGGTAGGCCACACACCCTTCCCTTCCCCCAGCTTCTGAATCTGCTAAAAGGACAGGAAATATAATCGTGGTCACATACCTTCGCTTCCTCGTTGATATCCCAGGTGAAGGATATGGCGTTGTATGCAATCTCCTCAATGTTACTAATGGTGTTGAAGCTCTCCTTGTAGTCAGCTGTTAGAAAGAAGGATTCATGAGGGAGAGCAAGAGGAGAGATCACCTGAGTCTTTAATTACATGAAGCAGCCAGAAACTGTAACTCTTCCGCAGCCCCTTGGGGGCAAAAAAAGCTGAACTGTACTTAGGAATGGATCATAAGAAGGGCTGGAAATGGTTCTCACACTCAAAAAAACCCTCAACAAACAGGAAGAAGGAGGAAAATGGGACTTAGAAAAATTCTAAACTAGAAACTCCAGTGAGAAAGTCAGACATCCCAAATATCAGGTGCTCCGTGCCATAAACTGCTATATGCGGGAAACTGTACCCCGTATGGCAAGGGCATAAGCTCTCAATAAAACTCCTTCAATAACAAACAAAGATTTGCATGCGCGTCTGCTTTAAGTGCCAAGTGATTAATCCCTGCTTTGATTCACAGAAGGAAGGGACGAGGAGTACAACCCAGCCTTCAGCCAGAGAAGGCTGGAACCCAGCCAGCCCCAGCCTTGTCTGGAGGCAAGTGGAAATTTGCAGTGTTTTCTTTTTTTACATGTACCAAAGACTAGTTGTGAGCAAAGCTGTGGGAAGGAGGATCATTAGTCTTAGTCTTGAGGTATTTCTACAAGGATCTTGTCCTTTGAAGAAACACAATATTTAGGACAGCCACTGAGACTACACGCTGTGATTTAGCTACAAGCACCAGGATATTAAAAAAAACAACCTGTTGTTTGGAGGGGGCTGTTGGATCTCCCAATACAAAATCCTGAAGCCCACCAATCAAAATCCTCCAAAAAATCAGCCTCTTTAAGGAGTCTTAAAAACTATAGTGTTAGCTCCAAGCAATCACAAACTGTCTCTGGGCTCTCAGTAAAGCTACGGATAGCAGAGAGAGTGATCCAGAATTTCCTTAAAATAACAAAGCTTTAGCAGAAAACCAAACCTTGCCAAGGAATTAGGCCTGAAGCTTGGCATCAGCAATGAGTGTTCCTTACCTATGTCAATGCATCTTTGTTTGGCTGTGTGCTGTCTCGAGTGCCAGTATTTCCAGTGCCTGAGTTGATCTTCCCTTGTTTTGTCTTCAGCAAACACAACCATAATGACACTCTGAAAGGAGAGAGGGAAAGATTAAAAAAAAAAAAAACAAAAAACCAAAACCCATGAAAGAGCAAAGGCCAGGGAGTACACTTGTTTTGGAGCTTTAGGCTTTTTCACTTGAGGCACTGTGGTATACCTGGCACACCACTGCCAAACAGGAAGGCAGACAACAGCACTTTCTGGGTCATAAACAGAGATGAGCAGAACTGCTCTCCTAACTAGAATTCAAGGATCTCATTCTAGGTGTTGCATCACCTTTACACAAGTGCTGACACCACTTTTTAACAGTCTGAGCCAGGATGGGCTGGTCTGGAAGTAGGTGGACAGCAAAGGAATGAACACTGACGTCAGAGCGCGGGTAAGGTGGCCTTTGCGCTGCTGCTCTGGTCTAGATTACTGCACTTTGGGAGAGTTTAAGGTTACCATTGGACACACCCTCCTTCCCAAGAAACCACAAAAGCTGTCACTCACTCGGACTTTACTGATGGGGTGATGGATTCCTTCACTGCTGCTGACTTCTTTCAGTGTGATTGGGTAAAATTGACCTTTATTCAGGTAAGTCATTGTGCTGTCCCCAGGCTTCTGTCGGAGGGACTTGGAGGCTTCCAGAGTGTATTCAAAGTTATTCCTATAGAGTAAAGAGGGTAGTGATTGCTAAGGCATTTTCCTGGAAAGCTGATTAAATGTTCCACATTTAATTTGGAGAAATTCCAAAGTCTTTAGTTGACTCATTAAGCCATCAACAGGCACGGAAGTTGGAAAACAGGATGAGTCCCTTTTTCAACCATTTCCTTCATGAATGAACATTTAAGAGAAGTTCTTGGCAAGCTAAATCCTAGGATACATCAGCAGGCAAAACTGGAAGGTCCCTATTCAGGATGAGTATCAAGCTGCTCTCACAGAACAGAAAAGTAGCTATTTAATTATATTCACAACTTACTAAACTACTCAGTGGCCATGGCCCTCTTGGTCAACTGCAAATATGAAACAACTAATTTGCTCCCCTCCTCTGGAGCTCAGATGAGGTTTTTTTTCCTCCTATTTCTGCTGTAGATTTCCAGCAGATTGAGAGCAAGACAAGCAGACCAGGGAGTGGAGAACAGCTGGAAGTGAACTCCCAGACCACTGACAGCACTGCACTTTTCCATGGGACAAGGAATTGTTGCAAGGACAGTAACTGAAACTGGGTGGTATTTCCAACCCTGCAGGTGGTTTTCCTTAAAGAATTTGTTTTCCTTAAAGATACAATCGTATCTTTAAGAGACAAGTTTCAACTGTGCAAATCAAATGAGCAGACATAATTGTGTTTTTGAAATCCACTGGCCACCCCCCCCCCCCAACCCAATCCAACTGTGACTCAATGCAAAATGGCATGAACCATACTGCTTGCTCATGGACAACTCTAACAGAACAGAAGGATATGGGCAAATGGGGGTCTTAAAGCATTACCCAGAAATGCTGTCAAAAACATAATCTTCTGAATTCATGTTGGCCATTCGGAGATTCAGTTCAGTAGGAAAGAAAACCTGGGGTAGACAAAACAACAATTAGCACTGCAGCAACAAGAAAAGTCAAGATTAAACAGATACTCCTTACCACAGAACTTCTGTCAG
This sequence comes from Acanthiza pusilla, assembly GCA_036630365.1. Classification (NCBI taxonomy): domain Eukaryota; kingdom Metazoa; phylum Chordata; class Aves; order Passeriformes; family Acanthizidae; genus Acanthiza; species Acanthiza pusilla. The sequence continues at coordinate 6,689,533 of JAXCHO010000036.1, forward strand.
GCAAATTGTTCACCAGATAACAACTGATTTTTGGTTTGAACAAACAGGACACTTGAACAATGTTTTCATCCAAAACTTTTGGGTGTCAACTAAGCACAGCATCTTGTAAGCCTTCAGAATCGGCTTAAGGCAAAATTTTAACACTTTACCAAATCTCTAAGGGCATAGCTACACAGCTCCTTGAGGTTTGGCGTAAAAATCAAAACATGGTTAGGCTGCTATTTTCAGTTGGTATCATAAAACAAAACCCACAGATTTTCTCACTCAAAGGCCCTACATAATCCAACTGTTTTCCACTGACACACACCACACCTAGAAACTGGCAGTAAGGAAGCTTACAGTCACTTCAGTTTGGTACCTGCAAAGGCACCACGGAGTGCTGAACTCTTGCAAAACCTGGCTCTGTGGATTGAGATAACTATTTCCACACTCTGCAAGCCAAAGCCTCTGTCACTAGTAAGATTAGTCATTTGCTTTTGATAATGATTTCATGTTGTGATGGTTTTATTTACCAAGTTTTAATTATGCACCTTTCTGAGAAAGTCTTCTACTTCTAAGCCGCTGGACAGATTTCTGGCTCATGTAACAAGAACAGTTAAAGATGGAACTGCATCTCTCCATCCACACACACACACACACAGGCAGAGCAACTGCTTCTCTTGGTACCTCTTGCACACCCTCCTTGAAAGTCTCCGAGAAGGTGGAGTCTGGCGTTCGCCTCTGGGAGTTTTGAGGTTGGGTGTTGGAGCTGAACTGGTCGGGATTGAGGTTCCTGTCGAAGACCACCACCCGCTCGGGGGGCTCGGGGTGGTACACGCTCGGTGGGATGCCCACGGCAAAGCCATGGGGCTGCGTCTCCGTTTTGATGGAATGGGTGGGCATTGTGGCAATTGAAACGGTGACTGTTGTGTCAGGGGTTGTGAGGTGGCCTCGCTTGTCCATGCCCATCTGGGGTGTGTGTGGAAGGACAATATTGAAAGGCACATTTTTCAGAACCTGGACTCTGTTTTCTCCAGCAGAAATGAGTGACTGCTCTGTCACATTTGGGATGCTATTCCTTAAAAGGGCAAAAAGAAAACCTGCATAAATCATACAGCTTATTTTCTCATTAAACAAGAGTTACAAAAACTTTTCAGCCTTTTGGAAAAGGACAGCTGACACCAACTCTCCTGCTTGTGCAGAACAGCTCAATCCTAACCTGAAAAGCTGAGAAACTCATTAAAAGAAACCCCAAAACTCCTCACCCACTGCTAACCATCCCACCTCAGAGATTAATTCCCCTGGAGCAAAGGGTGAGGGTTTGCAGCCCAGATCCTCACTGCTTGGAAAACAGCAGTCCCAAACTAAACACTTCCCACAGATTGGCACACACAGGCTCCATGAAGCTGCTCTTTGGCAGAGGGAGAAGGACTGGCAGCAAGGCTGCTGCTCCTCTGCCCCAGGACTGCGCACCACCCAGGCGGCACTCACAGAGAAATTACACCCCTCTGTCATGCACAACCCCCCAAGAAAATCCACACCAAGGCTCCTGGGAGTGGTTTGCATAACTTGCCACTCTCCACCCCACCACACTCATTTCTGCCAGGACAACACTGAGATCTGTGGCTGAGCTGACCTCATAGGTAGTAGCCACTAAGTCAGCCTGCCCTCCCTTTCTCCCTCCCCACAAAGTGGTCCTGCCCTCTCCTTTGCACCAATTCTGACATTCCCCTGCCTCCTTGGTGAGCCAGTTCAGCTTGCTTGGCTGGCAGAAAACTAGCCACCTTTTCTTTCCCTGTTTGGTGATGGGTCAGTGTGAGACCCAATCTGGTTCAAGAGGAGCAGTGGGAACACATGGCTGGGAACCAGCCTGCTCTTCTCAAAAACAAGTCATTAGGTCAGCTCACCCAGACCACAAAACCTCACCTCAGGTCCTTAAAGCATTCTAGTCTGGCCAAAGGAAGAGGATGGTAGGAGTGGAAGCCTGGCTTAAGTGAACCTCACATTTGTAATATTCACTTAATCAGTATCATCTGCTTGGGAGGCAAAAGAGGGAAGGCAGGAAGGGGAAGAAAGATAGAAATTCCAGAGGATACAAAGGAAGTCCCCAAACAATAAACAACCAAATCACAAACACTTTGAAGTCCTTCCCAACTGGCCCATGCATGAAACAGCAATGCTGCTGGTACCTGAGAACAAAAATCAGCAGAAAGCAACTGAAGCAACTGCACGAAAAATAAAAAGAGTCAGCAGTGACCTCCAGTGTCAGGGGAAGGGGTGCCTCTGCTACCAGGCTGTGCCTAATGTTGGAGAGCAGCTTTTGCTAGGCTGACTGTATGACATTAGTACACTAAAAGCAGATGAATGGTGATGAGCAGCAGTTTGAGCCTCAACTCTCCACACTATGGTCCAATCCCCATCCTGTTCCTGGGGCAACACAGGAATCTGAGGCACAGAGTAAAAGCTAACAATTTCTCTCTTCCAGTACACCACCATAGTGCAGCAAGTTACTTTCTTTCAGCAGCTTTGGAGATCAAGGAAGGAAGGGAGGAAAAAAAGAAGCAGTAATAAAAGCTAATACCTTTTGCTATGGTCTTGTTCAGGATGTTCTACCTCTGGTTTAGCTGTTGAAGATCTCCTCTCCCTTGGAACCTGGGGAATTTAAGATACACTGTAATTCAGTTCTTCCTCCCATATAAAAAGATTTAGCTCCTTAAAATTTGGGCAAATTAAGGAAGCACTGCTTTCTGATTCCAGTCATTATTTGCATTACAGCTTAACCCATGTTCACATGGCTTTGGGATGCCAGGTCCACACCAGGAGATGCCCCTCGGATCCCCATGGAGAAGACTCAGCCACTTGTGTCAGCCATGGGCTCCTGCCAGCACCAGGTAGTAAGAAAACCACTGCAGGAAACCATCCACCCATGGCTGGAGCACCAGTACTGGTGTGAGCAGGACCAACAGGAGATTTCCCACAGTTTGCTGGCAGTGCAGGTTCTCTCATCTGCAGGCTGGCAGGGTTCAGCCTGCTGGATGAGCTCAAAGCTGCTGAAAGGATGCTGCTCCACAGCACTTCCCCAACGACATGTGCTCTCTAGGCCACTCCCTCTAAGACCACTTGAGGCTCTTTTTTCTCCTCAGTGACTGGGGAATTTGGGGAGCACCAGCTACAACAAGCATGTTGAGATACTACAGCTCGTTTGTGCATGGCCATACAAAACTCTCTGGCCCAAACTGTATTAGATCTTTTATAAACAAAATGTAACCAGCACTCTGGATTTAGGACAGCTCAGCACTGCTCCTTGTATTTTGTGCCATGGACAGGATATGCCCTGAAAACACAACATCGATCAAACAAGTCACCTTGCCCGCACACATGCCATTTTCCTGGCTGCACTGCAAGGCCAAGGCACACAACAGAAGGTGAACTCTTGGAGCTATGGTAGGTCAGTTCCTTGGATGGAGTGCAGAGTCAGCACCCCCACAACCCAAACCAGGCTGTGGTGCTCAGGTCCCCTCAGCCACGCAGCAAGTCCACACAAGCTCCCCTGCCAACCCACGCATGGGGCCCAGGACTTTCGTCACCCTCATCACGCCTCCTGAATGCACAAAGCAAACACCTTCTGGTGTATGTATGGAGGACTGAACTCCCACCACCTCCGTTCACTGAAGCCTCTTCACATCCTGCCTCCATTTGCCAGCCTGGGTCCAGGTGGGAAACCGCCACTTCAGTGCGAATGCAAAGGCTGAGGGCACATCTGCACAGCGCTCTTCTCTACACAGCCCTGGCTGAAAACTATGTCCTTGTTCTTACACATAACCTGGAATCCCCAGAAACACCAGAATTGTTGGATTTCCCACAGTAACCAGCAAAATTTGAAGAATCACTAGCTGGAGACTGCTGGGAGGTCAACACTAACCAGCCAACGAAAAGCAAGGGTCTTCCAAGCTGTATTTGCCCAACACTCCCAAATGAATTTTTATCAAAAATTTTGTTTTCTACAAGGCCTTATTAACACAGTTGAGCAAGCCCAGTAGTCAAATGGAAGGATACAAAAGTTATTTCGTTTTATTATTTTGGTTTTTTTCGTAGGAAGGTGATCTCATCAGCTGTCTTTAATATGCAGAGGGGGTGCATTAGAAATGCCTCAACATCATCCCTCTATAACATTACTCCACAACACCCCTCAATAAATCTTTCAACCTCTAGCCATTTTGCTCTACCCAAGTGTGCAGCATACCTGTTCTTCCACCAAGTTTTTCAGTACACCCACAGATATCCAAACATAAGAGGAAACCCTGAATTAAGCATTAATGTACAGCAAATCCCTTCTGCTTTGCCAAGCATGAAGGATCAACATCAATGTTCTTTTTGTAATCTACAGGTTTAGAAATCAAAATTGATTTTGTGGATTAAAATTGTTCTGGTGAAAGCATGTTGTTGCTTCTTTTTTTTCCCCAAAAGCATAGCAAGCACAAGCACAATGCAGAAAGCCAGTTTTCTCACAAAACAATCTGAATAACATCCACATCAGTGAGTCTGTGGCATTTTGTCGTGTGTGTGTGGAGTGTTAATCTCCATATTAAGCACTAAAAGAAAATTTTGATATGCAAGACATGTTCAACTCCTAAAAGGGCAGGCAAGGATTTTGTCTGCACCAGGCGATCTCTCCTCGTGCTTGAGGAATATAACTGAGGCTGGCAACTGCACTTACTGTTAAAACAAGCCAAAGTGCCAGGCAGGAGAGCCAAGTCAGCCTCCTGGCCTTCCTGCATGCTCAGCAAAGAAAAAACAGGCATCTCCACCTGGTGAGCCAGGCCACCATAACACAGGCGTCTTAACACAAGCAGGACCCCTCCCTGCCTGGAAATGCCTGCTGGTCTCCACTGACCTGGCTGGAGATAACTACCCTGGCTTACACTTTTGGTATTTGGGAAACAAAGCTCAGCAAAATGCACCCCATGCAGACCAGAAAGTTCTCTGTTTGACTGCTCAGTTCAGCTGTGAGCATCTAGGAAGGCACACGTCTCCCAGAAAACCACGAACACTGGGGAAGACAATCACAGCTCCCAAAGGATTAACAGATTACAGCAGCTGAAGCTCACTGAGGGTTAGAGGGATGCAGACAGCAACTCCTTCAGGTGGACACTTCTGCCCCATATACTGCCAAAATGCTGCAATTATATCTTAGTATCAGCTGAGACTAAAGTAACACAACAAAGCCCCAGCAAAAGCCAACAGTCCACCAGAATAGGGATCGTGTGAGCAGAAGAAATTTGTTTCTCCACATATATTTATATCCAGACAGGAATATGGTCCTAAAGTGTCATTCTTTATAACTGTTTCTATAACACATTGTCTCTTGCAGAACCTGGGGTCAACAGAAAAAGTGCTACTCAAGTTGAAAAGTAGCAAAGTGCTACTTAACTTCTACATCAAAATCTAGGGGATCTTATTTTACTGAGCTAAAAAGAAATTTTCAGAAATACAGACATAGGGTTTTTTCCATTTAAAACCCACATCATTTAAAGTCCTTGTGATCTGTTCACAGCTTCTGTAAAATCCTCTAGCAAATGACACCTTTTCCACAGGTGGAACACAAGCTCTGCTGGCTGCCAGAGGGAACCCATGCCAATCTACCTTGTAGTAATCATAGAGCAGTCCAAGGGCAGCTGCACTGTCTTCATCCCCATTGATGCTCATCATAGCTTTGGTAGCTGCTGTGAGGGGATTTTCAAGAAAAGTTTTCCAGGCCTCATCTTCATTGGTGTAAGGACGTCTCTGAGAGTAGAGAGAGTCATTCTGAAGAACCAACACGGGTCTTTTACTTGAGTCATAAAAAAAGAAGAAATAAAAAAAAAAAAACACCTGTTAGAGCATATGAGAAACATTCCTAAAGTTCTTCAAAATTAGCTGGTCCAGTTTCACAGGGCTCATATTCTGATTCAGTGTATTGCAAGGATTAGTCAACACAAAAAGCCCAGAAACTTAATTCTGATCTCACTCATGCTCAGGGTAAATCAGGATTAATTTGACCAAACTCAGATGGATTACACCAGCCTACATAAAAACGCAAAGCCATGTAAGAGCACAACTGACCTGTTCATGCTCTGAATCCAACCCAGAAAGAGTTACACACTTACTAGCCAACCACCTACAAAGCCTCCAACACATCCTATGCAATACTCCCAGAGCTAAAACCTGATCCAGTTCCCATGTGGAACTAGAAAACGTGAATTAACGAAACAACTCTTTTCTCCAGTGCTTTCAAGTGTCTTCACTCTCAGAATAGACCTAAAAACACCACCTAGAAGCTACTGATTAGTTTCAGATGACATAGGGAAATCTGTAAAGGGGAGTTCAAATCAATTCAGCAGTTTTTTTCTGACAAGGGAAACAAAAAAACTTACTGCCTGGTTACTGTTGAAATAATCCACCCTACTAGTTTGAAATTCATTCACATGAGTGAAGAAAAAGGAAAAATCTGAGTTATTCCCTTTGTGTTATAGTATAGATATAAAAAATTATATTTACTCTGAACATTTTGAGATTGCTGGGAACATACAAACTCTAAAATTACTTGGACATTCTGTCCACTGGTAAAAACAAGACATGTAGAAAATGTTGTCCCACTAGCCTAGACAACTTAGTATTTTTTTGGTTCTATTGGTAAAATATATGCTTCATCTTTTAAGTCACCCCAAGCTAATGTTGTTCAAATCTGACTTTTAAACCAGTTCAGTCTTCTTCGCAGTACAAGGGCAACATTAGTTTACTGCAGATTGGCTGGGGGAGAAGAGGCTTTTTTGTTTTCTCAAATAATCCCCAGCTTGACATTTTAGTGAATTAGCAATAAAAAAGTAATTATTTAAAAACAACTAACCCCACAAAAAGCAGTTTTCCACCACCTTCAAACCCTTTTCCTAGTAGAGAATAATTCTTTTCATCTATTTACCCGGATACATTCAGAGACTGAAATATACTACAAATACAAAAAGTTGTGAAATAGAAAGTTGTGAAATACTCTAATCACTGTAATCAGCTTAGCAGTATCCTACATTTATCACCACCTTCTACCAAAAAGATTGCAAAGCAAATTACGCGTTCGATGCTTTATCAGTTTCACAAGGCACCCCGCTGAACTGCCATGGGACAGCTTGGCTGAGCTGAAGGCACTGAAAGCAAGTGGGAGTTTCCAGGACTTGTAAGAGTGCTTCGTGGCTATAAATCAGTATTATGTAGTTGGAAGAAAAGCAAACAATGACCAAAGAGACAAGTTCTTGCACCAAGCCCTTTCTTTAGGTCTTCATATGTATTTGTGCACACACTGACCCAGACACCCAAAGGCAGATACCTCTGGCATTGAGGACAGCTACTTTCTATCAAAGCCAGGCGACCCGCAGAAGACAAAGAAGAATTTTCTTTAGGGACACAGTACAAGCTCCTGTTCTTACACAATGTGATAAAAGAAACCTCAAATATCCATAGCGAATGGGAAAATCCTCCAGTTAAGCTCACTCGTAGAGAAAACGCAACTGAAGTAACCTGGGTGCTGTTCACTTGATCCATCCCTGCCCAGCTGAAGGGCTAAGTCAGCCTTGCTGGAACTCACAAGACCACTAAGCTGATTCCCTCCAGCAACACAATACTCACATGGGAAGAGAAAATCAACAGAGAACCAAAAATACTGAGAACAAAAGCAGCAACTATCCAGAAGCCTAGTAAATGCAAAACCTGCATATTTTTGTGTGATTTCTTTGTCATTCAAACACCCAAATACAATGCACACTGCTCTACAGGCAACCCACCCACCCAAAACAGCATAGAAAAAGTTACCTGCAGAACTACCAAGAAAAGTGTAGAGTTTGGCAGGAATTCAACCCCTTAAGAGGACCACAGCTTTTTTCAGGAAAATGAGAACATATTAATAAGAGAAGGCAAACACATGTTTTTCCTAAGTTTTAGAAGATAAGTGGCATGCTGATCTGCTCACAGAATAGTAGACATCCAGCAGAGGCTGAAAATAAGTTTTATACAGCAGTTCCAATTATTTCCCAATTTTACTTTCTATGTGACCACAGTGGAAGCAGAAGAATACTACAAAAAGCAGAGACTCTCTCTTTGCCTGCGAGGATTCCCTAGCCTGTGATGTTCTGCGTTCAGACCACAGAAACTATTCCTACTTACTTCACTGACCCAGGCAGCCATCCTGTCCCTCACCCTGCAATTTACCTGGCGACGTTCAGAGCTGCCCAGTCATGCCGTGCCTGCTCCTGCACAGAGCACACCTCTAATGCTGAGGCAGCACGGAGGATTTCTGCCACTGGCTTCTGTGTGCCAGAAAAGCAAAGTGCATGTACACAAACTGCTATGGCCTCATCTACCAAGTGTCACTGGAAAGAAACACACCTATGAGAAATCCTAATCACAGGCATGAGTTAGTGAGCATTGGAGTCCTCTTCCTAGAAAGTAGCATATCGAAACAAAAAGTTGGGTTTAAAATCCTACGCATTCCCTAGGAAGTGAGTGCATTTGAGTCACCGATCATTCAAAGTATAGAAATTTTATAATCAGCTCTTGAAATCGAATCATTTCAGAGTTACCCCATTTTCCGGCACTTAACTGTCCATGGCCACTATGAGCAGACAGACACGATGACAAGTGCAGGAACAGACCCGCGTCCTTAAACACAGCCTAGGATCCGCTTGAAGGCGACGTCTCGTATGCAACATCACGAAGTTACAGAATGCACACACCTCGAGCTCACTTTAACTCTCTCAGCGCCCTGTTTCGGCTACTCCGAGGTGGCCACAGCCGCGCTCGCCGGGAGCCGCCCTTACCTGCCGAAGTCCACCTTGCCGGAGGGATGCGCCTCGTAGAAGTCCATGGGGGCCGTGCGGCCGCCGGGCAGCGGCGCGGGGGCTCAGCCCGGCTCCCTCGGGCCGGCAGCTCCTCCCGACGGCGCGGCCGCCGCCGCTGCCGCCCGCATTTAAGGCGCGGCCCGGCGGGGCGGGGGGCGGCCCCACGCCTCGCTGCGGGTGTCGGGTTTCAAAGCCGGCCCAGCCCCGGCGCTCGCCCCGCGGGGCGGGGTGGCCGCCTGGGTCGCCCCGCTGCGCCGCCGGGCCCCCCCCGGGGCTCAGCCCCCGCTCCCCCCGCCATTCCGCACCGCCCCACCGCAGCCTCCGGCCACTGCTCCGAGAGAGAGGAGTGAGGGGGGCGGGCCCCGCGAGAGCGGCTTCCCCGGCCCGGCCCCCGGGGGGCGAGCCCCTCTCACCGCAGCCCCCCGGCGGGGCGGCAGCACCGGTCGGACCGGACGCGGTACCTCTTCCCCCGCCCGGCTCACTCACTTGTCGTAGTCCTGTGTCATGTCTGGCGGAGGCAGCGGGCGGCAGGACTGGCCGGGCGGGTCGGGAGGAGCAGCGCCGCGCACCCGCCGCTCCGACGAGTTTTGTGCGCTCCTCTCGCCCGCTCAGGTGCTCCCGCAGCCGCAGGTGGACGCGCGCCGCGCCGCGCCTCCCATTGGCTGCCGCGGGCCGAGGGGCGGGGCCGCCGCGCCCCCATTGGCCGGGCGGGCGCGGGGGCGGGGCCGGCGCTGTGAGGGCTCCGGACCGGGGCGGCGGCGGGACAGAGCCCCCGAGCGAGGGGAGCGCCCCGAGAGCCTTCTCGCGCGAAACACGGGATTCCCTTCTCCGACTCTTCCGACTCACATAACTTTATTTTTTTTCCATGTACTACACCCACTGTTAGGAATATCTAAACTCACCACATTCGTATGAATTGTCTTTATTATAGTCTTAAGCTGCGCCGGGGAAGGTTGAGGTTGGACAGTAGGAGGGATTTCTTCACAGAAGGAACGATTAGACATTGAAATGGGCTACCCGGGGAGGTGGTGGACTCCTTGTCCCGGAGGTTTTTAAGAAAAGACAGGATGCGGCACTCAGCGCTCAGGTCTAGCTGACAGCGTGGTGCTTGCTCCTAGGTTGGAGCCGATGCTCTCAGAGGTCCTTTCCAACCCCACTGATTCTGTGAATTCGCACAAGCACTGCACACGCTGCTGAGGGCGGTGGATCCATGGATCAGCCGGTGCCTCGCAGCTGAACCCGGCTTTGGAAGCAAGGGACATTTACAATGCGGTTACTGCTGAAACTGCATCGAAATGCTCCAGTGTAACACCAGCCACAACATCACAAACACATCGGATTTATCCAAAGCGGCATGCATAAAGTTAAATCAGAAAGATCTTGAGTTTCTCCTTGAGAAATAAGGGTGGGAGGTTGCTTGTCTAAGTAACAAGTTGAATCAAACCCATATAGCAACAGCGCTATCTATCATATGTCAAGATGCTTCAGATAGCTACTGTAATTTAAACGTATGCTCACTAATAAGAGGTCTCTCCTTCTAGGTCAAAATCTCTTCCCTATTTGTACAGGATATACTCCAATGCAAAACCATAGAAGGACAATTCAACCAGCCAACCAAAGGAAATATGAAACTGAAGAAGACAAACTTTAACTAAGGGTCTAATCCTGGAAGTTGCTTAATATCCTCTGACTGGATTACAATTAGCATTCTAGAAACAAAATGCTTTGTTTGGATCTGCAAACGTTGCCATTAGGATGGCAAAAGATAAATACCAATATTGAAGTAGGATCTTGCTCTACAAAGTGAAATGAACAGATGCAAATTGTTCTTTATGGCATGCAGTAAAAAGTAGTCTATATTTTCAATCCATCTTTAAAATCTAGTTCAAGATTACATAGAAGAAATTTCTTCTCTGATCTAACATATGAAAAAAATACTGTCATCTGATTAAGATGTTAGAAAGTTACATTTTTCCAAACAAGTATAACTTGCTTTATTTCCGATACAAATTACAAAACCAGCTCAAAATCACAAGTACTGGGAAGGACTGCTTTCTCAGGTGTCATTCACTCTTGCTCCCTGCTTCTGTTCATAGACTTCTGGGATGTGCAGACACAACCGCTGCTTTTCAGCACAGGTGCACACTTTTCATTAACAATAAAATATAATACTGCCCTGTAGCCTTAGGTGACCCAGAGGAAGGACATGCTGGAGTTCAGTCACACGTTTGTATTGCACCCCAGTTGCTAAAATCTTAGTAATGTGCCACGCTTGCTTGAGGTTACCATGATTTTATTCCAAATAACTCAAAGCTGTTTGTCTCTGCAAAAGGGATGGCTTTTCTTAATAGCCTGATCCACTGATGAAAACTTGGTTATCACCATAGCAATCACTTCCACATTCAGGAGACAATGATATAAACACCGGATTGTGACACCACTGACTAATCTGCCGGTCACAATCTAGACTCTGCAACACCACTTGTAGGTGTATTTATGTGATGTCACTAACTGTTGCACCACCACCAAGTAAAATCAGGCAAGAAGCACAAAGGGTTTAGCAGGGCTTTGGCTGGGGCATAAAGCCACGCCAGCCTGGTGGAGCAGTGCTCTGGCAGGACTTCCCTTGCCCTGTGCTGACTGGCCTTCCCTCCAACTTCTTCCCCCACTCAGCCCTTTCACCTTGAACTCGCTGCTCTCCACCCCTCATGCCCTAACCTTAACCTTTCCCTCTGCCTCAGTCCTTCCTTCAGCATTCTCCTTCCCCTCTTCATGCACTTGTTTCCTTTCAAATGAATCTCACTCAAAACACGCAAGGAACCCCACAACACTCATGCACCATTGGCACCCATCTGGCTGAGCCCTGTCTCGTCATGCTTGCTCCTCTTCCCAGTCTGTCTTTTGACATCGCTGTCTAGAGAAACTGGGATTTATTCTGGACAAGAATTAGCTACTGTTATGACTTACCTAACAAATATGGGTTTAAAATCTCATACCTGATAATTATCATCTACATGCTCTGGTCATTCACACCTGTGTAATAAACAAACAAGTTGCATCAGGTTTGTGGCAGTACTTTTGATTTCACAAAACGCGGCAGGGAGTCAAAACAAGATACTTTTTGTTTAATCTGAACCCCCAAGAGACAAGGGCCAGGCTGCAGAGGTGGATGTAAAGAGCAGTGAAGCTCCTATGCTCTTCATTACACAGGACACTAGGCAAGCTTTCCTTCTCTGCCAGCAGGCCCGTGGTTGCTAAGGATAGACCTGGAAAAGTGAGCCCAAAGCTGATCACTGACCCCTGCAGAATAAGCCTGAAGGCATCAAAGCGCTTAAAAGGAAAAAAAAGCCTAGACAGACTTTCCACAAATACAGTGGAAACTGAGGTGAAAGCAGGCCCAGTGGAAAGAAATTGACAAGTGACAGTGGAAAAGCAAGCTGGAAATGCCATGGAAGGAAGAGGTGGAAAAAGTTGGGTGGGAAAAGGTAAAATAATAAACAAAAAGCACAATGTGTGAAACATGGAACAAAGAAAAATTTGCTTTCCACTTCAGTTATATCCTTATATCCAATCTTGCAAACATTCCTTAAAGATTCCCCTTTTGATTCTGTATTTATCCCTAATGTAGATACTGTTAAAAGCATACAGATTATTCAGGGCCAAGAGATGCTGTTCCATCAGCCTGAGGACACTCTGAATTTACTACAATATAAATTCACCAATTTTGCAGCAGCCTATATCTTAAAAAAAGTCAGCTCGAAATCTAGTATTTTATTGACAATAAGATCTTTAGCATGTCATCCAGTTTCACTGAGCATTTATCATCTCTGCTCAATACTGTGCTTCCGCTGGGACTGACTGCTGTGCCCATAGGTCCTGCCACATGGGCCCATACCGGTGTAGTGAGAGAACAGCGTGTGCAGATCCTTTACTGCCCACTGTTCCCTGCTCAATCCCCTTTGCTCCACAGCATGGAAGTCACCCCGCTGCCCTGTTAGGAGTTACGAATGCTCTGAGTCTCAGTTCATGAAACAATGGTTCTGCACTATTTTGTATCGACGCAGCATGACAGAAGTACCCCAGGACCCAGACCAAGCTCTGAGATTGCAACATAAGCACGGAACACGCTTGGTGTCCTTGTCATGAGGCAATGGCAGGGTCTGCAGCTGGTGAGCAAAGCCACTGCTGGGACAATGGGGTGTACACAGGGTACCTCTATAACAGAGAGCAGCCATATGAGATTACCACAAGAAAGTGCTTATATTTTCTTCTAAAGCTAACTGATGTGCTGCTGGAGGCAGAGTGTAGATGCTGAGGATGGGGGAGGTGTGCTCCGGGTCTGGAAATGCTGCCATTAGCAGTTGTACAAGGGCAGCAATAACCTCACGAGGACACCAGCACCCTGTTCTGGCAATCCTTACTCACTCTTGTTCACCATTTCAGCAGCATCCTAGCAAAAGGAGCAGTGAGACATCTTTCACATATGCCTGTTTCCACATCTTGGCATCCCCTTTATGCTCTCCCTCATCTAACCTGGCCAGGAACGAAGAGCTTCACACATGAGGTGCAACAGGAGCAGTAACTGTGGAGGAGATGCTGGAAAGCAAACATCCTGCATTTAGCTCAAGGACAAATGCAGTGAGAGACACTGCTGTGACCAACCCACACACTAACATGCTCAGCCAGGAAATATGTATAACCATATGTGCTGGGAAGCCCATTCCATTTTGGATCAAAATAGAAGATTCATTACATAGAGTTATTCTGACTTTTCTCTGCCTGTGAAGAGTAAAACTTACTCAACCTGATGTGGGGAGAGATGAACTAGGAGACAGACACCTTATGTGGGGATTTAACATTTTCAGACTTTACCTGTCCCAAAAGCCCTGCGGGTACTGGCTCTTTTGCTCCCAGCCCTGCAAGAACATCCTCTTGACAGCTTACTACAATATCCTAAAGTAAGTTTTTATTCAGAACAAGCAGAAGTCGTATTTGTCCAAAACAGGGAAAAGAAACGTAATTTGAGGAAGGGACTTTTGAGATTTCCAAGAAGTTGAGAAGGCAAGATACTCATTGCCTTGCCTGCAATTTTGCATGAAGCCTTCTTAAATCTTCTACACGATTGTTTCAGGGGTTGTGCTAAAAATGAGTTAGAAAGGATGCAATTGCAGTGAAACCCATACAATACACTATGCAAATAAACTAGACTAGCACTCCTTACAGGCATTGGGCTTTGCTGATTCTCATTCTCTGGTTAAATCAGGTTCAGGGCCTGCAAATAAACTAGACTAGCACTCCTTACAGGCATTGGGCTTTGCTGATTCTCCTTCTCTGGTTAAACCAGGTTCAGGGCCTTCACTCTGTTTAAGTCAAACACCTTTCCTTCATGTCTGGACAGCAGTAAAAACTTTGAGAAGAAAAATGTATTTGACTGAGACTAAGTTGATACTGAGAACACAGACACACTGAGGTAGTGAAAAACTAGTAAGGGTAAAATACCAGTTCTGCTGAAGGCTGTGCATTTCAAAAATAAAAAAATAAAAAAAGACATCTGTCATATTTCTCCACCAAAACAACAGAACGGTTGCATTTAGGAGAATTCGTAAAGCAAGGTTTCTTTTGCCCACTTACACACACTTTTTCCCTAACATGTAAACTAGGAAAAAGACTAAATTCACTTTAGAAGGCCCATAAAGGTCTTAGAATAACTGATTTGCTATCGTCTAAGTTAATAATTAATTAAGTCATCTCAGTATATACTGTTTTCACAGTTTATTCTAAAAACCTCCACTTGCCTTTATCTATATACTTAAGAACTGTCATTCAACTTTTAGAATAAGAAACTAAACTAGGGGAGCCTCTTTACTCAAAATTTCCACGGGAGTTAATACTAAAAAGTAGCTGAGCTTTACCTGGACGCTTTCAGCAAATAGTTACCGAGAGGAGCTGTAATTTCCAAGCCGAGAGAGGCGATTGGAAGTTGGGCTGCGCACACACCCTGCCCTTCAGCGCTGCCCGCAGCTGTCTGTTCCGCCGCGGCTCCGCCTCTGGCTGTGCTAGCTGCACTGGAGCAGCTGTCCCAGCAGAGCCCAGCTGCACTTCACTGAAGATAAGGCACTCCTGCGGCTCGTCAGCTTCTTAAACACCATTACTCCAACACAAGTGTTGATTGATTAAACTGGATAGAACTAACATAAAGCATTTTTGGGGCACACCCTTTATTTTAAATCTGACTCTTAGCCTGTGTGCCCAGAAGGCACATGGCACTTGATGATTAACTGCAAGCTTTATGCCAGTTTATTAAAGTACAGCCTTAATTTAGTCTAACATCTAAGGGCACTTTCTTACGTTTGTAACAATGTAACAATGAGCACAGTATTTTTAATTTATGAAGCTCAGATTTTACTACTACAGTAGTTTTAAAAGAAAGCTATACCTATAATTAAGCGTGTAAGTCTTCCAATAAAGACTTCTGAACTAAATTAATCCTTTATGCACATCAAGGTGTCTTTTAGATAGTTAATTCAAAACTTTAACAGATATTACAGTAAAAAGAATGAGACGCTTTCAGTTGTTTGAGCCAGCACTGTTGAAGAGTGATAATGTGTATTACCCTTCTGTAGATTTTTAACTGATACAAATACTCACCTAGAAAAAGTACAAAGATTAATTCTACCAAATACTTACAAACATTAGTAATTCACTCAGGTGAGGTCAAACATAATAGGTAACGGCTAATTTTAAAACAGAAACACCAGACACAAGACGAGATTTAAACTGGTATGTTCCAAGTCCATTAATGTAAACATCAGTTCAGACACACCTCGCCAGAAGTCTGAGGTATCTAGCACAGCATGGCAATAGATTTAGACATACTAAACTGTGCCCACTTACGAAATCTCTTAACACATACACCAAGTAATAATTCAGTCTCTTTCCTCTTCCCACATCAAGCACAGTTTAGCTCTGTATGGCTAAAACAATGCCTTCTCATGTGCATATTAGTCATTTTATAGAACCACTGCTTTAAATCCCTGTGCAACAATAACAAAATACTTGAAAAAGTAAAAACTTTCACCCAAACTGTGTCTTTTGTGTCACCGCAAATCAGGACACCATATTACCTCCTGCCTCTACTGAACCAGAGAAGCCTCCTGGTTTGCCAGTATTTCCATGTAAGTATTAAAATTTACCTTTAATAGTCCTGTCTGCCCTACCTGCACCTGAAATACGACTTTATCACTTGCTCCAGACACGCAGGGCAGCACATCACCCCTCCTATCATTTACCTGTTCCCAATTTTTAATCAACTTCATGGACTTAACTGCAACAGATTTAAAACCCTTTGCAATCCTCTCGCTGAACTGATTACCCTCCCAGATTACATCTCACTGAAGCCCTTGCTCAGTGAGGAAGTCATTACTCTGTCAAGTCTGCAGGCACCATTTTTCTTACTTATAATAATGCTTAGAAACAACTGTTGGTTCTGGTTTTGATCAAATACATTTGGCAAGTTCTTTACTCCATACTGATGGTTGGAAATGATGAATTTAATTTCATTCAGCTGAAAGCAGCATTATTCATCTGGGTATCTACACAGCATCTCGGTTCAACATATGTATGTATATGGTATGGTGCCTTTCATGTAGTGGCAGTACCCAACTTCATTTACATGTCGTCTGAGACAGTATAAAAACATGATGCATAAGTAAGATTGAGTATGAGAAACTGGTGGAATGGCCACGGCACAAACTGCTGAAGATGCTGGGTTATGAAGTGGTCAGAAGAAATTCAAGGCTGTAACAGCAGCCTTGCAAAAGAAGAACAACAAGAGGACCTGGCAGTTACCGCTGCACAAGAAATAGAATCAGATTTTATACCAGCTATAAAAGCATCTGCAAAATCTGTGAAGCCTGAAGTGGAATGTGGACCTGAGAGGTGTTAACTTGAATGAGAGGCTCAGGCATAACAAAAGACTGGGAGATACACACAGGATACAAGGAAATGTAGAAAACATTGCCAGAGTTGTTCCACAACTGGAATGCTGTTTAGAAATAATGAAGAAAAAACTCACTGCAATGAAAACATCAACTGTTTCTTTTATTTGTTAACATAGTATTTAAAAAAACCCCAAACATTATTTTCTAGAAATACATTTACTGTCATACAATAGTAGGTAAAAAAATAGATATTTTAATTGCAAAGTCTCACAATGTAATTAGATGCTAATGTCACGTCCAGTACAAAGTATGTGCAATTATGCCCAAAAAAATGGTAATTTCACAGCTTCCTGTTGGCTCTGATGCAAAGTAATGAAATAAATGGCGATTAACAGTTTCCTTGGCAGTTTATTTTCCTATCACTTTCCTATCAGTGACTTACAGATAAAATGAAACTGAAACTGAAGTACAGTAGTATATCTCAGCACTACTATCGGAACAAAAAATGTCCATGAGACAAAAGAATCAGTGTAAGTGTAGATGTAATACCATCCAACCAATGGGATCCAACCAACTCATTTACACGCGTTTAATACTGGGGTTTTTAGGCCTTTTTTACTTCCTTAGGACTGTGTTGTATTTTAGTTTTTTACAGAGTTTTTTACTGAAAAGTTTGTGTTCTATCATACACACCTCATCATGGATATAAGAGGGCTGAATCCTCAGAAGAAAAGAGAATAACCCTAGTACAAAATGGTAACTCTGGGGAAACTCCACTTCTCTGTAATGAGCCAGATGACCACACAATCTGAAAAGAAATGGGGAGAAAATAAAACCCCTAAATTACAAGTGCATTTAGTTAGTATTTAGCTAGCATTTATATATTTAACTGTAATTAGAAGTAAGCTCAACATTTTACCAACAGCATAAATCACAATTTTAGTTTACAGTGTTGATGCTGTGAAGTGATCCACTCCTGCAAAACCCTGACTGGACCAAGACATCTTCAGAGCTGGTGCAGACGCAGTAAGAAAGAAAAGCCACTATAGCTTCTTGCACTATGAATCAGGATCTTACTCAACGAGGCAAAGAATACATTCTTTGCCTTTCAGGACTAAATGGAACCACTGTTTGTTCTTCCAGCTTTTAGCAAATGTAGCAAAGTATTGAAATGACTACCTCACCCTATTTTTAAAATTTCTAAGACTAGACAATTCAGACACCTCAGGCTCTTTACTCTGTTCTTCTCTCTATAGGGTTCCCCTCTCATCTTCCTGACGCTATGTCATGGGATAATAACTCATTCATTTATTGTCCATTGCCTTTGTGTGCTAAATACAAATTACGTGTCTAGAAACAAGTGAGAAAAGCTAAGTTAAGTCAATGGAGTAACACTGGAAACATTGGAGCAAACACTGATGAGGTCAACAGAAAGTAATTACTGCTGTAGCAGCTTTCTGCTTAATTATTCTGTAGCTTTTGTGGTGAAAATGTTAATGAAAATGATGAGGTGATTTTATTGATGAAGTATATAATGGAGACAGCAGACTAGACTTGATGGTAACAAGTGTCAGACCAAATAAAAGACGACACAGAGGACAAACTGCAGAAATACCTCTGTAAAAATTAAGTTTAGCAGCTTAGGTCAGAAAAATACCCTCTTCTGGATAAGCCTCAAATTTGGTTTAAAATACTATAAAGTTTCAATTTTTAAATAAAACCACTGTACATTGATATAGGGGTTCAGGTGCTATTCCCCTATAAATCCTATACATGTTCTAATTTACTAGGTATTGCCTTGGGATGTGGAGAAGCAGTTTAAAATGTTCCCTGTGTCTAATTCAGAGCAGCTGTCTTAAATATTCACCAGAACAAGGACTGGGATCTGTCTGTCCCAATTTACAGGTAAGTGTGCTAATTACTAGACTATAAAGTCATTTGCTCACTCCCTCTGGCCCAGCAAACATTTACATTTTACCTCAAACTGGAGGAACAGACAGATCTGTCCTGAGTGCCAGGCAAGCCACACTTCAGGGAGTGCAGTCTGTTCAAAGCCTCCCGAAGTACGGCAGATTGGAAATCTGGAACTAGGTGTCTATGCTGTACATCCCATCCTCTGCCCTACCTCACATCCCCCAACAGCATTACAACATTTTTCACACACTGTAATACCTCATCACTTACAGAATCATACAGTCCTTCAGATTGGAAAAGACCTTTATGATCAGAGTACAGCTCCTGCCATCTAAAGACTTCCACAGCAAATGAGTTTAGAATTCAGTTTAAAACAGGAAGTTTTAAAATAAAATGTAAAAGCATTTCACCAACCATTTGACTGACCTCAGCTTTGCTGACACTGTAATCACACTCTAGACCCAGGAATAAAGCATTTCAGCAGTCCAGTTAGACCACGCTGATTTTTAGAGAAACAGAATGTGTAAGACCTTCTTTTAGTTCTAATAAACATAGCCTGAGTTGCATAGGATAAACCCTCATATCTGAGGGAGTAGATGTTGTTTTCCAATGTTAAGTAAGTGTCAGATGTATAATTAACTACTTGCATTGCAAATGATATAATGGGAAATTTAACCGGTAAGAATTTAAATTCAAATCTTGTTTCATGAAGGCTATGACAGTTTGCCATTAACATTTTAATATATTACATATGAAAATGTAGGCTTAAAAACAGACTTTGCATGGAAAATTATTCACACAAACATACACCAAAATATCCACTCATTCAATGTGTACATAAGATTTACGCAAATCTGCGGTAAAAGGATTATTACCTCTACTGCCTTAAAAAAAAAAAAAAAAGGTTCTTATTCATACAAAAGAATGAATCCATACAACCAAAGCTCCTGTAATGTAACACTGTGCTTACATTACTCCAACCCATTTCTGTCACAGTGGGTATGTGAAAAGTAATGTAAAAAGGAAAATGAAGATAAGCAAATAAATCCACAGAAAGACAGAAAAGACTGCATACTTGTAAAACCCAGTTATTTTCAAGGGGAATTTAATTTTTTAAAAATCAGGACCATATTGCTAACGCTGCATAGAGGCTATTGATCTCTGAATACCATCTCGAATTATACACCAGATAAAGATTTCCCATGTTACTCAACAGACTACAGAAATCTCATTTCACATGAATGTAACACAACCTCCTTTCCAAAAAAACCACCTTCCAATTGCACACATGAGAAATTCAGGAGAATCCAAACCAGCTACAGAATTGATCATTTTCACTGATATTCACCAGTACACTCCTCTTCTGGATTAGTGTTTCATGATACAACCAATGGAAGAACTGAAGTCTGGCATATGGTCCAGAAGACAGGGAATTAATAAGAAATACTGTTTTAGATATTTCCTATTCCTTGGAGTAAATGCTGCCCAACTCCTCAGCAGGGCTTTTCCTCTGTGTCTCTGCCAGCACCATCCAAGTAGAAAGCTCACCAATTTTTGCAGAATTTGAAGCGAGAAGGTATTAAAGGAAGAGTGAGATGTCTGTCACAGAAGATCTGTCTGTCAGGAAGATACTTAAATATCCATATAACATAGTGCAAGACTGGACTAGCTGGGCTAGCATTCTCCTTGCTACTTAGGTTCTCTGAAGAAAATAAGTTTACTAACAAATAGCATGACTGCTTTGACATACCCTTAAGTGAAGGAAAAAAATCCCCTTCACTTGTAAAGACATTTGGGAAGAGTTCTCTAGTAAAGACAGACACAAAACTTGCTTAATAGTATAAAATGTTGTTTTCACACATTTAATCTTTTTTACTTCTCCAGTAAAAGAAGTATATTATTTTACTTTTCTGCATGCAAAACCTGCAACTGTTGATTCCTGATACACTTAGATGAAATAGTGATAAAGTTCTTTTTACTCAATTATTTTTTTAAAGTATGTTCTGAAAGCATTAAGTGCCTGCTTATTTGAACTCCTACTGCTAATTTTAACTTTGATTTTGATTAAGGCCATCACAAAATCAGTATAGTGATTTAGAAAATTAATTTTCTATGCTTTTTTAAAGGCCAGGGAGGAGAGGAATGGCACTGTTTTCCCACTTTCTGGAGAGCTGCATTACAAGTTTTTTCTAAAGCATTATGAAGAAGTGAAGTGAGTATTTGTATCTAGCTGCTGCTCTTGCCATATGACTCTAGTTGTTGATTTAGTCTCATCTCCTCTCCTCTCATAAGCTCACTTTGATCACTCTTCATGTTACAATTTGTCTACTCACAGTCCAAGACTATCCATTCCTCACACACCCCTTTCTACAACTGATTGTAACTATACGTGAATGCATAGCTGCGCACACACCCTGTATTTGTCATTTGCAAAAATATATGTACGGAACTTTACTTTCAGAACTTTCCAAAATGTATTTAGCAAAAATGTGAATACTTACTTCTCATTACATAGTTTAACTGTACACAGCCAATAGTCAGGGTTCATGGTTGTCAGTAAACCACATTTTTCTTGCAAAATTCCCTTCAGGCTATGCCCGTGAAAACAACTCCCATCTGTGTTTTCTTCAGACCAACTTAACTGAAAACTTGAAGGATTTGGCTTTTCAGCACGTCGCACTGAACCAGACAGCTTGCCAAACTGATTTTGTAAGTTCACAACCGTTTCTGTGCAAATAGAAACAAAATAAACAAATGCAAAAGTATTAAATGTCAGAATACTGTTTAGAGGTGATCAATAGAGGAAGAAAATGGGGTATTTGTGCTTTTAAAATTTCTTTTGTTTTTTCTTTAAACCTCTGCATGAAAGACTGAGAAATCCTGGAAGTCCCTGTTCTCTCTGCTACCCTCTTTACACATTTTAGTGAAAGATTTTGAAACATAATTCAAAATGCCATGTCTTTCATACCTAATGATATTAGAAGTGGGGCACTCTAAAACATTCCCGCAAGCAAAAGCTGTAAAATTCTTGATACTGCTGGGATTTTTATGCTGATAGAAAGCATACTCATACACACATGGATTCAAGGTTAAGCTTTTCATAGTGCAAATTTCAACTGGGAAAAAGGAAAAACCCAACCAAAAAACCCCCCAAAAAAAACCACTTAATGTTTGCCCACTGCTAGTGAATGAACGACGAGCTTCCCTGAGTCACTGAGGCTGAGAAGGGATATAAGGTATCATCACAGATCAGAACACACTGTATGACTGCCTATGCCTTGCTTCCCTAGGACAAAAAGCAGGTTAAAAACCATTATTGTTGGAGCTTTAACTTTGTTTTATGACCTGTATTTAAATAAACTCATTCATATATTGAAAAAAAACCCAAACCAAAACCCACAGGAAAAAACCTCCTAAAGTAATTCAAGGACTGAGCGTCCTTTCAAGAGGACACTAAAATCTATGAACAAAATCAAAAGTTTAGGAAAGTTTCTGAAAATCTATACCTGGCACATAAGTGCTCTACAGAGCACTGTTTGTCTCTACTATGGTACATTCGTTTTAAGATGAATCCTGCCCAGTTACAATGGCATTATGTGATATTCCTGCTCACATCAGCAGGAACAAAGCTCTATAATCTAAGTGGTCCTCTTCTAGCTCCAAGAGAAGCAGAGCCAGAAGAAGAATCTCTTTTCCCATAAATGCAGGAATTAAAGGGCATCTGAGTAAATGATCAGCTTGATGAGTAAATAAATCAAAACATGGTTTTCCATGGAACACAACTGCCAAGAATCACCCCAACTGAATTTTGTAGAGTAAGTACTTAAAAAAAGAACCCACTTCATTCATGAAGGAGAAATCCAACATGCAAAATTCAAACCAAATAGGATTATACAACTTGTTTAGAAGTCCCTGAACCAGCCACTTTCAAAAACTGGAAGAGTATATAAAAGGAAAAATACCACTTGCCACACTTAACATCTCGCTCCAAATACCATTGTTTTCTGGATAATATAAAATGTAGAATGAAGAACTCCAGATCTAATTTGGCTGAATAAAATTCTGGTTTTCCATATTTTTACAGACAATGGGGGTTTGTTGTTTTGTTTCTTTGCTTTTATTTCAACATAAATCCCAGAAACTTCTCACAAGTACTTCCAGAGCTACTAAAACACCACAGCTGTACCTGCATTCTGACCACATACAGCTGGCAGTAATACTCAAGTAAAGCCTTCCTTGCTTTCTGGAAAAGACTGCAAGAAGGAGTGGGAGAGAAGAGGGACATGGAATATCTACCAAAGGACATACTGCGATATTCAAACCAAAGCATATGAGAAACTAAAGGAGGAAACAGACAGGAAAGCTACAGAAGACCAAAAACAAGTCACAAGGAACAGTGATATAAAGGCAGCTGGCAAATGAGAGAAGATGAGGACATCTCACTCTGAGATGTGAGTCAGTAGGTTGTTAGGAAGACTGGCAAAGGCAGTTTCAGTTGTGCGTGTTTGAAAAATTCCAGCCACAAGTTGTAAATTAGTACTACATTAATTGTACCCAGAGATGAAAGAGAGGAGACAAAGCATTTTAAGATGTAAATGTTATCAGTCAGGGCTGAAGATTTTCTATGATGGGAAAAGCTGGAGCAGATTTCTGTGTTGCTGGGAAGAAGCAAAGTTTACTCACGTCTTCTCTTTAGAACTTTAGACTTATTCTTGACTGAATAAAACAATGGCTTTTCACATCTCCACAGATACCTACCAGTAAAAGACAAAAGAATTGTTAACAAAAAGAAAGCTGGAGCAAATAAATAAAAGAATAATTGATTACAAATTGTTAGAGTTTTAAATTAAAATCAAAATAATCTAATGGTTAGTGCTATTAAAAGCCACTGCCCCACCAACATATCTAGGAAGTCTTTTTCTGAGTAGGCAAACCAAGGCATATTAGCCTAGATCTACTGTTACCAGTTAATTGTTCAGCTGTATAAGCTATTTTTCACAGAAAGTGAGTATTTAATTAATAACCTGGATAAACATTGTGAGTGTAAATAGAAAACTGAGGCAGTGATTTAATCATTCTATTCACTCAAGCTTGGTGGATGGATATGTGGAGCAAATTTCTAACTTTTTTTATTTCTGAGGGTATCAGGAATTCATGTAGAACTGTCTACCTTAAAAAAAGAAGTATCTGAAAACCTCTTACTTGGCTCTTTCTTCATCCAATTTCTTTTGCTCCACGTCCAAGGAATGTTTTACCACCTCATACCACTTCTTGAACTCAAAATATGGACCACCTGAACAAAATACACATTTTAGTTTGGGAACAAATGAAAGAAATGACAGAGAAGGTGGTCTCCAGGCAGTTAGCCTCTGTATCTTGCACCTGTATACAAACTTATCCTGAATGCTATGTGCTTTAAGAAAACACACTTGATCTAGTAACTCTGTAAGAAAGAGAAATGCAGAAATGGAGTGAAAGAATAGCATGTCATAGGAAGTGCAAAGAAGCCCCATATCTTTGATTTCATAGACTTAGCACAATTCAAACCTCTTCCCTCTTTCCTGGAAAGGTAAGGCTAGAAACTACCTCCTCTCTACCAAATGAACTAACTCTCCACTGCATAGAGTGGCCTTCAGCTGTTTGAAAGTTGAATTCAAGAGATTAATGAAAATATGCATCAAGCTTAAGTTTAAACAAATAAAACCTAAAGAAGCTCAGATGTAAAATTCCATCAGCTCCCCACTGTGTATCCCAACTACCCATGAAATCCCACAGAGTTGGAAAGATAAACTAGACAATGGTCTTCACTTTGTATCAGCCTCCCATGGTTTTGAGCACAGGAACTTCACTTGTTGATATGAACAAGTATTTACAAGCACATGCAAAAACATGAAGGCATAGGACATTTAGAAGCACTGACCCTCCAAAGAGGCACAAGACTGAAGCAGACCAACTGGGTATAGTAAGGGTAAGAATTCCAAACAGAAATATGGTGTAGATTTATATATTTAAAATATAATCAACTCTTATTCCTCGTGGGTGGAATATCTGCATTGTGAATGAACCAGATTTTGCATTTCCCCATCACCCCAGCTGCACTGCATGCAATGCTTGCGTCATGCTTAGCTTTGCCAGCCAGCTGTTTAAACTCTCCTGAAGGTGAATATACTGTTCTTACAATCAGACTTATATACCCTTTGTATTATCTGCATTTCTGCTATTTGCATTATCCTGCCTCAGAATGACTAGATGCTAGAAACACAGATGGTCTCAAAAAGCAAGAGACACATGAAAGGAACAAAGACCCCCTCAGCAGTCCTTGAAATTCAAGAATACAACTTCTTTTATCAGCTCCTTAAACCCAGAGGTTTAAGTAAATACTCCTAAACTGCTGGGGGTGTGGTAGAAATTGTGTTAAACTTCATATGAATTATTAAGCATCTGTCACACGCAAACCCATTGTCAGAGACATGATGCTACACTGTAATAACCAGTACTGCTAGTCTGACATTCATATAGCTGAGCTGACTGGAAAATACACAGCTCTGTGATACACACAAACATATACATCTATATATATCTCAATCACATTTTATTTGAACAAAACCCGTACACTATCTGTTGTACTGCTTCCAGTGTGACTTGAAAAAATGTAGGAGCTGAAATACTATTTTTAATTTAAAAAAAAAAAAAGCACTAGAGAACAGGCAGTTCAGTTGAGAATGGAGTAAACATAAATTGAATCTTTAAAAGTCAGTATTAACCATTATTCATTTCAGCACTCTAACTTTGGGAAAATGCCAGAGGCAGTTTTGAGCTCTGGCACTAATCAGTGCTCTAACAAATTTTCAGATCAGCTCCTCTGCACAGCTGCTCACCATCACCCCAACATTTTAAGCATAGGGACAACACAACAGAGCATATGGATCATTTGCACCAGCAGATTTTAAAGTAAAAAAGTGGGCAAAGAACGAGCTGTTAATTCCCAAGGGCAATGAGACTTGTTAATAAGGTAGAAACCCCATTAAGACATTAATGGCTTTGAGCCTCAGCTTGTAAAACAGTTGCACAACTCCCCACTCTTGTCACTATCATGTACTTCAAGTTTTCAAGGGAACTATAAAGCAAAAAAGAATCCACCATAACTCTGTGTACCCACTTGAATGTGAAAATTCCCAGTTTTAGTTAACAGTGATGACTGTCTCTAGTTACAGCAGTAACTGGGCTCCATACAGTAGTGTAACAGCAATAACGCCGTAATTTTACTAGGAACCTAAATTTTAAACAAAGCAACAGAAGGGTCAAAATGACCCAAAACTGAAAAGGCCTAACAGATGAACCACTGTAACACATCTTGGATCTTATCTTCAACTGTGATTTGGATCAGGCCATGGAACATCTTCCTGAAGATTTCTAATCTTTGATTTGGTCTTTCTGCCCTCAAAGAACCATGTTCACACCATTATCTTCTCTATCTTAATTGCTGCTAGCTTTTCCACACTCTCTCAGGATTATTTGGACTAAGAAACTAGATTACATCTGAAATATGTTACACACTAAGACATTTTATTTAACAAGACTAAACAAGTTCGGATTTTATCATAAATGTGGTTTGATGCCCCTAGTAAGTATCTGCTACTTACGATCAAAGTGCGTTCCCTCTTCATGGCGTATCCATTCATCTCCACCTACCAAGCATAAAACGCTAAACCAAGAGGCAAACATGCACAAGCAGAAGCAGAGGCACCCAGGAAAATGTGTACCAAACTTCCCTATCCAGTACAATAAGGACTATGCAGGCACACTGAGGCCATTTTATATGAACAGGGTCTACTCTTTTCTTTGAGTAAAATTTGCCCTTAAAGGATGACAAAAACAAATTTTAGTGATCAATACAACAAGTGTTTCTAAGCCTGATTATAAAACTTTCATTTACAAAATCATAACACTGCTTCCAGTAGAATATTTATGTACCTTCTGTGTTAGTTTTATTTCTTTCTTCAGCAAACTCCGAAAGTGACCTGTAAAAAAATTTTAAAAATCAGGCTGTTTTGTTGATCCAAATACTGCACTTTTCACATGAAGTTCAAATACAACTGACAAAAATGACATCCCAATTTTTTTCCAAGTTTCAGATAAAACCCCATGATTTTTAGAAGTAACTAATATTTCCTGTCTAAAATGCCTTCAGGTGCATGATTTAAGCTACTGAATGTAATTGAAATTCCAGTAGTATAAATTTAACTCTAAAGAAAGAATCATCCAAGACACACATTAGCACTATTTGAAATTTGAGGGTTGTTACAGATTATCTGGACACTTACCATTCATAGCGATCATCTAATAAAAACAATAATTTGAGCACAACTACAATAACTGCTGCAGCAAGAACATCATATTTCACTTTTCTTGTTGACTTATTTCCAGGCATAAGAGTCAGGAAATCCACTTCTCCAATACCAGTCTTTTTCACCACTCGACAAGTCCAATTATGCAATTCATCTGATCAATATAAATAAAAATATAAAATGTTAAGACAAGCTAGAAATATTTTTACAGGGCAAGTATGTTGGCCATTTGAGGAAAACGCTGCTTAGGTCTTTTACGACCATTTGAGAGCCATATTTTTCAGGCTGGGGAGTATTTTTGGACATTTTTAAAAATACTAGGCAACCTTGACTGTGCTTACATGGAAAACACTTGTGACTCATTATATATTCATATGGAGAATAAAAAAATCACATATTTAATAGTGCTTTGATGTTAAGTGAATGATGATGTGAGATCATCCTAAACATTCTTGTGGGAAAGCCTATTGCAAATCCACATAAATGTATTTTCAAAAAAAACCCCAAAAGCAAAAGACTTGTCACAGACTTTTTTCCTGCATGTTAACTCAACACCCACGGCAGGACGGATTGAGCGCTGCAGAGGAGGAACAGGGCTGGCTGTAAAGCAGCTGGCTGGGTATGGAGAGCAGTTTGATGGTGGCAAAAGCTGCCGAGGTCACAGCTGCTTTCCCTGCGCGGCCCCATCCACACGCTGGCCCTGGCGCGGGTTATGCCAGGAAGATCCAGCTGCAGTTCCACAAGACACACAGCAGTCTATCTATACAGTCTCTTATTACTCTGCTTATTTTTCACAGATACAAAGCCCCCAAATTTCTCACCTTTCCTGTTCAGCAAGAAATACAGGAGTTGATTACATCACCATCAGATTCCACAAAGGTTAGCAATGTATGACTAAGTACAACCTTAATCCAGCTGTACTTATACTCTCTTGCTGCTTACAAAGAGTTCAGTAGGAACTAGTTTTTAATCATCTCACACATAACAGTAAAAGTTAAAAAAAATCAGGAAACTAAATTTTCTTGTAAATACTAGCAGCATATTTTGTTTTATTTCAGATACATAAGATAGTTTCTTTGTTGGTATGTAGGGCTCTTTAACACTGCCGATTCATTGCTTTTTTTTGGAAGTTGTTAGACAACAGCAGCAGTCCTTCAATTTTTTAAAAAATGCTTCTACATGATAAAAATCTTAGTTGCAGGGAAAAGGACAATATATTCCTCTTCTGCAGTACTTCAAAGAGTACTTAGCTTTGAAATTCTCTGTAAAAGACCTGAAAATGACAAATTTGTCACCTTTTTTTAAATTCAATTGATAGTTCACAATTTGTAAAATAATGTGATGCTCTATGGGATCACAACACTGGCGTAAAACTACAAAATCAGAACTATTACTCTGGTATTTTAGACCTAAACCTGCTGGTTACCTTCTCTTCATTCAATTGTGAATAAACAGAAAAACCAAACACTTTTATTCATTGTAACTAACTGCAAAATAAGACAATAACCCCCTCCTCTACCATGAACTTTTGGAATGCTTTGAGAAAAAAAATTTATAGGCCATTTGTCTGTGTAACTCATCTTCAGTGACAGTGGTATTTGACAGAAAGTATGGTAACCCAACAGACAGTTCACATACTAGGACATATTGGTCTTTCTTTGACAAGTCAATATTCAAGATTTAATTTTAGGACAGACAAAAATAGTCAATACTTACGCAATATATGATTTCAGAACTAAATCAGAAATCAAGTGAAACAGTAGCTGATCTATCACACAGAATCAATTAATATTAAAATAAATGCTACTATACAATATTATACTCAAAATTTATTCTATGTTAAAGAATATACAGTCATTTTTACATATGAGAATTTCAGAGCTAAGCAATCTGGTCCTAACTTCATGAATCATTTAGCCAAAGTTAATATATCACATGAATTCAACAGGTGCCTCTTAGTTCACACGGATACTGAAAGACTTCAAATGAAGTATCCACTCCACAGCCTGAGAGAGCCAACATCAGAGTGCCCCTGCATATCTGGGCCTATAATATGTACTCTAAATGTTTGATGAAGGTGCTTTCTATAGAAAGAATATCTTTCAGTTCAAGCTTAAATGGGAATAAATTAGAAGGAAAAGAGCAGGCACTTTTGAAAGAGTAATTTAAGCCTTTTTGCTAGAGTTTAATAAACCACAGAAAAATTTTATCAGCTCAGGCTAGGGAAAATATTTACCAGGTAAATTAGCTTCCATCAAGTACTTCATGCACAGCATGTCTGGATGAAGAAAACAGCTGTCTGTAATGTCTGGAAAACGAGGCAGGTCTAAAAACGCCGCAAGCTCGTGCATTTTGTTGAACACTTCTTCATATACAGGCCATGACTGAAAGACAGCGTTAGAGGAGGTTATACATTTGCTCTATTACCATATTTGTTAATTATTTAAAATTATTTATTGATGTTAAATTCTGTATTGTTTAATACAGGATTATTTACACAGATTGTTGTAGCACTCTATGACTAAACACATGTGCAAGACTGGAGCCAGATTGCACTACTCCAAAGAGAAATGTGTGCTAGTTATAAATCCCATGAAATATATAAGGAACAAACATAAAATTGCTTCAGATCTCCAACCAACCCACCACCTTCCTTGTGAAGTGCTCATTATGTGTCCAGATGCTCCAAAACTGAAAGAGCTTTGGGAAAAAAGCAACAGAGATGCAATTGAGGGTGAATGTCTAAAGAGATAAGAGGTCACAGAACCAGAGAAGTGGAGGTTGGAAGGGACTGCTTGAGACCATCAGGTCCAAGCCCCTGCTTGGGTCAGCTTGAGCAGGCTGCCCAGGACCATGTCCAGTCATGTAGTGAGTATCTCCATAGATGGCAGCTTCCAAGGTCTGTGGGAAATCTGCTCCAGTGTTTCACCAACCCCACTGTACAAAGGAAAAAAGATTTTGTTTTCCCTTAAACTTGAACATAATTTCTTGTATTTCAATTTGTGCCCATTTCTTCTCATCCAGTCACTGGATACCACTAAGGACGATCTGGTTTTCCTCCTTTGCACCCTCCTGCAGGTACCACATCATGCCCACCCTGAGTATCCTCCAGCCCCAGGATGAACAGTCACAGCTCTCTCAGCCTCCCCTCATTTGCCAGGCTCCATTCCATTATCCTCACAGCCCTTCGCTGGCCTCACTCCACTGCATTCACATCTCCTTTGTACTGGGCAGCCCAGGACAGCACCCAGCACTCCTGATGTGTCTCACCAGGGCCAAGTACAGAAGGAGGATCCCCTGCCTCCCTTGAGGACTTGTGCAGTCAACAGAACTGCCCAAAAATTATTGACAGTGATCCTGCAGTGACACCAGCCAGCTGCCTCAACACTCGTGGCAGCATCTCATCACAGACCATGAACCTTCATATGTCCAAGTTGTTCACATAGTCCCTAACCTGCTTCTCAAAAACTGAGGCAAAACCCCCGAACATCACTTTAGCCTTCTCCTTGGTCTTTGTGACCATATTCCCATTCAGCACCAGGCCCACATTTTCTAGAAACCTTCCACAGAATCTTTAATGTAATTTATTAAAAAAAAAAAAAAAAATCCATGTTTGCATATCTGTTAGCGAAAATAAATCTGAAATTATCTTTTTGAAACCACTGACTAAATGAAGAAAGTTCCAGCTTGTACTGAAGTTTGCTACTATAGAAGAATAAAACTTACAGAAAGATTTTGACATGTTTATTCATAATGAACTCAGCAGGACCTGAAGTTTGCGTAAGTATGGCTGAAAGGTTTGACCCTCATTTCACAAGACCTGTGCTGTTTCATTAAGCATTCTTAATTCTCTGTATTTTAAATGATGACTTGAATTTACCTCTAAAAGCAACATTTTCTGTTCTCCAGACTACTTTACCATTTTAAATGTATAAAAAGCAATAATTTTTCTGCTTTACTCAGTGGTTCTAATTCAGCAGAGTACTTTACCATGTACTCATATTTTATAAAGTCAATTTGTGCATATGGCACCTTCCTTTAAAAGAAAATTAGCAAGGCTTTACACTTTGTACAATGCTTCAAAACTTTCCTGAACAAAAGTGAATTCAGTCTCCTGCTCTTCTTTTGGTTTACATTACAAACAGAGTAACTGTGTTTACAATAAGACATAATGTGACCTTATATGGTTTTATTCAATCATTTGCTTTCACCTATTTTAATATAAGCTCTGTAGCCAATGCTCAGATTTTGTTTTGTGATTACCAACATTGCATTTTCTTTTTTTTTAAATGATCTCCCCTCAGACTGAAGTTCAGACTTGCATGAACACATGCTTAGGCAAATGAATAATTCTGCTGTCACCTACTATTACACATGTAACTTTTTGTAACAGTTAGGAAGTTGTATCATGTCCATTATAGTTTCTAAATAGTGTTAAAATTGGCTTAGACTGCTCCAGGACTATCTTTAGAAACAAGAAAAACATGCACTACCAGAGTTCTGCAGAAGACCAGGCTCACAGTACTTTCCAATCCTTTTAAAAAGCAGTGCTAAATTGAATAGCAAAGCAATCTTGGAATAAAACCTGAATCATATGTAACTTCTCTTGAGTGTACTGGGAGAAAAATTAAATTCCCAGATAATTCAAATAAGAACATTACATAAATACTATTCCTAATTAGATAGCACGGAAATACGCTTTCCTCTGAAAGCAGCTGAATTAGTAGCTTCCTAATAATATATCACATATGAAAATAAATTAAAAGACTGGGAATTCAGTTGTTTGAAGCATTTCCATTCTCAAACATTAACTATCACCAATGGAGCTATCCGAAGTCTAATTTGACACCAAGATACTTTAAGGAATATAGATCTTAATTGGAGAACTACAATAGATGACTCTATTACCTGAAACCTGAGCTTCTCTCCCTGCAAGGAGACAGCTTTCCTATCCTAGGTATTAGTAAATCATACCTTTCTTCCTATGCCCAAAACCTACTTTTGTTTCAAAGCTTTTGTTCACAATTTACAGAAGGCAATTTGATTCTTTTTCAAAATGCCTAGAGAATGCTCTGCTTTGCAATGACAAGCAATGCTTTCCTCTTTCTGAAGGCAAACAAGTGGTATAAAAACTACAAATAAAAATTAAGACCGAGAGATACCACTTGGCTTATTTTAAAAACAGTGTAAACAGAGAAAAACTGTTCTTTGTTGATGTCTGTTCGTATGAGATCTAAACACACTTGGAAAGTGCATCCTAATAGAAGACAAACATCAATCAACCAAATCAACTGCTACTTCGCAGGGTTTAAACCCTAAGCTCAAACACATTCTCTGTAGCAGTGCCATTGCTACAATGCAAGGCTGTGCCATGACGATGAGGCTGAACTGAACCCCCACTTCCAGCAGCACAGCCACCTCTGGAACTGGAAGCTGCAAGCATAGCTGCGTCCAGCACAAGGTCACCTGCCTGGGACACTGCACAGGGGTGAAGGCTGAAAGGTCAAGGGTTAAGGACACTGCAGGGTTTTTCCAGTAACCAAGAACTGGTTTTTTTAACCAGTCACTGTATACCCTGTTCATACTCTGTTTAAAGAGTTGTGAGTTCATAAAGGAAATCTTTATGATGTGAAGTTTCAAACTTACTAGGAAGATTAAAAGAGAAAGAACACCCAAATTCCACACAACCAACAAAGCAAATGTTGAGACAATGTTAAGAAAAAGAAAAATGAAGCAAACAAGCAACCTCGAAACTAATAAAAGTCATCACCTTCTACCTTGCTCAGCCAAAAAAGGCTGCTTCTACCTGTATCTCAGCCAAAAAAAAAAAAAAAAAAGAACCTGATAAAACAAGTTGCACTGGAAGTCAACCAGCAAATCCACTAGGAAAGCAAGACCCAGAGCCAGGGCATCCCTCCTTCAGTTAAAAAATCTCTGCCTCCAGCAACCCATGATTAAGCCCCAAGGGAGGAGTACCTGGACAATAGAGGACAGTGTCAGATCATACGCCACACACTCTCCAAGTATAACTTTCACTTATCCAATCATAAATTAAAGAATTCAAGATATATTTCTGTGCTTAATATTAAGACAACTCCCCTGTCTATCACCACATGGAGTTGCAGAACTCTCATCTTGTTTTGGGAACCTGGGAAACACAATAAAAACCATATATAAAACTTAAGTTACAAACCCTTGAGGGCACCTAATAATTCCAGAAAGACTGACAGAAAACCCTTTTAAAGCTATGCCACCTGCTAGCCTTTTCAGGTGTTTCGCAAGCTGGGATTCCTTCAAGACTGATCAACAATGCTGACAGAGTCTGTAACTTGTCTAGATAGGGTAAAGAGGTTGCCAAGACCTTTTCGTAAGCTTTGTCTTTAAAATCTTTGTATCTTATTCCCACATGTGACAAATAAGGTCACTACAGGTCTTCTCCAGAAAGCAGTATAGAAGATCAGTACTACTTGAGAGTACTTTCCCCTGCCCCTTGAGCTCAGGAGAACAAAACACACACTGGTGAGTTGGCGACGAAGTATCTGCAACAAGATTGTCATAATGATAAATATTCATTAAACTATTTAAATCAGTTGTCTTTATCTTTCGAAGTTACATAGCATTTTTCACCTGTATTAGAAAACAACAAACTGGTTTTCAGGAGCAGAGGAGCCAAACTATTAGCATGATAATCAGATCACAGTAACAGGTAATTGTTTTGAGTAAGCCAAGACTGCAGCCTCTCCTACTTGTTTGGACAATATCAGAATGTTGCTGATCAACAAGCAGAAAACAGTATGCACTGGTTGGCTTTCTAGAACAATTTGCAGGCTCCATAGTTTCTTGTTTTAAATGTGGTGTGACTGACTCTCTTCTCGGATGACTGTACAGGCCATTTCCTTCTCCTGTACCAGGACAACATCCCAGCAGGCATTACTTATATATTCACAATTTAGCTTATGTTATAATGAGACTGTTCTACCCTTTCTGAAAAGAATTAATTATACAGTTATTCTAAATTCTTCATTTTATATTTTTCCCTTCCATCCTTTTTTCCTGTTCAGTACTTTTTCGCAGCACAACTCCCTTCCTCACCACCCCTTTTCCTGTGCATTTTCATCCTGGGAACCCTTTTCTCCCTGTGTTTGCCCATTCTTTAAAGTTGTACTTTCCTTGTGCTGCTCATATTCCACAATGGACATTTTCCCCAAGGGATTTGTTTAATGACCATTTAATACTGGAATCTAATAAGGTCTGACCCATTTTTTCATTATCAGCTTTTTCTAAGTCTCAGGGAATCTTTTAGCATTTAGAGCTGGATATGCTGGCAATAATCCACAACTCAGCAAGGTTTCATCATTTTTAAGATGACAAATTCAACTTAGACCAAATTTGAAAAAGAGTGTACTAAACTTACCAGGAAATGGACTAAAAAGCCATTTAACTTGTAGGTTTGCAAAACAACAAGCTATTAGGGCTGAAGGGTTTTTGCAATACAATCCAGAATTTTGGTTCAAACCTTGTGTAAAGCAAGGCACACCCATAAAAGAAAAGATATTTATTGTAAAAATAATAAACCAAATGGCTGCCCCTAATGCGTGTAAACATCTTTGAATGCAGCCTGGATTGAAACACACACTCCGAGGAACCCAGGCTGGCTTTACATTTACATAAGGTAAAATTAGGATCCAATAATGAGCAGAGCAGTCAAGTCCTCTATGGCTCCTGGCTCACCTTACTTTGCTTCTGCTGCTCAACTGGTTC
Source organism: Acanthiza pusilla (assembly GCA_036630365.1). NCBI lineage: Eukaryota > Metazoa > Chordata > Aves > Passeriformes > Acanthizidae > Acanthiza > Acanthiza pusilla. The sequence goes on from JAXCHO010000036.1 coordinate 6,724,339, forward strand.
AGATATATCTGGTCATCTGCAGCATGAGCCTGATGTGGGATGACACCAGCCACAGTGCATGCAGCTTGCATAAAAGAACTGACAGTAGAGACAATAACTGTATTAACTGTGAAATTTACACCCAAATTAATATTTAAAACTGAATGAAATTACGTTGTGGACCAGTCATTACATACTAGATCATTAATGTGGTCACTAAGGATTTTTTTTCATATTTTTGTGTATTCTAACAGTACTACTAATCTGGCTACCTCCCATATAAACCCATACCAACAAATATTGCTGATTTATTCTTAAACAACATTCGTTTTCTCCCTTGCCTGACCTTTATCTACCTCTCAGACACCACCACCATCCCACCTGGAAGAGCCACAAACTAATTTAACAGCCATCAAAAACAAATTAAATGTACTTTAACAGTGTGTGTATTATGATGAATACAAACTTTTAAAAAATAGGAAACACTGAAACTTTTTTTGCCATCCAACCTAGCTGGAAAAAAAATGAATGCAGTCAACTTTGTTGCATGGTTAGAATCTGTGTAGTCTTTTCAGGAAAGCCTTCTTTGTCAGAGTGTAAGGTATACAGAAAAGACATGGGAAACGTTTAAAGAGACTCTTTAAAAGTCCCTTACAACCCAAACCCTTTAGTGATTCTGTGACATTGTCAGCACTGTCACCACTGCCATATAGAAACACCCCAGGCTTGCGATTTGCTGGCAAGTGTGAAAGTGTATGGAGGAGAACCCCTGCACCCTGCTCCTGCCTCCTTTCCTAGGTCACCATCAGAAACAGGAGAACACACTCCATGAGCCTCAAGTCTGACTCAGTGCACTCATTTTTACATGGACTAAATGAATGGATGGATTTCTCCAAACCCTGATATCCATGAATCACATACAGATGCTGATGTAACAGTGAGAGGGTGTGCCTGGAATTATTAAAAGGGAACCAAATGACAAGAAGACAGGTGAAACTGCTGTAACTCCATTTAGATAACTGCAAAGAAATATCCATCTCATGATACTTCTTCCATTAGAAAAGACAGAGACCAAGCACACAAGTAAAGCTGCTTCTTTACAAGCCTGACATCAAGCAGAAGAAAGAAGTAAAAGGAAATCAGTTTGTTCACCTGGAAGACAGGCAGAAAGGTTGCCCAAGTTATCTGTCTGGTAACAAATGGGCAGAAGGGAAGAAAAAGAAGTCAGGGCACCATCAGAAAATCATAAAGTCATACTCGCAGGCTCTCTTTTCCTCTCTCCTTTTAATAACTGTTTCAGCTGCAACAGCTACTACATCTTAAAATCCCAAATAACTCCTGATCATTGTTGTAGAGGAAGTGAGAAGGATCTTTGTATAGCAAAAAGATTAATTTTAGAAAATGACTCAATAAACAAAGTTTATGCATTTTTGAGAGAAAAATATTAGGTCCTAGGATACTAAACTGCATTAAACTGATGCAGGCAATTTTTACTGAACAATTCAAGATGGCATGAGGATGAGCCAGCAACCCAAACACGAAGAGAAAAAAGCCAACTGAACATCCAATACAGATGTACTCCTTTACTAGGGAAAAAAAACCATTTTTGGCTGCCTAACAGACTTTTTAATAGCCTACCTTTGGAGGAAGACATATTTTTCATTACATGATTCCTGGTTAAAGTGGTTTTTGAATAAATGAGTTTCAATATTATTAAACCACGAAGAGACACATGCTTGAGTATTAGCCCGTTCATGCTCACAAGCTAACTCTGCCAAATACCACTTTTCCAAAAAAATGCAGTCTTTTTAAAAATACATACACGATTCCAATAAGGAGCTGAACTGTCATAATGTATTGAAATTTAAGAGTTTGGGAACAAATTTTATTGAATTTCATAAATATTTCGGTAGGTTTGTTTTCTTTCTTGATTAAGTAATGCTTAAAGACAGGTATGGACAAGCTAGAGTTTCTGTTACACAACAGCAAGCTCTCATGATAAACTTGATTACAATAACCCTTTCAGCAGTGAACTTCCTCCTCAGCTTTTTTTCTTTCAAATAAAAGCCTCACCCTTGCTTCTTTTTATTCTGCACTACTTTCTATCCTGAAAAAGTACTGCATGCACCTGCTAAAATGCACAAAATATAGAGTTAGGGAGAGAAAAAAAACCCCAGATAGAAAGACACCGACCCCCAAAAATTAAGATTACAAGGTATCTCAAAACACCAGCAGACTAAAGCAGGAATCCCTGCTTGTTTGGGAAAGTAAAAGCAGCATAGCTGATTAGCAGAATTTGTGTGGATAGACTTTTATCCCTCTTGAAAGATTTTTTTAAAATGAACAAGAATGACCAGCTTCTGTCTTCATTTGAATTCTTTAAATAGTTACCATTGAAAAAAAAAAATTAAAAAATCATATGGCAATTAAGGTAATTAAAATCTTAGTCAGGAAAAGAGGCTCTTACACATAAGACCTGGAATGTTTTGAGAAGAAGACTTCAGCAAACAGAGGAACGTGCCTAAAAGCCAGTCTGATGGATACACTTTCCAGGGAAGCAGAAAGCTGTTGTCATTCCAGTCCAAACTCTCCAGGAGAAAACAGCAAACATTTTGACCTGCATTTATGAGTTCATTTACAGATTTAGTCAGGAATTACTCTGTTTGAATCAGACAGACTTAGGAATTACTCTCAATCAGACCCAAACTAAAACATATTATGTGCAATCCACCAAAACCTAGAGTGTTAGACAATCCATACGTCAGCAGTTTCCTAAGAGCTGTGTGATGACTTGAAGACATGGGCTTTAGCCAGCTGCAGTTTATTAAGGGATACAAAATCCTTTTGAAAAGCCACTGTGGAAAAAAAAATAAATTCAGGCATCATTTTACAGCATTTAGAAAACCTTCAGCTTTCCTCATGACTGTGGCACAAACCCACCCCACTCCCTCAGGCAGGCGTCTTTGTCCCAGTTTTCCACCTTGGGACAGAACAGCACAACACCACCCCTGAGAGCCTGGCCCTGCAGGAGCAGCCATTGCATGACCGGGGGAATGAGCAGCAGCAAAGGAGGAGAAAGAACCAAATATTCTGTAACTGAGTTGGCTTCACACAGCCTGTACTAATGCCAGCTTAAACTCCATACTGGAGTCCATAAACGAGGAAATGGAAAAGATACAGAGCAGCTCACTACTTCCTGCATGTTGAACTAAGACACTATCTTGGTTTAGAAACAATATGAGATGAAACTGTAATGACTACACCCCAGTGCACTTAAGAGACTCTCAGCTAAAAGCAACTTCTCTTCAGTAATTCCTAAAATTCATACGCTCAACCATAAAACCTTAATCACCATTCAAAGAAATGAAAAGAAGGTAGTATTAGCTTAATCTGTTCACAAATCCAAGACCTGTACCTACTTTTAGGGCCAAAAGAGGACTGCACAGAACTGAAGACTGTTTAGAAACATTAAGCATAAAGTGCAAAAACCCTTAAGCTGCCGTCGCTGTCAGTCCAGGGTGGCTCCCCCATGACCTAGAATTTATTTACTCTTACATGGCTTTTCATGTTTCTCTTCTTGCCACATTTCTACGCCAGGCTTCTTGCAAGTGTTCCTGCTTCCTTCTGGCATTGGGATCATCACTACTACTCAACAGTAAGAAATTTTACATTGTGAGTTATTAAACAAGCAATTCGTTTATAGTTCCTCCATCAAAACCAACCAAAAGGTCACTAGAAAAATACAAGCATGAAAAATCTTCTTGCAAATAGAAAGTTTTTGCTTAAGAAAAATGTGTCATATTTATTACTTAGAATTATTTTCTGTAGGCTAGACATACACATTTTATGCAAGGATTTTGTATACTTTTACCATTTAATCATTCCTCAACATTTTTCAAGTTGAATAAGAAACATCCTGAGATCTCTAAATCTGAAACTTTATTGGACCATATTTAGTTCACCTAACTTAAAGGCTTGAACTATGACTCTAAAAGAGTTGTTCTAAGATAACTAGTTAATGAAAAATGAAGTTTTACGACCTTTAAAATAGTCTCCCCAGAAACAAAAACCCACAAACTGAAAGCCTAACTGAAACCCCAGCACAACAAGAAAAAAGTGGTTGTACCACATCAATCCAAAAAAACTATTTAGCCTTGCACCCAGAAGCGAGCAAGCAAAATGTGCAGGGAGGAATTTATGAACCAAGCAAGCCACGACACTACCGAACATCTGTCCAGCTTCACACCATTTGTGGCTGACTCAGCAGTGAGATCTCTGTATTCTTTTGTTCCAGATCCCTATTCCTTCATGGCATTTGTACAGTCAGCATCTGGCCCTTTTAACATCCAGACCGTCCTCTAAGGCAAGGAGTTTCACCTGTTACCCACAAAACATAGGAAGCCACATCTCCTGCTGTTTCATTCTGAACCTGCAAAGCAGAAACCTTTGCTGACAGCTCCCAGCCCTTGTGCTGGAAGAGACATTGAACAATTGCCTCCTGAACGTGTTCTACAAACTATCACCACATCTTCCTCTTAGTCACCTGTTCTTTAGGTTGAAAGATAACTAGATAATATTGTTTCTTGTAGGAAAATTGTCCTTCTGCAGCTTTGACACTAGGAAGTGTAAGAAAAGCAAAACATCCAATCAAAATTCCTTGTAGTACTTAAGATAGAGATACAAGATAGATTTATACACAAACATGTCTTTTTTTCATCTCCACTCTTTTATTAGATGTCAGGAGTTACTAGAAAATATTTTTAATGTAGCTGGGCTAAAACAACTGCATGTTGGCCAACTGCATCATAAAGGGATTACAGAAACCTGTATAATTAAGACCACACAGATATTTAAACTAAGGCTGGTATATGAACATAACAGAATTGATAACACCAGCTTTCAGAGAACACTACAAATAAGTTTTTCTTTACTTTCATACCATTTTTTCCACATAGAATAACGATATTTGTGACAGCTGTTGGACAAGCAGTCTGAGAAATTTCAAGCAGCATTTCTCCATCTGTATTCTCATAACTTTGAAGCTCCAAGATTATGTATCTCAGTCGATGCAAAACGGGGAATGTTTGACTTATTCCAAACTGCTCACACAGGATTCAGAATTTTATTAAGAAATGAGAAGAAAATGGAAGGAAACCCCAGGACTGAATAGAATGATGAAGACTAAGCAACTTGCTTAGTATACTTTTGTATACTTTAGTATACTTTTAAGGTATACCTTTGTTTACACTGGGATCTTTCTTCTAAATTATCATTCTTACTTAAAAATTCCTTCTGCATGTGGAAGTAATCTTTGCATGAATCACTGATATGCATTTTACTTTTTACTCCAAAGTTTACTCATCAAAAATGGTCAGAAGACCATTTTATTTAAAAACCCATCTTCAGACAAGAAAATTATTTAACATATCATTAGCATAGCACTGTTGTCATCTACCAAATTAGCAACACTGAAACAGTCACCAAACAGTATAAATCATGTCCACAATAACAATTTTAGTACAATGACCTCACGCAATATTCAGAATACAAAAGTATACAGAGAATTTTACTCCTCCTTAGACAGTGGGACAAGAAACATAAAGCCTTAGAACAGTGATTCACTTCACCTGTCCCTCCTACAAAAGTACTATAATTAGGAGACTAAATCCACACCCACAGCTAAAGAGACACCAGCACTTAAGATATACTGTGAAGTTCATAAACTTCTATTCACATACTCGAACTCTGTAATGAAGCAAATTCTAATCCTTCTGCTTTTAAGTTGATGAAATTATAGTACCATAAATAGCATCTTTGATATAAGAATGAACTATCATTTGCTGTACGAATGCACTCAGCCACACCACATCCACTTTCGGGTACCAATCAAGGAATTACACCAGAAAATCCAAGGTAGACATTGGCCTGGAGAACAAGACAAATACCTGTATTTTAGCAATCCTAAAAACAGCCATTGTGAGATTCCAAGGATCTTCAGTTGTCAATATCAGTTTCATAGGAAAATATACCATGAGTTATGAGCAGAACACTCGACAGACATTCCTAAGTAACATCATCCCCACACTCTCTGCTTTTCCCTGAGCACTTCATGGTTCAAAACTTGCTCTTCACTGTGGTACAGTGAAGGTGACCAGTGATGTCTTTTATTATGTGAGAAGGTATTACTTCTTTCAGTATTGAAAAGAACGATGAAAAAGTACTTAGGTGTTGTTATTGGTGCAAGGTGGAAAGAATTGCCAGCATGAGTGAAAACAGCTCACAACCTTGGCACCCCGCACAGATCTCCAGAAGAGCTCAGCATAGACAAGCAGAGAGAAGCATCAGTAATAACAATCCCAAAGCTGCTAATCTCTATCTATCCTTCCTTGCTATCTACATTTAAGTCATCTAATGAAAATACTCTCAGTAAGTGAGAGAGTAGCTACTTTTCAAAGCTTCCCAGGGAAGATCCTAAGTTTACATACTTCAAACACAGTAAAATATCTGTGATACGTCCCTGACTGCAGGAAACAACAAAAGCAGCTCAAAGTATTTAAACCAAAATGCAAACAAGTGTTTCCAAGGTGAGCAACAGACTTAGATACAGGAGTGATAAATGTCCTTATGTTATTCAATACTGTAAATTCAAACAATTAGTTTTCAATAAACCTGTAATACTGATGGCACTTCTGGTCAGAACACAGATAAATTATTCAACCAATCCTAGCAGCATATTTTATATGAACCCCCTCACACTCTGTAACAAGCTGGTAGAGATTATTAGAAATTATTGGGGACTGAATGCCAAATTACTTCTAAAATTGAGCCATTATGCTCAAAAGCTAAGGACTACAAACAATTCCTAATTCTGGCTGTATACAGCAGGCAACCATCAAAGCACTGAGCAATTGTCTTTCCTTAATCCATGAGAAACCCTCCATTTTTATGTTTTCCTCCAGGCTACCTGACAGTTCTTCTGCCCCCAACATTCACAGGGAAATCAAAATCAGGAGGCGTCTTAAATTACTTAAATTTTTCAGCTAAATTTACAAAACAAAATGGCTTTTACTATGCTTGAACAAAGCTGAACTGATTCACACACATTTTTGTGGCACATCCCATGTAATTCAAAGCAGTTTTACTGAGCTACTCAGCTGTTGGACGGTCACAAAGCATGAAGTGTTTAATGGTGCAAGTATTAACAACCGTATTCTGATTGTAATATTGCCTGTAAGGAGGAGAATGAGAAAAAGGGTATAAATCTGAGGTTCCGTACCTTGAACCCATTTGCAACAGTAAAACACTGAAATATTTAATCAGATTGTAACATAAATGGTAAACATTATATGTAATTTTGAATGTGGAAGTCCAACACTGGGTTGCACTGCACAATGATACAAGTCCTGAGTTTAAACTTGGTCTCAAGCAGACCTCTCCAAATACAGTCCTGGTAGATCACTATCCTCCCAGACAGGTCCCTCATACCCCTCTTTTTATGGTGGGATAATTGGATAAAGGGAAAACCACCCAAATAAAAGATCCCCCTTTTGAAGCAGGGGGGCATTTGACTGCACAGCGCTCTGGGACAATCTCCTGGATGAAAAAAAAGACCAGAAACTATAGATATTCTGCAGTGAAACACAATGGAAAGGTGGCTAAGCAATAAGCAGTGGGGAAAATTAAAAAAAAACAAACAACCCCAAAATCTTGAATTTTGATGCCACAGGTAAATAGGTAAGTCGCAAAATAGGAAGAAAAGCAAGACTGTGCTATAACTGGAAAAAGAATACGAATCCATTGCATTAAAATCATATGTAAGGAAGAGAAAAATTATGTCTGCAAAAAAGTAAACTACTATCTGATAAAATGGAGTATTTTACAAAGGAGAGGCCCAGATAATTTACACACAAGAAGCTTCAAGGAAATAACTGAGGAGTTCTCTGAAACACAAATGCTGTTTTTTAAATAATCTTAAGAAATTCTAAACATCAAAGGACTCTCCACTTTAACATGCAGTATTTAAAAAAATGTAAAAGAGGAGATTCAGGAACTGTAGAATGATTAGCTTGGCATGGATCCTGAACAAATTAATATTATAGCAATGGGAAAAACAGAAGCTAAAAATATCCTGTCAGCCAAGCAACCTTTGTAAGGTCAGGAGAGGAGAGAGTGGACTGAAGCTCCAGCTCCCACAAGAAGCTGATCTGGAAAACCGTTTCCTGCTTCATGGGAAAGCTAAAGGGGATCCAAACCAAAATTACCAAGTCTCGCTAGAATAACGTAACTCATAATTTACTCAAAACTCAAGAGCTGCTCTGCAGGAAAGCAAAGCATGCAGAACAAAGGAGCAAAACAGAACCATGCTTGATAGCAGAGGAGTAGCCAGGCAAATTAATCTCAGAAATCAGATCTCTCAAATCCTCAGCAGAAGTGAGATTTGATTGAAGCTGACACAGAAGGATGGGTGACAGAAGGATTGGTGCCAGAAAAAAATGGATACAAAGTGTTCCTAAGAAAAAAACTAAGGAACATTTTAAAAAATGGAAGAGAAGAACAAAAAGAAAATACAAACTACAGAATACCGTAAAAGAAGAAACCAAAGAGTTGGAAAGCTTCCAGGCTGAATGGACAGGAATGATCATCTCTCAATATTTCAAGGAAATCTTTCACTTCCAAATAAAAGAGGAAAGAAATTTAATAATTCAAGCTAGGGAGGGTGTGTGAATGTGTAAGTGCAAGGTATGTACTCCTCCAATATAAATAAAATTAAGCCAAAGCATCATACAGAATAAAACGCTCCACGCTCAAGTGGCACATTCTCAAAAGAGCTGAAGATTTCCAGTCTACTTTATAAATACATTACAGTATCTATTTCAACACCATCACAGGTTAGCTTTAGGGAAAGGAAAGCCCTGGATAAATTATAGAGCAGCAGACATTTGTTTTCAAACTCTTCAATTTTCCATCAAAGCCAACATCAGTTCATAATGGAGCATTAATTAAAAGTCCTTATTTAACTGAACACAACTGAGCATCCCAGAGCTATTGGCCTAATCCAACACAGACAGAAATAGACATAATTTGAATGTAGAATGATAAGGTATCAAACCTGAAAGAAACAAGGTATCAAGGGAAGAACAAGAAGCTTTTCAGTTAGGGGGGATAAAGGGGAGCAAATCATGACATGTGATTTTGAGTTTCGTGTTTCCTCTGTCTTGTCCACAACAGTGATTTATGACAAGCAGACTACACTTCTGCCACTTTACCAAGATGCACTCAAGCATTTTCCATAAGCAAAGGTAAGGAAGGATGCTAACACCAATCTGAGCTAGAAATTTCGGAAGCATTTCTGTATTATGGAAAATTCTGAGGAGTAACACTAGGAGTAATTTCAGAATCAAGACATCTAGGGATGGAAATAGGTGAATTATACAAAGCAGAATTTTAACTAAATAGTGCTTCTGTTAATCTAAGTTGGAGGTTGGATATGTAAAAAGAAGCAAACAAAAAAAAGTTATACTAAGAAAATCATTAATATAGATGGTAATTTTATCATGTTGGCAAGGTCAAATCTGTTGAAGTAAGCACATTCCTTGTTACAGGTAGCAATACTCTGGATTACAAAAAACAAACAAAAACCACGGAAAAAGAGAGGATAGAATTAAATTACAAAATAAAAAAGGAAGTATTTTTAAGATACAGATTCCCAGGCAGCAAGACGTATCAACAACAACAACACTGAAACATTGAGTGTCCTTGTAAAACAAGTGGATTTAGAATGGTGCAGCTACTCCCACCTAAAAGTAAGGGAAGGGGAAGGGGGATAGGGAATGGAGAAAGGCTTATGCAGAGAAGCCATTCCATGATCACACCCCAGAGCAGAAGAAGCTAGGATAATTCAGTAAAACCCATTCCTTTTGTCTTCAGGGACAGGTTGATAGACAGGTCTGAACAGAATCCAACTAACCCACCAAACTCAACTTTCTCCAGGCCTCCCCAACCCTGGGGAAAAAAAAAAGATTCTTAACTTGTTTCTTCCTGAAGTTTTATTTTAAATTTGGAGAAGATATTAAGAAAAAGGAACCTCTCTGAGGTTTCACATTGTGCTCCTTGCCAAGTCCAGATACTTGTGCGTCGAGAGACGACCATTTCCAAAGCTCTTTCGCCCAGCAGGATCTGAAAGATGCTTATGAGACAACATCTACCCTGTTGCACACAGCACATACTCCAAAGTGACGTGCTTGTTATCTTCAGTACTCCAGTAAATCATGTTGCCCAACATCCATGGGAGTGACCTGCTTACCTATATACACACATACGCTTACATTTGCGTGTGTGTGAACAATGCAAGAATCAAAACAAAAAATTACTTTGGGATGTAAAAAAAAAAAGTAAAATCCACTTACAGTGCATTAGAGGTAAAATACACCAAAAAAATAGTGTGTCTTATAAAAAGGAATGAAAGCTAAAGGTAAATTTGAGGCAGCAAAGCACAACCAAATTTTAAGCACAAACAAAATAATACTGAAAAAATAACTGGGTACAATCCCAAGTCAAGAATGCAAGGAAAGACAGACCTATGGCAAGGACAAGTTATTGATAGTTCAAGACAAAAGGGATGCTTTAAACAATTTTGTATAAGGACAACGATAAATCCATAAGAGGATAATAGAGGATGTATTAAAGATGTATCCCTACTTCAGGCAGAAATGAAAGAGGGAATTTGTGTGGAGCTCCACTGGAAGACAGATAATAGCAATAAAATAGTACAAGCTGAAAGCAAATTATCCACTGAACTTATATATACTACTATTAATTTACAAATACATTTTAACTCCTACACTAATGGGCTTTAGAAGAAATAGATATCCTAAAATCCTAGACATCCTATATGCATTAAAAAGGGAAAAGGTGACTTCCACCAAGAAGAGAAAAGATGATTGCAGTTATCATCTTACAAGCCTCAGGATGAGCAGAGATTTACTGTAGTTAAACAAACCGCAAATAACATGAAAAAAACCCTTGACCTCCTGCACAGAACAAAACCAAAAACTTAAGTATCTTATTCTTTCTTCACACATACAAGAAGATTTTAATCAAATTGAATACTTGTTTTAGAAAAAGGAAATTTTGCTTTTTCTACCGTGTACTGGGAAGTTGTAACTTCTAAACACAGCAGGAGCATCTTGCTACTGCTGCTGTTTGCCCTGTTAACCCTCTCCTTGTGCATTTAGGTAAAATCTATTTTCCAAAGGCTAACTTTTAACACACACATGATTTTTACAGGAAGGGATAAATAAGATGACTAATCAAGTAACAGCTTAAAAAACTGACTTGGAGCAATGGATAGATAAATATATATGGAAGATAAACAACCCATTTTTCACAAAGATCTTCTATAAAGTACTTATATCCTTCACAGAATACTTGTGAGGAGCACTCTTCTCCAGCTAGGCCCTGACACCTGTCTAACATCATGATAAAGATGATACAGAGAGCTGGAGGCTCCTTTTCTCTTTATTTATGAGACAGTCATGCCAAGAGCTCCCACACCTCTGGACAGAAGTGTTTAGACACAACTACCTTTGTGGCAGGTATTTTAAATAAAGCTCAATTTGAGTAGAATGAAGAATTATGCCCTTCTTGTTAGCTGTTCCATCACCAAAATATGAAGGGTCTATCTGCCACCTATACTGGAAATGTGAAATAGAATACAAGGCATACTTGAGGTTGGAAGGGACCTCTGGAGAGTCCAACACCTCTGCTGAAAGCAGGATCAACTACAGCAAGCTGCTCAGGACTGTGTCCCATTGGGTTTTGTGTACCTCTGAAGATGTGGACTCCACAGTGATCCAGGGTTGCTTGTTCCAGCACTCAAACACCCTTACACCACGAGAAAGTTTTATATTTAAATGGTATTTCCTGTATTTCAATTTGTGCCCTGTATTTCAGTTGTCTCCTGTCCTTCCACTGCACACCACCAAGAAGAAACTTCAACTCCATCCTCACTCCTCCCTGACAGATATTTATACACTAAATATATATATTTATATATATTTATTACTGAAATCCCCCCCAGCCTTCTCTTCTCAGTGATAAAAGCCCTCAGCTCTCTGAGCCTCTCCTTGTATGGCAGATACTCAAATCACCTCTAATTGCTAAATAGGATACAATACAGGGAAAAATTTGTCAGTGATACAAACTCCATTCCTAAATTACACAGTACAGAAGTTCATCACAGCTGGGAAGCCTGAAACTAGTCTCATTCCTTGCATATGGAATACCACTACTAAATGACAAGTCATAAAAACCCCCTTGTGCATGTGGCACTACACAGAAAGTAGACATACGTGACTCACGTTGTAATAATGATGCATTTCTTTTTCTAACATCTGTAACAACTTCAACCTTTTATAAATTCAGCATATTTTGGGTATGTGGGAAATCGTTACTAAAAAAAGTCTTTAAACCACTGAGAATATTTTTATACAAGATAAGCCTTATCAAGTTATGCTTCATCTGCACTTAACTGATAAAATATTTAGTATGACTTCAAATTCTGCAAGTTACTACAGCATAATTATGTCTTGATTCAAATTTGGGCTGCATAGGACACAATTAAATGCAATAAAACTTCTGTTCAAAATGAAAAAGGAGACATATAGAATAGTCCTTTCCGTTATTAATATTTTGGAACATGTTTGTTGCTTATATTCACCAAACTTGAATGGCATAATAGTGGCATTAGAGTAATTTACACACCTGGTTATAACAGCCATAATATCATAAAGGTTTTTAAGATAATTGTCTATAGAATACTCTATACAGAACACAAAGCAGAAAAGAATGTAGGCTATGTTTTCAGAACAGAGTATTATACAATAATAGCACTTCCTGCTCCAGGACAATAACCTCATCTCTTGAATTTCTCAAAACTCAGATGTCAAAACTAGACACAGTAAGGCATTGGTAATCTCAGTGCTGCAGTGAGAAATGTCAGGTGTAGGAAAGAGCTAGTAAGTATTTTGCAATTATCAGACGCATGATATAGAAAAAAAGCATTAAAACTAAATAAACCTGAGAATGCCTTATTAAAGTAACACTGAAGGTAAAGTAAGGAGCAGATATTCCTAAAAAGAGGAAGCCACAATAATACTGGAGTGGCTGGAAAACAAACAGTACAGTAAGTATGCAGAATTGTACCTATCTATCTCAATGAAAACACAGTTAAAAGATTACTTGATTAGTGTGCGTATCTACTTATACTTCAAAAGTGAGGGGTGCAGCTTTACGACAAAAGAAAGCAGTAGGATCCTCCAAGGGCAACTGTCACCTCCTCTCTGAAAACCAGTTCTCCCACTCTGAGGTATGGTACAAGCTTTACAGTTGCAATTCATAAAACAAAAACTCATCCAGGAGATGAAGGCAAAGAAGGACAAACACTTTTGAAAAAGTTTATAATCATATTTCAACCTAACGTATCTTTTCTGTTAAGGAAATATCTAAGACAGAAAAAGAAATCAAGAGGTTTTATATTACATTTATCTTCTGATTTTTAGAAGTTGAGGTGATAATTCTTATTTATCCAGACAGGAAGCAGTGGTATAACCCCAAAAATAATATAAATGCTACAACTTCCGAAGCTACAGCTCCTGAACAACTCATGACCTGCTGAATATAAGCTACACATTGGAGAATGGTAACGTTACTTGCAACATCATCACTAATGACTTGGCAGAATTGCTGCTTTCTGTTCTCAAAAGCACAGATTTTATTTGCACACTTCAAAAATCCATAGTAAATTTTTATCTACAACACAAACACCATTGGGCAATTGTTACCACAATACATAAGAATCTTAAACAAGGGAAATTTAAATTTCACTCAAGACTGTCCATCACTATTCAGCTCCTAGAAGGGCTGTAACCTCTTATATAGATTTTACGTTCGATATCTTTCAACCAGCACAACAAGAAACAGAGCGAGACATAACATCTAAACCATATTTTATGAAAATAATATGGAACTACAAATAAATTCAAGAGATATTTTAAATAAACACCAAAAAGGATAATATATTGCCCTTAGACTTGAAGCCAAATCCCATTTCTGAGCGTTACAAGAGCAGTTCTGAATAACCTTTTCTGCACAAGTACTTGCTGCTTTCATTCTACCTTAGGCAATCAGCCTAATAAGACTGGTTAAAGATTAAAGCACTCCAAGACACACAGTGCACTGGTTTCTGCCAGGCTCCAATACTGTAAAACATGAACCCTATTACACAATAATAGATTCAATAAATTTATTAGTACAGTGACCAAAATAATTAAAATACCACTCAATAACTAGGTTTTGGTTGGGTTTTTTTTAAACTTTTCCTTTAAGAAAAAAAATTACCTCTACACAAAAGATCTTAAGATCAAGTCCACATAACTTCATCTTCTCCGGAAAATGCTGAAAAACATTCAAGTATGGAATATGACCTTCAACAACAAACCTGTATTAAAAAAATGAAGACCAAATCAAAATAATATATAGGATGACAAATTAACATGGTTATCATAAAATTAATATACAAATCAACTTCTGATTTGAAATAACATCAGTATTATGCTGCCTAAGCAATTCAACCTGCAGTTACACACCCTGAAATGCTCTACAGAACAAAAACCAGTTCAATCATTTAACAGGCTTTTAAGTTCAAGCTCAGATATGACTGACAAATGATAACGTTATGGCAGTAAGCATACAATCAACAAGCTTACATGGAATTTGTTCTGCACATTCTTCCACTACTGCATTTCTGGACGTGCTTTAAGCCTCCTTTGAATGACATGGATTTTTTTTTTTTCTGAATTCTAAAGCTTTAAGTAAATTTTACTTTTAAAACACACACTTTTCGCTGGAGGAGCTTGAATTAAGTAATGTGATAGGGAAGAAAATCACAGACTGATAAGCAGATACATAGAACTGAAACCACATTAATTACATTTCTTTGATGATGCTTTTCAAAAAGGTATTACTGAGGTATGAATAGAAATTGTTTTGTATACTAATAAATAAAAATATTTTCATTTTTATTTGCACACAAATAATGCGTTTTTTTGTTAAAAACTGGTTTTGGTAAGTGGTTGACAGTATTATTTGATATTTTTCTTGAATATATATGTTTATATATTTGTGTGTGTGTATATGTATGTATGTAAGATTGGACTTAACAAGGGATACCAATAAAAAGCCACCATCACCCCAAACCCCTGCTCTTATCTACCATCTTAGCAGACACCCACAACAGGCCAAGCAAGCACTGAACAAGCACAGACCCTCCTCACAAGACAACACACTCATTCCACACTAAGGCACACTGGGAGTCTCCCATAGGACTAAGCCAGAAATACCTTCCTGTCTCCTCCAAACCAATTTTGTTAGAAGAGTACATTAAACCTCAGTAAGTTAACATTACAAACAGAGAAGACTCTGTTTGTTAAATAATATTGGGACTGAAAACAACTTACTCCCCTGCTAATAGTGTTATCTGAACAGGACCACTCTGATCTTGCTACATATATTAGTAACTTCTTGGTCTACAAACATTTAATGTCCCTTCTGAGCCTACAGCAATTCACAAGCTCACCTGCTATCTCCCAGTTCCATGCCCTCATCACTATTTGTTCCATGTTATGTAGTGTGTATCTACCGAAGTTGACTAATATTCTATTTAAAAGGTAGTTTCTGCAAACTTTACAGTTACAGTCTACATTTTTTAAGCAGTCTTATCTGAATTTTCAGTTTAATTGAAAAAATTAGTTAAACTCAGATTAAAATAAAAAGTGCATTTCATGATCAAAATTCTGCCTCAGAATAATTTATAATGAATTTATAATATGAAAAATCATATTGCCAAATTGCTTTTGTCCCAAAGCTCTGCTTATTAGTCTCTTAAGTGAAGAAGTAAAAGGTGGTGTACAGTCCTTTCTAATCAAATTGTGTAATGATCGTTTTGTTAAGGAAATTTCAGCTTTCCTCAACCAGCAGAAACAGCACTTCCCACCCTGAGTGGAGATAAGCACTGGGCTCCTCTGAGGCTGTTCTCCAAACTCAGCCCCCATTGCTGGTCCTTGCCACCGCACCTGACCTGCTGAGCAACTGGCACATCAGTTCTTTAGCTCATTTTAGTCCGACACTAAACGGAGGAACATAAGCTTGAGGTATGGTTTCACAAAGTTGATTGAGCCAAACAAAAAGCTCAACATAACTAGCATGATATCCCTCCTTGTGATCCAGCCATGAGCTGCTGTTGCATCCTCCTCGCCAAATGTAACTCGCAACAGCAGCAGAAAACCACCTGTTAGCCTACTGCCAGCAAGGGCTTCTTTCATCATCTAACAAACTGTGAGGACGCTCACTGATGGCTCTGCAAGTGAAAGAGTTGGCAGAGGGGTGCATCACAAAGGCAGAAGAGAAAAAAGGGAAGCAGGACCTTCCCCTTTCAGCAACAGTGATGCATTACTGGCTCAGCTGATGATAAGCTTCGGCTGACACACATTAAGGCACAACACCATTAGCTGGCAGATCTGAAGAGCTGGAACCAAGACACTGAGAGCAGCAACCTCCTGAGCCAGCACAGCGCAGCTGGAAGAGGACAATCAGGACCTTGCTTCGGGTGTGGTGGAGTGGTGATGCAGCCAAACCACCCCAACAGCTTGCTGCCTCCGAAATGGGAAATCCCACCCTCCCTTCAGTCCCCTGCTGCACACTCCTCCCTGCTGACAGAAGCATTTGTGTGACTTCTCAGAGGATCAGACTGGGAACTAATCTCTTCCAGGGTTTCACTCCAACCAGACAAATTTCCAGACTCAGATGACTGCAGGAACATTACTGCCAGCACACGGCAGAAAAAGACTGCAGTGAAGCACATTAACCTGCACTAAAATGTCCAGTAAAACTTTCTTTTACAAAATTAATCTTCTACAGATCTACTTCTTTGAACTAATAAACCATAAACTGGATGAATGTTAGTATCCATGGCAAGAGAAAGAACAGGAATGTTGATGCAAGACAACAGTAACACAAATGTGGAGCAGCTTAAACTGCTGCTGGAACCACATCCTTATGCTGCAAGAGACAAGCAATGTCCACCAAAACATCTTTTATGTTTTTAAAAGTTTTCACTAACTTGGCTGTACCAAGTCAAAGCACTGCAACTATTTAAAAAATTATATCTTTTCTAGCTTGGAATTACTGTCTCCAAAAAAAAACCTTTTCTCGCAGGTTAAAAGCTGTTTCTACATTCTAAAAATACAGCACAAATACCCTGTTATGAATACAATGTACTGATGATTCAAGTTTTAACACTTAATCCGAAAGTCCAGATTTGGAACAGCACTTCAGAACAGTTTCTTCTGTCTGCTTTCATTCAACAGACAGATGGTCAAAACACCTGTAAGACTATGTTCTATCAGGGAGATGCTTGAAAACTTGACTGGCAGATAGAGTGCACAGTCCATGCTCTTTTAATTACAGCAGAAGCATACACTAATAAGGCCCAAGTATGAAAAAAATCCTAGGTCCTCGGCATGCTACAAGGAAGTGATGCATCTGTTAAAGCCACAATAATGCCACAAACTGATTATAAGTTTAGTCTTGCCAGTACAACTAGGTACAACCTCATTTGAAAGGCATTATTTCTCAGAATCTCAAAAGTCTAGCATCTTGAAATTTTTTCCAAAACCCAACTATTTTAGTATTTAGATGAACAATATACATCATATGGAATACTGTGAGACTATTCACAATGGAAAAGGATTTCATGCGTAACACAGACTTGAGCAGAACATTGTTAAAAATGTTATTTTTAAACCAAAATGTTCCTGTCAGAGGAGGTAATTGTAGTGTTTTTCTGCTAAGTGTGTCAAGTAGCAAGGAGGAGTATATTTTTGGTGTTGTAAATCCTTTAAAAGCTGGCACATTGCCCGACCATAGTGCCTAAGCATGTATCACAAGGGAGGAGTGGCAATCAGCTGACTTCAGGGTACAGAGAAAACCAAACTGAGGAAAAAACAAGGCAGAACTTTAAACAGCACTCTAATTCAGCTGGTTTAAATAAAACAATTTGCCTACGAAGACTTAAAAGGTAATGCTGAATACTTAATGCTTTCTCTGCATAGTTTTCATCTTTGGCCTGTTGTTATTTTGATCTGTGTATCTTAACGCATGCAAAAATGTGAACATTGTCTGATTTTTTAAACTTAAATATTCAGAAGTTAGAAAACAAGTATTTTATGGTAGTTCATGCAATTTAAAATTCTTTCCCCTTCTTCATCAAACTTGTTGAAAGGCAAAGACCTTAAGGGTAGGGAGGAAAGCATGATAACGTAATTACAGTCTTATATAACTATCGTATCATGGTAAAACTTTGCAATACAAATAACATTCTTTTAAACTTCACTTTCTGTGCTTAATCCAGTTCGTATGTTCAGTGCATTTAAAGTTACTGAATCATTATGATTTACACAGTCTTACACACATAAATTGTATCTAATTAAATTATATCTTCTCATTTAAATAATCTTATTTCCATTTCCAATTATTAATTTCAGATTATGCCTTCCTCTGCTATATTTGGTACTTGATTTTTTAAATCTCTCTTTTTCCAACCTTTTTACTGCTTTCATGTTTTCTCTAAATCTTTCCAAGTAAGTGTGCTCTTCTCTTAAGGATATTAGTCCAAAGCATAGTCTCCAGGTTCTGAATCATTTTCCAGGATCTTTTTTGCAGTCTTCGATTTTTAAAGTGCCAAATACAATAATTTACCATTCATATACAAACAAAACAATCTATCTTTCCTCTTGACAGCTGACTTCAACAGTTGTTGTTTGGCTGGGTTTTTTTCCAACCACACCACTGCACTAAGACAGGAATATGTGGGGATGTCTTTGCCTGCTATGAGCCAACACCACTTCCAGAGATAGTTTCCAAGACACAATAACCAAAGAATATATATTTAATTATTAATTTTTCTCTCCAAACACAATGGGGTAACTAATAATTCTTTAGTGCGAACCAGTTGCTCTGTCCCAGAAATTGTAACTTACTACTTGGATTTTTGCCATATACAAACATTATCAGAAAGGTTTTACATTATCTGTCTGCTAATCATTCACAAAAATACAGAGTATGTTATGGCAGTTCTGACTCGTACAGAATTTCCTAAGGAAGACAGTAGCCAGTAAAAATCTTGTTATTGAACACTACTTTTGAGATCTATGATTTCTTAATCTACTCAATAAATACTTCTGTATTGCAAGGTGCTAGTTTGAATTCTGAGTACTATGGCATTTTACTGAAAATTTTACAAGCATCTTTCATGCAATAGCATATCCATTTATGCAAATACGCAATGGTTTGTGCAATTCTGATCAATGAAGGCAACAGACACCCCTAAGTAAAATCAAAGGGTTAAATTGTTTTGCACAGAAATCGATTATCCAGTAGTAACTACTATACTTCAACACATACAAATGTCCCCTTTTTGAAAGTACTTGCAGAAAACCATCCTTGAATACCTACCTTTCTTGGAAAGCTTGTACAAAGTTAGAAAAGCGCAGGTGGAAGCTGGCACTCCCAGGGAGAGAGGCCATGATGGAATACCAGGCTCTGGGGTAAAAACCCCTTACATATTCATCACACAGGTTATATATTTGAAAAATAAAACTGAAAGCACTGAATTTTTAATCAGTTTTTCCTTTATTTTGCCTGAGTTTTCAATTCAATCTGCCAATGTATCTACTTGAGTATTTCTATTCCTTAAATTTTGGCCAAGTAATGTTTTATCACCATCTGTTTAGAAATACCCAATATTTCAACAGTTGTTAAAAAAAGAGAATACGAAAGGGCGTCCAAGGAAAATCTAGGAATTCCTGAACTTATTTGGGCCTGATTTAAAACACTGATTGCCAACAAAAAGAGTTGATGAGTTATTTTTCATTCCTGAAGTAAATAAGGAATATGTTCATGGCCTTGTTGTAGGGGAGAGAAGGGAACTGCATTGTCAGCAATAGCTTGACAGTCTCCATTCAGCATCAAACCCTATTATTAGAACAATTTATTTATACTATATTAAAAGGCGTATTATTTGAACTCTGATAATTACAGATACAAAGATATGAAGACAAAATGAACTTCCTATATTAATTTCTGCACCCAACTCCATTGCATGAAGCTACTTTGCTACCTTTCAGATCACTGTATAGTGCTGGTATTGTTTGTAAGATGACACTGATGTAAGTCCTGGAGAATGTTTACTCATTTAATTCTGACATGCTGACAACAGCAAATATCATGGAACTGTGGCCATACACACCTCCAGGAACTCTTAAGAAATTTTGAAGGAGAAGGACAAAAAGCTTCTCTAACTTCAAAACCTTCTACTTTATAGGTCTTTGAAATTCATGGCAATCAACTGAGAATGTCCTCCAACAGCAGCCACACAAACGGTTACAAGCAAAAGAAAGATAACACAACTAAATATAGAGAACTTCTCACTATTACTGAGTGAATTAGTAAGAGGACAATAGTACAGACCTAATTTTAAAAAAATTATTATTTAGAAAAGCAACAATTCTTGACAAAAGACTATTCATACCTTAAGAGCTCAGACAATGTAATTGGTTCTCTCAACCAGAGTAATGCCATGTAACAAAAGGAAAGGGTCATTGGCATTGTCATCCTCAGTTTCTCCTTTTGGCTCTTCACTAAATACAAGCTGCCATCTACTGATCCAGAGTACACAGAGGTGCTTTCTTGGGTTTATGTTAAAAACAGAGAAGAAAAAAAGCAATTGATATAATAAACACATGAACCATGGTGTACAAAAAAACAGATAAAGGAACATACAAGAAGACCTGTTCAGCAACTAGTAATATTTTAAAATAATTACTTTTGAGGTTTTTGCTTGTTTGTGTACTTTTCTACAAAACAGTTTAATCCTAATTTACTCATCTACCACAAAATGAGATGAGAACCTGTTTCACAAAGTGTTATTCCACTTGACTAGGACATTAACTCCTATACAACACACAACTAACAGTACTTATGAGCTGGAAATACTGTTTTTCATTTGAGAGATAAAGAAACTGTGAGGGAATAAGAGAAAATTTGATGTACTTAAATCAATCACTCAGAGCTGGGGATTAAAACACAGTTTTAAACTTCAACACAGACAGGACTTTAATGAAAAGTCATTTACATTGCAGAAATTTTACTGGTATCAAAAGTCTGCCATAAATCCATCTGTCCTATAATCTCTAACTGTGGAAATGCAGGTATTCTTTTTAAAAATGTATATAAATTCAATGTCAAAGAAACAACTTTAGAACAAGAAATGGTGAAGGTGGAAAAAAACCTCAAATAAATAAACATCCAAACTCCCCTACTTCCTTACTGAGATTAATCACTAAAAACTAAGACAAACAGCAAAGAGAAAATTTAATTTAATAGTGTGATTTATGAGTTTGGAACCTTTTCAGCAGTGAAACCTGGGAGTCCAGGGAAAGAGGACCAAAAAAAGAAAAAAAAGCCTGTAAGCCTCTCTTCCCTACACTATGACCCAGGCAGGATGAAAGAAAATGCATTTAAAGCACACCAGCACAAAATGTCAGCATTGACTCTGCAGAGATTTTTCTCCCTGCATTTCCTCACAAACTGTTCACCTGTTCAGACAGGAACAGAGAGGGCTGGATCCACAGCTCCCCGGCTGGGAGCTGCAGGGCCAGCGCAAAGAGCTGGCGGAAAACAGCCTGAGCCTTCCGAGAGCTCGGCAGCTCCGCGATCCGCGGGCAGGCGACAGCCGCAGCAGGGAGGTGGCAGCGGTCAGCGGGGCAGGTCCGTGGGCCAGCGCCCGCAGGATGCGGACAGCGCACACGGCAAGCTCCAGGGCCGGTCTGCGATGCCACCTACCGGCCCCGGAGCGGGCGCGACGGGCACGGCACGGCTCAGGCTCAGAGCCGCTCCGGCTCCCGGCGTGGAGAAGAGCATCCCATCACGCACAGGTGCGTCGGGAACAAAGGCAGAACATCAGTTTAATCCCTGGAGTCATCTGCTTCACCTTTCACATGGATACTGTGCTTAAAGGCAGCTTCATGACTGAAGCTTCATTGTTAATTTCACATTCAACTCATTTTAAAATAATCCTCATTATATTTGTGGCCTTAATGATGGCACACAATTTCCTTTTATTTCTTCCAGCTTATGCAAGGCATGACAACACACAGTTACACGCAGCTAATAATTTAAGAGTTTTATAGGCTTCTCTAGCAATATCTCAGTGCTATACTCAGTGGAATTTGCTACTAACCCTACACAAAAATAACCAAAGGGAAAAAAAAATTGCCGCCTGGACAAGCCTCTTAGGAAAAGAGGGGTTGTTGAGGTTTCTAATCTGTAGCAACAACAGCTCAGCAAAAATGAGACAGAAGAAAAAAATTATGGATCTTCACAGGAGTTTACAATAGACTAGAACACACTTACTATTACTTATATTAAATTTCAATACACAAAACTATTTGTTTGTCTGATTTCACCAAAATTTACTTTTAGTATCACTGAACTCTTAACTAATTTCAAGTGATTTTAGTGAAACTGATGAGTACTGGAAGATTAATTCAATCTCTGAACCAATCAACCAAGACAATAAATTATGGCTTACTTAGGACTACCTAGCTGTTCTAAAACTCTAAGAAACAGAACAATGAAATGCACAAGCACCAAGGAAGAAAAGAGTTCCTCTAGACATCAAAAAGGGGAAGAAAATTCAAGAGAATTCTTTCACTAGAAATTCTTCACTCAATTATTTTCATATAATATTTGTCTAACACTCAATATTCTATATGCACCAATATACAGTGACTCTTTACCTGAAAATGTTGTCATTTTAATATAAAAGGATGAAAGGTTCTAGCATAATATTCACAAAAATTTGCATCACCATTTTTATACCTTTTTCCCCCCTCCCTAATTCTGTCTGGAGTTTTAAGCACGCATTTATTTTTCTAATTGCTGCTGATCAAATTTCTCATTCTATTACCACTTCTGGACTTTACAAAATAAAGAGAAAAGTTTTAAAAAACCAAGACCGCGTTCTTCTGAGGGTAGGCAGGCAATACCACAGAAGAACAGAAACATGAGATAAGGAGAATAGTACATAACAGGGGAGTAAGAAAAACTGAGATAGATAAAGGAAAAAGCAAGAAAAGAATAAAGCAAGAAAGAAAACCATCGTAAGTTTAAAACAAATGCTTTCAAATGTGCCTTGAAATGCATTTCCAGTATCAGGCATTGCCATATTCTCTGGCATTACTCTTGCCCAGCAGAACCTAACACTCCAACTTTCTACAACATTTTAATTAAAACTTCAGCATTCTGTAAATATTTTCCAGCTGCTATTGTGAGCAGAAAAGAGACACTGATTGATTGCTAAAATATGATTTTTCATAGGAAGGGTCATCAGGAAAGCAGTAAAAAGACTGCTGAGACAAAAGACCCCTAAAGAACATGCACATGATTTTTAACATCAAACTCATGACAGACAGCACTGCTATTGGTTAAAAAAGTGCTTATTCTTCAAAGCTGCTGTGTTTGTGAACATCTAGCGTTGCAGATATAACAGCAATTTTTTCCTACTCCAAACAGGAGGCATGGAGCAAACCAGCTATACAGAATTACCTCCAGCATTTCTCATTATATTTCCAGGTCCTGTCCAACTTTCATCTCCTTAAGTAGGGGCTGGGGGAGGAAGTCTTCTATTTCTGGTAGAATATAAAGTAGTCCAGTGCCAAACAAGACTGAAAACTTCACACTTTCCAACCAGTACCTCCAATTCACACTACACAAATACACTTTAAATCTATTTATATTTAAAAACTACAGAAAAACTGGTTTTCAGATAGTTCAGTTCACTGCTCCTACCTGAGACCTTGCTCACTGATGAAGCAAAGCTGCAGTCGGTCTGCAGATCCCCCTCACTTTCAGAGAGAGACAGCAAGTGCAGAAGGCTGGGTCTCTCTGGATCACTGTCCACATCAGTACTGCTCTCACATACCTGGGTTTTGTAATTAAATGTTTGGATTAGCTATTCTGAGTTACTGTTTCAATCTTGACAAACCACATAAAGCATTACAGATGCAAAATCAACAGTAAAAGTTAAAACCCAAACTGTTCACATTTTCATGCTATGAATCACGAGTAAGTGAAAAAAGAAGTATTTTTAAAAGATTTCTCAAGATTAAAAAACTTCTGGTGACTCTGTTTAATCTGCTGCAATGACCACAAAGCTCGCAGTACACAGACTCAAAGCTTGATCAAACAAGTAACTTCAAGAGTGCAGGCAGGAAAGGATGGTAGCTGATGATACATTTTGCATTGTGATTTCTTTTTACTGGTTAACTATGTCAAGACAAAGCAATATTTTTAAATAACCAGTTTCAAATACTCACAGAAGTATTCATCTCTTGATATAGGTAAAAAAGCCCAAAATCCAATGAAATGGACATGTGCAAGCATATTTATGTGACCTCCTTCATACAGAAGTGACACTATTACCAGCAAGATACGTAGTCTGAACAAAGATTTCTGTTGTTGCCTTTAAAAAGATACCAAACATCTCATGGGATTCAAGCTTTCACTTACTGATAATGCTTTGACAGTTTCCCCAGCTGGTCTCTGGCAATATGCCTGTTTGCTCTTCTGAAGGTAACACCTCCAAAAATTGCACAGAATTTCATCCTGATAAACACAAATGGATGGTAATTAGTACAACATTTACAAGATCATTAATTGCTGAGAGAACAG
The DNA here is from genome assembly GCA_036630365.1 of Acanthiza pusilla. NCBI lineage: Eukaryota > Metazoa > Chordata > Aves > Passeriformes > Acanthizidae > Acanthiza > Acanthiza pusilla. Next base: position 6,749,164 of record JAXCHO010000036.1, read on the forward strand.
AGTGTAATTTCTAACTCAGGACTCTGAATAATATTCCATCTCTAGTTTTATTAACTGTGATTTACAAAATATGTTTTAAAATTACCAGAGAAATAAATTTTGATTTCATATGCTCCATGTTTTTAAACAAGGAATTGTGTGATTCACTTAAAAAATTTCTGTAACACACACATACTGAGTGTACAACTTACACTGACATCTACATACCTTCATTTGTCGACATACTCCTAATGCTTCTAAAGCTTCAGCTTGTTTCTTGAGTACAAGCTGAAAGGCTTCACAAATATACCATTCACAGCCTCCATCTAAGGGAAAAAAAAAGGGGGGGGGGGTTGTGTTTGTTGTGTACTGCTTTGGGTTTCTTTAACCCTATGCACACTTATATCCATACCTCTATTTAATAATTTCAGATCCTAGTACATAAAGCAGTTACACTGACTACTCCATTAACTTCCATTGATTCACAGCCTCAAACAAGAAGTTACTGAACAAGAACTTCACACAGTTCCCAAGAATAATATAATTCATTATAACGTCTAGTGTGGCATTTGTAATTGAGTGAAGCATTGTTAAATTACCAGTTTAAAAATAACTGAGAACCTGCCATTAAAAAATGAAATATGAACATTTCTTTCCCACCCCTGACACAGAAAACTGGAACATTACAGTAGTGAGTCAGGCAGAAAACAACCAATACCACCACGTTCTCTCATACACTATCATACACATTTAAGTAACAGAATATCCCAAGCTTCTAGCAAATCCTAGCACAACATGAATTTCACAGGGAGTGGGCCTGCTCTGATCTATTCACTGTTTCTTCAAGCTGCATGGCATTTACTTTTCACCCTTGCCCCTCTCTATTTACTACTAGTCTTTTCTACAGGCTTATGGTTTTAGAAACTTTCTCTGCATTTCTCAACTTTCTTTTCATTCCTTCCACACCTGTTCTTCACTATTTTTGTTCCAAAACACACCTTCCATCTCACCATCTTAGAAGTTACCTGCCCAAAGGTAACTTTTGTCCCACTTTAATGATGCTGGCCTTAACTCCTAACCAGTGAACTAACAGACACATCTTACTCCTATAAATTCATGGAATACAGAGTAACATGACTGCACTCCCAGAAGGGACTGTGAAAGAAAAAAAGGATTTCTTTCTTTAGAAACCTGGGGGTTAGCTAATTACCTTCCCAACAGGAGTAATAAAAAGCATGAAATCGTACACAGCCCAGACCTTAGAAGCAATACAGGACAAGGAAAAGTGGAGGGGTCCTTTTCACTCCTCCCCTCACTTCCAACAATTGTTCTTTTCAAAGGAATGTAGCAATCCACTGCCTCTACAGCAGACCCAAGGAAGATCAGCTCACCAGAGAGAAAAATAACCCTTTGCTTCATTTGGCATATTAATGCAGTGTTGCTTTCTGTAAACAGCCTCAACAGTAAGAGATGTATCCAGCCACCACAGAATACACATACAGCACTAGCAACAGCTTTACCACTACATCCTTACGGCATAGATCTTGATATGTAATGACCTCTCTTCCTCTGAATATTCATGAAATTAAAAGCAAAAAGTGACTCTGGAGGAAAGATGCAGTATTGGTTCAGCGACTGGAACCTCATGAAACCTGTTCCATGCAGTTTGTGCATAGGTTGCAGGGCCAAGTGCCTGTGGCACAAGCCAGACTGACACTAAGATCTGGACCACCATCACATCTCACTTGCCAAGACAAACAACTTCTCTGGTTTTGTGATAGCCATCACAGGGAAGAAACAAAGCATCACCACATCTGAATGCATGCCACCAGTAGCTTCAGTGAGTGTTTGCTTCCACAAATCAAAGTAGCATTAAGTAACACATAACTCCATTCAATCAAAAAAACCCCACCACTGGGCTCACAGAGGTCACCTGTGGCTCAGGAAGTCACCAAATGTGATTGCTGAAGGTTGTGACAGCATCAAGGAGGTGCATTTTGTTCCCACTCCTACAATCTTTCCTACCTATCCGCTTTTGGTCTCCATCAAAGCATAATGGCCTAGGTGAACCCCAGCTGAACTGCCACTCTTTTCCAAAATACAGATAGAAACTCATACATACCATTTTTTTCCTGCTTTCTTGAACCTTTGGAGATTGTTTGGACTCTTGAATTAGTAATAAAATCAGTGTTTACAACTTCTCTAGTTCTCTGCAAAACAGGAATATATCTTAGCAAGAGCCAGTTCTAACTTGCATAGGTTGCCCCATCATAAAACATAATGGTGGAATTTACTCAAATTTCCTAAACTAAAGGCAGACAGGACATTCTGAACTTTTCATTCAGACATTTCAAAAATAGATAATTACTATCATGGACATACAGGTGACGTGAATCAGGGTTTGCCTTAATTTGGACTGCACAAAACACAGCAACATCCAGGCAATGCTTCTAAGGTATCTAGAGAGCACACTGACACTGCAGCTACAGCAACACAGCAAGCCAAGATGGCTCACTCTAAATGCTGTGATTTCAAGGAACATTAAACAGTGTCAAGTAAAGCATGAAAAAGGAAGAATAAAAACACTGCCCTCAATGCCAAGGAGAAAAATCTATCATTTTCTTAATATAAAGTCAAGAAACAATCAGAATAAACCTTTTCCAAGGCAGTAACTCATCTTTTTACCTCAGTAACGTTGTGGCAAGATCTACAATAAAATCTGCCTCCATCAGTGAGACCCCAGTTCACTTCTGAACACTGGGCACAGCGCTCATTAAAATCTCTCTGAAAGGAAGAAAAAACAGCAGACCTTCAAAATTGTTCAGGTAAAACAAATGGCATTATTACTAGGCTACTGCACAGCTTTTGAGATTATTTATAGGGGAGAATATTTACACCCTTTGCGTCAGCTCTGGTTGGTAACAAGTGATCACCGCATTGGCCATCGGCCACAGGTAACTCTGAACACATAACTGTACCTAGCAAGCGCCAGCTCCGGTGTGTGTGAGCGTCAGAACAAGGGGAATGGTGATCCACGCCTTGACACACGTGGCGTGGCTTTAAAAAAGCCACCCATCAGAAATGAAAGAGAAAACTGGAGCGGAAGGCGAAATGAAAAATAAATTTCTGAAACGGCAAACAGACACAAGTGGTGGAAGGAAGCCCACACGAGCCGGTTCCGTGAGAAAAGGAGACTTCCCGGAGAAACCGGAGGGGGAAAGAGAAAAGGGAAACCAAGAGATCAAAACACAGTGGTTTCCAGAAACGCCCACGTGCGTGCTGGGGACGGGCAGCTCCGCCGGGCCCGGCTGGGGGGCGGCCGCGGCACATCCCCGGCCGAGACCGAGCACCGGCCAACGCCGAGGGGCCGGGCAGGGCCTCGCCCGCCGCCTCCGGGCCCCGGTGTGGGCAGGGCAGGACCGGGCCGGGCCGGGCCATGCAGCGCCCGCCGGCGCCTCCCCCTCTTCCCCCGCCGCCCACAGCCGCCGCCCGCCCGGCGGGGAAGCGCCGCCCGCGCTCCGGCGGCTCCCCCAGCCCCGAGAAGCCCCCCGGCCCCACCGTGTCCTCCTCGTCCATGGCGGCGCGGCCGGGGCCGCACCATGGCAACCGCGCCGGGCGCACGGCGCCCCGCCTGGAAACCGCGGCCCCGGCGATTGCGTTCCGGGCCGCCGCGGGGCCCCGGGGGCACAGCGCGACACCGCGCCGACACGGGCGCTTCGAGGGCGTATGGAGTGCTTCATTGAGGAGACGTGGATGCAGGTGTTAGACATTCGATAGGACGAAGAAATTTACTGTGAGGGTGGTGAGAAGCTGCAGCAGGCTGTTCAGGGAGGTTGGAGATGCCACAGCTTTGGAAGTGTTCAAGGCCAGGTTGGATGGGGCCGGGGCAGCCTGGTCAGGTGGGAGGTGTCCCTGCCCATGGCAGGGGGGACTGGGGCTTGGTGTCTGTAAAGTCCCTTCCAATATGACTTCTGTGCTGTACCCATGGAGGGGACATGGCAGCTTAAAGGGGATGTCCCAAGAACTGAAGGGTACATTTCATCACAGAATCACAGAATCAGTTGGGTTGGAAAAGACATCTTGAGATCATCCAGTCCACCCCCATGTCAACCCGACCATGACACTCAGTGCCACGTCCCATCTTCCCTTAAACACCTTCAGGGATGGTGACTCTGCCACTTCCCTGAGCAGCCTGTTCCAATGCCTAATCACCCCTCTGTGAATGAATTCTTCCTGATGTCCACCAAAACCTCCCCGGCACATTTTAGGACCATGAGACATATGCAGCTTAAGACTAAGTCTACGTGTGGCTCCGAGGCTCACTCAGCCCATCGCCATGTTCTGCACAGAGCTCCTGCATCCTCAGCCCCACATTGCCCCAGTGGCCCCAGCTGGTGACCACCAAGGCTGTGCCAGGGCTGTGGGAAGGGGGCTGCTGCTGCTGCTGCTGCCTGGACAGAAGGAAGCCACAGGAACTCATTTAACTATGTAAAAGTGTTTGGAGATCCTTGAATGAGAGAAAGTACGATCTGAAATTCACTTTCAATTAAAAAACAACACCCAAACCTCCAGATCTTGATGTAGGTCTCTAATTTCTTGCACGCTAATAATAATGTTTAAAGATGTCTAAACACCAAGATCTGTTACTGCAGTGAATTTGCCCACAAAATTGGAGAACAGGTTTAGGCCCTTAAAAAAAAAAAAAAAAAAGGCCCACTAAGTGAAAGCATGGGAAAAAATTAAAGCTAAAATATACATAGAAAGAGGTGAGGCTGCCTTGACAGCTGTGGTTACATTGATGTTGGAGGATATGTACAGAGCTAGAGGGGAACTGTTTATGTTCAAGAAAAAAGTTATTACTCATACCAACTGTGATCTTTTTTCAGTGTGGGCTGAACATTTGTAACACCCATTAAAGAGAATTACGCATGTAATTCCTGCCATGCTAAAAAGGTGATTGTCAACCTCACAGAAACGCAGCTAATACTTTGATGAAACAGATCCTACTTGTGATTTTAATTTCCATATTTTTTGTTTGTGGAAATACTCTTCTGGGAAAGCAAGGCCATTTTGTGTGACAGAGAGGGTTTGATCTTTTTTTAATGTATTTCCAAGATTAAATACTACCTTGAAAGAAAAATCAGGACATCTGTACCTGTGATAAGAGAGGAAGAGGTGTGTTCCAGTGCAGAAGATAAGGCATTTCTCTTGCTGAGAGCAGTGCTCATGTGTGACTCAATGGTGTGAGCGGGGAGTGGGCCTGCTCAGTGGATTTAACTAAATTGAAGAATTTGTTTAAAATTAAGTGTGGAACTGACTGCTTTGATGAGGCAGGACCTAGGAGTTTAGTCTTCTGTTTTCTAATTACAGCTGGTCAATAAAATATTAAAGGAGTGTAATCACATTTTGTCAAAACCCGAACACTTCGTATTCAATGCCAGTAGTTGAAGGTAAGCAAGTAAAGAAGAAAGATGGTGGGGGACTGCACAGGGAACTGCGTTGGTGTAATTGTGGCCATACTGGTGCAACATGCCAGTAAAGTTTTTGAACAGGAAAGCCCTTACTCTCCGCTGCTGGACAGCCACACTGCTTTTCTGAGCTGCATTTTCCATGCAGGTGAAACAGATGTGAAAAGGTACCGAATTTTGGAAAGGAACTTGTACAAAGACTGATACTGATATTGCTAGTTACTTATTAGTGTCCAGGTTCTCTATAAATGCAAAGCTTCTATCGGTATTTCTGAAGTCCATCAACTAATTAGTGCAGACTACTAATCTGATAGGAAAAAATTGAAGTATAATAGGGTTAGCAAGTCTTATATCTATTTCTTAAATATTTTTTGAAATTACATGTATAAAACCGGTTTTTCAGCATATAAAATTATGTGTAACCTTTGTCCCTAATTACAAGTTACCCAAGCATACTGATAGGGGTATGATAATTTCAAAGCCAGGAGACAGACTGTCTTCCTGCTTCGGCTCACTTTTCTAATTAAGATCATTATGCATAGTAGTCAGATTGATTCAAGGCTTAGATAAATAATATGTCCTGTTGTTTCCATTGATTTGAATTTTTAATGAACTGAGTTCCATTGCTGATATCACATTTCTGGCTCTTGACTGCAGACTTTCTGCATGTGAAAATGTAAAAAATACATATCGGACTGAAAGACATGTCCCTTGGCCTATCCTTTGGGTTACTGCTCATGAAATTGTGCTGGCTCCAGGATACAAACTTCTGTAGCAAAGATTCTCCCCAGAGTCTTTACCCATTGTCAGACACCTAGAACAAAGAGCTAGAGCAGAACAGCAACTCGGCTTCTCCGAAGATTGTGCACATGAACACAGGGCAGATATACCACATTCAAGTGTACAGAAAACACACATAGTTATTAACATGCGAAATTTCGTCTTTGCATCATCTCACCATGGAAGAGCACATGTTTAAAGGCAGACAGAAAACAGAAGAGAAATTAGGAGAACAAGGAGCAGATGGCTTCGCTCGAAGTGATCTTTAGAGACAACACTGTAGAAAGGGTCGGGGGGAGAAGCTGGGCCAGCAGAGGTGCCGTGGAAGCAAAGGTGCAGCGAGTTGTGCAAGGACAAAGGTGGGAACAGCAGCAAGGCGTAGGGGTTACAGCAAGCTCGGCAGGGAAGGATAACCAGGGAGGGGCTGAGCTCAGCAGAGCTTTGAAGGAAGCGACAAGGAGAATGAATTTAACGTTACAGTTCAGACACACCCAGCATTGCCTTGCGATAGTGTTTGTTATACAGCTTCAGCTCTCAAATTTTATTAGTTAAATAAATTTCTATTTCTGTTGTGGAAAACCTGAAAATATGACTTCAAACACACAGATCAACAAAAAGCAAATAATCTTTTTTACCAAAGTTTACTCAGGTTTTCTTAACATTTTCCTAGGATGTAAGCAACATCAATTTGAATTTTTGACTACCAAAAGCAGCAATATTGTACCCAGGACAGAGGGCAGACTGATCCAGTCTTACGCACTGAGTTTGGAGTTCACACCATCAGCCTTTGCTTTGCACAGGTGCCGCGGCCCAGCCCATCTCACACAGTTACACTGTGGTGCCACAGTCCCGCCCCGGTTTCACCTGTGGCTCTCCGTGCCACAGAGAGCTGGTAATCACCTGGATGCTCACCCAGCCAGGGGGGTTTGGAGGCACAGATCTCACATTCAGATGAGATGCTCTAGGAGGCAAAGCTCTTTGGGAGGCCATGCTAGCACATGGCCAGCCACGAAGTAATTTGGGAAGTCTGCCTGGGGATGCTGAAGCCCTGGCTGGAATCAAGTAAATCCCTCATTGTGTGTCCTGGCCTTCAAAGGCAAGATCTCCTTTCTTGAGGAGCACCACACTGCCATCCTGCTGTCTGTACTGTCAGAGATTGCACCCCTCAGTGCCTGGTGACTTTGTTAACCTGATCCTACAGAGATAAGGAGATGGGGAAGCACCCTGCTAGGAGAGAAGCCACGGAGGAACAGAGCAGGCAGTGAGCATTTGAATGTCCCATTTCACAAAGGCATGTATAATGCCTTTGTTTTCTTGTTTTTCAGATTTTATTGAGCAGTTGACATGAAACCTTCCTTCAAATTGTAATCTTTCAGTATTGTCATACTTTTTCTAGTTTTCAGCTTTACTGAAAGAAAAATATGCCACACTTAAGGGCGTCTTGGGTTCCATTGTGTGTCCATAGAGCCCTGATGATTGTTCTCAAGATCATTCTCGGATAAGTTTAATCCACAAATGCAGTGGTATTTTTAAAGGAATCGAGAGCCACCTTGTGGAGCTGGGATTCACAAAGGGGCTCAAAATAATACTGCTGGGAGCAGCTACTCACTGCTAGAAATTCAGATCCAGTGTGATCCTGGAGATTGTCAGTCTGGGAAACATTCACCATACACATGTCTGTGCATATGCAGTGCACAGTGCATCACACAGCTCCTCTGCTGACTAAGACTGGGTAGCAAAGAAATATGTTTGTGGGCAGTGGCAGGCAGATGCCAGAAAAATGCAGAAAGCAGCAGAATCAGGGAAGTAAAGTAACATACTCATTATGACCTACACAGCCTTGGTGTGTGGGGGGTGTTGCTCACAGGGCATTTTTCACCATATAATTAATTAAGTCCTAAAAAATGCTGATAAGTTTTGGAATCATTATATGTAGATTTCTGTTACAGGCTTATTTTCTTCTGCAGTTATTTATTAACGTAGAGAATTAGCATTGCCAGAACTCAAATACTCCAAACCAGAGAAATAGCAAAAATCAGATCACTTATGTGAGACCAATAACTGTTTCTTCACAGAAGAAAAGAGCAATCTTCTCAGTCTCTGAGGTTGCAGCAGGGACTATGACATGTTTCGTTTACCATTTCTCTCCTTTAATTTCTCCTGATGGACTCTGAGCTGCTTGTCAGTAGCAATATAGAGATACCAGCACATGATCTTGCCAAAGAAAAAGGTATCTGCTTTTTTTCAAAGCTTCTTGGTCTTTTCCAAGACCTTTATGCAGCAGCAACATTATCTTCAGCACATTAGATGACACCTTAAAAATGTATTTTATATAAGGACAAATTTTTAAAAGTCTCTTTAAGTAGTAGACCTTAAATATCTGAAGAAACTCAAAACAAAAAAACCCCAAAAAACCAAACCAAAACAAAAAAACCCCAACCAACCAACCAACCAACCAAACAAACAAACAAAAACCTCAGAAAAGGAGTACTGTGATGCTCAAGTCATTCTCCAGATGCTAGAGAAGCCAGTGCTGAGGTGAATGGTTGGTAGTCCGCTGATAATTGATCTGGTTATTGAATCATGATACAGCTGAGTCCAGTGCAGTCCTACTTGCTTTTACCTATCTTCTGCTGATTGAGTGTTAAGTTTCAGAAGCTTTTAAAATTAGTTACACACTAGCAGAGCTCAAAGTTAAGTTAAATTTCAGAATAGATACCACTTTCAAAATCCGTGTAGCCAAACAGTCGCTAATATCCCAAAGCATGGTACAAGGCAGGTAGAATGTGAAAGCAACCTGAGAAGTCATTCTTTTTAGACCAAGTCTTAACAGACAAACCCAGCATATCCTTTATGCTTAATAGAGTTCACTTTTTCCCTTTGTTCAAGTGTTGTTTTGGTAAACAGGAGATATCTATGGGTATCATTAATGGTTGCTTCAGACTGGATTAATTTTTTCCCCAGTAATTTAAATGTAACCACATATAAGATGACATGTGGTAGTAGGAGAAATTCATAAAGAGACACCACAAGGCTATGGCAAGGAGTCAACAACTTCTGGTTTCAAAAATATGGAAATCTCAAAAAAACTCAGCACCTTTTCCTGTCGTACTTCATTCCATCATCCAAGAGGCCATGGTACATGGATGCATAGAGCACTGGGAGCAGGTTTTCAGTGTTTGTTCAAAAAAACCCAAGATAGATGATTCCATGTTATAATAAGTAGAGGAGAAGAAGATCCAAGTCTAGAAGAAATAGAAATTAGTGGAATGCAAACCCTTATTTTCACAACATTCCCAAGCTTTGGTCTCTAGTCTTCACTTTTCAAGTTGTCTCCATCAAGAAGGGAACATAGCAACATTCAGGAGAATCCAGAAGAACCAGTAGGATCACCCCAGCCAGGGTGCTGTACTCTTCAAAACCGACATGAATGTTCAAGGTTACAAAGGATGTTTGATAAATGCTGTTCTAACCTAGACATGGTCCTAGCAAAGTGAATTTTCTGTGAAGAAAATTAAACCAAGAATAGTATTTAATATACCCTTAAAATAAAGAATAGAATATTGTTTCTCAATTTCTTTTCCCCACCCACAATACATAGCTTTTATGATAGTTTTTATTGTAAATACATGTGCAGGATTGTGGAGTTTAAGAGTAGAGTTTAGAAAGATAAATTTTCTGTTCTAACTACAACATTTTTAAAAATTACAATTAAATTTATAGGACCCCTGCAATTCATGAACTATTTTTAAAAGGGCAGGCTATAAAACATAGTAGTAGTGCTATTAATAAAAATGAAAATATAGTAAAGTTGAGGCATAGCTCTGCTTTGATTTACAATCTCATTTCTCCAATGGCTTTTGCCCTGTATTTCTCACCATCTATTTTACTGTCCCTTTCTTTCTGAAGAAAGAAAAGGTCACCATCCCTCTTCAAAATCTGATTAAGCATGTAGGTTACACCATGCTATGGGACTGAGAGCATACTGTGCCTCAGCAAAGCTCAGTACTGTTTTGAGCTCACCTGTGCGTTGGGGTATTTGTGATGGTGGTGTTACTAAATAGACCTTAAAAGACAGAGGGACAGAGCTGTAAAGAGGTTTTTTTTGGTCTCATCACTGCATAATATACTTAAAAGAACTTATCTTTGTATATACACAGAAAGATCACAGAGGAAAGCTTTGTTCCCACAATGATGGATCATAAAATCATTATAGAATCACAGAAAGGTTTCGATTGGAAGAGACCTTAAAGGTCATCCAGTTCCAACACCCCCTGCCATGGGCAGGGACACCTTTTACTAGGTGAGGTTGCTCAGAGCCCCATCCAACCTGGCCGTGAACACTTCTAGGGATGGAGCATCTACAGCTTCTCTGGGCAACCTGTTCCAGTGTCTCAACACCCTCACAGGAGAGAATTTCTTCCTAATTTCTAACCTAAACCTATTTTTGCACATCTTTGCTTTAGTTATTAATTATATGATGGGGACATGAAAAGTGCAGAAAGTCAGGATGCATCTGAGGTTCTGTGAGAACCTGTTAGAGTACAGCAAATTGTGTTCCAGCCCTGTTTTATCAGTACAGTTCTAGCAAATTTTTAGCTTAAGAGGGTGCATTTCACAGTGACAAAGGGATCATGCATTATAATTAGGAGAAAAGTGCTGAAGCCAAATTTTAAGAGCTTTTGTGCAATGAGGGTGAGAAGAAGAAAGCTAGGTATGAGTCATGCTATTTTCAACTTCTAATGTTTCATCTTAAAACTTAATAGTTTTTAAACAGTGTAGTTTCTTCTTGAGGACAGTAATTTAATTATGATTGAAAGTTGTCCATCTGGTGGCCTTTTAATGCCATTAAAAGTACTGATTGTGTTCCTGCACTCGTTGTTTTTCTGTTTTTAATCATAAAGCTGTTTGGCTCTTCATTAAAGTATAAACTTCAAGATCCCACCCAAAACTTGTTAAAAGACAGTGGAAATTTTCTCACCCATTTCAGTGTATTTTTGATCATGTCCTCTTGGACACTGACCCAGGCTAGGTGCATGAATGCGTACTGCAGCAATTATCACAGAAGATTGTATTTAGCCCTAACTCACCCTTGGGAAACAGAAGTATCGCTGTCACCACTCGCAGATGGATCTGTAGATCTGCACACCACGAGTTGTCAGATCAACACATAATCCTGGAGCGTGTTATTCTGGAGCGATAGCTTACTATTGCATCAGGGATTTCGCTCCCTGCCATGTCTTTATTATTTGTTTACTTATTTATTTATGTATTTGTTTATACCTGCTTTTCTGTTCCGAGCAGATGAAGAGCTTTTAAGTAATTAATTTCCTTACAGCCTCCCCTTCTTGGTTCAGTCCGCACATAGAAAACATTTTACTTTGGCTATAGAGCTTTTTTAAAAGTGTAATTCTCTTTCCCTATCCCTGCTGCCTACCTAGAGCACCTCTTTAAATGAGCTCTACTCAGAAGATACTTTGAAAAGAGGAAAGTGGGATGCAAATCCTGAACATACAAAGTGCTCTGGGAATCCCACCCTTACCCAGAGGAAAATCCAGCACATTCCTGTGTAAAAAAGTCACCTTTGCTTAGTGGTCTGCTCACAGTCTGAAGGTAGCATGTGGAATCATGTGGCCTCATGGAGTATGGATTTGGGTCTTGATTTTACTCAGGGATTTTTTTCAGTGGTGGCTAAATAGATGCTTGCTTTCTCACATGAATATAATGTGTGGCAAAAAGGCCACGTGCGCAAATTACTGGTGCCTTCACCATCTTTATTCCATTTCTACTTTTTAGCCATGCCCATAAGGCCCTACGTGCTAATTCAAAAGTACACACAAGATATGGAGGGGATAATTTACTGATTTTAAAATTCTAATGTACTCTAAGTATCCTTCACAATCAGCAGAAAGAAGGAAAAAGGAGATCTCAGAGTCAGACTGGGAATTTTATTTTCATCTATCCCTGTCCATAAGACAAGGGCAAACAAACCTAAACAACTGCATAAACAACATCCACCCATCCTCAGAATTGCTCACACCATTTAGGCAATTTAGAGCAGTAAACACAGATAAGCAATCTGCATAGAAGCAGCTTTAGGTGACCACAAATGGATACCGCTGTTTAATTCAACCCTCTCTCACCTAAACAAGTTTGTTTTCTCAGTGGTGTTTATTTGTATAAGGGAGTGCTAGGGAAAAAAATTCCATCCTCCTCCAGATTATCTGCTTCAATGTTGTGAAAATTCAGTATTTCCCCAGCATGAGAATATATTCCTCCTACAGACACAATCTGTATTTTGTGGTCTCGCCAACATTTGTTAGCTGGCTGGGTTTTTTTCCCTGTAGCTCATAGCATTTAGCTGGGACTAGAGCTGATCTCTGAAATGGGAGAAGTCCTACAAGGCTCAGTCTGGAAGGGAAACCCCATCTGATCAGCACTTCTGTCTCGAGTGGCAGGAGAATGGGGAGAGATAAGGCAGAAGTAGATATATAAAGGTTTGGAAAAATAAATTGGGGGATGGTGACAGGGAAATGTGTTACCCCTTTTCATAAACTGTCTTCTGCTGGACAATAGGAAAGGTGAGAAAAATGGTAAGAAAAGCTTTTGTGTGAAATATTTTTTAAAATCCACAATGAAACAGTTGTCTGGCTAAAAACTGTGAACATGTCAAGCTGTCAAAATGTTTTTCCCTAGCTCATACACATTTCAATCTTTTTCACTTCCCTGTGAAAACATACAGTATTAGTCAGTGGCTCATCCTGTGTGGTGCTGCTGCCTGGGTGCTGGAAGCTGCACTTGCTGTCAGTCCTGCTGAGCCATAACTTGCTCACCCCCCAGGTACAGGAACTCAGTAGGAATAGCCCATCTGTTTTGGGTTGCCTTCATCTGTCTTCCTTCTTGTCCTTCTGTGCAAACACAGACCTGGGAGGGTGGGATAAAGGAGCCTGTGTTCTTTCCCCCTCTCTGGAGTTTTGTGGTCCCCCGAGGGGGCAGAGGAGCACACCTGGGGCTGCATGGCTGTGCAGAGCAGTGCTGGTGTGAGGGCTGGGAATGTAAAAGGGAAACACACATAGGATGGGAACTTCTGAATCAGCAACTATATTCCAGATGTGGGGCTACCACAGTTCTCCCCTATCTACACCCACGGACAAGAAGGTCTTGGAAATGTCAAGAGACGGATCAAAATCCGCATCATCTTCTCCAAAGAAATTTGAGATAGTCACTTGGTACTTAGGGCCTGGCACATAAGCTTTGAATTTTCAGGGTGACCGCTTTTGAGATATCTCAAACTTTACCAAGGTGGTGAGAAATTGTCTATATTTTATTCTCTACTGCACCCCAGTGCAACCTTTTGCCTGGCAAACAAAAGATCTGCATATGCAAGGTGAATACATGAAACTGGTGCAGAAATAACATCTGAAGTGAAGATCTGCCCACTTTCCACTTTTATTCATTCTCAAGCCCATGAGAAAAAACAACACGTGGTTTACTAGCTTGCTTTGTTATTTCTAAACTTACAGGAAGGTCCTTTCAACAAAATTGTATAGTAAAGTATGTTAAAATAATCCATTCACAAAGCAAGTCTGAAATAACTTTGAAGCATGGGCTGACGATGACAGAAAGTACTCATATGTGACCCTTAGCTTCAAAAGAGTTAAGAATGTGCTGGCAAAGGCACAGAGATTATCTCCACCCACACAGGAGAACATACATGGCGGAGTAGCTCTGTAGCATACAAGGAAACAAAACAGTCTAGCCCAGAATTACCCTTGTGAAGGAAAAAGTGTGTTCTGCTGGGTAGCAGAGAGTTTCCAACCTGGTAAACAGATCAGAACCTGCACTGATGTCTGAACTCTCCATCCTTAGTCCCCATCACTTCTTGGATAGAGTGTAAGCACCAAGAGAAAGAACAGCTAAAATTTATACACATTCTGGCTATGAAAAAAAAAGCAAGGTGGAAAATACAATCCAGGTCTTTCCAGCACCCCCTGATGTCAGTGGTGTGGGTGCCCCACATGGGTGCTGACCAGCTGCTGCAGAGCCCTCCTCAGTGTCTGGGGAGATGCTGCTGGGGTGTGCCGGGCTGGCACAGCCACTACATTGCTTCTCCCTGGCTTTGCCAGGCGCTTTCCACACAAATGATGCTATGCATTCCTGGCTCCAAAGACTTCATCATTAAGGGAAGTAAAGTAATACATGAGGAGACTGAGGAGAAACAAAATCAACTATTTATATATCTCAAAATTTAATATGTAGCTGCAACTGTCACAGCTCTCCACTCAAACGTTGTGTTCTGGGAATGTCTTGTATTAAGAAGCAGGCCTTGAGGATGGATTTACACACACCTTTAACATTCTCTGGGCCTACCTCAGGATAGTATCATGAAGAACATTCCCACTAGAACCAGAAAAGACAGAACATGGTTTTAAGTCTTTTTCTGAGGCAGAAAGATATAGAAAAGATCATCTTTGCTACTTCTTTTTGAAACTGTCTATTTATGAATCACAAATTGATTGTCACTGAACCCCAGGGTATGTCACATTCTTTCTGTCTGGGATGCTAATCATCAGGAGAGCATGAGGTTCATTTGAGATGTGCTCGTTGTGGTCAGTTCACAGCGATTGGGCAGGATATACAATTGTTTGTGGAATGCATGTGACAAACTGGGTCCTCTTTTCCATTCACCTTCCCTGCCCTCCTCAGGAGGGCTCACTCCTTTTGTCTCCTTGTCAGTCTTATCAGTAGCCTTTTAACCCCAAACACACAAAGTGAAGCACCTGAAGGAGGCAATATCTTAACTCTGAGAATTTTCACTATAAGACCCTTTGGGAACAGCTGACAATCCTTTACAAAGTTTCCTTCTTATTCTTATCTCTTATCTAATCTCAGGCATTGCTGAATGGAAAAGCCATCGATGGCTGAGAAGCAGTGGTGACAGCCACCAGTGTCCCATTGCTGGGGATGACCTGGTGAGTGCTGTGGCATGGAGGCTGCTGAGGCAGGAAATCACCTGTCCAGCTGGGTTGAGGTGTCAGGTGTATTTGGGATCTTGCATGATTGACATGAAACTGTGTCAGGGGCAGGGCTTAGGTTGGATATTTGGAAAAGGTTCTTCGTCCAGAAGGTGGTTGGGCACTGGAACAGCTCCCCAGGGAAGCAGTCACAGCACCAAACCTGAGAGAGTTCAAGAAGTGTTTGGACAATGCTCTTGGGCACATGGTGTGACCCCTTGGTTTGTCCTTTGCAGGACCAGGAGTTGGACTTCAATGACCTTTGGGGGTCCCTTCCAACTCAGGACATTCTATTATTCTATGATACAGCTCTATCCAAATTCACTTGTACTTGGGCTTCTGCAGTGTAGGCTCTTGGTGCTGCCAATAGCACCCACACTCAGGAAGTGCATTCCAGTTCTCTAATGTCAGCTTATTAGGAAAATCTGTAATAAAGCCAAGCTCCTAATTTCAATCATTTGGGTCATATTTGGGTTACATGCCTGAAGTGAGCAGTGTGGTAAACAAACACACCTTGCTCCCAAAGTGATAGAAGCCACTGAAACACTATACACATACTTCAATAATTGCATGCATTCATGTGTATACTGTAGGACCTATGATATTTTAAAAAATACTGCAGTTGGCAGTTCCCTGTCTGAAAAAGTGGAAAAGATTTTCATATCAGTTCCCATTTCCCTTTCTAGGCACCCTTAGTGCTGGCTAAATGAGAGGAAGGTTCTGTGGAGGTTTGCTACAGCACAGGGTGTTGCTGCTGCAGCTTCCCTTGCTGCAGTGGCTGCTGTCAAAGCTGTCCCAAGGAAACCCTGTTCCCCTTTCCCATCCCCTACACTGCTAGTTTTCCTCCTCGTATTACAGTTTATAGAGCGTCAGTATGGATACACACTGTACACTTTTAAACCACTTCTCAATGTTTCTGAAAAGAAATGGCTAGGAAGCTCTCTGGGATGGGACAGAAGTTTGTTTGGCTGCTGCATTGCAGGGAGCCTGGTGTCATTATGTTGCCTTGTTTAACACAGATTGCCTGCCAATACAGTCTATACTTCTACACGTTTACATGTTTGGTTGCCAAGCTAGAAACAATAAATACGGTGAAACAAATACAAACAGCATGAAGGAGTTTCCAAGCTTTCAAATGTAGCCCTGTTTTGCAGAAGTTGTGCAGCTGTGCCCAGCCCTGGAGTGGAGCTGCAAGGCTGGTTGGTGGCCATCAGGGCTGTAAATACAACCAGTGTTTTCTGTGTCCTTAATAAGCAACAGCTATGGGAGCTCTGGTGAGGACACTCTTGTAGCCAAGCTTAATAGATATCAGAGGACTTGCCTTATAAAAATAGGAAAAATAAAAAATAATTAATTCAGAGAATGAGAAACAGTGAGGAAGTGTCTGTATGTGGGCACCCTCACTCCTACAAGCAATATAAGATGCATAAATCATTCTCTCCACGCTGGGAAAAAAGGTGCAGCCCCAGGACTAGTAGCAATGGTGGAACCATTGACTTCATCATTTTAGCGCTGTGGAGAAACACACATCCTGCTGAAATACTGATAGAGAGACTAAGCCATGGGCATGCGACAGCTCCTGCATCTACTGCTGGTTGGAGCCGTGTCACCTCACATGGATCCAGTCTGCAGACAAGCAGAAAATAGAAAATTTTCTGTAGAAAATCATGTTGTGTCATGAAGGTAAGATCCCAGCATTCAGTAGGGGAATATTAGGTGGTGGGCAGAAGCAGCATTTGGAGAAGATGAGCAAGATTTGCATCAGGAGGAGAGAGAGCTTCAGTCTTCCCTTCACAGCTTCCTTTGGTTGGTTCAGGTAGTAAGGATGGCAGGCAAACCAGACTCCTTGGAACAGGGTCTGGTTTCTTTCCAGGTCTTGCCAAAGTCCTTTCCAGCATCTTAGCCAGTGGGAATGGCAAAGGCAATGTCCTTCTTTCTGCTAGAGAGCTGCCTCCTCAGAGAAGTCCCAGGACATTGTAGGGGCTGTAACGTGGGGGTTATTCTCAAAGCGAACCTCTTCTGGAGATGGAAGCTGCACCTGGCAAGAGAGATGCAGGTTGAGGTCTCCCAGCACACTCTTCAATACAAAATGACACTGTGCTACTTCCAAGCAATTCAAATAAAGATGCTTATGGCATATTGTTTTTAGAAATATACTTTTTCCACCTCAAATTGTGCACCTTATAGATCACTAAGTACTAATGTGCTCTTCAAAGCTTTTTCATAATAACTCTGCTTTTCAATCTGAGGCAGTTAAACCATCAAATAAACAAATTCTTGCATTTCCAATAAATGTATGTATCTGGATACTTCCCAGTAAAAGATCACAGAATCACATTAATAACATACATTGCATTATACAGGTTAATTTATCCTTGAACAGACCATTAAATATATATTGGTTTTAAATTACATCATTCATACCCACTGATGTTCTACTGAAAAAGCATGTATAGCAGAAACAGCTACATATATATTTATTAATTGAACGCCCTAAACAAATGGTTACAGTAATAAATTATTTGTCATGTTTCCAAATAATAAAATTGGACTGAATTCCTGATGCAGCGCCACTGTCTTCAGAATGCCCTGTTTAACTCATTGTCTTTAGATAATTTGTTACTTGCACTTGACCAAACATTTAAAAATTCTCTTGAGGTGTATATAGAGTTTTACGTTCTGGAAAATCTTGTAGCTTGTCCTTTAAAAAGACCTTTCTGTAGGAATAAGGGTTTCAAATTACATGTTTCTAAGGGTTCAATTGTTTCAGCTTTCTGGTATATAAATAGCTCAGGGGCCTACTGGGGTGTAGGTAGCTCTCCCAATCATTGATGAAATAAGTATCAATGAAAATGTAATCCTCTACTGTCATTCTGAGTTTTTTCTTTAGTTGAATTCCAATACTGCTTTCATGCCACTGTGCCATTAAACACATCATTGATTTATCTGGATTGTACTACAGGGACTGACAGTAGATAATTCGTCACATTTTAAATACAGTGGGTGTGGATCTGCTGTTTCAGTGCTGGACTATAAACAGCCATTTCTTTAATATATTTGGCTTCCCAGTGTTTTTATTGGTCTGAGATTTCCACTTATTATTATTGTATTGATTTGCTTTGTGAGTTTGAAAGTGTTAGGATTTTCGATGGCTTCCAGTTCACACAAAGTTTTCTTGAGGCAAACATCAAAGAGGGACCATGATCATTCTCCTAGGGAAAAAACCTTTGCCAAACTAGGTAGGTTTGGAAGACTTATTTCTAAGCAGAGCTCAGAGAGAGAAACAAATATTTATTTTAAATCTGTCCACAGACTGTTACTGTTTGATCAGATTTAATAATCCCGTTATCCATCTGGGAGCTTGGTGTGATTTTGCTGCCAGTACAAGTGTGCCCAGCACCCTACAGCCAGACCTGGGGGTTCCCAGGGTTCCTGGGGGAGGTTTATCTGCTCCCGTTTCCCCTACACCTTCAGCCTCCTCTGACAGCTGAACCCAGACATGGCAAATCTCATGGGGCATGGAACTCTGCTCGCCATGAGTCAGATAGGGAGCTATGGGCTACACATTTATTTTGTATTTCTGAATTTACTGCTTGTAAAGCTGCAACAGATGAGCCCAGCCATAAAACTCTGTTCCACAAGCAGTGATATGGATTAACCCCCAATCAAACCCTAAAGTCTGGCTTGCAGAGGCTGCTGTTTTGTATGTCTTCCACGTATTTTTTTATTTCTAGTCAACTTTCCCTGAACCCAGGAGGAGCAGAATTGCCTTAAACGTGTGGTATGATTGACTGCAGAAGCTGCCTTGGTGACTGTGCTTTATTTTTCCATAAATAAGGCTTCTTTTCCAGGCTTCTTCTGGAACTCATATAGTTTATCTATTGATTGAATGAATTGCTGCCTGTGCCAGCTATTTGTCATCTCTCACTACCATTTGGAATACAGAAATACATTTCGGAGTGGGGGTTCATTTTATTTTTGTTTTTGGCAGCTTGGTGAAGCTTTTATTCCAGTAGCAACATGGAGCTGTGTGTGATGTGTTACAGCTACCTCTTCAGCTTTAAAACTGGGGATGTAAAGATGTTCTTGGCTCAGCATTCAATATCACCACATACGGAAAACATGAATGGTCACAAAAGCTTCTTAATTTAAAAGGTGGGATTTATTTTCTTTTTACTAAAGCTCTGTAATTTCCTGAGTGGCAAATAGTTGCTGTGATGACCCCTGCTTTACTTCTTATTGCAATGAAGAAAGCCTTAGCTGGTGATGGAAGCTGTTAGGTCAATAGAAGGGTTTTCATGGGGGGATTTGTCGGAGCAGGTTGAATGATGCGCCATAAAGGTAAAGATTCATTTATAGCTGTGGAAAATAGTTATCTTTCTTTGCTCCAAAGCTTTATGCTTAGAACAACTAAAATTTTCCACGGCTTTACACACAATGCAAACCTATTAAGTGTTCTATCATTAATATTATTTTGGACAAGTTGTAGGTATAGAAATAACTTCCATTCTATTTTTGTCTTTAGCACATTGGCTCGGTACAATGGACAGGACTACATTTTCCTACAAGGGTAATTCACAAACTCAATGGCTTCCATCCCATTTTTGACTGTCAATCTTCTTAATTTCTTGTCAAGAATTTCAGTGCATACCTAAGAATTAGGTAATTAATTTAAAAATTAATGCCAGGATTCAAGAGCTCATGTATTCTGCTAGATCCTGTCAAAAGTCATTAAACAACACTGCTATTTGAGCCAGTTAGCAGACCTTTATGCCCAAACCTATATCTGCCTCACTTTCGCTGCTTTTCCAATATGCTCTCACAGCTGGGGAGTGGAAGTGATGAGGAAGGGGCCCCATTTTTGCCTATCCCACCTGGCAGGATCCACTTGAAATGGCATCTCCTGAGATGTGGAGGGGCTCTGCCCTGGGGAACACAAAATAGAAAGGGTCCTGGACTTTTTTCAACATCATCAGGTCAAAAGAAATTTTTCAGAGGTCTAAGAGAAACTTCATGTTAACTGCTGTAACGCTGTTGGAAATATTCCACATGGAAAGGAAAGAGCTCTTCCAAAAGCTCCTTTAAAAACCTTCAAAATGTAAAATATTAGGTAACCTAAGTATATGCTAATGGTCTCCTCATTAACACTGCCCTTGCAATATGTAATATATTAGGTCTAGCTGATGTGAAAATGGAAGGCCTGCACAGGGTCTAACTAAATCACTGAAGATGTGAGGATTTTAGTTGTTCTGAAAATCAAACCATTCTAAAAAATTCACGCAATCTTTTATAATATCACTTTTAATCTGTCATATTTTATAGAGCAGATAAATTGAATTATATTATTATTTTATCTACTAATATTCTGATTTTTCACAACATCCCTTATGAAAAGTAAATATATATGTAAGCAAGAATACACATCAAAAAATGCTTCAGTTTAGCAAAGAGCCATACCCTAGAAATGCTTTTGGTCTCTGTCTATATATGCATCAAGGTTAAGAGTTGCCACGCAAGGTGGGTGTTTAAGAAGCATGACTATAAAAAACTCCTTGAGTCTATGGAGGACAATATGTTTAGTGCACAAAAATAAATACTCATGTAAAATTGATTGGGAAAAAATTAAAACAGGATAATTATAGTTATAAATCCACTGGAACAGTGGGATGTGAACAGCGTGGTTTGATTAGACGATTTGCAAGTTGATTAGTGATCCTTATCTTTTCCTCCAGCGTTTAATTGCCCCTGTTGGTCTTGGTTGGCCTGATGAGAGATCGCACGGCAGAATTTAGTGCCTAATCACGAGGGCAGGTGCTCTGAGAGCAGCCATATCACTGTGATGGAAATCCAAACTCTTCTCAAAGCAATCTTTAGGAGGGATTTTCACCGTGCCAGGGGAATTGGTCCAGGATGACTTTATTCCCAAGTCTCTGTGGTGCATGCCAAACACTTCTCCCATCTTCTCAGTCTATTAGCTGTGGCAGACTTTCAGTCCCAAATGTTTGCTTTCCACTGGAAGGTCCTGGGAGTTTACTCCTTATCCATAAACCTACTCCTGGAAATGAGTATTTTTTGTTTTGCAGTAGTGTCCAGACCTTTCCTCTGGTAGCTCCAGAATCTTTGCTGATGGCAGAGGAGGGTGATGTACCCCAGTTTTTCCTGCAACACAAACTGATCTCTCAGCACCCCATGGTCCCCATTACATGGGGATAAGGAAGGCTGGCAGAACCTCCATTTTGTGTCCTCTTTACCTTGGTTTTCTCTAGGAAAAGAGAATACAAAATAAACTGAGAGCATTTGTGCCGTGTGTCCAACCCACCTCCTTGGACTTCAGCTAAGTCCAGCGCCTCCATCTTTGCACTGCAGCCATCAGTAGGAGTCACCAGCTGCATAAAAATCTAACCCCAAACCTTGGTGATGTAGCTCCAGGTGCTTGCTGAGCATTTGGCAGCTGTTCATGGCACGAATCCGTGCAGTCCCACTGACCATGGGAGTGTTAGCGTAGGAGGGCCCCCTCCCACAGCAGCACTTTGCTGGGGCTGAGCTCACCACCACCACCACCACCACCACTGGTTTCAAAAGGCAGACAGAAGAAGTGTTTCAAAGACAGGGTTGAGACACTTAGTCCTTTCAAAAATAATTGAAACTTTAGGTGTCTGACTTTTATAGCTTTGCTTACCTCCCATGAACTGCTTCAAGAAAGAGTCAACACCACACAGGATGAAATACTGCATGGAGCAGGGCTTTCATGCCAAATATTTCTCAGGGATGTTCATCTAATCTAACTTTAGACATTTGAATTTTGTAGTCTAAGTTCAAGGTTAGTTCTATAAACAGGTCATTCATCGCATTTTCTAATAGCAAATGGCAGTGTCTCATTTCTTTTCACTGACTATTAAGGAAATCTAAGGTTGCAAACACCAAGTTTACATTTTTCTTCACCATAGCTACCTGGCTTAAAGGCACTAGTGGTCAGCTAATCCACTAAAGTTTCTTGCTCACCAACAGATTAATTCCAAGCTTACAACAAAACCACAAAAAACATTTAGTGCATGGCTCTGTCCTTAAAAGTCCGTCATTTACTTATTCTTTTAATCTTGAAAGCCCTTCAGGTTTTTCAGAGCTGTATTTTGATTCTTCTGTCTTTGTCAGTGACAACTGTCATTTAGCATTGTCATGTTTTTGTTGAGCTCACTAATTAAAAAAAAAGTTGATTCCAAGATCAGTTTTTTAGTAGCACCCTAAATAGTGTCTTCTACTCCAATAGTTTATTTAGCTCCTTTTTCCATATTAGCCAGCTCTTCACCTGCCTTTGATATGTTCCTCATTTAGTTATTACTAAGGTGACATCATATTAAATAGTTTGCATAAGAAGAGAAAAACATTGGGGATTTTCTCTGCTGAGAATCAATTAAGCTTATCAGAGGGGAGGTTAGTGACCTACCTTGGATTAAGCTGTGCTAAACTATATTCTTTTGTCTATGTCTGCCAACTGCTGAAATGAAACTAACACTTGGTGTTTAGCTAGATCTGCATTGTCATGCTTTCTAAAATACAGAAGATACTCTTGTTTTTCTCTCAACATCCATTCCTGAGATAAGGTATCAATTTACTAGTTTAGGCAGGTTCTTGTGTTGGTTCTTTCAGGGTTTCAGAAGAACATGGGATTGCCGTCTTTGTCTGAAAATATTAAGCCCTTATATGTTTTTCTGCTGCAGATGCTCTCTCATTCACCTGCGTCACACCATCTTGGCATGTCACTGTGCTGACTGAAACCTGAAACAAGGTTTTCATTTTGGTTTTGGCCCATGATTAGGTTATCTCTTACCCCAACCCCCAATCTTTACTGCATAAGGGCCTCAAATTCCTCTTTTTGCTCTCTATTTGTTTATATGACTAAAGCACATTTTACAGCGTGTTTTTAATTTCCTTTGCAAGGTGTAACACAGCCCAGCTTTTGACAGATCTCACTTTCTCCCCATACTTTCTGACTTGTAAGATACAATTTTCCATGTTAGTCAGCCCTTTTTTTTCCATTTCTTGTAGGCTCTTTGCCTATTCCTCATATCCCTTTCTAGTTGGATTGCCACCAGCTGGGTCTGGAGTTCTTCATGAGTTTTTCCTCCTTATAAATGCAGATGCAGTTATATATCTTTGACTTCAAGAGTCTCCTTTGCAGCCAAGTCTCAAAGTTCCTTCACTCCTTTGAGATTAAAAAAAGCCAAGCAAAAGAAGGCAGAAAAGCACAGGTTTTTTAATCTTTACATTCAGTTTAATCAGAAAGCTCTGCTGTCTGCTTGATCAGGGCTATTTTCTACAACCACCTCTTCTATAACATCCTTGCTGTGTTTGAATCAGCACTACCTCCTGAATGCTCAATAAATATGCTCTTAAAAACGTCTGTCAGCGGTCCAGAATGAGGAAGAATGGAGTTCTGTCACCACTTGTAGCTTCAGTTTTATTATTGATCTCATTCTGGTCTGATCTATCTCCAGGAGCAGGAGGTCTCCCACAGGTTCTGTTGACTGTCTAATTCTATTCCACTGCCCCATAACCACAGTCCTATTTTATCTAGAGGGTCTTTAGTGGATCTATGATACTGCTGTGGTAACATGAAGATTTATAGTGCTTTTCAAGAAGGCAATGGACCTTGACTGATTTTATTGTATCATACTTTTCCTTCTCTGCATACGCCCACATCAGTAATGTGCAGTGCTTTTCTGTCACCCCTACCTCCCTGCCTGTCTGTCCTGAACTCTGCCTGGCTCTCAGTGCTGTACTTCAGCCAGAAGGAGCTTCCCACCATGGTGTAAATGCCTGGTTTCAGATCCTGCACCAGAAGATTTGGCTCCTGCATCTCACTGCATTGTGCAGTGTCCAAACAATCAGCTCTTGCACCCCAACCTCTCTCAATTTCATTGCAAGTGAGATTGTTCCACTGCCTTTTGCTTACCTGGCCACCCATCTTGTGAATACAGCTTTGTATTTTCTCCTTGCTTTGCAGATTCCTATCTCAGCTATGTTGGTTTTTTCCTTTCTCTTCACTTATTCCATTTTGCGTTTCCTACCTATTAACCTGGGTGAGATAACTTGAGTCTGTTCCAGCCTTAACCTTGACACTTTGATTCTCCATGTACAAAGGCAGTTCAGCCACTGAAGACAATTTTCCTCCTGTGAAAGCTTTCCAGTAATGGAATGTGCCAAAACCATCCTTTCCAGCTCTGTCCTTGAGCTATTTGTTGGTTTTGTAAGCTTGACAAGCTTTCACCTTTTCCTTGCTAGGAACTCTTAGACTTAAACTGCAGATCACTTAAGCCTTCACCTCTTTGGCAGGCAGAAGAAGTAACTTCACAAAAAACATCACTGGATGATTTCCCCTCCCAGTTTTCTCTTATGGCATAAAAAGATCTAAAAATGCATTTACATGGAATTTTCACCAGAGCAACAAATAAAAACAAGATTCAAAGGAAAGGCAAAAATTAAAACTGATCTTGTCATTCTTAAAAATATATTTTTCTGTATTGCTGAAGCTTTGTACATGAAATCCTACATAGCTGCTTTGTATTACTGATAACTCTACATTTGCCATGCTTCATCAAAGTTGCTCCCTTGTATAGTTGTTAATGTGACATATACTCTTAAAATCTTTAAGATTATAATAATGCTTCATTAAATATATATTTGGAAAAGAGAAGGTTGCTCCAAATGAGAATATATTGACAAATATTTAATATAGAATCAATACAGTCAGTCTTTCTAAGTTTCATATTAAGCAATAAAAAATATTAAATGAACAGTCTGTAGTACAGTTTCTTGCACAGGCTTTCCAAGAGTCAGCACTTAGTGTCTTCTTTGATACACATACATTAATTTAATATGTATGCTTTGCCTAAGAACATGAATAAGTCATTCCTTTTAATGTTTGCATTTGCATGTTTAATTTAAGTATGGGAATCAGTGGAAACGCACTTAAATGCTTATGCTAGTTTATTCACTTTGTTTTGAAAATTATTGCGTGCAGCATGGGTGAGAAAGAAGTAATCTAAGTAGAAGCAGAGTTGATGGGAAAGTAGGTTATAATTTACTTACATGTTGTCTGTGGAGTGGACATGTGGTCAAATCTGCAGGGAAATCATTATTTTCTAACGCATTAGGATGGGATTTAAAAAAAATGCGAACATGATCATAACCAGTTTCTGTAACAATGTAGGTTAATTGATAAATTTCCAAAGTGACATATTTCCCGGTCCTTCCCTGCTATAAGGACTATCCTGCCTGCTTCCACCCAAGTTCCCAGAAATCACACCATTTGTAGAGGTAGAACCAAGAGTTTCATGAGCATGTATGAGCATTTTGACTTTCAATTAGAAGATCATGATTATTTTTCCATAAATCTCTGGAAGTGCCCACTCCATGGGAACTTCAGGATTTCTTTAAAAACTAGTCGAAGCAGCCACAGAATTTTATAGTAATTTCTGTCGAACATTTCTGGGGTTGATACTTTTGAAAAAGCCTGTTATAACAGATTCTATTAGGAGAAGTATATTACTTCTGATTAAATTATAAAACATAGTCCGAAACCATAAGGAGGACCTATCTTTTTTTTTATGATATCCAGGAAGGTTTGTGGATGGGCAGATGATGGGAAAAGGAAGGGAGAAGGTGCTGTTACTTCTGTGACAGCACCCCAGGGATGTTATAATGCTTTTCTCCCAAAAAGTTTCACAGAGCTCTTACAAGAGATGTGATGCTGCCCTGTGCAGGTGCCCATCTGTCACATGGAAGTCTCTTAGCAAATGTGGTCAGACAAAGAGGGGACTCACGTGCCAGGGCTTCAGGAAGGAAGGAAGGAAGGAAGGAAGGAAGGAAGGAAGGAAGGCAGGAAAGGCAGGAAGGCAGGAAGGCAAGGAAGGCAGGAAGGAAGGCAGGAAGGAAGGAAGGCAGGAAGGAAGGAAGGCAGGAAGGAAGGAAGGAAGGAAGGAAGGAAGGAAGGAAGGAAGGATGCCCTCTCTCCATCCCCAACTCCTTTTCAGTAGAAGCTCTGAGTGACAAGGAGGCCCTGTGTCATCCCACTCCTCCTTTGCCCTTTTGGGAGCTGGAGCTCACTGTGCTGAGCCCAGCCCTGCCTCCTTCCTCTGGCTGGAGACATCTATGGTTTTGGTCACTCCCTTCTCCCCCTCCTCACCTGGGGACTGTGCTAGCTCTTCACTTTGTGTCCCACACCACCCTTCTCCATGCCCTCTCTTCGTACAAGGAGTCAAGCTCCCCCTGAGCACTCCCTGCCCAGCTCCTCTGCCTCTCATGACCTCAGAATTGCTGTCCAAAATGAGACCTTTAGCAGCTACCATCACCCTCAGTTTGGCAGGAATTCAACTTCTTGTCACAGAATAAAATTATCAGTGAACTCTTGTGTTTGGATTTTCAGTGGATTTCTTATTTGTGGACGCTGGATGGGGGCTGCAGGATCCAGCCTGAAAATTCTTGTTGGGTCCAAGAAGGATCCTTCAGGATTTGGCTACTTTGTTCATTGCTTTTAGCTACTTTGCAAACAAATGCAGCCAGAGATCTGACATTCCCAGACCTGCAAACCTTTCCTACAGCAGCCAGAGAAACCACCACAGGTACCACAGAGTAACTTCTTGCCTGAGCCGGAGGGGTGATGGACAACAGGGAAGGGACGAAGTTAGGGAAGACTAGAAGATGTCACAATTACTCAGTTTTAGCCTGTGTGCTTCCAGAAGATTTTACACATTTGTTTCATACCTGTTTGACAGTTAACATGGTCCCACATTTTGTAGACATCTCTGAAGAGTGAATGTTGAGCAGAGATATAAATACTACACAGGAAAAGGCTTTCTTTGGATCTTCTGTCTGTCTTGTTTAATAAAGGAGTTCAGTCATGTAGAACTAATTGTGTATCACCAAACTTGTGGGTCTTCAGTATTACTAAGTCTTTCCTCTTTTTTTGAAACAAAACAGTCCAAAAATCTTATATTTTCCCTGTTACATTTAAAAGCATGGCACAGTTTCCTTATGAATTTGGGAAAACCAATAAAAGTTTGGGTTTTTCTTGTTCTTCTGGACATATGATCCCAATTACTGAAAAGCAAAGGATGATTTACTGCATAACATTGATCTTCCTCCTCTTTTTTAAGTGAATGCTCCTGCCATTGCACTAGTTAAATTTAATTTGCTGAAAAGACAATTGCAGAATCCCAGTTCACCTGCTGCAGAAGAGCTCAGTCTCAATCTTGTCCTCCTTTTTTTCCCCATATATAAACATACAAAAATAACATATATCAGCTGGAGACCAAACAGTAAAATAATGAATCACAATTTCCTGATGTACTTTCCATAAAGTACAAAATGTCTGGAACATGAATCAATCTAAAGTGAGAAGCTGAAGTTCATGTTTTACAGCACTGTAAGGCATCATTGTAAATTCAACAGTGTGTCACTGGCATGAGGGACTAAGTGAGCACCACATTCAGACAAGTGTCAGTTGAGGGGGAACTAATTTCACACATGGCAGTACTGCCCTGCCCCTCCTGCTGGCACCTGTTCTGGTTATCTACAACACAGCTGCAGGTCACCCCAAAATGCCAAGAAGTGATGTGGAGCACCTCCGTACCTCCTATGGAGGGATTCCTTTGCCTCTTGGACCTGCAAATCCTCCCAAGTCTGTATGTGCTTCAGCATCTACACAACGCAGCCAAATATCAAGTGTTTCACACTCCCCCTCAGGGCTTGGTTACTGCTCAGAACTCCACTCATGTGTTATACAGTGAGAAATCTGTCACTGGTGAGCAGGGACTGTGCTCCTGTTGCTCACCTGTAAATGCATCCAGGTGTCCACAGTCCCTCCTGGACTCTTTACCTCCTGGCAGTATGGAAGGAGCTATTTCTCACCCCAATTCTACATGCTCTGACATGCAAAAAGCCGACCAGAGCCTTGGCATTTATAAGCTCAGGTGAGAGCATTTCGCGTGTTTTTCACCAGCTAAATTTGTGAGAGGAGATTCCTGCCCTTGCGTGGAAGGTGTTCAAAGATGGGGCGAATGCTCCCTCTGGAGGAGCTCATCTCTGCAGCGTGCGCAGAGGCAGCCAGGCATGCACACTGTGCTGCAGGCAGGAACCAAGAGAAACTCACAGAAATTCTCTAAGCTAGGAGGATGATCAGGAGAGGAGGGAAAGGGCTGGGGTTTCTAAACCTGCTGGCCACTTTTGGTCACAAAAAAGTGCAATGGCTGAGACCTCAAAGGTACACAAGTCCCTGTGGTAGGTCCCTGCTTGTACTTGCTTGGCATGGGGGCACTCACAGGAGATGTTGGAGGTGGTCACAACAGAGGGTGTTGCTGAAATTAGAGACCCAAAGCTGTGTGAAGTGGGGTTTCACCTGCTTTCAAAGGTGCTGATGACCCATGTGTGCCTCAGCCCAGTCAAGCACAGGTGTCTCATTCCATCTGCCCAGCAGCCTCCCTGCTGGATACAGCACACTGCAGCACATCCCTCCTGCTTTTGGCATGAATTTACTCATCTTGCTACAGGCACACAGGAAAACTCAGTCCTGGATGTAGGAAAAATCAACCCTGTTGATTTTTGCACCACTGGAAGGGAAAAGTTTGGCAGAAAAATGAAGCCAAATTTGGCACAATGTTAATATGGGACAGAAAGATCATAAGCTCATTGGGCATGGCTGTGTCTGTACTTGTGTGGCCAGACACTTCATAACCAAGAAAGTATATGTCATGCTGAGCAAATTTGAAAGAGAAACTTATCCTAACAAACTCAGCATTTAAAGATGGAGAGAAATAAATTAGATTAAAGTGTGTTTCTGCCCGCTACAGCTCTGTTGTGGTTTATGAAATTAGCCTAGAGCACTTTCCAAAATAATTTTCAACACTCCTGAACACTTGCAAATCATTTGTGTTGTTTGGTTTGGGATTGTTTGGTTTTTCTAAATTAGAGAAAAAAAACCAACATATTTTCGTCTGGATTTTTTGAAATTTAAAAACAAGAGCTACAATATATCTGTCTTGTTAGTAATGCAGGGTACTGTGGACTACAGGTCTCCCTCTTTCTAGATGCTGCCTCTTTTTTACTGGGCAGTGATGGAGACCAGCTAGCCCTGCTGGTCATCCTGACACTGTTCAGGTCATCCAGAGATGTTGTGGCAGCATCTAGTGCAATAGGAAGTAAAATCATGGCTATTTACAATATAAAATCGCTATTGGTAGAGAAGAAAGATAAAACCTGTGTAAAACTGACTTTGGTTGCTGTAAGTCACTGTGGTGGTTGTGATAACACAGGAAAAATGGTAAATTATTTTCGGTTACTCTTATCACAAGTTTCTCTGCTTTCTGATTATTTGGATTGGCCTTTTCCTAAGCTGTGCTCATTTTAGCTGTGTGTGCAGCCATCAGCCATCAGTCTGTCACACACAGTGCCTCAGTAGTGCTCAGTCTGACAGAGACAGCAGGACAGAGCTCATAATTAAACCTGGAAAGCATTACATCTATGAAAGGATTCATCATAAGTATTCTAGAGACCACACTGGTCCTCTTCATCAACCATCAGCAAGTGTATTGGATCATTAATGTTACATATGTATGTGTTATTGATTATTATTGCATTATTATCAATAAGATTGTATTTATGTTATAGAATTCTCTATTTGCTCCTTTGGGGGACTTGAAAATGTCAGTGCTAAAGATGCATCAAAGCCAGCAGCTGTGCCAGGAGCAAACAGCAACCTCGATGTCTCTGCAAATGGATCCAAGGAAATGAGAGCACCTCCAGCACAGCTCGTCCCCTCCCACAGCAGCTCTGCCACCACTCACACAAAGCAGCCCCAGACAGCCACTGACCAAGGCAGCAACATGAGGAACCTCTGGGTCAGAGATTCCTTTGAAGCTGAAAACTCTGGGCCTTTTTCTCATGTGTGCCAATTCACATTTGTCCCAGAAACGGAAGGGAATTGCATCGGTCGCTTTTGGGATGGGGGATTTGGGCAGAGGGACACTAAGGCTGGTTTTAGCCTGGCTTTATGATTGACATGGAGAGGTCTGGGTGCTCGGTGCTGGTTTCCAGGCAGACCAGCCTAATCCAGGCTGTCCCCATGGTTGCTCCACATCAGCCACTACCCCCCTGCTTGGGGGTCACAGCAGCTGCTCTTAGATTTTTGCTATTCCCAGCATAAGGATATTTGTCAGGAGATAAGGTGGTCTTTTTATAGTCAGACCTGGAGTTTCCATGGTGAACTTAGCCAACAGGAGTTTCCTTTGCAAAGCAGAACATATCCTTTACTGGCAAAAACATGTTACTCCCTTGGTTGTGAGGAAGTGTCATTGTCCAAAATCTATTCTGGTGTTTAAGGGCTCTGTATCCTCAAAGAAGTATTTTTAACCTGAAAGGAATATTTATACTGTCCAGTGAGAGCAGTTCACTGGGTTATTCTTAGTTCTGCTTCTATGTCTGCTTGATCTGTGCATGATTTTTTCCCTATTGATCTTTTTTTACAAATGTTTAATAGAAAATGAAAGCAAAGGTAATAGAGTAATTCCAGGAATTAATCCACTGACAAGGCCAAAGTAACTCCTGGGATTAATTTGATTTCCCACAGTCTATGTGTATCCTAACCAACAGGAGTGATTTTGATACGATATTTTCTAAAAAGTTTGAAGCCTTTGAAAATGACAAGAGCCAGCACGTGGGCTGGATCAGCTCTTAGTACCAGGCATTAAGCAGAAAATCACCTCTTGCCCTTCTGATATTCAATGTGCTGGGCTAGAAAATGAAAACTCATTTTATTTTAAACGAGGCACCTTGAAGCAGGAATTAATAAAGAGCTGATTATAAAACCACATGCAAAAATTCTGGTGGTGGCACAGAGTTCCATTCATGGGCTAACTGTGACCTCACTCGTGGTGGATGAGGACCAGCTCCATTAAAACCCACAGGATTGTGACACTGTAGACCTGGTGTGTGACCACAGTCACAACCAAAAGGCAGCAGGGGATTATACATGTAATAAGTTAAAGAAATTTGGGGTTTTCTTCCTTTAGACCTGGTTATCTCAATACACTGGCATTTTGCTGATGCTGGGTATTCAAGGCTGTGCTTTTTTCCCTGCCTGCTGAAGTCAGCATGACCAAAATGCCCATATTTCAGTGTTTTGCAGAAGGAGGGCCTTGCAGTGCTTATCTGCTCCAGCATTCTTGTCTTTCTTTCCTTGATGCTCCCCCGAGGGAGTGAAGTGACGGTGATGGATGTGTTTTACATTGCTAACAGTCAGTTAGAGCTACCTGCTACCCCCTGATGGAACAGCTCTGATTCTGCTGCAGAATAATGAGAATTAATGACTCATTCACTAATTACACTTTTGTTGTATAGTTTTGTGCTTATTTGCTGCAGGAGCTGAGCACCCTTGACTTTCTGATGGCAAGGCATGAAGCACCCTTGAAAATCAGGGTACTGGATGATGTATAAGCACAGGCTTGAAAACATGCTGGAGCTGTGACATGTGGATCTCACCTGCATAGCTGAGGTCACCAGGGCAGATCTGCCTTCTACAGAGAGAGGATTGCTTCAGGCAGTTCAGAAATGCCCCTCTGAATACATCCATGGTCATGAAAAATGTCAGTGCAAAGCAGTGCTTTGAAGCATTTATTTAAACATAAATATGAAGAGAAAGTGTAGATAAAATCATTCAGATTGGAAAATTTCAAACATTATGTTAAAAGCATATGGATAATAAATCTTATATCTTGTTCTCCTGAAATAAGCAATTCACCAAAAGAAAAAGGCATGTGCTACAGAATATGATCTTGAATTTCTATATCTACATTAATAAAAAAATCTGGGCTAAAAAGCATCAAACCTCAACTTTTCATAAACACAACAGATATGTATCTGTAGAGGTATGGACATGATTCCAGAAAGAGAGATGCTGAAAAATTCCCCCTGGCAAGCTTTGGAAATAGGCTCAAACTTTATCTAATATTGCAAACACACGCACCAAATCCAAATCAGGATGCTGGATTTTAAGTTTGGTTTGAACTCCGAGTCTTTATGTCCTGATTCCCATGTGCAACATTAATGACGGCATCGAGCAGCGGAATGTGACTTTATGTCAGTGTGTGACTTCAGGCACTGTGTGACTTTAGGGTCACCTTGCTTCCAGGAGACAAAACTAGCATTAATGGCAGGTCATTCCAAATAAATGCCATATAGAAACCGTAACAATGTTTTGCATTTTGCTTATTTTTTGTCAGTCTTACATATATTTGGGTATCCATGGCACATAAGGGCATGAAGAGGAGAGGCGTGGGGTCAGAGCACGGCAGCAGCAGTGCTCCCAGTCCTCCTCTGCCCCTTGCTTTCTGTGGCCTGCAGTAGCTCATTTAACCTCTCTGTTTCAGCTTCTTCAGAATAATTATGCTTAGCCCACAGGGGTGTTGAAACAGATTAATTAGCTAAGGTTTGTAGAGACTTTTGAAGATGTCAAGCACTGTAAATGCTGCTTGTTATGGAGGTATATTATTGCACACTGCATGCACGGCAGGATTAGGGATTATTTGATATTGTGCAATTGAAGAGGAAAAACAAACCAGGAACATCCCCAGGGAGCCTGAGCAGTGTGTATTTCTAAGCACAGTTCTTTCCCCATCTCAATGTTATTCCATTTAAATACCTTTCTCAGGGCCCTAATGATTTGCTGTGAAGTTATCAGATATCCATATGCAAACTTCTAAGAAAAGGTATAATTAGGAATTTAATATTTCCATTAGCTTCTTGGCTTCATAACTACTATGGCCACAGC
This sequence comes from Acanthiza pusilla, assembly GCA_036630365.1. Lineage (NCBI taxonomy): Eukaryota > Metazoa > Chordata > Aves > Passeriformes > Acanthizidae > Acanthiza > Acanthiza pusilla. The sequence continues at coordinate 6,782,226 of JAXCHO010000036.1, forward strand.
TGCTAAAACAATAGTAACTTTCAGCCAAAATCTGTTAGTTTTGACTTTCAACTGTATTAGTTTCTTAATCCAGCTGTCTGTGTGGCCACACAGGTGCTAATCTCTGGATGAAATAGAGATATGTCCCAGAGGGGCTCAGGACTCAGTGCAGGGTTTTGAATTTTCCCCACAGCATCTTTGGGATAAAAAAAAAAAAGTGCAGTTACCATTAATGAAATGGGTTTGCTCAAAATACCACCATGATGGATAAAACTTGTAGAAAATGGGTTTGGTGGTTTCAGTCTGTTTGAAAGTCACCTGGCTCCTTCAGTAGTGATGGCAACATGCAATTTCCTTTCTCTCTCTGATCAGCATAATTTTGAAATCCATTTAACTGTCCCTCTCTTCCTTCTGGCTATTAAGCAAACTGAGCCTAAGCACTACGATTGTTCTCTGAATGCAGAAATTTTCTTCCCCCTCAATAATTCCACCTTTCACTATTTTTCTAACATTATTTAGAGATGAAGCAGAACAGACCAAAAAGTGTTTCCACCCCAAAATGTGCACTGTTTTCCATGGAATAGCTCAGTTTTCTTACACAGTGTATGAAACAGGTTAACTCATTGGTGATCATTGTGGAAGATTATTTTCAGTATTTGTGAATTTTATTTATGATTATGAATCATATTACACATATTTGTTAGCAATTTATGTTATAAACAGATTAAATGCAAATTGTGTCAAGTTATTATAAATTTGGTATGTGATGTCATTCTAGCAGAGACAAAACTTGAGGATTTTCTATCCCCCACACTGATGTCTTTGCCCTTGGTTATACAGTGTCCAATCTGATGTCAGCCCACTCTTGTTGAGGTCATCACAAAACCCTCCACATTACTCCTCTCCCACTGCAGACCAAGGGCAATAGGGTCCTTCAAACATCTGTGGGGCATCTCTACCTTCAATCACACCTCGCTAAAAACCATTCCTTCTGCGGGATTGTTATATGTGCCACTGGGATAAATGGCACTTTTTAATTAGTTGTGATTCCTCCTATAGGAAGTTGGCCATATCTTCTCTGTTTCCCCTCCATGGCTTGTGGAACAGCTCAGTTTGTGTTCTTCTGCAATCAAGAATAATTTTAGCACTTAAAAACTAAGCTAGATGTAACTGATATGGCAGTACAGTGGCTGATTTTCCCTCTAAGCAGTTTCCCCTTGCCAGAAGAACGGCCCCAAATGGGGAAGCTCTCCCAGAAAACACAGTTCCCCTGTGCCACCTTCTCATCCCTGGCATGTCTGACTGGAACACAATTCAACAAAGCAGTATTTTGCTTTGTTGGATTTTGCTGGGAATCTCTGCCCACACTGAGGATCTGCTGCCCCATACCAGCTGAAAAGCAGAAGCCATGACCTCATTAGAAATGAGGCTGTGAAAGGTCACACAGTAATAAAGAGGGAAAAGGTACTGTTCTTGAATGAAGATGTTTTTCTGTGCCAAAACTCTGTGTGCTACTAAGCTTTTCCTGTCCATTCAGCCTTTTTTCCTTCTCCTTGCGATTCTGCACCGAGTGGTGCCTGAGCTTGAGAAGGCTGGAGGGTCAGACAGGCTGCCTTCCCAGTGAGAAAAACACTGCTCACAGGTGAAACCAGTTAACAAAGTTGAATAGTCCAATTTGCTGGTGCACTGCAAGCCACAGGTCCCACATGTGAAGATGCCCACGGTCTCCAGCCTGTAGCCCATGTTCTGTGAGAAGGGGCTGGTGCACAAGAGCACATTCATCCTCAAGACAATTCAATTACAAACTAGTTCAGTGCATCCACAGTTTAACTCCCTGGGAGCCCAGAGAGAAAACAGTATGTGAGTGTTGCTGAGTGTCATTTTACTTATCCCCTCTTCCTTCTGTGTGGCTCTCAGAGTTGTTTTGTTAAGATGAATCCTTTCTGTTTGTCTCCAGAGGAATCAGGGTGCACAAATAAATGACTATGATAAAGCACAGGTATAATAGACTGCCTTGCAGCACACTGCCTCTCTCTCTTCCAGGGCTGGATTCCTCTGTGGAAGAGTTTCAGGAGGTACACCAAAGGTGTATTTTGTTCCAACAGTGTCTGCTGTGTGGGGAAACCTTAGGAGCACCCCTGCTGCACTTTTTCCATATGGCAGGACCTGCACAATGGTGATTACATTGGATGGACATACAAAGTTCTCATCACATGTTTCATTGAAGTGAAAAAAGTTTGTTCTTTCTGCCTCTACCCCACCTTCTTCAACTCAGTGACACTTAAAAGGGCAAAACAAAATAATCAAGCACAAGCCAAGGGAAAGAAGATGTTTTAATTGGAAAAGCATTTGAAGTGCTCCAGTGTTCTCTCCTCTCCTTGCTCTTGCCCTGTTAGCTGAAAGCTTGCCAGCTTTCTTCTGACCTCAGCCTCTGAGCTGGATGTGTGCTGAGTTACAGGACAGAGTCAGTGGTGTGGCCAGTGCCTCTCAGTCACTGCTCCCTGAAGCTGCAGAAAAGCAGCAATAGCATTTCCACTCCCTGCAGGAAGCTGAGTGCTCAAAAGTCAGGGCTGGTAGAGGACTATGAGTACCAAAGTGTGGAGGATAGTTTCAGCAGGAAAACAAATTATTTGAAGATGTGTAGGCCTAAATTAAGGTTTTAAGATAAGCAGATGAGAATGTTATGGTGATGAATTATTTAGAATTTGCATATAAACAATAACGCTTTATGCATTCAAATATGTGACATCTAGATTTAGATACTGTGTACTATGTAGATTTCTTTAAAATTTTCACTGAAAACAAAAATCAGGCTTCTGGTGTGCTACCCTTTCTTCAATACCCTCTGCTATTTGGATGAGCATCCACCTACACTTGTAAGTTATCAAGAGAAATGTAACTACTCACCAGTTTTTCTGAGCAGGGAAGATCACAAAGTCACAACCCCTTAGAAACAAAATGTGCTGCAATGAGTTGAAACCTGTGGGAAAGCAATTAACAACCAGCAGATTTGATGAAGACAGCTTGTACCTGATGAGGTGATGAGCGGCCACAGAGGAGTTATCTTGGAGGAAGGTCAACCCACAGGTCAAGGGAGGTGATTCTCCCCCTCTATTCCACTCTCATAAGACCCCACCTGGCATGCAGCATCCAGCTCTGGGACCCCCAGTGTAAGAGGGACATTGATCTGTTGGAGTGAGTCCAGAGGAAGCCACAAAGATGCTCTGAGGACCAGAGAACTTCTTGTATGAAGACAGGCAAAAGAGTTAGGGTTGCCCAGCCTGGGGAAGAGAAGGCTCTGGAGTGATCTTCCAGTGCCTAAAGGGAGGCTACAGAAAACTGTAGAAGGACTGATTACAGGGGTGTGTAGTGATAGGATGTGGGGGAATGGCTTCAGACTAAAAGAGGGTAGATTTAGATTAGATATTAGGAAGAAATTCTTTACTGTGAGGGTGGTGAGGCACTGGAACAGGTTCCCCAGAGAAGTTGTGACTGTCCCATCCCTGGAAGTGTTCAAGGCCAGGCTGTGTGGGGCTCTGAGCAGCCTGGTCTTGTGGAAAGTGTCCCTGGCCATGGCAAGGGGATTGAAACTGGATGATCTTTAAGGTCCCTTCCAACCCAAACCATTCTGCAGTTCTAAGAACTCCTCTTCCTCAATGATGGCTGATGCAGATCATGTGTCAGGCAACAGACATCCATCTTAGAGAGAGCAGTGGCATTAAACCTTCCTGAAGCCATGGCAGCTGCCCCTTGTTAGACAGGCCATTGGGGAGGTTTGGACTGGACAGAAGGAAACCTCATTTTTCCAGGAGGGTAGCAGAGATCTGGGGCAGGCATCTGTCCATGGAGGTTTCTAGATCAGCCAGGGAAGGTGATGGGTGACTTGCTTTACTGCTTTGAGCAGCACCTTGGAGTAGAGCCACACACTCACACACTGCAATAACCCACCTTTTCATGAGACACTAATTCTGCAAAATCACAAAGTTTGGGGAACATCTTTAGGAAAACCCACGTCAGTCTAAAAAAGGTTTTCTTGAAGCAACTGCAGAAACTCAAGTTTGAGGCTCATAACCCTAAATCACCAGGCAAAATCACAGAAGCAGACAACCTTAGATGGCTTTTCAGCCAGCATATCTGACTCCAGAGGAGACAAGACAAGCAGGTGCCACAAAGAGGCAGACAGATCTTGCTCTAGAGACATCTCACACCCCTTCCTCAAGGAAGGAGAAATGGTAGTCAACATGGGAGACCATCTCTCCAGAGTCCCTTGGCTGTACGTCCCCACTCAACCTTCCATCACCCCTGCAGCATCAGAATTTCCTAACCAAAATCATTGCTTTGTGATTTTCAAAGCAGATGGCATTTCCCTTGGAACAGGACCTGATTTCGTTACACCAAGGACTAGACAATCAAGGTTGAGCTTGGACAACCCTTACAGCACACAAGAGCCATACTCAGGGCTTGTCAATGTGCAAAGGTTGGACCATTTCTGTACTGAGCAGACACCAAAGCAATGCTGAAAGGCTCCATGAACGTGCAGTCAAATACAAACTCTGAAAGAGTGTGAAATCAGTACCTATGTGTGGGAAGAGAGAAGCCATCATCTTAATTCACCTCTTAATCTTCTATAATACTTTGTTCCCTTTCTGTTTTCACCCCCTCTTCTATTTCAGCGATGCTAAACATAATTTACACTCTGAATACTATTTGTCTGTCCTCACTCATACAAGGTGAACTTCCCACTGAACTCTTCATGCTAAGAAAATACTCTTGAACCTAATGCTGAAAGTTGCTGAACATCTTTCCAATGCTGCAAAGCCTCAGCTTTCATTTACTTCAAGATAAGTGGCTGACACACTGCACATCGTAGGATGTTCTCCTGCTGGGTCTATGCAAAGAAGAGCTCAGGCAATTATTAAAATCTTAATTTTAGCTGTCAGTAGTAATTTCACTTCTGCCTGTCAAAGAGGGTTGGACTCCACACTGGAGCAGGGGAGGAGTGAGGAGTCCTCCCCCTGAGGAATAAGGAGCAGCAGAGATAAGGTGTGATGAACTGACTGTAGCCCCCATTCCCCATCCCCCTGCAGCACTGCGGGGAGGAGAGGAGGGAATTAGGGAGTAAAGCTGAGCCCAGAAAGAAGGAAGAGCTGGAGGGGAAGGTTTTTTTAGGATTTATTTCTTGTTACTCTACTCTGATTTGATTGTTAATAAGCTAATTTCCCCAAGTGGAGTCTCTTGTGCCCATGATAGTCATTAGCAAGTGATTTCTCTCTGCCCTTATCTCAACTCATGAGCCTTTTGTTCTCTTTTAGCCCCCCTGCCCAGCTGAGGGGGCAGTGATAGAGCAGCTTTGGTGGGCACCTGGCATCCAGCTGGGATCAACCTGCCGCATGCAGTCTCCACTTGGTCCTCCAAGCCTTTGCCTGTCCTTCCTGTGTGCCCTATCCCTTTGTGCTCTTTTCAAAATCTGTATAGCTGGCCAGTGAAGAACAAGAAGAGATCTATGTATTTGATATTCAGGAGCAAGCAGTCCAACAGCCATTGCTTATTGCTACAAAGCCTCTGTTTCTGTAAGAAAATATTTTTATTACTCTAAAATCTGAATTACATTTCAGCCTCGCAGGTAGTTGTCTCTACTGTTGTCTCTACATGGGTTTTGTGTCTTTCTTTGAACTGAGATAATTTCACTGATACCTGTGGTCCCAGGTTACAGCCCAGCCCAGAGGTGGTTGCATCAGTGGGGAAATACCCGTGCTGAGGGGGGAGCAGTGGGCCGGGGAACGGGGATAACTCTGCACACCAGCTTGGCCAGTACCAAATATTTATGCAACCACCCAGTGATTTCAATAAGAGGACAGACTGATAGATATATTCTATATACACTTAAAATTACCTTGTACTGAAGCAAATATTAATATAAATGTGTGTACTGCTTAGAGCTAAGTGACTGTGCTGTTTGACAAAATAGAAAACATCGTGGTTTTCACTTCTGTTGAAATATTAAATTCAAGCAGTCGAAGCACCAGTTACAGAGGGACTGCTTCTTCCTAACATCCCCCTGGCTGAGTCAGCCTCAATGCACCAGTAAAGAATCCCATAAAACTCTGCATAAAGCAGTTTTCAGTTTCACAGAAATGTATCAATCTAGGATTCTACAGTGCGGAACCTAATCTCTTATTATTATTTACATTTTTATAGCACACATCTACAGATAATATGCATTGAGGCATTCAGGGCAAATACTATGCTTTAAAATCGTAGTAAAAAGCCAGCCACAAAATAGTCTGTAGATACTACCTAGGCATTCAAAGCTTAATTATATTCTTAGTCAATTCTGATTTACATTTAAATTACAAATTACGTTTTGCTAACATTAATTTACAATGCTACTTAAAAAATACATATTCTATGGTACATGAATAATAATTCAAAGCAGTCAGATCTTGTTGGATTGCTATGATCTCTTGATAGCGGGGGGTGAATAATAATATTTCTAGAAAGTTTTCTCCATTTGAATGTAACATTTCTCAATGTATATGCCTGAATTCAGCCAACCATCCATGGTTGCCATAGGATTTGTAGAATGAGCTGCCTGCACAAGCGTTTTTTTAGAAGACTTCGGCATAGCTATGTGGAAAAATGCTCTAAACCACTATACACTTGTTATTGGACCAGAACAAGGAACTTTCTATCAGTTATTTCACTCTGTGACCCTGTTAAATGTTAACAACAGATCCATGGACATCAGTGTGTGGCTTGAGGTTTTCGAAGATGCCCTGAAAGTGAGTGGGAGAGTTCATCTGTGCCCCACAGCAGGAGGATCTCTCCTTTTTTTCCCAGGGGCAATCTTTTGCTGCCAAGGAGCTGTCTCCAGTGTTCGCACTCTTCCACAAGTAGCTCATGGTCTCCCGTTGACTACAGGCATGTGTTTATGGTGCTCATGGAGCACATTCTGCTCTGATTGACAATAATTTCCATAAATCTCAGAGAAAATTCATTTTTAAATAGCCTTTAATTAATCCCATTCCAGTGCAATGACAAGTATCCTCCTTTGGGTAAAACCCTGAATCTAGATATTTGCTTCTTATTGCAAACTCCTTTGGTATGAATTTGCTACTACAGATGTGCTACTCCCAGGAAAGGCCAACTCTGGATTTATATTGCATGTAGCCAGGGCTACATTATTTCACCTGCAGATAATGTCCTGTAGCTCACGACAATAAGCGTGGCTTAAGTCACTTCGAATCAGTTAGGCAGGATTGTACAGAATTAAATTCCATTTTAAACTGAAGTTTAAAAAAACTTCCGTCTTGAGATTCAGAAACATTAAAGACACATTCTCAGTTAAAAAATCCATGCTCTTCTGTAAGGGAGAATGCAAAGGGGTTGTGAACACAAAACACAAAATAAAGCAGAAACATAGTCACTCTTACAAACAGTAATGACTAATGACTAATAGACATGACTGTTCATAAAGCTGAATTTATCTTTAATTTCCTCTTGAAAACTTTTTAGGAGCTTGAGTAATACTATTTGACATTAATTTTCCAAGGAAGCTTCTTGTTGGGGTCGGAACAAAGTTGCCCTGTAAATGCTGTAACAAGTTCACCTGGATTGTATCACACTCAGGTGATTACATTTCAGCTCCCTGAGAGAATTTGCTGTAGAAAGGACTCATTCGCAATGACTACTTTAAAAACTTCGAGGAAAATGGTCAAAACAGAGGGTCTAGCTACTTTAAAAAGCCTTTTCCATCCCAATGTAACTGAAGGAGAAAAGCAAGTGTCAGCACCTTACAGAGATACACTATCTTCAACAACACATCTGGGAGGAATTTTGCTGAGAAAATGGCTCCAAAATAAAGTGAATGTGGCTGAAATGATGGGAAAGGAGACAGAGTTAGGATTTACCTTCATTCTCAAAGACTTTATTTCTTGTTACTCTTCAGGACAAGGAGCTGCCTGGGAGGACACTTTGGTGCATTGAAATCCATATCCTTTGCAGGGCAGGAAGAAGCTCTGGGAGGGGGACAAACACACCGTTTCAGTCTCACTATTGCACAGTTGGTAAATCCTTTCCAATAAGAATGGTGTTGAGCAGCAAAAGAGTATGATTCTGAGGGCAAAAAAAGGAGCATAACTTTGCATATACAAAGAACTGGTCCAAAAATTTACTAAGAAGTTTAAATTGGTTAAATCAAGAATCTATATAAATCTGCATTTTTCTACTAAGCAACCCCTTTTCCAGTAAGAAATTATCAATTTTCTCTGCAAAATACATTATATTATTCAATATATGGAAGGACATGAATTGTATTCCCATGAGCACAATAAACTTTGTAGATGTAGCTCTCAAAATATAATTAGTTTTTAAAGCCATTTTCAGCTTCTTAAAGCCCTGCTACTAATGGGCTAGTGTAGATATATGATCAGCATCCCACGTCCTAGTATGGATGAAGAACTTCTTTTGGTCCCATTATGTAATCCTTTAGCTTTGATCCTGCTGTTCAGGCCCATGGGTCAGGAGGAGGATCTGAGGTTACTCATCCATCCCCATTTCAGTGGTGCCAATGCTGGTGGAATGCAACACGACACTGATGTGAAACTGGGGAAGCTTTGGGTTAGTGTCAGCGTTGTCACAGCTGATGGATGCTGGTACTTCATTGCCTGGGCATGGGCAGTGAACAGCTCCCACACTCTCTTCCTGCACCCCTGAGGAGCATGGGGGGAGCTCGGGATCTGGTCCTGCTGCGCCACTTGGGTACTTCAGGCTGTGCTCACCCTGTCCTGCACTGGCAGGAAGCAGCCCCTGGCTCGTCCCTCACTGAGCCTGATGTGAGTGCCAGCACCCACGGCCAGCCAGGCAGGGCCTTCTTCCTCACTCCTCTCCATGTCTGTGCCTCTGCAGACTTCAAGAGTCGACACCTCATGTGAGTGCCATGAGCATTAACCACTTTCACCTCTGTAACACCTGAAGCTGTCAGGAGGGCCATGCAGACATTGATAAGAGGATCCATAAACACGTGTCTCCCTACACTGCAGTTTGGGTGGGTGTCACGGGTCTGGCAAAGTCCCTTCTTTAGCCTCAACCCAGCCAGAAACAAAGACAAGGCAGGACCTCCTCAGGTTTGGACAGGCTGGGGGAACACTAGGGGATCTTCTTGAAGAGACGTGGTCCCACCATGTTCCCAAATGTCAACTGCATATATGCTGTTCACCAAGCAAGACTCACCCACTTTATGAGCTATGTCATTGTACTCACCTTTAATGATTTCCACCATGTGATGTTACTCTCTTTTGGTAGAGGAGAAAACTCTAGGTTGAATAATCAATTGTGTGTTATCCTGGCCTGGGACTAAGAAGAGGAGAGAGACCATCCCACCAACTACCTCCCTGCTGGTGTCTTCCTGTGGGCCCCTCCTGGTGGTGTGGGAGGCCAAGAAGAAGTTCCTGGAGTTTTGATCAGCTCACATGCTAAGATCTGCTGCAGTGGCCACTTCAGTGAGGCATGCACATTCATTCTGAAATGTCATTTTTATTCCCCCCACCAGCTGTGCTTTTATTTACTGCTTAATTTGTAGACTTCTTCACTTCTCTCTCCACTGTCACCTGGATGCTGTGCCTCCAGACGTGTGCTGTTTCTGAGCTGCGTGCTCATGGCCGTGGTGTTTAAGAACAGAGGAGAATTTGTAATGACTGAAATGCATCACATTTGATACTGCCCCATTTGTTCACCTCCTGGCTAGCCCATGGCATAGCTACTATCCTGCAATGCCTTTTGTCTCTGTCCTATTCCCTTGGAGGTGCTTTTTTCGGAGCACGCACCTGTCTCCAAAGCAACTAAGCACTTTTGCTGGGAGCGAAGCTGCCTTTCGCTGCCGCCTACACACGATACCTCCCATCACGGCTGTTCTGCATCGCCATAGAAACCATCCTCCCTCTGCGGTCCCATCCTGGCTGACCTGCTATTTGCTTTATCAATCTCTACCGTTTATTCCCAGTGTGGATGCTGGTTTCTACTAATAGAAACACCTTGTATGTTATATCTCATGCCAGGACTAAGTTACTTCTCATTTATGGGTGTGCAAGTGTGGAGGGGTTGGGTTTGGGTTTGGTTTTGTCAGTTCTAGCAACAAGACAAGTAAGTTTTTATCTTGCCATCATTTGCCTGAAAAAATATTTGTTTCACATTAGGTTTTAACAGCTTAATCCCTCAGGCAGAGACAAGGAGCAGAGGTGACAGCTGGAGGTTGTATTGTTTTTTCTTTCTCCCTCTCTAATTTCCTTCAAAGTAAGTTCATTCCTGGAACAGGTTATTACTTTTTAAAAGCGCTCAACGTTTCCAGAAGTCTGAGAATGACCCCATTAACCACTCCAGAGTGCACTTCCCACCAGCATTCTGAGCAGCACAGGTTTGGTTTGTCTTCTGGAGACCTGGAGGAGATCTGGGAGGACCCTTCCCTTACCTCCAAACCCTGGGAGAACATCACATTTGGTCCAGCCCCTCCCTACATGGAAGGCAAGAGAGGATGTGAGCAGGTGAGAGCTTCTAGGAGACTCACCTGGTTCCAAATTTTAGATGGTGAAAATGGAATACCTTCTTTACCCTTGAGGGGCAGCTACTTGGTATATAGCAACTTATGTGCAAAATATGGTGGCTGGAATTGCATGTCAGGCATTGAAGTCAAATGAACTTATGGAAGTCTGTCCCAGCTCTGTCCTCTTCTTTTTCCTGCTATCTTACTTGACAGACAGATAAACATAAAGAAACAAGGAGGCAGGATGGCTTACAGAGCTTTTTTAATATGCACTGCTTTCTCCCTAGGAAAGTATCTTTGCACCCTGATCACATCACCTCACAGTCTCTCTTTTTATCATAAACTAAACAGACTGAAGTGTTCATGAGTAAGGACTTTTTTCCATTTTACTGGCTCTTCACCTCTTCTGAATATTCAGGATCAATTTCAGCCTTTCAGCCTGAGGGTCTCTGGGTTTAGATTTTCTTTCACATTCTGTCCCAGTTCACTAATTCTCAGTCCAAAGGTTCCCACTTTTTCCATGTCATCTCTGCAATGAAAAGCTTCTTATGACAATGGGTGAAAATACAGGGCACCGCTTTCCTTTGGAGTGACCATGCTGGTCTTCGCTCTTCCCCCAGTGTGAATCAATCCCCCAGGACCCCAATTCACTGAGTGCTCTCCAGCATGATTTGTGTTCACTTACTGCATCTCAACAGCCTCTGCTCCTCGAGGGAGGGATGCAAATCCTTGGCAGGAGGTTTCAGAAATCCTGTTCTGCCACTGCTGTGTTGAACAGTGTCCCACCCCATGCGGAACAAAACTTTCTCATTTAAATACTGACACACATGAGTTTATTACCCGTTTTCTGCAGGCATTTTTCTCTCACACTGAAATGGTCACAGGAATGATGAACAAAATGGCAGGGATTCCAGCCAAACCAATGTCTGTCTTTAATTCCAACGGGTAGCCAGAGAAATGCTTGGCAGTATTCAGCCAGCTCTATTTTTAATATCGTGTTTACATGTGTAATGACCATGCGCACATAATAGCTGTCCCACTCCCTGCTCCACCCAGCACTTTCCAGTATTGCTCACTATAGCTTCAAGCAGACATGCCTCATGGCCATTCCCGAATTGGTGATGGCATAATCCAGGGAAAGCACCTCAGCCATTACACATGCAAATACACTAACTATCAAGAACATTATTTTAATAGATTTTTGGTGGATAGCTTCTCCTGTTTGTCCCACTCACTGTCCCAGAGACCCATTCAGACTGGGATGCAGGGGAGGGGAGACACCAAGAGGGAGGCTGTTTTACTGCTGCCAGTGCTCCACAAGACCATCACAGCCTGGAGCTTCACAGGAAAGAAAAACAAGGCAGTCACCTGGCCATTCTGGCAGGTGGCTTTTCTGTGAGACAAAACACCTGGAATCACAGCTGGACTGGCCCAAATCTGGGCACAAGGGCCGTGAGTGTTTTAGCACACCCTAGGTCAAACCTGCCATGATTTCCAGCTGCCTGGAGCAGCAGTGAGCAGCAGTGGCCAGCTTGTACAGCCAGCCTCCCCTCCCAGCTATTTCTAGCTCTGCAGCATCTTTTCCGACCTGCTCCTGTAATGATCTTGTTGATGCAGCTTTCAGCATCACAATATGAGCTGCCTTAGCAGCAGCAGCAAATTAAGTGTGAGTGCTGGTCAAAGCTGTGAGGATATGTGCAGTACAGAGCTTCCATGCAAAAGCACTGGAGCATGATGAAAAGGAAGATTTAGCATCATTGAGGACATCTGTAGCAACAACACTTTCCAAACCTGGACCTTCAAACTTTGCTGGGAATATTATTCATTAAGCTGTGGTCAGTGCAGGAAATCAGTTTTGGACATCTTAATAGAAGCAGTCACTTACTGTGCTTGCTTCTTTATGAGTTCTCCTGGGATTCAGGCATACAGAGTGGCCACTTGGCTCCCCATGGCAGCAACTGCAAAGTACAGGGTCCCATCCCCCTGGAAAAAATCAGGATCCACCTTTATTTTGATTGCTGCTATCAGAGCCAGAGAAGCTGAGGGTGCAACAATGCCACTCAGTTGGGCTGGAAGGGTGAGAAAGGCCATGGAGTCACACACCCTGCAGTTCGGGCACATTGCTTTTTTGATGTGTGTGACAAATACCAATCCTGCATGGCACTTGCGTATCATAAACACCCCAATGAAATTATAAACTCATCCATTTTCACTCTAAAAGAGGCACATTCTTTGCTGTAACCCATGCTGCTACCCATGGAGCTATAAACACACAGCATCCCAGTGCTGCACTATTCTGTGGTAAAGTAAGCTATGAGGACTAAAATCAGTTTTAAACCCTCAATGCATCATTCCTGTCCTTATGTATTATTAAACTGTACTCTAATTCCTAGTGCAGCAGGATGAAAATGAGTAGGAGTTGGTGACAACCTACAGCCAACATATGTGTTTATTTTACCCAGAAGAAATATCTCAGCCATTCTCCTGAATTAAAAATTGGGATAATGTGATCAAAGGATGAAGCAGTGGAGTTCAAAACACCAAACTGTTTGCCCCACAGCCATAGGAGAGTTTCTCCATTATCCTGTTGTGCAGGGCCTGGCTGTGAGAGTCACTGGCCATGGGGACGACAGCAATGCAGATCTGCCTCAGCATCGCAGTGATGGGAAATGGCATGGGAGGAAAGAGAACAAGCAAACAGCTAAAGTGACCACACTCATTTGTTTACCATGGCCAAGGGCTGCTGTCTTCTACCTGCTGGCCATGCATTTATAATGGTATTGCTCTGGGATGTGATTTCTTTAGGGAATTAATTCCAATTTCCATAACAAATTCAGCCCTTGAGAAGCATGATCTCGTCTACAGCACTCTGTGGATAATAGCCACCTCACTGACCAGTTATGCACAGCTCTATTTTATCACTAGAGGGCTGATAGAGATGACAATCCTATTTTTATCTGTTCTGCATTGCCCATGAAAAGCTTTGTTCACCCCACACTCCTCTTTTCCTCTTTACAGAAGAAGACTTTGTGTGAGTGGGATCACTCATGTAACCATTGTTACTGGAGAGGGATAGAGGGTTTCACAGTCTTTCTGGAAGCAAATGGAATTCAGAAAGATGGCCTGGCACCTATCTGCTACCAAACCACTGCTTGTGAGGAGCAGCCTTGCTAGAGCAAGACCAGAACTGTCAAATGCCAAGAGACATTGCTGACTCCATGAATTTCTAGAAATTTTTGCAGTTAACTTTTGTTGTTGTGTCACTAAAGGTATTCAAGAACATTTTGATATGGCCTAACCTGTTATTATCCTCCCAGGGCAGGGTACAGGAAATGAAGATGGCAATTACCCACTGTTTAATTATGCCGTCCATTAGTTAAGCCTTTTCTTCTCATGCCCAGAAAGGCTTTGCCTGAGTTCCTGCTCTACACCTCGGTGGAAGTGTGAAAGAGGCCAACAGCTCGAGCAGCTCCAGCCATCTGCAGGTGGGCCCCATCAAACAACCTCCAGTTGCACTCCCTGCTCCTCAGCAATGCAAAGCTCCTTCTTCCCTCTATCAGCTCCTCCCTCGCCTCTGCAAAAGGTGCAGTGAGACCTTGGGGGTTCAAGCAGAGCACACGTGGGGTAGAGTGAGCAATCCCAGGGGTTTCCACTTTTTGAGGAGATCACCAATAGTCTCTTCACCCGAGAGGGTTTGTGCTGGTCTGCACACCAGCAGAAGATACTGCAGTGTTTCACACTGGGGAGAAAACCCTGTCCTTTTTTCCTGAACTGAGAAATAGCCTTCGGAAAAAACAGCAACTCAAAGTGTGCTCATTCCTCCCCTTGCAGTTCTGAAATGCAACAAGGCTGCATTTTTGTGAGCAAAAAACCAAGATCTGCCTCAGTGCAAGGAGCATGGAAGAAGAGCACGAGTCAGGAGACCTGGACCAGATCCTTTGATGTGCTGCACTCTGAGGGTCTGGGAGACCTCAGCAGCTTCCCATGCTCCCCCAGCTCCAGTGCTACCATGGCTTGCCCTGCTCTCTGAGCAGAAGGGGAAGCTGGGAAAGCATAAGATGCTTTTTGGGTGGAGGAAGCCCAGTAACCTGCAAAATTATGAATAGCTTTGTGGTACCCAAGCCACAAAACCGACTGAGAGGGGAGAAATAAACCCAACTCTAAATCTTGTCCCTATTAAAACGAAAGCTCTTCAGGTTCCTCTTCACATGTTCACATAAGGCAAGATGCACAGGTCTTCATTTCAGCCATCAAAATTGTGGGTACCTAATCTAAATACTTTTGGAGAGGGAAAAACAGGATGATGATTTTAGCTAGGATTTAAGAACATAAATTAACATGTGGGCACTGTGGATTGTCAGGGCTTTGGGTCTGCTGCCATGACCCCCAGGAGCAGGGAGATTAATGTGCATCTGGGAAAACAGTATCATTTCAAACCAATGTACTGTTGGTCAAAATGAGTACTGCCAAAGCACTGTTGCCATAAACTGTCAAGAATTTCTTTTTGCTTTTTGCACTAAAAAGTTTGAAAGAAAATCCTGACTTTGCTCTCTGAGAGAGGCTCTTAGAGAAACAGATTTTGCTCTCTCTTTTGTGGGCTTCACCATGCAAACTCTTCAACTGAAAGGACCATTTATGAAGAAAGGAAACAGAACTGTGCTTTTCATTTAGACAGAGAAAAGGCATCCTCTGCATTGTAAGGGAAATATCATTTGCAGCCCAATGAAAGTATCTCTTTGTAAGGCTTCAGAGCCAAAAACAATTAAATTCAAACCTTTATCCATCAATATAAAGTCCTAGTTTCTTAGCTAATAAAACATCTAAGAGCATGCTGTTAACCATTGTAACATCCCTAGATGAAAAGCTGCTTCTTTTTGCCCCCTTGTGTTTTCTCTTGTGTTAGATTAAGCATTTCACAACGATTTACAATATAATTAAAATTTAGAGTCCTCAGGATGGGGTGGAATAATTATAATTACTTATTGTGAAAATGGGCGTGGAAGAAGTCTTATGACCTGTTCTTAATAATCCAACTCACACTTCATTACAGTACACGCAATACTTAATTCGTGAAACCAGTGTAATTGTATTTACAATCTCTGCTATCTTGATGGTGTGAGGAAAACAAGCCCTGTTAGCAGGGTGGCCGCAGGAACACGCTGCCCAGCCTCCTGGCCGCGCTGAAATCGCCAGCAAAGCAAAATAAATTGCTTTTGCTTAGCAGGAACAACACTCTGATCTCACCCTCCAAACAGAGCATTTCCTGCTCCCGCTGCTCTGACTCAGCAGCTCGCCCCGAGCAACAGGAAGAAAACAAAGAGGAGGAGGTCAGGGAGGAAGGCAGAGGTGGGAGCCCGGAGCTCGCCCGTGCTCTCCCGCGGCTCCTCCTGCCGCAGCCCCGCGCGTTCTGCTGCTCTGGCCGCGGGGCTGCACTCCTCCTGCTCCCGGGGTCGGGATCCATCCATCCTGCTGCTGTGGCTTCCCCGTGCCGCCCGCCTCTCCAGGACCCCTGCAGGGTCAGTGCTGAAGGGTCCGTGCAACACCCAAATTTTTGGGGGATGGATAGAGAGATCCTGTATCATTTTACTGGCTGGTGTGCATCGTCCACCACCGGAGAAGTACAAGGCACCGGGAAATCAGCGTGGCTCCTGTAAAGCCATCTCCTCCCCCCTGACACGTTAAACTTCATTAAGACAGATAAAAGGATGGCACCAGAGGCATGAAGGGGAAGAGTATTGCCTAGCTGGGGCTATCCCCTTCCTTTTGCATCTGCAACAGCCGTGCAAGCCCAGCCTGCAGATAGTAAGGCAATGAGTCACTCTGCTACTCTGGATGTGGCTGTGATTGCTTTTATGCTGATGCCACGGATGTCAGTGAGGTTCCTCCTGATTTACTACAGCAGCGTGTGAGGCTCATGAAGCAGAGCCGTGTGATTGCAGCACAGCCTCCTGAAAAGCAGGGCACGCAGACAAAGATGTGGCTGGGAGCAGCACAGCAGAGCCCTCAGAGTCTCGGTCAGCATTGGACAGCAGCTGGACTAGAGCAAACGAGTTTGAGCGGAGGCCACCTGCTATTATATTGCTCACTTAAATATTGATTAAATATTGCCTTTTCAATTTAAATTTACCTGAGGAATCAAATGTCTGTACTGCTGGGGGTATTCAAAGGCTACCTGCAGGCTGATCTGCAGCTCGTGCTGACAGGATTCCCAGAGGAATGCTGGCACTCAGTACCAGCAACACAATTTTGGTAGGTCCCACACCGAAACCTTCCCAGCTGAGCATTGAGCATGGACAGTTATTTACGGAGTGACTCACGAAAAACAAACAAGGAGGGAAGGAAATTAAGTGTTCTCAGTTTTTCTGCAGTTGAGTTAGCAACCCCCAGGGTGAGAAACCCATGCTCCAGGCTCTGGCACTCTCCAGTGCAAGCAGGGCTGCCCCCGCAGAGAGGGAGCACAAGGCTGTTTGCCCCACAGCTCTTGTGCTAAGTGAGCTACCCAGATGAATATCCTTAAATAGCAGTCCCAGCTTTTGCCCCCAGACTCCAGAAACGCTGTCTCAGTGCTGGTACATTAACCAGGGCTGGGACCTCAGCCCAGATATGGCAGGCTGGTGCCCACACTGGCGTGCTCAGGGCCAGGAGCCACAGTCCCTCGGAGGCAGTCTGAAAGGGACCGCCTTGTCCTTGTGAATTCTGCCCCCAAGCCAGAGGCCCCTATGGTGCAGGGTGGTGGTGAGGATGAAGGCTTTTGCAGAGCTGGGGTAGGACACAGTATCACACCCTGAATTCAGCCTGGAAGCCACCTCCCCTTTGCTGGGAAGGGAGAAGTGCCCCCCGAGTCATCACTCAGGGAGTTCCTGGGGCTGCAGGGTTTGCTTATGGCAGAGCTCTGTGGGCAAGTCCAGCAGCTGGCCCCAAAACTCACCTGCAACCCCTGCACAGCCCTCATGGGTATCAGCTGACAGCTGCAACCCAAAAGCATTCATCATTAAAAAACCCAATTCTATGTATATTTAACTACCTAGATAGATTATGTGAGTCAGTATGATGGCATCATTAACCCACAATGTCATCATCTATTGCACCAATCCCTATCTACCATGTCCCTCCCAGTCCAGGACTTCGCTCTTGGAAAATTTAGTGCCTAAAACAGGGAAGTTGCCCATGCAGTAAGGAAATAGCACTGTAAATTTGTTTTCCTGCCTTCCCCTTTTTTTTATTAGCAGCCTCATGTAATGGGCTGACAACAGGTTAATTGTATCTGATGTAAAATTTCCAGGAGTTTCATTTTGCTCTGAAGTGCATGTGTGTGACAGATATGAATTGTGTTTAGTACTCACGTGAGTACCGGGATAATAACCCAGTGAATCTCACGCTTAGACTATGGAATTGGAATAAAACCCCCTCTTTCTGCATGTGTATGGCTATTTCCTCTCATGCTTAGATTCAGCTGTATGCAATCCAAATATATCCTGTGATTAAAAGCACTTTGCCTGATAATGTATTTGTAGACTTAACACTTGTACAGGGTGCAGAACTGAGCAGCCTGCTTTATTTCACAGGCAGGGTGCTTGGCAGAAGTTTGGCAGCTGCCTCCAGCTGTGGAGCTCTTTCTCTCACCAGGTGCAGATGGCAGCAAATCTCCTTCCTCCATGCTAAAATGCAAATTCCAGCCCTTTCCAAGCTACTGCGCTGGATAATAACCACTCTCTTTCATAATAAAACTCACATACACTGCCAGCAACATCTTCAAGAAAAGGCAGAGAGAAGGGAAGAGGGAGAGACAGAGGCGTATCCAACCTGTAGCAGACATGGCAAGGGAGAAAACTTGAGCACTGGTGTAGATCAGTTTAAAAAATGCAGTTAAGCAGGGATCGTGGAGGTTGCAGCAATTAGATTAAAGAGGGATTGACTATAATTTAAAAGGATGCTGTTGATATGCAATGCTTTCATTTCTGATTTAAATATCCCTGTAGAAGCCAGTAAAGCCTGCAAATGGCTTCTAAGCAGGTGGGAATGGGGTGCAGGGTATAGGATGCAGAGGGCCATAGTGGGGGCCAAGTGCAAGGAGCAAGCTGGGGAGAACATTCCTGAACTCTGTGAGTCAGTTCAGGGACAGCTTCTATCAATAGCCTTGTCATCAAATACCCGTGTTTGCATCAGGAAAGAAACAGGAATGCACAGGTTTAACCATATTTTCCTACATGTTGCTGATTTGGGAGGAAAACCCATCACCCACTGCACTAACATGGTCCTTCCCACCCCCGCCCCCCCAACCCACAGATATATTGTTTGCTAATTGCAAATTGCTCACAAACACGGGGGCACTGAATTTTGGTTGAAAAGATGTTTCTTTGTTTGAAAACAAAACAAACAAACAAAAATAATTACAGGAGTCCTGCAAGTGCATACAATAAAAAGTCAAAACAGAGGCAAAATAACAGTTTTCATTTCTAGAGCTCAAGCATCTCTGCAATGCTGCATCAGGGTTGGTGCCTCTGCCTTGCCAAAAGGAAAACAAAGCACTCTAATCCACTCAAGAGCCCCGGCAGAATTAGGAAAATCTTCTGGGTTTCTTGTCTCTGCAGAGTCCATTGGAAAAATCTGAGGTGGGAATGTCATTTTGAGACAGATTTTCTTCTCAGCATCATGCAACATGAAATACAATTCTTGATTTGCTTAAAGGCTCTCCATGCCAACAGAAAGCAGTCAGAGCCAGTCCTCAAATCTAAGACCAAAAATCCACATCAGGGAAGGCCCGTGTGTCGTGGGTTTGAAGGCACTGGGTGGGGGGACTTTCAAAAACTGGGCCAGGCAAAACTACCACACCGTGTGATGCATCCCTCAAGCCCACACCAGCTCTGCCACACTGCTTCTTGCCTACTGCCACGACATGTTTTTTCCATTTTCCACTTGGAGCTGGTGGGAATGCTGTGCAAGCCCCCGGGATTTTTAGCAACCACCAACCATAACAACACTCTAAATGCTGAGATTTTAGTAAACTGCTTTAGCTTTGAACCCAAACTCCACCCCAAAATACATTTAAAGCCCAAATCCTTATTTTCTCCTTGTAAACACAGCGGCGAGCACTTATTTGGGAGGATGTAGAAAATGACCACCCACTGTCCCTCTGGCTGCTTCCCATGTGTTCCTAACATGTATCCCTGTGTCCCTCACCTTCAGCAAAAGAAATGCTGCCAGGGAAAGAGGCCAGCTGAGAGAGGTGTTGGGAAGCTCACAGCAAACTCCTGCTTATGACAGTGGTGTGGCAGGGGAAAAAAAAGCTGCAGAAAGACAAGTGCATTTTAAGAAACAAGGGCAACATCATTAAAACTACTTCTTGTTCCCAGCCAACTAAAGCAACCAACTAAACTGTTGGGTAACTGTTGGGAGTGCAGACAGGAGCTCACACGTTCAGCATGAAGCAGCTACTCAGTGTCTCTGCAGAATAATGCAGCTGGAGAAATCACTGTGGGAAGCCCTGGCTGGCCAGAAATGTGCAGGGCAGGCATGATCTGACATGACTGGAGCTGGGTGCCTCGAGGCAGCAGCACCAGCCAGGGAAGCAGAAGAGCTGATTCTGGGAGCACTGGATCTGGGTTAAAACTCAGGAGGACTGGGTCTAGCTGTAAGGACTTGCTCCTGCAGCTCAGGGTGCTTTGGTGTGCTGACCTTTTTTTTCTCTGGGGGCTCACAAGTAGCAGCTCTGAGAACACCAGGGTATGACCCCTTCAGACCAGCCTGATGCTGGACATTTAGGAAATAACAGCAGGTTTGGGAAAGATCCCACTGAACACAGAGTGTTGGCAGTGCTGGGCAGCAGATCCCACTCAGGACACTCAGCTGACGCTCAGTTAACCAAAGGGGTGCTCACAGCACAGGCACAGGGCTGAGAGCTCTACAGCAGGAATTGCTCTGGTCCAGCTTGTAACTGAGTTTACTTTGTTCAGACCAATGTATTTGTTTTCCTCTATATGCTCCTCAATCCAGGATCAGACGCTCCAGGTTAATTTTGCTCACAGACCATTTTTGGTTTTAAGTCTTCTAAAAATGTCTTCACTAACACATGCCTTTTCAATTTATTTATTTCCTTGATTTTCTTATCAGCTACCAGGAGGTTATATTTAAATCTCACATATGGTATTAGATCTCTGGCAGTATTTAAATTCTTATGGGACGTGTGTGGTCTTGAAAATGAAAAAGTAGGTTAATTGTTTGACCAATTCAATAAAGCAGAGCAGCATCTCTGCTGTCTAAACTCAGGCCTGTGTGCGTTATCTGACATGGAGGATGTTTGTTGTTTGTGTTGATGCCTTAGGATTTTTAGCTTCTATATTTTTCATATATCTGTAGTTGTAGTGTGTGGCTCTGGACTCCATATAGAGTGCTAAAACTTCTGTTCCCAGCATTTTTTTAAACAAAACAATTCTTCTAAAATTAAGATCCAAAGACGCTTTGCTGCCTCTGAGCCCCAAAATATGTAAACAACAGTGAAAAGGGGGAGCAAACTTGGAGTAATTGACATCATCACCTGAAGGTGTTATTGGAGGATTAAGGCTCGATATGTTAATGGACAGAACTTATAAAATATGAAAAACTTGTGACTCGGCATCCATTTTGGGTGTAGCCTCTTGAGGAGGCTTTGTCTGCCCTAAATGCACCTTGAAGGCCTTCCATAAATTTATCTGCTTTTTATTCTCTTAACTTTGTCTAGCCTCTGTTTTAGGTTAAGCCTGTTCAGACATCAGTGTCACTTAGACAACCTTCCCTCGCACATCATGGTGTAGCCCCCTGGCATCAGTGCAGGTGCTATCTCCGTGATTCCCTTTTTTGCGTGTCCCTACCCTCTGATGCCAAGGGCAGGAGCTGGCAGCTCGCTCTTTGCCCTCGGCAGGTGCTGCTGTGTGGCAGGCATGGCTCCTGATCCCTCAGTGTTGCCTCTGAGGCAGTGACCCCAGGATTAGAGCCTGGGAGAGGAGCGCCTTGCACCATTCCCTTCCCATCAGTGATTCCCATATGACTCACAGGGAATGAGCTGGCATAGCTCACTTGGAGACTTCTGGGGAGTGGTGGGGCCCTGCCCGCTCCTGCACCACCCACTGCCATGCCCAGCCACATGGATTGTGCAGAGCAAGAGCTGAAGACCCTCCTGAGTGGTGTAGGTGAGCCAGCAGCCCCCAGGCAGCCATCTGGGATCCTAGGGGACAGCTGAGCGTGGCTCCTCCCTGACAGGAACCCCTCTGATCCCTGGCTCTCTTTGACTGGAAGTGGTCTCTGCTGGGTGGAAGGGGTCTGTAGGATTTGGCCCCCGGTTTTGTTTTGGACCATCGGGATGGAGACAAGAGATCTCTGAAGTCAGGTCTTAGAGCATGAGGTTTGTTGTGAAAGGGCGTGGGTGTAGGGGACCTGCTAGGAGCTGCCAGATGCAGCTCCGAGCAGGTCAGAGAAGTAAGAGAGACAGAGAGAGAAGAAAGAGGATCGAATAATGCGTGGTTGCCATTTACAATACAAGAAATCATCTTCTGTGCTGAATATTCTAATTTTCACTAACCAATCTAGAACAAGCTGCAAATCCTACAACATTTACATACAGCCTATGAGAGTCATCGCATTACCATACGGCATTACATTTTAAACTCTAAAAACTGCTTTTTGGACCTGTCTGCGAAGTTGGTAGGGTCTGCTCTGACCCTTGGACCTGTCTGCAAGCAGAGGGTATTGTTTAATCAAAAGGGGGATTACCTTCAGTCAGCCGTACCATTGTTTTCCAGTTGTTCAGTAACTGGGGTTTGGTATCTCAAAGCTTGTCTTCACTTCAATCTCACTTATAGTTTCCATATTCTCAGCATCTTTTGCCAGGTAGTCATATTTATAATGCTTTCCTATTTCATCCTCCCCAACAGGGGTCTCCACTGATTTTTCAAGATGCACGAAATAGTCTAGTCACCTCCAAAAGTCCAAGGGGAAAAAGGTCTTTGAATGAGTGGAGGGAAAGGTGAAAAAAAGCCCCTGGTAGCAAAAATGATGAAGAGAGACTGTGGTACACAGAATGCAGGGGATTCAGACAGCCCAGAGCCTGGGCAGCAGGTGCCTGTCATGAGTATCAGCACATGCACCTGCACACCATCTCTGTAGCAAGAGAAATATGAACCAAAATCATAGAATCTTAGAATTGTTCAGACTGGAAAGACCTCCAAGTCCAGCCATTAACCCAGCACCACCACCATGTTCACCATTAAACTGTCCTCAAGTGCCACATCCACACATTTTTTGTAATGTGGACAGTCTTCCCTTGACAGTCTGTTCCAACGCTTTGCAACTCCTTCCATGAGGAAATTTTTCCTAATATCCAAACTAAACCTCTTCTGGCACGACTTGAGACCATTTCCTCTCTCCCTGTCTCTCGCTACTTGTGAGAAGAGACCGACCTTCCCTTGGCCACAGCCTCCTTTCAGGGAGCTGCAGAGAGTAATAAGATCTCCCTTGGTCTTTCTTTTCTCCAGGCTAAACACCCCCAGCTCCCTCAGCCACTCCTCATAACATATGCTTTCTAGACCCTTCCCCAGCTTCATTGCCCTTCTCTGGACTCACTCCAGCCCCTCAATGTCCTTTTTGAAGTGAGGAGCCCAGTGCTGAACATGGCACTTGAGGTGCAGCCTCACCAGTGCCGAGTACAGGGGGACAATCACTGCCACTGCTGACCACACTACTTCTGACAGTGGCGAGCAAGCTACAATTGCTTGTACATTGCAAGTAAAAGCAAGAATGTCAAATGTAAAAGAAGAAAAAACAGGGAAGAAAAAGCATCTCTATTTTTCTTCTCATTTCTGAAGATGACAGCTGAGCTGCTGTGTTTTCTATCACTCAAAACTCCAGTGGCCCTCAAATTACAGGACATAGTTTGCTGGGAAGCATTGTTGGGAGCCAACCTGGTGCTTGTCCTTGAGCTCTTCGTCACACCTCCAACATACAAACTACCATCGCTGCTGCCCTTTGGGTACCAAGGGATGCAAAGATGCATTTGATATGGATGGAGAGTGGTTTTTCACACATTGAGACTGAGGGAAATCTCCACTCAGCTCCCTGCCTCAGTGATATCCTCCTGATCCGTGACACCTGGTGATACCCTTCCCTCCTGCCAGTGCTGTGCTTCTCCTGTGGGGAATGCTCACAGGAATCAGCTCCGGCCTGGCAAGCTGGCAGCAGCTGTGTCTGTGGGCTGGGGCAGCGCTGGTGCAGCTGTGTACATCCAGCTGTGCTCGTAACTGAGCTTGCTCAAAGCTCTCCTCATTCACAGCTGTTCATCACGGCGTGGGCACTGTTCTGCACCTGCAGGGGTTAGCTTTGCTTCCCAGGGCTCAGGGGAGCCTGAAGGATTGGCATTTTACTCTGCATTGTGCTGCCACCATCCAGTCAGGCTCTGAGACAAGCACTGGCAAAACTTGCACTGCTGCTGCTGCTGCAGTACCTGCTGTCACCCTCCTATTATTATTATTATTACAGTAAATAACCTGAGAGACCATAATTTCTCTCGAGTGGCTTTAGGCTACAGCCTTTTGCCCCAGTAGGCCTTCCAAACTAGCAGCCAGCAGCTGGTGGCAGATGGAGTTGCCCTTTAATTTGGCTGGAGATGCCATTGAGTAGGGTGAGTTTTGGAGGAGCTCAGAGCTGAGGGCACAACGTGACATAGTAATGGCATCCAGCACTGGGCAGGCTGTCGGACCAGACCGTGGGCACCCCAAAAGCCCCAGAGCGATGCTGGCTGGTGCACATCCCTGCTGCAGCACAGGGGCAGGGCATTCCACCTCCTCCCAGGATGATGGGCTGTGGGAGGACACTGCTGGCTGGACTGAGCTGTTTCCCAAAGCACGTAGAGCAGCACCAACCTGCCAAATGGCCACTTGAAGCTATTTATGAAAACTCTGTGAAAGACATAAATGGGGTCTTTAACCAGACCTGCCTCAACAGGCAATGTAAACTCTGCGTGGTGATGAGGGGAGCAAACCCCACCAAAGCTTTGCTTGCTGGGGGTGTGCAGGGAAAGGCACCTCTGGCCTCATGGGGGACCTTGGTAAGTTGAATAAATCAGGGGAGGGAGGAACAGGCACATTTGCATCAGGTCTTTTATCACTCTGACTACCTTCCCACTGGAGAAGGTAAAGTGTGTGAGGACCCACAGCCCAAAAGGTGCTGTACCATAAGAGAGCTGGATCCCTGTGTGGGGAGAAGAGCCAACAGAGAATGGTTGACATGGCCAGCTAAGGCCATCCAAAAGGCTGAACATTTTATTTAATTTTTATATTTCTGTGCTACTGCCTGCCGTTGTTTCCCTGCTGCCTTTCAAAATAAAAATGCCAGTTATTTCCTGCATAATTAGCCCTCATTAGAGCACTGGAACCACCACAGCAAGCATCTGGCCAAGGAGGGTTTCCTGAGGAATGCTGTCTTGCCACGTTGCCCTGGCCGGGAGAAGTCTCCTGGCCAGAGAAGACCGAAGGAACTTTTGCTTTGTGCCACGAGGTGCCCCAGGCAGAGGGAAATGTGGGTGAGCCTGCACATCTTCCCCTGACACACTGCCTTCCTGCAGCTCCTCAGCAGAGTAAGGCAGCTTCTGCATTTACTTCCTGGGTTATCGAGGGAGACAGAGCGCCTTTGGTCCCAAATCTCCATGGCTGTCATTTCACATCTCCTGGTGCTTGCTGCTGAGGGAAGGAAGGACTGAAGCAACAGCTTCCTCCCAGGCACTGCACCACGGCTCCTCAGGTGCTCAGGAAGCACCAAGGACTGTGCTCTGGGAGTGGCTGCTGAGCTCTGTAATTCCTGGCCTCTTGGTTAAATCTGCCATGAGGGAATGAAATGAGCCAAGGAATCTTATAAAGCATTTGTGTTGCATTTTGTCCTTCTGTATATTACAAATCGCACATTTTGTGACAGGAGTTAGCATGTCAGATTGCTTTTCCAAATAATTATTCATGATACACTCCTTCAGCCCTCTGGTGACTCACCAGGAGGTAAAGCTTTGAATAGGAGGAAAAAAAACCTCAGACACGTTTCTAAGGGCTCTGTGCAGCCACCAAACAAACATCAAGTCTAGCCTCTTTGTACTGCTGTCTGGCTGCTGAATCCCACATCAGATGCAATGAAGGGAGTTTTGTGCAGAGGAAAGCCTGCAGAAGGTAGTCTGCTTTGGAGAGAAGTGGGGATTGTAGTGGTTTTGGTGCTGCCTCCTGTGCCTTGCTTTGCTTTGTTGTTCTGAGCCACCAGGTCCACCAAAATGACCTGCAGAGAAGGAAAATAATTGTCTTCAGGTGGCGCAAAACTTTACAGCTGGGTTTGTGGTATAGTGTTGCGTACCAGGGATGGCCCTTCCAAAACAAGAGCACCAGAAATGGTGAATCTCCCCCCAGCCCATGTCTCTCCCCTGCTGTGAGGGAGGGTCTGGGAAGAGACAGAGGCTGGTGAGCGCTGGGGAGCCCTCACTGGAGCTGGGAGTGGGGCTGGCACAAGGCTGCAGCAGGCAGAGCCCACCCAGCAGCCTGGCTTCTGTTTCCAGGAGGCCTGGCCAGGGAGCAGGGGGGTTCAGCTTTAATTAAGCAGCACCTCAAAGGAAAAAGACCCACCCAGAAACTTGCCATTAGGTGTGATTTCACAGGAGCTCAAGAGTGTGATCTCTTCTTAGGCATCTTTATTTTTGCTTGGCTAATGAGCATGATTCCTCACAGAAAAGCAGATTCCCAATGGGAGGGCTTGCAATATAAACTGTTTGCCCTGGTCTGGCAGCAGAGCTGCAAAGGGCCATGGCAGAGGCACCCAGAGCCAGCAGTCTCATCCTGCCTCGGGGTCACAGAGCCTGATGGCCCTGCCAGCCCACCCTTCTCTCACAAGGGGAGGTCAGGGCCACCAAGCCCCAGCCCGCAGAGCCACGTCACGCCCAGAAACATCCCCTGACTCTCCTGTCCCCACTGCCCACCAGTGCTGGGCACTGGAGAAAGTGGTCACCAGGTGTGGCTGCTGGACCAGGAGCACCTGCAGGTAGAGGGACAGGTTTCTGTAGGACACTGAGCAACATATTGTTAGGAAAGCAAACAAGGCAAAGCAAACCCTTCTCCTTTATTCAGCAATGGCACAGAACCACAGTGGGGACAGATCTCTGCAAGTTGTTTGGATGAATGAATCCCTTTTCTTACCAACGGGAGAAAAGTGACTAATGGCTTTGAAAATGTGGGCTATGATACGTCTGATTACAAGACCCCATTTCCTTGATCAACAGGAAAATCCAGTGCAGGGAATCTAATGTGGGATGATCAGGAGCCAACTGAGATACAGGAGACTGGGAAAAATGCAAGACTTGGTATAAAAAAAAATCCTGTTTAATTCATATCTTTTTCTGATATGGAAAACTGCATACTTGGAGAAGAAATGTAGAATAAACATTCTTGTAAATTAATTTTGCTCAGAGCGAACAGTGAAGGTTAGAGAGATGTTTAACATGACATGACTTCTGCCATTCTCAGCTCTTCAAAATTCTTTCAATAACTGAAATGTTTCAAATGAAGGTTTTTTATTTCAAAACTGCATGGTGTTGAGCAATTAAAATGCTTACAGACTCTCAGCTTCAATACCCTGTGCCTAATTTAATGCTGGTCTTGGCTGCTGTTGTGTCAACTCCTCACAGAGATTATGGAGAGAGAGAGCAAATATTAATTTTTCAAGCTTTTGCTCTATTCTTTTTAGTCTGTTGATGTCTTCTTGTAGGATACAGCCTTCTTACTTGCTTAAAAAACAGCTAGATGGCTCCTTTTAATTTTCAGCATTTTATTTTCCTTAAGTTAGAAATATATTAGTAGGCAACACATGTAAGTACTTCAGCATATAGTGGTGATGTCTCTCATCATTTGAAAATAAAAACCTGAAACTCGGCTTTGTGAATGTATCAATCAGCTCCTTTATTGTGCTAACCACATAAAACATGTTTTTACCCTTAAAGAACTAAAAACCCAGTCATTCTGATAAACAGCGTAACTACTGAAATTATTTGAATTTCCAAAATTTGATGGGTTTTAAAAAATATTTTCCCCCTTAAGCCTCCAAAACTTCCAGAAATTTTCCATTTCTAGGCAGAACAAGATTTCCCTGTCAGACCTCTGGCATGGCAGCCGTGTTGTGTTTAGCACTGACATCCCCAAACCAGCTCTGCTCCTGAAGCCAGGTGATGTTTCCTGAGGTTGCCTTCCCCCAGCACCCCCTTGCCCCATGGCCTTCTCTCACCCCTGCCCACCCCTCGAGCACCACCTCCGTCCCTCCATCCCCAGGCACTTTGGGAAGGGCTTTGGTGTCATCTTGGGGTGCTGACTGCCCTCCTCTCCCATGAAATCCAGCTGGGAAGCAGGATCCACAGACCTGCTGAGAAATGCCAGGTTTCATGGGAGGGTTAAAAGGGGCTTGCTCCCTCCAACCCTGCAGGCTTTTTGGACAGAAACCAGTCACCCTGTGGAGCTATTTTGCAAAATTTTAGCAGAAGAGACTGTATTGCAGTGAATGCCGTGCCTTCCCCAGAAAAGGATTGGGAAGTCATCCTCGTTTCCATGGATACCCTGAAACAGGACTGAAAACAAAGCTGAAGCCGTACTTTTTGATATGGCTCCTGAGCCTCCCCCTCTGTCCCCATGCACAGGAAGGGACAAGCAGCCTCTGCAGCATGAGGGGGTCATGTCCACATGAAAAGATCCACACTTGTGACAGAGCAGAACTGGAAACTCTGTCAAGGCATCTTCTTTTTGCATGGAAACCCCAAGGAGGCTGAGCAGTGCAGGGCTGTTTCTCCCCTCCTAATTAAATCTTGTTGAGTACATGTTTTATATAGGACCTTGAGAAGATATTTGATCAAATAGATTTTATTTCATCTCTCCATAAATGTCAGTAGTATGTGGCATATTGAAAAAAAAACCATAATAAAGAAAATAGAGATAACAGTTTGTGGGCATCACATAACCGGTGATATTCCCTGTGCTGCCAGTGACACAAGTGTGCAGCAGTTGGGCTCAGTGTGACCCATCACTGTGGCACCACCAGCCACGGTGAATCACATCTCCTGCTACACTGCTGCAGGCACGACCACATGGCCCCAAAGCCCTTGTGAGCCTGATTTGCCCCAAGCAGGCCAGAGACAAAGTCAAAGAAGAGGGTATTTGCTTTATTCGGCGCGCCGGGTGTCGGGGATCACTCCTCCAAAACACACACACCAGCACTTCCAACACACCATGTTATGGGTAACATTCATGAATATTCATCACATTCCCTGGCATAGGAGTGGTTATACAAATCGTTTCTCTGAAATCATTAATATCATCAGCATGTGTGCCACGCATGCGCTGTGTGTCCTGGTGGTCTTTGGGGGTCTTTTCATGATGAAGATCTGGTAGTCTTCATCACAATGCACTTTTCACCTTGCTCTCTGGAGCATGTACAGTCCTTAGTGGGATGATTCAGGGCTTCTGTGCTGGCCTCAAACAGATTCTTGTCCCTCTTATCTTGACAAGATTAAGGGAATACTGTTTTTCTCTTTAAAATTCACATATCCTGTCTCTCAATAGGTAACTGAAGTTACCTACTGACTACCCCTTTCTCAAGTCCAGCTCAGCTCTGAGCTTCTCCTTCCACCAGAGATGCAGAAATCCAGCTCCTTACCCACTGGAGAAGTCCAACATTCCCCACTTCACACATCTTTGTGCTTGCTGCCTTGCAGTTCCTGAGCACAGTGCACACTTGCAAGAAGCCATTCCCTGCTCTGTGCCAGGCTGCTTGCTGCTCTCTTTCTTCTCCTTCAAGAAGATGCAGAGCATCAAAAAGATGCTCCACCTGAGTTGCTGCAGCCTTGATACTGATGAGTACAGCAAAGAGAGTCAGCTGTTTTATTCTTCAGGGGCCTCATGTAGACTTCATCCCAGAATATTTCTTGTAGTAGTGTTGCAAACCATGTTCCAGAGAGTCATGCCTCATTATTCATCCACACATCTCTCATGGAACTGTTCAGAGAACTGTAGAAGGCCAGGATTCTGTTGTGCCAGCTGCTGGCCAGGGCAGAGCTAAACCTGCTGGCACCTTGCTCTGAGTGCATGCTGGGCAGCACCACTGCCTTCCCAGTACTGCTGGGCCCTCTCTGGGCCATCTGTGACATTGTTTGGAAAATAAAATGAGAAAAGAAGGGCTATACTAATGTTTAAAAAAGGGAGATGTGAATATTGATGCTATGACAGTACTTCAATAGTCCTTGGAAGAAGCTGTTTTGTTGTAAGGAGCTTTGATTATTCTGGTGGATGGGAAGAAGCTTCATGAGGAGATAGGAGGACCTGGTGGAGTTTGGGCCCTGGTTCCAGCCAGGGCTTCTGTTCCAAGCTTGGTAGCCCACCCTAGGGCTCATCAGTCTCGGTGTCTCAGTCTGAAAATCCCTTGGGAAATGGGAGGCACGGCAAGGACCAGACCCCACAACACAACCACCACTCTACTTTACCCCCAGTCGGACCCGGACGTGCCAGAAATGGGAATACTTAGTAACCAGAAGTCAGCACAAGGGAGGGAGACAGAGTCTTAACCAAATATTCAAGATAACAAGTGTGAAGTGTAGCTTGCTGAGATTTTCTTTCAATATTATCTACTGCAATTTAGGAATTGTATATATGCACATGCATGCATGAAATACAAAGTGGTGGGATGTGGTTTTTGGCATGGGCTTCAACAGATGCATTACGCGTGGAGGGAAGAAGCACAAAGTCAGCTGTTCAGATCATCCCTCACGAGTGCCAATAAAGTCTTTATACTGTGCCATTAAGCATTCACGATGCACCATCTGGACTGCAGGAAAGCTAATTTTGGAATGTTTTAAACACAGCACTTTATAATCTCTGGTGCATTAGTTACCTAGTTACCTGGAGGGCAGTTTTGCAGGATTTGGAGAGAAATGGTAAAAGGCACAAACAAACTGAATCTGCAATTGAGTGGTTTCAAGTCCTCCATCCTGGGCTCATGGAAAACCCCTAAGGTTTCTATCGCTGGAAAGCTGTGGATTGTCCCAGCCCCAGTGGATAAGCTCTGGTTTTCCAGCCAAATGGTGGAATTCCTTTTTAGTATTTTTTACATGTAGCTGATGTTGGCCAAATTTCCCTGACCAGGAACGATGGAGATAGAGAGCAGAGCCCCAAATGACAGATCAGAGGAGGGCGAGGAGAAGGAAGAAGCCAGCAGGTGGACAGGGCTGTCTGTGCAATCAGTGTCTCTTTGGACAGTGTCTCTTTGGCTGCAGGCCAGTGCTGTGGCCAGGGTGATTTATTCCTCCGCTGCCTTGGCAGTGGATCCCACTCTCCAGGCGTGCAGCCTGCACTGCCCCACACAGGCACCGTGGGTCATCCTCTGCTGCAGCTCTGCCTGGAAGGAGGCTCCCGGGCCAGCTGAGCAGCCTGTGAAAATTTGATCTATCCTTCCAACCTGAAAACAGGTGTTTTCCTTTTGTCCCTCTGAGCACAAGGGAGCACTGCAAGGAGCCCCAGTGCTCTGCTTTCCCCCAGGCCACTCCATCTCATGTCTGCAGGCAGGACCCCTCCAGCCATTGCTCTGCTTTTGTAATCAGAAGAGCTCTGGTTAACCTGCCTGATTTATCTCTGCTTAGGACAGGTAGACTAATGCTTTCATTAGGTCCTTGTCTGCAGCTGCTTTTAATACCTAAAGGCATTTGGCTGCTTTTTCTGCTGGCTTGGACCCAGTGCTCCCTTGCTGAGACCTGAAATTTCCTGGACCCTTCCCCTCCCACTGATGGCCATGAACACCTGCAGAGCCATAACTGTGCACACATGCACTCTTACATCTCTTGGGGAAAGAAAACACATGAAAATATAGACTGCACATTAAAAATGTGTCTCACATATTAAGTGGGTTTACTAACCAATAACATTTTGAATAAAAATTTCTTGCATTTGAGGTGAACAAAATTTTCTACATATTTTCACAGAAGCAGAAATAGTTGTCAAGCTAAAATTTTGTGCCCTTCTCTTTTCCTAACTTCTTTGCAGCAGTGTATTTGCCTTTTTTCACTTCACATGTAAGAAAGCTCAAATTTGGCTTTAGCTGAGGAAGGCTTGGGACTTTTATCCAGCTCTGAGATGTGATTTTGTGCTAACTTCTCCTTGGAAAGGCTCAGCACCTCCATTCCACCTCAGAAATGTCTTTCTTTTTTGCCGTAGAAAAACCTTCACATTGTTCTTGGCTGCTGTCAGTGCCACAGGATATGTCCTTTTTGGCACACTAGGGTGAGGATAGCGGGGAGGTTTTGCCCTCTGTGCTGGTGCAGAGGGCAGGAACATGGAGAGCACCCCATCACTGGGATGGGGGTCTGGGAGCTTGCATACCCACAGCCCACCCATGCCCCTGGTCTCTCCGTCGCAAGAGCTGGGATGGTACAGTGATGTGAATCCCTTGAGTGCGTATGTGTGGGTAAATATAAAAATAAAGGTGGTTGTCCAAGGTGTGTAAGGAAGCAGCAGTAAGAGTCAATTAGCTGTCTCCTATCAGATTTGCTCCCATCCTAGTGGATGGATCCTTTAGTGTTAAGATTGAATCATGGGTAAGTCAAAACCAACTGCTCATAAGATGTAACGCCACCCTTCATCTGTGGATTGCCCTTTTGTCTGCACAGGCACTGATGCCCTCAGCTGGGTACAGTGTTGTAGGAAGATGTGCTGCATCCTTTCTCAGGCACAGAGTGGTCCATGTCCAGACTGGAAAGAGCTGGGGGAAAGTCCTGTCTTGAGGGCTGTTTGGCAATATCGTGAGGAATTTCCAACTCAATTAACCAGAAATTTCATTATAGCATCCAGGGTTTGAGCAACCACCCCAGACTGCAAGATGCTCTTCGAGTAAGGAGATGCAGCTTTATCATTTTAATGATGACAGAGATAACCCCCACTTTCCTCTGCACTAAACCCCCACAGGTCCCCTCAGCTCTTTTCTACCTTACTCAAAGCACACTCACACCCACTCTCTCCCTACCCAGCACCAGTCACATCCCAGTGGGCACATCTCTGTGATTTCCAGACCTGAATATTTTTATGGGTCTCCCTAGTGCTTCCCCTGCTTTTCCCTTCCCCTTGGAAATTGTGAAAGGGGAATCAGAAGCAGGAAACTGTCAATTAACATTGCTAAAAAATAGCTTAACAAGGATCATCAGCTGGAAATGAGATGCTTCCCACACCAGCAGCTGCAGGCTGCTGGGGAGATAAATGTTTGTATCAGTCTTCTCAATGGTAAGTTACACCAGTCCTCTGTCAGTGTGGGCTGAGGGGAAGGGTCTCTGTTGCCCTGAGACTTACTGGAGCCTGTGGTCATAGGACACCCCACAGGCTCTTGTTCCCCAAACCTGCAACTGCAAAAAAACATCCAGCAGATGATAACCACAGCAGAAAAAGGAGGGAGGTATCACACAGAAGGTTTGCCCAGAAGGAAAACTGCAAGGGAGCATAGGGAGGGTTTTTCTAGCAAACCTTAGTGTGTTCTCTCCTGCACTCGCAAAAGATGGGAGAAAAAGTCTCTTTCTCATTGTTTCAAAAACTTTTACTGTTAGTTATTTTGTGTTGGTTCTTCTCCTACATGAACCTCATCTCTTGCTGAGGCAAGGTAGGTATAAACAGCTCTTTCACAGCCGAGGTTGTTCAGTGAGACCCAGAGATGGCCAGACCCTGCCGAGCTGGAGAAGGACAATCTGGGCTTGTCCACATGAGGGACTGCACTGCCTTAACCACATCAGTGCACTGAATAGCATTCGTTCTCCACGCGTGGACATGCTCTTGAATACTAGGACAGCATATCAAAGAGGGAATCACTGTGCTGCAGTAAATTATATCTGTGTTTTAGGTACTGAGTGGGTGGTGGAACCCGCAGCTTCTGCAATATCTGGAGAAACTTGGGGATGCAAAGTGGAACGCAGACTCGGAGCAGTTCACAGGGAGATCCCCACGCAGCCTTTGAAGCACTGCTGGTGGTGAGAGATTCAAAGCCACTGTGCCTGAGCTCACATTGTCCCTGTCTTGTGTTGGGGGGGCTGCACTTCACACTCACCTTGCTCCAGGGACAGCCCTTCTTTGCTTTCACCGCCTGGGGCTGCAGGTGTGGGGGCAAGCAAATGAGTCTAATACATGGCTTAGGAAGTGCTGGAGCAGCAGCTGACCAAGTCTGCAATGTTCAGGGAGTGACCTTGCAAACTGAGGCATAGAGATGGGTCAGAACTTCCAGTTGCACAGAAATTGCTTCCTCAGTTTGTGGTTGTTGGTTTTGTTTTGGTTTTGGTTTTTGTTTGTTTGTTTGTTTGTTTGGGGTTTTTGTTTTGGGGGGTTTTTTTGTTTTTGTTTGGGTTTTTTTGTTGTTTGTTTTTTTGTTTTTTGGGTTTTTTGTTATGGTTTTGTTCTCGATGTGTAAATTCTATCTAAGGAATGTGGAAGGTCTAGGGCATAGCATTAGCACATTGTCAGCCTAATCACACAATAAAACCTGCCACAGTGAAGCCAGAATAACCATTTATGGAGTGAAATGACGCTTGAAAAAAATGTTGTTTACAGCTTAGCATCTCCTCTGTCTGAAAATCACCCAAAGAGAAGAAGGAACTGAGAGGATGCATTTTGTGATTTAATGTTTCAATAAGAGTGTGAAATGGGTATTTGTGTCTCCACTCAAGACAGTTCAGGATTTGATTCCTCCAACTCCCTGCAGCCACCCTTACAGTATGAGCACATCGGCCCATGCTGTCCTCTGAAATGGGTGCTAGCTGTCCTGCTGGCTGTCCCCTGAAATGGGTGCTAGCAGATGGGAAAAAATCCATGGGAGTGGGACCCTGTCACACCTACAACATTAGTGGAGAGGGGGAGAGGGAAACCCACATTTTCAATTACTTATTTCATCAGGACTGTTGCATTAGTGACTAGATAAGGGATGTGAGTCCATTCTGCCTATGACTTTAGGAAGAACAGGCACTGTGGAAGGAGCAGATCCCAATTTTCACGTCTATTTCCAGCCCTTTGTGAGCCTATGCACTCCTGCTCTGGAGTAGGGTGGTGGCAGGGTTGTACCCAAGCAGCTGTACAGCTCTGGCAGCAGTAACATGCTGCCAGCCTGGATTTGACATGGATAAAAAGTCTTTGTTGTGGTCCTCCACAACATCCCTCTCCGGATGGAGAGAGATGGATTCAGTGGATAGACAGTCAGGTGGGTAAGAAAGTGGTTGGATGGTCACATCCAGAGGATTGTGGTCAACAGCTCAGAGTCCCAATGGACTTCAGTGACCAGTGGTGTCCTTAAGGGTCCACACTGGGACCAGGGTTATTTAATGTCTTTTTTAATGATGTAGACAAAAGGATCGAGGGCATCCTCAGCAAGTTTGCAGTTGGCACCAAGCTGAGGGGTGCAGGTGACACACCTGAAAGACAGAAGGCCACCCAGAGGGACCTGGACAAGCTCGAGAAGTAGCCCATGGGAATCCCATGAGGTTTAACATCACCAAGTGCAAGGTGCTGCACCTGGGTCAGGGCAACCCCCGGTATCAATCCAGGCTGGTGAATGAAGAGCTCCAGAGCAGCCCTGCAAAGAAGGACTTTAGGATGGCATTCTGAGCCATCTATAATTTAATCCTTCTTGAATTATGAGCTACATCAATAGCCAAAGGAGTAATCTCCTGTTTATTTTGATTAGTTGAAAGAAATGGGTACCTTCTTCCAATTACTAGAGCTAATGATATCTAGCTCCTGGATGAAGGAACATTCCCCATTTCCCAAACAAATTGCACGTTTGGGCTAATCAACCCTTGCATAGTCTTTGCAAGGTAAATAATTATGATCAATGAGGAGTAGCAGGGAGCACTTAGAGGCAAAAAAAAAAATTCTAATTAGGAATCACAGCAGTTGAAATAAGACTGTCAGGGCTTCACATGCCACCTGCAGTGCTGCATCCTTCCTCAAAAAATCCTATATAGTGCCCAGCTCCATTATAGGTGTATCTGCCCTAGCCCCAGTGTTTGTTCCTCAGTGAAGCTGTTCACATTTGGTGTGCCTGTGTGCAGCCTCAGCTGCATCTGCACCAGCACCTCAGCAGCCCTGCAGACAGCAGCCCAGGAGGAATCAGGGCTGCTGCAAAAGGCATGGAGGGCCATGCCACCCCAGACCGTGGCAGTGCCCCTAAGTGTTTGGCCACCTTTTACCTGTCGGGCTGCTGCATAGCAGACTGCACAATACAAAACGAGGTATTAGTGCACTAATACACTGCTTTGATTAGTGTATGCTTTTTACTACTTTTAGACTGTTGAAAACAGTTGATTCATGCATCTGGCCCTGGATTTATCTGCTTTCCTATTTATTGTGCAGCCTGCTGTGTCACTTCCTTTCCATGTTGTGGTGGCTGGAATGTATTATTTCAAAAGTGTTTTTCCTGAAAGTGCTATTTTCAATGAAATAGGCATGAGCAAGATCAAATGTGGTCTTGGGAGCTTTCAGACACAGTGTCTGCTCTGACATATGTCACAGCTGCCCAAATGCCACCCTCAAATCTCGAACCATTACTGTCACTGAAGAAATTTCACCCAAGAAAGGCGATAAGGTTATCATGGACAGAGTGCAGCCTGTATCTATCTACCATCACATATTCCCCAGTGCTACCAGATTGGGAGCCCATTTTCTCCATCCTGCCAGTTCTTGAAATACGTGGCATGCTGAAAGACAGCTGCTTGCCATAAGAGATGGCAGCAAAGAGACGTGGCGCATCATCAGCCTCCCTTCCTGTGCCCCCTGCCGCTCTCCTCCTCACCCTCCCTTTATACCTCCAGCACCAAGCCCACACTGGGGAGTCATTAGCACCAGGGGAGACTTGTTCTGAGTACTTCCTGACACCATTTTCTACAAAGGTCACTACCAACATCAAAACCTGCCCAACTTTTCCCTGTCTTCCTCGGAACAGAGCAGGGTTACTCAAATAAACTTATTCCAAAAGTCTGCAGAAGGGCAATACTAACATCACATACATGAAGAAACACATCATGGTATGGGAGAGTACCAACAAATTGATGGAATATTTTTGAGCTGCCCCACAGAATTCTTCCAGAGGGATTTTTAGGTTTTGCTGACTTCTCAAAGACTTTCCTACAGAAGACACCAGCAAGGTGTTTTGCTGGATCAATGTGCCACTACGTACCAAAAATAAAACAAGGCAATTCAACACAACCCACACAGGACTGAGTGCAGAACTGGTAGTGATTCAGACTGCCAAACTGGGACAGCACAGCTCTGCTGGAGCAGCAGTGCCACCCAGGAGAGGCAAAACCATGTTCAGGGCAGCACAGGTCATGAAGTGGTTAAACAGTGTGCGGGAGAAGATGACCTGAAGGCTGGAGGAGGGGGACTGGTCCCCTGCCCTCAGACATGGGCAGGAGCATTTGCAGCAGAAGACCTTTAATGAAGTAGGAGGCAGGAACAGACTTAGGTCTCCCTCCACTTTTGCTGATGAGAGGTTAAGGTAGGCAACAAACAGAAGAGATCCAGTTAATCAATTCTGAAAACTTAATCAGCACTGTGGCTTCTTCGGAGCTTTTTGGGAGCACCAAAGCACCCACATGCTCCCTGTCACACCACAGCTCTTCCTGGGCAAGATGGCCTTTCCTGGCTACAGCAGATTTCATGTCCACCTATGGCTTTGTTCTTCACATCCACCAATGCTTCCTGAGCCCAGAAAAGCATTGGCTGCTGTGGGCTTCAGGAGAGATCTCCCAGACTATGGGTGCTGCACTGAGCTGGAGGCACAGGCCTTCCACACCCAGCAAGAAGCCACAACGTTGTCTCTGCCATGAGTGAGACAGACTCGTTCTGCACATGATAGCTTTCAAAAGCACTGTGCACATCTGGAGCAGGCAGAGACCAGCTCTGGAGAGGGAGATTTATGAAACCCCCACAGGGACAGAGGTGTTTGGGAACTGGAAAGCTAAAAGCCATTATCTACATGCCTAATGCCTTTACTCAGGAGGCAGTTTCCCCTCTCCCAATGCTATTAGCTTCCAGGTAACACTGGGAGGATGAAATCTCTGTTCGTGTGGGGTAATTATTCAGAATACCCAAATATGCATGAGAAAGCACACAAAGCATGAGAAAAAATAACCCCTTCCAAGCACAAATCCCTGCTTTCTCCTTGCCCAGGGGGAAATACCACCTTGGATCAGAGAACAGATCTGGTAGTTGCATCTAGAAGTCTATTCTTCATGAATAAACTAACCTTTTGCTGCTTCTGTTATTTTCTTTAACGCTATCTTTGTAAAAATGCAGAAACTACCTTTGCTAGCTTTTTGCTGGAAGGAGATAATGTGTGACATATAGGAACACTCTAGAACTTGCAGATTTGGTGGGGAGAGGTAATATTTGAGCAAGAATTAGTAAGGATGTGTATGTACCTAAAAGGAGAAGCCTGCACTGTGGCAGCTGTTAGTGGAGGGTTTTGAGCCATGACCATTCTCTCTACAGCATCCATCTCCTCAGCCTTTGGCCTCCCTGGTGAGCTCACCAGCAGTGAAATTGTCTTAGGGCACTGCACACCAACACAGTGTAAGCAGTCATGGGAAAGGAGGACTCCTTCAGAAGACCCAAATGCCCTGGTCTGGGGCTTCCACAGGTGATTTTCTGGGTCTTACTCATATGTCCTCTGCAGGCTCTGCAGTTCACCCCTGTTTGCCATGGTGAGGTGTCCAGGCTCTGTCCTGCACCATCCCTACCCCAGGCATGGTGCTTGACCACACTTTGTGCTGCTCATGGTCCTGCCCAGAAGGATTTGCTTTTGGTGCCAGGGAACAAATGCTAAAGTGCAAGTAAACCCTGTGAGATGAAAAAAACCTGGTTGCAGGAAGATAGATAATTCACTAACCAGTGCAGTGGTGGTTTTACATTAATAAGTAATAGCACATTAGCTGGTGGAGAAACTCTTTCCTACTTTAATAGAATAATATTGGTGTTTCAATAGGTAGAAAGCCCCACTTACCCTGGGAGGCTGCAGAGGGAGGCTCCAGCTCCTTGCTTTTCCTCGTCTCAGAAGTAATTTCTCCCTGAACTCAGTGGGAAGACATCACAATAGCAGGAAAACACAAACACTGCTGAGATTGCACCCAGGAACTTGCACATTCTTTTGGCTACCCTGTAGCTGTGGCTTACAAAGACTGTGTGGCACTGTGCATAAGGGCAAGGGGATGCCCAAACATCACCTGCACACTTTAGCACTGTAATTGGAAAAGTGTGAGGAAACCTCAAGCAGGCAGCATCTGACAGCTGCATTCCTGGCTAGAAATCTGGATTTGACACGCAGCCTTGCCAAAGCACTTGCAAGCGCTGTTTGGCATCATCACACTGAGTATTTCCAGGGTAAATATGGCCAAAACTATAAATGGAAGGGCATTAGTTAGGATGGACAAACCCCAGGTATCCCAGCTGCCTACAGCCACTGGGACAAGTGAGGACACACACCAGACATCAACCTCATCATCTCAGGCCACAAAAATACTAATAAAATAAAATAAAACAGCATAAATATAAAATTACTATCCAGTCCTTATTTTTTAAGAAGAAAAATGCTCCTTTTCAGTCTAAAGAGCTTGGAAAATTGATTTATCAAGGTGGCCTTTTTCCATGAGGCTCCAAAGGTAATTATAATGATCTTAACTCGTAGCTCATGATTTAATAATCGGCATTTAATGACCATTTGGAGCAAAAGGCTAACTGAAAATCATGTGAATTGTGGCTGAAAAGTTATGGTATGAGGCCAAACGATCTTGTTCCACTGACTTGCACTATTTCTTGGGACAGCAGTAAATACTAACACAAAAATCTAGTGGTTTAGTTCCATTTTATGTCTCAGAGCAGACCACTAATTTTGACATCTGCATTCATATTGTGTCCTCTAAATCAAACTTCTAAAAATAAAGAGAAGACTAATGGAAATTTAATAAAATCAAGACTTTTAGGGGAAATTACTTTTTCGAATGCTAAAATATGTTACTGATGTTTCACCCACGGCTGGGAAGGAGAGGCACAAAAGAGCTGCTCCTTCCCCAGCTTAGCTCCAGAGTGTCACCAGGGTCTGCCAACAACAAACCTCCCTTACACAGACACACTTTCATATGTGTATAACACACAATGGCAAAGAAAAGCTGCCCAGCTGCTGGGCAGGCTGGGATTCATCCTCCCTTTGAACGCAGAGCGTTGGCTCACAGGGACAGCAGCACTCCTGCAGGCCTTGTGCCATGCAGTGCAGGAGAACGAGCAGAGCTTTCTGAGCACAAATCGTATTAAAAATACATCTGACCTGAAATCTCTGCATCCCAAACTGAATCCAAACTTGCAAAAGTTCAAGGATGCTCAGATCAGAGGCTCTGGTTCAGTCATGTCTCTGGAGACCTCAGAAACCCATTTATCCTGCGATGAAAAACAGGAAGCAGAGACCATGTCACCCCCAGGGACTTTCCTCCAGCTGAGCTGACTGCTCCAGGAGAGATTATTTTGGTTGCAGGCACAAACAGGAGGAACTTTCCTCTGCTCTTTAGTCACAGCTTTTCCCGTGGAGTCCTGCCCCCCTGACAGGAGGCAGTGCCTCCTTGCAAGTTCTCTCTGAGCTCAGCTGATGGAAACCCAGGGGCAGCACCAGGGGTGTCTCAGGCTCATCAGCTCTTGGAGGCAGCTTGCTTGAGGCATCTTTTCTGCACTGAGGTTCTCACCTGCAATAAACAAACAACTGGGTGATTTATAAGAGGAGAATTGAGTCTTGGCCTGCCCTGTTGCTAGCTCTTGTGCCTGGCTTCCAGGCGGCTCCAATATTCACGTCGTTGTGGTTTATCAGCAGGAAAACTCAAAAAATAGGACAACAAAGTGCTTCTCAAAAGTGAATTTATAAAACCCATACATTTGTCAAAATTGCATGCGAAGTCTAGAAACCACAGCAAGCAATTTGGGGAGCTAATCAGCCAAGCTGTAATTGCAAACCCTTGCATCAGGCAGCTGAGTCATGAGATAAAGTGGGAGAATTGGGGATGAACAGCAAGAAAATCCACATTCTTGGCTTGGAGAGACGCAGAGCATTTCTAGTTCCCTTCCTGGCTGCTGTCAGGGCTTTGCAAGTAAATAATCACCATGAATAATCTATGCATTTCATGTACACTACTCACGCAGAGTAGTTATAATGTAGAGAGGGTTTAAGGGATTTTGAGAAAACCTGCTCAGAGCCGTTTCAAACAATTACTAGGTATTAATGTCACATTTGCAAGTCCTGGTGTTTCCCTGATTTTAGAAGAATAACATTTTCTGCTTATTAAGGGTTTATCTTCTTGCTTTAGCTGTAAAACTACCGGGGACAGATGCTAAATTGCAGGTAAATATGCTGCTGTGCTGGGGAATAGCCTTGTATCAGATGTAATTGAGACAAACACTGGAAAGCCAGGAGGCTAAAAATTTGTCGTTCATTCAATCTACTAAACAAGGGTTGCTGAATGCAATTAGGGACAATTAGAGCTGATTCATGGGCTATATGCTGGCCAGAAGGGAGGTGAATGCATACTGAATACATTTTATAGTATGTAGTTCAACCAAGTCTGATTTCAGAATTGTTCAAGCCATGGTAGCATGCCTTTATTCTTTCTCTGCTTTTGAGATATCACTCTGAGTATTTAGCTCTTCTCCCACCCTCTCCAGATAATACACCAGGCTCATGAAAACACATCTGCTAAATTTCCAGTGTGACCATCCCCACATATGCAGAACCCTGTGTCTTATGGTTGCACAATATCAGGATTACGTTTCCGAGAACCCCTTTCCAAACCTGCAGTTTGAAGTGATGGTTTTAGCCATTATTCTGTGTCTGAGCCAGTTGGTGGCTTGTGCTCTCCTGACGAGTGGGGAGAAAACGTACTCATAATTAGAACTTCTGTAAGGAAAGAAAATGAAATCCTCTTTAAGAAACTTCAGAGAGTTTAATGGATGAAGGGAAGGCTGTGGATGTGGTTTACCTGGACTTAATTAAAGCCTTTGACACTGTTTCCCACAGCACTCTCCTGGAGAGACTGTCTGCTTATGGCTTGGATGGATATGCTCTTCCCAGGGTGAAACACTGTGGATGCACTCACTCCACTTGGTGGCTGCCACAAGTGGTGTTCCCCAGGCTGTCGTGGGGCCAGTCCTGTTTAACAAATTTATCAATGATCTGGACAAGGGGATCGAGGACACACTCAGTCACTTCACAGGTGACACCAATTTGGGTGGGAGTGTGGATCTGCTGGAGGGCAGGAAGGCTTTCTGATGCTCACCAGAAATCTGTGAGAGCTGTCTGGGTTAAATGCAGCAATGAACCACCCTGCAACAAGCCAAAATGACAAGTTTAAAGAAATTTGGCTAATGGCCTTTGAGACACAGTTTCACAGCACCTTCTTTCTTTTTCGATATGAAAGGCATGTTCTGTCTTCTGCTAGCAACACTTGGGTCCGTGATGCAGCTGGACTACAAAAGTCAAAGGAAGGTGTTTATCACGACTGAGATGAGCAATGAGCAGCATCAGAGCAGAGCTCAGCCTGCTCTGACCCCATCAACTCCATCACAGGTGTGCACACACACTCCTATGCCTCAGGTAAGGGCTGGCATCGTGAGACATGAGTGCAAATCAAACAGTGCAGCACCTCCTGGAGAACATCAGGTCCCCGAGGGCTGTCTTGTGTTCCCCACCAAAATCAGCCTTGCTGTGATTCTCGGGTGTCTCATATGAGAGAAGTTTGCCTCATGGCCTCTTTGTCATTGTGGGTATTGTATCCCTTTCAGCTCCACTTATTTTGCAGAGTATCAGAGCTAGGAAAAGTGTGCAGAACTGAGAGTCACCACGAATATCACAACAGTTCACAGCTGTCAGTGCATCAGTGAGGTTCTCAGGGACACATATCCAAGGGGGGATATCCACTCTGCAAACCATCCTACCCCAGAATTTTTGACTCAGAACATGGCCTCACCCCTTTCAGAGTTATTTGCCAGGAATTCCTGGGAAGAGGTTGTGCTGTTGTGACATGCCTGGAAAATCCCACATTTGCCCACATTAGGAAATCAATCACTAAAATATGGAAAGTGAGCCCAGGCTATAAGTGATTTTACAGTATGCTTAAGTGGGTTTTTTTGAGAAGCAGCACAGCAGGGTCTTTACTTGACCTTCCCACTCTGCATCTTAAGATTTTTTTTATTATGGAACGGTTTTGTTTTTTTTCCTTCCCATCCCCCCCCCCCCCGCCCGTTTGTTTTTTTTTTATTTCACAGGGATTTTAAACTGCAAAGATCTTTCATAGAATAACAGATTCAGAAGATCCTGAGTGGGAAGAGACCCATAAGGATCACAGAGTCCAACTCCTGGCCCTGCACAGGAGAACCCCAAGAATCAAGCCATGTGCACGAGAGCATTGTCCAAATGCTTCTTGAACTCTGTCAGGTTTGGTGCTGTGACCACCTCCCTGGGGAGCTGTTCTAGTGCCCAAACACCCTCTGGATGAAGAACCTTTTCCTAATATCCAGCCTAAGCCTCCCCTGACACACCTGCAGGCCGCTCCCTTGGGTCCTGTCACTGTCACCACAGAGCAGAGATCAGTGCCTGCCCCTCCTCTTCCCCTCACAAGGAAGTTGTAACTGCAGGGAGGTCTCCTCTCCCCTCAGTCTCCCCCAGGCTGAACAGACCAAGTGACCTCAGTCACTCCTCACACAGCTTCCCCTCAAGATCCTTCACCATCCTCATTGTCCTTTGCACACTCTTCAATGGTTTGTGACACCCCAAACTGCCCCCAGCACTCGAGGTGAGGCTGCCCCAGGCCAGAGCAGAGCAGAGCAGGACAATCCCCTCCCTTGCCCAGCTGGCGATGCTGTGCCTGATGTCCCCAGGACAGGGTTGTCCCTCCTGGCTGCTCATGTTCACCTTGCCGTCAACCAGGACCCCCAGGCCCCTTTCTGTGGCTCTGCTTTCCAGCACCTCATTCCCCAGTCTGTCCGTACATCCAGGGTTGCCCCATCCCAGGTGCAGAATTCGGCACTAGTGTCTGTAGCTCTTCACAAGGTTGGTGATTGCCCAGCTCTCTAGTTGTTCAAGGTCTCTCTGCAGGGCCTGTCTGCCTCTGAGGGAGTCAACAGCTCCCCCCAATTTAGCATCACCAGAAGAACAGCCCAGACAAACTTCCCAATACAGGCTTTCAGACTGGCTCCCTGGGCAATATCCTAGGCTAGCTTTTACTGTCACTATGTGGACATGTTCTTTCTAATATTTCCTCATTTCACTTCAATAGTTTGTGAAGAGTTGGCTTTAACCTTACAGTGAAAGCCAAGAGCTGTGCATGGTGTCCTCAGCCCCAGCAGATTCCCTTGATGTTTGCAACAGAAGGATCTGTCTGTGACTGCTGCATTCCCTGTTTGCTGCCTGAGAAGTGATTTGTCCCTACCTGTGCACTCTGACCTACGGCATCCAGGTCCTGAGAGCTTAGGGGTGGAGGCTATCATAATATCCGCAGGCATCCAAAGAATTTTTGCATAAAAATCCCTATTTAGGTTTGTCCTTAAAAATGCAATGAATAAATTTAATTGAGCGTCACAGGTTTAAATCAGTATAAACCTACTGAAATCAATGAGGTTATTTGGATTCACAACACGAGGGCTGATTCCATCTTTGCTTGGACTAAAAAACTTCCCAGTTCAAGCAATGGTGCTTCTTTGATTTTACTGTTTAAGAGCCAAACTTATTTAATATATTAAGGAATTACCTTGGCATGAAAGGAAGAAGGAGGATGATGACATTCACGAAGAGGCAGTGCTGCCCAGTGTAGGGACAGACTGTCCTGTGGCAATCCAAAGCAGACCAGGCTCTGGGGATGGCTGGGAGGGAAGGCCTGGCCAACACAAAG
The DNA here is from genome assembly GCA_036630365.1 of Acanthiza pusilla. Lineage (NCBI taxonomy): Eukaryota > Metazoa > Chordata > Aves > Passeriformes > Acanthizidae > Acanthiza > Acanthiza pusilla. The sequence goes on from JAXCHO010000036.1 coordinate 6,826,706, forward strand.
AAAATAACTTCAATTTAGCCTAGTAAATTGGGGAAGAGTGAGGATGAAAGTGGTCTCCATTAGTGCACCAAACATTAGGGATAAGCATGATGGCTCTGGGATGGCACAGCTGGTGTCACCAGTTGCTCTGCCAGAGCAAATGGGCTGCTCTGCTCAGGAGCTGCTTCAGACTGAAAACGAAATAGTGATTCTGGCCTGTTAGAGAAGGCAGGGTCTGGAAAGGCTCCTTGAGGAAGCAGAGTAACAAAAAAGCCCTCTGGGCTCGAATTTAGCTGTGAGAGGGTGGGAGGGAGTGAGGGCAGTGAGGTCCCTGCCCATTCTGTGCCTCTCACATGCCCCTTGCACACCCCGTCAGGGTCTGCTCTGCCCACGGGGTGCTCACAGCCCTTCCATGCCGTGTTCAACTCTGCTAACAAAAGCCAGTCCCTTCTGTGGCTGGTTTGGCATTTAAACACTCACCCACCAGCCCCTGGGCTGCCCTGAGGAGCCACATCCTGAGGTGTGCAGCACAAACTGGGCTCAGACCAGTAGCACTGGAGTGGCTGTGTCATGATGCCAGTGCCCTGCATCTTCCAGCTCCTACAAATCACCTCCTTGTTCTTTAGTGTGGACCCACATTGATACAGTTCTTTTCATGAACAACCTCTTTTTTTCTCTAGGTATACTGCCTTTTCATTTATTACTGTTATCTGATGGAAAAGTCTGGAGATGTGTGTTAAAGATCTAAGTTAGTAACAACACATTCGTTCTAATTTTTTTTCTTTCTTTAAATGAGAAAAGCTTCCTGTCTGACCCTCTAAAAGCATAGGGAAAATAAGCTTAATAAAAATTAAATCAATGTCAAGAAGACAAGCCTACAGATAATGGAGTCCACAAAGAGGTCCTGAGGAGAGAGCAGCACTTATCTTGTTTGTCCGGTAGAGCTTGGGTTTCAACATTAAACTCTTAGTTGTATCAAAACCAACCCTTGTTTCCACCGAAGTCATTAGTAGCTGTGCTCAGTTGATAAATATGTTATTAGAATGGGATGCTATTAAAATAATCTGCAGCAAAGCTCAAAACACACAGATTTTCACTCAACAAATGCTTGGAAATATTTAATGTGTGTTTTTCTCAACTGCTTCTAAAATTTGGATGTGTTATGAAGCAGATTTACACTTATTATGATGGCAGCATCGTCTGATACAGTCTTTCTGTAAATGGACATTTGCAATAGAGTGGGCAATCCCTGTGATGAGGCATTAGGTGAGCAATAGCTGCCCATAAGCAGCTACACAATGTAAAAGCAGCAGGCTGGGCTGAACAGACCGCTGTTGTCTGATATATGAGGTCTGTGCTGTGTTCCTACTAACAGTATTAACAAGATTATATGGTAAAGGAGAAAAGGGATTTATTTCAACCAGTGTTTTAAGTACAAAAGCAAGTGGAATTGCTTTAAATTTGGTCCTGATGCAGAAAATATGGCTTGTAACTGAAAATAAATGACCAGAGAGATGCTGAATGCTCCAGTGATGCTCCTGGTGTATCACTCTGTCAGGAGTCAGGATGGGGAAGAGTATTGAGAATACCCAGAGTAGGCTCTGTTTCCTTCCGAGTCTAATTATTTATAGCCAGCTGAAACAGAAGCTCTTCCTGCCCCTCGTGCCTTCCTTCACCACAGTACATGGTACATACCAGGCTCAGGTCTGGCCAAAAATGTCATGGCCCTGGCTCATGTACCCTGCCATTTGTATGAGTTGGACCACGCTGTTGTGGCACATGAAGCTGTTATTTCCTGGGAGCTCTTCCTGGTGCCTGGGAGGATGCTGGAGGGAGGCTGGCAGGTGCCCTGCTCCCTGGGAGGATGCTGGAGAGAGCCTGGCAGGTGCCCTGGTCCCTGGGAGGATGCTGGAGAGAGCCTGGCAGGTGCCCTGGTCCCTGGGAGGATGCTGGAGGGAGCCTGGCAGGTGCCCTGGCCCCTGGGAGGATGCTGGAGAGAGGCTGGCAGGTGCCCTGGTCCCTGGGAGGATGCTGGAGAGAGCCTGGCAGGTGCCCTGCTCCCTGGGAGGATGCTGGAGAGAGCCTGGCAGGTGCCCTGGCCCCTGGGAGGATGCTGGAGGGAGGCTGGCAGGTGCCCTGCTCCCTGGGAGGATGCTGGAGAGAGCCTGGCAGCTGCCCTGGTCCCTGGGAGGATGCTGGAGAGAGCCTGGCAGGTGCCCTGGTCCCTGGGAGGATGCTGGAGGGAGCCTGGCAGGTGCCCTGGCCCCTGGGAGGATGCTGGAGAGAGGCTGGCAGGTGCCCTGGTCCCTGGGAGGATGCTGGAGAGAGCCTGGCAGGTGCCCTGCTCCCTGGGAGGATGCTGGAGAGAGCCTGGCAGGTGCCCTGGCCCCTGGGAGGATGCTGGAGGGAGGCTGGCAGGTGCCCTGGTCCCTGGGAGGATGCTGGAGGGAGCCTGGCAGGTGCCCTGGCCCCTGGGAGGATGCTGGAGGGAGGCTGGCACATCCCCTGGTCCCTGGGAGGATGCTGGAGGGAGGCTGGCACATCCCCTGGTCCCTGGGAGGATGCTGGAGGGAGGCTGGCACATCCCCTGGTCCCTGGGAGGATGCTGGAGGGAGCCTGGCACATCCCCTGCTCCCTTCAGGCCAGCAAATACATGAGGGGTTTAGGTGTCTTGCAGGTGAAACAGGCACTGCTTTCTCTTGTCTGAAGATCTTCTCCTTCCTTCCTCTCTCCCTTCCTGAGACAGACAGAAGTATGTAAAACGCCAGGGCCTGTTCTCCGCAGGGGGGATCATTTCTGTCTCACTTCTGCTCTCAGACTCCTGTGTAAGTGGCAGTCATGGGTATTACTAGACTTCATTTAATATAAGGTAATTTACCTGCCAACTTTTGAATCTGAAAATCTTGTTATCCTGTTCTACAAAAAGAGTCTATATTTTAAAGTGATTTTTTCCTCTAGTTAAAAATCACACCCAATAGTCCAGATTTTGCTTTAAACGTGCTAGGGGTTGAACATTCAGGATAATATTTCTGTTATGCCCAGCACTACTTACAGAGTCACAAAAGTTCTTCAGCAGCAATGCCACTGCAGGAGCACTGAAGAACAGAAGGTTGTTACCAGCATTATCCAAACAGTAACACAGTCCAGAATATCCTGAGCTTGGCATAATCAGCCTGAACACAAGAGAGTGATTAGTGAGAGCTACAAGAATATGAACACTAATGCATGTTAATCAACCTGCCTTCAAAATATATAAGGAAACAGAATAGAAATTGGACACAAATTCCTCCTCAGGGTCACTTTGAAGTGCCTCTGGACCCAGAGAAGAATGTGGCCAGGGTATTTTCCAAAGGCCAGATTAACATGGACTCCAAGAATATAGACACAGATCTCGTAGCAATCAGTGCAGATGAGAAATTTGCTTGCTTAATAAAGAGAAAAAAAGTTGCAGATGAAATCCAACATCTTCCTCAAGTGGACGATGTCAGGGTAGTGGTGTGTGCCTGTTTTCTGCATTGTTATTTTTGGACACAGCTGCCCTTCTCCCGTGGAACTGACTCACCTCTGCAGGAAAGCCTCTTCCTGCCCCATGCAGTCGTCTGCGTTTTCCTTCCATGGCTCCTGATTTCCTTCTAAGGATTTGCACCAAACCTCACACACAAACAGTTTTAGAGCATGACCACTGTGACTGTTTTTACAGGGAGAGACCTGAGCCAAAGAAAACAATAAATGTTTGAACTCTATCCCATTAATCAGATCTCAAAGCATGATTACACCGAATCTCATAAACCCCAACAAGTAATTCCTCTTATCCTCACTTTGCGTACTTGGACGGTCAGGCACAGACAATTGAAGTTGTTTTCCCCAAATTCATGCTGTGTGGCAGGCCCAGGAATAGATTTCAGATCTAGACATTCATAGGCAGCCTAAGCTGGAAAGGATGAGTTTTCAGCCAACATCAGCTCAGAAACTGGTCTGAGATGTCCCTTGCAGTGCCCTCACTTGGATTGCACCAGGAGATAAAGTAGGGCAGGAACCCTCTGAGTACAGAGACACCAACCTTTCTCTCAGCAGCACTGTAGTTACTCTCCCTATGATAGGAAACTGTGCTCTGATGTAGGAAATTAATCCCAGTGATTTAGGAAGGCAGCAGACACCATGCTGCACAGCCCAGTGGGACCGGGCACCCTAAAGCAGAGCCCACTCAGAAGCTCCAAGGACCTTTTGCAGAAGATCCTTGAGGTGAATCTTTCCTTCAAATTCCCAAATAAATTGGTCTTAAAAGACCCAGGCTGTAGAAAACAAGAAGCAAGAACCTTAGCAATCATTGTAAGCCTTTAAAAAATAAGGGGAGGGTGAAAGTGTCTCCTTGGAACTCAGCAGTCGGGTGGACCTGCAGCTGCCGTGGGTGGGTGCATGGGGTGGCAAAACCCTGGGAATGGGAGACGAGGTCATGCTCTGTCCTGGATTTTTTTATTGTTTTGGGGTTTTTTTGTCTCTTTGCCTTCCTCTTAGGCATCCCCTCAGGTGACAAATGAACATCTTGTATCTCGCAAAAGTTTGGAAAACTTCCTTTTGATAAAATTTTCGTTTTAGCAGATCCATCTCCCCCAGCCCTGGGCACACTGTAGCATCCAAAAGGAAATCCAAATGTTCAGCATCCTTCCTCCCTGAGCTGCACCACCAGGTCTCAGCTGACTGTGACCAGAAAAGCCTCCCCTGTTTGATCAGAAACCATAACATCAATGAAAACTACAATTTGCTGATGAAAATTCAGATACAAAGTCTGCATGGGGATGAAGTCTTGAAGGGTCATATTATTCCCTGGGCTGATCACGTTTCCCTGCCCACTCTTTCTCATCTGAAGATTTTAATGGCTTAAATATGTAAGTGTTTGGAGCAGTCACAGTTTGTAGCTGTGTTTTAGAATAAATAGGAAGTGAGAAGACTTGAGCAGCAGTAGAGTTGCCATAGCAATTGTTTGTTGAGGAAGAGAAATTGCGACAACAAAACCCTGGAAAACTTGTCACTGTGACTCTACCCTTTGCATCACGCCTGTCTGGACTTCAGAAAGGACACGTTGCATGGGAGAAGGGAGCTCTGCTGACCCTCTGCTGTTTTTCAGCAGGAGTTTGGGGAACCTGCCGGGGCACAGACGATGTCCTGAGCCCATGGGCTCAGGATGAAGTTTTGCTGAGTGACACACAGCCGAACTCTGCAGACACGTTAAATCACACATGAGTCACCAAGCAAGGCCGTCACTGTATCAGCGCGAGTGCTTACTTATAAATCATGGATGAATCACAAGGCATTAGTTTGACTCTTAAACCATGGAATATCAATCACATGTTTTGTCTTAGATTTCAGTCTGCAATCACTTTGAAAACAAGCTGATCTCTTGTGTAGGAAGGTTATCTGCAGGGTGCTCTTGTGCTACTCAACTGAATATTGATGGGCCACTACCCAGACAAGTAGATAAATGGAAAATAAACCCACGTGCAATTTGGGGGATTCACTTTAACTTACACAAGAATATCTCTGAGAACAAAACACCACTTCTACCACTGTTATCTGAGCAATGCAGTGATAAATTGACAGCATTTGTAGGGAGTTTTTCCTTGTGGCTTTATATTTGATGTTTATATATTTCATTTGCTTACCCCTGGCACCATCCTTTAATGGCTGGCTTGCATTATTGCTCTCATCTTACAAGGGAAAGGACAAGGACAGAATGTAAATAGGAGCCAAGGTGAGATAGACATAGTAGAGCTGGAAATAGATCTCATTTCCAGGCTCCGTTTGACACAGACTCTGTCTAATGGTGTAAACTCATGGCTGTTCTGCTGCCATTACAGCAGATGCTGCTGGCACCTCCTGCATGTGAGGGTCACACCATGTCTGAGCATCAGCATTTCAGTGACAACATTCAGGGACACCCGTGGGACATTTATATTCACATGTCAACATCACTGGCCCAGGAAATAATGTTTGCATAAATAGTTTTAAAATGCTGTCTGGAATATCTTAACTCCCATTGGACAGCCTTCTCTGAGTACAACAGTGAAGTGACCCTCGAGCCTTAGGAAGAGGCAGGGGGAGGCAGAGCCATATCTCACTGGTCACCAACCCAGCAGCCAGCTGCACTAGGCATCAAAGGGCACTGGCAGAATGGTTCCACCCTTCTCACCCACAGGACAACAGCTCAGACTAGAACAATGCTTCTCAAGGAAGGATTTAGAAGTTCACTCCATGACTGTGTCTGTACCAGACTACAGTGACGCACAAATGCTTCAGCTGTACTCACAAAATACACATGAGTGATGGCATCTCCAAACCACATCTGATTAACTTATTGCGCACAGTTGGCCCTAAATGATCTTTTCTCTTGAAATATTTCCCAGCATTTTGTCAGGCATTTTGTCAGGTTCTGTTCTGGAGCAGGAAGGCAGACCAGAAAGCATCACAAGATTTTTTCAAGCTCTATTTTCTTGTGGACCTTGTTCTGGCTAAAATCAAATCCGTAGCATCGTTTTTGAACTATCAGAGCTTATGAAGCAGAATAAACTGCTCTGATACTTCTTCAGTGAAGGGAATAGCCAGAGATTCAATTGTGTGAGATATTCATCAAAAGCTGTGGAAGAACACCAAAAGTGCTTTCTCACATAAACCAATGAGCCATGTAAAATAGAAGCCCATAGTGGTCAGTTATGCCAAAGCCAGACGGAGATGCAAAGAAGCACTTGGTGTAAATTCATTGCCAGCTTATCACAGTGTTGACCATGAGTTAATGCCATTTGCTTTCAGAGAAACAAGGCAGCTGTAGGATAATTCACGCCCACGTGCCCTGGGGCTTTACACAGAACATAACTTCCTCAGAACTGGCTGGTGTTGGGAGTTGCTGAGAAAATTTTTCTTGCACAAAGACCTCCTTGCTCTTTAAAATAAAAAACACCTTGTCATAAAAAACAAAACTCTGGCACCTTTTACATATTCCCAAGGTAGTTTCCAAGACAGGATATGAAAAGCTAAGGCTGCACTTAAAAGCCTGCATTAACTGAATGCTTGTGTTAGAGGGAGTAGCTGCCTTGCCCTCAGAGAAGACAGGTGAAAGTTTTGAGGTGGCAATTCACTTCTCCTGCCTGGACCAGCTCAGGAGGGAACCAAGCCAGGGAGGGCTCATTCCCAGCTCCTTCCCTGAGGCTGTCCATGGCACAGTGTCTGTGGTGTTCCCAGCAGGGAAAAACAGTTCACCCACTCAGTGACACAAACCTTTATGGTTATCAGGTGTGCCAAGATGTGAAGGTCAGTGCAATCAACCCTGCGTGTTTGCCACCATTTGGAAACGAAACACCTCTCAGCCTGCAGAGCACATTTCTGCACAGCCCTCCTTCTGCAGCTTCAAAACATTTTGTATGCTTGGCATCTTGCTACCTCAACACTGAAACACTGTCGTCAGGCAAAGCTACCTCCCTTGAATAATGTACGGAATGCCAAGGAACACCAACCATCCTACAGCAGGAAATTCAGTTTGCTTTAAGCAAACTCAGCTACGAAATCCAAATTCTTTTTGCTATAAGACGTGTTTGATAAAAAATATTTATATAAAGTTATCCTCTGGAGGGTTTGAACTGCAGGTTTGGCTTTCTTACTGACTCTGCTTCAACACTCAAATGAAAGCTTTTTATTTCCCTACATTCATTTTTTTTAGCTTGGTCAAAGATCACTGCTCTAGCCTGACAGCAGAGCACATCTTCTGAAGTCCGAGTCAGAGCCCATGGGTGTTATCTGTCTGTCAGCACTTGCACTGAGGTCCCTGGTTTGAGAGATGTAAATACTGACTTGATATCAGCCAAGAACCATTTCCAAAGCCATTTCCAAGCCCTCCACGCTAAGGAGATACTACTGTCTTATGAAAGGCTCCAGCGAGTGGAGACAGGTCTGCTCATGGATCAGTTCTCTCCTCTTATATTACTGCAGGTATTTATCTGAAAATAAGATGCTTTTTTCATTAAATAGCATCTATTCCTTTATGCATTCTCCCTCTAAAATCCAGGTTTATTCTAGTCTTGGTATCATAGGCTTCCTGCTGCAGAATTAGTAGGTTACATTAACAGGATCAGAAAAAAATATCTCATTTTTTGGAACTCTTATGTACAACAAGCCAAGTATGGGGAAAAGCAGAAGTTTATACTGTCTCACCAGGGCTATTCTCTACTGGAAAGCTTTTGGACTTGTCAGCATTAGATTATGAAATTAATTTCTTAGCATCCCCCCTTCAAGGTAATACATCCACACGAACCCTTTAAAACTAATTTTTTCCCTATCCCTGACAGAAGGACTATCAGTGGCCGATCCAAACTCCTGGCCATGCCCAGCCCTCTCCCAGACAATGTCCATGCTGCACCAGAAAGAGAAAGTAGGACAAAATCTGTGCAGCATATGGTCCACGAGGTGACTCCCTTGGTCCCGGGGCTGCTGGGGGCAGTGGGAGCTGTGTGGCTCTCCAGAGGCCACGAGGAGCAGCCAAGTGTCCCACGGGGCTCTGGGGACCCAGGCCAGGCTCTTGGCCAGGGACAATGGGCACAGCATTGGTCTGGCAGCGTGGCACATGGGCACTGCTGGGAGCAGCCACGCTGTGTCCCTTTGGCTCTGCACAGCCCACGGGTGGTGAGCGGGAGCTGGGTGTTGTTTTGGCTGCAGAGTGAGGGAGGGTGGCTCCTGCAGGGATGGGGACTGGGGCATGAAGGGCTCCATGGATGCAAATTCAAGGTCAGGTTGGGGATGTGGGAGGGGTTGCATTGTAGGAGTCTTAAGGTGTTACAGATGGCAGAGGTGAGGAGGGACCCAGGCTCTTGTGGAGAAGAGGAAAGGGAAATTGAGGGTTAAATATTGTGGGTGCAGGGAGTTGTGGCCCAGCAGTGATGCTTGATGGGCTCTAAAATCCAGTGTGCCCATGAGAGCTGACCTGCACTGGGCTGTCTCTCCAGGCTTCAGGAAACCAGCTTCACCTCAGGGAGCACCTTCACTGTTTGCATTCCTAAACACCAGACCCACTGAACTGTGGGGTGTGGATCTGCAATGCCTGCGCAGCTCACTTGAGTGCTGGTCAGGTAGAGCAGCATTTATGCTTTACATTTTTCTGTTTTTTTAATGAGTGAATTTTGTATTCCTCAAGACTGTGGGCAGAATTTTCTAAATGGGGACTGGGTATCACCCAACCACATTGCTTGAAGCACCCAATTTCACCACAGAGTATAATTAAAAGTTAAATCCTTCTCTTTCTGATGAGCTTCTTGTGAGACATTCTGGTTAAAAGTTTGTAATCTTAAACTCCTTTGGCCAGGTCTACAGAAGGAAGGTGATGGTGGCTCATTTCTGTAGCATCTCCTGTAGCTTTGGCTGTGCTGGCTCCAGTTGAGCATCCACAGGCGAGCTCTGGAGAAGACAGACCTTGAATCCAGCAAGGCACACACAGTGGCACAGGGCACCAGATCACCCAGAGCAGAGGAATTATGTTTTCTGTTGCTCAACAACCTCGGGGTACTCAAGCAATAACCTAATACCATAGGAGCAAAAGTTCTACAGATTGTCACTGAGTGAAACATTTGGTATTTATTTCATTATTATATTCTTTAAAATAATATTATCTTTACAGGAAAGATACCACAATCACTCTTTCTTAGCAATGATTGCTTTTTTTTCTGTGCTCATTAGAAAATTTCTTATATCAGAATGGGATGCCGGCTGGAGCTTAAATTGTTGTACAGACAAATAGGATTTCATAAGCAAGTAGGATTCATTACCACCACCAGATAACAGAATTACCTATTCAATCACCTCTGAACTATTCAGTATTCACTGAAGGTGACGAATTACGTTTATTAACAAGAAGTATTTGGATGAGACAGCTTCTCCACATTCTCAAGAGGGCAAAAAAGCACTGCTGTGTGTGTCAGCCTGCGTAAAGAAAATTAGACACATCAAGAAAAAAATTAAAGGACTTAACCTCTTCAATTTTGGCTTCAAAGGGAAACACAGTGTAAACTTGCTCTTCTTTCTGCTGCCACTACAATGTCCCAAGGGGGCTTGCACCAACACTCAGGCTTTGGGGATGAGAGTGGGTGCATGCTGTTCACTCAGACCCAAGCAGCCATGAAGAACAAAAATCAGGAGCCTTGGTGGCTGAGTGTTTCTGGGCTGAGTTGGCGCTGCCTCGCATCATCAGTGGCTCATGTCAGCAAGGCATGGGCACAGGTGGCACTGCCTCGTCCCTTTGCTCTTCTGGAAGCTCTTCCAAACTCTCCACAGCAGATCCATAAACCAGCAACATCACCAACCTGTCCTGACAAAATTTTTCCTTTCTCATTGCAAAAGATGTGTGCTGAGCAGCACTGCCAGCGCTGGGGACAGCAGGGTCCCAGCGATTTTCGGGCATCAGGCCCTTTGTTGTTCCAGCCCATACTCAAGAACCAGCCTGCAGGAGTTTAATGTACATTCAAATCTTCTGTCAGGTGCCATTAGATTAGGATAAGTTTCCAAGCATTGGGCCAGAAGAGCCCAAGCAAAAAGGTACAAATACCTCATGGTCACCCCTTTTTGTTCAAATAAATACCAAATCTTTTGTACACTTTGATCTCTCATCCCTTAGAGATCTGCTCTGCAGGGAGCATGGCCGAGGTAAGGCACAAGTAACACCCCCTGTAGCTGACCCAGCTGAGTTCTGTGGAGAGCAGACAAGGTGCATTTTGCCTCATTCTCACTAACGCTGGGTAAGTCTGCAAGCTTGTCTCCTCCTAAACCTCCTGAGAAGGAATGTCCTTGCTTGAGTAAATCACCATTAAAAGACAGAAAAAAGAAGGTAGGAATAGGCAGGCAGTGTTTCTGGACAAGGGCGATCATCAGAGAAGTCCCACAGGAATCTCTCACAGAGTTTAGATCATATGAACCGTATGGATCATATGACAGCATCTTCACAAATGATTTGAAAGAATGAGGAGCAGAGATTGATGATGATGACATGAACTGATTCAAAGCAATAAAACTGAAAGCTGACTGTACAGAGTTGTAGTACAGCCTTGCAATAAATGGCTGGATGATAAAAAGCCAGGTGAAATGTGATATTGATGAATGTGGAATAATGCATACTGGAAAGACATCTTTACCTCCATGCACACAGTGATGGGCTCCAACAGGCTTGTGACCACTCAGGAACGAGGTCTTAGAGAGGTTCATTAAACCATCTACTCAAAGCTTGGGATCAGATCGAAAAGGTTAATTTTAATACTAATATTAGGAAATTATAGAAAACAATTTGAGAAAAAAGAAAAAGAAAAAACTGCAAGGGTTGTATGCCTGCATCTTACCATACATCTCGACAGTGAGCATTGGCATCTCTTCCCAAAGCAATGTAGTAGCAGCAGAAAAAACACAAAAATGTGAAGCAAGGGTGATACAGGGAAGAATCTGTCAGAGGTAAGGAATCTTCAACCTAAGGAATAGAGGACCATGAAATATATTTTAGGCTTTATAAAACTTCAAGGCACATAGGGCAGATTAACAGGGAATAATGATAATAATAATAGCCATCATGATCATCGTCATCTAGGGAACCTCACCTAAAATTTTCTCGTGGCAGATTCAAAAATGAGAGGTGCACAGTGTGTTGTTAAGCTGGGGAGCTCTCTGAGACATAACATTGGTGGATGTCACAACTGTATGTGTTCAAGCAGTTGATGGAAGACAGAACAGATCAAGTATTATTAATCACAAAGATATCAGCGTTGACTCAGGAGTCCCTTGGCAAAGCCTCCTGGGGAAGTTCTCCTACAGCTTTCACACTTTCATGCATGTTTCTAAGCATCCACTATCAGTCACCTTATTTTTATGTGCACTAACTTCCTCACAGTCCTAAATATCATTCTGCAGTCCCATCAGAGGTGTGAGAAAGCAGCAGTGAAACCCAGTAGAAATGTAAGTCAAGCTCACAGGGGACTAAATGACGCCAGGGTATGCTAACCCAGGTCACAGAAAGAACAGGTGCTTCTTGAAAAAGAGGATTTCTATGGCAACGGTGAAAAATTATGATCTTCTCGCTTGTTTACACATCTTTTGATCTGCAACAGCCTATGGCTTGCACAATATTTATCTCTCTTTCTGAACATGGGCAGAGACAACCTGCTGACCCTCCAACCATCCACTCTCAGCACTGCAGATTTGGTCCTAATGCTTTCTGGCTGGCAGGGATTTTAATTAAAAAACTGGGAGTCTGTAATGTTTGTAGTGTGCTTAATGAAGTGGAGGGTTAAACAAACAAAATAATACAAAAAAAAATAGTATATATTATTAATTGTGGAGATAATAACAGGACGAGATTTGTTCCTTATACATTGGGGGGGGGGGGGCGGAGATTTTTTGGTATTTGAGCTTGTACTTGAACTTGTAAAGAACTTTGCAGTTTTCTCCCATGTATTCCTTCTCACTTTTGGCCAAATTGCCCCATGCCAGCCTCTGTGCACTTAGGGATAACCAGCAAAATCTTTACTGAGGGCTGCTGTGCAAGACCTTTCTATAGGCGTTCCATATGTCATGATGCCCAGATTGGTGCAAAAGTGAGCTACGAGCCACAGCTCCTAGGCTGAGTCTCAGCCAAACCTTCCGCTTGCCAGGGCTCCTCTGCTGGGTGCACAACCCAAATCTCTACACACGAAAGGCACTGGACTTCTGGACCTCTCAGAGTCTGGGAAAAAATACAGGTAGCCTTTACTTTCTGCAGGTACAAACATTTCATCCTCACCGTGGGTGTGCTGAGCATCTGCCAGAAGATGAAGGTAGTTGTCAGTACAGACACTTCACACAGAAATGAGAGACATTTCTTATTCCAAACTACTGCTGCCTCATCTGAGAATGGGTGAGCAGGTGTTAGACACAATTTTGGAGCATCTGGAGTGTGTGGATGCAAGCTACGTATTAAGTAAGGTTATTAACTTTTAAATTGATCAGCTTAGTGCAGCTCTGAACAGAAATATGTCGAGTTTGGGTGCTAACCTAGGGGGGAGCTCTGCTCAGAGGAGTCCTGGCTAGGTGAAGGAGCCAAAATAAGAGGTACTCTCAAAAAGTTTGAAAAATATTGATTTGGATGGGCTCTACTGACAGTAAAACCAGCATGAGCAGGGTCTGGTCTGCTGTGCTGGTGGGGGACTGTGCAGTGTCCCCAAGGACACTCCCCTGTCCCGGGGTGCTCGTGCCAGCACTGTGCCTCTGCATGGGCACAGCTGCAATGCCCTGTAAATGTCAGTGAACAAAGCAGGAAGACATCAATTAGACATTTATCCTGCCCTATTTTATGCTTTCTGTGGCAACAAAATCCAATATTACAAAATGCAGGAAACTTATAAAGACAACTAAATATCTAGAAAAAAAGGGCATAGATGGCAGGACAGGTGACAAGGAAAAGAGAGGATGTCCACTTTGCTGGTGCTAACTGTCGGATAAACTTTATCTTCCTGAGCAGGTTGTGAAGCCTAGGAGAGGGCTGTTGTAGCAGCAAATTCAGAAATAGAAGGCTAGCACCCCTCAACAACTGAAGGACAGCAAGCTGGGGTATTAGACAAAAAAGCAAAAAAGCTGCTGAGGAACGACAGTAGAAATGTAATTATGGAAGATAAGACGTGCCAAAGAGAATATTTAATTCTTTGAGGAGATTATGTGTTTGATTTATAACTGTAAAGACATAATAGAGTTTTGCAAGGTTTCTTTCTGAGCTCCATATTGACATTCTGATTAGAAATTGTCAATATACAATATTAATAAAGCATTATGTCGATAAAATGTGACGAATAAACAGCTCAAAAAACTATTTTCTTCATCAAACAGATTTGTTATCTATGGGATCTTATGAAGACCAGCAGGATCTTGGTATATCTCCAAAATCTTTATCCATTATCTGTAAGACACAAAATGACTGTTGGTAAAATTTCAAATGCAGCAACTCTTGGGGAGGGTGGAAAATTCTGGAATATGTAGCAAAGTGAGACTTCTTAAATGCAAGGCATTTAAAGAAAGTCAAATTCAAAGCTGGTCTGACCCAAGCAAGGCAGGCCAGCCCTAATAAGAGCTGCATCTTAGAAGTGAGTTTGGAGCAACCACTGCAATGCACCACGGGCATTCAATGGGCTTAAAACATGCAAAGGAGTTGTCTCACGGGCAGAGGCAAAAGAAGCAGTGCACTGTGTTAAGGAAAACAGAGAAACTGGATATTTTTGTCTCAGCCCTTCCCAGTGCCTCCAGACCATAGAATCTCCAGCAGTCCTCATACTGTGCTGGTTGCTGATGCTCTTCCCCACATCCCCTCCAAAAAAAGTCTGCACCCATCTTACTCCACGATGCTGCTTTCCTTGGATTTTAGCCTCCTGTGATGTGAAACCTGAGTTTGCTCAACCACTTGAAAAGCAGGCACCTGACAGGAATAGAATATAAACAACTCTAGGGAACGCTGGTCTGCAAACAAATGTTCTCCTGGCAGCTGATGAGAGCAGACAGGGAATGGGCCCAGCAATGGTCATGGCACTGCTAAGGAATCGTTGGTGGCCAAGGGTGCTGCTGCTTTGTCAGAGCACTTCATTTCTCAGTGGTTTTGAACTGCCAGTGCTGTACACATATCACTTCCTAATTTATTTTTGTCTAATGAAGTTTCTGAGAAGCAAATCAGATTGCTATTGACACTGAGTCTAATGCAGCTCCTTCTTTGTCACAGTCACTTTCTGAAATGAAGTTATAACAGTGCTGTAAAAAATACTTGATGTGACAGGCCTGGAAGATGAAATGGTTTGTTGATGTCAGTCTGTGCTAATGGAAGCTGAGCTGAATTGCTCAAGAGCAACAAATTATATAGATTTAGGGCACAGAACAATTTCAGCTACATCACCCTGATGTCCTTTGTAATGAAAACAAATTGCTTTGTGCTATATAAAGTGGTGCCAGTGGGAGCTGGAAAGTTCAAAATGACACAAGGGCATTGGTAGTTTCCTCAACCCACTCAGTAGAAGCATGACAAAGTGAAAAATGAGGAAGGAACCTCACTGGTTTCTTCCAGAAGAATTTGGTCCCCAAGACACAATCCTGAACCTTTGTTTAGATATTACACTAACCAAATATGAAGAAATATTCTTGTTTATTCATAGCAGTAACTGATGATCGTTTGACTTCATCAAAGTATTCATCAAACTTCACCTAAATTTGCAACATCTCTGAAGTCTGGTCCATGTTTCAAAGTGTTCAGTGACATAACTGCAGCAGAAGAAAAAACAACCTTAAAATAAGTGTCTCTACCAAGGAGCTGTTAATTCAACACAGTTTATTTAAACTGTGCAAAGCAACATTAGCACTCTGACGAGCAATCTCTATTTCTATGGTGTGGCACCTCAGGCTCCCAGCAACACACCTGCATCACTCTGTACTGGGTGCTAGATGAATATACAAATCTGAAGCCAATATTTTTGTACTAGGTTTTTAATATCCAAAATATATTTGGAAAAGATCTAGTTTTTAATTGACGTGGAGTAACTGTATCCTTGTTTTAAAGAAGAGGAAGACTCAAGTCAGTTTAATACTTCTTTCTATTACTAAAACAGAAAAGGACGCATTTACAGATTTCCACTGAAGAAACACTTTTGCCCACAAAGATATCGGATGTTTGGTTCCAGGTCATATAATGAAGTCCTTTCCTCCTTCCCAGCCATGGAAGAAGGAAAATGGAAAAGCACTAACTTTTTTCTTTTGGAGATGACTACATTTTAGTGCCACTCTTTTGTATTGTAACAGTGATTTTTTTTCAGGAATAAACCTTCTCCTTTGTACATGTATGTTCATAAATGCCTTGAGGCTAGTCTTTAAATCTTAATACTCTTACTAGATACAGACATATCTACCTTTTGTACTGGAAAAATATGGAAAAATATTTGGAAAAATATTTATTCCAAAAAATATTGGAATAAATATGGACGTCACTATATCTGTGTTGTTACAAGTGGCCACTGACAAGATTGACTTTTGACCAGGTTGGTGAGCCAGATGTGAGAGCTGTGGGGCTATTCAATAGACAAACAGCTGTGAGAGAGCTCTGGGACTGCTCTTGTAGGGCTGAGTTGAGAGTCACCACAGGCACTGATGCTTTGCTTTGCAATTAAAGAGAGCTCTGGCAGCCTCGACAGGTATAGAATGCTTAGATCACATCCCATTTCCACCTTTTGATGCTTAGCTGACACACTAAGGATGTTGTTCACTTTCAAGTAATGTTTCTGCTAACTAACTTTTTGCTAATGCACCCATCAGAAAAGCATCATAAATACTTCTATAGACAGACATTAATCATATGGCTTTCAGGAAATGTGTGCTTGGCCAAACTGAAATGCATGTAAGAACTGGCAGTCAGATGCACAGAAAGCAAAAATCACATTGTATGAGCTGGGTGACTTTTCTGCGGCATGAACAATGGATTATCTTGGGGAACATAAGCAAATTCTAAGAGGAATTGTATTTGCTTAACCACTGGCAAAATAATTTGAATATCAAGTACATTTGTAAAAGATCAAAGTCTATGCAAGGATAACTAAAATGGACTAGTCTGATGAAGCACATGGCCCGAAAAAAAATATTCTCCATTCTATGCTCCATCAAAATTATACAGCTTTCCAAATGGCCTCCATTCCTTTGCACACATTATTAATGCTTTGGTTATTTGTGTACAGATGTACATTCACTAATATCTGTGCGAAGCTGTGTATCCCAGTGCAGCCATTACACAGACACCTTTCCACTCCCAGGCAAAAGTTAAGTTTAAGCTAAAAATGGCCTTGCCTATGAACTAATTTCTTTCAAAAATTACTCTGCTGAGCAACGGCTCTTCTACCTTGTTCTTCTCGTATCCGTAATTTATTTCTTGTGTCTTTCTAACCTCTGAACTGCAATTTCATGAGGCAGCTGGCTGAGTTTTGCTATGGCTGGACTGGATTATGACCGGACAGGATTATGGCTGGTCTGTGTCTTTAGCTCCTATGTTTTTAACTGGGCTGAAAGAATTAGAAATGTTATAACAGGACTGAGCTGGGCACCAATCTCATTGGAGTCCCTCTGTGTCAGGCTGCCACGGGGAATGCCACCACTCTTTTGTCAAACACTCCAGCAAGATGTAATAATCCAAACTTAAACTAGATCACAGTGATGTGGTTTTAATTGGCCTTATTTTGGGGTAGCTGTTGTTACTGCAGTAACAGTAGAGATTCTTTTATGACTGATGCAGTATCTTGTGGGATGGAGAGGTGAGGCCAGGGTCCATGCACACAATCAGGTTGGTAAGCTCATGGCTCTGCTGTGCCTCCCACATACCCCAGGAGGTTTGAGAGCTTCTGCCTTGGGCAGGCAGGGCAGTCTGGGGGGATGGGTGAGGCTGGGGCAAGGACTGGGGCCACCATCTCCCCTCCCTGCAAGGCTGCCCTCCTGAACAGCCTCCTGCTGCCACAAAACATGCCTGCAAACTGAGTGTGCCTAAGCCTCAGGTATTGCTAAGCATTCATCTTCACAGCTAATGGCATGAAAAATAGTCAAAACCTCAGGCCCTCCTTTTTTATCCTTATTGCCTTGTGGCTTTTAGCCCACACAGTTGCTCCAGCTCTCCCCCTGACCCAAAGCACCTGCAATAAGGAAAGCAATTCCTTCCCTTCCAGCAGGGAATACCTTGCTGTGGTAAAGGCTGTCCTGGTGCCAAGGACATCTCCTTTATTAAAGCAACTCTTGGTCTATCCTAAAAATCAAGGGAAGATGAATAATAGTAATGCAAACCTGGCACGCTAAAATCAGCCAACTCAATACTACAAATCGTGAACCTCATCTCTTAAATTCCCGAGGAAGAAACCCTTTCATTAAGGACTGGAGAAGAGAAAAAACAGAAAAATAAAATAATTTTTTAAAAAATTTTTTTTAAAAAATTGAGCATTATGGTGTTTCTAGTTGTACACCTATACATGTTTATTTATGTGCCATTTACAGTTCAGTTGTGATACTAATGGCTTGTCTCATTTTGTGTGACAAGAATAATATACTGAGGTAGGAAACATTCATAAAGGTGACAGCAAGCACAGTAAATGCTCAGGATCCAGGCAGGGCAGGATACTCACAAACACACCGCTGTTCCTGACAGCCCTTTGCCAGGGGTCTGTCACTGATGAGACAGCTCTTGGCCTGAGACACTATCTGCCTTTCCTGCACACACAGGGGATGGTAACTGGTTTGCTTGGATGGGGAAAAACAGAATTTTCATTAAATCTGGTACCTGGGCAGGCAGCCTGCTGCCTGCTGAAAACTGACATATGTGACTGGTTCAGCCTCACAGGAGGCAGAGACAGACGAAATCCAGGGTAAGGAATAACTCATACTACAAGCAGACCAAGAGGAAAAAAAAAAGAAAAAAGATCACTTAGGTGCAAACTCCTGCTAGGTATAAGACAGATGGTTTTCCATGGCCAAGAACCAAGATTTTTTTTTTTCTAAATATTGGCCAGAAATTGCATGAAATTGTGTTATTTTATTTATTTATTTACTTAGTCTTCAATTAAAAATACCACTGAACCAAATCTGACAGTGTTCAAATCCAGTGTACTCCAGCCTTACCATTTCATCCACTGATGGGTTTAATTTCTTTTTGATCTTTGCTGTATAGAATTTTTATGAGGGCTGCTGACAGTTTCACTCTACATCAGCTCCTAAGACTTTCCAGCAGCAAACCCACTTGGGTAGGCATGGCAAGAGCAAGCCTTGCTCCTCTTTCCCCTCCTGGAAGATGATATCATGGTGATTGCAATGATTTCTTCTCTACACTGGGAGGGAAAAGCAGTCCCACACATCTCCAGCCAGGGGGAGGGGAAGAGGAAACAAAAGTCTCTGTGCAAGACCTGCTGCAGAGGCTGTGCCCCAGCTCAGCACAGCCACACTATTCATCCTGACGGAAGGTCAAGCCCTCTGAGAGCACATGGTGCCTGGAGGTGGGGATTGCATCCCTGCTGCCAATGGCACCAGACTCCCAGCACAGGTTTGCAGAGGGGTGGGAGTTGGGAGGGACACCTGGGACTCATCTGGTCCAAGAATGGGTTGCTCACTTGTGGAAATATTATTTGTGTTGTTTCATTGTCTCCAAACTGTGCGAGGTATGCTGAGACCCTCACGTCTAGCTTTGTTTATTAGATTATTGGAAAAAATGGCTTATGAAATCTATTCGTCTCTTTCTCTTACATTTTTTCAGAGTACTGCCATGTGCATTTTGGAGTGGTGGTCTGGCACGGCATCACACTCAGCCAAGTTTTGCTGAAGGTGAGGATCATTCGGGAGCAAGGTGGTGACACAAGCAGAGCTGTGCTTGGGGTGGTGACACAGAGCGTGAGAGGGACTGTCCTTCCCTGGGTGATGGGATCTCCCATCCACCACAGCAGCAAGGCCGAGGGCTGTCACAGCCAGCCTAGCCTCACTGAGATACCGAGTTAAAAACACAGAACTTCAACCAAACACAAGGCAGAAGGGAATAACCTACAGCAGCTCAAACTCCAGGGTGACAAGACCGAGGGAGAAGATGTCGTGGCCGTGGGGCAAGGAGCCAGCAGTGAGCAAGGCACAGCACTGCCAGGCTTGGAGAGCTCCCACCTCCTGTCCTCTCAGCCACAACTGTGAACCAGGCAGGGAAAGGGCCAGAAGCATCTCAGGGAGCTGATGGGATGTGACAGACTCCCAGACAGGTCTGGGGGAAAAAAAACAACAATACATTAGGTAAACCTTTATCTCAGGGCTGACTTTGAGATATTGACAAATGAGAACAGTTTGTATAACATAATTACTTCTAAAAACAAAAGTGGTGGGTTTTTTTCATGCAAGAAAGGTCCCGCTGTGTGATCCAGCTGGATTTTTATTTAAAATCCTCTCCCCCGGATTTTGTCATAATGTTTTCTCAAAACGAACTGCCCAAGGACTGAATTAGAATAAGCCAGAACATTAAATCTGTTAGTTCATGAGGTTTAAATTTTCTCTTTGTTAAATTTAGTGAAAGTTCTTTTACAACACCCTAAAAGTGTTATTTAAGAGAAAAAGTGATTTTAGCAGTCAGAGGACACAAGGTGTTGGGGCTTATGAATCAGATCATAAAAGGTAAAGCAATGAAACTCTACTGATTTCCACTAAACTAAAGCCATTTTACACCACCTGAGCATCTGCTCTTTCAGCTTCAGCTCACCTCCACTGCCAAATCTCTGTTGTGATAACGTCCTTCAACGGAGGACATCCATTAATGGAAACAACAACAATATGATTTTTCTTCCCTTTCTGCTGTTCCAAAGATAATTACAACCAGAGACTCTCAAGAAAGGTTGTCTTTGCTTTTGGTTTTGCACAAGGACATTATTTTGCAGCGTTGAACACAAGGCTTAATCATAGCTCGCATTTCCTTAGTCATCCTGAAACACAAACACCAATGGAATTCAGCCCTTTGAGCATCACTGTGCAGGCTCACACGTGTCCTGCCTTCCTCAGCCATCGTGGGGGCAGAGCCACCTCCTCCAGGGTGGGTTTCGGAGGGCTCCCTGCTAACAGACCGGCTGTCCAGCCTCTCAGTCCAGCTCTCCATCCTCAGGCACATTTCATGGGCTCAGATAAGAAAGGAGAGGCAGACATCACATGCTCATTGAGCAGACAGAATAATGGAGATGCTAAAAGAGAGCCATGAGCCCACAGCCCCAACTGGAGCGTGGGAACCGACAGGGAAAGATGCAGAGGGAAGGACTTTGCACTGCTGTAGAGGAAACCATGGCCCTTCAGAAAGGCAGCACAGAGAATTTATTAAGAGTTTATTTATTAAGAATTTATTTATGAGTTCTGTCAAGAGGTCAGACCACACGCAAGGGTCTCTATGGGGATTTACTCCATAATTCACCCTCAAGAAGCTCCCGGATTTGCCGCCTGCAGGTGATCCATCTTTGCTCATGGATGCATTTCACCAGAAGTCCCACTGTCTGAGCAGAGGTAGGACCCAGTCATACCCATGCCTGGCATTCCTGTGCTGGTTCACAACTTAAGTGAAGATAAGATAAGTCTTTTTTAGGTTATGTTCTTCAGAGCTGGGTGCTTGCTTTAAGTGTGCAGCCTGCAGGAGACAACTCATCATGGGCTGTGTGTGCCATTGGAGAAATCCTCACAATCTGGGGAGTGGAAGTCTTGATCAGCTTTAGGTTTAATAAATTTCCTTTTCTGGGTAAGAAGCTTCACCTTAGGAAGGGCAGAAGAGTGCATAGCAAGGACCTGAATATCCCAGCATGGTGCAGACAAGCCTCAGAGCCTGCAGATCAGCCACAGCCATCCCAGGACATTCAGTCAATGCTAACAATCCTTCCAGACCACCGTCTGTGCAATAGAGCTGGGGTTAGAGGAGACTCTGAGGAGCTCCACATGCTTTCCAAGTAACTCAGTCTCACACTTGAGAGACAGTGATGCTGCTGGCCAGAGAGGAGTCAGGCTGTCAGCACCGCACAGGGAAGGGGTTTGCTGATCATTCCCTGAAGCAGAAGCAATAACTTCAGTCACCAGGGCTGTCTTTCAGCAGCACAGACTCATGTTTGTGGCTGTTAGCAAGTCTGTTGCAAGTAAGCAAATTACATTATTGAAAAATCTCTGTGAAAAAACAATGGCTTGAAACCACGTGAAATGGCATGACTGTCCCGTTTTTCATTCTTAGACCTGCTGTGGGATGATTCTTGCCAAGGATGCCCATGTCCTTAGGGTGGCATCCCTGGAGCACCAGCAGGCTCCCCTGCCTGCCTCAGCCCTCTGCACCATCACATGCAGGCGCCTGTCCTACCAGGGAAAGGTGTCCACTCTTAGCAGAGGTCTCCCAGCTCAACGCAGCAGTTCCCAGCCACAGCTTGGAAAGGCACACAGCACCATGATCCCCATCCAGAGAGAGATCATCAGCAGCACAGTTTGAGTTGCTGATCTGGGCAGCAGCTCCAGCCCCGGATCAGCAATGGGGTTGAGACTGCCATCACAAAATGCTGCATTTTGCAAGCCTGGCATTTGGTCCAACGCTCACCAAATGCAGAGGAAAAAGCTCTGCATTTCATGACATTTGGATTAGACCCCCCACCTTTAATATAAAATAATGCTCCCTTGGCTTACTTTTTTTCCATTATTTAAAAAAACCTACACAAACACCTGGTAAAAGAGCTGTTACTTGAACCCACTGGATAAGTCCTTCCAAATCCTTTTTCTCTTGTATGCCAGGACATCTGTGCGTATTAGGCAAAAGAAACTATTATCTGCTACAAGGCAGGTGTTTTAGCTGTACTGGGAGTTGGAAATGAGTCTGGCTAAAAACTAATTTGATTCAATGAGAAGTTCTTTAACACAAAAATTGATTTGTTTTGGCTGATCAGTAGTGATAAAAATAGAAAGATATGCTTTGAAATAATTAAAGAAACATTTAGCTGGAATAAAATGTTGACTACAAATGCCTTCTGAATGAGAATAATTTTCACTTCAGTTTTCTGAGATGGGATTTGGAGCTGACAATGATATGTATCAGTTTCCTAACATTGGAGTCCTTGGCTGCTTGCAGACTACAGAAGTCACACTCTCCATTTGAGAGTAACCATCTGACTTTAGAATGTGGCATTTAAAGTGATGCCATAATTTTGTTAATGCCCTTACTCGCACATTGTGTTTCAATCCCTTTATAGTATGTGATTAAATGCTCTAAAAATTGACAAATATACAGTAGGAAAAAAAATACAGCTCTCAGTTTCTGAAGTTCCTTTTCATTTATTCCCTTCCTAAACTGCTCAGAAACTGTAAGGATCCCGATAAATCCAGAACTATCCTCCTCTGAAGGGAGTTACACGCTGTTTTGCACTATAATAAAGAACCTGTGACATTGTTGAGTGGCTCTTCATCTCTGCAAAAAGTAAAGCATGACTTCTTTGATCAGTACTTCTTGTGCTAGACTGAGGGGTAACTCAGGGTGATTAGTATGGGGTGGAAATTAGTGGATTTCCTAAGAAAAAGGGGTTTACACAAAATCTAGAAAGCTGGTATCTGGCCTATCAGGGTGAAAAGTCTGCACTGAAAATCAAAGCAAAGTTGCTTTTGCTTTTTAAGTTCATGAACCAGGACACCTGGGGCGCTCTTTGACAAGCATCTGCATCGTTTCTGCTGGAGAATTTATAAGA
This sequence comes from Acanthiza pusilla, assembly GCA_036630365.1. NCBI lineage: Eukaryota > Metazoa > Chordata > Aves > Passeriformes > Acanthizidae > Acanthiza > Acanthiza pusilla. The sequence goes on from JAXCHO010000036.1 coordinate 6,849,937, forward strand.
AAATATTAATAAAAATAATTCAATAATATTTTCCAGGGAAAGGCATTAGTCATTTTCTTTGTTTTTACTCCCACAATGACAACCCTGTAACAGATTCTTATGTTCAAGCAGGGTATCGTGGGCTTTGCTGATTCATATGAACATCATTCATATAGGGTCCATGGTATTATTTTATTACAGTGGTCTGCGTGATTTTGTGTATGTTGAAATTACATCAAGAACTCTTTTTCAAATAGCTTGAAAAAGCTGCACACAAGAAACAACTCAGACATTCCTCCAATATTTTTATTGTGTTACAATTTCCAAGGGACAGTGTTATATGGAGTAAATGTCTAAACCATCAATATGGCAGCAGGAGAGGGAGCAACCGAGTTGATACATGGGCTGATTGTGGAACTGGGAAGAAGGGCAGGACTCCAGGGTTGTCCTCCTGCTTGTGCCACCAACCTGAAGGGTCATATTCTGACCAGCTTCCAGCAGGGATTTCCTTCCATTAACTACCTCAGGGTGGGTACAATCCTGCCTTATCACCAGTAACATTTTACACACAGGTGGACAGCTTGAGTTCATTACACCAGGTGAGGACATTTTCTATTTTTATTACCCAGTAAAGACAGTCTGAAAATCAGGATTACTTAACATCAACAAGGTGCTCTATAATCCTGGGATTCCAATGCAGTGCAAGAGGAAAACATCATAACCATTGAGAGCACAGGACATCATTCTTTGTCACCCCACCTATACTCTTCTAATTGTGCTCTCTATACCTCTTTATAAATAAAACCATTGTGCAGTTAACATAGTCTCTGAATGAAACGTAAGCTCATTCTAGACACCTATACTAACAAGAAATAGGAATAACATTGGTGAATCTTCTAAGGGAAGAATAAAAGCTACAGAAAGATCACAGACTGTGCCAAGAAAGTCTCTGCCTGTATGAATGCAAGTGCTTTAATCTGCATGACAAAGGCCCCCTCCCCTTCGGGACGGCCACAGCCTGGCATTGGCTATCCATTCCATGCAGTCTCCGCGCTAGAGTGTGCAAAGAGAGGCTGGACCCGTGCGAGCAGTCCTGCAAAACACAGAACATGAAATTCTCACCAGAGTATGTTATTCACTACCTTCCCCATGCAGGGCAGGACTGCTCACAGCGCTTCCTTTGCACGGCAGTCAGACCCTTCGCTACACCCGAGATTTTGCAAGCCTGGCTCTAAAACACACTGCAGAGGTTCGATTACTCGTTCAGCATTAAATTCTGCGCGGTTAGAGATGTCCCTGAGACACAACCGCTGTGCCGCGGTTGACACGGCAGCAATGAGAAATAAGGCAGAAACAAAGGAAGGAACGCGCATCACCAAAATCCACAGTGTGACAGACTCCAGCGCGAAACACAGGCTGCCTGTTGATGCTGCTCTGTGTGGGGAGAGATACCCACCGGGATCCGCAGGGCAGGCGATCCCACCGAGAGATCTAGGGGCTGGTGCCAGCTCCAGACACGAGCCCTGCCCGGGAATGGTGCGGGGGCAGGGCAGGGCAGACCCCCGGAGGACAAGCACTCGAGCCCATCAGCCCCACCGCCTCCCCAGAACAAGCACTCGAGCCCATCAGCCCCGCTGCCTTCCCAGGACAAGCACTCGAGCCCATCAGCCCCACCGCCTCCCCAGGACAAGCACTCGAGCCCATCGGCCCCGCTGCCTCCCCAGGACAAGCACTGTAGCCCATCGGCCCCGCTGCCTCCCCAGGAGAACAAGCACTCGAGCCCATCGGCCCCGCTGCCTCCCCAGGACAAGCACTCGAGCCCATCAGCCCCGCTGCCTTCCCAGGACAAGCACTGTAGCCCATCGGCCCCGCTGCCTTCCCAGGACAAGCACTGTAGCCCATCGGCCCCGCTGCCTCCCCAGGACAAGCACTTGAGCCCATCGGCCCCGCTGCCTCCCCAGGACAAGCACTCGAGCCCATCGGCCCCGCTGCCTCCCCAGGAGAACAAGCACTCGAGCCCATCAGCCCCGCTGCCTCCCCAGGAGAACAAGCACTCGAGCCCATCGGCCCCGCTGCCTCCCCAGGCGGTGCCGGAGCTGTGTCGGGGCTCTCTGAGCCAAGCGCATTTCATTAATCGAGTGCTCTGTGTCACTTTTGACTCACGCTCACACTGCAGCTCCCCAGACACACTGATTCACCCACCCTGGCTACTCACTGTGTGCTCAAACCAGGCTGCAAAAGCTCAGGCACTCCAGCGCCAAGCTCTGCTCTGAGCTGCGTGGTGAAAGCTAAGGGAACTCCAGTGAGGACAAAGTCTGACACAGAGTAAATAAGCAGACATTGGACTTCTTTCCTTTTACCACTGACTTCTTACACTTAGTTCTAGCCAAATCTCTCCCATGTTTTTGGCAGGATCCTCTCTCTGATCAGACAAAGCTTTTGATAAAGACATGATATATCTTGCTTAGAGCAGGATCCTACTAAAGACAGAACAGTTTTGTTTATTTTATTTTCGTCAAGTAGCAACTGGTAGGGAAAGAAAACAATCGATTTAAAATTGAAAAATTTGTAGTTTTTAAAAAATTTTCCCTGCAGATCTGTGCCCAAAATTTATGTGAGATGTTGAACTACAGAAAACTACCCATCTACTGGCTCACTGTTACTGATAGTTCAGTAGGTCAGGACTGCAGAAACTTTTTATCATGGGGCACAGAGACTCTGTGCCAGATTCTGATCTCAACTGCACGTGGTGTAATTTACCTTATGTTCATATTTCACTAGAATACAGCGATGGAAATGTGTTTCACTTTTCCCATCCTTTTGCCTTTGGAGTTGAAGCAAAGGGAAGCTTTACTTTGAAATGTAGGAGCAGTGAAATGATTAACAAAAGCTAAATAGGGCAGTTTCAGGCTGAAAAATGTATGATTCATAGCAACTTGTTCAGACATATTCCTAAGTCATATACATTATGGCAATTTAATTATGTAATAGAAGGGATCATGTACTGTTGCGTGCCCACAGTTCCCACTCATTCAACTAAATGCAGATGGGCTCACGCTACACAGAAAGTAACACACAAAAGAGAGGGAGAGAGAGAAAAGTGGTGCTGGAATTTAAGAAAAAAACACGTAGCAAAAAAAATACTTAAATGGCAAGTTCTGTACACCACAAAGTATTCGTTTGCTCAACTGTAGCAAAAGGCCGGGCAGGAGAGCATCCCCGCAACAAGCCAAGGCAATCTCAGCGTAGGATTAATGCCATTAAATGGAGGGGAAATGTCACAGAATGCTTAAGAAATCTGAAGACTTCAGACAAGCAAGTACCACTGAATGTGGGTGTTTCTATTATACAGCTAGATGTAGAATTTCAAAGTCTTTCCAGTATATTTCTCCACCTAAATCAGAGGTTTAAAGGCTAGAGAGTGTTGCCTCAGCTTCTTTAGCTGTCTGATAAAATCCAGCAATGATTTTGGAATAGCGTAAGAGAGATGTAGGTATTTTGTAAACCATCTGTGCCCTCGTCACTGCATCTTCCATGAGCCCAGGACACTTACTACTTCATTCAAATATGCATTGCTTTCAAAGAACTCCTGGGTTGTTTATGTGCTGGAAGACTTAAGTCTGTGGAGACATGCATACTCACAAATTTGTGTCATATTGATCTCTTTTGAAAGCAGTGGTACCAAACATCACCTGAACATGAGGGATGCAATGCTCACAATGATAATTGAAGTTCACACTGATGGTAAACTTTTTAAAGAGGCAATAGCCTCAAATTGTGCCAGAGGAGGTTTAGATTGGATATCAGTAAAAATTTCTTCACTGAAAAGGGTGGTCAAGCATTGGAACAGGCTGTCCAGGGAAGTGGTTGAGTCACTATCCTGGGAGGAATTTAAAAGATGTGTAGATGTGACACTTGGGGACATGGTTTAGTGGACTTGGCAGTGTTGTGTTAATGTCTGATCTTAAAGGTCTTTTCCAACCTAAATCATTCTGTTATTGTGAAAAACTCGTCGAGTCCCCCGAGGTGCCAAAAGTGGCATCCTTCTTTTGGTTTACCCTCATACACTGAACAGCATGGGCACCATCTCCTGGAGCCACCAGTGCTGGGGGAGCTGTATGAGAACTCAGAGCTGCAGTTCTGCAGCCATCAGGACCAGATTTGTGCAGTAAGAGATCAACCCCTGGTATGTATGAAATCTAGTTCTGACACCAGCACAGAATTGCTTTTTTATAGAATTAATAGGATCTGGTAATGCCAAGTTTGTGCTCCTGTTATAGCTTCATGCCTGCTTTTGTCAGCTTTGGCAGAGCAGATAACAGACTAGCCACGAGGTGCCCAGCGTGCTCTGTGGTCCCCAGACAGGGACACCCCTGTGCCACACTCCTGTTGCTGGGGCTGCATCCTGACCGGGAGGATTGCTCACAGCAAGTGGGGAGGAGTGCTGGGAGTAATATAAAATATAAATGTATCTTTTAATATATATATATATGAGATCACATTATATAAAATATACATTTATAAAACAAATAAAAATCAATTCTCTGGTGGACTGTCTGACCACCCGGACATGCCCCCAAAAGCATCCCCTCTGTGCCAGCACTAGCAGGGCTGTAAATACACTGCTGCACTGGAGCAAAACCTGCCTGTTCCAGGTAAATGGCACTTGAGCCAGGCACAACGTAATTTAAAAATACATATTAGGGCACAGCGTGAATGGCCTCGAAGTAAACAGAGCAGGGACAGCCTCCAGCAAGCCTTGCTCCCTCAGATGTGACCGCTTCCCAAGGGGAAGAGCAGGTGGAGTGGGAGGCTGCTCCCTGGCCTGGCAGCTTGCTCTGGCCACCCAGATGTGCAGGGGGACACAGAGGGACACAGAGGGATGCAGAGGGACACAGAGGGATGCAGAAAGATGCAGAGCAATCTAGAGTGATGCAGAGGCATGCAGCCATAGGCAGAAGGAGGCAAGTGCTCACAGGAAACAGAGGCAGCATGGGCTGTCCCCCAAGGAAAAGGGACATTCTGCTGGCATGGTGCAATGTGATATGTGGAGCTGCCACTGGCCAAAACTTGCATCTAGTGCATGGTGGAAGCTTACCCTGGGAGAGGGCAGGGAGGAACTGCTGTGCCGGGGAGATGTTCACATGCAGTGCAAGAAGAACACCTTGATTTATTAACCCATGCCCCCATTAACCAGCAGAGCCAGGCTGCGCATTTACCTGCAGGATGTATAGGAAAGAAAGCATTAAAAAAACCTGAAGAAATGGAGTTAATCAATTTAATGGAGAATAGGAAAGTGTAGCAGCCTCCTGCAGGAGTGAAGTCTGGGAGGAGGCACAGCCGCCATGCTCAGCTGCACTGTCTCTGGCTCACCACTCCTGTGGGGAGAGCAGCCACCGCCCCAGCGCGTGGGGAAGCCAACAGGAGCATTACCTCATCCCACGGGAGTGACTCAGAGCAGCAGTATCACCTCTGCATGCCAAGCACATCAGGTCAGTACAATTAACTCAAAGTATTGAGGAAGCAGGTATAGTATGCAAGGGAAAAAGAATGGACACAAACTGTAGAGAAAGGTACATTATTGTACATTCTCGTACATCATCCATCCATGTAGTAGCCCACAGAGGTGATTTGCTTCCATCAGCTGTGATGCTCTTCCTTTTGTCCAGGAAGAGTGCAGCACATCCATGCTCCAGGTGTGCATCTTGCCCCTCCCTGCTGTGTGCTGTTACCAGTGAACACAGGGGCAAAGAAGTCCACCTGAGTTTGGCGCACAAAGGGACATACTCCCTGGGACTGGTAGAGCTGCTTGCACAATGTCAATTCCTGAAAAATGGCAGCTAAAGAAAGAGCCATATCACACCATAAATACTCATCATCGAGTTTACAGATCAGCTGTCATGCAGCAAGACCTTTGGGCTCTGTTTGCAGAGTTATGGGGTATTAAGCTTGCTGGAAGCTGCAAAAGAGGGGCAAGTGGTCACTGTAACCATTCTGGTCTGGATGCAAGCTGGAATGGTGTCTTTTGTATGGGAAATGACTCTGCAGTCATCACACAGAAATGTGCAGCTGTTTTTTGGGAGTGATGCAAGGAATATGCTTCAGCTTGCCTCACCTTCTATAGCTTCAGGTGAAAGAAGTTGCGTCAGGAGAGAGACAAAACCCAAGCCTGATCCCACCCTGACTTTGTATGTCAGTGCCCCACGGAGCTGAGATCCACTGTTTCTAACTGGGATCACCCCTGCACAGGTACCGTGTGCTGGCCTTCACCAAAGCAAGCAGAAGGGGATTCTGGTGCACTTTCTTACGGAGAAAGCAGGATTCAGGTTTTAACACTTTTTTAACACATAGTAAAGCACTGATCAAAATGGGCTTAGTGACAGGATAATTTAGCACACTATTCCTTAAAAAATAATTACAGGTAAGAAGTACAGCTCCTCTGACCAGTGATGGGCATCATCTCATCAACAATTTAAACCTACCAGAACCCTAGGATGCAGGAGGCAGATTTCTGACCTCAGATTTTAGCTGTGGAATATTCATATAATCAAGTTGTGAGGCAGAAACTATTTATTGGTCCATCTTTACTGACAGTGTTTTCAGTGGCTCTAAGAGACATTTTGCACTTCTTTGTAACCTAGGTTTTCAAAGGTTCGCATACACTAAAGCAAAACCACAATATTTAATTTTCTTGATGGAATAAAACCAGGAACGTGTACATTTAATAATCACATAAGGAGTACCCGTTTTATTTCAGTTTGCCTTTACACAGAATAAAAAGGCATCAATTTACCTGAGACCCAAGCACTGCTAACCGCAAACAGTGGGCTTTGTCCCCAGGGCAGGTCACCAGCAATGGCACTGTGCACAGCACCCTGCCAGACAAGGGGAACTTGCTCAAGAACAGCCCTTCTGGCACCGAAACTGCTGACTATAATATTTGCCAATACTGCATCTTTTTTCCAGTCAGATTGAGAAATGGAAGGGGGATCATTCTGGTTTCTGAGGTGTAGCGGGTCATGACAAACAACCAGGAGAAATGTCCCCGGGGCTAAAAGTCAGTCCTTATTACCAGCCTGAGCTCAACCTTCATGCAGAGACTTGAGCAAGTTTCTGTGCATATGGTTGCATCCTGTTGGAGATGATAAAACTAACCAGTCCCATGGGGGAAGAGTTACAGAATTCACTCATTCTTTCAGAAGAAAACCATTGCTTGATGCAGTGAACACAGGGCTGTGAACCAGACAAAGACAACTCCTGGAGAAATGCTCTGTGCTCCGTGGACAAAAATCTGTCCCACTCCAACCCTCTCCAATTTCTGCCATTAGCATCGCTGGGGCCAAGATCTCATTTTTTTAACCAAGTACAAATAAACAAGGATGTAAAAGTGGGAGCAATAATGTTTACTGGACACTCTCCACTGCTTTGAGGTCTCACAGACAGAATTACACCAACTTCTGGCTTTGCTCAGCCCTGGTACAGCAGCAGAAAGCACCTTCCTGTTAAAATGTCAGAAATCAGGTTTTCTGTTTGGGCAGCTCGTTAGCAGCAGACTCTAAGTAGAAGTTTAAAAAGGCTGCAAGAAGAATTAACAGTGCCTTGAACCTGACATTAACCACAGGAAAGGGGAATTACGCCACTATAAAGGAAGGTGTGAATTTAATTAATCATGCTGGCAGTTTAATTCTTCATGTGAGTATTTCTCTTCCAATATGAACCATGGCCATTTTCAACACAGTTGGTGTTTCTTAACATCAGAAGAGGTAGTTTAAACTAAGCTGAAAAAAGTCACTCTTTATCCTGCAATAAGAGGATGCACAAGAGATTATATGGCATAACTGCGGCAATTCAGCTATAATTACAGCAGTCTGACTTCCCATGCAGATGAGTCCCAGCCCTGGTGGAATTATTGATTTGTGCTGCTGCCTTTAGGAGGGAAACAAGCCCATTGTGTCTGAATTACCCTCTCTCCACATCCAAGAAGGAGGACAACAATTTTTGGTAAAGAAGAAAGAACAGAAATTTCCTTTCTGCACTTTTCACTTCGCAACTTGAAACAAAATTATTTTATGTCAAACCACTTAATCTGTAGGACTGTAGTCCTCCCAAAATACCATTTGATTTATGAAGGAAAAGGAATACAGAAACAGATTGCTATTTATTTCTCTTTTTTTCAGGCACTAATGCAGTCATTTTAGATACTAAACCCCGGGAGAATAGAGAACGTGTTCCTCCCTTTTCCCCCTGCAGCCAAAGGTTAGATGAGCTGGCACTGTAGGCTGAGCCTGCTTTCATGACATCTTCCCTGACAGCTCATTTTCAATCCCTGATTCAGCCATCCCTGATCAGAGGTGCATTGCATCACACCTACAAGCTCAGTGGCATTTTATCAGACTACAAAGAGCAGACTGTGTTCTTATGTACCGTGCTCTGTATGTAAATAGCATAACATTAAGTCATATGCAAATGTCTAAACACAGCCCACCACTAACTGCCATGAAGATCTATCAAATACAGGCATAATGAGGTCAAGGTATCAAACACAGATTATCCCAAATGAGGATCTAACCCCAAATGCTTGTGAAGTTCAGCACTGCCTTTGTTTGGACCAGGTGTCATTCCACATGCAGGAGACAGACCATATGACAACTTTTAATTAGTTGCATACAAAAATGACCATGATATAAATATTAACAGCACAACTTCTGAAAAATAGTGTCATGTTCAATATTTAAAGCCTGTGGGCTCTAGTCTTTCATCAGGCTGCTGATATAAGCATAAATTTATGAGCTAGTGTCACTACTCTTCTGATCAGGGTCACGGACAAGTAAATGTAATTACTTGGGCTGAGAGACATTTTGTCTTGGCATAAGAAGATCACATTTTCCCTCAAGAAACACTTTTCACCTAAGCTATCAAAAGTAAACAACACATGAAACCTGAAGTGCCTGTTAAAACACTTTCCTTGATTAAATATTTAATACATATGTTAATTAACAACACACATACTCCTTGTCTTCTTAAAAAATGAATGTTCCTTTCTGCACAATGAACAAAAATGTGAAAAGGCAAATGCTGAAGAATCTCAGAAAGCTTTATGAATTGAAAACACCTCACTCAAGGTATTTAAGAAAAGGGCTCCCACGTAAGGTGGCTTTCCACATAAGGTGGAAATGCTTGGCCAAGAACTGTAGCCTGGCATTTCAAGATGCTGTCTTTGGAGATCTTTTGTCTCTGCCCAGCCTCACATATTATTTGGGGCACACAGAACAACTGTGGCAGGCAAGGGGCAGCAGGACAAAACCTAGGGCAGCTGATATGCCAATGAATCCTACTTGCACAGACATTTACAGCTTGCCCACAACATGGATGGAGACCTGAGCACTGGATGACCATGACAAAGCCCTGCCCTGAAGCAGAAGCCACTATTCAGAAGAGGTGAGATAGCAGGCCAAAAGCACAGGAGAATCTTGAGAGGTTTCTTCCTCCTAATTTGATCTCTTAGGTGTCTCCTGGACAGTTTATTCCTCCCTTTCTTGTTTGAGGGGGTTGCATTCCCGAAAGGAAAGGGCTCACTGTGCCTGGGATGGCAGAGGGAAGGAGCACCAGCCCTGCAAAGAGCTCTGTGCTGCACAGGAGAAGACACGCTGTGCACAGAGGAGCTTTGGGGCCAGGCAGGGCACAAACCTCTGGGTGTGCTCGCTTTGCATGCACAGTTGTGTCAGTGACACAAAGCAGGGCTGCAGCTTGTGCTGCCCTCCAGGGACCTCTCTCTGGGGCCTGGGCCTCCTCCAAGTGGAGGATCCACAGCAGAGGCAGGAATGACTCTGATGTATTTGTATGATTTTTGAACTGAAGATTAACAACAGTAAACAATAAATGAGAATTTTGTCCTGTCATAACTACTGTGCCAGACACTGTCCCCCTTCCTGGGGTCTTAGTAGGGATGCTCAGTGAGCAGAGGCACTTGTGTCCCTCTCCTGGGAGGGCTGCCAAGGCTCACACCAAGCTGTGACCAACTACAGGTACTTCGGCTCTCTCAGAAAAAGGTTTGCTCTCCACCAGCCAAATGCTATGAATCTGCAGCTTCCCCTCTGGAAACCCTTTTTATTCACCCCCAACAAAGACTGGAGTGACACGTGGCCAAGGTATAATGCCTCAGGCACACACACCTCTCCCAGCATATTCCCTTCCCTACATGGATCCTCTCTGTTCCCAGGCCAAGCAAGTTGCGTTTGCTCATCCTCAGGGGCGTAGGAGCTCGCAGCCGCTCCCTCTGGCTCCAGCTTCCCACTGGCACTCCCCTGCAGCCCCAGCTCCCTGTCCTCCTACAGAGCCCCTACTCCTGCAGTTCGGCTTGCTCCCTCTCCCCAGCCTTCCCAAAGTAGTCTCCCAAAGACAGGGCTGGAGCTCAGGGATCCCTCTTCATCCTTCTCAGTCTGATTATCCGTTTCTGTCCAGGAGAATGATTTTTATCCAAGCCATTGTTTTCTCTTTCCTGCCTGGTTTCTTTAGTTCCAGTACTGCCTCCTTTAAGTCTGTATTTTCAGTTAGCAATACAGAACTGAGATGGGAAAGGAAGTTGTAAAGGATAATCATTTTAAAAAACCCCAAACCAAACAAACCCATACATTTTGGGTGCTTCCCCCCCCACCCCCCCCATTAAAAACTATGCAGAAATCGATGTGCATAAAAACAGGAATCTCCTGTCAGGGTGCTGGAGCCCAGCGGGGAGAGCAGCAGAGGCTCCAGCACTGCGTCAGGCAGGCAGGCAGGGTGCTGGGGAGGTGCTACCCTGGAGCTCTGGGCTTTCCTGTGTTTTCCAAACAATGGGACATGTTGAATGTTGAATCCCATAAACGGGTTAAGTCCAAACCTTAAGTCAGTCAGCTCCAGAGGGAATGAGTCGTAGGGTGTTTCACCATCCCTCTGCTCCTCCCTCCCAGCAAGCTGGCAGATTGCTCAGGTTTTTCTCTGCAAACTGCCAAACCACTATTAAACCTTAGACTCATGCCACTGGAGAGAGGAAACTATTTATAGAATAAAAAATTGAATGAGTTTGCTGGCCCAGGTTCATACTTGGTGACTTCAACAAGTTATATAAGGGCAGATTTCAAACCACCACCACTGGAGAATCCTTCTCAGGCTTTTCCCGGTTCTTCCTGTTGTTTTGCTCTCCTCTGCTGATTAGGGCTGGATATGATTCTGCAAGAGTATTTTAACTGGTACATTTTTAATATTTTCTTTAGGTGATGAGAGTTCTGTGGCCTGGCCTGATGATCTTGCTCAGAGCCTTGCTGCAAGCAGTGGGATCCTGCAGCCTTCAGAAGTCAAGGTGTAGAATTCCCCTGTAGTCTACTCATAAGCCTGACAGTATGGTGATGATCATGGAAGCGATGGAAGATGTTCCTTTCTGTCCATTGGTTAGCATTTATCAAAAGTTCTTAATAAAATAGATGTTGTAAAAAGCACTGCAACTTAACTTGACCTATCATTAACAAAAGAACTGTATTAAAAATATTTCATGGCTTGCATAACAAATGCAGGATATTATAGGTAAATATATAAATTGAAACTCTGAGCTACCAGAAGTCTAGGAATCATGAGTGCTCAGGACTTCTGAGAACATTAGTTGTCCTCAAAATTGAGATACAGAGATACCTAATAAAATACGGACTTTTTTCAGTAACACAACCCTGAATATGAAGATCAACCTAAAGACACAATTTGCAATCCAGAGGAACAGAGAAACCTGCTGTCCCACTGAAAACTGCTCCTGCAGACTTCTGGGAACCCCTCACAAGATGATATCAGCCCCAGCTGCCACCGAGAGCCAAAGTGCTTGAAGTGCTTGTGCAGCATTTCCCCGAAGCAGAGCTCTAGTTTGCAACTGGTGGGAAGCAACTCACAATACAAACAGGGAAGTGTATCCCTATCAGCATGCAGTGCTGCTTTCAACTCATTAAGCAGAAGGATTACTTTTCTTATTTCAAGACACAGCATAGCAATACACAACCTTTGAATTAGACAAAGGTTCTGGAGGAATCTTCAAAAGCATTGCAATGCATTTTACATCTCCGTGTCCCAGCGTTGACATGCATTAACTGCTGCAGAGTTTTATAAGATGAAGCAGCCATCTAAGGATGGTTTTGGCATCCCTGCCTACCTCAGGTCCATATGGCACAATAGAAAGCAGTTTCTCAGGTCACAGAGAGCAATTTCTCAGGTCACATGGAAGGTGTGTCTTGTTTCCTCTGGTTAACGGAGACAGGGAAGTGTCCCCTGGGGACCATGTTTTAGTTGTAATATTTCCTTTATTGTAAACAACGAGTTATGCCCTAGGAAAAGACCTGCTAAAAGGATCTGGAAGGTGAAATGCGCTTTGCTTGTAGCTTGGCTTGGCTTGGCTTGGCTTGGCTTGACTTGGCTTGGCTTGGTTTGGTTTTGCCTCCAGGCATCAGCCAGTGCACCTGAGTAAGTGTCCAGCTCTCACAGCCTTTAATGATGCTTTTGAGTTAAGTGAGAGAAGATTCTAAACTGCAAGAAATCTGTTAATACAATCTCCTTCTTTTTCATAACTGAGGCAGTTGTAGCATTTAGGAACCTTAGATCTGTGGGTGAAAGTTGAACTTTTAAACTGAGCTGAGCAGCCCTAAGGCTCAGGGAGTGCTTCGGGTTTCTTAATGATTTCAGCTAAAATGATGAGTTATAAACCAGTCCTTGGCTTGAAATTTAAATATTTAAAATATCTGTCACACAGCAATCTTAATCATTTAAATACTGTGTGGGCATACACACACACACAAAAAAAAAACAACCCAGGCATTAAACAAAAGCGAGATGTTGCATTAAGTGCAAAAGGAACGAAATTAAATGGAGTGTTCGAATATTACTTAGATGTTAATGTTCCGTTTTAACAAGCTTTTAAGCAGTGCTTGATTAGATTAGGTTAGATTAGGGATTAGCGGAGATTAGATCTAATTCATGAATCAGAGAAAGCCTGAAAAACTCCGTGAGAGAAATGTGGGCTGAAGGTTTTAGCAGCACATAAGTGACATCCAGGCAGTGAAGATGATGGGAGCAGGGGCTGTGGCCAACAGCCTCCTGTATCTGCAGCCACTAAGGGTGAGCAAAGCTTTCCTGTCTGCACAAGGGAGGTGCTGCATTACGCTCCCAACCTTTCTTCATTAGCGAGACCCTAATGTCCCCCCCCAGTTTCTGTGCCTCTGGAAGGGGCTGAGATGTAGGCACAGAAAGGACTCAATACAGCAGTAACCTCATACCTACACGGGTACTGCCCCTGGTACACCAAGTACAGGCATGATGACAGTGATAGGAGCTTCACAAAGATGCTGTAGGCAGGGCATCACTGCCTGTTGCCCAGGCATTGCTTCAAAACACACAGGACTCCACGTTATTGCCTTTAACTTGGTTACATCCTCTTAACAACTCAGTGACACATTGGGGTGAGGCAGGCACACTTCCACCACCAGGCTTCAAGTTTTAACAGGGGCTCAGCATCTCTCAGGATACAAAATGATGACAGAAGGAGAATTGTCAGGATACTTTGTGGCAAGGGCAGCACAAATTAGCGTGCAAGTTCTGTTGCCATAATTATAATGCCTTTTACAGGCATGATGCACATCCTTGAAATGCTTTGACAGAGATTAGATTTCAGCTATAAAGTCCATATTACTTTATGGCCTTAATTTTTCTATTCAATTAGGTTGATACCAAAAGCTGCAAGGTGCCTGTTTCACTTCACTTTCTTTGAGCAGGAAAAAGGCAAAACTTCTGTCTTTATTTTCTCTAACAATGGAATGCCCTGTTGTGGCCATATTCCTCCTTTCAGCTCAGAAGCTGGCTTGGAGCAGGTTGAGGTGGTTTTTCAAGCTATCTTTTGCCAGGCATTACATTGTCTCCTTTGGACAATGCTTCAAAGGACAAATGTTTGAAGAAAGCAAACATCATTTGGAACAGATCCATCCTGGCACATGTATACCTGCAATATCACAGGAACTAAGCTTCTCCCAAATATTTGGCCATGAAAGCTTGCAACCAAAATGGGGATGAGCTAATCACTGTACAAACAAGGTACACTGTCCTTAGTGTACCTTAACGTGTCACATCCTTCTGGAAGTGTGCTAGGAAGTTTCTGTCCAGGTTTGGGGGAACATGAATGGTAAAATTCACACAGGAAAGTAGACAATATGATGTCCTGAGTTCAGGGACTAAATCTATTGCTGACCCTGTCTTTTTCACCAGAGAAAGGGAACATTTCCTCTCCCCACCCCTGAAACAGAGTGGAGTTGAACAGAGGATATTTGTCTGCAGTGTTCCCTTTCCTTGAAACAGATTCTTAATCCTTCAGTGGAAAGAGCAAGATGCTCCACAAGACATATTCCCCATACTCCTGCAGTTAACATTAATTAATTAATTAATTAATTAATTAATTCATTCATTCATTCATTCATTCATTCATCTTTTAACTGTTTGAGGGTGCACTCAATCCCCTTATCGAGATTGTTGATGAAGGTGGTTGCCTCCTCTTCAACTAAGCTGACTGCCCAGATGATAGGGTATTATTATATTGGTCAAAAAAATTTGCAGCTAAAGGAAAACCACATCAGTTGGAAGGTAAAGTTCTTCTACTCTAAGTGCTTACTGTACACAGGGGAAAAAAACTTCTAGAGATGTGTTGCTAGCTTACAGTTTAATTGGTGCCCTCAGTTCTGAGCCAGTGTAAATTATTATTTTGAGGGAAATTGCTGAGACCAGGCTTTGCAGACACTTGCTAAAGGAAAGCAATTCTGAAAGCTGCTACAGGGAATTCTCTGCAGCTTTCCTATAATTTTGCAGTGTACTTCACGCTGACCTGCTGGAATTAAATGAACTTATGCCAAAAGTAGTGCTGTCCCTTAGCATGAAGACTGTGCAACAACACAACTCTCTGGTAGTGCTCATACTGGAAGGAAGTGTGTTTGTGCCTAGTCTGAGCCCAGTGTTCTGGAGGAATAGAATGCATTTTTCCTTCTCTGTCCTTATCCTCATTTTAAAAAATCCAGTTTTGCCTGCTGGCAACAAGTTTGACAGAGACGTCCTTCAAAGTGAGGGCAGCCCTAAATGTGCCCACTTAGTAATTTGCTTCTCATGCACTTTGCTGCCCCACACCAAAAGCAGCCATCAGCCCTCCTAAAGGAGACACACACAACCCCTGAAGCCTCTCTGTAGTTAATAGCCTTCAACCCTCCTGCTCCTTCCCTGGATATATAAGAATCCATGCCATGTTTAATGAATTTCTCCTCGAGTTACCAGAAAAGCACCGTCTTTAGACAACAGGCCCAGGGGACCAGAAAAAATTTGGAAAGATGAATCCTTGTAACTTCAGATTTGTTTTGATCTGGAAAGAGTCTGCAAGAATGAAGACCCAGACATGAGGAAAGGCAAAGGACACCTACACTGGGTTAATATCTGTAAGCTGGAAATTAATTTTTTGGTTTTATCCTTTGCGTTTCCCCAGATCATCAATGTAATAAAGGGAATAGAGACAGAAGGGTGAAGGAAAAGGGCTGATACCCTACAGCACAACAGCTTCCAGGGATCATGGAGGGGCAGGTAACTCTCCTGAAGCCCATGGTCTTTAATACCCCTAACTGCTTTCAGATGCTTTGTAAAGTGGTTTTGCTTAGTGTCTACCTCTATGTGCTCCTTGCTATTTAAATTTTAGAAACCACCAGAACTGAAAATATCTTTCATTTCCACAGAAAGTGCAATTAATTCTGCACATAAAATAAGGTAAAAGGTACAACAAATCATGACAAAAGTACTCCATACACAAGAAGATATGCAATATGCTTGGCTGGTGGTTTATATAAAGACATTTCTGTAGTTCACAAATGGCTGTTTGAGCCATGCCAGGACTACAGTGCATTTCTGACTTGATATCCCCAAGAATGTACAGTATTTCTGCGAGGCTCCTTTTCTATCTATTCAGGGCATTTGGCTTGTGTACCCTCTACCTCTTCCCACATCTGCACAACACCCTCTTGCTTGTTTTTCCTTTAAAAAAAAAAAAAAAAAGTTGCTGCAAAAGTGTTTCTGTTCTACTTCCACCTCAACATCAGTACTGTCCATTCAATCATGCTTCATCCAAATCATAGTTCATAGTCCTTATAAAGCTACCCAGGCCATAGGACAAGGGACTGTTTTGCTGTCTGTGTGCAGGACAAAAGACTGAAATGAAGCAGCATCCTCTGAATAAGCAGAATAACTCTATAGAAGACATTGGGATTAGGCTGATTTGCTCCCATGGGGATCTGTGCTGTGTCCTTTGTTTATCTACAAAATGTACCCTGCACATCCAATTAAGGCTTCTTCAAGCTTGGGACCTTGGAACTGATCTTATTTAATACTTTCATTAACAACCTTGGCACAAGAAAATGAAAACATGCTAATGAAACAAGAGCATATCACAAGATTCAAAGGCTGTGTCAGTGCAGAGGAAGATCAGAGTATTGCACAGGTAGGCTAAGAGTAAAACAGACAGATTAAAACTGAAGATCATGGAGTATAAAGTTATGTATTTAGGGATTAACACCAGAATTTCTGCTATAAACTCAGAAACCCGTAATTTAGCAGCAAAATAGGAGCACCTTATATTTCTGTTAAGCACAATCATCCCTTGCTAATGTGATGCAGGGCTGAAAACCAAAGTGTAACGCCGAGAGGTATGAGTTATTTTCACCTGTAAAAAAAGTGAATGTGCTAGTACGAAAAGTCCTGCTGGGATCTTACTGGGATATTCTAAGGAAACAGGTTTTTTTGTGTTGAACCAAGACAAATTCAGGCTCAAGAGGTACTGAGGCTGTTTTGTGGAGGGAAGGAGAGAGATACAAAGGAATTAGCATTTAGGAGGTTTAGGCTGCACTTGCACAGGCAGCATGAGTGAATTGTAAGGTAGGATTGCAGGATTTGAGGCAGATGCAGGCAACCAGACACGCTCCTGCCTTGAAACGTGCGCAGAATTTGTTCTTGTGCTTCAGTGAACAAGCACAGAGCCTTCCAACATCCCCTGTACTGCCTTCCCAAAGGTACCCCCAGCACACTTCTGCTGTCCATAATTAAAGGCAAACCTGAGAGGGGAGACAGACCTTCAGGAACAACTCCTTCAGAAGCTGCCTCAGCAAAATGTGGAAAACTAATGTGGATCTTCCTTGTCAAATTGGACTAGACAGCCATCTCCTTCCAACTGATGAAACACTTCTTTTTGTTCAGATTTCTCAGCTGGGACTCCTCTCCTGGTGTTTTGATACCTGATCCCATTTTTCCCCATCTGCTCACACATTCTCTCCTCCCTCAACCCAACCCATTCCCTCTACAAGTTGCCTATGTGTGTCTGAGAGATGAGATGAACTACAAAAGGGAATGTCTCACATCAGGCACTTACACTTCAACATGGGCATTAAGGAGCTCTTTTGCAACAAAGCAGCATCAATAATTCAGCAACATGAGAAGAGTGGAAAGCCCATGGCTGAGTAGGAGCCAGGCAATCATTTGGGAATGTAAAAGATGCCAGGACTTAGTATTCCTATGTTGAAGCTTTGGGAATATAACATAGCCAAGAAAGTGGAGTTTCCAGGGATTGTGGACTTCCGCCCTACCTCCCTCATGTTGACTGACAGGCTTTGTACAGAAATACATCTCTCCAGTAATGACCAGAAAGACTGACGGAAGGAAGAGGAGAAAATGTACAGAGTGTCTTACATTGATCCCAGTGCAATGGAGATGGCGGTGCACAGTCTCCAGCGCTCCAGCCAGGCTTACACCACTGGCAGAGAGCCCCCCACACACCCATTTCCTCTGCCCACCCTTCACTCCCTCCCACAGGGTCAGCTGCCATCCAGGGGCACTCCAGGGTGGTTCAACCCCAGATAACAAACAATACCTGGCTCTGAGGCTGTAGGAAACACTCACCTGTGGGTTCCACTCCTTCAACCTCTACAGGTTTCTTGGAACCACTCTGAGACTCTGATGCCACCACAGGCGCTCACAGCATATTTTTTTATCCAAACTGGTCACACTTCAAACAATGCTAAAGTCTACAGGGACAAGATTTGTTTGGCATCTTTTCAGATACATCAAGTTCTGCCATTGTTACTGATGCAAGGAAAAAAGGTGACAATACAGGTTTTACTTTCCACTCAGGCCAAAGACAAACTGCACAGTGCCTAAAGATGCAGGCTACTGCTCAATGTCTTGACTAATGATCCGGAAAAGAGTGTGATCAGGGCAAGTTTACAAGTGACACAATATTATCTGACAGTCAAAACAGAACTCTAAGGTTGTGAAAAACCTTCCTGCAGACCTAACAAATGTTGGTTGAATGGACAACACAAAACACAGGAAGTGCCGTGTCATTGAGTACACTCTAGGAAGAAATTATTTAAGTATTGATGTGGTCAGAAAAATAAAAACATTTACATTTTATAAAGCTGTCAGAATATCAGGAAGAATTGTACTGAGAAAATATCTGAAAGCACTAACCCACTGTCTAAATCAATACAGTCTCACCTTGCAAGCAATGTCCAGTACCAAGCCTCCCATAACAGATATAAATAAGAAACATATCCACAGAGGTATAACTGAAGAATTTCAAAAGTAAGGATGGACTAAATGAGATTATACAAGTCCTGCAATGGGGCTTACAATAAAAATCTTCAAGCAATTAATTAAATTCAAAAGACACTAATTTATAACAGGCAGCATTTTTCTCTGATTTGCACCAGACAAAAATTGGGCCTTATCCTTTTAAAGTGAATCAAAGGGAGCTTGTGTTCTGTGAAAGCAAACGCTAAATGACTCTTGATGACAATCACTGTACTTATCAGGTCCTGCAACTACTGTTCCTTCAAACCAATTAAATGACTGTGTGCCAAGAGTAACAATAAAACAATTGCATGAGCAATATGGAATATTCCTCTCCATCTGAAAAAAATATATGACTTTGAATGAAAGTATATAAGTATGACATAAAAGGGGAAAATCTAGACAATTCAGTCCCCTAACAAATACCACTTTCAATATGAAACTGAGCCCTTCGTACAGACCTGATGACCATTTATGTGCCTCTCAAGTGAACATAATCTGCTCATAATTAATATAAAATGTTTGTATTGGTCCACTGGAGGTAAACTTCAGTCATTATGAATATTCATCAGTTTGCTCTCATATTTGTAGACTTTTGCTTGTGTTCAACCTATTTAATTTTATTTAGTTGCTTAAGGATCTGGAAACAGACACTTCCAGAGTCTCAGTGAGACAGGAAGAATCATTCCCTGGAAATGTTTTTCACAGGCTACATAGAGATGCTGGGGCTACTACGCTCAAAAATCCAGTAACTGGGAACTACATCTACTGGAGAGAAATCCATGTCTGTCTTTCTGTGGAGTGTCCTAACAAAGTCTTGGAAAACAGATTTGACATTTCCAGCATACACCCTTCTCTTTATCTGTAAGAGAGACGTTATTGCAGCCTTTCAGTATATACAGGGGACTTAAAAAAAGATGGAGAAGGACTTTTTACCAGGGCCTGAGCAACAGGACAAGAGACAACAATTTTACACTGAGAGTAGATTTAGATCAGACATAAGGAGGACATTTTTTATGATCAGGGTGTTGAAGCATTGGTATGTATTGCTTAGAGAAGTTGTGGAAGCTCCATCCATGGAAGTGTTCAAGGTGAATGGGGCTTTAAACAACCACGTCTAGTGAAAGATATCCCTGCCCATGACATGGTGGTGATTTCATTCGTGTTGTAGAAGCATGGGAGTTTTTTCCATGCAAAACATTTTGCAGCCTTCTTCTTCAGGGTAAGAAATCTGAATTCCTGAAGAGTTTGACAAAGCAGGACATTTGTTTCCTACCCAGCTCTGATGACAGCAACATGGGCACAATAAAGCAAATTGGTCAGCCCATATTCCTCCAATATCACATCCAGAAAAGTAAGACACCATCCCTCCAGGAAAACATTTGAATGAAATAGCTAAGAAAGGTGGTAATCTGTGAACACAGAAAAAAATACCTATGAAATATTTTATACATTTAATACAGCATTTAATGCTAAAACTTTCCCCTTAATTCTTTTATTATTTTAATGGTCCATGCATAGCTTTAAAGCACAGGAAAAGATGTATAGAAACATTGTATTTAAAGTTACAGAAATAAGGCAAATTCATAGAGTTGCCTATTCTTAAGAAGGGGAGCAATGCTAACTACATAACAACTAAACTTTCAAAACACTTTACTGAAGGTTACATGAACAAGAATAATTTGAGGAACCCCATAAAGAAGCAGAATGAAATAAATACTGGGATTTAATTACAGCTTTCCTGTGTGTTCTATTTGGAAGTCTCCAGTGTTCAAACACATGGAAATTAGATCTGAAAAGTCCTCCCAGCATCAATGCTTAACATCGAACACTTTCAGACTAAATTCCTCATGCACTCATCCATGGATCAGGACCACATCTGAATCTCCCTATTCAGAAGTGCATCTCCCACTGCAGAAATGGCTTTATCTGCCAACACAGCAAAGAGCAGCATGTTACCATGCTCTTTTTGGGGCTATATGTTGTAGGCATAGCTCTTCACCTCAACAGAAAGCTCTGCTCTCTCATTAGCAGTCGAACATGAAAAGAGGGAAAGGGAGGCTGCGTCTCTCATTCGGTTTCTTCAGAAGGCAAAACCTCCCCCTGGTAAGCTCAGCCCACCAATGCAGACGGCAACCCCACACTTAGTTACTTCTTTCCCTAGTCTGAAGCTTTTTTCCTTGCTTGTAGCTCCATGGACACTCATCCCAAGTATCTGAAACTCCCTACAACATTAATGCAAGTAATTAAGTGATACAATTTGCATTAGCATAGGCCATAATTAAGCAGCTTGCTTATAATTATGGCAGACAAGTACAACAGTGATAAAATATTTCAGTAAAGCAAAGATGCAGTATGTTAACTGCCAAAATTAATTCAGTTACTAAAGATGTATGTATAGTGCCCTGTTCTTGGCTTGTCAAAGGGCATTTCAGCCTAAAATATGTATATACATGCATATGCTATGCCTTTCTTCCACTGAACAATTATTCTATTCTACATATAAATCACTATTAATGGTGTACCCAATACATAATCATCAGTAGTGAGACATTTAACATGCATTTTTCAGAGTCCTCAGATTTCTGATCTTTGTACATGAAAGACAGTACTGAGTCATAATTGAAATCATAACCAAGAACATTGTCATTAGAAATTGTACAGAAAAATTCAATATATACACATTGTATTACCATGTTGAGCTGATGGAAGAGCATGAACTCTTCAAAACCAAAATATCTCACCTTTAAACAAATTTCTGAGGGCTACTACATAATTAATTTCAGCCTGTAAAACTCAGATGAGAAAGGACAGTTATACCTCATCTTCCCACAGGTATTTCTGGTTAACCACTTGACTGCCTTCTTTCTATCTTTTGAGTCCTCTCCTTTCCCTTACTTTATTCTTATGACAGGTCTACGCTGGAAATAGTCTGATAATCACAGTTTGTTGTTATTGCTCCCCTAGCAGGCACTGTATTTCAGAATAAAAGTGCCTTTCTTTATAGAATTTCCATGTAAGGAATTACCTCAGTTTACTTACAGTTTACAGGTATAACTATTCACAATTCCTTTACCACTCAGTTTACCTGCAGAGATGAACACTTGACCTTCAAATATCCATCAGTCTTAATATTGTATCACACAGAAAAAAAAGGACATTTAGATTATACAGAGAAACTACTTTAGTACTTTCAGATCAAATGCTTGTCTCTTTTTCCAGCTGTTAATTGATACAGTAAGAGATTTTACTGCTCTGCACCAATTTTGCCTGCTGGCATCCCTAGCCCATCACAAAACTAACAAGAGTGGCCTGCAGCAACCTCTCCGCAGGACCCGAGGCTTTTGCACCTCATGCTCCCAACCATGATCCAATGGCCCCTCTCCTGTCCCCCGTGTCACTTGGTTGACTGATGTCCCTTCTCCCATTTGAAAAACATCCTCACATGGCAGTTACAAGGCAAGGAGAAGAAGAGAGAGAGAGATAAAAACCAAGCAGTGCAGAGGTTCAAGCACAAAACAGACAGAGCTCTCCCTGAATTTGCTAAATCTTTACTAAACCTGAAGCCTTTCCAAGTACCAGTGCATCTTTATGTATTCTGGCCTTATTCGGTAGTGTCCCTTTCCCCTCCAATACTTCTCACTCCTTCAAAGGCACACTAAACGTGTGCAGTGTTTGTGCTCTCTGTCCTCACTACATCGTTTTTGCCTTGCACATCCACTCTCCTGTTTCCTCATTTGTCATGACCATTGGCAAAATGGCAGAGGAACCAAAAATCTATACAAATCCATTGCAATACAGACATTTTCTGAAACCAGCAATCTCATAGCACCACAATAAACTGTTAATGGATGAGCAATTTTAATGGTCCACTCTGATAAATTGGGTAATTTTTCTTAGATAAAAGCAAGCCATATAATTAGAAAAGGGAACAAGTTACTTGTAATGAAAGAATAATCAAATCACCATTAAAAGGACATTAGCTGTATTTGTCTTAATTCTAGGAGCCCTACTGTTGCCTCTTGATAGGAGGATAGAATTTACTTGACAATCTGAGTGACTTTTTCCAGTCCTGTTTGTTCATGCAAAGGAGGACTTCTTATTAACCTCTGGCAGACCAAGTTGCATGTAACTCAACAAAATCCATTAAAAGGCTGTTTGCTTCATTTCCATCACAAAAGACACACCATAACTTTGAGGGATACCATGAACTCCAGCTGGCTCCTGTTCTCCCACTTGCAAGTCACACTTGTAAGACAGAGCCAGTGAAAATGAGAAGCCCAAAGGAAATCTGCAAAAACTGTATGTCCAGCTAGACCAATGCAGGATATTCCTGGAGAAGAATCCCATATGGGACTCCATCACAAGTGTCTCTTGGCAGTTGCAGCACAATGAGGTCCCAGGGCTTTAGATCTACTTCACAAGAGATTCACTGGACTTGCTTAGGACCAAAACAAGACAAACCTATGCTTTTAAAGCCAACAGCATGAAAAGGGAAATGGTTCTGTTTAGCCATCCCTCACAGGCCACCAGGAGGAAAGGAAAGCTCTCTGAGGCAGGGAGATGGCTCACCCTGGTAACATAGGTTCGACTCTCTTCCCCAGAGCCTATTCCACTCTTCAGTTCCACATGGCACAGAAGGAAAGGATGCAGAGAAACCCTATTGTGTTCCATAAGGTTATATATACTGCACCTCCCAAAAAGAGGAGCGGAATCTAATATCAATTACTGCAGCAGTAGGAGGGAAGAAAGAGTGTCAGATAAAGGCTGAGACACTAATATCAACCATGATCAGTAGCTGCTTCAGCACATCAGACTACAGCAGCATTTTCCTTGCAGCAGATATCAATATTAATCAATACCATCCTTTAAAAGCAATGACCAAACTACTCCCAGCATGGAGATACACTTATCCTGAAGCAAGTTAAACCAGACAAATGACACTCAGCAGCAAAACTGAGGTTCACTACCACCCTCCCATGCTGACAGTCGCCTTCCTAACCCAAGTATTCCTTGATCCCTCTTCTCCCAGCAGAAGAAAACTAGTTGCATAAAACAACACTCACCATTAGCTACACGTTCATCAATGTCTTCAGATGCTTGTTCTCCCTGGAGCAATTAGTGTATCCCAGTAATGAACAAGTCACGCAAGTATTTTCAAAAATTTAAGAAGTCCCGTGACCTCCTCACAGCACAGACACAAATGGAATCAGGCTAACATTTAAGGAGCTTGATCCCATTGACTCACATTTATTTGTCACTTAACTGGACTCTGATGATGCTTTAGCCTCTTATACGGGTGACTTTCTCTTTTTAATGTAAGAGCACTCATGCCACCCTCTAGCACCTTTAAGATATGAGCATAAAATACAAGGGTAACAAAAGACCTTATGCTTTCATTCCTAAAGCCCCCAACCAAGGGCAAGATAAACAAATTTAAGTCAATTTAAGTTTTATCTAGAAGAGGCGTGACTGTTGGTTTTGTTCCTCTCCAAAGGCTTAAATACAGATCAGTATATAAGAACACACTTAGAAGGTTTTTCATGTTTTAGCTAGAGTGGTTTAGCTGTTTCTCACAGAGAAAATCAGAGGGAATTCCAGTTTTGTCCAGGATAACACATTTTATTAAGATTTTATCAAAGAATTCCAACACCTACAACCATCAGAGTGGTGCCTTTAAACTCTTCAAGAAGTTGGTCAGACAGAAGTTAAGTGTTATGCTGGTTTCATGGAAAACTAACCAAATATGGAAAACATTATGAGAAAACTCATAATTTTAATATCCTCAGCTGACATCTTAAAATTTGCCTGCAGAATTTCCTTAAGACTCTAGCTCTCATATAAGACTACTAAATGTCTAGTTCTCCTAAGCACATCCTCTTCTCTGCCCCGAAGTTTTAGAAGATGGAACTTCTTCCATCTTCTACTATGGCAGAGGGTACACACACGGGGCGGGCAGAAAGAGGGGCAGAGGGTACACATACAGAAAGAATGACAGCAGGAGAACAAGTGTACAGGCAGGAGCTGAAGATGATGGAATCAGAATGCAGGAATCAGAAGCAGATGAGATGGGATAGCAGTGTAAATTAGGGGGCTGATAATGAGGAAAAGATTACAGGAACTAGTATGGGAGCAAAAGAGAAAAGTCCTTAACCACCAGAACACAGGGCCTTCACAAACGTGAAATATGTTCTCTTGCCATTAAGTGAACAGACACAAGACAAGTTGTAAAGAATCTCCATCCTACTCAAGGCAGGACACAAAATGAGTAAGTTTTTCTACTGCTACCCACGACAGGACTATTTCGGATAGTTCAGGAGTATGCTGCATATGCAAAGAGCTCACTCATACTGTTGTTCTGTGGTAGTCTGGGTAAATCCCATGACAGAAGTTTGCTTTTGGGAGTTCTTTGTGTGTTTACCTTAATTCACAGTGCTACATGTTTGCTTTGTGAGATGCCACTTTGACCTGCTGTGTACTGTTGTACACACGGTAGGAAAGAAGTTCATTCCTGTACCATCTGAAATTCCTTCACTGTAGAGATGAAAAGCATGTGATGGAGGGGGCTGGTTCTGCTGGAAGAAGAAAGAAGAGGCTTACAGCAAACAACAGAGCCTCTAGAAAACTGTATTCTAACTCTGTTGTAAAGTTCACATATAAGTCTGAGGAATTTGCATTATATATATTCCTCATTTTTCTCCCACACCCCAATTGAGTAATTTGTGGTGTGAGCTGCTAAGATGCTGAGTGTGAGTAGGTGCATCTGAAGCCAGTGGGAGGTGGACTTTCTGTACATGCAAAGTAGCATAAAGCATTTACCACCCTGGAAATGAAGGTCTTTGATACAGTATTTACCACTTGGGAAATTAAGGTCTTAAATTTCTTCATATAGGTAACCAGAAGTGTTGATATTTTTAATTTCCTGCACACAAGACAATACCAACCATTTCATAGTGGTGATGAGGGTAAAGTCATTAACAGTCAGTATGATTATAGCACTCCCGAAATGCTCTAAAGGAATTTTTTTTAAAATTCAATAAAGGATAATGCTATGCAGTAAACTGTACATTAAAGTATACCTGGACTAAGCATGTATAAGAATGTGGAATAAGCAATAAAAGAAACACCGAACTGGAAAGCTTCTGGAGCTTAGTCTCCTGCTGTCTCAGGCAACTACATCACATAAGCACTTTCACAAACTCATCAGGCTCTGCTTTCACAGTGGATGGGCCTCCTTCCCTCAGCACAGGGAAAGTGTTTCATGGCCTCATTGCTCTGAAAGTTCCAAATCTTCTAATTCACAGTCTAAATTTATTAATGTCCATTTTACACACATTTATCTTCCATTTAAACAATTCTACATCCATGCCATTTACTATTCTTTTGAGACAACATCAAATCTCCTCTTAACATTCATTTTTCTAAACTAAACACAACAAATTCTTCAAGCCTCCTCTCATAAAAGCTCCCCCAAAGGACATCATTCCTACTTAGCAATAGGATTCTTCTGGGAAAATAAGCTTACGGCTATGTGATTAAAAACTCTGTTGTAGGGCAGTCTTACAGCACATAAGCCCACAAGACCCAAGCCTGAAAAGCAAGCAGCACAGAGGGGGTCTGAAGCCAGACACACACAGACCACACAGCTGCTCTGCACACATACATCAAACTCTACAGCATACACGCAGTTAAGTCTGCATCCATCACACAGCTCTGTGCACACAAACTGCTCCGCTCAGCACTTCCCAACTTTTAACATGGTTCTGCATTTCTTAATGCAACCTCTCAGTAGGTGGGAGAGAGATGGGAACCAAATGGGATGGGGGTAACTCTTAATATCTTCCCCTTTTCTCAGGTGAATCAGTGAAGGAAGTAGCATCAATTAGGTTAGCTGTCCTTCCTCAAATAAAACGCACTCACCTGTGCCTTATAGATGAAATGATTAGTTGATGGAGACACGGTGTTAATAAAAAAGATTTTGTTACACAATTGGTCAATTTTGGTCTACTTCATGTAAATGAAGATAATTATTAGGGACTAGTGAAAATTTGAGGATATCCTACTGACAAGAAGAAGGAAGAATAAACGTGCATCCTAAAACTCCAGCAAGTTACCAAGAGGTAATTTCAGGGAGAAAGTATTAAATATCCATAGTGTGTCTGAGTTTCATTGAATTTGAAAAGGTTGTTATTGATAGGGTTATCTTTTTTAATAAAGGAACGTTCCCAAACTCAAATGACAAAGAAGAGTGCCTTGTTCACAGCATAGCTCAAATTTCCATGTACGTAGTCCAGTCCTAGTCCAAACACAGACCAAGAGCTTTATGAGTTGAGACAGTAACATCCTGAGGTTGATTCAGAGAATTCATCATCCCATCTGGATGCTGAAGTTCCTCAGCGTGACTATATTTGGTGATGCTGAAAGCAAAGGTGAGAAATCTCATCACTTCATGCAGAGACTTGGTACTGCACAGACACTGGAGAATGTGACCTCGCGTGAGCCCTGATACACCAGATATATTTGACCTGATTTTGTATAGCAGGACCAACAGCACAAACTCCCTACCACATCCTCTGGGGCTCAGGCAGCATGAGTGCACACACAGTCATGCATCCACTGGGCCAGCGTTTTGACATCCATACGGCCACAGGTGCCTCACCTTTATATCCAGTCACGGGTGGGTAGCACGCATTGTATTCTATTGTATACTGTAGCATACTATTTTATGTCATAGCACGGTCTGACCTCTAGAGAATTAAGGTGAAATCAAGTGGAGGAAAACAAGCCAATACACCGATAGTTGCTTGTGGGAAATGCTGCCTTCCCCTGCGCGGGGCCCCGGGAACACGTAGTCGGGAATACGAAGCCCCGCAGTGTCGGTACGAGACCCCGCCGCCCCCCGGCTGCCGGCGACGGCAGCACGCGGACTTTGCCCGGCCCCGCTCCGGAAGGGCCCCACGGCCACAGTCGGCCCTGCCCCGCCCGAGCCGCCGCAGGGGCAGCCGGGCAGGGCCGGGCTCGCCTCCCGCCGGCGCTCCGGGGAGCGGCGGCCCGAGGGCGCGGCCGCCCGCGAACCGAACAGCGGCCGCCGTGGTGCGGGTGCGGGCGCGGGCACCGCCTCCCGCCCCGCCGCCGGCACAGGCACCGCCTCGGCCGGGCGCTCCCACCCGGGCGCCCCGGACCCCGCCGCCTCCCCGTCTCCGGTCCCGTCCCGGTCCCGCGCCGGGTGCCGGGGGGAAGCGGCGGGGGAGGGGGCGGAGGAGGGAGGGGGGGTTGTAGCGGCGTCACCATGGCGACAGTGACGTCACCCCACCCTGGATCTCATTGGAGGAAACCCCGTGGCCCCAGCCGCAGCCCACGGGCCCAGTCGAGCTCGCGCCCTGCCCGCGCTCGCCCCCGCGGCGGCGCGCTCCGCTCCGATTGGCCGGCGGGGCGCGGGGGGGCGGGGCTGGGCGCGCAGGCCGGGCCGCGATTGGCCGCGTGGGCGCGGGCCGCGCAGCGGGTCGGTGCGCGCGCCAACGCCCTTCAGCGCTGGCTCGGCCGAGACGGGAGCGGCTCTTTCTCTCCGCCACAGCCCCAAGCGCGGCAGCGACCGGGCGCGGCCCGGCCCCACAGCCCGGCGGACCCAGGTGAGCGCGGGGCCGCGGCCGGCGGCGGGATGGGCCCCGCTCCTCTGCCTCCTCCCGCCGCGTCCTCCATTTTGTGATCGCGGCGTGGAGAGCTTGGCGGCCCCGGGGAGCGGGAGGTGCAACCAGAGCCGCCATTTCGCACCCGCCGCCGCTTCCTCTTCCCGCCCCGTCGCCACAGGGACTCCGCCAGCTGCCCCCGCACCCCCCGCCGTCGCAGGCGACGCGGCCGCCGTGCCCGAGAACGCACCCGCTGCCGCTCACCAGGAGCTGCCGCGCTCCCCGCCGGCAGCGCGGGGCCCCCGCCACGCCGAGGGCCGGATCTACGGCCGCCGGGGTAGACGGGAGGCCCGGGTCGGCCGCGCCCCGCCGGGGGGAGGTGAAGCGCCCTGGGCCCCGGCCTCCCTCGCCCCCAGGGAGGCGGGTCCCGGAGGGTTTTAACCCCTGCCGTGCTTCTCTGGGCCGAGCTCGTCTTGCTGCTTTTATTATGTATTTTTTCCCGCCAGTCCCGGCATTCACGCCCGCCTGCCTCCGGCGCTCGCCCGCAGGGCTGGTAGCACACGGGGGCAGGAATTTGGGCGAGGGCCCCAGGCTGGGTGGTAACCAGGAATCCTTCTACGAGTCCCTCTTAAGAGAGCATGTTAATATGCTCACGTAGGGCACGGAGGAAAAGCGGGATGACGACTTTTTTCTGATGGAAAAACATCTCTTTCCACTGCTTGGGCGGCAGGCTGCCGTCCCTTGGATAGCACCGACTGTGCCTTCCCCGGCTGGGTTTCTAGGTCGTGGTTTCCTGGGGGGTGGACCCTTGGGACGAGTCCCCTTAGCCTTCCATGGAAGGGCAGGATGTTGCAGTCCATCTCTCCAGGAGAAGCACCTGGAGATGGAGAAGGGGAGGCAAGGCTCACAGGGATCCTTGTTTTCTGCTGGGTTGTAATGGGTGCGGTAGGCTCGTGTTCGATGGTGTTTAGCCCGGCATCATGGTTACTGTCTGCTTTCTGTCAGGTTTTGAGGTGCGTTCTCGTGTTGATAGTGTGACATCCCCATCTTCTCCTGCTGCTACTACACTGCTCTTGTCCCACTGCCAGCCACCATGGATAAGACCGAGTTGATCCAGAAAGCCAAGCTGGCTGAGCAAGCCGAGCGCTACGATGACATGGCCACCTGCATGAAGGCAGTAACGGAGCAAGGTGCCGAGCTGTCCAACGAGGAGCGCAACCTGCTCTCCGTGGCCTACAAGAACGTGGTGGGGGGGCGGCGCTCGGCCTGGAGGGTCATCTCCAGCATCGAGCAGAAGACAGACACCAGTGACAAGAAGATGCAGCTTATCAAGGACTATCGGGAGAAGGTGGAGTCTGAGCTCAGGTCCATCTGCACCACGGTGCTGGTAAGTGAGCACTTCGTTTTTTCTTGTATTTTGTTTAAGGTGAAGAAATGAAGTATTTAAGTGTGCTACTGTATTTGGGGGAAAGACTGTGAACTTGGTTGGGGCGTATGATGCAAAGCGTTGTGCTGAGGTAGGGGAAGTCAGTGCAGTAACTTCTGTAACTGTTAGGTGGGTCACCGTGATGAGGAAGATCATCTGTGCTAAGCTATGGGCCCTATATGTATAGATCTATTTAAGATACTCAATTTTGAGTGTCTGTGAGGTACGTTTTTGGGTGGAGTGATCCATATGCAGTATTTCACTAGGTTGTTGCAGAGATACAGGGAATTTAGCCTCTGTTTGTTCTGTGATTAGTAAACTTACCTATTCATAAGATAAGGTGAAAACCCCGTTATTCAGATCAGCTAATAATTTGCTAAAAACATTTAAACCATGTGTGCATTTTGTTTACTTCCTCATGAAGAAAAATACTCTCAAGGTGTCTTAAAGAAACATTTAGAGGAATGTTTTGACATAAATTCGACTTCATAAGCTGAAACAGCTGCATTGAAGGTGGGAAAGAGACGTGTAGAAATTGGCTTTGTTACATGCAAGCTGATTTCTCAGGGTATCTTCGAGATGAATTTGCAGTTATTATGGAACAATGTAAAGCTAAGGTGTAAAGACTGGCGTGACACTCTAAGCATACATCAAAGCCCAGAAGTACATTTCGGTGGAAGCAGCAGAATTCCAGATGCTATTGATAGGAAAACTGTGCTACACTGTAGTGGGAGCGCAAGAGATGTGTGTCAGCAGTGTGGAGGCTGCTGGACCCTGTTCTGCATGACCAGGGAGTTGCAGCTGCATGAAGCTGCATGTGCATAAAGCAGTAGTAATTGTGTGGCAGATCATCTTCAGTGCTTTGTTTTCATCTCTTAGTTACCTTTTTTTTTTTTTCTTTTGTGTCTAGTATTGCTAATGTGAGAACAAGAGGAAGCAAGTCTATAAGGAAATAAACAATTTTGAGTTACATTTATCCTAGACTGGTTTAGGAGATGTGAATTTAAAGCTGACTAGTTTGAAAGTAACTGAATTTTCTTCTTGATTAAGTGTTCTGGCTCACGTACAAGGGAGTGCTTCTTTGGATTGGGCTGAAAATACCTATGTGCTTCCTTGTATGCTGCCACCTAGGTTTATTCTTTCTAAATCAGTCAAAGTGAGTTAACCTTCTCTTGAAAATAATTTTCATATTTTTTAGCTTTACGAATCAGTTGAGTTAATTCCTTAACACATTTAAGACCCCATGCCTTCCAAAAGAGCAAAACTGTTCCTGCAGTTACAGGTGTATTTAAATTGTGAAACTTTCACCTTTGTGAAAATGATGAGATTTACATAGGGTTCCTGCTTCCTGTGACAAGAGTTTCACTAGAACCCTGTGTGATGAAGTGCCAGCATTTGTGTAACTCTTCTTGCTCTGTTCTGTGCCTCACTTCAGAACTAATTTCTTGGGACCTCCACATAAAGCTCACACTTCAGACTCCTTAATCTCCCTCTGTCCGTTTACCAAATCTAGTTCGTTAGAGAAGGTGATGCATAAAATTTCATACTGGACAAGGAGCTCGTTTTCATAGAGAGAGGCAGTGAACCACTTCACACAGTGTCTGCACTGAAGGTATTCACCCCCATGTGATGGTGGCCAGCAGGTATTCTGGTACCCATGCTAGTGCAGACCTCTGATGGAGGGAAAGCAAGCTCTTCCTGTGCTAGATGAGCTTTTCAGTGCAATCTAGTTTTTCTCTGTTCTCAGCAACAGCCTGTTGGCAACTCTCCCCTTCCGGCCTGGAAGGCTGCAGGAAGTAGTGAAGACTGAAGCCTTCAGCTGAGCATGCTTTTCCTGTTCTGTCCTGCTGCAAAGATGTGCCTGCCTTTGGTAGGAGGAGATGTTGGCTGTCTACTGCAAGCCTTCCTTTTTTTACTCTTCCTTTGAGGGCCATGTGCAGTTATGTTCTGTTCTGATTCCCTCCCTTTCCTCCTCCACCTACCACTCCTATGATCCATGAGTCAGCATCTGAGAGGTTGGAATTCACGATGAGCAGGCATTAAAAGGATGGGTTCCTAAAGCTGAGCCACAAAATGGTTTTGGCTCCTCCTTTGAAAGATAATTTCTTCTGTACTAATACTATGGTAACAGCTTGTAGCTTTTTCAGATCTCTTCAGTTGAATCTCAGATGCTTTTTAAATTCTAGGAAGGCAGCTAAACTGTAACAACTGCTGGCAAGTAGTATGGAAAGGTTGCTTGTCATCTGGAGTATTTGGATTTAGCAAGGGTGGGTGTGTTGGGTGGAGTGTGACTGCTGTTAGTCATACTACTAAGAGTTTTTTCAAACGGCTTTTTTTTAATTGCTGGTATGGCATATTTCTAAATCTTCATTTAGAAGTACTTGTGCTAGCATTAAAAATACTGCTAATTTTATTTAAACATCAGCAATTACTTTTTTCCTGCAAAAAATGCCTGAAGCCAGTTAAATAAGGCATTGTCTCAGGGCACAGTTTGATAAAGAACTTAATCACCACTAGGATACAAACATTCAAAATTGTGTTGAGATATGTATATGTAGATGCATACATATAACTGATTATTTAACTGTCATTCTTTAACTGCTTATCTTGCAAGTATGTGTGATCTGAATGCTTTTTGACTGCAAATTTTATGACTGGTCTTTGAGGTGAGAGTGGCTCTTCAGTGGAGAATTGGTATGGCTGTCAAACAACTTGCACAAATGTTTTATTTGAGAGGTACACTAGAAGGTTTTACTGAACTCCCTGTATTGATTGACTAATTCTTTGGTAATGTAGAGAATTAATGTTGAATCATCCCTTATGACTCATAGTTAAAACTGTTCGTGAAACTCTGTTCTCAAATAAAAAAATGGGTTGGCAACTTATTTTTTTTCAAGATAAAGTTGAACTATGTTGTTTCATACACTCTCTGAGCACAAAGTTCATGTTGCTTTCTATTGACTGGAGTGATTTCAAGACGGGGTACTAGATAATGTAGAAGGGGTGGATGCAGCAGCAACTTTCATATAATTAGTGAAATCACATGGGAAACTTTGAAGACGGAATGTACAATATAAGACCTGCTTAATTGAATGCACGCGCCACTGTTCAGTGACATTAGGTTTTTTAAAAAGTTAACTTTTGAATTGGAACCTTTCTGGGGAAGCAGATTAAACTTGTGGGTTTTCTGAGAGCCTTGGTCCTTTTGCATTGCTATAACTTGTATTGCATTCAAGCTCCTTCGTTCTTTAGAGAGAAGTAATGTAATGGCAGGGAGGACATCAGCCCTTGCCTGGAAGTACTCTCCACTTGCATCTTGAGGGTTTTTGCATGTGTTCAGTTACTAGGTCCTGATGTGGTGGAGCTCTTCTTGGAGTAATAGAGATGAGATTTGATAACTACTTGCCCACAGTTTAAAATCTTGATGAAGATGCAATAGTTAAGATCACTAGGGCTTGAAAACAATTGTATCATGATGGTTACTTCTCATGTCTCTAGCTGAAACTTGAAAGTGTTTTTTAAATATTCTTTGTGTAGAAAAGTTAGTTACATACCTGAGGCTTTTCAGTTGTTCCCAAACATCTGTTTTCCCAGTGTCCTCTGTAAACATTTTTACATTGTTGTAAAAGGCCTGTGCTGGCCCATTTCTCTAGAAATGAGCAAGGACATTGTGAACTTTTAGAAATGAACAGTCACATTACTTGCGCTGTTGATTCCTTTTGGCACCCTGTGGCAGTGCCTGTGAAGAAATAGTTTTGAGCTGTAAGGTGTGTATTATCTGTATTTTTACTGTCTTGAGGCTGAGAGGATGCTTTGATCTTCTGTGAGATTGTACTGTTAATTGTTGAAAGCACGTATTGGTGTGTTGCTCTTGCCAGCTCCCCTTCCTTCCATCCTTCCTCCCTTCCTTCCTCCCTCCCTCCCTCCAAGGTTGCAAAGTTGTTCCTACTGCTGCTTGACCTAATGAAGAAACAATAAAAGCTAATAAAAACGAGTAAAAAAATCTGTCTACTTCTGATGATTATCCATTTTGTAGATCTTGTTCTAGAGTTAGTTGCTTAAAATTAGTAAAATAAAAATCCCCATGCTAGAAGGTAATGTTCAGAGCAGTTTGTTTCAACAGCATGAGTTCATAGCTCCATTGAAAATGGTGTTTTCTTGAAGTAGCAAATGGATTCCTCATGTCAGGTGAAATATCTGATATCTGATGTTGGATTACTTTGACCTGTTTCTTCCCTATTGCTACCTTTGGCCTACAGAAAAGTGAAATCTTGATTTTTTTATTTCACATGCAGAAATATGGCAGATTCAGCAGGTGTCAGCTTCATGCTGCTATATGAACAATTTACCATAGTTTCATGTCTTGTGAATCCTTTGTCTCTGCGTTCCTATTTTCAGTGAACAGAGTTTGTACAGAAAGATACATGGTGTAGAGGTGAAACCCAGTAAAAGGATATTACATACAGTCTTTTGATACAGGGAGCTATGTAGAATGCAGTTTTATTTTGAAGCTCAGGCATGTTAATCACTTAAGAATACATTTGGACTTGAGTTAGTTGTCCCAGTCATGCTTGGGACAGTGTTTCAAATATTAGTTTCTAACCTTTTGTAAGTTAAAGCAGCTGCTAGGGAGTTCTTGAATGACTGACTAAAAGGAAAGGCTACTTCATGAAAGTCAGGTTGGGAACTTACTTCTTGGCAAGTCCAGAATTGTGGAGTGAATCTGAATTGAATTAATAATTTTGAATAAATCATCTTTTTTTATGAAAAGTAATTTGTGGAGAGAGAGATGATTTTTCCTTTGTTCTTAGCACAACTTCTAGCAACCATCGACATATTTGTGGTAGAAATTGTGGCACTTAATGCTTTAATCTTTTTTTAGTTTAATATGCTTGAAACTTAGACCTGAACGTGATTTATTCATATTTTTACCACCTCTTACCTTCTCTGTCATCCTTCAGTAGAATCTGCTGCTGGAATTGTGCAAAGAAAACCAAATAATTTCTGAGAAGGGACTTATTGTTGCAGAAACAAAGCCTGGAATGCACTGAGGTTCTTAAACAGACTGCAAACTGTTAAAGAGTCAGCTAAAAATAGTTCAAGGAATTCTGATGGTAGCTGAAGCCTCCATCCCATGCAGTCATTGCTTACTGCCCCCTCCCCCTACAGCTGTATGCTTTCTAGAATTACTAAGTTTCTTGGAGGACATTTACTGGTTTGGTGGCCTTGAGAAAGTGGGATGTGCTCACTAGGTAGAACTGGACAACAAAACCACAGATTCTGTTTTTTACGCTAATGCAGTGAAGCTTTTAACAGATTTTGTAAATCACTTACCTGCTAGACAACTGTCTCA
Organism: Acanthiza pusilla; assembly: GCA_036630365.1. Taxonomy (NCBI): domain Eukaryota; kingdom Metazoa; phylum Chordata; class Aves; order Passeriformes; family Acanthizidae; genus Acanthiza; species Acanthiza pusilla. The sequence goes on from JAXCHO010000036.1 coordinate 6,884,966, forward strand.
CAGGCAGTTCTGCTACCTTAGATACTAATGTGATAGGTGCCTTTTTGAAGTAAAACACAGAAGACTGTATATGAGAGAGGAAACTTGATAAGGAAAGAACACACTTGAGCTTGAAGATTATCAGCGTTTGATTTCTTTATGATGGCACAAACTGGGGTTGTTTAGCACGCTGGTAAAGCAGTAGATTGTACCAGTTTCTGTACAAGCACTGCAGCTTGGTATTCTGGTTTCAGTAACGGGGGATGCCTGATTTTCAGAGGAGGTAGTGAGGAAGATGGCAGATGAAGGATTGGTAAAAGTGTGTGGATATATACTTCGAAAGTCGTGTAAGTGAAGTTGTACACTTGATTAATCAATGTTTTCATATTTAGCTTTATGCTCTTGGTCTTTCAGAATGAGGGGCCAGATGCCCCTCGATTTTACTTGTGGTGGTGCTTTCCTACTGCCAATTAACTTGAAGCCAATTTTATCACAGACAGGTAAGGTAAGTAACAACTATTCTTGAGCACTGCATTTGTGGCACTTCCTCAGTGTAGCTCCACCAAGTTTGTTGGACAGGTGTTTACAGTTTCTTCCTCATCCTTTCTGCATCCCAGGAAGCTGGAACCAACATGAGAGCACTTCAGCTGAGCATACTGCTGATTTGTAAGCTTGTCATTTGCTTATCCATCCTGTATGTCTGAATGTGTAACAGTGCCCAGTTTGTGTGAGCTGGGTACTTATGAGAGGCAGCAAAACAATTCAAGTTCTGAGTTTCACATCTTGTGGTCTGCACCCACCAAAACATCAGATGTCAAGATCTAAGGACTGGAAGTCCTGAATTAGCTATGATTTTGCTTGTACTTTCTCTAAATTTGTTAAAAGTAATCAAGGGTTTGATTTACCAGTTTCTAACATTGATAAAGGTTTGTAACTTGTTCTATTGCTCCTTATTCTCTAATTTATATGATCCATTCACTGAAGTAGCTGGATTTAGGAGTACTGTTAGGCTCTGAAAACAGAAAAATTTCCATTTGCTTTAATAATAACTTTTCTAAATACACCATGTTCACTCTTACCTGACTGACAGCCACATCCTTGCTGGATAAAACTTCTTCAGGAAGTTTTTTTCTAAAGTTGAACATATTTTGCAAAAATCTTGTAATCAGAAACTGTTTTTAATAAAAGTAGGAGCTGGGCCTTAGCAAAAAGTCACTGCTCACTTTCTGTGAGATACTGTTGTAACCAGGTTATCTGAAATGTTGACTTTAGCTTTTCTGACCTAAAAGTTAGACTTCATTCTTGTAGGTTGTGTCATTTGGGGAATAACAAATTACTGGCACACTCCTAATAGACTTAGTGAAATAATATAATGCTGGGTTTCCTTCAAGATGAAGTTAGATGATGAAAAAGGCTCTTCCAAGCTACACTAAGCGATGGGAAGAAAGTGCATCTGTTGTGGTATCATTTTGAATTTCAGTGATCCTAAGCTTCTGATCAAGGGCTCCCAGAGAGAGAACAGAACTTAGTCAAAATGAGTTTTTTTGCATAAGGGTAGTTCACCTTAAGACCGCATAACTCCTGTGTGCTTTTGATCACTGTTCCTTTTGAGCACTCTTAGTCTAGATATACCTCAGTCATTTAATCTTACCTTTGAACTTGTGTAGCTGCAGAGCACAGAAGTATTTTTAAATGAAATTTTTTGTTTGATTCTGTTATATTATGCAAGGTCACAAATGGATGCTGAAAGAAGCTTTTAGATGGCCTGGATTCTGAAGGGAAGAATTTGGTGTCTAAAATGCATGTTTACTAAGAGGAGAAGAGCACTTGGAAGTATTTTGAGGAATTAGAAATATGCAGTCATGAAAGAATGTTAGAATCAATTTGAGATAAATCTGTCAGATACCAAGGAAATTTTCCTGAAAGCTTTTGGCTGTGTTGTGTAGCCATAAATTCATCAAAATGTGTAATTGTTGAAAAGAGGAATGGCTTTTTTTTTTTTTTAATACTCATTTCTACATTTGACAGGGGGGAAACTGAAAAACTTTAGGCTATTCCATAAAAACTTAAATAATTCTCTGACTTTCACTGGATTGTTCATTTTGTCTGAAAATCTGTAGAAAGGAGAACTTGCATTTCCATACACTTCTAGTTCCTGGCTGACGTACTTCTCTGGGGACCACAGAACTTTCTAACTTGTTTTAGGAGAAGTATAAGCAGTGATTGTAAATTCTAGATTAAATTAATCTCAACCCCAGGTGGGAATAGTGTGGGCAGACGTGCTGCAGCTCAGACTTCCAGTGCATTTGTTAAGTGGGATTCCAGATACTTCATTCAGGGCCAATCCTAAGTGTTGACTGCCAGTTTTAAAAACTGTGTAGACAAAGGCATGGACCAAATGGAAAAGATGAATTAGGTCACCCTTTCCGTTTTCATGTTAGGTACATTTGTCTCTGTTCTCAGCAGTGCTTTGTCAGGTCATCTTAAGACCATGTCATTACTGGAAAGGTGCACACATATTTTCCTCAGTGCATAAACAGAAACAGTTAGTCTTAAGAGGTCTGTATGAAAATCACTTAATGTTCTCCCAAAAAGAGTTGATGCATAGATCTTGAATCCTGAAGGATGAAGAATTTAGTTCCGCTGAATTACACTGTTGAAAGTAAAGTGATCTTACTGTTGTGGCAGGGGACTCTCCTGTCAAGAAAACAACTGCTGAACGTTAAAACACACCTAGGCTGCAGTGAGTCATACTGTGGACTTTGGAATGACTGATTATACTTGAAATAGTTGAGAAGTCTTAAATACCACTTTGCGAGATGGTTGAAACAGGCAGTCATTTGTGAGTAGAAGCCTTATTGAAAGGTCTGAGCCCACATTGATCATCTGTGCTGTCAGACACTTTGGAATATTTGATGTGTTTAAATTCACATTTAAGTTATATTAAATTATTACGTTGGTCTGAGCTGCCTCACCAACTTCTAGTTTTGCTTTTTGACTACAGTTAGGGTGAAACCATTTCTCTGTATGCTGCTTCTAGGTCTTTTAATCTCCTATTGGGTCTGGATGGACCCTCAAAAATACTTGAGACTGAATAATTTTTCCAAGTATTTTGCACACAGCAGCCCTGGCTGAATTTATGTAGCCTCACACACGTCACAACATTCCTGTGGCATGCAAACTGCTCATCTAGATGGGACTCTGTTGTATCCATGTTCAGGGTGGTGAGTTAATGTGCTAAAAGAAGGGTTGACCTGCACTCTGTGCTTGTGCATTATTTATAAGAAACCTTCTCTCAAAATAGCTTTATTTTGAAACAGTTTCTTCAGTTGCATGTGACTTTTTGGTTCTGTGGGGTTTGGCCAATTAGTGTGTGGTGCAACATTAAGTAATCAGTTACTTGCTGTTACCCAGGTAACATCTGTTCTGGTGGTGAGCTTCAGTGCTCCTTAATAAACAAAGCAGACCAAAAAATGCAAAAGCACTTGAAAGCTCAAAATAGGAAACATTCAGTGCCAGTTCAGGAAAGGAAGGACCATCTAGGAAACAGCAAAACTCAGTCTAGTTCCTGTAAAACCCGTGAAAATCGGTACCCTGTGGAGTGACTGCACCTCCTCTGCTGGCAGGTCTGAGAACACTTGGACAGCTAAGAGCTGCTGAGCAGAAGTTCAACCTGGTTTCTTTTTTCTGTTCCTTCTTTTTTCCATATAAGTGAACTTTTTCCATTATGTGCTGAGGAGGAATAAAGTTTTTTGATAATGTCATATGGATATTTATTATTTGGTTCTTCTGTCAAAAAAATTCCTACTATTGGATTTTGTTTTTTCTCCAGATACTTTTCGTGTCTTGTAACTTGAAGTCAGGTGAAGGACATTGTTTTAAATTACTAAAACCTGCAAATACGTATATTACTTCCCACAAACTGTTAGGATATTCACTTTTAAAAATAGCCTTAAAAATAATGTGCCCAAAGGATGGAGATGGTGCTGAAATAAGGTATTTCAAACAACTTGAAGTAAGATATATGGGCCTTAGGCTCAAGGATATTGCTGAAACAGTCTGACTTGAAAAATCAAACTTTATCTAACATAGACTTCATTCAGAAAATTCTGTGCCAGCCATTTAGAACATTGACACATTCCTTCTTGCTAAACATGCAGCAGCTTCACCGGTTTGTCTTTACAGGGCAAAGTTTTGGAGAGCATTGCCGTTTCTGATGATTGCTTTTATAATTACTTTTTTCCTTCTGGTGGAGCAAAATTAATGAAAAACTGTATTCAGTGAAAAATTGAAATGACAGTGTAGATCAGTCTTTTGATATCGTAACATTAAATAACTTCAGATGTCAACACCAAACATTTCTTAGGTGTTGACATCTGAGTGATGGTGACATTGTAAATATTTTGGGTTACTTGAGTTTACCACATTGAGAACTTCTGTCAGTACCTAGGCACATGGTGTCTTTAGCTTGCTTTGAAAATTGGCCTCAAACTACTTGTGATGAGTAGATAATCTCTGGAGCTGACCTGGTTTGTGTTCTTCCTCTGGTATTGAATGGTTAAGTTTGAAGAATATGTCCACTAGCTAGTGGTATTGAAATATAAGAGGAGACTTACACTCATGTATTTGCTACTCTTACTGAAGTCCAGTTCTAAAAGAATACACCATGCTGAAGGAAGCTAAAAGATCAGTTTGGTATTCAAGATGTGTTTTTTCCAAATTTATCTTTGCTGTTAAAATTTTTTATAGCTGGATATGTGGGAAGAGAGAACAGCACAGATCAGATAAGGGGGGTATTTTTCTGCCACTTGAACGTACCCCATAGTTAAATTGTACAGAAAATATTTAGTGTACATTGTGGTTGAATTTAATGTCTCTATCAGTCTTGCCTTTTAAAATAGGCTTAGATGGGGAGAGGGTGGTGGGACTTTGTTTTGATGTCAGCTTTTTAAAGGAGATGTTGCCCTGAAAACAGGTTACAGAAAGCATATGTGGAGTGGGACTGGAACATGAGTTGCAGGGGAGGTGTGCCAGTGTATTTTAAGGAGGGGTTGGCTGGATGCACGCACCACAAATAATTATTAAGGATCTTTGTCTTCAGGAAGCTGCTTTGTTTGTCAAGACACTTCAGGTAAAGATATGGCTGATGCTCTTTCAGGGCTTGCTTTTCATAAAGCTGAAATAATGGGGAAGTGATGGAGAGAAGATGTATTGACTTAGTATTTCTGGTTTAGGTTAATTGCAGTGGTCAGTGAGCACCCCATGTTCAACCCTCGAGCCTACTTAAACAGGGAGGAAAAGGGACTGAGAGGAGAGTTACTAGGTTGGGAAGGAACAAGAGAAGAACCGGAGAAGGATCCAAAAAGGCAGTTGAAATGTAACTTTTGTTTGGTGTGTAGAGGAATAAGTTTGCCACTGAACAGAAAAAGAAAAAAAAAATAATCAGCTTTCGGGGGGAAGAAGTAGTTTGCCCCCAGGCTCCCAGCCTGCTCCCCGTGTCTTCTCCAGGCTACCATGGACCTGTTCAGGGAGCTGTAGCTCTTTGTTACTGGCATCTCTATAATAGATAAAAAAGCCTGCCTTCTGTAGGAGGGGAAAAGAATATCACATATGAGAATATGATGCTGTTAGGAGCACAAGAGCGTTAGCACACTGTGAAGGTAGAAATAAATTGAGATGGATGAGCAACACTTAGGAGAAGTGGGGTGGGAAATCCTGTCACGCTCTAGGAGGACCAGCATGCCACTTGAGGATAATATGTCAGCATGGGGGAAGCAGCAGCTACCAACCACAGACTGTCACACTGCAAACCTATTGTAATGCAACTGCAGTGGGCCACAAAGGGTCTGGTCTGAGGATAGAGCTTTGATTCCTGTGTCTTCATACTGTTCCTGATTCTGAGTCACCTCCCATCAGGGCAGGCCCATGGCTCGGACATAGTGTGGATTTCGTGCAGATTCTGAGGCATGTTTGGTGTTGCAGAGCACATAACTGCTGGTTGTTCAAGGCTTGGCTTAGAAGGTGATGGGAACAGCTGGAGTTCTTAAGTGATGGTGGCAGCTGTATTTTGATACATAAAAGGGATGGGCATGTTCACTGTAAGTGAATGTGGATGGTAGTCTATTGCACTGCCTTACTTCATCACAGAATCATACCTGTGGCTGTGCTTGTCTTTCCCTAGGTAAAATTATCGCAAAAATTTTGAGGTTGTCTGTGGTCTGCTACATTGCTTTGCCTGACTGTATTCATTTTACTTAAATGATATTTTAAAAGCTGGTGTTTAAGGATTCCTGGCTGATTGCTGTCTGATGGAAAGGTAGAAAAGTCTAAGTGGGGAAAGATGAGAGAACAGATGCAGGAAATTGTGAGTTTTCCTGGTTATTACTGACTCACAACAGTGTGAAGTAAATCATTTGGTTTACTGCGCTGTCTGCTCTCACTACCCTACCAACATTTTGTCTGTTAGAGGGAGGGTTAGATGCCTTCCAAGAAATGATGATGATATCATGAGATTAATGGCTCACAAAGTACACCAAATACATTATTGATTTGAAAGATTAACATCTGGCCTGATAAATAATTAGTTTCATTCAAAGTCTATTTGGATTTCCTTCTAACCTGTGTGATTCATAAATGAGATCTTGTTCCATTTAAAGCTATTAAAAAACCAAAATTGGATATGTAAAGTTCAGAATGAGGATGTTCCACTCTAGCTGAAGGAAAAGGTACAAGTCTCTTCCTTTTCTTGCGTTATGTAAGGATTAGGAGGCCCTCAAGATGAACTGGGAGTGGGAGCTGCTGGGCTACTCAGGTTCTCCACCTGAGGAGTGCCTAGGAAATAACCCACTCTCCAGCATCCACTTTTTTCTCTTAAGTTTCTCAGAAGTTTGCACAGAGCCGCTGTTTTTCAGACCTGCATGATAAAGGATGCACTGACACAGGCCACAGTACTGCTTCCTTGTGGTAGGACTGGGACCAGGGCAGAATCCTTTCGTATTGCTAGAATTGTGTGGCCTGCCCTATCTGGGGAGAAGAAAAAGTGAGCGCTAATGCTCGAGGGAGTGTAACTTTCAGATTCAGCTTAAATTGGACGTGCTAAAACTTTCCTGTAAACATTCTTTAGTGTACATTAGATTCCAGGGGTTTAGTATTTTTCAGTCATAACCAAGACAGATAAGTTGTAGTGCTAAAGCTACCTCCAAAGACAGAATTTTGTAATAAAAAGGGTAATATTTTTTGTGTGCCAAGTATACAGTAAATTTCTATGTTTTGGAAAGCATAAAAGAAAAATGCCAGTTTGTTCCCTTGTTGATGTAGTTGTAACATCTTGAAAAGTTTTATTTCAGCATTTAAAAGATTAATCAGAGATACAGTTTTGTGAAATACCTGATTTAAAATGCTATGTAGTATCTTTCCTGCTTGTCTGGTCAGTGCTCTTTAGACTGGCACAGCTAACCTGAGCACGTGGGTAAATCACATCTCTGCTACTTCATGCAGTCCCAGCCGTAGGACGGCTTTTAGAGGCTGGTGGTTACTCTGCAAACATGACTGATTCATGGAACCTTTCTAAACCATACATATATTACGTGTCACATTTCATTATTCTGGGCAGTTTCTTGTAAAATCAAACTGAAATGTTAGACTTGAAGTTAGCACATTGTTGTCTCTGAGACTCTGAAGCTGGTTTGTGTAGTGTTGTGCTTATATGGCTGACGTGGACGTTGTCATGGGAGAAATGTGGTAGGAAAACATCGAGCCCAAACATGAAATTTTTTCTTTGCAGAAATCTGCAGGGTGGGAATAACTCATTCTAATATGGAATGATTCATGCACAATAACAGTGTTAACATGGGGTTTTATTACCCATCTGCCTACAACCTTTTAACTCTTGTTTTGAAACAGACCTAAGGTTTTGCTGCTTTTTCCATAATGCCAATGAGCTGTACTGTTCTATATGTTTGCTCAAGCCCCTGCATACTTGACCGTGTTAAACTGTTGCACAGGTTCCTCACATATCCCTTTGCCAAATAGCCAGTGTCTAGGCTTTGGCAGTGGTTTTATACCCTTAGAGAAACTCCTAAAAATGTCTGTCTCTGATTTGGTAGGTGCAAGGGTATGTCAGGCTTGGTATCATCTTACCTTCCTGCTGTTTTCTCTAGGGTGATACCAAGGGCAGGTATGACTCTGTACTTTCCTTAGTGCCTTGGTGGAGATGTCTGAGGTGACTTGTCTGGGCACTGTAGTGTTACATCCATGGGACACACACTGCGTGGATGCAAAAATGCTTTTTTCACCCAAACAGAAGTACTCTACTCTCAGTGTTAGTTTAAAGTAGCTCTGCTTCCATTGATCATTAAAGGAAGTAATAATGGTATGGTGGTGTCCATAGGAAGTGTGTTTGTTTCTGAAATTAGCTAATTTTGATTATAGTGCTCTAGTAGCCAATTAAAGTGCTAAGGAGGTTTGTGCAGAAAGCTTACAGTTCCTTGAATATTTCCTTTGTAGCTGTTTCACGAATTTGGATATGTGTTCCTGTAACAAAAATCTTAACTAGCCAGCTGCAAGCTTTGTAGCAACTTTCTGCTCCTTTTATGACCTGTTTACTTTCCAAATAAGTAAATGCAGATCTTTATCACTTAAATTCCTACTGTGAAGTTGCTCTGAGTATTGCAGGGTTTCCTTGAGTCTATCAGAACTCATTTGCATCTTTTGTCAACTCTGGAGAATATGGGTGGTTGTGGTAACGAGTTGGGTAAGATCTCGGGGGTTCAGGGACATGGTCAGCCAGAAGCTGCTCTTCTGCTTGTCAGTTCTCTGAACTACCGTATTCTCTGGGGAAAGTCCTGTGCGTCTTCTCTCCTTTTTTCATCCCTGTCATAGGATGACTGACAGCCTTGAAGAGAAAGTTTCTCCAGCTTCTCTTGCTGGAGGCTTGCAAAGCTTTCCTTGTCCTTCTGGTTATCAGGTAGAGGAGCTGTGAACAAAGGGAGTGATGTTTGCAGCAGCTCAGTGTGTGCTGGAGAGCACTACGCTGCTCTTTCCATTCCGGGAGTGGCAAGGCGGATATGAAGGCTGCCTCCCTGCTGTGCTGGAGCAGGTGTTCCTTTAGAGCCTTGCAAAGAGCTGGTGCAGTGTAGTGAGGTTGGCTGCTGACTTGGATGGGTTTGAATCCTTGATTCCCTGTGATAGGTGGGCTGGAGATTCCTTATCACAAGTCTAATAAACACAATTGATGCAACAAAAAGTAGCTTTGAAACTTTCTGCATAGTGTTTCGCTTTTCCACTGAAAGCTTACTGATTTGCAATGTTCTTGAAATGAGAAGTGCATATCCTGAAACTAAACCTGGTCCTGAAACTGTGCGCAAGTAAATCTTTTCTTGTTACATGCAGACTGATTGACTGTTCCTCTTAATGTAGTCTCTAGTTTTGTGCCTTTACACAGTCTGTTGAAATAAGCACGCATCTATCTAAAATGCCTTAAAACTCATTTTAGCCTTATAGCGAACATTTGAATCCATCCAAACTTCCTGGAGAGAAGTTGATTAGTTGCAGTGGTGTTTGCAATATATCAATGTGTGTTTTGTTGTTGTTTCAGGAGCTCTTGGACAAATATTTAATAGCTAATGCAACTAATCCAGAGAGCAAGGTATTCTACCTGAAGATGAAGGGAGACTACTTCCGATACCTTGCTGAAGTTGCCTGTGGTGATGACAGAAAACGTAAGTACCTTGTGGGCTTGGGTCTTTTACAGCTCTGGTCCATGGGTGAGGGGCCAGGAAATTAAAGTACAGACTCCAAATTCACATAGCTTAGCTGGGTTTCAGTTGGAAATCCAGTTTTCATGCAGACAGAGAGCAAAACTCAAAATTTCTGAATAGTTACTCCATAATGCTTATTCAGAGCTTCTGGAAAACAATGCAGGTGAAGGTATGGTAATATATTTAATTTATTTTATTTGTAATTCTTTACTGAAGTAAAGTTGGTGGGGGAGACTAAACAAATCTCTGTAACATTTTGTACTCCATGGTAGAGTCCTGTTGATCTATAAATTTTAACCATTTCACTGTGAAGCAGACTTCATTGTAGTCACCTGAGTTTATAAAGAAGCAACAAAATTACTAGGTTGATACTCTAGCTGAAAAGAGTGAGCTGTACTCTAAAATAATTGAATTTCATGGGAATAATGCTGTTCCTGAAATTTTAGTTTGCCCTTTTGGATTCAGCAGAAAAGGCCTGGAAATTGCCACTTGATACTGGGCATCCTGGGAATGTAGACCTTTCCTAGGAATTGAAACGTGCATAGGTAGTTGTATGGTACCTCAGGAACCTCTCCTGGGGAAGATTTTAACACTCTATTGAGAGGATGTATTGAATTAATTACTAAAATTGTCTTGCAAGGTGCCCAGAGAGTGTTGCGATGTTAAAAACTCTTGGTATGGCATAAGGTAGTGCTATATTTCTACATAACAAACTAAAATTAGTTGTGCAGTAATGCTGTGACAAAGGAGAGGGACTGTTGGAGCAGGTGGATGCTGCAGTGACTGTCCCCTGGGCTTTGGCATGGCAGGATCTGACTGACAGTGTTGGCTGCCTGAAACCGATTGCATTGCAAAGTGGGATGATGGGGCTGATTGTCCCTTCACTAAAGGCTTAGTTAGTCTCCTTGTATTGTAGGAGCATTTCAGTTGAAAGATGAAGACATACAGAATGGAGTAAAAGTCTTTGCATTAATGTGTTGCATTCAGAAACTCTTAAACCTTAACCTGATTCAAATAGCAGCAGCAGGTCCGAGGGTAGCAGAGAAAACTTGCCTTTGCTTTCACGAAGATCATCTGATTTATCCTTTGTCTCAAGCAACAGTTACAAATCTGAGCTTGTCCAAGCAGAGGAATACCAGCTCCTCTTGGCTGAAATGTCTGCAGTTAAATGCCATACATGCTGATACAGGATAGTGCAAGAGAGATTGATGGATAGCACCTCGTTAGCAGATGCTGCTGCGAAGTTACAGTTTATGTGTATCATCTTGCAAACGTTTTCTGCTTGACTTCTTGCAAACTTCAAGACTAAGCTTTTCTGATGTTCCACCTCTAGGCATCTGTATATTTTCTCAGCTTCAAATACATTTTATGTACTTACAAGCTAATTTGTTTCTTGGAATTGCTAGTTTTTTGCCTTTTTTTCACCTGTTCTCAACAAATGGGTAGTCCTTTAGCACTCATTACGATGTAAATACTGGAAAACACAAATCTGTCTTGACTCTTGAATACTTACTAGATTTTACTTACCAAGCTCTTACCAGCATTTGCTAGAGCAGTTCCAGTACTAGCTCCCTCAGAGAGCTGTATTTTGAGCTCTGACCATGACCTTTCTTTCCCTGCAGTCTCCTTCCATTCCACAGCATGTTTAGGGCAGCTGTTGGCCATTTGGTTGTCTATCAGAAGGGAATCTGGAATAGACTATAGGTAGCACTCCTAAAGTACTCTCTGACCTGGTAACCTCTTTTCTCTCTGGTGTTTATCCCAGTTATTTTGGGCACAACATTGGGGCTTTTTATCTTGACCTGTCTTCATACAGTTTTTGGAGGCAAACCCTCAGTTTTTCAGGAACATGCTGTACATGCCTTCCAGACTTCCTCAAGAAACTGGGCCTTCTTTACTCTGCACACCCAGCTCCTATGAACATGTCCATCCTGTGCAAGGAATTAAGTAGTTCTGTAGAAAAAGTAATGCATAAATGCTCCCCCCGCAAAAGTATCAAAGGCCACTGAGGCAATACAGTAATCTTGAATGCTTGTGCTTACCAGCTTGTGTGTGTTTATCTCTCTTGAATACCTTTGCTCTGTAGTAGCTGAGTTTGCTCCCTGTGTTTTGTCAGTGTGGTAGCTGTACCAAAAATGGGTGTAAAATCATTACTTTGATTAAAGTAAGTGCAGTGTTTTCCTAAGAACAGGCTTACATACAACACTGTTCAGTCTCCTACTAATGGAGTGATTTAATTAGTAATATCTTTAAAAAGTTTAAATGAACCAAAAACCACTTTGTTTGTCGTTCTTTTACAGAAACAATAGAAAACTCACAGGGAGCTTATCAGGAGGCATTTGATATCAGCAAGAAGGAGATGCAGCCAACACATCCAATTCGCTTGGGTCTAGCTCTTAACTTCTCTGTATTTTATTATGAGATTCTCAACAATCCTGAGCTTGCCTGCACACTGGCAAAGACAGTAAGTCACTTTTTTTCCTGTATGCCTGCAGGGGAAGTAGAAGAGAGTTTATGCTTAAAGCGGTATGAATTAATACTTCCTAGAGTTTGTGAAGGAAATGATCCTATTTAAAGTTTCTGGTTTCCAAGCTCTTGTTGTTAGTGGGATTGAAGGGGTACAAGTATGCTGTATTTACAATGTGATTTAAATTTTCAGCAGCATGGCAAGCTTTTATTATGCCTTTATCATTGTTTCGTTTCAAATAGAGCAATTCAGGTAATTAACTTCTAATGTTCCTTTTTTTTAAACTACCTTTACTGATAGGTTTAGCTTCTGCTTACTTAATGATCAGTTAATAGAAAGGCTAAAGATGTTTTAATTATTCCAGGCGTTTGATGAGGCAATTGCAGAACTTGATACACTGAACGAAGACTCATACAAAGACAGTACTCTCATCATGCAGTTGCTTAGAGACAACCTAACAGTAAGTTGCTTTTTTATATGCTATCGTGGTTCTGTAACCAGGTGTTTGCTTAGACTGAATCTGTGATGAAACAAACCCCTTATTTTGCTCTAGCACAAATCACAGCACTGACTTGGGCTGTTTACTTATGATACCTTTTCAGAACTTAGTTTGAATGTTGTGTAAGTTGATGTCCAGCTTCATGCAGTGTAATCTGGAATAACAGCCTGGTTTCCTCACATTCTTCCTGGTTTGATGGGCTTATGGTAAAGAGGAGAAGAGGCATTCAGCCCAACCTAATGTATAAGATAGGACAAAGAGTTAAAACACAGTAATCTGATCAGTCAGGGATTCTTACTCAAACTTTTTTGATGACTGCCTCAAAGTTTCTCCTGCTATACATCCAGTCTAGCTTGCTTTATTTGTTGTCCTGATTTTCATTCAAAAGATCTAAAATTTCAATGTATTAAGAATAAAATCAGTTTGAGTATGTTATTATAATGATTAACCATGTAAGAAAAGTGCCTTATGGAACAATTAAGTTCTATTAAAATATGCAACTATGGCTGTTTCTCAGGGAATATCCTGAATCCTGAATATCATCTCTGAAAATTCACTGTATTTAAAATTACAGCAACATTTACTATTTTGCAGTACTTCTTCAGTAGAAATGCCTGTCGTTAGCAGTATAAAGTGCTTAGCTTCAATAACCAAAATGGCAGCCTACACTTCCAGGATTCAGACTGCTGCATTTGAAGTGGAAGTTGCCCACAAAGCTGCTGTTGAGGCTTATGAATGGCCTGGGATGGACGGCACAGCTCACTGCTAAGCACAGGAGCTGCGGCCATTGAGAACACATCTGCTCTGCCTCTCTGCCTGAGGGGCAAAAAGCTCCTCGTGCCTTGTGTGTGGGGAGCCCTTCCTAGTTACCTCTCTCGCCGCAAGTACCGGGAGCCAGGGTTGTGCAGCGCCACTTCACTGCTACTTTGTGGGCATCCTTAAGCTTTGTTATCGTTTCCTTATAATCAGTAGTTGTCCCTTTCTTGGAATTCAAGCTGCGTTTCTGGAAGCTGACACTGTTTTTCTTTTCTTTCTAGTTATGGACATCAGACAGTGCAGGAGAAGAATGTGATGCTGCAGAAGGTGCAGAAAACTAAACTGCACGTGGGGCGTCATTCTCCCTTTCCTTCTCAAGAAACCTTTTTACACGTCTCCATTCCTTATAGCTCCACTTGGATTTCCTATAGCAAAGAAAACCCATCCATGTGTATGGAAATCAATTTATAGTCTTTTCACACTGCAGCTTTGGGAAAACTCCATTCCTTGATTTGTGTTTGTCCTGGCCTTCCTGGTGTGCGGTTACTGCTGTAGAAAAGTATTAATAGCTTCATTTCATATAAACATAAGTAACTTCCAAACACTTATGTAGCGGACTAAAGTGTACCTGGTATTTAAAAACAAATTGAACCAGTTCCTGCCAGTTGACTGTGTTTTGTATTACAGTAAGATATGAAAATGTAGTTAATTGCAACTAAAGAGTGTTCCACATAGCATTTAATTCTCCACATTCCCTTCTTATTCTGCAGGGTTTCCTTTCCATAATTGACTTTCACATGCTACTGTGTATTCGTTTCAGTAGGAATATGGAAGTTTTGGGCCAGATCAAGCTGAGCATTTAAAGTTTGGAAAACCACAAATTGAGTTGCTTCCCGTATCATGTAATACAGAAGCTGTGTGTTCAAAAACAGGGGCTTCTCTTAATCTTCAGTTGCTGCTGTTTAAGTTGATATCCCTTCCCAATAAAAGTTCACTTACACTCCTGCCTTTGTAGTTCTGGTATTCACTTTACTATGTATTAGAAGCAGCATGTTACTGCTGGAGTACAGGCAGTGCTTTTTGGCAGACTAAAGTGCATGTCATTTCTTAATACACTGGAATGGGAAAACCAATTGAAGTTCACATGTCCAAGTATAAAATTTAGTACTTTTCCATGCAGGTTTGTGCACATGTGAGAAGGTGTCAAGTTTGTCCAGTGATTGTTAGAGAGTTTGGACCACTATTGTGTGTTGCTAATCATTGATTGTAGTCCCAAAAAAGCCTTGTGAAAATGTTATGCCCTCTGTAACAGCAAAGTAACATTAAATAAAATTACATTTTATAAACCACCTACTGTTGACTTGTAACAATTCCATATAATAACTTAAGGGCTGAACTTAAATGTAAGTATCTTGTGCAGGAATTGTCTCTCTCAAATTTATTGCATACTTTTTAAAAGTCTGCTTTTAAATGAACTTGCTTTAAAAAGATATCCTGGATAACTTTTCATAGTTAATCTGACATGTGGACTTCTTAATAACTAAATCTACTAGGGAAATGTATTCATCTTAGTAGTGACCTAAGAAAAGATAGCCAATTTCTTGATACTCTTTCATGGCTTGCTGATCTTCTCATCTAAATTATGCATTTTTTTTGGTAATCTGTTGGACTTGTCTGCTGTGTTCTCCTGTTGTGTTTTTTCCTGATGGACCTCATTACAGTATTCCAGCTACATGTTTAGTAATGCAGAGGAATTTGTCCTGCTCTAAAATGTTAGTTTGTGTGCTGCCACATCATAATCTGCTTTCTCTTGTTCCTAAGCTGCTTTTAGTGTTAGTTTTCTCTCATTTTTAGAGCTTTTTGTAACAGTATGTTGCACTGCTTTTTTCTTTTCCTCCCTAGATGATCTAAGAGTTTTCTTCCTAAACCTCTACCTCTTACTCTCTCATGTTGGTGGGTTTTTGAAAATATTTTACTCTTATTAGTGTTGGGGCTAGACAGGAAATGACATTATGAAAACGGATATATTACTAGTCCTTGAAGACTTCTGTTGGTACATCTTCCACCTTCCATGTTTTTATTCATTCTTTGAGTGTGCACAAGTGTTCCTACAATAAAACTGTTCAGTTTCTGTGCTTCAATGGACATGCATTACTCTAAAAAAATAATTGTACCAATTCCATTTTCTTCATGCAGTCACTTCGAATTGCTGTCAAAGTATTGTGTGGCAGGACTCTACATAAACTCATATGCTTCTTAATCGGTGTTTTGGTTTCATAATTTTCCCTTGCCCGTGCATTTCTTACTGATCCATTATTTGTTTCATAAAGGTTTTAGCTCCTAAGTTCTGCCATTCTCTGCTAAAGCTGTTGGGATACTGACATGTAGCAGTCAGCTTTATCTGCTCATTTAAGGGTTTGCTTTCTTTACTGTCTTCTGGCTGCTGTCTTAGCTTGCACTACATTGTCAGCTAACACTGTTCTCATTTCCGTTCTTTTGCATCTTGTTGAGAGAGTTGTTTGTTTTCCTTTCAGGAACAGGAGCTGGGCCTTGTATCTAGATTATAGCTTAATTTATTAAATGTGCTTTCTGATCATTTATCAAGCTGGGCAAATTCAAGCTGCCTCTTGTTCATTGCATCTACATTTTACATGAAAAAAGTCTGGAAACTGCAGCATTAGCTTTCGAATTTTAATAATAATAAATGCAGCAGCATCTCTCCTCCTATTGTTACTTCCAGAATTTGGCCAAATATTTGTATGGTTTTGGAGGAGGGAGGGAATGATATGTGAAGGGGAATGGGACGATATCACAGAAAAAGGGATGAACTGTAATGCCCTAAATGACTTTGCCTAGTCTTTCCTTTTCAGGTCAGCTTGGGCAATAAATCATGATATGTAGGAAAAGGGCAGACTTTGCAATTTATTCCCAACAGGAACAATACAGACTTGAGATTCCCATTGTACAACTGAAATCCCAGACTCGTGTAACAAGAACTAACTGCCCTCTTTTGTGTGAGTGTGGCTAGATGACACGGCTGCTGAAAGCTCCAGCAATTACAGCTTGGCCAGCCTTCAGATGAATAAAATGCCAGAGTGGGAAGGGTGAAATGTTAGTACCAGCTTTGGATTACTGCCATGATATTTTCCACTATGCTGCAAGGACTCCAGCTTCCTAGAGGAATGCTTTGTTGTCTTCTGCCACATAGCCATGAGTACACCTGATAATAAAGTGTAGCCTGAAACGATCATCAAGTATTTTAAAACTTCTATTTCTGCACATGCAAACTAGTTAAAGGGCAGTTTGTCTGTAATGTGGGATCTGTGAGTTGACATCAGTGTAAGAATCCCTGGGCAGAGATTCTGTAAATGCTATCAGCTTTTTTATTGCAAATTCTCAGTTGTCCAACCTCTTTGCTTAGTTAAATCCTCATTCCTGCTGTTGTGGTCATTGTAAAATCCCTCTACTTTGGAAACAAAAGGACAGTTTGTAAAACCTGTTTGGAGGGAGAAGAGTGGGGCTTTTTTTAGGCCTTGGCTTCAAATCACATACGGCTGCTGATGTTATTGCTGAACAGATGCTGGGTATTTCCGATCTGTTGTAAAGCTGTTGGAAACAATAAAACAGGCTCGTTACTGTCTCATAAAAAGGACGAAAATGAGGAGATGTTTGTTTCTATGCTATGAATTACTTAAATTGCATTCCCTAAAGAAATCTGGTGTGTGACAGCCAGGGCGTGATAAGAGTTTGGTCTCAGCAGTGACAGTAATAACAATGCTGTACATTATAGCATTCTTCACATAACTCAAGGCTTCCAAAGAGATTTTGTGCATGCGTTAGAGATACTGAAGCCTCTGTAGTACAGGATGCATGAATCAGCCCACTGAAGTTTAAAAAATACTTTTGTTTCTATTCATAGAACAAATTACGCCAACGTGAACCAGGAGGCAACAAAATATTTGGGCTATTTTATAAAATGGCAGAGCCAAGGTTTTGCCACACTCATCCCTTCCAAAAAATCCAGGGTGACATAAAAGGGTGCCTTTGCTCTGTTAGCATAATTTCACTGGTTTCAGTGTATAGGTGACTTAAACTTCATTTACACAGCTAAGTTGATCAGACTAAATGGTCTCAGCAAGGTCTTGCTATATGATCTAAAAGGCTTCAGTAGCTGGTGGACTTTATTCATGACTTAATTCACCTTTAGTGTTAGAATTAATCAGTTTGAATACAGGACCTTGAGAACGTAATTTTCAGTTTTCATATCAGGTCTTCAGTAGGGTTTTATGCAAACATAGAATGGGCACCCACATAAAACTATTTTTGTTTGGACACTTCAGATTATAGATATTTGTTAATATGTAGCAATGCCAAAATGCTGCAAAGAAATACTAGTGCTCAGTAAGCATTGTGTCAAGTGGAAACTCATGCCAGTTTATTGCTGTTAAGGTTTGTGTTTGAGAGATGGCAGTTTCATCAGTGAAGGAACTTCTCAAGTGGTACTGGAGCATCACCAGAAAAGTTTGTGTACAGTGGAATTGCAGCTAGAGGCAATTTAACTGACTCAGTTTTTTGATACTCCACTTTGTCCCTCCAAGTTTTATACCAGCTGGGACAGTTTCAATAATGCTCAGTGGGAAACAAAATCAGGGCTTTTGCTAGGCCCACTTGAATTATTTAGCAGCCAAATTCAAAACTACTCTGCTGTGAAACTTCCAAATGTGTTTCTAATGTTGTGGTTACTCTCCTGCTCTGCTATACTCTAGCTGTCCTTGCATTGCTCTTCCTTTCTACCCTGTCTTTCTAAGGATCTGGAGCGAGGGTTGGGCACATTGGATGGTTGGTGGAGAGATGCTTGAAGGCACAAATTGAAAATACTTGAGGGGATGGTGAGCACTCAGGTGCCAGGTGTGTTGGATCCCAGAGGAGAGAAGATATAGCAAGATGATCACTACTGCTAGTGTTTTAAGGCAGGAAAATAAAAAAAAACACAACCCATCTATCAGAGTACTAAATGCAAACACTGCTCTCTCTTCTTATTGCTGCCAGAGGGGAAAGGACTTAAGAAAGACACTTAGTCTCTTAAAAATGATGTGAAGGTCTGGTGTGCGGTCAAGGCTGAGCAGATGTTTGTGTGTCTGGCTGTGCTGCTCCATTCTACAAGCAAGGGGATGGTTGTGTGCTGTTCTGTACCAAGAGCACATGGTCACCTCTAGCTTAGCTGTGGAATGTGGTTCAAAACCAGCAGCTTTGATAATAATAAAAGAATACAAATCTTTAGAAATAATAATATAAATGGTTCCTATGGAGAATACAGCTTCAAGTGTGCCAACCTAACCAACTGAAGACTTCTGCTTCAAAGTGGAACAACTTATGCTGTGGTTTATGTACTTAAAATAGGTCTGGAGGAGACCCCCTTGATACCACGTCCCACTCATTGCCATCACAGGCACTGCACAGTGTGGTATCCAGGCTGGTACTAGGTTCTTTTCCTCCTTTGGTACTGGAAGCCTGTTCCAGGTCCTCATCCTGCTGATAGCTAGAAATCCAAATAAAAGCTTTCTCTTAGCTAGTTTCTACCCAGTTAGTTTTGTGTCAGTGCTGCCTGTTGGCTAAATCTTGTAAGCATTCTGCTGTCAGCAGCTCTGCACGGAGAGGAATCTTAGATTAATAGAGTGTTCCAGGAGCCTTTTGTGGCATGCGGAGATAGTACACAATGCCGAACTTCAGTACATCTGTGACAGTAATTGGTTTTCAGAGGTGGGTCCTAATGTTGCACATCCTTTTGCTCGAGGTTTTGCTGATTTTAGTGAGGATTCAGTTCATCAGTGGTCTGCAATAGTTAGATTTGCATTTTGTCATGATAATTTGGCTGGTAAGGAAGGCAATTTGTTTTGGAGTGCATCTGCGAAGAATCTATTGCAAAGGGAAAAAACAGCTGAGGAAGAAGGAATTGTTTTGGTTGCCTAATAGAATGATCTTTAACAGCATGGGCATTGACATTTGAAAGAAAGAAACATCTTTTCTTTTTCCAAATGGCGGCTCTTTGCAAAGATGGCTCACTTGTTAGTTCACTGTCTTAAAAGATAAAAAGGAAATGTTGCTTATCTGTCTGTCTTGACTGATGGGTCAATAGCAAATATTTTTGTCCAGGTAGAACTGGAGGAGAAAGGATGAATCATTCTTGTCAAAGGCATTTTAATTTTTAAAAGGTGCTCAAGCTTTCCAAATGTAACTTTTTTTTCCCAGCCAGGTACAAATATGAGATTGATATCAGCATCCTGGAACTTCATGTTGTATTCCTTGACTTTCTAAATTTCACTTGTTGAGACAACTAGGCAGCGCTTACTACTAATTAATAAATCACTAGGATTAATCGGTGCAGTAAGAAAAGTAACAGGAAAGAAAACAAATTGACTGTTCGGTGGATTTGTAATACTGGAATGTTTTTTGTTTTTCTGTAGCAGTAGGAAATTGCTACACCCACAAAAGGTCTATCATTTAGTGTGTTCTTCTGTTAGTAACCACATCTTTCCTCATCAAGCAGAATCTAGAAACCTGCTACTGCAACAAAGCCAAGGAAAATTGTCAAGTCACCGTGGATCTAATCATTACTGTTGTTACAGCAAAGCTTCACAATCCTGCCGTGGAGAGCATGACATAAACAAGTATCCAAACCCCAGGAACTCCCACCTGGCATGCTGACCCTTCCATGACTGATGAATTTTGGACAACCTTTGGTAACCTCAATGACTACCTAAAATCATGGAATAAAGCCCATTTAAATTAATACAAGGTCAAGCATTATTTATGTAAAGGAATGAAATACAGAGTGCTCTCATGTACTTTAAAAGACATGTAGGATAATAAAAACTTGACAATGACTTCAGGGTTTATAGTAGAGATGGAATAACCCTGTAGTCTCTTTGTAGTTCTGCTGGGGACAAAAGGAAAAGCTATGTGGATTAATTTGAAGATTTAGTAAGGCAACTGGAGAGAGTAACCTGTTTCATTCCCGAGCTCTGGAGCACCTGAGAGCACTCTTCCTCTGTTGGAGAAGGGGAAAAAGACATCTTTTACCAAGAGAATCTTATTTCTCTGGTGAGACATAAAAAGCAACTACATGCACTTGGTACTTAAGGTTGCAGTGGTTGTGATCTTTTCAGAGAAGATCTAGAGAAGACATTACTTATTTTGTCATTATGAGATTGTTTCTGAGCTGCTGGGTTTCTGCCGAAGTACCTTAAATGCTTTTGAGTCCTCTCTGGTGAGAATGTTGCTGCAGGGTAAAGTTAAAACAAAATTTTCTAGTGAAGGATGATGGTCTAAAAACATCAAGAAATTATAAGCATGAGAAGGCAAAGAAGGATGAGGATTTGGTAGCCAAAGGAAGTGCTCCAGTGAGGCTGAGTAGAGTTTGGAGAATCCCTGCCTAACTTCAGAAGGTGAATCAATCCTTAAACCAAACTACATGGTCACATCTCCAGATAAAAGGAAGCAGAGAGATCAACTTAGGGAAATACTTGGACTGCCACTTACTAATTCAAATACTGGATTTTCCCAATGAGCACAGTAATGTAGTGGTAAAAGATGGGGGTGGTTTGCGTTTGCAGGCAACATGGATGTCATGCTACAGCTGCCAAAAGAGACGTAGTTTGCCATTTCCTTATGTGTAAGTTCTATCACTGTTTTTCCATTTGTGTTTGTTAATTTTTTTCCCTAATAACCAGTCCTGCTCTGTACAGTCTGAGTGTTTTCCCATTGAGATGTTCTGCTGAATGATGGATATCCACGCACTTGGAGTAATTTATCAAGGCAACCTGGAATACCTACAGTCAGCTAGCACTAGTGCTGGGTCTCCTGATGACAGTCTGCTCAGAGTATCAAGAGTACTGGATGTTTCCTAAACTACTTACTGAACTCGTTGTTTGATCTTTTTAGCAGGAAACCTATTGTTTAATTTGTAGAATCGAGTCACAGAAGCTATTTCCTGTCTAATGAAAACAGCGTCCCCGGTCATTCCAAATATTGCACGATTTTTCTATTAAAAAGTTTTTATTGAGAATGAAATTCTGAGATTTGCTTTTTTTTTCTTTGAAATGTATTAAAAATTGTTAGATCTGATTCTCTCATTAAGCATTTTTGGCCAAATAAAAAGTCCTCAAAAGCTCTGGAAGCCATAGCCAAATGGGACTCTGAATTTCATTTCCATCTTCTAAAAGGCGATTGGAAAGATAACTGTGTGGGAAGTGATCCACCGCAGGGAACAGTCATGTCCTGGCAGTGAGGGTGGACCAGATGACCTAATTTCTCTTTTCCATTAGAGTTGCCTCTGATTCCCCAACTAGTCATGCAATCACATGACTGACAACAAGGATAAAAAAATATGGAAAATGTATCTCCCAGTGTAACAAATAAATCCTGTTATTCTTGATTCCATCACCTTGCAAGCACTGATTAACTGAATGCCATGGAGTCCTATATCATTACGTTTGTCTTTTAGAGTAAACCCTTAAAACTGACTTGCCATCTGCTCTGCCTGGAATTCAGCACGGCTTCCTCAGCTGCACGAGACATCTGCTTGGTGCAGCTGATGTGTGAATAGAAACAAGATTTGAGAAGAAGAGCTCAAAGAAGCAGTTGCAGGGAAAATACACTCTATTGCCCTGCTTTAATACTACCCCATACAGCTCATCTGCAAGATTTTGGAAGTGCAGCACCGGGTTGACTACTCCTCCATTATCATACTTTGTATACATATGGCAGGGGCTTGCTGTGCCAAAATCTGCAGTTTGTTAGACTGGCCTTAAGATGTTTTCTTGCAGCTGTTTATCAATCACTCATGACCTGGCTGTCATGATGCAAAGGAGACATTTTTCATTTCCCATCACTTGGTGCTTCTTGCTGGCTGAACAGGCTACCTGTTCTCCCTCAGCCAGGTAGCCTGAGGTCTTGTAGTGTCAGAACTTATCTGCAGTATGAAGGATTTTGGAATCAGCATTTAGATTATTATCAAGGGATAAGTCTTTGAAATACATTTTATTAACATAAGCTCACGCTGCAGAGTTTGTACACGAAATCCTATTCCCATTGGTGCATCCCATCTGTAATCATTCCCCATTAACATTATTCACATCATAGCTACAAACAAAACCAAACATGAAGGCCAAAGAATCCTGACTGTAGCATTAAGATGATAATGGATTACAAGAATGCACTTAGAAACACCTACATCTAGGCAGAGAAGTGAGGGTGTACAAGACAAAGAACTTTAAATACACAGACCAGTAAAACACTTTGCTGTTTTGATGGAAGGTACACAAAACCACTGTATTGTCTGAAATAGGATGTTTACCCACAAGATCCTTCACAACTCTGATTTGCAATTACTAGATGGATGCTCATCTAGCCAGCTGAGATCCAGGAGGAGTTTGCCTCTCAGATCCACTTTGGAAGAACTGTTGTAAAGTTGATTTCCTTCTTGGTAAGAGAAAGTGGAGTAGAGTGCTTCCTGCTAGAACTGTATGTTATACACTTTCTACTACTGCAGAAACCAAGGGTCTCTGCAATGCCTGACCTCTCCTGACCTCTTCTTGTACCTTATTTTTTTAATAGTTGTGGCTTTCAGTCTTTTTCTTTAGATATTTTGGGTTAGAGGATGTTGAAAACCTGTTTTTTAGCTTAGATTTATTGATGACGCGTTTTATGGGGTCTTCTGAAATAGATGTCTATTACAGACTTACTTGGATGTACAAGATTGGACAAGTCTTGTGTTCCTTTGGCCCTGGTAATCAGTTCTCTCCTACTCATGTAGCCAAAGGAAGCACTCTCTCCACTTTGCCACCTGTGGGACCAGAGACAAGGACAAGATACAGGGATGTCAATTGTTTTCCATACCCTGCATTATTCTTCTAAAGTATGTTCCTGTGCAAAGCAATGCCAGCTTCTAAAACAATGGGAAAAAATATTCAAGCTCTTAAGAAATATAAATAAATGCACAAGTATTATAAAAATACCATTGGTTATTAAGACAAATACTATGACAATGAAGAACGTTTAATATTTAGATATGAGGAATGTCTGACTACTAAGGACCCTTTGTGGAAGGAGTGACCAAAAATTAAAAATCTTACATTTAACAACATATTTCCTGTTTGTTCCTGCTTGTTTTTTTCCTTGACTTGTGAAGTTTTTCCATGTTTTCCTTTTCCAAATGGAATAGAGAGATGGCTCCTGTTTGGGAAAACTGCCTCAGAGACCTATTTCACTGAGATAAAAGTAACTAGTAGATGCAGTTTGATGTATTTTTGTTTGTTTTTCTTCTTGTCACTCAGCTTTCTTATCCATTTGCACCCACCCACTCCCCAAACTCCCATTTGCTATTAGTAATTTGTTTACTTGCTTTCTTAATTCAAAGATCCTTGGCTTAAAAACTCTACACATTGCTTCTAAACAGTGTTGTGGGATGAAATGCATCAGTCTGAGCCTTACAAACTACAGCAATCCAAAGCTATGCTGAATCATACTCCCTGCCAGTGGTGTCTGAAGACTATTTCATTGAATAGGAGTTGCTGGGATACAGAGCTCCAGTGGCAGCCTGTCCTCCTGGGCCGTGTCTCCTCTGCTGATAACCAGTTCTGCACTGGATACATGCTCTGGAGGGCCCCTCTGAGGTCACAGTTATGTGGTCTATTTAGTCCAACACAAATCCATACTGCCTTTGAAACCTTCTGCTGTCTCATCTCTGCTGGTGCCTAATGCCCCTCTTAGGCTGGCATCAGGCAGCCTGAATGCAAAACCACATGCAAGGATGGACACCTTTCCCTTCTCCCTCTCCTGCCCACATGCTGACACCCACAGTGCATGGCTCCTCGGGAAGAGAAATGCATAGGAGGAGAAGCCAGGAGCACTCCTCCTCCCCAGGGCAATGCAAATTATGATGGACAATGTGGCTGCACAACAAAAACCCAAGTACAAGGACTGTCTAACAGCCCTACTTGTCAGACTCAAGGCAGGTCTATTTGTCTACATTGCACTGGATTCTGGGTCTGGTCTTGTAATGTTTGTTGTTGGCTCAAAGTGAGTGACACCAGATTCTGACTCATTAGGCAATGTGATCAAAGTCTTTAGGAGTAATATCTTCCAGCAGTGAAAGCTCCTGAGTCTCAAAAACAAACTGCAGAAAAAGAAGAGTTGTATATAAAAGACAAAATTTAAGATCTTCACCAAAGACAGAAGCTTGGTATCCTTAGCAGAAGTGTCAATCCAAATGACGCCCTAGCAGAACGCAGGGATGATCAGAAAACCTGTTTTGCTACAATTTCAGGTGTTCTGCATGATCCAATTTCTTTCTACCTTCACAAGCTGGGCTTAAGGGTGAAACAAAATTTAAGCATCAAAAGGCAAACCTTGTTTACAGCTTTATTGTGTGGGAGGCTGTTTCTGTACTGTTCCAGAATGAAATGTCCTGGTAGTGATGCCTGTAATCAAGGAAACAGGAGAATATGGTATTAATGCAAGAAACAAGATGAGCTGATAATTAACCACAGAAAATTAGTTCACTAAAGAAGTTTAACTCATTAAAATGAAACAACCTAGAGCAAGATTCCTATTACTTTCAATTGAGAAGTCAAGTGTATTTGGAATCCTTTCTTCAAAATTATAACCTAAAAGATGCACCATATTCATGAGAAGTAAAAGGTGGGAAAATAATTAGTATTAGACCAAATAGTTTCCGTTGTGCTAGTGTGTGTATACTGAAATATATATTTTATTTGTAAGTACTTTATTATATATATTTACATGTATTTGTGTATATTTATGTATTTATTTATGAGATTTGACCATGTCTGCTTGCAGAAGACTGACTCATTTCATGTTGGAAATTAGTTATAATCAGATGCTAACAACTTTTGGTTACTAAGCACCTAGGCTGACCCCATGCCAGTAACCACACATCATTAGCTGGAACTTCGCAGTCCTGTGAGCCACTCCTGCCTTTGCATAACTCGGATTTCTGGAGTCAAATGGGGACAGAAAAGTGTTGTTAAAATTTTGTACTAAATACATTTCTTTAATTATGGAGTCTTGGGTGAAGACTATTTAGAAACCACATTTGACACAGTACCTACTGGTCATGTTGTCTGGAAAAAACATAAATAAAAGTCTAAATCGTTAGAGATAAACTCTTTTCTGGGTGTTCTTATATACAGATAAGAACAGCCAGTTTACTCATTAATGAAATTTAACTTTTCAAATAGCCCATTTGAACATGGTTTAAATTATGATAGGAAATACTAGAAGCTTGCACAGTAAAACAGCAATATAAAAGGCTAATAAACTCATGCAAAATAAAAAAGCTGCTCAGGTTTACTTACTACCATATATGCAGCATCTTTGCATTAATAGGAGCAAGACACGTAATACACATTCAAAGATCTTACAAAACATCTCCTAATACTTAAACTTTTTCTACATTGCATAAATTACACACCCACATTTATAAAATACAGCTGTTTGTTTATGGCTTCCTACTTTACTGATTATTACTTTTTATAGCTTAACATCATGCCTGCATTGCTCTTGCCATTACACAATGCTGTCAGCCTCTAACAAGGCAAATATTTTAATAAAAGCAGCTTAGTTTCAATAATGCTTTAGAATCATAAAACCATTAAGGCTGGAAGGGACCTATGGAAATTACATGGTTCATATCTCCTCTCAGAGCAGGTCCAGCTTCAAAGTTACAGGTTCCTCAGGGCTCTGTCTTTCAAACACACATAGTGCTAAATCATCCTAATACTCTACATAGCATACACAGCATTAATGCAGTCAGTCAGTTGTTCTCACTAATCCACTAACAAATACATTAAAGCTATCCTGTGTTAAAACTACCCACTATACTTATCTCATCTTGCATAAACAGCAGTGTTACTGGGTTTTTTCTCTCAAGGCCTTAATTTCTTTTATTTTTATACTACTTATTTTTATTTTAGACCCCTAATTGCAAAAGTCATTAAGTACAAATACATTTGTATGGTCAGTGGTGGTGTTTTTATTGCTGGGGAACTATCACTGCATTCTGGAGACTGAGGCTTGGTGAATGATGCTGTAGACTATTGCTTAGATACTCAGAAAAGTAAATAATCTGTATTCTTAAGGGAAAAAGACCTGGATTTGTATCAGCTGTGGTAAATGAGAAAACCTGTCCAACAGCAGCACACTAAAATTCAACTGGTTTAATTTTGTTCTAAACATTTTAGTGTTGTAAAAGGCCCCGAGAAGTGATGTTTTCTTTAATCTCAGTATAATTGCTTCAGAAACAGCAGCAATGCATCCTTGCTTACACTGGCTTCAGCAATGTTTCTCCTCAAAACACACAGAGGAACTGACTTTTGACAAAAAGGATGGTTTAATTTGCAGAGGATAGTCTGCTGGTCTTACTGATTCCTACTGAGAAATGACTCCTACAGCAGGGCCTCTGCCAGTACAGCTGGAAGATGCTGGTACAGGCATCTGATCAATCTGTAATCCTGACAAACATACCTAAGCAGGATGTTACAAGAGTACAGAAGTCTTGTGCAGACACTGCTGCCATTAAATGGAAAATGCAAGTGGAGGTCCGCGGGATCCCACCACAAGTGTTACCACCTGTGTCTCAGTTTTCTCAGTCAGCTGTCTTGGAAGAGTCTTCCAGACAATCCAGAAATCCAACAACTGTAGACCTTGATTCTGCATAATTATTTATGCCTTCCACTCTTTTTTTCCTGTATTTATGAACACAAATAAATTGAATAAACCCAACAAGTCAACAGAATAAACTATGAGTGCACCTAAGAATTCAGTGCAATTTAATTACAAACACAAACAAAGATAAACCATATTCAGCATCATTTAACTGGCCAAACTAGAATAGCTTTTGTGAAGCTCAAAGGGAAAAGGAAAGGAGAAGAAGGTGTCAAGGGGACAACAGTAAGAGCAAAAGCTCTGATGGCACTACAGAGTTTGGGGTTTTTTCTCTTAAACTTTTTCTTGGTCACCTTATTGACCTCCTCATATTTCACTGCCCTTTTCATGACCTGTTTCAGGCTCCTTCTTTGCCCTGATCCCACAGGTCATCTTTTCTCAGCATCCCAAATAAAGCAAGAAAAGTTACCCACTGCTGATATTTGACAGCAGAGTAAGTTTGATTCAGCTGAAGCCAGGTACCCAATTAGCAGGACCAGAATTAGGCTTCACCTGCATGTCTAAGAGATATGAACTGTATCCTTTGAACCACATTCTTAATTATATTTGTCACACATTTCCTCAGCAACTTCAAAAGTATTTGAGTCCTTTAATTACAGTGCTGTTTACCTACTGTCTTAACTAACAGGTATTTGCTCAGAACAGACATTTTCTCAAACACTCCCTTTATTATCTTTTTCCCCAAGTGCAAAAATAATTTACAAAAAGCCATATTAACATCCCTGGTTAAATATAAAGCAGTATTCTTTTGAGAACAAAAATATTAAGAGAGTGATAACCGAGTATGAGTTTCTGTCTTAGATTTGCAGTAAACTCTGTGCCTGTACTTTCTGCTTTAGGGACCTCAGAAACTTCCTGCCTACCAGCTCTTCACCAATAACAGTTTGCAGTCATGTGTGAGAAACACGAGTTATCATAAAGAAAATTACCTAAGATAATAACTTAAAAATGAGTCTAGCACTGTGCTTGTTTTCAGGTTATTTCCCAGCCCTTTTAAATTGGTGCTTTAAGTCAGCAGGTGTACAATAAATATGAACACTTGGCTCTTGCATTGCATATTTAATATACATCAATATCCATGCTCTACCACTGGAAAACTGATTCACACACAGAAAGGTAAGGAGACTTAGATGGAGTCTCTTTAATGGCACTGTAAGTTAGTTACAGCTGAAGTATTTTGGCCAGTGGTTTCCTTACTGTGCCCCATGAGCCACTGGTATGGACTCTGCAGAATCATATGAAAACGTGTTTTTAAGTAGAATTTTAATAACAGGGTACAATAAGTTTTCAGAGTTAACTACACTCCAGTGGTCCAAACTGTTTGGAGACTCCTGACCTGGTCTGACATTTGTGATTACAGAATTACCAAAACACTCCCAGCTGCCTTATGATGGCAGAGCTGTGTTACCAGGGCAATCTAAGCTGCAGCTCAGTGAATAATACAGTCAGTGGCATATTTGCTGACCTAGGGGGCAGGTCCCTCGAGGCTCTTTACTACCACTACACAGAATATACTTCCAATCAAACCACTACAGGTAGGCCAGGAGAAGGATGAAGAGCCTGCACAGGTGTAGAAGGGAACATGCCTTCTAGCAGCACTGTCCTGCAGCAGAAGTGTCCCTCGGAAGTGCCCTTCTCTCTGTCTTCCTGCTGTGTGTCCTGTATCAGATCTGGCTGGTGAGCAAATCCCAGAGCAGGGTAATCGGGCAGGGCTGGGGAGTGGCGATTCCGTGAGTCACATGTCAAGCACACGGAACTGAAAGCCCTGCAGTGGAGAGAAATGAGGCACCATGAAAATGAAACATCAAAGGCATATAAATAAGAAGACATGAAAAAAAATGTTGAAATCTCAGCTGATGGGCAGGTGACTCTTGAATCATACATAGGTCTTAAGCAGATCAAATGCATCTCCTTCACCAAAGCTCCATCATGACGGTGGCCAGTCTGGGTAACCTGGACCCTGACTGTGGGATGAAGTGAGACAGCGGTGCTCCCCAGCCTGACACCAGTAGGCTGTCTACAAGTCCAACACACATGCAGGCCCATTTTGCAGTGGTGAACTGCTGTCCCAGACGCAGGCTGCTCAAAGAGATTTCCTTTTCTTTTTGGAAAGAGGTGGCATGTATGAAGTCTGGTCACATGAAGATTTTGACATAGCGTTCATAGACCCAAGACATTTGGTGAACTTTTCTTTGCAAAGAAATGGTTTAAAAATAAATCCTCTTGGTCTCACTGACATACTCAGGAGAATTATTTAATCTGAGAAAGAACTGTGAGGACTTGGATCCAGATTTCCTGCTCAGTGCAGGCACCTGCACCTATTCAGAGTGTGAAGTACTTGCTAGCCTGGAGCAGTAATGTTTCACACTTACGTTGCTCACATACCAGTGAGTTGACAGGGTCAAAAATAAGTAAGGAGAATGAAACCTCTGAACAGGTTGATAGCTTGTAGACATTAAGGACTGCAGCAGCTCAGCAAAAAGCTGCCTGCATTCCTCCAGTTCTGGGGCCAATTGGGTTCTTCAGTCAGCGGTGCAATTTACGATAACTCTGCCCTGTCCTTCTGCTGCAAAGTCACCAGGTCACTACACGAGATCCTCTTGTCCTGGTCGTTTCCTTCTGTTGAAACTCTAAGATGGTGCCCAGAGGACCATTAAGACAGACACACAACTTCTCGTTGTACAGAAAAATTGCTGCAAAATCCAATCATAGCAATTTTTAAAGAGCGTCTGATTCTGCAAGAGGCTCAGGACTCCAGTTCTCACCATGGAACTCAAGGAAAATGCAAGGTCTGATTTGGTTGGCTCAGGCATTTGTCTCTTTTCAAGCCGCTCTCAATGATGCCACATTCACAAGTGTGGTCTACTACAGCTCTAATTAGGAATAGAAAGCAAAGTCTAATGCTACATTCCATGTATTCCATTAATTGCTCTGTATTTGAGATATTGCCAAAAAAACCCTAGAAGGCACAAATCCATTCCAGCACAGCCTTTTTCCAGCCCACTCATTTTTCTGTTTCTTTGTAATGCAGATGATACAGAATTCAATACATTAATTTTCCATAGCATGTTGAAGTCTCCACTTACACTGAAATCCCATATTGCCAACCTAGCTTGTGAGGGAAAAAACAGGAGCACCACCTTTCAACTCTTATGCATGAGAATAAATCTCACTTGTGGAGCCACCAAATAGTGATTTCAGTTTGCCCAAAAGAGTTTCATTTGTCTCTTATGAAGCTTCCCATATAATTCTAAGCCTAAACAGGGACTGTTCATGTGTATATATAGACATAGTGCATATATACACACAATGTAGAATGAAAGCAGTCTGCATAAGGTAGAATGCCAGCAGATCTTTCCAAACCCAAACATGTGCAAATTTAATCAGTTAACTTTTTTTTCCCTGTGGTAGGTATCCAGTTGTCCAGCTGCCAGGTTTTGCTTGGGCTGCTAGAGTACGCTGGCAGTCAGTTCCCTCTGTGTCTCATACACCAAAACAGTACAGCTGGAGACTGGCACACATTTCATTATTTTTCACAAGGTCCACATTAGCTGCCTTTACAACAATACTCCTGGAATAATGCCTGGTCCTAATGTCTGATCAAAAATGCCCAGAAGAAATAGATTTTACCTTGTACTTAGATTCTCTTCTATTAAATTTCACATCAGATAAGCTTTTACTTAGGAGAGAAAAGAGAGTCAATAAAAATATCTGATGTCCTCTGAAAAGCAGGAATTGATACCAGAGATGTTAACTTCCACCACTGTCTGTGACAGTTGTTGTGTGGGTAAGAGAAATCACCAGGATATATGTTAAATCATCAGGATGTACTTTAGAACCAGAACATAGCAAAACTTGGGAATTTGAAATTAGGTCCAGTTCATTTTTGTTTCCTTTTTTTTTTTTTGCTGTAGCCATGAGCGTTACCAAACAATTGCACTGGTGAAAAGAAAATCTGATACCAGATAAACAAAGCAAAAAAATGGATCTTTTCAGCTTAAAATGAAGTATGTTGCTCTGTGACATTCACACATATAAATGTGATCAAGCAGAAGAGAATGTGTCTCTCCATTATACATTGCAAGGTCTTTTCAGGCCAAATGTTGCGAAGTGTGCTCAGTGGAACCAGAAACCACATGACCTGTTAACATTGATGCTAACAGAACTGTCTAAATTATAAAAAGTGATTTAGGATGAGTTTTAAAACTGCATCTTGTTTCCATTTAAAGCAGTGTCACAGCTCTTGTTCTCTGAATGAGGCTGGGATGACTGTGAAAGAATGAACCATCTTGCCACAGTGCATCCAGAGATGTGTGTAAAGGTGAGAAAGGAATGTGTGAAACTACCCAGGAAATCATAAAGATATATTCATCACCCTGCCGTGGAACTCTAAAAAACTCTGGAAAGTTCCTGAATGGCTTTGCCATTGACATCTGGTGAAATCTTAAATATGTATGTCCAGTTGTAAGATAGTAGAAAGCTTTAAATATGGAAAGGTGTTTTCTGTTTGCCTTGAGATCCTATTACGACAAAAGTGCACCAATCAGATGTCAGCAATATGTTTATATTTATACATAAACATGTGCCACCTTTCCTAAAAACTGGAAAGGAAGAGATGGAAGACTGGCAGCACCATCTCCTGGCAGATAAAAGAAACAGGGACCACTTTGTGTCAGAAAGTAGGGCCAAGTGATTTCTTCGTGGATTTTAAAAAGACTGTAGCAGGAAGTAACTTCACAAGAGTATATTCCCTCCCTAGGAAGATTAACTTTGATATGCTTCAGGGAGGAAAAACATTATTGTGTTACTATAATTATGGAGAACACATGCTCACAATAATGAAGAACAAATTCAGGTTCCTTCTGCCTTTTCAAAGCTCTCTCATGTTGGTCTCTGCTTTCGTTTGTGATGCAGTAATAGCAGATTTCAAAACTAGCACAGCAGGTAAGTCAGTCCAGTTGCAGCATATTTGTGCAGTCCTGAAAGACCACAGGAGACCACAGAAGTTCCTCGAAGTCAGAAAATATTGGAATATGTATATTTCCAGAGTTGTACCCAAATTTCTGTCTTGCTGAGTACGTAGGAGAAATGCTGGGAAATGTACTATAAACTCCTGGGTCACTAATGTGGAGAGCTATTTTACATATTTAGAAAGTGACAATAGGCTAAACAGTGCTAAGTAAGGGTGAGGCCTTCGAAGTAATGAAACACTGCATGGGAAAGAAAAACATCTATGGAGACAAAAGAGGAGACTAAGTCAGATGACTTGGTGAAATACAGACATGGAAGAGGACAGAGGAGAAAAAAGAGGTAAGGAAGAGAGGAATTACAGAAACTCCAGAACTGGTGTGCCACAGGAGTCCAGATCTCCTTTATCAGCAAGAGGGAGAAGACAACCTCAGTAACCAGACCAAAGTATATGCGTTTTCTGCCTGTTAACTCTTGCAGACCTGTTCCTGCTGCTAGGTCCGGTGTTCCATGGTATGAAACAAAGACAAAGCCCTCCTTGTATTACATAAACATGGATGATGTTTTGCTGTTGGTTTTTTGGGGTTTTTTTCTGTGTTTTGGTGGTTATTTCATTTTGAGAAGTTCCCAAATGCTTTCAAAGAATTTTTTTTTTTGCGGATGATCACAAAGGTGGAAGAGACTTACGAACTCATTCATTCCATCCTGCTCCCAAAGTATGAACACTTCTTATAAGCCACTGCACTTCCCAGGACTTCACAAAACATAGATTCAAAAGCCACATGTAATACAGGTTTCAATAATTCCCATGGGAAAATATGCAGCTTTATGAAGCCTACATCTCCCACATGGGTGGGGAAGAGCTCTGCTTATCTCTTTAGCTCAGAACCAAGATCAGGACTTTTTCCTCAGGGGATCATTTACTCTTCAAACATTCACAAAACAAAGGTAATCCACCATCTTCCTCCAGGGCATGCCACAGAATCCACCTTCCTTTCCAAGCAAACTATTAAACTGTGTATTTTATTAATCTCTCTGGGTAGTGGGTTTACCTCTTTTAGCAAACACTTGTTCTTAAAGGAACCCTTCTCAACAGGGTCAGTCACCAAGCTAGCTGTCACTCCACATCTCCAGCTTCTATTATTAACACAGGGAAACACATTCACTGGCTATGTATATTAAATTGTTTTGTTTCTTTTTTCTAGTCAATGTGCTACACATGTGCTATTCCTCACCAAAACACACTATGTGCTGTTTCCCATTAATTTCTAATAATATCCTATATATTTATCATATCCTTGTTTAGTCCCTGCTCATGTTAATAAAATGGCTCAAATTCCTCACTGTGGGAAGGAAAGAATGCATTTCCATTAATACTGAATATCAACACCCTCCAAAAATGCTTTTATACTGGACACAAGATGATATATTTGTATAAACAAATTTGGATTAAAAAAAATCACACTCAAACACGCCATTGAACTAACCTACTGATACCAAATCAATTCTTGTTATTAATGTGGAATTCAAAATATTGCTTAATCATTAACAATTTTCATAATTACTATATACTAGTATGCTATTATTAAATAGCAATAATCTAAACACTTTGATCTAACAATTCCATTGTGATGGGCTCTGTCAAAACCCAAATCACAGTTCTGTAACCCTAAAAATATTTACAGGTGATCAACTTCCATTATTAAAGTGTCCTTGTGAGATAAGAAGCAAATGGAAGAAACAAACATAGTCAGTGGGAAAAATCAACTGATAAGAGAAAAAGAAACTTTTAACCTGGCTTTCTGTATCTTCCTTCCCAAGTTACAAAACAGTGAGAGATAGGATGGTCCATCCCTCAACAAAAAAATGGATCTGTACTGGGACCTCTGAAGCACAATGTGATCTGAAAATTGGGATAAATAGTTCACAGTAAAACAACACTATTCCAAAAAGTTCCATCTAAAGTTGATTCTAAGATTTGAAGAAAGATCCTGCAATGTTGAATCACATCTGATAAAATGGCAAATGAAAATTGATGTTTAGAAATGCTATGTATAACCTTCACCAAATACAATGATGAGCACTTGCTTAGTTATTAATCTGAAAAGAGATCTTGGAAAGCTGGTGAAGTATCATCTACCTGAAACTTCAACTCTGTACTCAGTGGAGGTCAAAAGTTATGGAAAGTCACTAGAAACAAGACATGGGTAGAGGAAAATTATTTATTACATACTTCAGAATGACTTTATTATATCCAAAAAAACCCAACAAAGAAAACCAAAAACCAGAAAGCATTTTAGATTAAGCACAAACATGGAATAATGACACACAAGGGAAGACTAACCAAAACAAGACATTTCATTTGGGAAAAAACCCCAATCAAATCTATAACTCAGAGGGTTGTGGTAGATCTCATGAATGATTTCAAAGGATGGAGTAATAAAATGCATAAACTCAGTAATAAATAATTTTCAAGATGATCTGATATTATTTCAATAATCTTAGTGTACCAGGTTCCAGAAGCTGAAACCCATCAACCAAAGTGGCTACAAAAACAGCACTGAGAGATGATAAAGCCAAGCTAGAAAACCCAAGAGAACTTCCTGAGTCTGTGTGCCTCTGCTGGAACACTTCATCCTTTGCCTTGTCTCTCTCTGATCTGTTTCAAATGGAGATGTCGACTTAAAAAGAGGTTCATGAATAAAGAATACACAAAACAAACAGTTTTGTGACAAAGACAAGACAAATTCTCAACAGACACTGCTCACCCAGGAAACTCAAGAATGCAATAATTCTAACTGTGCAATGAAATTCTAACTGTGGTATAAATTCTTGCTTAAAACTTTCTTGGCATCTAAGAAATGGATTGTATCAAATGTTAAAAAAAAATTATTTTTTAAAAAATTGAATCTAAGGGAAAGCTGCAGAATTAGTGACCATTAAAAGTGATACCTATTCTGCACAGACTAGTACAACTATAATTAGGGCATATGTGGGGAGATGTGATTTACCAGGGAAAGGTCAACAAGGGTTTTGTCAACATTGTTCTTGCAAAGAGATGTCTTGCCTTATAAAATCAGATTGAAGCCTTTTGAATGTCTCACCAAGCACTTGGATAAGACAGATTGCAGAGATACAGTTTGCTGAGATTTCTGAAAGACTTTGAAGACTTTCTTGCCAAAGGCTCTTAAGGAGACTAAACCACCACGGGATAAGAGCATGGATAGAAATGCAGTTAAAGGACTAAGTACATGGTCAGTTTTCACAATAAAAGGAAGTCACTAATGCACCTTCACATCTCCGCGCTTATTCATAAATAATCTGAATAAGGTGAGGAGTGACAAAACAAAGATTGCTGATGATATCGTGTTATTCACAAAAGGAGAGAAAAGGTGTGGCTGAGAATTGCAGAAAGATCTTCCTATATTCAGGGCTCTTACACCCACACTGATGCTCCACCATATGGGGGACACATTAGCTCTGGCACAGGACTTGACAGGGACCCACAAGCTCTTCTGAAGCCTCAGTCAGACCCTCTGTGTCATCTGGAATAGCACTGGACATCCACACGTGGGCAACTGAACAGAAACGACAGGAAACTGGCAGGAAAACGACAGATGATCATGAAGACATTCAGATATAAAGTCATGCATACTGGGAAAAGACAGTCCGACATCATATGTGGAATAATGCCATCTGAACTGATCGCTACACATCAGGAGTGAGAGCTGGGAAGTTTAATGTTATTTGTGGGACAATGCCAGCTCAGTGGAGATCAAAAGCACACTGAATATCAGAAATATTCAAAAGCAATATTGACAAGGCAGGGAATATTATTATGCCACTTTATAAATCCACTGTGTGCCTCTGTCGTGAACACCGTATGCAGTTCCAGTTCCACCATCACAAATAGGAATAGCAGAAATGGTAAAGTTCATAGACTAGTGGCAAACACTTCCTCGGAAAGAAGCAGATTTCACTTGGACTTGTCAGTCTGCAAAAAGAGCCTTACCAGACTGCAAGGGGATTTCATGGAGGTTCTCCATGCCATGACTGGCATAGAGAAGGCAAAATTGATGTACTGTCCTTTCCAAAGCAAGAAGCAGGGCTGTGCCATCAGATGGTGTCACAAAACGTCAAGTTGAAAGTAAGGAAAGTGATTGTTCATACATACAGTGACATTGTGGAACTCCCCGCCACAGGATGATACAGATGCTATAAATCTACAAGCAGTAGGTCACAGAAATCACAGAAGTCAAAGAAATCACAGAAATCACAGAAGTAAAAGAAATCACAGAAATCATAGAATGGATAAGGTTGGAAGTGACCACAGTGGAGCATCTAGTCCAACCTCCCTGCAGGGCCATTCTAGAGCACATGGAACAAGATTGGATCCTGGTGGTTCTGGAACATCTCCAGTGAGGGAGACTCAACAGCCTATAGGGACAATCTCTCCCATTCCCTCACACAGTAAAGAAATTCTTCATGTTCAGGTGGCACTCCCTGAATATCAAGTCAACTAACGTATGTATGGAGATAGAGTGAGGGCTGCTAAGCAAGACACCACCTCTGATTTCAAGAGTCACTAGATGCAAATTGTTGGAAGTTCAAGGCAGAGCCACCGGAATTCTCCCCAGAGGTTTCACCTCTTACAATCTTCTCATTTTTGGGGAAAAGAACTGGGAGACACAATCTTGGTTCAAGTACTGTATCTTCCTTTATGGTGTTACGAAAAATTGAAAAATGAATGATTTTATTGATGCTATTTAAATATTTCAGGTTAACTAATGAGCAGCACGGAATAAGCAGGATGGGCAATGGGGACACTTCTTCTCCATTTTTGCCAAGTGCATCACTTGTAATCATCTTTGCCAGAGGCATACACAAAATGGTAAGAGATCCAGCTCATTCTGGAGAACCTTAACCATAGCACTAGAGCACAGCTGTAACTCAAGTACATCTGTGTTTTTATCTCAATAAGGCATGCTCTTTGGGAACAGTTGAGTAATGGACTCATCATTTATTATTAGTACTAAGTGCCACAATCCTCTGTTGTGCTAAGGAAGCTACACAAAACCTTGTAAAGTCACCAAGTACGATCACTCACACGGGCTGGGAAGAAGCTGCAAACGCAGCTGTGAGTTGCATCCCTGAGTGTGCGAGATCTGAGAGCATCAGGGTCCTGTCCAGGCAGGTCCACACCTTGCACTGTCCCTGAAGAGGAGCTGCAGAACCCGGAGCCTTCTCCCTTTCCAGGGGTCTGTTCCCACTCTGGGAAGACCATGAGGGGCTGTGGTGAGGATGTCCCAAGAAAGCAAGTGCCCTCAGCAGGAAGCATAGCACTGCCAGCAGGTCAAAGGAGGTGATCCTGCCCCTCTATTCACCCCTAGCGAGGCCATATCTGGAGTGCTGTGTCCAGCTCTGGACTTCTCAGTACAAGAGACATGGAGCTCCTGGAGTGGGTCCAGCAGAGGCTGCAAAGATGATTAAGGGACTGGATCATCTCTTATGAGGAAAGGCTGGGGAAGCTGGACATGTTCAGGAACAAGAGATGACTGAGAGGGGACCTCATCAATGTATTTAAGTATCTGGAGGGAGGGTGTCAAAAGAATGGAGCCAGACTCCTCTTGGTGGTACCAAACAATATGACAAGAGGCAACAGGCAGAAATGGATGCTCAGGAAGTTCCACCTGAACACGAGGAAGAACTTTACTGCGCGTGTGACCAAGCACTGGAACAGATTGTCCAGAGGCTGCGTTGTCTCTCTCCCCGAATACAAGAACCGTCGGGATGCAATCCTGTGCCATATGGTCTCGGATGGCCCTGCAGGAGCAGGGAGGCTGAACCAGACGTCCCACTGTGGTCCCTTACACTCTGCCCATCCCGTGCCCCATGCGAGCAGCACCCGCCGCCTCACGCACTCACCAGGACCGACACCTCCCCTCCGCACCGCCGTCCCCGCCCAAGATGGCACCCCGCCCGCCCCACAATGCCCCGCGCGCAGTGCCGCGCTTCCGGGTGCGGGCCCAGGAGGGCGGCGGGCCCGGCGCGGCGGGCGGAGGGCGAAGCTGCCCCGAGCGGATGCGAACGGGCGGGCGCGCAGTGCCGGAGGAAGCCGCGCCCGGACCATGAGGTTTCGACTGTGGCTGGTGCCGGCCCTGGTGCTGCTGTGGGGGCCGGGCGGGCTGGAGGCGCTGGGGCACCCGCAGCGCCCGCAGCGCTACGGTGAGGGCAGGGCGCGACCACGGCAACCGCGGGGGGGGAGAGGGGAGCCGGAGGAAGAGACCACTGCGGCGGGGCGGGGGAGGCACGGCACCCCTCCTCTGCCGGGGTTAGTGATGGGTGATGTGAGGGGTGGGGCAGGGCACCCTGCTGCTG
The DNA here is from genome assembly GCA_036630365.1 of Acanthiza pusilla. Classification (NCBI taxonomy): domain Eukaryota; kingdom Metazoa; phylum Chordata; class Aves; order Passeriformes; family Acanthizidae; genus Acanthiza; species Acanthiza pusilla. The sequence goes on from JAXCHO010000036.1 coordinate 6,923,517, forward strand.
AAGGCATCGCTCATGGACAGTGTTTGGGGAGGCGGGGAGACACCATTGTCTTCACGCTCGAGGTCTGCTGGAGAGTTTTCCTCACAGGAGTTTGCGTTCTGTTAAGGCGGGATAGCCACAGGATAGGTCGGTAGGAGGGGACCGCAGTGGGTCAGCTGGTCCAGTCTCCATGCTCCTGCAGGGTCATCCTGGGGCACATTCCACAGGATTGCATCCAGGCTGTTCTGGACTACCTCCAGTGAGGGAGTCTGCCCAACCTCCCCGGGTAAAATCATATAAATGGCTTCCCTTCATAGTTCTGTTTGGAGAGTCACCGTCAGAGAGAGCCCGAAGCCATGAGAGCTGAAAGTGACCTCTAGAAAAGCTTGACACGGAGGAGAACCGCTGCTTTATTTAACTTCTGGAAACAGTTTTGCATCTGAGCTTTTGCTTTGCAATGAAGAAGTTGCAGAGTTTCGGTTGATAAACAAAAGCTTGTTACTGACATGGCAGATGGGCTCTTGCAAGAGGCAGTGGCCGTGTCTTGCCCTTAAGACCCATGTCTTACATACTTCTTGGGTCCTTGCCTTTGCTCCATTTTTTCGCCTCCCTGTACCACAGTTCCTCATCACTGGAGCAGCAAAATTTTTGTTACCTTTAAAGGCTTTGTCTGGCTTTTGCATGAAAATGCCTATTTTGAAAATCAAAGGTATAGATGTGATTTTGTGGTTAGTTCTGTTGCTTTCCTTGAGCCCATCACTGTACAGGATGAGGATTCACATGTGATAATGCTTATGTTGAAATCTACAACTGAACTGCCTAAAAACAAGTATCCAAAAACTATTTCAGTGATTAATCAGCTGTGCATTCACACAGAGATATTTGTCCTGTCTCTGTTTGGTGAGGCCAGCAAGGACTGCACCAAGTCTCCTTTCTTGGCTTAGATCTCTTGGCACATTTCCTGACAGGCGTCCAGGCTGCACCTCTGCCCTCCTCTCCTGCACCTGAGGTGGATCTGTGGGTCTGTGCACACCTCAGCAGTTGGTGGCTGCAGGAAGCTGGGAAGGATGGGGCTCAGTGGTGGATGCCCCAGGAAGTGTAGGAGAAACAAAACAAATACAGTGCGTCCTTTCTACATCAGGCAAGTGAGGGTGGACCTGAACAGAGGTTGCACCTTGGGCTGTGAGATCTTCATACCTTCTAAAGGACCTGTGTGCAATGAGTTTGTGCAATCTTTATCTGACAGCTTTTATGTTCTTGGCCCACGTACCACCATGCCTGGACTATGAGCTATTCAATTTTGTGAAATACTGCATGGAGGAAAACCTCTTTTCTTCTGTTTCTAAATGTTGACCATTTCTGCTGTCAGAAATGGTCAGTATGGAAGAATTGTTAATTTTCTTCACACTTTTAGTGACTTACGTACTTATGTAATTAGTCTTCTTTGTACTATTTTTTTAAAGTGAGAAAATATTAGTCTATATAATAATTCTTAGTATGAGGAAAAAAATTATGACTTTAATGGGTATTTTTGTCAATATATTTTTCGCTGCATTTTTTATTTATTTGAGATGTATGATCAGGACCGCAGGGCACTGTTTGTAATACAACAGTAGCATAAATGTCTTTGATTTTGTTTCTTTTCTGAGTAATTTGTGGCCTTTAATAGTCTCTCCAAGCTCTTTTCTTTGTGTTTTTTTTTTTTCTTGAGTGGTAATAATTATACTGAAATACTTTGCCTTGTAAATACAGTGAGGATTTATTTTCCTCATGTGTTATTTCACACTTTGAATTTCAACAATGTTTTGTTTTGTTGTCCAGTGAGCTAAATTTACAGAAGTATTTTGTGAGGGAGCTTGAAAAATCCATGTGTGCTACATTAGCTGTTACATTTATCCACACACTACTGCCATTCTCTCAGAATGATAATATCTACAAGGCACTGCTTCCCTAGTATCTTATTTAGCCACAGGGGTAGTAACTTACACTTTGTTGTTGTTATTATTACCTGTTTGCCTGGTCAGAACATGGAATGTGTTTGTTGCCTGGGCCCTTAGATGGTACCTGCAGTACCATTGGTCATTTCAGGCCTCCTAACTACACCTGTGGCACTGTAGTCCCATACCACAGTTAGTAGTTGAGCAGTTCTGTTTTTGTAGTGCTTTGTAACTCCTGGGTTAATACATTCATATCCTATTGATTTATTGGTCATTTTCTAGACTTGTTGTAAAGCCCCTTTTCCTGAGTCTCAGACACAGGTCTTTATTATATCCTATCATGACAAACTTTTGGGGAACATTTTAGTCTCCTCTGCAGTGAATGCTAAGGTCAATTATTGCCTTACTTTTTGGTACTGGCCTTTAGCATCCATTCTTGGGGTTGTATTTGCAGCTTACTTGTTTTACAAACCCCTTTGGTTATTTAGCTGCCTGGTTTATTTTCATAAAATAAAAAATATTTCAAGAATTAGCTTTATGCCTTTTATAAGCTTCTTTTCAAAATACCTTTGCCTATTTTATTGGGGTTTTATGTTCTTCTTTTGCTGGAGTCCTGTTGTCCTCATCTTACAGCTTAGTTTTCTAAATACCATCTTTTCCTTCTAATAATTTTATTGTTATTTTGAAAACTCTGTTTAACCGCAGCTTGATTTTTGGGAACTGAAATCAGATTTCTGGTGAGCAGTATCCTTAAGGAAGTTTCACGAATTAACATTTTGTGATTTCTGTTAAGAACTATCTTGATTATTAGTCTGGGTTTAGTTTTTCAAGGAGGAAAAAAATTATACTGTGAAAAAAAGAATGTGACAAAGGATAGAATAAGCGATAAAAAGATGTAGGTAATTTTACAGCTTTTTTCAGCTAAAGTAATCTTAGGGTGTGGTGATCCAGGAGTCTAAACTGATCTAAAATGGGACTGCCACAATCCTGACCTCAGCTTTCTGATCCCTTCCCCATTCCTGTGAGCACATTCATGGAATGTGAGCTGTCTGGAAGCTAATCTCTTTGTTTGGTTGATTGGGGTTTGTTTGTTTGTTTGTTTTTTGTGGGGTGTGGTTTTGGGTTTTTTTTTTGTTTGTTTTTGGGGGGGTTGTTTGTTTGTATTTGGTTGGGTTTTTTGTGGGGGGTTTTTTTTTGTTTGTTTGTTTGTTTTTTGTTGTTGTTGTTGTTTTTGTTGGATTTTTTTTTGTGGTTTGGGTTTTTTGTTTGGTTGGTTTTATTTTCAGTAAAGGGTGTATTTTCTCTTTTATTCTGGAGAAGCTCACAGTGTGACTGTGTCCAAGCATCTGCCTGTTTGTTTTTGGCAGGTGGAAGTGGCTGAGCTCCAGGTGAGGGATGAAGGCAGGATGGTATCCAGCTCAGTTTGTCTTTAAGTATACTCTTTTTAATGATGTTGACATCAGGGATTAATTTCTAAGTGAGACTCTACTAGTGAATACAGTGATTGATACTGTAGTTTGGCCCCTGAAAAATTAATGTCAGCTCTCAAAGTTTTTGTCTTTGTTGTCGTTTATCTCTGAAGATAACCTTTTATGGCTATAAAATATTTATGCTGTTTGTCTCGGAGTTCCGACATACCTGAATGGTAAAAGAGCATAATGTACTTGAAAAGAATAACAGTGCGAATATCCACCCTGGGTGTTGAGTAGGTGAATAGGTCACTGAATATATCTAAAGAGCTGCTTGAATCTGTATTGCAATACTGATTCAAACTGGTACAAGGTATGAATTGTGTGCTGCCACTAAGCAGCATGTACCCAGGATTACCCCCAGTAGAGTCTGGATGTAAAATGTGTCTTACTCTACTGTTACCTCTTTGGAATGAGAACCTCTTATCAGAAGCTAGGCAGAGAACTAAAGTAAGATAGTTGTTCCTGTGCTGGGCAGATGATATTCTTTGAATCACTCACTGGGGGTCTTTTACTACCTGCCAAATTGCTCTAATAAAATCTGAGGCAGGAAACCTGATTTTCACCATTTTTTCCCCCACATTGCAGAAATACCATGCAGAACTCAGAACAATTGTGTGAGCTGGAGAACCTGTTACAAATGACCTGTTACAAACGGTGCAAACCTGCCTAATGCACATCAGAAGAAGGTTTTAGAAGTTGTTGAGTTAAAAGCAAATGGTAGTGGTGTTGAATAAACTAGGGGAGCTAAGTCATATGGAAGGAAGCATGAGTTGATTTACAGTCAGTTTTGAATTCTTTGCACTTGGTGTGACAAAATGCAGGAAGTCCAGAAGGCCAGGATTGTAACTGGCTGCCATAGAGTTAATGGAGTGGAAGTTTAGCTCACTGTCAAGAATGTGCAGTGAGATAATAAATGACAGAAATCTTTATGCAGGATTAAATTCTGTCCTGCTGGACTGAAGCTTCTGTTGGAGACTAAGGCAAGACCTAGGTAAGGGTCCAGTGATTCATTTCTGTACCATCATCTGCCTTTTTGTTACTGTTTCTTACCCCATTTGGACATCCTTTGAAGCAAGGTGACTGTTTTAGAGGGAGCTGGTTTTGCAATTTCTCCTCAAAAGCTGAAAGTTGAGAGTGTTTCTCACCATGCATCACATGATGGAGAATTCAAGGACACACAATCCCCCAGCACATGATCCCAGCCCAGCATGTGGCGGGATTGTTTGAAAATCATTGCAGGAATTTGTTGATGCAGTCTTTGTGTCTGTATAAAAACAGCAAATGCTTGGTGTAGACACAGCCTTATTAAATGAAAAGCATCAGTGTTATTTTTGTGTTGTGGATTTGCAATCTCTTCCATGAAGTTACTTAATATCAAGGTTTTTTAAGTGCTTTTCTCAAGGTTGTTTTCATTTGTTCCTATGAATCAATCAATGTTTCCATTTCCAACTGAAAAAAGTGATTGAAGTGTAATTTCTGAGAGAAGTGCTCAAGGTCAACAAAAAGAAGAATGTCAATGCTACATTAAATGCTAATTAATAAGAATTACCATTAACTTTTGTAAGATTTTTGTAATGGAAACATAATCCAGTGCTCAGCATGAATTTGGTTTTCAGTAGTGCCAATTTGTTATGACCTTTAAGCAGACAAAAAGTAAAATTCCTGTTTGCATTTAAGATTTGGGGTGGTTTAGTTTTCCCCCCACTGTAAAAACTGACAACTTCACTGCTGCTCTACATTGCTGACAGCAGCAGTGACTCATCTCAGGCTAATGATGGGAAGTCCTTTGCTGTGAAACCAAGAGCTAGGTTTCTTTATCAAAGAGCAGTTTATCTTGCTGTCCTTTTCTGTGATTTTCATGTGCAACACATGAACTTGCTTGTTTTGGGGATATCCTGCAACCCTCTCAATGGTTCTAATGGTCTTCCTGATGTCTTCTGTTCTTGCGGATACATGTGATAGCACTGCCCATCTTTACGTCATTTGTGCCCTGCATCTTTTTACAATATCCATCCCTGTCTTCATGTGCTGCCTTAATGTGCATTATTTGTACTTTTTTTTCCTCCTTGATATTTGCATTTTTAACCTATGTAGGTGATGGACTGGGAAGTGGGAAGGCAAGGGGCCTGTTATGAAGGGAGGCACCTACAGCTGCCACCCAGTAGATGTTGATCCATAGTTACTGAGCTGGTGAAGAAGAACATGGTACCCCTTGGTTTCCTTTCTCACCTTTTCAGGTTGTTACTGAAATAGTAAAGTTCTGCCCCTCAGAACCTGTGGTGTGCCTCAAATTTTGGAAGTTTGTGTGTGAATGAGTCCAAAGTTGTTTCCACAAGGAGAAGAAATGCAGTCAGAAGTGAAGGGGTTGGTCTTACAGGTGTAGTCTGAACAGTGATTAGTCTCTGCCTAGAATCAGCTCCACTCAAACTTATTTTGTGGCACAGCAGGATTTTGTGATGTGGTGTCGTTGCACAGTAGTGAGGCTTGCAGTTTTTTGAGAGCCAGACAGATGATCTGTTTCCGGAGAACACTGCATCCTGTGACTGGGCAGTTCCTTTCTGCAGGATGTATGAGAGCATGTGATTTGGGGGTGGGTTGCTTTGGGGTTTTTTGAGCATGGAGTCATATGATGGTGTTCTGGTGTAAGAAGGAATGGCTGCATTGCCCTTGTTTCACTTTGATTATGAGGATGTTAATTCAGTGGACTTCCTTATTTTTTATAACGTCAATATTTGGCAGGATATTGCATTTTTTTTTCCTTTGAAAAGTGTTCTGTTGTCATTAATAGGACAGACTGTGTTATTGTATATACACAGTGTAAGTGTATTATATATAAACAGTATAAGTTTTATTCCTCACTGGTCCTTATTTAAGACGTGATTAGTGAAGGAGATAATTTACAAGGTTGGAAGTGTGTGAGGTAACATGTAGAAGCCATTGTGGGTATTCAGCTGTATTCAAAACCACCAGAAACAGCAGCTTAATTATCTGTACAGCTTCTGCTAAACAGAATTTGCACCCTTAAGGAAATATTCCCACTGCCCCGAAACAGATGTTTATTTTACTGTGGGGAAAAAGCTTTGGAGTAGTATACAGGTGCAGCTACATAAACAAGTTTTTCCTGAGCTGAGCTAAAGGGATTTTAGTAAACTGTTACTTCTCCATGATATCCATCACCGGCATGTCTGAATGTGTGATAAGGAGAGAGGAGTTGCCCAGTGTAGCTGCAGGAGAAGTGCCCTGTGGAGTAGCTGGTGGACAGCAAAGCAGCATCATCCCTGCCCTCCCAGCACAAGGGCTGGGTAACTGTACCCCGAGGCTTCGTCTGCTGCTAACTGACTGAGTTCGGGCACCTTGTTTTCTCACGTGGTTTAACAAGTTTGGTGCAGCTGGGGTCAAGTCAAAAACATGCCTTCTAAAACATTCAGCAGTGCTGACGTGGCTGGCCATTCTTACTAACAGGTTTGTCCAGAAATGTGCTCAAACAGTATGTAAACCTTTATCTTGTTATGGTTTATTAGAACGCTGACATGTATTTGGTTCTTGCTTTGAACTTGTTTTTCGCACAAGTTCTTCTGTTTATATGTTCTTGATGAGCAAAACGGCAGCCACTCTTCAGTGGAAACAAGTAAACATGATTTATCTAAACTGTTAAAAGCATGGGCTGTTTTGTGTGGGATAAGTGTTTCAATTCACTTTGTTTTGTGTCTTTGGTAATGGCTCTGTACCAGATGTACTGGAGAAGGATGTAACAGCACGTGCAAGGAGCTGTTACGGAACAGCTTTCCCACAGATGAACCTTCTCAATGCATCCTCTTCATCAACAGATGAAAAGCAGCATAAGCTGTTCAGAGAAGGCACCCACAAACATTTAGGCATGACTGCATCACCTCCTGCCTGGCACAGACTGTTTGTGTGCCCAGTTGAAATATATTTGCCCTGGAATAGTGCTGCAGCCAAACGATCCTGCTGTATTGCAGCCAGTGAGCGGCTGTTACCACAAACACAAGGGCAGCTGTTTTATGTAGGGTGATGGAGACCTACTTTAGCTCTTGTGGTTCAGGTTGGAAAGACTCCACTATGTGTTTCCTGGTCAAAATTGTGACTGAGACTCTGAATTGTATTTCAAATTACTATGTTTGGTTACTTTAGTTAAAATACTTTAATGTACTAAGAAGAGCATATAAAACTAAATAGTAACAATAAAGAATATGGAGCCCTTCAACTATTCAGTCACTCCTCAGCTGAATCAGAAAAATTATTACTAGTCAACTGCTTGTAAGCTTTTGATAGGTGTTTGATATCCATTGGAAACCAGCTTGAGATCAGAACCCGGATGTAGTCCATGGGTGCCACATGAAATACAGCTTGGAGCCCTTTTTTCGGTTTGGAGATGACAATGGTTTAACAGTCCCACTGCAAAATCCTCCCTGTGTGTGTTTGCAATTCTTGTTCTAGGACTGCTCCGTGTAGGCTTGTCTTCCCATTCCAGTGCCTTTGACAGAAAATTTATTTCTGCTTTTATTCCCTTTGGGATGATTGGACAAAAAACTGGAACCATTCCTGCAAACCCCACTAATTATCTAGTGGTCATTTTTAAATCCCAAAAGTAATTTTTTTTTAATATTGGATCTTGAGTTTTAGGTAGGGACATTTTCTATCATGGGATAATTTTGAGGAGAGTTTTAAAAAATATTAGTTGTATCTTCTTGGTTAAAACTTCATGCTTCTAGATAAGCTTAACCTTTCCATAAATAATGCAGTGCGAAAGAATGCTTTCGAAATGGTTGAATTGCCACATTTACTTTTTGGTTTCCAGGCAATAGATGGGGCATGAGATCATGGGAATTTACTGTTGTGCTTGTGAAAGCAAAGCTGATTGGAGAAGGGCAACATTGGTATTTGAATTGCTAGCTGAGCGCTGAAAGAGAAACTTCTCTTGAAATACATGCACTGGCCTCCAACTCAGGGACCTAAGCTGTTGCCCACCTGCATTCTTGAGCTCTTTGGTGCCAAAGCAGAGTTTATTAAGAGGTACTTTCCTGTGTTAAGTCTCAAAGTCTGATGCCAGGAGGCTTTTAGCCCAGAAACAAGGTGAAAAAAAAAAAAGAGAGAAGAGTTGGTGAGTTCAAAGCTGAGGGTAGAGGAGGATCACTGCTGTGGATTTCTTCTCAAGAGCTTTGGGATACTGTCTTTGTCACTGACGTTCCTTCCCAGTCTCACAAACCCAAGATCTGTATGTTCTTGGGAGGTTTCCCTGCAGGAAAGAAAATACGAGGTGAAGGCTGGTGACAATACATAAGTAAATACTTGGCATATCAGGATGCAATTAAAGTGTTCCCTAAAAAGGCAGGAATGAAGGAGGGTGTGGAAGGGAAGGAACCGCAAAGAAGTGTTTTAGGAAAATCTAAGTCAGGTTAGGGCTGTTGACACCCATGGGAAGTGACTCTTGGACAAGAGGAAGGAATAGCAGAAAGATTTTAAAACTTGAATATAAAGTAAAGTGTATGCTTTCTCTGGCTCCCATCCACAGGCTGCTGTACAGTTGGACTCTCTACAGCTCTATGTTTTGTTTAAAATAATGACACTTCATCTTTTGTTTTCAGTAAGCCATGACCATGAATTCATTTTCACAGTATGAACATTTTACAGAAAAATTTTTATTTGAGTGTATTACCAGTGTATTTTTCCATGTCTGTCTGATACCATAATTAGTTAACAGATTATATCTGGGAGCAGAATGTCTTAAGCCTCTACTTATGTTGTAAGTAAAATAAAAAGCAAACAAATTTAGGAAGGGTAAGAGGAAATATGAACAAGTGCACTCTTGTTTCAGGGTTACGGGAACTGGGAGTGCCATGTATTTCATCTGTTATTTCAATAGAATCATCTTACTCATCTTCATGAACTTTTTAGGTCTTGTTCACACTACCCTTCCTGTGTCTCTGTGAGGCATTTCCAGAACGGTGTTTGTGTATATTAAGGTGGAGCAGGACATGTCTACCAGGTTAAAAAAACCTGATTTTTTTAGCAGTCTTCTCAGTTCTCTTGCCATGAAATGGAGACGTTTTGTCTGACCGTAGTGGCAACTGCATCTTGCTCTTTGGCATGGCTTTCCCTTGGTTCTGGTCTGTACTTCAAAGGCAGAGGTGGAAAAGGACAGTAGTGTTTCATAGCTGGGGTTGTGCCTCTCAGCAGACCTTGTGCTTGGCAAGGCTCTGAACAGCGTGGCAGTGGTACCACGCCTCTTGTTTCATGCCCCACGTACCCCACGCTTAGTCTGTATTGTAAACCAATGTTTGATATCCTCTATATCAACATTCACTTTAATTGAGGGGTCATCTCTAGCTGAGTGTGGTGAGAGAATCTCAAGTTTGATTAAAAGAATTCAGAACTAGACAGTAATGAGGAGTTTTTTTCAGAATTGATTTCCTTGCCTGTCCCTACCTCCCTCCTAGGTGGTTCTGAATGAGGACAGGTGCCAGACCAAAACCAATTTATTAGAAGAGATGTTTTAAAGAAAAAGGGCTGTTTTGGGGAGGTTTAGGTGTTTGCTCACTGTGTGGCTCTAGTGAACCAGCTCTGCAGCACATGGCAAGCTAAGGATGAAGGCCCTGACTGGCATGCAGCAGTGGGGCACAAAAGGGAAAAATCCCCACAACAGAAAGGATGGCGATGGAAACTTGTCTTTGCATACAACCCAAATCACATGGTAATCGATTGCAGGTGATCTCGACCTGTGAGTTGTAAACAGAAATCAGGAAATTGCAACTGCACTGCCCTTCCTGTGTTGCTCAAGGGCCAGAGAGGAGCTGCTGGGGAGGGAGAGCCTGGGAACCGCTGCTCAGTGGCTCCTGCTGCCCAAGAAAGCAGCCATGTCTCCTGTCGCTCGTGCTGCAAGTGGGTCTGGTGCTGGGCCAGGAGGGCTGGGAGGGCCATCTTTGCTCCTGCGGCTTCCTCACTTCAGTGTACACAAGCACATGTGTGCCTGGACTCTGCTGGTTAATTCTCCCCACCCACTCCCTCACAAAAGGAGAAGCAAGATGCATCCCTTGCCCTGATCAGTGCACGTGTTCTTAAAGCTTCCCTGGGCTTTGGAGGCATGGATTTTGGGATAAATTGTGGTACTGAGTGTCGGGTTTTAAGAAAACATATTATTTCAAGAGCTGTACTCATGTAGATTTCAAGTTGGCACTCTTGGTTTGTGGCTCAAGAGCCAGTAAAACAGCTTATTAGTGGTGCTGCTTACTTAAAAGTCCAATAAAACATATGAGGTGGATTTGCTGAGTGGTGTAAGCTATTGATCAGGGGCTTTGAAGGAATGCCATCTTCCTTAACAAAAAAACACTTTGGTAGCTATCAGGTCTGGTTTAGAAGCATAGCTGGAAATGGAGGGGAAAGAAACAGGGAATTTTTAAAACAGAGAATGTCTGGATGAGCACTTCTGTCTCTTGTAAAACACATCTGAATCCTCGGTGCAGTGGAAAGAATGAACACCTCTTGCTAAAAACAAAAAGAGCAATGTGCGAATAAGAGCCTCTAGATAAAGGCTGTAAATAGCAACTGAGCCTATCAGTGCTGGTGGAAGCCAAGGTGGTTGTTGGGTGGTGGGTGCTCCAGGGAAGGAAGAATGTGGATGGGTGCTTTGATGAAGTAATGCCATATAAAGCAGCAGGAGGCTTTATCAGCAAGAGCCAAACATTGTTGGCAGCTGTCGTGCACTTGTTAATGGTGGAAACATCTGCAGAATATTGACCTGGATTTGTAATTTGTGTACTGCACCCATGGGAATTCAGGCACTTGGTCTCCTTTCTCTGAACAAGTTTTCATGCTCTGAGTAGGAAAAGGAGTTTTTCATGAGGGTAAGGTCTTGAAAAACCAGGGTATCCCACATGAATTGCCTTGTTGGTTCTGATTGATTAGATACCTGTTTTCTGGCTGCTGTTGGGCAGAAAGGTAATACATGCAGTCCCAATCTGCAGTTAATTTGGTATAAGTTTCCTAGGTTCAACTATTTTCTTCCTCAGACTCATGTGGGGATCAGCAGGTGAGGAAAGTAGTTCACCCCAGAGAAGTGGAGACACTCTCCCCCATTTAGTTTCTGGGGAGCAGCCAGGGAGGGCATTTGATCTGCATTGCCGTGGCAGTAAAAATGATGAGTTGGTTGCTCAGAAATTGTAGAAAAAGTGAACCAAAGTCTGTTTGTCTCTCTCAGATTGTCTTGTCTCACTCTGATTTCTACTTCCTACGCAAAATGGACCTTTACAGAAATGTACAATAGTTATCCTAAAATTCGGGCAAACTGTGGTCTTGGTGTTGAAACAGGAGGTTCTGATTTGCTCTTTTTTTATGTGTGCATTTGGAAAGAAAGTATTTTGAAACTAAAACTTTCCTTTTTGGTCTTCCAGACACAGTTGAGTCCATGCTCTCAGACTACGACATCCTCTCTCAGTCTAGCATCCAGCAACACTCACTGAAGAAGAGGGACCTCCAGCCTGAGACACACGTAGAGAGGCTCTTAAGTTTTTCAGCCTTGCAAAGGTAATTAAATCATCAGCAATGAAATAGCATAATGTTTTCCTTCAGTTTGTGATGAATAATGTGCAGTTTCAAACCCAGAAATAGTTTTCTTGGTTTCTGTCAGGACTGGCCAGTTCACGGTTAGGGATCTGGATAGTTGTATGACTTCAGAGAGGCTCAGAGGAAAGGGGAAAATAAGTTACATTTTGGTGCTGTGATGTCTGAAGTGGCAGTGATTTAGGATTTCTTTTGCTTTATTCTTAGGTTTAGTTTCATGTAGATTACTTCCACTGATTGTGTTGGATCCCCCTTATAGCTCATCTGGCAATGTTGTCATACTTCTTGACTGTCCTCTGGATCTTGAAAATCTCAGCCTTCAGTTTGGGAAATCTGTGTGGTGTGTTGCCCAAGAGATTCAGTGTATTTATTTTCATGGAGGTTTAATCCTCTTCCTGTTGACTATAAATGTCCCATTAAATAAAATACTTATTTTAATTTTTTGTTTGCTTTTTGTTTTTGGTTTTGGTTTTGTTTTTTTTGTTTTGGGATAGGAAATAAAAGCTCAGGGAAAGGAGAAGGAGAAGGAAGCAGGCTTGAAGATTGCAGGGGTTTTATTCTGAGAGTCAGAAAAGTGCCTTGCAGGTATTTTAGTGCTGAAATTGTGAATCTGAAATGGGGACCAGGGTGAGAATAACACTTTGTATTAACAAATGTAGATTGATTTTTGTTCATCTGGCATCTTTTGTTTGCTGTGTTCTCATGTGCCCTCCCCTGCGTCATCTACAACTATCATGCAACTAAGGCATAGTTTTTGAAGCTCTGAATGTTTGGAAGGGCAGTTTTTTAAGTTTGGAGGGGTTAATGGGATCAGATGTCTGCCTGTCCCTGTTTTGCACTCATGGTGAGGTTGTAATACTACCAGTGATGATTACAGAATAATTGCAGAGAAGCATGCCAAAAATCTTTGACCCAAAGTCCACATAAACCAAGAGCCCACTGGGCTTCTTCCAGGGAAGGTTATCTGTTTACTTCTTGGGATAGTGTTTAGTTTTTGTGGCAATATATTGTAAAAAATGTACAGATTTCCGATTTCTGTTTAGGGTCTTCTGCCACTATTATGTCAGAAAATAAGAACTTTAAGATAATTCAATTTAAAATAGATGAAGAAATTTCATGGTCTAAATTTTTTTAAAAAATAGTTACCAGTGACTGGTTTTGCTTAACTGCAGATGGAGAAGGCACATCATGAACAAACTGTGACTGTTTTGGATTTTGGGGGTTATTTAAATTTTTTTTTTTAATTAAACAACTGTGACTCTAAAGTATTTACAGTTATCAATGACAGTATATGTTTTTGTAGCCTGCTTATCAGAATTTATGCTTTGTAACTTCTTTCTTTGTAACTTCACAGTAACTTCAGTGAAATGGAGATTGAATGTAACTGTTGTGTGTATACGTTGCTTAAAAATAAATGTAAGTAAATTCTTTTACAGGCACTTTAAATTATACTTAACTGCAACTGCTGAACACTTTTCAGAAAAATTTCAAGCATTAATTGTGGATGGTGAAGGCAAGGAAAAGGAGTATCGTGTTCAATGGCAAGACTTTTTCACCGGACATGTCGTTGGTTAGTATGAAGTAGACTGTGGGTCAGTGCTGAGAAGCCACAGCTTTGCTCAAGTCTCTTGGGCAGAGTAAATGGTGTATTTCCCTCATTTTCATCAGATACAGTTAGGATGAAGAAATAAATGTAAATTCTTATCCCTTTGGGTTTTCTGGTTTTGTTTTTGTGGTGTGTTTGGGATTTTTTTTTAGGTTTGGTGGGTGGTAGGGTTTATTTGAGCTATTGCATCAAGGTCCTAAGATAGGACTCTTGTGTTTAGTTTGGCAGAACAGAAAGGTATAATTTACTTAAGCAGCAGCTTGCAAATTATTATTTTTTTAAATGCTGATGGTAGCTTTAATTCCAGCTGGAATGTAGGTCTTGAATGTTCCTTGCCCCTGAACACAAAGCTGAGGTAGAGGTGATGCACTGATGCCCAAACTGTTCAATTAAAAGACTAAGAGATAGTTCTTTGCAGATTACTTTTCTGTAAAGAAAGATACCATGCCTCACTTTCATGCAGTACTAGTGCTTCTGCTAAGTTGTTTTGATTTCTGTGTTGCCTTTGTGATGTGGTGAGTCTTTTCCACTGGAATGCAGGCTGACGCCGTGAAACTGCTGTCTGATAGTAGTTAGATGCACGCTGCTTTTGTTGGCAGAAATACTGTGTGTCCCATTACTAATCCCCAGAGCCATCTCAATACTTTCTGCAAAATTATCTGTTAAATCTGAGTCTCGTTGACTATGACTGTTGGGAAGTTATGACTTGGGGGGAAGTGCTGATTAATTTCTTTTTTTCTTTAAATTGAACAGTACAGAGACTGAGGAAGATAATGTGTCATGAAGTTTAGAAACAATTAAAACCCCCCAACAAACAGTGTCTGTGAAGGAGCACATGCAAACAGCTGAATTAATTTGATTCTTTCATGCTTATGTTAAAGGAGAGCATAATTCCAAGGTTGTGGCACATATTGGGGATGAAGATTTTACAGTGCGAATCAATACTGATGGAGAAGAATACAATATTGAGGTATGCTTTACTGTGGAAAACTGTATCCAGACAACCACCTTCTTTTTCTGTGGGTGTTCCTCTTTCTAGTTAGTTCAGTAGCTCAAACTAGCTTTGGTGGTGGTGTTTGTTTTGGGGTGAGTAGGGAGGAGGGAGAGAAATACGAAACCAATTTGGCTTGTAAATGTTGACTTTTATTAGTGAGTGACATTCTCTGACAGTTGCATGTTTTAGATACATCAGGGAGAAGGTATGTTTTAAACAGGAAAGGGTTTCAGAAACAGAAATGGATAATTAGTGATGATCATGACCTCTAACAAACTGTGGCAATCTAAATAGAGATGACATCTGTGAAGCCTTTTAAAACTTTGGCTTTGTTATGTCTTGGAAGTTTTCCCATTCTTCGAGCTTCATTTGAAAATCTGATATTTTATCTGAAAATCTGGTATTTTTCCGTACTCCCTTGTTTTTCACCATTTTAATTGCTTGTGTTATTTTGAACTCTTGGTTAAAAAAACATATTTAACAAATGTATAATTAGAGACTATCTAATGAGTTGTTCAGTGCAGTATATTCCCAGACCAAGCAGTATTAGAATGGCTGAATAACAGTAATTATGGCTAAGTGTTATATGGATATTGTAATTGTCTCCAAACCCAAGGATATGCAGAATTATGGGTAAACCTGAGAAATCTAGGGATGTTAAAGTATGAAAATGTGATCAAAATGCCCAAATCACTGGACTTGTGTTTTACATTAAGAACATACAGTAGCTGTTTGATTGTGACGTGAAGCATTTTTGTGTTTGTGGTCCCGAGCAGTGTATGTGTGCCTTGGCATTCCATGTGGCCACCCCCCTGCTCCTGGCTGGCTGTGCCTGTGCAGCTGAGGGCAGGCAGTGGTGTGCAGCCTCTGGCTTGGCCATGGTGCCTCGCTGTTGGTGTCCCCAGGTCAGCTTTGGCCACTAACCAGCCCTGGATGAGATGGTTCCTGTGTGCAGTTGGAGAGGGAGCATGCCTGAGGCTACTCCCCAGAGGCAGCATGGACAGAGCTGCTCTGCCGTTCCTGCCTTTGTTTTCATGGTAGTTGTGTACCATTTGGAAAAGCTGTGGGCCTTTGTGTAAACCACTGTTGCCCTCACACTCTGCCTTAGTGTGTGAAACTCTCAGTTTTGTGCTGCAGACATGTGGCTGCTGGTGTGGCACAGCCTTCACATTTTGGAACCTTTTTGCTGTGAACTGAAAGCAGGGTGTGTAAATAATGTCTGGCTGAAGTTGCAAGAGCAATGCCTGAGGGCCAGAGGAGTCCCAGAGCCAGGTGCTCTGTGTTGGCCAAAGAACTGACCCTGTCTGTGCTGTATTTGGTGGTGTTGCTGTAGCTTTAACATTCAGATTATAATAGGACTTGTCAGTTAGTAGAAAGATGGTTTGTATGCATCTGCTATAGGAATTGATGTCTTTCCTTGAGATTTCATAGTTTTCTGTGGTTTTGGAGAAATTTTCATGCTTATAAATGACTTGGGTAGCTATTGAACATCAAAGAACATTCTGCTGTGTGCTTAAAGGCTGTTACCTGCCACCTCCTGTGCTTATGGTCAGTGCATTTGTTAGCACAGTTAAAAGATCTCCTCCTGGCTCCATGCTGTTACAGAAGGGAGCAGAGGAACTTGAGAAGCCTCCTCAGCTTGCTCATATTCTGAAGGGGAAGAGAAATTGTGCCTCCTATGGCCTTATCAGGTGGCTTATCAGGCTGGTAAGATACTGTTAGGCTTTTGGATTCCCATGTAGCATCAAAGAGTTGAATTCTGTTGGCTTTCTTGGGGATGTAATTCTTTTCAGTAGATTTGTTGCTGTGGGTGAAGTGCATTTGTGTGTGTACACAGAAAGCTGTGGAGATTTGATGGTACATGCATAAAGTTTTGTACTTTTCTAGACTTTGCATTTACAGTGTTCCTAACTTCTCCTTGTGCTGTCAGCCACTGTGGAGATTTGTAGATGATGTGGAAGATGAAAGACTGCTGGTCTACAGATCTGAAGATATCAAAGATTTCTCGAGATTGCAGTCCCCTAAAGTGTGTGGTTATTTAAAGCTGAATGAAGATGAACTATTGCCAAAAGGACTGGAAGACAGGAAGCAAAATGAAGGTGAGTGTCCGTACCTTGGGAGAGCAGCATCTTTGAAACAAATTATTTATTTAAATTCACTGGTGGGACAGGGGTAGGTAGCACTCCTCCTCCTGCCTGTTAAAACAGCTTTGTATTTCTGGGCACTGTGCAGCAGAACCTGTTTGACCTCTATGGTCACTCAAGGAATCCATCTTGAGCTATGATGGAGTTTTGAGAGTTTTTGGTCCCTCTTTCCTCTGTCCTTTGCTGTGTCAGCAGAAGTTGGGGTAATGACTAGGAGCAGGAGAGGTGTTATATGGCTGCGGTGATGGCCATAAAAGCTTTATAGGTAAATCTGGTGAATAACTCAGTTTCACTGCTTACAGTAAGTTTGAGGACTGTTAGGAAGAAAATATTTAAGAATTGCTGTTAAATAAAAAAAGGCCCCAAACTAAACATCCCCATTCTCCTCCCAGAAGCCCACCCACACTCACATTTGTGTCTTAAATAAGGACAACAGACTCAGCAGTGGTAGTAGTATTGAGTGTTTATTTTATTTGAAATACTTTAGCAAGCATCCATCGGAAGAAAAGAGCCACTCCAGAGAACTCCAAAAACACATGCAAGATGTTGGTAGTGGCAGACCATCGTTTTTTCAAGTACATGGGTCGTGGGGAAGAAAGCACCACTATAAACTATTTGGTAAGTAAATGTACCCTGTTAAAATTTGCTGGAATAGATGCAGGAAAACACAACGATCCAGTAATTAAAATAACATACAGCTTATATTACCTTAAGCGAGCTTTTACCTGGGAAAATGCTAAATCATGCTTTAAAAATATTTTACAATGAAAATTATATAGTTCAGCAGTCTTCAAATTTCACTTATTAACAGATTCCTTCCTTTCATATACTTCTGTTGTCTGTGCCATTTTCTGCTCAGGAACTTCTCTTTCCCCAGTCAGAGCTCTAGAGTCTCCTGGATTTTGAAATCCACTGCAAATTATTTGACCATCTTTAAAGTTCTAGCATGCTTAATGAAAGGTTAAAGCAACTCATAGATCTTCTTTACCAAATTCTTTCAGGATTCTCTGTCCAGAACAATAAAATTTGAAATAGGCCCAGTAAACAATTTGGTTGTATATGGGTGTTATGGGTTAACCCCAGCAGGTTGCTCAGCCTCAGGCAGCCACTTGCTCTCTCCTTACAGATGGGATGGGGAAAGAATCAGAAGGGTAGAGGTGAGGCAACTTTTAGGCTGAGATTGAAACAGTTTAATATCAAAAGCTGTTCACAGCAGCAAAGTAAAACAAGGGAATTAATTCACTGCTTTCCATCAGCAGGCAGGTGTTCCGCCATCCTCAGGAAAGAAGGGCTCCATTGTGTGTACCAATTACCAAGTGACC
Organism: Acanthiza pusilla; assembly: GCA_036630365.1. NCBI lineage: Eukaryota > Metazoa > Chordata > Aves > Passeriformes > Acanthizidae > Acanthiza > Acanthiza pusilla. Next base: position 6,941,548 of record JAXCHO010000036.1, read on the forward strand.
CAGCCAAAACACTGGGGTTGTCTGTCTGACAGGTTTTTGTGAACTAGAACAAGGCCTACCCACAGCCTTTCAGCAGAACTGCAGAGTATGGGGGTTTGGGGTCTGGAGACAAAACCAAATGAAAAGAGGTTTGGAGGCCTGTTGTTTGTCAAAAGCCTCTTTCTGAGCTTGACTCTTTGAAATGCTTATCGCTCTGTGCCACTTTTGCTGGCTTTTTGACCTTTCTGTCCCCAGAAATGTTTTTACATTCTCCAGGTAAGGGGCCTCATTTGGTGTGTTTGCAGAGGTGCTCTTATCTCAGCATCTGACATGTGCTGAGGCTGACCCCTGTTGTGTTTCGTCGGTAGATGGGTACTGTTAACAACACAATGATTGGAAAACAAATTCAGAGCCACACAATAATATTTTATGCTTGGTACTTCTCATTCTCAGCAAGTTTGGTGGTTCCTATTTAGTAGAAGGTGTTTTTTAAAGAGAACAGCTTGAAAAGGGAGGTATTGATTGTGAGCACTGACAAGAGACTTTCTGGAACCTTGTGCTTGAACCATAATGAGGTAAATAATAGGTTTTTGGCTGGGTGAGGGAAGCAAGCCTTGGGGGGGTCAGTTAAAGTAGTTAAGCACTGTGCTGAAACAAAGCAGTAAAAGCAGCTCCCTCCTCTGCCCTTCCCCTCAAAGAAATCTGGAAAATGAGTGTTTGAACAAAATGTTTCCCAAAATGTCTTGTTCTTAATAACTCTTGCACTGCACAAAAAAAAGTGATAATGGAAAAGTTTGTGCTACTTTTTATGATGGAAAATTTTCAAGTATATTGGATAATACTGATCCAAAACCAACAGTACTTGCATCCAGGGAGTTTGTCAGTTACCTTATATGAGATTCAGTTTTAATTCAAGTGATTGTTTCTAGGTAAGTGTGTTGCAGTTTCTCTTTCACGATGTGAAAGCTCGACTGAGTAACTTAGTTTTCTCTTCTGCACAGATTGAATTGATAGACAGAGTAGACGACATCTACCGAAACACTTCCTGGGACGATGGAACCTTCAACGGGTACGGCATACAGATAGAGCAGGTATTCACTGCACTCTGCAGAGGGCTTCCAAGTTAAAGAAACATGGTTTAGGTTGCAGGGTTTCTGATTATTTTGTTTGGGTTAGAGCTAAAATAACAAAATCCTACATTATTAACTTCAGCCAGGTGCACTCTGAAATAGCATCTTGCCAGTGGTAGCATTAATGATCTGACACATGATGCCCATTTTCAGTTCCTTGCAGTGTTTGAGATTATGTGAATTTTCAGGGAGAGTATTTCCATACTTATTCTTAATTCAAAAGTGCTTTTTTTTCCTGAATACATTCTGTCAGACATACTCATGCATTTATTTCATACTTCTGTCTGTGGCTGCTGCTTGGCATACAAAGCCTGAGTGGGCTTGAAACACAGGTGAAAACACACAAATCTGCCTTAAGAGCTTTAATGACTCCCTTAGACATCATGGTAGAGTAGAGGGTGGTATATGGACACATGGAATGTAGTGACTTCAGTTTCTATTATGGCATCTCGAAGTTAATGCACAGAAATCTGGAAAAGGGTATTGAAAACAGAAGGAATCCATCAGCTCAGTGTACTGCAAAAGCTGTGATGTGGGACATGGAGACTAATGGTAAAAGGCAGCTGCCCTTTTGCTGGGAAAAAGTCTGCAGGGACCAGGAAGGAGCGTTAATAGGGCAGGGAGGAGGTAGTAGAGAACATGATGAACGAATTCTGGATTACTGGGAAAGTACCAGTAAGTAAAAAGCATGTTTTGGTTAGCTAGAACTCTGAAATGATTTGGGCTTATTTATACTGGTTGAATTCATTTGCAACAAAATCTGTTACTTTGTTTGTTAGAACAAATTTTGTTCTAACAAAATCTGTTTCTCTGTATTTGTTTTTCTTGGGGTTTTTCTAAAATTAAAATGCATCTCAAAGCAGAATTTTACAGTGAAAACTTTTCATGTTATTCTGTAAAAGGGTTACTTACTATGTAGTTACTTACAATTTAGTTGATGTGTTTAACTAGCAGAGGTTGGAGAGTTAATATTAGAGTCATGCTGAGTCTGAATTTTTCTCCTTACAGATCTATTGAGACACTTAAAATTACATGGAAACCTTTTCTGTAGCTATAAAATTGACCAAAATTCCTCTTCATTATTGTTGCCCTTTTTGAAATGTAGATTATCATCCACAATGAGCCAAATCCTGTAAAACCTGGAGAAAAACATTACAATATGGCAAGAAGTTACCCAGATGATAAGAAAGATGCCTGGGATGTGAAAATGCTGCTAGAGGTAGGTTGTAACCCTTGAAGAGTTGTGCCTCTTACAGAGAATTACTCAGTTGTACGGCTGCTCTGTAGTAATGGGTGAAAGTCCTCTGCTCCCTCTGCATGACATGTAAATGTCACACACAGTCAAACCAGTTGCTGTGCCCTGTAGCCTGTGGTAAAGGGCTCCCTTGCATAATTACAGAGCAGACATCAATTAGTCTTATTAATGTGGTCTGAGTCAGAAAGGCAGTCCTGATATGTCTGGCCCTGAGACTGGCTGCTCGTGACCTTCATCAAGTTATTGTACTTGCCTTTTCCCTCCCTGTGAAAAGGGAAAATGAAGAGACAAGTTATGTAAATGCAATTGTACAGTGTACTTGGGCATTAGATTAATTTCCTGCAGCTCTGTAGGACAACTAAACAGCTGCTGTTTTCTGACTTAACCAGATTTGGGAGTACTTGTCTGGCACATTAGATAAGTGTTCTTATCTATAGACTTCTAGCATGCACTGTAAACTGTCTAACAGAGATTTGACTTTTTTTTCTTTTAAGCAATTTAGCTTTGATATTGCTGAGAAAGCAGCTCACGTGTGCCTTGCTCATCTCTTCACGTATCAAGATTTTGACATGGGAACACTTGGACTGGCTTATGTTGGCTCTCCCAGACCTAACAGCCATGGTGGCATTTGTCCCAAAGGCAAGGCTTCTTTTTCTTTTGTGGTTTGGAAACTAGTTTTTGTTGTTTGTGTTTAATCCTTTTCTCCAACTTTCATGGAGTATGTTGAGTTACTTGCATAGACTCTAGTAGTTAGCTTTTTGCATAGAAAGCATGGCCATTTTTTTGGCTGGAGCTGGAAAAAGAGGAAAGGATAAAAGTCACCAAACAAAGTCACTAAGCTATGTGGTGTGAGCAAGCTGTATAGAAAAAGCCCTGTTCTAAGGGCTGCTTTGTGTGGGCTCATCCTGCAGCGGTTCTGGAATGGCAGATGCTGTTGTCTTGGAAATTCCTGCTGTTTTCGCCTTTACTGCAGTACATGAGCTGTTTGAGCTGTGCTTGAAAGATTCCCAGCTCCAAAAACTGGCAAGAGGCAGGGTCTCACTAGTGAGGCTGTGAGAACAATAAAGCTGTTCATTTCCCCAGACAAGGATCCCTCTCTCCCCAAAAGTACCCTGAAACCCAAGAAAAATGTTTCTTAATTTTAATTTATTTCTCACTTCTGTAGCTTATTACAGTCAAATTGCAAAGAAGGATATCTATCTGAACAGTGGCTTGACCAGCACCAAGAACTATGGCAAGACCATCCTCACAAAGGTAGGAGAGTATCCTCTTCATATGTGTGTGTTGAAGTGTGCCACTGGGACTGTGACAAGCTTCTATGCTCTCTCAGAAGAGTTGCTGACTTTCCATTTGAGTCAGATCTCTGGGGACAAGGATATAGATCACAAAACAAAAATCTTCTTTTTTGTTGTAGCTGACAAGGGGAGTCAGGACTGAATGGAACTGAAGATTGAATTCACTGTGAAACAGGATTGAGGAAATAGCTAGTGTCTCATAGGAGCTGTAGTTTTCTAGATATAAAGAGGTTTTTGATGCCTAAAGATGAATTTAAATGTATTTTACTTTAACAAAAAATCCTCAAACAAGCAACAAAACTCTAACAAAATAAACCCTCAAACAGAACAAGGAGGCAAAGTAGGAGGTTTAGTTTGAGCCTTTTAATTAAATTCCTCCACCTGATTTTTGTGTATCCTGACTTACTAGAGCAAAGAACAGTGTAATACACAGGGCTTATTCGTGCTAATACTAAGCTTAATGTAAGTCGATGCTTTCTGGACTTTTTCCCATCCTTTGAGACAGTAAATACATGAAGGCCTGAATATGAGCTTTGTCTCACTTGTAAAGACACCAGAGCAGTGCCTATGTCTGCATCTATTAAATCTTTGCAGTTGGGCATATTTCGCTTTTGCTGACTTCTGCTGGCTTCTCAGCTGTGCTTTTCTGTAGCATGATTATAGTAGGAATTTATAATTGATGTGTGGGCTAAAACTTGGCACGGAAACTGTCAAGAAGATAGGAAAAAAAGACAGTAAAGCTTTGTGTTAGAGGGATGTTGACAGAGAGCTCTAGCTGTTGCCATGCTATTTGCATTTGTTGTTCAGTCTCCAGACTGGAGTTCTGCCTTGGATTACAAAGGAAGTTGAGTTTTCTGTCTTCCCTGTGGCAGGCAGGCTCAGGGCTTGGGATGATGTTTCACAGTGGTTTCACAGGGAAAGTGCCGCATGGTGTCCACTTTGGTTTAACAAAAACCAAAAAGACTTTCTTAAAACTCTTCTCCAAATGAAACACAGTGAAGCACAGGAGGGGTGCCCAGGCAGCTCTCCTGTCTCTGGCTCCCACATTAGCTGTGCTTAGACACAGACCAGGGCAGCTCATGGCAGTGCTTGGTCCTTCCCATGCCCACACAGCAGCAGTGATGGTTCTTCTCCAGAGCTGCCTGGTCTCCTTGTGGTTACTTTTATTTCTGTGTGAGTTTAATTTGTGGTTGTCATCTTGTGAGCTTGACACCATCTGAAGGTGCCGTGGGAGGTGCACAGCGAGCAGAGCCGGTTTGGGATCCTCAGCACAGGCAGGCCTGTCTTGCATAAATGATGTTAGAAATCCATCCCTGTTGGGCCATAATTGTAGGTATCTTTCCTAGAAATCATGCAATAGCAGAGTTTATTCAGCGCTCCTAATGTCATCATCCATTTAGAAGAAATAATTCTAATGGCAAGATAGGTTAAACAAGAGATTGACTAATCATAGTAGCTGGTGTTTGTTTGTATTGGGTTTTGTTTCAACTTTTTACACCTTCCAGCCACATAAAAGCAAATTTTCATATTTTAAGCATCTGCATTGCCTTGAAAACAAGCTTGAATTGGTATTCTAGGATGGCATTTTGCCTTTAACAGTGATTTAATGTTCAAATCTAGTCCTTGAACTTGACTTTGAAAAGGACCAAAATCTTATTTACCTTCATTTCTCCACTTCTAAAACCAGAAAAATGTTCACAGGAAATTTCTGACCATCTTGGTGTATCTTAGTATTGCTGGTGGCCTGGAGGTAGCTGGAATCTTCTGTTCTTTACTGCTCAGACTTATTTTTTTCATCATTTTTTTTTTTCATGTTCAAAAAAGGAGGCTGACCTGGTTACAACACATGAACTTGGACATAACTTTGGAGCAGAGCATGATCCTGACAGTCTGCCAGAGTGTGCCCCCACTGAAGACCAGGGCGGGAAATATGTCATGTATCCTATTGCTGTCAGTGGGGATCATGAAAACAACAAGGTATGGTTGTTTAGTTTTCCATCAACACAAAGGTATCTGCTATGCTCAGTGACCCTTTGAATGGCAAATCTATTTAGTTAATGATTCATGTAGTTTGAAACAACCAGAATGTAATGGATTAGCCATAAGAAGACGTTTGCATGCAGTTGGGTTCTCTGCAAGATAAGCTCATCTTTGGAATCTGGGTTTCACTGGAGTTCATAGCATGTCAAGGTGCATTTTAATTAGTTGTTTGTAATTAGCTGTGGCCATATGCTGCTACAAGCAAATGATCAGCAAGAGTCCAGTCGGGGACCTTCAGCAGCACACAGTGTTGGAGTGGTCCATAGCTGTGGTTGGAGAGGGGCAGCCAGGCGCCACAGCCATGGTGGGAGCTTGCCTTGGCAGCGTGGAGTTGGCCTTGTGCCTGTTGTGCAGATTCTCAGGGGATGATTGCTCTGCAGTCTGGGCTGACCTGTGTGTGCCTCGTGCCCAGCCCTGCTGCCCAGAGGATGTGCAGTCTGTGCCTGTGGCTGCAGCTTCACGCCCTGTCCTGGGGCCAGTGAAGCCCTGAAGCCGTGGGAGAGCTGGAGCTGTCTCTGAGCCAGACGGCATCGGGGCGTCCCTGCATTGTGTAGCAGTGTCCATTATGGACCCAACTCTTACTTTCCCATCTTAAAATTTTTCCAAGGTATCAAACGGACAGTATAGAGGGAATAATTGCTTTCTGGGATGCTAGAACTCCGAGGCATAGGGAGGCTGTGGCCTAGATGCCAGTTGTTGACAGACTGGTACACTCCTCAGTGCTGCTCTTTTCCCCTGTGACTCTCTAGATGTTCTCAAGCTGCAGCAAAAAATCCATCCATAGGACCATAGAGATCAAGGCCCAGGAGTGCTTCAAAGAGCGCAACAACAAAGTGTGTGGGAACTCCAGAGTGGATGAAGGAGAGGAATGTGATCCTGGCCTCTTGTACCAACTGGCTGATCCCTGCTGCTCTGCAGACTGTAAACTGAAAGAAGGTGCCAAGTGCAGGTAAGGAGAAATGATCTGCAGCTTCTCTTTACACAGGAGAGAATGATGGGCTGGATTACAAACTCCTAAAGCCACCTGCAGTGTCACAGGCCTCTTTCCTGGCTTTAAGGCTAAATGTGCGAGCTCACAACAGTAAAAGATTTCATTAAAGGCTTCTGTGTGCATACATTAATTTTTATAGCATTCTGTTTTCCTGAGAAGTGTCAAGAGCCACAGGCTTGAAAATGATTATTGTGTTACCATGTTATTACTACCATTATTATTGGGCAAACTTAGGCAATCAAAAAGCATTAAAAATTTCCTGTGCAAATACAATTTTTGTTTGTATTGGAAAGTGGCTTTTTACATTGGTACATACTGGTATTTCCAGACTACTGCAAAATACATTTGAGCAGACAACACAGTGACTCCTCTAAATGACTCCTCTTTCTGTGGTTGCTTTTTGGGGTGTTCATGGCCCTGTTGCAATGCAGTGTCCAATCTGTTTTTTCATAGTTCACCTCTATACCACGTAACATTAGAGAGCTTGTGCAACTCCTGTTGTTTGACAAGAAAATCCATCAATTTTAGTGAGTGTTTTTATACTAAGGGCCTTTTTGCATTAAGTGAGAACAATTGAAAATAAACACAATGCAGAATACAAAGTAGGAAACCTTCAGGGCAAACAGAAGGGAGAGAAATGTTTGGGGAAGGAAAGGGTGAAAGATCTTGTCCTAAGTTGCACAGCAAATGACAAGAGAAGGATCCAAGTGCCTTGAATAAATACAAGGATCCCTGTGTTGTTTCTCAATGTGTTGTACTTTCTATATGATTTTACCTTTAATACTTGAAGAGCGAGTGGGTGTGTAGAAAGGTGGTTGTGGGAGGGGGCAGAGAGGGCGAGGGTTGAATCAATGAATTAGTCTCCAAGAAATAGCTTTTTTTTCCTAAACATCTTTTTTCTCTGGCTTTGTTACACTTGCACTTATATTTTTAAAAATTGGTTAATATTTATTTCTGTCATTTTGATCTTTCCACAGTGACCGGAACAGTCCTTGCTGTAAAGGCTGCCAGTTTGAAAGTGCACAGAAGAAATGCCAAGAAGCCATAAATGCCACTTGTAAAGGAGAGTCTTTTTGCACTGGTAGGATGTGGTTCTGTCCCCTGCATGTCAGCTAGCCAAGTGCTCCAGGCTCTGTGTCCTGTTCAACCCACTTTCAGTCTAGTGCCCTTTAGTCATCCGGTACATGTAATTTTAGAGACCAGTTAAGCATCACAATACGCTCCTGTAATGAGTTTCATTGTAATTCAGGAGTCACTTTGTGATTTATTGCCCAGAAGAACATTAAAAATGTTGCTTTTTTTTTTGCCTTTTCTTTTGTTTGTTTGCTTTTTTTTTGCCTTTTCATTTGTTTGTTTGTTTGTTTTTGGGTTGGTGTTCTGTTTGTTCTTTGTTTTTGGGGGGGTTGTTTGGGTTTTTTGTTTGTTTGGTTTTTTGTTTGTTTGGTTGGTTTTTTTGTTTGGTTTTTTGTTTGGTTTTGTTTGTTTGTTACTGTTGTTTTGTCTTTCTGTTGTTTTGCTTCTTTCCCTTAAAAGAAAAAAAAGCAAAACAGAGTGTGTCACTGGGAGGGAATAATAATGAATTCTGCCATAGAAAGGGTGGAATTCATGCAACTCTGCTTCACTTCTCCACTTGTTTACTTCCTCCTCATAATCCTTCTTGGAGGCAGGGAGTTAAATCAGAGTGTGTGCTTTGCTGAGGGGAGCTCCAGGGTCTGCACTTACTGCTTGGTTGCCAGTGCCACAATGCCCGAGCTGTTGAAAGCCTCCAGAGCTTCTGCTGCCTCTGAGAGCAGCTGGCAGGCAGCCTGCTGGTGAAAGCCAACAGCAAGCTATTGGGCTTTTCCTGGGATAAGTCTCTATTTCCATTATTTTCCTTTTTTCTTCTGCACACTTAGGTGCTCTGCCCTTTGCTCTAACACAGTCCTCCCACTCTGCTGACTTCCATCTGTAGGGAACAGCAGCGAGTGTCCCCCTCCAGGGAATGCTCCAGATGACACAGTCTGCGTGGACATGGGGAAGTGCAAGGATGGGGAGTGCGTCCCTTTCTGCGAGAGGGAGAAGAACCTGCGGTCGTGTGCGTGCAATGGTGGGTGACACAAATTGAATTGAAATAGGACTGGGACTGAAATTTGTATTTCACTTCTGCTCCTTGGAGATTGCTGGCTTCACTGTGGGCTGGCCTGTTGGAAGGCAGAGTTTGTGGTTCCTGGAAGAGTTTAAACCATTGGGTTTTGTCAGCTGTTTTCTGTTTAAAAAGGGGATGTGAACGTCCTCCTGTCTTCTGTGGTCTGGGTTGAAGACATTAAGATGAGACTTATGGTCTGACACTCCAGCTAAAGGAGAGGACACTCCTGCCTTCCAGTTCTGCCACAGATGGACAGAAGGGATTGTAAGGAGATCCCAACCAACCTCTGGATCCAGTGTCTGGCAGAGGAGTAGTGGCTTCCAACAAGTGGTTAAAGAAAGATTTCAAAGTGATTAAAGTGCCTTGAGAACATAGAATCCCCGAGTTAATTCCCCTGCTAATCTGCCTGCCAAATACTCTGCCAGTGAGTTTTCCTGCTCCCTCGCTCTCCATATTATCCCTTAAAAGTGGTAAAGCAGCTGGGAGTAGGATGAAAGCCTCACAGGGGCAACACAAGGAATTGCTGTGAGCCCTGCTGTTTGAGATGGAGGGCATAGCCAACGAGAAAGGTGCCTAGAGGACTCAGAGCCCAAGAAATACTTAAATTTGTATTTTTGGATGTGTTTAGAACCTCTTTATTGGCCCGTTGATTCCTGCAGTGTTGGGGTACCAGCTTGGAGAACTTGGTCCCCCTGTACCCCCTAATATGTTGCACAGGGCATGTGATTGAGTTTTAGGCTTGATCATCAGAGTGCCTGAAGTTGGGCAACTCAGTCCTGCCTTCCCTGTGGGAAGCTGGTGAGGACCATGCTCAGCCAGGGGACACATGGACTTGTAGGTTGCAGGTGACTCTTTGTGCTTGCAAGGAATGAGTTTTCTGCTTTATTACAGAAACAGATAATTCCTGCAAGGTGTGCTGCCGGGACGAGCAGGACAGGTGCACGCCGTACGTGGATGCCAATGACCAGTTCCTGTTCCTGCGCAAGGGGAAGCCCTGCACTGTGGGCTTCTGTGACACAAATGTAAGTGTGCCCAGCTCTGCTCTGCGTGGGTGTCTGAGTCCTCGGGGAGGAGGACTGTGCTGGGGAAGAGAAGCCAAAGCTTGAGCAGGGTAATGGGTTTTAAGTACCTCTTCACAGGGTAGATATTAAAGGGTGCTTGGAGGCTGCGTGTGTTGGAGTTCTGCAGAGACCTGTGCAAGGGGAAGCTGTTACCTTCTGCAGCTGCTCATTACCCCCTTCTGCTGCTCCCCACAGCTCAGCCAGCTGGCACCCTGCATGAAAGAGGGGACTGAGCGCTGCTGTAAGCTCGGCTGCGTTTGCAGCGCTTGCCTTTCCAGTTGTTCCCATTAGCCCAATTAATTTTTACTCCAGTAATTCAGGTCAGGGAGCAATCACATGAAAATCCAGCCGGCAGTATCTGAAAGGGGCAGTGAGCCCATGGTGGGGAGACTGGTGGGTTGCTGGCCATGGAAAAGTGGTCTTTTTGGTACAGCTGCATGGACGCCTGCAGACCCCCGTGGCTGGAGCTAAACCGGGTGTCAGCAGAAGTGAATTTGGGAGGGCATGCCCCATTCCTTCTGCTGGCAGAACTGGAAGACCAAGGTTCTGCTGTGTTAAACCAGCACAGCCAAATCTGGGAGTGAGTTTGTCTGTAACCTTGGGCTCCGCAGAGCTGCAGCCTTCTTTGTGGGTAATGGGAACTGAGGCTTTCAGTGTTTAAATCTCACCAGAAACTTCTGTTTTATGTCTCCTAACGTGGGCCAAAGGTGAGGTGGATTTTGCATGTTTCAAACATTAAAATGTGATCTGAATCAGACAGCAATTGAATTGAAACTGGTTTGATTTAAAAAAAAAAAGGCAGTAAAAATGGACTGCTGCTGTTGGGAATGAGTGTAAATCTGAATTCAGAATGTAAGTGAAGTCATGCTGTGTCTGTAGTTCTCATTTCATTACCATCATTGCATCTCCCTCTCCAGGCAGGCGGTACTTAATGCTTACATAGCATAAGACTATTCTGTTACTTTTGTAGGGCAAATGCGAGAAGCAAGTACAGGATGTGATTGAACGATTTTGGGATTTCATAGACCAACTCAGCATCAATACTTTTGGTAAGATACATAACCATATCCTTTGGGGGGTTTTGAGTTCATGACGTGAACCTCTAAAGCCTGGGAGGGAGTTAGCTGGCTGGATTTATTCACCTATGTGCAAGGGTGGATAGTAGTTGTGCTAGTGGTATATTTAGGTATATTTTTGCCTGAAGTTTAACAATACTCTCACCTTTTAAAGCTGAAAGGCTGGGGGAACATTTTGCATTTTTCTACTCCATTTTTTTCTCAGCAACTTCCAAGGTTGTGAAATGGACCATAGTTTCTTGTCTGAATACCAAGAACTAGGTCAATTAAAGGAAAGGAAGTAACAGTCAGTCTCTTTAGAGGTCAGCTAGATTCAGCAGGATATAAAATGGGCCTCTCGGTGAGATTTAAATGTCAGCAGATCAGGAGGGGAACACTTCCTTTCTCTGTCATTTAAGAAAACCAGAGGTCACACACCTCAAGCTGTGTTTGTGCTGAGTCACTGCCTATGACTGAGTGGGCCTCCTTGGTCTTGATTCCAACTGTGCAACCCAAGCAGGTGTCTCTTCACCCCAGGTGTCAGCCCTGCTGTCTCACTCTGTTACTGGCACCAGACAAAGCCAGTGGTTAAGCTGGTGCTGCCTCACGAGCCCTAAATGTGTGTGCTCATGGTACTGCTGGGCCTGCACAGTGCAATTATCTGAGTTGGGGCTTTCAATCTCAAGTTTCAGGGACAAAAAATTGCTTCTTAGGTAATTGATAAAGCCACTTAGCCTGCTTGGATAGAGGCACTTTTTGAGTCTCTGACATTTAAATATTTTGTTTGTGAAGGCAGGTAGAAATCACATGACTGTTGCATTAGAATTTGGTAACAGACTCACAGTGTGACTTGTGTAAGTGTGGGGCTTGGCTGACTCAGTAAAGGCTTTTCCAACAACCCATATTAAATATTACAGCCTTACAGCATTTCTCATCAGAGAAAAACAGAGAAGAACGTGTTATTGTTAACATATTGTTAACATACTGGATAAAATTTTCTAGAATAGTATGATTTTATCCTTGTCTACCTCCAAAGTAGGCAGCCTGTACTTCTCTGAGTAATTCTGCGGCTTCACTTGCCTGAGCAGTGGCTGCAGAAGGGGTTAGATGTGTGTGTTCATGAAACAGTATTTGGTAGGTAACTGACAGATCTGAACTGCTTTCACAGGGAAGTTCCTAGCGGATAATATAGTGGGCTCTGTGCTCGTCTTCTCCTTGCTGTTTTGGATTCCTCTCAGCATCCTTGTGCACTGTGTGGTGAGTAAGCTGTCTTTGAGATGACTGCTCAACTGTTGGATTTTGCTGTGAGAACACCCTTCATATGTGAAATGGCAGATGGCTGTGGGAGAAGATGATGGGAAGCTTTTAGCAAACCCTAGGGGGAAATCCAGCATATGTAAGGCTTACTGTTCCTTCAGTAGGCAGAGCTCTTGCTAAACTCTGCCAGGCCCTGGCAGACCCAGTGCTCCCATGACTATTCCCTGGAGCCTTTCCCATTCTTTCCCAGGCAGATTTTCTTTCTCTGCTTTCTGAATTCTACCCAAGTATAATTTTGGTATCTGTATCATTAAAAACAGTCTTCTAAAACCCTGCAAAGAAATAAGACACCCACATTTTGAGGGGAGACCCAGAGTGGGAAGTGATCTTAGTTGAGCTTGGGTGGATGGGTAAAGACAGAGAGTGAGCTTGTGGCAGCTGGGAGCGTGGGCATGTGGTGTGCTGCTGACAACAGTGTGGGCTTAGAGCAAAGGGGTGTTGTGCCCACAAGCTCTCCTGGGATGAATGGGAAGGCATGGGAAGTAGGGGAAGGGAAAAGAATCCCACACAGTGCTGTGTCTTCCCTGCAGGAAAAAGGAGACCTTGTCATAGGGAAATCAACATTCTTACATTTTGTGTGTTTTTCAACAGGACAAGAAATTGGACAAGCAGTACGAGGAGAACACAAAGTCCCTGTTTTGCCCCAGTGTAAGTTGCTGTCTAAGTCTGAATTGGCAGAAGGTTGTCACATGTGTATTGGAAAACCTGAACCTCAGGCGTCTGCAGAGTATTTACCAAAAGAGTAATAACGGAGAGCCCTGGAGCCCCATGCTAGAGAGGGGTGAATCCATGTGAGAAGCTGCTTTCTGAACAAGCTTGTGTTCACTCTTACCAAGCACTGCAGCATGGCAGGATCTGATTCTTCCTTCCTGTAAGAGCTGTGCTTTGTTGACAGAGCCACTCTGGTGCAGAGAGGGGCAGGAAGCCCTCCAGGGCAGGAAGCCACTCTGCTCTGCGGAGCACAGCGTTGCCCATCGGTGTCCCCTTGGCACAGCGTGCTCGGCAGCGCCAGGCAGACCCAGGCTGTTTGTTCCCAGCCGAGGGGTCTCACTGAAGCACGAGTGACAAAAAAATCTTTGCAAAATGTGGTGTCTTTGCTGCAGAATGACTGTTTGCAGGAGTTAGCTTCTAGTGGACAGATGTGCTACAGCCTTCCAGTCGCTCAAGGGGCCCATTGGTGACACTTATCACCTCACAGATTCTTAGCTGGGAGAGCTAAGAGCAGAAAAGTGCCAAGATACGTTTTAATTACAGTCCAGCACAGAGCACCTTCTGACGTAGTTTTGGGTATCATTTCCTATGCTTTGACAGTTCAGTTCCTATTAAGAACTGAAATATTCAATTAAGGAAATCTTGTTCTGTAAGGGGAGGGGGAAAAAAGCCTTGCAGAGCTGCTTGTTGTACAACCATTGAAGGAAGCATAGTGAAGTCAGGGACCACTGAGGCAGACTGCCTCTGTCATCTACTGTGACAGAATTGAGGGTGATGTTAGTTCGAGTGCCCCATAGCTGGTCTTGAATGCCATGAGAAGTTACCTTCGTGCTTATTACCTGCATTCAATCAAGAAAATCCCAGAGGCAGGAGAGAGCACAGGTGTATAGCCAATGGGCTCCTTGTACCAGCAACAGTTTAACAAACAGATTTTATGTCTTTTGAATCTGCTGAGAATGGAGTGGTTGGGAAATGGTAGCAGGTAAACATCTTATCCTTCCCAGTATTAAGCATTTGCTGAGGTCCTTGGGGATTTTTTAATGCCTAGAGATCTCTGGATTATTTTCCAAACCATGCTCAGATAGAAGCAGACATTAATGGACTTGTACTTAATCTGGGTTGCAGAATCTGATTGTGATGACATGGGTCCCTGCAGCCTTTGACCCTCTGTTCAGTGTGGTTTCTTGTACATGAAACCATGAACTCTCCAAGTTGGAGGACTGGAATAAGCTGTACCTTGGACTGTTTCCCTGTACTGAGCTCTGTGCCATGTGGCTTGACCCTGCATTTCCAGTCCTAGGTTTTGCCAAAGCAGTTTGAGCCCCAGTGAAGCTGTCAGCTGTGGTGTTTTATAGAGAAAGAAGGAGAGATAAAATGGCCTTTCTGCCTTTAGGGAGTGGCGTGGTAGCCTTTAAGCAGGAGTGCAGGTGCTCCTCAGAAGGTGCCTTCTCCCTCTGAAAAATGGTGCAAAAACCGAACCCGTGACTAGGTGCTGGTTGCTTTTGCCAGTGACGTGGCTGCTGCTTGTGTCTTGCAGAACGTGGAGATGCTCAGCAGCCTGGACTCGGCCTCCGTTCGCATCATCAAGCCGTTCCCCGCGGCACAGGCCACGAGCCGGCACCAGCCGCTGCAGCCCCTGACGGCCGCGCCCGCCGCGCCTGCGCCACCCAAGCAGGACCACCAACGGATGGACACCATCCAGGAGGACCCGAGCACCGACTCGCACATCGATGAGGACGCCTTCGAGAAGGACCCTTTCCCAAACAGCAGCTCGGCCGCCAAATCTTTTGAGGACTTGACAGACCATCCTGTCATTAGGAGTGAGAAAGCTTCATCCTTCAAACTGCAGCGCCAGAACCGGGTGGACAGCAAAGAAACAGAGTGCTAGTGTCCTGCTGCCTTCTAAATGTATGACTTGTGTCTGCAAAATAAGGATCTGAAACCATTTCATTTCTATAAATATAAATATATGTATATATATTTTTGTGAGGGAGTGGGAGAATAAGGAAGTGACCTACTGCAGATGCTGGTCATGTGTATGACCTTCCTTAAATTACATTTACTAGAGCATTATATCTTTTAAAAAGGAAAATCCAAACTAGAACTGGCTTGTTTTTGAAGCTTTTTGGATTTGTTTTTCTATTTCCTTGACCTTTAACATTTCCTTCAACCTGTGGTGCAAAACCAAATATCCTGATGGATATTGGATTGTGTATATCAGCCTTTTTTTATAATTTAATATTTTGTAGTCTGACAGCACTGATAGACGAAATTAAGGGGCTTTTAAAACCAAAATGAACACTGCAATATGTTCCATAATAGAGTAGATAATTTAGCAATTTAAGGTACATATAACCAAAAGCCTAAGGAAATGCCTTGAGAACAGAGAGTAATGAAACAGATAAAAATACAAAGTCTTGCAGCATTCAATGAAATGTATAATCAGGATAAAGAAGCTTTATGATGCCCAGCTTCTGTATAAATGAAAGGATCACAGAGGCTGTTAAACCATATATGGGGCATGAGAAGTGCTCCTCTAGCATGAAACTCTTCTGTGGTGAGGTTGTCTTGCCTTCCCTTTGTGGCTTTTGTTGGGAGCTTCCCACTCTGCACTAAGGTTTGTGTGTTGCAGGTGTCTGCTTGGAGAAGGAAGTGTAAAGGAAGACATAATTTATGCAGATGAGGACATTTTAAACTGCTGTTTACAGCAGTTTTGGTGCAGAAATGTTTCTCCAAGTGTTATTTTAAATAGACAACACTATCATTGAAATGTTCCAATTGCTGAGCTCAGTTTTCCATGGTCTCTGTGGCCTTTGGAAGCTCCTACTGCATGAATGAGGAGAAAAAAAATCACTCCATTGCAGGGCAGGCATTTGTTTAAAAATAATTGTGAATTTAGTAAAGAAATAAACCTTTGTTAAAACTTGCAGGGTAAGTATAAGGAGGAGATTTTGTGAATTCAGATTCTCTCACAGGTAGTAAAATGTGATGTTGAAAGTTGGTAATTGGATGGTGTCTTCTGTACAGCTGGAGATCTGTCAGATGAGCTGGAACTGGCATATGAGCACTGTTTTAGCTGAGAAGCAGATGGACTGACAGAGTGGAGTCACAGAGCAACTGTCATGGTAGCGCAGCAGCACCTTCATTGTGCCTCTGTTTTCTCCCACAATAATCTATTGATAAAACTGACAGAATGTGGCCAAGGACAGAACCATTTAACTGTTACAAGCCTGGACTCAGCCACAGGGAAGTGGGGCTGCGGTGAGCCCATGTTTTTAATTGTGAGAGAAAGGAACCAAACCTGTGCCGGAAAATTGTCTGAGTACTCCCTCTCCTCCACACCCAAGGATACTTGTTACACTAGTACTTGAATGTGTGCCTTATGGTATTCCTATCTGACTAGCTGTTGTGTTTTATATACTGGTTTTGAACTTTGTTTGGGGTTGTTTTTTGTTCGGGTTTTCTTTTTTTGATTCAGTGCAAAGTACACATGTGAGGAGTTAATTTAATTCCCAACAAAATAAAAGCTTTTTATATTTAAAAAAAAAAATCAGTTAAAGGAGAGCTGTTTATATGCAGTCCTTTTCTGAAAGATCTTCATGCTTTGGCTGTCAAAGCTTGGGTTAAAAGTCTGGCATGCAGCCAGGCATGAGTGAGGATTTGTGACTGCTCCTTTCTGAGCTTGGATGCTGCAGAGGCCAGACCCGGAGTATCCCTGCTGCAGAACCACACCCTGAGGGCTGCCTGCTTCCTGCCCACGCTGGAGCTGGTCTTGCCATGTGTCCTGCAGATTATCATCACTTCAGATGGTGACATTACTGCCTAAGGTATGGAGGGAGGTGTGCTGCAATGCCTGTTCAGGCACCAAATCTGTAAATACAAGTTCTCAGCACAAAGGTCTTTACAGCCCAGGTGAAAACCCTGAAGTTGGGAGGTGCTTGGGAGCATGAAAACAGACATTTGGAGCAGGCCTTGGAAATCACCAAATCCATCCCCCAGCCCAAGCTGTATTCCAGAACCTGAATGCAGTATTTGCATGGTTTGTTCATAACATCTAAGGCAGGAACATCCACAGCTTCCCGCTGGGAACCCCTTTTGCTGTTCAGCCAGTCTTTACTGTAAGCATTCATTACAGAAAGGATAGTCCAGTTTAATACTCATAAATATTTATATATCAAACTCGCTTCTGCTCTGGCTCCAGGCACATGAAAAATAACTACTTACATTCCAGTTTGTAACACATAGTAGAAGACAGGTCTGCACCAGCTTGTCTTAATTATTTAATGAGGCAAAGGCAGTCTAATGGCACTAACGGAGAGCCTCTCATTACTCTCTCTCACCCACTACATAACACACCTGTTCCATGTCAACAGAACTGTTAATACAGCCCAGAACTATGGAGGGGTTATATTTGCACTGATACACTGTTTGATTTTTATGCACAGCTAGTTGTACCCTCATTTTTGCTTCTATCTGGCTTGCTAGACAATCATTTCCCAAACCATTTTTTTCCATAATTGTTGAATTTCATCTAGGTTTCAGGCAATTTTTTTTTTGTTTGTAAAGGCAGTTTTGTAGTTTGTGTTCTCTTGGCCAAAACCTGCATAGTCTGCAGTACTTACATGAGTTGCTACATTAGGGCTGAATCCCAAAGCTCACTTGAACGGTCTCCTTAACTTGATGGCAAATGCCGTAAGGGTACGGTTTTGTCAGCAGAGATGCAAACCTTTTCTAGTAGTTTCTCCAAGCTTGTATATCGTTTTACACTGCCCAAAAACATTCACTGGTCTGAAATCTGTGCCTATACACAAGAGCTGGGTATAAAGAAGCTGCTGCTGGTGCCAGAGTAAGTTAAATTTTAAAACTCCTTCTCTAAACTACTCTGTACAAGATTAAGTAGTAAGTACTCTCTACAAGAGTATAAGTAAGCCAAAGTAAAACTCAGGGAACTGTTTTTCCTTCTGTATTACATCCAGGTAAATTAATCTGGACTGACATTAATGGCTCTTGACAAACTCCACACTACTGCCTCTTATGAGCTCCTCTGTGTTTACAGCAAGTAGATGGTATTAATCATAGTGCAGTCCCCAAGGCTCAGCAAGGCCAGGAATTGCTCAGGGCAGCCTCTATCCCTTGGCCACAGAGCAGCTGAGACTCAATTTCCTCTGAGTCTTCCAAGGAAAGAGCTACTCATCCCCACAAATATCCTGGCTACAGCACCATGAAGAAAAACCACCCCAGGACACACCCCAAGTGGTCTCACCTTTATTCTCCCCCAGACCAAGAGAAGGGGACAGAGAAGAGCAGTGCTGGGGACTCCCCAGTGCCCCATTCCCTGAGGACACACTGTTTGCAGCATGTTGCTGGATAATGGGCTGGCTTTGTCTGGCGTGGCTGCCCCAGCTCCTCCGGGCAGGGCATGTCACAGAAGACTAGCCTCAGGATTGGTGTGGTCCACATCACGCCAATAAGGAAGCAGTGAAGGAAGAGCTGACAGTCTGTTTTCCAGGCGTGACCAAAGCTGAGCTGCTAGAAAACTGTTGCCTTTTGTCGATAAATGAAGACCATCAGACAAATAGGAAGAGAAATCCTACAGGGGAGGTTAAAACCATGTATTAATGTATTTGCTACCTGCAAAGAGGTCTTGAGTAAATCTTCAGAGCCACCTGGTACACTGGTTTTATTTTTCACTGTTTATATTAAAATATTAAGAGAATATTCTGATGGCAAAATCAGTGCTGTTCATCAGGAAAAGATCATGGGATTAAGTGACGCAATCAAAATATGGCATCAGCTGCACTACTGAACAGACTACTGCATTGGGGAGTACCAGGGAAAGAAAAGGTTCAGAGTTCAAACTGCAGTTTTCTGCTCACAGGAAACGTCTGCAGTCTCCCATGGATGAGTTTGGGTATTTGGTCAGAAGCATCAGCAACAACCTTGTGCAGACAGATCTGACCTTGAAGTTAGCCCAACACTGCACAGTGGGTTGGAAAAGAAGCCTCCACAGGCCCCTTCCAACAAACTATTCCATGACTCAAGTCCAAGAAAAAGGCTATTTAGATATAATACACTCAGGGGACACTTGCTAACCAAGTATCATGGCCAGGTTGTATAAAGCTTTATTTCTCGTTGCCAACTATAAAGCTCACTGGATTATTTTTATTCCTTCCGTAAATTTGGATGTATTTGGTATCGGTTCAGTGATAATGCAGCACCACTGGTTCCTCTATGCTAAATGATGCATTTCACAATTCATGACAGTTTCAAATATTTCATCATACCTGATTCTTCTGCATCAGGGTCCAGAGGTCAAGCACATCTGTGCCACATTCCTTGGCGACCTGGACACAGGCCTGGGCATACTGCCCGGTGGTGGCATTGCAGCGGTTCAGTTTTTCACCTGCCAATCAAAAACAAAGGGAACATGCAGCAACGGACACTGCTGCAGTGTGATTTCAATCTTCTGTGGCACACGTGATGTGTATCAGTTTGTAAAACCAGCAGACTTAACCAATCACAAACTAAATCCAAAGCACAGTAGTTTAAGTGGCCAGAAGCTACAGCTTGTGTGGTCTTTTTCAGGGCATCCTTTGGTTCTGTGTCACTGGAAAATGCCTCTTTTTAACAAACATGCATTAGGTGAGAGAGAAGCAACAGCAACAAGCACACAGTGTAACTCTGCTGCTCACAGCTTTCACCTTCTGGCAAGCTTCAGCTGAAGGCAGTGCTTAGATTTAAAATTCTTCATACATCTGCTAAAGGCAGGTAAAACAGAGTGAAGTAAATGGAAATCTATTTACAAGTTGCTTTCTGCTTTTTGGCCGACTTCCACATGCAACTGCTCCTTCCAGTCCTCTTGCTACTTTTCACACCTGGACGAATGTTCTGTGAACATCACCATCCTCCTGCCTCCCAACTCTCCTTTGCTCTGATATCTATCTGAGAAAACTAGAAATAGGCAGCACATTTCTCCTCGATATTGGAGGGCAGATGGTCTGATACTGCTGCTTACTGTGCCCACAATACTTCATTTGTGGTCCATGGGCTGAGATCACCCTGTCTTTTGTTCCATCCCTAGACAGCACTCTCTTTCAGACAGATGCTTGCAGATTCAATGCTGTAAATGCAAGTTTCCTCCATCCCCACCCCATAAAAAGGATAGCTTTTAGAGGAAAATGGATTAACATTACAAGTGCTCCTTGATAGCTGGGAGCCAGATAAGCAGCACTAGAGGTGTGCTCATGTGACAGCACATCATTATTGTATGATTTTGCATCACCTAATGCAAAATCATACCCTAATGTTGTCTACCATACCAAAATGCAGTTTTAACTTAAGGTCATCTTCAATGTTTTACTGCTTTGATTGAAAACATAACTCAGGACATGCAACACCACTTAAATTATAGAAAACTGTGCCACTAAAGTACCAGCTCTGTATTTACCTGACCTAACTCAAGTTTTTTATAAATGTGCAAGAACTGGACAAGGTGTCCCAACAGAAAAGAGAACATGCTCTCAGGAGGTACGAACTGTCACTGCTGGAGTCAGTGGGATTATGGCAATTCCCACCAGCTCAGTAACAAAGTAAGTGGTGCTATTATGTCTCTAATTTTAGAGTTAGCTTAAACAACACAATATCATTTTTTCAGACACTTTTATTAGCATCCTTAGAATATGATATTCTCTGATACTGTTTTTTCTAACTTTAAAATAAACCTGGCTGAGATATTACTGCTTATCCAAACAGATGTGAAGTCTGCTGTACCTACTATAAAATTTTCTAAGGCACACAATGCCAAAGTATCTTTCATTATATTTATTATTTTGGAAGCTGCTGGGACACGATGTAATCTGCCTAGGACATGTTGACAAACCCCATGTTCTTAGAAGGCAGCCACTTCTGTCAGCTCTATGCATTAACAGATCAGTCAACATTTTGGAAAGATGTTAGTAATTAGTTGGTAGTTACTCCATGAGCTTATCCAAAACTTGTTTAGTAAAACAGTCAGCAGCCTTTACCCAACAAGTCAGAGAACATGACTGCAACATGGCGCACACACACAAAGGAAACCACCTGACAACTTGGGATCTGTCACTTACACTCTGCTGGTAAAATGCTGAAATTCCACCCATCCTCATCATTCTTTTACCTTTGGCAAGACATGCCTTTTCCCAAGCTGATTCCTGAAGAGGTGGCGGTGTTATCAAAATAATCCTGTCCGCAGTAATGTCTACTGACTTCAGGTACTGTACCATGCTCTTCAGGTTCATGGCATATTCCTCCAAAGGAACGTGTTGCTTGGGGTTCAGCTCTGTGAGGGGTGGAGCACAGGCATCAGTGGTGCTGAGCTCCCTGCAGCTTTGCTACACAGCATAACGGGACTGTTACACAGTATGGCCACCAACACTCCTTCCCAGAACACAGTTCCCCTCAGTGATGGATTTGGGCGGTGTGGTAGGAAAATACCCAAATACTCAATACCCAAAGCAGACAAATCAAGAGTTTAAATACAGCATTTCCAACTAACATAAATAAGGCATGGGGGGAAAAAACCCCAACAGTTGAGTTTTCTTAGGATGCTTTTTTTTTTACAACTTTGTATCTTAGTATTAGAACACATAATCACCTCAAACCTCATCTGAACGAAACCCTGAGATTTCTAATGTTCATGGATGCTGATAAAATTCTGGAAAGTCCCTTGGACATGCAGTCAGTCCTTCATGCACTGATGTTATCATTTTGATTAGACTCTGTGTCCCACTATGCTTATCTGAAAGAGAATCCAAATGCTACCTTCCTGCCTTTCCTCAGCCCATCTGCCAAGAGCTCACAGACTCCTTCAAAGACAGAAAAACCAGCTGGATGCCCAACTCCAATTTTAAGCAACCATTACACAACTAAGCCCTGAGCACCCTGAAATTTGCTTTTCTAATATTAAATCTTGGTGATAGGGAGAGAAATGGAAGGCACTGCATGGTTTAAATACAAATGAAATGACTGAAAACAAACCTCTGTGTAAACAAAAAGAAAGCAATCAGTTCCTGGAGAAGCAGCAGGAAAAGCCTGTGAAATGTTCTGCCTATTCAGCTAAACTGCAAAACTGTTTTAAGAGAACTGGTCACAGGAAAAAAAAAGACAGAAAGCAAGCTACCCTACCTTTCAAAGCACTGTCATTAGCTCCAAAGAAAATAGTTACTGCAACAATACTGTCAGCACTAGCACTTTCAGGGATCAGTCTTGGAAGAATCAATTTAGCCCATCTGCTGTTGTACCCCGAGATCCCACGGTTCACAACATCACATTTTCTGAAATGGAGACACGTATCAAAAACAACATCTCTCCTCTGTCCACCAGAACAACACTTGGGAAATTTTGAACCATTCTGTCAGGCTGCCTCCATCCCTCTCAGTAAAAATGAGGTATCACAGGATTTTTCAATGGAATCATCCTTTGAAAATGCAAACACAGACTGTATGTGTAGTATTTACCTGTCACTTACACTATGGAACCAGACAATACTGACAAGCACTAAGGAATTTTTAATTTCCACTCAAGCTTTCAGTAGAAACACCCAATGAGTATTTCCACCAGTCCTGGGCATGTTGCCCAGAAGGCAGTTCCACTTCATTAAATAAACGTCAATAAAGAAACATGCATTAAATATTAACCACCGTTGGTTTCATTTAGAAAAGCTGCATGACTTTCTGCAGGCTAGAAATTACTTTTGAAATTTAAGTTCTTACCTCACCAGTCTCTCAGCAAGGTATGTCCCCCAGCCATTTTCCTGAAAGGAGTACTGAAAACAAGGAAAACAGTTAGATCCTCACTAGAAGAACTTGTTCCCCAGAGCTCAGCCCCACCACTGGCACCTTCCTGCCTTAAGAGCTTTTGTGTATGACCTCTGGTACTGCTGCAGCAGCGTTTCCCCCCTCCCTGCCCTGTCCCTCAGAGGTCAAACACTCCTGGCTGTACCCAGGCACACCACTGGCATCCAAGGCAATACAGGCTGGAGGCTGGTACCTACGGAGGGACAGACCCTGGGGTCCCTTCAAAATACAAACTGACTGCTATCAGACTGCAGTTTTTGTCCAGTGAAGGTTTGCTATGTTTGTTCGTAATATTTTTCTACTTTATTTCTAAGGTCCTTTAATTCTGAAGAGCACCTCTCAAAAATCCTCTCTCCACATGCTGCTTTGGAGTGCAGTTTGATACCCATCTCTTTCAGAAGTGGAAAAACAAACCCCTTCTTCTTATTCCCACTGCTGTACTATCCTCTCTGCTACAATTCTGCAGTGAGTCGGCTTAGACACCCATCTCCCATTAAAGATTAACTTTGTGGCCAGCTATTTTTTCATCAGAGCAGCTCCATGACCCACCACACAACCCACGCAACAGAAAGCAGGGTGCCAAAATCAACACTAAAAAGCTGGTGCTGCCTCAAAGGACATGTTCCCCAGGCCGTCCGGGCTGGGCGAGCTGGACACCGGGAGCTGGGATGCACCAGGGCCGGGTGAGGGCGGAGGGCGAGGGCCCTGCAGACGGCGTGGGCAGCACGCTGGGCTCCCTGCATGGAAAATGCCCCTGACACCGAAACACCACAAGCTACACCTTCACCCGATCGCGCCTCTGACACAGCGACCCCAAGGGTTTCTGTGACACGGCTCCAAATCTCACAAGGGCCCGCCGGGCGTGAGGGCCCCGGGAGCAGCCTCACGGCGGCTGCAGCAGGGATGTGACCGCTCCCCAGGGCCGCCGGACCGGCGCTTTCCCGGCGCTTGGCAGCAGCGCTCGGCCCAACGCCGGGATGCTGCTGGGCCTCCGGCCCCGCCACGGGGAGCTGGGCTGGCCAGGGAGCTCCACACGGGAAGTGCGGGGCCAGGACCGGGCGGGCGCTACCTCAGTGATGGAGTCTCCGAAGAGGAGGACGCGGGGCCAGCGCAGGAGCCGCCCGCGGGCTCCCGCCTCCGCCAGCGCCATGGCCGCGGCCGGACATCCGCCGGGAGCCGCGGCAGGAGGAGGAGCGGGCGGCGGCCGCGCCGCTTCCTCTGCAGTGGGAAATGGGGCGGATCGGTAAAAAGCCCTGGTTACAAACGGGGGTCAGGTTCCAGTCCCCTCAGTGCTTTATGGCTTCTTTAAAAGGCTCATTGCTGCAGGTGCGGGGGGAGGGCGCGCCCGCGGCAGTCCGCGACCCACCCCTCACACAGCCCCTCACACTGCCCTTGTGCTGCCTGCAAGCGCTTCCAAAAGAAGGCGCATAGATTCATGGTTTTTATCCGTTTCAAAGAGAGACATCCTTCTTAAGAAAATGCAATTACCTCATTTAAAAGGCTTAATGATGTTTAGCGTGCTAATGACACAGTTTGGGAAGGAAAGTGTCGCTAATTTTGCTAATACCACTCATACACTGGTTCTGCAAATACTACTAATACTATGAAGATCATCAGGTGCCATTTTAATCAGCTGACAAAAAGAGGAAAGAAGCATGTACCAGACAAAGTTCTTTTGTAGAAAACTCAGGTTCTGTGGACATTTTTCAGCATGACATAACATATGCACACTTTGCCTGATTTAATTGATCTATATGCACAAGTACAGTTGTTATGAAATTGCTGATCCGTTATATGAAACAACTCCGCACTTTCACAGAATTGATAACGTTTGACTTACTGAAGAAAAAATTTTTATTGACTCTTAAAAATAGCCCAAATAAATTGAAAATTTAAAAGTCTGGGGGGTCTTTTGTAAGCATCCTAGGTTATCTACAGAGGTCAGTACACTGGGCTGAGGGCATCATAAAGCCTCTGTGCAGCCAATTCCACCATTTCACGAAGGGATTCGTCATCTTCGCTTCCTGGCTCACAGTCAACTGTCTGGGAACAAAAAGAGAAGGATGTCAGAACTGGCACATCATGCTCCTTTTCAGCACATGAAGAATGCTCGTTAGGGAAAAGGAAAAAGTCATGGAAATTATCAAGAGCAGCACTCTATGTTTTTCAGGGGTCTGCCAGCATGTAGATGAGTTCAAAGAAGACTCAAGCTAAGTCCTGCTGAAGCTTAATTTTGAGTCTTATGTTCAAACCTACATGTAAAATGCATAAAGTTTTGTAGATTATATTTAATTTTAATCAAATAAAATTACACAGGATTTCGTTTTATCTGTGAATTCACTCACACTGTATTAGGGTAATACTGCAAAACACATGCATTCACCACAGAGGCACAGGCACCACACTGATGTTCCCACACCCATGATGACATTTACACAAAAATAATCCAAATAAATTATTTTTTTACTGAAACAAATCCTCCTAGAGAAGGATGCCCACCCCAAACATGCAACTTGATCTACATTCACCCCTGACTGCTCCACCTCAAAAACAAAGGGCAGCATTTGAGTATTAACACTGTTCTTGGTCCTGTGGCCTTTCTAGACTCTAAGACTGTACCTCCTTTAATTAGGTATTAACTTGTTACTCCTCTGATCAAGTAACCCCTTCCAACCATAAAGGTTTGGGAGGGAAAAAGGCACTTAAAACAGCATTTGTTAAAATCATATTAACTGTGAGAGCACTGTGTTAACATGTAAAAAATAAATCTACATCTCCCACCAGTCAGATCTACACTAAGCAGATTTTTATTTTAGAGGCAACAGAGTTTTATAAGATACACATGCACATAAAAAAGGACAGATTTTCCTCGTAATATCTGGTTCACAAAGGCACAAGCTTGCCATTGCCCACATAGTCTGTAAAGTAAGTACTGCAAAGATACACCCTTGTTGCAACTGAGCTGCCCCTGGGTTTTCTGTCAGTACACAAATCTTTTAACAATAATGACATATTTAAAAATGAAATCAAACTTCGTGATTAAGCAGTATGCATTTTTTCCAGTCTAGTTAGTTTTTTCTTTAAGAGTTCTTTCACCAGTCCTGTATTTTTCTGTACTATGTATAAACTGAAATGAAGCATCTGTTTATTAAAAAACTGAAAAAAGACAGCACAACAAGTTGTGCGTTATTCACAGGACTGTAACTCACTATTCTCTTAAGATAATTAACATTCACTTGTTTTGTTTCAATAGGTAAAAAAATTTTGGCAGGGGCCAGCCTTTTCTTCTGGCTTTGTAGAACATTTAAAACATTTGTTGTGATCCCTTAAGGAGAGTATGTGAGAGCCACCCCATAGAATTACTTTACATTATATTATTACTATGAATAGAGGCAATACACAATAGATGTTCAATATGTTATTAAAATGACAGAAGGTAAAGACATTAAAATGCTTAAGATCATGAAGGACATGGTTTTAACCATTCTTTACAGATTTACATTATTTGAGTAACTAGGTGTGATGGCTTCTTAAAGCACCCTTCTAACATGCATGACACCCAGTTCTGAAACAAGCTAGTAAATTAATAAAGTATTTCTTTTTGTCAGTATTTCTGGCTTTCAATGTAGCTCCAAAAGTATCAAGATGACAAATTAACATCATTCCTACCCTGTAATTGTTCAATTAATCAGACCAGAGCCGTGCTTTAAAAGCATTTAAAAAAAAGTTGGGTTAACTCAATTTTCTCTTCTACAATCTTTCTTTATTCATTTTTCATACAACTGAGCTGCTGAAAAATACTGGGTTTTTTTCCAATGTACTGCATTTGTTGCATAAACATTGCTAGCATTTTTTAAATTACAAACACTCTCTGTTTTCATATCAAGGACAAGAACATTTCCTTAGCAGGTGGCTACATGACACTGTAGGCAGCACTGCATGCCAGACAGGAGACTCTGCGAAACACAGCACACACAAAAGCAAGAGCTCTGCTCTACATACCCGAGTGTCCAGGGAAATGTTGGCAGTCTTTCCATCCACTGTGATGCACAGGACAGAGTCATCTTTGGAACTCACACAGTCCTCTCCAAACATATCCCTAAAGCAAAGACCCATGAGTGTAAGACGTGGCCAAACTTAGGTTTTTCTATTAAGCCTGGGGTCACTTTGTCAGGTGAGTATCACCTTTCAGCAACCATTATTTAACCCACTCAGATGTAATTAAAAATATCAATCTTTATTATGACAGTGAGTATCAAATAACAATAAGTATCTTACCAAAATAATCTTATCATAAATGAAGGGATGGATTCCTTTAATTTCAAAAGAGGCAAGATTTCTACATTAATAACAGAATATACAACAGTTTTAAAAGAGATGTGATTCAAAATTGGGTTTTTTTAACCACTTTTAGCATAGTTTTTGGAGACAATTTAAAAATCTGCTTCTGGAAGAAATAACTGGGCCCTGTATTCAAAATTTTAATGGTGCTGAGAACTTCTTACTGTACCTCTTTCTTAATTCTGGCCTTCACAGAAATCAGACTGAAATAAATTCGCATGAAATATTTTCATGTAACTATCTTTAAACTCTATTATACTAAGATTATTGTATTTACATGATTAACAGTGATCATTTTCTTTTAGAAAAATATGTATCAACTTACTGAAGCATGATCTCCATTCTCTTCCTATACACATCCATATCTATTTTTTTGGAAATCTTATTTACTGCGGCTGAAAAGAAAAAAAAATTACTTTTACAGGCATTTACTAGGAGGGGGAAAATGGCTAACTGATAGATCCTAGTCACAAACTGACTTTCCTAAAAAACAATTCAAAAACTAAATAAAAATGAATGTTTAAGCAATTTATTTTAAAAATTTATTTTAAAAAAGATGAGAGCATCAAAGAAATGCATACATTTAATTATATATTCCTGTACTTACCCCGTTTTAAAACAGAAAACTTTGCAAGTCACATTCTCACTTTTTAATTATCCTATTTACTGTTAATACTCATTACTTCTCACATTTCCTTTACTTAACAGAGAAAATAATCTACTTTCATCAGTTGTTTGTAATTCCTTCATTTTCTCTTATTACAGGAAAATACCACATCATGGAGCTGGGAGCATGCAAAGAGTAAAATGAAATAAAACTGGACAGTGAATGTGAGCAGTAGTAATAAGCACAGACATTCCTGGAATTTGTTTCGGCATAGAGAAGTGGAAATAATACTTTTTTTTAGACCAGGTTTCAAAATTAAAAGGTAATATAAAAAAAAAAATTTTCTTTTGAACATAATTATTTAAGCATTTGATCGTTGAAGAGTCAGAAGTCTGTAGGGACAGGTAATTGTGAAAATTGCTACCTTTTCCACTGATGGATACAAAAAACTTTAAGTCTTTTGAAGAACTAGTTTTCAGTACTTCTAAATCAGCTGAAGAATTCAGAACACAGTGGTAGTTAGAATTTCTGAGAAATTCTTTGAAGAACTTTACAACTGCAAGCAACCGAGCTTAAATATTAATAATAAAAACTTAATAAATATATTAAAATTTACCATTCCTTAGGGAAAATGCAGAAAGTACTAAGCAAAATATAATTTTATCCTGGAAATTAGGTAAGTGCAGGCATGTGGTCAGCTAAGCAACAATAATTTAAGATATTTTAATTCAATCTCTTGTGATCCTGTGAACATACTCTAAAATACACAACTGCAAGAACTCTTTGGAATGTTTTTACCCCGAAGAAAAATAAAAAAGGTCCTGCAAGAAGCCACACCTGAGATTATCTGACAAAATCAGCACCATGAAACAACATGGGAAATAATGGTAAAAGGCACATAAAAATACAAAGAAGAATTAATTGCAGGGTGGTGGAGGGGGTGGAGTATCTAGATACTGTCACCAAGAAATCATACAGAGAAAGTATGGACTATGGAAAATCAGGCTAAGGCAGACATTACAATAAGAAATAATAACAAAAAAAAGGCAAAATAGCAAAACGGTTTTTTCCCATCTGTATAAAGAAAGAAGAGAGAGGAAGTAAAAAAAAAAGAGGAGGTCAGAGTATCATTCAAAAATACAATTTCTATTTTTGGTTAGTATCATAAAGCAGAACATGAGGACATGGCCAGAAGGGTTTATATTTTCTGAAAATTATCACAACCAAGATCAGAAAATTACACTGAATTTGTTTAGGTCAAGGTGACCGGAAAACCTTTACCCCCAAACAAAGCAAGAATTGTTATGGGAATTTATAAACTCAGGTGAAAGGATTTTTAAGAAATGTGTTGAGTCAGGTATGGGACTAAAACACATAAGGAACACTGACTGATATTATACAAAATTGTTAAAATATGTAATAAAAAGACAAGAGGAGTAATCCAGTGCAAATAAACACCTATTTGTCCATATAGAATCACACAATCATAAAATGGCCTGGGTTGGGCCATACAAAACTTAATCACTTTAGATTTTTTTTTTTTTGTATAAGATTTAACGTATTTTAAATGAGGCCGTGTTTTCCACAGTCAGTTATCAGTTGCCATGTAAGAGAAAGCTTCAACAAACGAACATGTCACAAATAATGAAGACCAAGTTGTAATTCTGTTTTTAAGTAGCAAATTGTACTAGTAAGTGTACAAATTGTACTAGTAAGTTCCATAAGGCAAGGAAATACAATAAAGGGATTGCAATGTATTGGAATGCATTATATCCCTCTAAGACTGATGTAAAAAAATAATAGGAAGAAATGTCTCAGTTAAATAAGCATATACTAAACTTATACCTTTCTGAATTTTGGGATTTGACTGAACTTCCAGTATCACTGTTGTCACAGTGTCTGCATACATATCATTAGCAGGATTTGCAGCCCACTGGAAGACAAAAAAAATAAATTCGTAATTTGGATGGAGTGAATAATGCAGTATAAAGACCATATAACATTAATTGCATTCTCCTTTTTGCTTTTCTCTGAATTCCAGCTTCAAATGACTGTCATACATTTCACACCAAATTAATAACTACTTTTAACTGGGTGTACTCCAGTAATTTCCCATGAAAAATTCAAGCTTTTGAATGTTTCTGAGCACATTTACAAAATAATTAATTACCACAACTCTTTGGGGGAAGAAGGAACACCGTTTGATGTTATTTCCAATTAATATCTGCTAAATAGTAAAAGGGCACCAAATCTGCCATTATACTCATGAGATGTGGCAAAAAAAAAAAGCAACTGGCAGTGGATAAATCAAATAACACACATCCACACAGGACCACAGCTGAAGGGGGACTTTGTTCTAGCTTTCACTCTACCTGTCATCGAATAGAAGACTACTTAAAACATTGAATTCTGCACGGCATCTGTGTGGTATTATTGTGCAGAAACTGGAGAACAAAATACTTCTTTCTCCCCCACCAATGCCCACCTCAAGGACTACCATGCCTGGTTCCTGGATCACAGTAATATTTTTGAAAACCTTCAGAGCTGGTTTTTGCTGGATTTCTATTTCTTCTACATCACCTAAGAAGTGACAAACAAATGGTTAGCAATAATGAAATTATACTGGAAGCAAGATTAACTTTATTTGCATAAGAAAATAGGTCAGTTTAAGAATGAGAGGGGCTGTCTGTTTTGACAACTGCTCAGAGAAGCTCACAAGATGGAACCTCAGCTCACACACTATCTTCCCTTACCTGACAATATTATTTTCTTTCTTCTGGATTGTTTGGGGTTTTTTTATTACTTAATACTGACCATTTTACTTGTTTTGAATTCTCATATTTGGATAGCTTAATATGCTGATGGTGAGTGCACAAACAAAAAAGAAAACAAATGAGAAATTCAGTTAATTCTAGTCCATTTGCAGAATTAACCAGCTCTGACCCGCTTAAAGGATATCCCATTGCTCACATAAGCATAGGGCTTAAACCAAAAGCACTTGTGTGTCTGGTAGCACTTGGGTTATGAGACCTGAACCTCAACTGAATATAGGTGCTCTCTTCACTAGTGACATGAATTAGATTCTGACACTAGAGAATAAAAAAGTTCTGAGTTTAAGTCTGGGAAGGGAACCTGCAAAGCAAGTATTCCTTCAATGAACTATGACAGGAGCTGCCCCTAACCTTTGATAAAGCCAGAAAGAGGGGATTCTCCCAGTGTCAGGTTTAAATGGCTTCTCATTCAGGAAAAACCAATCCTTGCCTCTTGCAGAGGCACAGAAGAGGTTGTCTGTCACAAAGGAGGGCAGAGCCCTTGTTTTTATTAATTGGATGGCATTACCCATTCCATTCGGGACTAGAGATACCAGATTAATTAATAAAGCTTCCATCAGAGTGGCCAGAGCACTCACTTTGGGGGCTGACAGACAGAAATCAGCCTATGCTCTGTACTGCCATATACTCATCACTTTGTAATATGAATACAGTAGAATCCCCCCCAAAAGCTGTGTCATACTCATGAACTGGATCCGGCAGAAGCTGCATAGTCTAATGAAAGTTGTACAATAGGAAGAAATTTCCACTCAGAAATCTCTGAAGACTGGAAGCTGTTTTAAAAGCTGTCCAGTATAAATCATGACCACATCCTTCCAAGTACTTACCGGTAAGTTTCTGTAGCTGGTAAGAAAGCAGATTGAAAGGGCCCGTGTAGGGAATGGCTTGTGTCTGTGTTACTGTGCTCATCGCCAAGTCTGTGTAATCTGAAACCATTGGAAAAAGTACATGTTAAAAACTAGCCCTCTGAATTTACTTCCTAATAAATAAAATTGCCATTATAGATAAATAATGGCATCGATACATGCAGAAGCAGCAGCCTGCTGCAGCCACCCCGACCTTGATGAGCTCTGTGTAGAAGCAGCGGCCTGTAATGTTTACCTCGACTTTGATAAAGGCTCTCTGTTCTCTTGGGAAGGTGCACACCAAAGGATTGACTCCAGCCATAACCACCATGTGTGAATGTTTTCCTTTACCAAGGTGGCTTGTTTGTGTGAGTGACTGATAAGGGCAGAAACGTCTGCTCTATGGGTGTTTGGTGGTGTGGCTGTTTTGTCTTTCCTTCTGCGCCTTCCCAAAACTTCCCCTAAACTTTCCTGTAGTAGAAATAATATACTGAAGTGTGTGTAATGAAGATGGATCCTGCTAGAAGAAGAGTAGTGGTCTCCATTTATTTTTTTCCAAGCTGCTGCAATACACTTAAGACAAGAGGGTTGAAAAGGGCAATTTATAAAGACGAAGGTGGAGCATCTACTGTAAGATAAATAATATATTTGTGGTTAGGAAACCAGCAAGAACTGTTATATTATCCTGCCCATTAGAGACAAGCAATGAACTAGGGCAGCAGAACTGCTTTTCTCAAAGCTCTTCAGACCTTAGATTTAATTCCTCTTCTATTCTGAGAATAGATCAATTTCTTGAGTAATAGAAAGCAAAGAACTACACAAATATTTTCACTGTCCTGTAGCTTTTTACACTAAAAACTAATGACATTTTAGAAACTGGTAGGACTATTGACTGAGGTGCTCTTTGCTTTACGTATAGTCTTGCAGAGGAAAAGGTTTTAGGTAACCAGAAGGGAAATGGAATTTTGCTTCTTTTCTATTAGGGAAAGAAAAAATTTTAAATTTGAGTGAACAATGAGTTGAATGCCTTTCTTCTCACTACAACAGTTCAGAACTTTGGGCAAAACTAAAACGAAATAAAACTAAGATGTTCCCTAATTGCTTATGAAACACAAAACTGCAGAAAAAGCCCCATAGAATTGATAGTGTTTTAATGACACAGTAAGTTTCAATTACCTATTGATCACATCACTATCTTTACTTACTGGAGAGGTCACATGGAGAAAGGATGTGATAATTAAAATTTCTTTTAACAAGGATTCCAGAAATTCTCTGCCCTTGCTCTGGCTTCTTATCTGCTAAAGATCCCATCACCTGGAAATTAAAAACACATATAGTGCAACATGGCAATCTGAAGTATTTACAGCTTCAATTAACTATGGAGATGAAATACAGTTTTCTCAGAAAAGTCAGAGTATAAAATTAACTCTGAAAAAAAAAGAAGGTCAGAGTAATCTAGAAGCTATCTGAGATATAACATAAGAAAAGTTCGGAAGAGTGAAGAACCAAAGAAAAACACAAAATGACAAAAACAAACCTCAAAATAAAAACCCCAAACAAAACCCCAAATACAACTAAACATTAGAGACTTGGAAGATTGTAGTTTTTATACCAGAAGAAAACACTGTTCCACAGATAAAAAAAACACTGATTTCACACCTTGGCAAGTTTTTCTCCTCTGAAGTTTAATGTCACAGCTTCGGTATTCCTAGGATTATGAACTTCTATATGAACTTCATCATTATCCTCATACTCCCGTATCAATGCTGCTTTCAATCTGGCCATTTCATTCTGCTCACCATGAACTAGAATCTATAAAAAAGACACTTTTCCTTTTAGCAGAAGTTATTTGTCCAACCAGACACAGTAGTAAACAAATTACCCAGGAAAACTGCCACATTCTATCTCACCTTTATAAAAATGCAGTTCCATGAGGTCAGAGTATGAAACATGAGCTCAATTACAGTTGTGTGTCTTTGAATTCTCTGCATTATTTGAAGGCTGAGATTTCATGACCCTGAGCATTAGTTGAAAAATCCATGCAACCAAGCAGAGTGC
Organism: Acanthiza pusilla; assembly: GCA_036630365.1. Lineage (NCBI taxonomy): Eukaryota > Metazoa > Chordata > Aves > Passeriformes > Acanthizidae > Acanthiza > Acanthiza pusilla. The sequence continues at coordinate 6,975,022 of JAXCHO010000036.1, forward strand.
ATTACAGAGATCCCATTTAAGTTTTCATACACAAACATATTGTTGTATTATGAAAGGGAAATATTCATTGAAGTGCAACACTAAAAATTAGTTAGCTTTATATTTTTGTGTCTGTGTGTAGTTAAAAACATAAAACCCATGCAATTCAGAGAGGATGTTTCACAGTTTACAATTTTCTTTGCCAAGTTAAATCCTCTTTTCTTCTGCTATGATTTTTTTTCTTTCTTATCTGTGCTTGCACACTGTTTCTCCACCAGTTTCAGACCCTAGTCCCCATTCTCACTTTCTGGTCCTTCATACCTCCTGCTTCCTGTGATTTCCTCATGCTTTTCCCTGCAAGTGCTGCCTTTGTCTTCTGCTGTCTGCAACATACCTTCAGTCAATGTTTTCTTACTTATTTTGAAACAAGTTCCAGTGAATTACTCCAATGCTAGCATCCCCAGCTTAATGCTGCTCTATAGTGTATCTTACTTGCACAAAACACTGCTGAAACAGATTACAGACCACAACACCATCTGGAAAGTCATCCCCAGGGATCCCACATGCAGACACTCAAGAGCAAGTTCATTCTTACTTTGCTAAGGTAACGTGATGAAAAATGATTAAAATCTCCACCTTTAATTATTCAAAGCACAGGGATGCTGGCTACTGCGATACCAATCCCTGCCTTGACTCAAGGCTGTGAGCTTGATGACTCCCACTCTGGAAAAATGGGCAGTGTGGATACTGACCACATGTGGAGGTTTCAGGGCCCGGATAAATTCACTAGTTTGTTGATAATCTGTGTGAGCAGAGAAAGAAATGTAATCCACAGACATCTTCAGTGGGAGTTTTTGCCCTGACATAGTTGTGATCTCTTCAGGTTCAGACATGATGTGCTAGGAAAAAAAAAAGCACCTTAATTAAAAAAAAATAAAGCCTCCATATAACTAATGCTTTACATTTCAAAAATCAACGAAATAATAGTGGCAGCTATGTTAAATGTGAAGAAGTGAAAAAAACCTCAGATTTCACAGAACACACACACACATGAAAAAAGCATGCACAACACACACCATTTCATCCTGCACATCCTGAACAGATCTGTGAGTTCATCCTTCCAGATAAATCTCTCTAATTTGCATCAAAACAGTAACAAGTGTGTGATCTCTACCTCCAAAGGCAAAACTAGATGCTGTGGTTGCCCTTAGCTGCTGGAATTTGGAAGGATTTCATTCTCTGCAGATGGACAGTGGCACAAAGTGCACAAAGCAGTCTGATCTCTGACACATAAGTGGTGTTAGACTTAATATCAACTTCTCTAGAATTAGGATTAGGGCTACCTTCTTGAAAATTTAAACAGTGGAGAGGCCTACAGTATCAATCATTCTTTCTCATGACAAGATAACTGCCCCTAGGAAAGATTGTTCTGTATAACATCACTGGAAATGACCACATGCAAATTTTCTGTACTTTTCATTAGTATTATCCAAAATCAATCAGTTTTGACTATGTACTTACACATACCTGACAACAATCTCAGTAAATCAAATAAAAACACCTGCTGTTGACCAATTCTTTTTAAACCTAACATGAATGCTACCTTTCATTACGAGGTTGTGGTGCATTAACAACTCACCTTAGCAAGAGTTCCTTCAACGCAGTACCCTGCGATAATGACTCCATTTCTCTTATCTGTGCACCAGCTCTCAAACAACTCCCTGGATAAGCCACTCTGCATCATACCTGGGGAAGCCATGACAACACTTGGGCCAATGTCATCAAAGTGATCCATGCTCTAAAAAGACACAGAGTGAGAATATCAGTAACCACAAGTCACTTAAATGAAGGACAGCCCAGTTGCACCCTTGAATGGCATACAAGAAGGGCCCTGTGCTCACAGATTATACCCCATCCTCACAGAAAGTGCCCTTTGCAGGAGAATTCGTCTTACTGATACCCACCAGGAGTAAACTGCAAGGACAGGGATCTATAGTGGAAGAAATGTTGGGCCATAAGTTCCCCTCAAAGAGCCCTCTAAGCACTGGTTCAGCAGACAACTTGGATATAAACCTGGACCTAATCAATCTATTAGGATATTAAGGATATTGATTAGCTCAGCTGATTTGAGCATGGTGCTAAAAACACCGATGTTGTGGGCTTGATCCCTGGAGGGGCCATTCACTTAAGAGCTGGACTGGATGATCCTTGCTGGTCCCTTCCAACTCAGATTATTCTGTGGTATCACGATATTAAACATGCAAACTATTCAGCAAATATCAGCAAAACTCTTCTGTCACCTTCACCTTTTTGTAAGAATCTCAAGCTTACCTTCAGATTACTAATATGTTTGAAAACAAAAGGATTGTTGATGTTAATTTGCTTGCGGATTTTGTCATTCATGGCATTGACGTATGTCTGATAAACTGCCATACATTTCTTTGCCAAAGAGGAGGCATAGTATATGGGGATATCATGGAGTTCAGGATGATTCTGCCAGTATTCATCTAAAAACCCAAAACAAACAAGCAAAATAATAAAAAAGAACAAAACAAAAAAACCCAGCCACCAAACAACGAAACACAGAATTCCATGTGCAGGATTATTTAGAAAGTGTGTGCTTCTCAGAAACATTAGTAATTCTTGTAGAACAGATTTACTGGGGGACTTTTTCATTTTCGTTACAGAAAATCACCATCACAGCGTCTTTGTTTTCATCTGCTTTTCTAAAACAGTCACCAGCTAAAACTGTACACAACCAGTACAAACAGGCAAACAAACATGACAAAGGTGAACTTCAGGTCCTTTCAGCAGATCAAATTTCAACCAACCACCACCTTCAGCTACCAGGCATAAGGCATACATGATACTGAACAGCAGTAAGTCTACTTTTATGACAAATGAAGTTTTACTGCATCTTTACAATAAAGCTAAAATGTCCCTGGTCAAATATTAATTATACATCTAAGAGCCAGGGACATCTGCACACAGATTTGTTTGTGAGAATTCACGATATGAACATTTTGTAAAACGAATCCATGGAGTTCAAGGTAAGAAAGAATCACTCATTTATCAAGCCTGGCTTTCTGCATACCACCAATACTTCTATTTTACAAGCCCAGCTGGAACAAAAGCAAGGAAAGAGCTTCCATTAACCATGACTTATTTTATCATTGATGACAGTAGCCATGACCTTTCCTAAACACAAAGAAGAGATCTGAATGCAGCTGTACAAACATGACTTATCCCTCTTCCCATGTGGATGCATTTCTGTTAGTCTGAAAGATATTTATATTGCACAATTGAGGCACAATCATCCAAAAATAGAGGTACACTCTTTTGGCTGTTTTTGTGCATTTACAATGACATTACAATGTGCTTTTACCTAAAATTTCTGATTTGCAGGCAAAGCGTCTCACAACATTGCAGAGAGGCTCATTGCCATGACTACCTTAATAAGCTCAGGTGTAAGGTGGAAACAGACAGTAAAAGATAACCACTCACAGGCTGACTTCATCATCATAATTTTCTACACCATAACACAGTATTTTATTTTTGCCATACAGTTACAGAAAGAAGAAAAATAAACACAGAAGCCTGCAGGCTCAACTGTGTAGGCATGTGAGATGCAATTGCATTTTCTACCTAATTAAGCATCCAATTGCATATCTAGCTTTGCTAGACATATTTTCAAGCTTATCTTTAGAAACTCACTTTAATATCTACACACAGCAAAGAGAGGCAAACAAATTACAACCTAATGGCTATACAAGGGTGAAAATGTTCAGTTTTTATAGAGAACATTTTTGAAAATGTTCTCTGTAAAATAATAAAACTTCTCTCAATCAATGAGAAGTAGTAAATAATTCTACAACACCAAATACTATCCTATGCCTAGATCCAAATTTCTTGTTAACATTTGAATAGACCTAGTAAGACATTTTGAAAACAAACAATTTTCTAATACTGATCTAAACTGAAATGGAAAGTGAGAAAAATTTCAAGCAGTTTAGGAAACACTTCATATTCAACATCCCTAAAGAGAAGCATTTTAAGCTTGAGACAGTTATCTTTTGATCTTGCCAGCATTTGAATGAGCAGAAAAACTAGTGAAAAATCACTCAACATAGTACAAATTAAATGTGCTAAAAGGAAGGAAAGAGGCCTGGGAATAATTTACTTAGAAACTGTTTTATCCGAAGTACCTTATAACAACTATCTATATATTTTACGTAAAGTAGCTTGTTATGTTCATGTGCAATTCTCACTCATTTTTGTTCAAAAGCCTAATTTGCTTTTCATTATTATTAGGACTTCAGAAGTGTTAGAAGTGTCCTTTATGGTCTTCTAAGCTTTTCCTATAAAGAGCTTTCCATGCAGGTTTGTGAATTAAAGGGCAAAAATAGTAGAACTTTGGAAGAAAATACACCCCTTTTTATAGCAGTACAGTTGAAATGAAACAGTTGTTGTTCTAAATAGTTATTATTAAATTCATAATAATAGTCCCTATTTGCTGAAATCCTGATTCAAAAAGATTCAAAGGCCAAGCATATATTACCACACAATCATCTTTTTCTTTCTAGGTCTCCCATCCTACCTCACAAAGCAGAACTGCTGGTTGGTTTACTGGATTTTTTGCATTTGAACAAACATGGATTATATATTAAATTATCAGGTAATTAACATGCTGTAAAATGGCTGAGGAGTTGTTCAAGGAATTATGATATCTGAAAACATTCTAAATCACTTTATGTGCCTTTTCATTAAGAGGAGCTGGGATGGTACACACCTAAGATTAGAAGTAATTCTTGAGCTCGACCCAGGGCAAACACAGGGATGAGACCTCGGCCCCCTCTGTTCACGATGTCGTGAACGGTGTTGCAGAATCTCGCCTCCCGCTCCTCCCTTTTCTCATGGATGTGAGTGCCATATGTGGATTCCTACACATGGAGAGACAGAGTACTGAAAGGACTGACACAGAGAATAATTCCTGACCTTCTCCTCTGAATACAACAAAAGAAAAAAAAGCAGAAAAATGTACTGGTGTTAACATGTTGGGGAGAGGAAGGAGAGAGGTCAAAGAGAGGGAAAAATCAAAGCCACCCCCAAACTCCCATAGCCACCCCCACCAAGGTAAATAACCAAAACTTCCCCTCTCCCAAACCCCTCCAAGCAATTTAGACAGACAGATCCTATTAGCACTTAAAAAGTCAGAGCTGTTAATTTTGATGCTTCTTTTAAGAGGTTTCAAATCTAACACACTTATTTTCCTAACTGGAAATGCTGCCAGTGCTTTGATGATCACACTGACATGGCCCATATTGGTACATGTGCCACAGTTTAACCCCGGCTTAAAATATAGGAATTTAAAAAAATAAAAGATTTTGATGTGACTTAAAATTAGATTATCAGTTACAGAGAACAGCTAGAAGGGACACAGTAAATGAAATAATTTTGAAAGATCCCAGTGTTTGTTTCCAGCTAAAACTGTTACTTATGAAGTTTCCCATGAGCTGATGTTTTCCAAATATGGATATAAAAAAATAATTTCACTCAGAAAACAAAACAAAGCAAAAATATGGAACAGCACTCAAGGCACCTCCACCGAGGACAAACCTCTTAACATAGTTGGAAGGAGGTTAGGATCTACTAAAACAGACATTTGGTTAATTTGGGGTTGATACAATGCCAAGTCAATATCTAATAAATATCCCATCTCGGAAAGGTTTGTCTAGACCCTTAAGGAGCTTCATCAGAAGAATTATAAAATGATAATTAGACTTTTCAATACAGTGAGAAGCAATGTCAGAGTTCTGAACACCCAAGCATTTTGGATATTTAACACAAATCGCTACCACTGAATCTCTACTGTCTTTATCATTCCATTTTGGCTTTAATTTAGTCATACCCTTATGCATAATTAATCACTAATAGAAAAAATTTGGCAAAACTTACAATTATGAGAATATCAGGTTTAATATTGGGAATCTCTGCTGCCATCAGGTGTCTGTCTTCCTGCCTTGAGAAATCACCTGTATATAGCAGCTATTGGAGACAAAGAGAAGCAGGCACTCTGGTTACAGGTTCTACCAGGTCAGAAGCCTTTAAAAAGCTGTGCAAAGATGGTTTCAAGGGAATTTTTGATAAAAAGGTCAGCTGTACTTTAAATAAAGCTCTTCCAATGTGAACAGTGCTTACAGTATTTGCTCAAGAGTACTACAATACAAGTATTTAAACGCCAAGAGTAGAGGTTTTTCAAGCAATACTATAATTCCAACAAAACTAGGTAAACAATTATTAAGCTCTTATTTTTCATTTGAGAAATCAAGGTGCCATTTTCAGCCTTTTCCATATTTGCACTGACCACTAAGAAGTAAAAATAGACTTAACAGAAAATATAGCAACTCTTAAGAGGAAGTAAATAGAAGATAAAACTGCATTTACATATGAGAATGCAAAATATAATAAATAATAAAATGATTAATTAAAAATTCTTCTAAGATTTTCTGATACTAAAAAAAAAGCCTGTAACCTAGTTGATTTTCCAAAAGGAATAACCATGTTCCCCATTACACCGAGAAGTAATTTTTAACTGTTACTTATTTTTAATGGATTCTTAACTGCAGGATGGAATGCAACTCTATGCACCTAAATTGAAGGTTTCAAAACTGACATTTTTTAAATTTAACAGTAATTCCATTGATGAAATTGTGAATGATAAATAACATCTAGTTAGTGACAGCAGATACCTGGTCTACCAGGTAACCTACTATCACAAATGCTTCACAGCGAGTTATAGAAAATAATGGATATTGAAACCCAATCCATTTGAGTCATGCATAGTAAGAGGGAAATCTTCCTCTTCACCATGCCTCAATCAGAAAAAAAACAAAAAAGAAACACTAAGAAATCTAAATTTTACTGTGATCATTGTAAACTGTGTTCTATTTCTTGGCTTTTTTAAACTTTAAGCTTTTGTAATTCTCAATCATTATAAATCATGAACAAACTCCTGGGCAGCAAGCCTCAGAACCACCTTCTCTCCTCCCTCTTCAGGGCTATGTGAAACTCTCCTTGGACGGTGATTATCCTGCTGAACTCCAATTCATGAGATGAGTTTCACGTATCTGGTTTTGGCACAGTGCTGCCTGTGGTTACATGATGATTTACTTAATCTCTCTGTGCCTATAATTAATAATAATCGTATTTCTTTAGGTACTTTAGCATAAGAGTGTTACAAGAAAAGTGTAACTCACATACATTGACCAATGCCACTTAAACACTTGAGACAGGCAGACATGTAAATGAGAATTACAGAAACAAACATCTGTTCATAGATTTTACTAAAATGCAGCTTCCACACAACTGCCTCAGCTTCCAGCTGCCTCTGATCAGACCAGCAAGGAAAACTACATGTTCAGTGGTTTCAGGCCTGAGTCATGTCTCAGACTCCCATACAACCCAAACATCTTACCAGTGTTTGATCTTATATGTGTCACTTGCCGGTTTTAATCAATGAGAAAATACATGTCCTAAGCCAAGGACTCTGACCTTGACTTGAGTCCAAGCCTACTGGACATCTCCAGCCACAGTGGTAGGGCATAACAGACAATAATAATTAATGACTATATTAGTAATCAGGCTTGATTTCAACTAATAATAAAGAGAAAATACCTTCACACCAGCTATTTCAATCATAAACATGGCTGCTCCCAGAACGTGGCCTGCGTGGTAGCACCAGAATTTGATTCCTGCCACCTCTTTCACTTCATGGAAGTTGATGGTCTCAATCTTGTCCATGCTTTCTTCGAGGTCTGTTTCTGTGTATAGCATGTCATCCGCTGAGATGTTACTGGATATGAGTGAAATAGCTAAATATCAGCTCATCTGAACAGCTGGAAAAAACCCTTCCTGCATTTTTCCCCACTGACAGTTAGATTTCCATTCTGTAACAGCACACCACCTGTGTCAGAAATCAAGTCCAGATACTCTAATGTAGCTCCCCTAAGGAGAGTTAAAGCATCTTTCTTTTGAAAGGCCATGCTAGAACAGTCTTTTCAGTTCAGAATCAGCTCTGTATTTCTCTAAAAGTACCAATAGATTCCCAGCCCTGGACAGAGATCTGCAACTTAGCTTGTAACAGTCCTCAAAAACCACATGGATCCATGCTTTTCCCACCAGCCCACAATAAACAAGTTAAAAGAGGATCAGGTTTCTGACTCAAGCTCAAAACAGCTGAGTTGAGATATGCTCAGGACCACTGCGGTCACATGGAAATGATGTGTCAATGCATGAAACACAAGAAAACAAAAAAGATAAAAGAGAGAAAAAAACCCCAATAGGCAAGTAACAGAGCACTCTGTATATTTAATATTTAATCTGTCCTTGTCCTGGAGAGTGATTTATATCTTTAGGAGTTTTAAAATTCACTACAAACTATGTATGAGGTAGTAAGGTTATTACTTCTAATCCAGTTCTATGGTTATATACTTTGCTACTTGTGACAGCATCCAGATTCATCCAGCTACTTTGGTAGCTTCATCTTAAATTTCCCATGGGATATATCGATGAAATAACTCAGGAAGAGACCACCCACATATTAGCTTACCTGACTTTAACATAGTCTGAAAGAAGCCATCTGTAAATAGCTTTTGTGGCATGAGTCATAAATGTCCTTCCCTTAAAACTTGTTTTCTGTAAAAACCATGGTAAAGCCCCACAGTGATCTAAATGAAAACTTAAAATAGACACACAAATCCAATTAATACGTTCATATTACACAATACTAATATATAATATCTATAATTCACTACTTCACTGGACTAACATGATGTCATGAAAATCCAGAAACAGAATTTTTAACCTTGCTGCTAACTGTGCTGGTCTATGCTCTGCAGTCCAGTGACTAAAATACAACCAAGAAAATATAAGATTAAAACAGGAAATTCTCCATTAATTATCAAGGTTTTACATGTATAGTATCAGACTTAACTCCTTTTGGTAATTTCCATATAAATTTAGAGGGAGAAAAGGAACAAGAACCAGGGACACAATAAACATGAAAGACAAGAAAGCTAAAAACATGATTCTAATTTTGTATGTTGCAAACTACAGATTAAAACATGATCTCCTACTATCAAATTATTTGTTCACACTTCTAGTTCTACCTATCTTAAGAAAGTATTTTTGAAATACAGGTAGAACATACACATACTACAAAAAACTCAGGATTTTATAGCGACCTGTTTATTACTGATTACATCACTTAGAAACAGCTCTCCTTGTCTCTCAGCCACTAAGCAATACTTAAACCACATTCAAAGCTTGTGCAAGTCTCCAAGAACATTTTCATTCAAAGTCAATAGAGCAAAAACACAACCAATACTCTCCTGCAGTCTTTGTGTAGAAAACTCACTCTATGAGTTGTCACAAGGGTGTTAAAGAAGGCCAGTTTATAAAAGGGTCAGAAATCACAGACAGCTCACAGAAGAGTTGTAATGTCAAAAGTGATTAAACACCCTTAATGTACAGTCCTTAATTCTAAATGCAGATCCTTCAAACTTTTTTTTAAAAAAATCTGGAAACTAGAATTTTTCCGTACCTAGCCTCTGTTAATAACCTGCAAGTGAACATAGCTCAGACCATGACCTCATTATTTGTTCTTTTAGATGCCACTTACTGACTAATGAGGAGGAGATCAATCTCAGCTGGATCTATCAAATCAATGTAAGGAAGAGCATCCATTCCTTCCAGCCCAGGATGGATTCCACAATCAAGCTGAAAAATGAAAGGAAGTTAAAGCTGCTAACAGAACATATAAAAAACCCTCTTCCATTTCAGTCTATGATATAGTTAGTAGTGACTTTTAGAATCATGCAGAAAAGGGTTTTTTTTCATTAAACATTATTTTTAGCATTGGACTTCAAGTAGAATGGTTTGGGTTGGAAGGACCTTAGAGATGATCCAGTTCCAATCCCCACTGCCATGGTTCCACTAGACCAGGCTGCTCAAAGGCCCATCCAGCCTGGCCTTGAGCTGCCAGGGATGGGGCAGCCACAGCTTCTCTGGGCAACCTTGCCACCATCATGGTGAAGAACTTCTTCCTAACATTTTATCTAAATCTTTTACTTTAAAACAACTCCCCCTTATCCTATCCCTACATGCACATGCAAAAATTCCCTTTCCAGCTTTTTATAGCTTCCTTTGGGTACTGAATGGCTGCTCTAAGCTCCCTGCAGAGCTCTCCCTTCTCCAGGCTGAATAGCCCCAACTCCCAGCCCTCCCCTACAGGAGAGGTGCTCTGACCATCTTCGTGGCCTCCTCTGGACTGCCTCCAGCAGGTTCACATCCTCATGTTGGGCTTCTGTCTAAATTACTTTTCTCCTGCAGGAAACAGCTCTCAAAAGATCCCAGCCTTTTCTTATGATTTCGTACCCATGCAAGCCTTTATCCACACTTCAGCATCACCTGACCCTACAGAACCAGTGCATGCAAGCTGTTCCAGCCAGCAGCTGGGAAGACAGCTGGCAATGGGGAAGAGAACACACCCGTGCTGATAGGTGTCTGTTCACACCTAACTGTTGGCAAACATTACCTGTATGTTCCACTAAAACCTGGAATGGGAAAATTTCACAATCCGCACTTCAGACACGTGCGTTCTATTTGGGAATGTGGATTTATTTTACAGGACAGCCTCCATGATATCTAATATCATACATGCCATACTGCTCCAGAAAGCCACAAAATCTGCCTTTTCTAGCACTGTGTCTGACTTCAGTGCAGAGGCTGAATTTAACCTGCAACATTTCAGATCACTTTGGCGGTCTGAAGTATGAGAGGGCATACAAATATATTCGTGAAATAATTACCATTATTTTTCTTCCTTTGAACTCCAGAATGATACATGACCTCCCTACTTCTTGGCCAGCACCTCTGCAAAAGGATATCACAGTCATGAACATTGAAACAACCCACACCGCACAAATGTAACTACATTGGATGCCTTTACCGGGATTATTTTTCTGTGTAGAAATAACAACTGCACGTCCGTTTTAAACTCAGATACCTAAAGTAATTGAACTGCTGTACTTATCTCAAAGGAAATGAGGCCCTACATAGCGCAGCAGAAACAAAAACAACCTGTTTGGGGAATTATTTTGGCCTCTTCTGTTTTTTTACTGAGCACTCGAGTCTCAAACTATTGGCACGTATAATGAAAGTTCACCTAAGTAGCAAATCGGGCCGAATAAGCTTGGAGCAGCATCTTCAAGCTGTCCCAAAGACAAGCCTTGCGGCGCTACGAGAAACACCCTCAGGCTGCGGTGGCACCTTTACCAGGGAAAGAAGCGACTCCAGCAGTGCTGCCCCGACCCCCGAGCCCCCGCCCGGCCCCGCTGCCCGGGCTCACAGCGGTCGGATGAGCAGCTGGTCGCTCTCCTCGGCCGGGATCAGCGCCTCGGCTTTGCGCTTGGCCGCCATCGCCGCCCCGCCGCTTCCGCCGCGCCTGCGCCCGCCCCGCGCGACCCGGAACGGCTTCGGAGCGGGAACGGGAACGGGAACGGCATCGGCAGTGCGAGCTGCATCGGGAACGGCATCGGGAACGGCTTCGGAACGGGAACGGCATCGGCAGTGCGAGCTGCATCGGGAACGGCATCGGGAACGGCTTCGGAACGGGAACGGCATCGGCAGTGGGAACGGCATCGGGAACTGGAGCGGCATCGGGAGCGGGAGCGAGTGGGGCCCGGCGCTCGGTGAGCGGGGACATCGCCCTGGCACTTGTCGGGGTATCGGCCGGGGACGGACGGAGGAGCGGGGAGAGAAGCGAGGGTGAGATGCGCTGCTTCCCGGGCCGCTCCGCGCAGCCGCAGGGGCAGCGATGCTCCGCGGGAAGCCCGGGCGTGCTGAGGGCTCCTCTGATGCTCTAAAGCCGCTGGGGGAGCCGTGGGTGCTGAGCCTCTCTCGGCCGCGGTCCCATCGCGGCCGCAGGCGCTGTGCAGGAGGGGCTGGCGGATCCGTGCTGGAAGCTCGGGGCACGGGCTGTGCTGGGATGGGAGCCGCCCTGCCTTGTGCTCCGCTGGTGGCCGAGAGTGGCTTTTAGTCGGCCAGGGACCCAGTGTTTGCTTGGTGACGAACACAGCGGCGGCCTGGGCACTGCGATCCATCGCTGCACCGCACGTCTAAGCTCCGCCTTGTGCTTCTTCCATTATTTTTTGCAGTGTGAGCTGTCTTCCGTAGGCTCTCCTCCTCCTTTGTCCTCTTTCTTCCACCTGCTCAAAGTGTCTGAAGTTTTGTAATGAAAATCATTCGTCTCTGAAGCTGAAAATAGGGTTCGAGCACTCCCTGACAGGGAGCCAGCATCCTGCTCCTTGACACTGGCCAGCCAAATGTTAAGTGAAACAAGGTAGCAGTAGTAGGGCAGAACAGGAGAAATGCTTCTGGAATGCTCTCAGATCTCCCAGTAACTCCATTCTAATGCAGTAAATGTACCATGCATTTTGCTTTGATTTTCAGGAATATGTTAAGTAGTAATGGCTGGTCCCGTGAGTATTCCAATCAGTAGTTCTTCAGAAGTAGGTTGGGATGGGCTTTTTTGTGGGTTTTTTGTTTGGTTGGGTGTGTGTCTCTGTATGTGTGTGTGTATGTGTGTGTGTGTGTGTGTGTGTTTAGTTCAGAGGGATTTTGCTTTTTTTTGTTTGTTTTACTGGAAATACAGTCATTGGAGCAAGGAATGCACTGGATGCACTTTATAGGGCACTTAGATCATAGTCACAAATAAAAATCATCTAATGCATTTAGGTGGGAATATAAATTTTAAATTTTGCCTTGTTTCTAAATCTATGCATGCATTAGAAACTGACCTTTGCAACAGTCTGTAAACTGGGTAGTAGCATTTTTGACGATTCAGGATAGGGAAGTTTTAGCAGAGAACTTGAGAAACTTGTCCAGTCATACGTGAAGAACACCAGAGTAACATTCCTACCTCCACTCACAGAGTTCTGCACAAGTTTCCACTTTGGACACAGTCACTGGTGTTTGCCTGGACCTTGTTCCTTTGATGATAGGACAAGCTTTAATCTTTATTTTTTTCTGCCCAGAAGATTTTCCTTGATCCAATTATGAAAAAATGTTTAGAAAAGGAAAAAAGCGACACAGCAGCAGCAGCTCACAAAGCAGTGAAATCAGCACTAAAAGCAAGGTAAGCTGAATATGGTGTTTATTCTCTTTGGAAGCACTTTTGTTTGTTACAAGTTAACAGTTCAGTGGTTCACTTGCACTGACAGTAGGATGTGATTTCCATAAGATGCCATGTTCCACAAGGAGAGCTTTCTACTTCCATTCCTCAGATTGTGTTATGAGAGGTAAAAATTCCTGTCCGTCATAAAGCCCATGTGTTTTGAGATGAATAGTCAGTTACTTCCACAGTGAAATGCACAAATACAAGATTTTCTGGCAGCACATAGTAGGGTTTGGAAGAAAAATTAGTACATTTGTTCTTAAATTTTGTCTTTAAAGACAGTGCGTGGTGCTAGGTACCACGAATGAGTTTATTCTGCAGAACCTGTTGGTTTCTCAGTATCTCTAAAAGTACTCTTAATTTTGAATAATGTGTTCATTTTGTCTGAGAGGTTTTAAAATGATCAGTTGAATATTCTGGATTTTCCAAGCTGCTGTTTCATTTTCCCGGCACTGCTCTGTTATTTCAAGTATTGGTGACAAGCATGTGATTGTCAATTTTTCAGGTTAAAATGCAGTACCAGAAAAGTTTGGACATAACCCTAAGATTCATTTGCCCTTTTTCTCTGGATATAACTTTAAGGTTCACTTTCTCTTTTTCTGTCATTTTCTCCACCTTTCAAAATATCTGTGGACTTCTCAAGGGTTCCTAATGAACTTTTAGCAGTCCAATCTGCTTGGAGGCAGAAAGATAACTTCAGGAAAGAAACAGGTGGTACTGTGTTTTCCTCCCCATTTTGCCGTGATGCTGAAGCAACTACAACATAATAAACACTAGGATCTTTTTAAAAATAGAGTTGAGGCAGGCCATCTAGAAGTGCATTGTTAACACATTCTCAGTAACTTTCTGATGATGCTGATTTTTTTTTCTTAGTCTGTAGATTCCAGTCTCGGGGGACTTTCCAGGTCTAGCACTGTGGCCAGTCTAGATACAGACTCCACAAAAAGTTCAGGTATGTAATCAGAGCTTGGGCAGGTATGGATGGAGCAGGATTAACTTTATGTGTGTTTGTAAAAAACAGCAGAAAATGGGAAAGCTTAAAATAGGTATTTTCAGTAATACAGAGTGAATTTGTTAGGTAGCCTGGTGACTAATGCATGCTAGCTCTAGGCCTCTATTATTAATGATTCATCTAGAATTAAGTCATTGTTTTCAAAGTAAAGTGTCTGAAGAAGAAAAACTCAGTTGTCTTACCAGTCTGTTACCCGCATAAATGTGGTACAGCTTTTTGAATGGCTGTTTTCTGCTTTTCTAAGTTTACATTTGCACCAAAATAATGGAAATAAGGTTTGATTTTACTTGTTTTTAGTCACTAGATTACAGTATATCACTGTTGGACCAAACAGAAACCAACAGACATCAAAAAGTAGAAACAGCTTTTGTCTGTTTTCTGATTCAAGGTTGTTAACTCCAAATTTGAATTGACATAAACAGTGCTGTATCATGGATTCATATGAAACTGTTGCCTTTACCAAGGTCTGTTCTAAATCAACTCAGGACAGTTCGTTAAAGAGGAGCTAATATACTGTGATAAGTGTTTGATGAAAGTCTGTAGAAATAGAGAATTTAGTACGTTAGCCCTGTTAATGGCTATTAGAAGTGGAAGTCTTCAGAATGGCTTTGTTTTACTTTGTTGCAGGACAAAGCAATAGTAATTCTGATACATGTGCAGAATTCAGAGTTAAATATGTTGGTGCCATTGAAAAATTGAAATACAATGAGAGCAAAAGTCTTGAAGGGCCACTGGACTTGATAAATTACATAGATGTTGCACAGGTAAGTGGGTTACAAAAGGCAGTACCAGCAATGTTGAAACATCTTAAGCTTAGGTGTCTTTCATTTATCCTGTGGTCTGACATCTGTAAGTTTTAGACTTACTTGAAGAAAGTGGCATGCTTAACCATTAATCTATGAGTCTCAAAAGCCTTCACACTCAGTTCTAACATTTTAAGTAACTGAGAAGATGCACCCAAAGAACTGTTCTGCAGAAGCAGACTCAGAGCCAAGGCCCTTTTCATGAGTCCTTACTGAGCAAGTGTCCAAGCTGAAAGCTGTTACATTGCCTCCGGCCCTATTAGGACTAGTATCCAGAAAGGAGTATCTCCCACAGATTTCCTCAGTACTGTAGAAGTTTTTCCATAGAGGAAAATGTCAAGTTTCTGCTTGCAATCACTCATGAACCTGTGACCAAAGAACCTGAATAATATTTGGGTCATCCTTGCCAAACTCTGATTGCTTGTACTTATTTTTGTACTAAAAGCCATAACTGGTTGTTCTCATTAGGTAGCTGATTATAAGCACAGAATGGCTGTTTATCGTGCAACAACTTGACATTTCAAGAATCTGAATATGTGCTAAAACTATTTTTGCAGCCAAACGGCAAAAGTGCTGCCAGTGTGGAACATAGATTACCTGCGGTCAGTGTGGAATGATAGGTCGTGCATGATTTTGCAGCCCACCTGGTTTGACCACAGGGCCAAACTCTCCCCTGAGATGATAAATTCCTTTTTGAAACCATGTAATATTTAGAGTAGAATAGAACAGAATGGAATCGAGTGTTTCTGCTGGAAGGGACCCACGGTGACCACCAGTCCAACTGCCCAACTACTTGAGGGCTGACAGACAGTTAAACATGTTGTAAAGGGCATTGTCTAAATGCCTCTTAAACACTTGACAGGTTTGGGGCATCAAACACCTCTCTAGGAAGCCTGTTCCAGTGTCTGGTCACCCTCTCAGTAAAGAAATGCCTCCTAATTTCCAGTCTCCCCCTGGATATCTTTCACAGAACATTAAGAGACTGGGCAAGCGCATGAGTGGTGGGCAGACCCCACACAGCAGGATCTGAGCAGGGTCCATGGTGGTGCTGACCAGTGCACCCAAGTACACATGAATATATTTTCTGTTATGTATCTTCATTGTTCATGCTCTTCTGTCTGCACTAAAGGCTTTTGTTTGTTTTCCTCCAAAGCAAGATGGAAAGTTACCTTTTGTTCCAGGTGAAGAGGAGTTTATTATGGGAGTTTCCAAATATGGCATTAAAGTTTCCACATCTGATCAGTATGTAAGTGCTTCACCTGAACTTGTCTTTCTGATGAGAGTTGAAAAGTGCTTTCATTTATTTCTCTGGTAGATGATCTGTGTGACCAAAATGTCATTTCTGGCTTTAAGCAAAAGTCAAACAAATGAGCTCACACAGCAGCACTGTTTCATGTCATATCTCTGCAGGGCTGTCTGTTTCTTCCTTGTTGGATTTATGACAAAAAGCCATTCCTTTTGAGATAGAGCACCAGGTGAAAGGCAAGCGAGCCTTTGGCAATGCTGTTGGGGCATATCTTCCTTCTCCTGTGGCTGTCCTGCCATTTTCTCATGGGGGAAAGTAGTGTGATGGTGGTGGCCAAGACTATAGGTTCCTCAGCCTGAGTTAGTAATGCAGTTTCTCTTGGTGTTTCTGTGAAGAGGGAAAAACAAAAGATGGGGTTTTTTTTAAGAATACCTGAGTTGCCCAGCTCTTTTCCATCCTTGCATTCCTAGTTCAAGAGTTAGGGTTCACTCCAGCATTAAAGCCTCATTCTTCCACTTTATTGATCAAGCCTACTTTTTGTTTGCATCATTTCCTCTATGCAGTTTATTTTCCTTTAGTGCACTTCAAGTAGCTTCTTTGCTAAAAATAAAAATCCAGTCTCTTCCCCAGGGCCCTCCAGTTGCCTTTGTGTAGCTTTGTGTTGCAGCCATGTGGTTTCCTTCTGGTTGCCCTTAGAGCCCCAGATACCATAAATACTTGGCCTTATGGAGCCATGACCCATCAACAACCCAGCGATGCCTGTTCATAAAAGCCTCAAGTATGAGGATGGAGAATAGCATTGCTCAATAGCTGAATGCTCTGAAGAGAGCCAAAAAGTTTCTTTTGGTCCCTTCAGAGAATAAAACACTTGTTTCTAATGCCTGTGAGGAAGGGTAGTAGTTGTTACTCAGACTTTGAATTCTTCTAGATTTTTCTAAATTCTTAATCCTCATTAAAAGCACAGGTTATGCTATTATTTAAATTCCTTTGTGCTTTGATAAAGATCAAATAGCTAATTTAAGACTTTCATCCATCATTTTCTGTCTTCAAGCTGAAAGCATGCAAAAGCTGATAAAGCCTTTTGTGGTTAAGCTAGCTTGCACTGGCAATTTATTGCATTGCATTGTTTCCCAAATTCTGGCTTTTTGCATCTGTGTCCCTGTTGGCATTTAATTTGCCCTTCAGTGTGTTAGACCACCAAATTCTTTTCACAGAGTTCTGAGATGCTGGAAGAAGGGAAGGAGATTAATTTACAAGGACATGATGTACTCAAAAGAATTCTCTGATCCCTCTTTTAGTGGTAGTCCAGATGCACATTAGCACTGTAGCAAGTTTCAAGCAAGTAACCGTTGAGAGTTATTCATAACTTGGTGAACAGTTTTGGCATCTTTCATACAGAACTGGGAGGGTGGATCCAGTAAGTGCCAGACAGGCTCCAGCTGCCCTGAGTGTGATGTGATAGCTGCTGGTGGTGAGAGCAGTGTGAGCAGTGAGCTGAGTGAGCATCAGGGATGGAGACATTTTTCAGCAAGGTGACCTTAGGGCTCTGGTAGAGGGCTCTCCCTCCAGACTCTCAAGGCAGGGCAGCAAGCTCACTGCCCATTTTTACAGCTTCTGTATCAAAATGGGCATTTCTTTAGACCTTTCAGCTGACAAGGACAGGTGTTCAATGCCATGAACACTGAAACAGATCTGTCTTTAATTCCCAAGACCCTGGAGGTGGTATGACAGGAATAAACCAGATGAGTATGATCAGAGGGTAGGATGGCTGGAGAAGAAACTGTTTGTGTAGGGTAGTGCTGCAAAGACCATATACTGGGTGTTTCCTAAGTCCCTTTTTGGAATGGCCAAAATCAGAAGTGTTGGGACTATGGTGGAAACCCTGCAGCTCTGATGGAGAGTAGAATTCTCCCAGATGAAATCTGTGGAAGAGTCAGGACACATCCTGTGACTTAGGTCACAAACAGCCTGGCTACAGCCACATAGCTACTGCCCCCCAAAGCAACTGACCTTGTCTATACAGTCTTCTGGGAACAGTTTCTTGTGTGTTTCCTTCCCAAGACTGAGACAGGGGATTGCCTGGAAAAATACTGGAAAAGTAAAAAGTTGTTTTAAATTACCTCTGTGCCAGAAGGACAGTGTCCCACCTGTCATGGAGGGTGAGTGAGGGTTGGTGGGAAGCGAATGTGAGCTTTCATAGTATGGCCAGGAATGGCCTCATGGAATCATGGGAGGGGTTGAGTTGGAAGGGATCTGGAAGAGCATCCAGTTCCAACCCCACCACCGTGGACAGGGATCCCTCCCACTAGGTCAGGTTGCTCAAAGCCCCATCCAGCCTGTCCTCGAACACTTCCAGGGATGGGACATCCACAACTTCTCTGAGCAATGTGTTCCAGTGCCTCACCACTCCCACAGTAAAGAATTTCTTACCTTAAATTGAATCTAAACATACTCTCTTTCAGTTTGAAGCCATTCAAATTCCTTGTCTGTCACTACATGCCTCTGTAAAAAGTTCCTTTCCTGCTCTCTTGTATGCCCCCTTCAGGTACTGAGAGGTGCCCCAAAGTCTCCCCAAGAGCATTCTCTTCTCCAGGCTGAACAACTCCAACTCTGTCAGCTTGTCTTCATAGTCCACATAGGAATGCACTTCTAAAATAGAAGCAAAAATTAAAACTGAAGTTGTGCTAAACTACCACTTTTTAAAATCTTGACTGAACTCTGAAGTAAAAAAAATTAGCAAGGAATAGTTTTCTCCTGTAAATAAATCTGAAATATTCTTTTGTAAGTGAGAATAAAACTGTGGGAAACTGAAATACCTGTTGCACTGCTCCAGAGTAACTTTTATTTGCCATGTGCTTTCAGGATGTGTTACATAGGCACGCTCTCTATTTGATAGTAAGGATGGTGTGCTATGACGATGGTCTGGGAGCAGGAAAAAGTTTATTGGCTTTGAAGACAACAGATGCAGCCTCTGAAGAATGCAGCCTCTGGGTATATCAGTGCAATAGTTTGGTAAGAGTTTATGCTTACAGTATTTAATTTAGGTATTGGAATTCTGGTTGTAAAGGGAGCATCTAAAACCCAAGGCCCTTGTGAAGGCTTTCTGGCAGAAGGAGGATTGCTTAATTTTATAAAAGGGTATAAATGTGTGCTGGCTGAGGAGGGGAAAACACCCCTGCTGACTGCAGTGGATCAGCTTTGAGGAAAACACCTACATTCATTAAAATTGCCATGAGTGTACTCACCTGAGAAAGCCCTCTCGGGTGAGCCCACTCTAGAGAGTGCTATGGCAGTTCCTATGGACAATCTCCACTTGTATTTCCAAAGACCAGAGCCTCTTAAGATACGGAGCAGGGAGGGATGGAGTGACAATTCTGGTAATAGAGCATGCAGCTGTATCTGTAGGAAAGGGAGGTGATCTCAAGAGTAGGAGAATTCATTGTCAGGATGCTCTGATGACACAGACCCTTGGCTGGTGGCACTGGGGGAGCACAAGAAGTGACGTTCTGAATGCTGGTGCTGTGCTTTGCTGACAGCCAGCAGCTCTGACTTGGTTCAAAAGAGCTTGGGTAAGACAGCTTCCACATGTCATTGCAGGCCACAGAAATGAAACCTGGTCCCACGAAGCAAAATGAAGGACACATTCTGCTTTAAATGAGTTTTGCTAAGTTTAGAAGTTCTCAAAAAAGTGTTAATGCATGTGTTTGGGTTTTTTAGGAACAAGCACAAGCCATTTGCAAAGTGTTGTCTACAGCCTTTGATTCAGTTCTAATGTCGGAGAAGTCCTGATTTCCTCTGGCAGCAGGATTTGTGTGGGAGGCACCAGGGCTCCTTGTGATACCGTGGAGGGGTTGGAGCCACACACAATCCTAGGAAAGACTTACGGGGCCAAGAAGAGCCACACAACCTTGCACATGGTACTCTGGCATTCCCCAAATGTGACTTGAAGATGCCATCTTCAGTGTCCAGGACAATACAGAATTTTATATTTAACACATTTTTTTTCTCCTAAATAATGTTTTGTATATTAATGTCAATATTGCAGAAATGTACAATAAAACTGACACCTGCTTCTACCTCATTGTCTGAGAAACAATTTGTTAATACAGACTTTGATTCTGCTTAACCCAGATGTTAGAACAGAACAAAAGCAAAGTGATAAGAGGGAGTCCTTTGGTGCTTTACCCCTCTAATTTAATCTCAGGTGTGCCCTCTACAGTTTTTCTGTTCACAGGAAAGTCCACAAGTTTTCTAAAGTCCACAAGATGTACATTTTTTCCTCAAGTGATACTTGTCATTTATATACATTAAAAAGAACAATATTGCCTAAGCAATGCAAAGGAACAAAAGAGAAGCAGAAAAAGTGATTTTAAAAGTAGTTTTATTTTTCCAGACATTTGACTGGTTAACAAGAGTAAAATTTATTAATCATGCTCTAATTATAAATCACTGCATCCAGGACATTGAAAATAAGAGTTGATTTTAGGTTATACAATATATACAGTTGCTCTGCAACTAAACAAAATAAAAACAACTGAATTGAATATTATACATCTCATAGCATTCTAAGCTGCATTTTAAGTGTCACTTGCTCCTTTTTAAACAGTTAACACAGCAACCTAATAGTCTGTCTATTAACAGGTTTTTGAATCAGATTTGAAAAGTTGTATGAAATATGCCAAAATTTTGGACTTAAAATTCTTAATTTTATATTATAAATAGATATCTACAGGCTCTAGAATTTCATTTTTCTCTGCCAGAGGAGAAAACTTTTTGAGAAGCACAGAAAATCAAGGGATAAATTTTGCTTAGCTGCTCTTTATTGGTCCTTGGGATTTTATCTGTCTGCACTGTTAGTGCTATTAAGTTGTAGTCTACAAGTTTCCTGGTTTCTAAGTGACCAGTGAACAAAATTGTGACATTTTACTCTATTCCTCTTCTAGCAGAACTCAAGGGAAATTTGTATCATCATTTTTTAACTTTACGAATTGTTACATACACTATAAGATTCTGTGTTAAAAATACTGTACATTAGGAGATCTGTGCAAAATAATATGCCCATTTACTCTCTAGACTCTATCAGGGATAGAAACATACAAAATAGTGTTGCAAACTGAACGTATCAGTAAGTGAATAAAACTGTAGTGCTAAACTATTACTCTATCATTTTACTGGGAACTTTGAAAATACGGACTAATTTGCTTCAACTTGCAATAAAAATATCTTGAAACATTCCAGTTTGTTCCCCATTTATACTGCAGCAACAGCATCTAGGAAGTGAAAGTTACACATCTGCGTGGCTATACCCACACGCCCGAGAGGCATCAACCAACGGTACCATTCAGGGAAGGTGGCACAGGGGGAGATCAATGTTGCTCTTCCAGCACTTTCACAACATCGTTTTTCTCCAAATAAGCACAGGTGGTGGTGGTGGTGGCCTGTTTTCCATTCCTTCCAATATGAAATGGCCGATTTAAGCACCATTTGCCAGAAATTCAAAGTTCTCTTGATAAATCTAGAGATACAATGTTCACAAAACGTGATCAAAGCCAATGTGACCTAGACATTGATTTTTCATATCCTATGCCTCAGTTGTTTCCTGTAGCATAAGTAAAACCTGGTACAATTTCACAATATGCAAACATCAAAATGATGTTAGATCTGTATTGGTGTTTTATATTCCATCAACCAACTGGGAACTATCCATGGCCTAGCTTTTGTTCACGAATCAGTAAAACAAGTTTAACAACAGTGTAGCTACCATATATGTGGGTATACTATATAAATACAGAGTGAGTTGGCAAACTAGCATTGTTTGCAAGGTAGTGGCACACAAATTTCATAAACCAGAACATAACGTAGTGAACTTGTGAGGTGTCAGGTATCTTATTGACCAAGGATAATTACCTAAGTGTTCCACCAAATATGTTCTTTCTGTGAACACATTGCTGGTAGATTTAAGGAAAATTCAAGAATTTTAAAACAAAGTCTAAATGCTAAAATGAGACAAGTGTAAGAAATGCTCTGCAATCCATCATCATAGTTAAGTACATTTCAGGAAGTGCAGTTTTCAAATCCTTGAGTTAATGTAGTAACTCATTAATATTGCCATAGTTTAGTTAACCAGCAGTAGTCACATTAAATGACCAAAATGGATGTAACATACATAAAGAACATTCAAAAAACAGGTTCTACACACGTGCAGCATAGAAAAACAAAACAGTCTCAAGCTCACAAAATTAGAACTAGAAAGTTCAACTACTAACACAGACTTCAGATAACTTTAAGCAAATATCTACATCCATTCTGAAAGAAAGAAGTTTCTCCTGTGGTAAACTGAAATACTTCTTCACTTTTACCTGGCCAAAGACACATAATTAAAACAATTTCTTCTGCAACTGTTGGCATCCTTGATGACAGCCAGTATGGCAAGATACTGAATGTGTCCATTTCAGAACGACACAGCAGCTTGCGTGTTTTGGTTCCAACACTTCAAATGGTGTCGAGAATTGGATAAATTCACTGCCCTGGTAGATGCACACACAATTTCTTTGACTGGGGAAGCAACACTGAACTGTTGTACTGTCATGTTACAAAAGGGAGAATAAAATTACAGTGAATTGATTGATAAGAACATTCATAATGTTGTGATATTCAGACACACGGATTTTGATTGTTAAAGCTTTTCAGTTCACCTTGAAAAATACAGTAAGAGTTGTTTTTTTTTAAAGTGTAAACTGCTTATGAGAAGTTTTCACATAGAAAAAAGTTTTAGAAGTCCCAAAATCAGAACGATGGCAATAAAAAAGTAAGCTACAGTACCTAGGACTTGGGCAGTGCTCTGGCAAGGTGGCTGCAGATAGGTAGGTGAAATGAAATAGAACAAAACTTATTTCTGTGACCGCTGGAAATGAGAAATGTCTCCACTTATCAGTAGCAATCTAGTCAACGATAAAGTGCACAAATGATACAGGAAAAGCTCCTTTCCGACTGGGATCTCCATCAATATGACCAATCTGAAAAAGTCCAGATATTTTTCAAGTTAAATCTCAAAATGACATTTCAGTATCATCAAAATGAATACCAGTGACCTTCCTGCCTGTAGTACAGCAAGCCTCCCACCAAGCCTTTTCTTCAGTAGTGGTACTTTTCTTCTGCCAATAGGAAAATTCAGTCCTACAGGGTACATGTTTTTCAACTGTAGGTTAGGTTTTTGTCAAATGCAGAAGTTTTATCCAGTTCTTTGAACATAAAACCTCTTACTGCAGTACCACTGCTGCATAATTCCAGTGCAATCTCTAATGCCTGGCAGCCCACATTCAGCCTCTGTTGAGTTCCTTCTTTAGCAATCACTGCGAGGCAAAAGGATGGACAAAGCTTCAACAGTTTCAGCTTCTACATTAATCTATTTGTGTTTATACAATGTTATTGTCAATTTAGATGCAATCTGAAGCTCTGTTCTTCACTAGCTAACAGATAAAAAAAAGTGTTTCAATGCACAGTAATTTTCCAAGATTTTGCTTTAGCCAATGAGGCTCTGGAATGTAAATAGTTGAGATGGTTTCCCAGTTCAAGCAGACTCAGTCCTAATCATCCGAAGACTATGGACAATACAAAGCTCTCCTCTGAAGCCCACTATACAGCATCTGTAATAACAGATTCTTAAATTGCTGACACCCCACCCAAAATTTTCTGGATCATGCAGACCATGTGCCCAGTGTATTGTGAACCTACTAATCAGATTTCATTTTTTTTTCTGAATGAGAAAAGCTAAAAGCTTGTCTGAAGTTTTACTTTTGAAATTCCATCTCAGGTTTCCATGAGATTAAACTTTTCTTATTTGGAAAGCCAGCAGGGGATCTTCTGAAGAGAGTGTCAACCTCTAAGATTTCTTTCTTTCAAAGTGCATTGACAGAAAATGCAAAATACTCACCCACCACTCCTGATCTTCTTCACCATCAACTACAATAATATCTCCCTCTGAAAAAGTCAGCTCATCTGGGTTATCTGCTACACAGTTGTAAATTGCTTTTACTCTCTTGGGTTTAGTTTTTGACTGAAATGAAAAAAAAAATCCTGAATGTAAATAATATGGTACAGAAGAGACAGAGTAGACTTGGAGTTACCTAAAGAAAGTTTCAGAACTGCTTCCAGCTGCTATTTTTCATAGGTTAGAGCTCAGCTACATCTTTTATGCTGGGTGCTCATGCTTCAGGCTGAATTTGGCACCACCCAATGCTTTTTGGAACCACTGTGCCAATAACATAGACCATTTTTCTCTTAGAAATTTTCCATTTTGGCTCACCCAAACCTGTCTTCAAAGCTCTACATCATTGCAGTGAGCATGATTTTATTCAGAAGATGGGGTAATCAAGTTCTGTGCAAATGTAACAGCAGCAGCATTATCAGAAGGAGGCCTCAGCCACCTGCCAATATGCTCCTTCTTAATTTGCTAAACCCATTTCAGTAGTGTACAAACCCACAAAAACATCCTCTGCCTCCCAGCAGTGCTCTGAGGACTGCCAGCTACAGGAGTCTTTTGGCAGCTCTTTCGAATGGAAGGTTTAGTAAGAAGTTGCAATATTCCAGTATGGCAGTGGGACTCAGTCCTAGCTGTGTTCTGTGTGAAGTGATACAGAAATTGTTTCTCTCTGCTTTCACAGAATCTACCATCCTCATCTCACACCTTTTCCAGTGCAAACCAGTCTGCTGCTGCATTTCTTTTCAGCCTCCTCATTCTCTGTTGCAGACCAACAATAATGCTGCCTACGCATTGTTTTCATGCAAAACAACCCAGCACAAGCCAAGAGGCTCAGGACCTGGAGGCAGTGTAAAGCTCTCCACCATGAGTCCAACCTTTTCCCAGCCATAGGGAGCAAAATTTGCTCCTTTCTACCCTAAGAGGTCTGAGCAGAACTGTAAGTGCCGTTTAGGTCTGAGATGGCTGTTAATGCAATGGTTGTTTGGGACAGAAGCTCCACATGGGATAAGGGAAAGATGGCCTCACCACCGTTCTGGAGTCTCCATCTGGTCCCAATCTCCAGTTAGGTCAGCCGTGGAGCAGGAAGTTTGAAAAGGGACAAGAGACTCCATTAACAGCTCTCCTACTCTCCATCAGCAAAATGCTCTGCTGTGGACAGTACTGCCCAACAGTCTCTTACTGTGCCCTTTTGTTGGAGCTGAGCGCCATGCAGAGAAAAAAGGGAATGTGGATGGGGAGGGATTGAAGCAGCATGATTGTTATGTTCCTCTAGAAGCACCCATTTGCATCCTAGTATGAATTCTAATATAAATAAAGCTCTGGCCTGCCCAGGGCAGACACACCCTGAGGATCTCTCACCCCTGTGAGCTGCCAGCCTGACACTGCAGCACAGCAATTTTTCCAGATGCTCCCTCTCAGACAAGTGACAGTCTGAACCACAACCACCTTTTAGGTCAAAAGGAAAAAGCTTCACATCAGTACAACAGCGACATAATTACTAACTGCAAAGTGCAGTAATTACAGGTATTTCTTGTTCCTTAGAAGGCAAGGAAATCAAAATAGATCTCATCCCCAGAGGAATAAAATCTTCTAGGGATGCTTCTCATGTATCTACAATATGGTTCCAAAAATCTAAATATCACAATGGGGGAAAAAAAGAAAACAAAAGGTGAATCAGGAAATTCCACCTGATAAACAGGCTATTGGATAAATGCACTGTGTAGGAGATAAGCCACTGGCTAAATGTGCATGTACAACTAGACCTGTCTTTTCTGTACTCCAGGAGCATTTCTGCAATCATTTTCTAAATCTGGGCTGGCCTCTGGATTTCCTGGCAGGGTAAAGACTTAGCAAAAATGCCTGAAATATAAGGCTAAATAGAGCAATTTAGCCAAAGAACTTTAGCTAGACTGATCTAGCTAAAGCTCTTTAGCTGAGGGGCCCTTGACTAAATCTCAGCTAAGATGCTTTAGCTAGACTGATTAAGCTAAAGCACCTTAACTGGCACACACTCCTGAGCCAGGTTTTCCTTTACTTCTCCGTCCTATGACAGAAGAAAATCACCCAACTGATTTACTCAGTCACAGAACTCACCTTACTGAAGCCCTAGAGACAGCTGGAGAGTCAGATACGTTCTTCATATTATGTGCAATTAATATTAAACATTGAAGACACTGACCCCAAAACTAGCCAGGACAGCCCATTCCTTCATAACTAAATCAATTTGTCCTAAAAAATTTTTAAAAAGGAGAGAAGAACATAGAGAAACTACAACTTCAACTTATACAAAAAGTCAGGTAAGGAGCTGTTTCAGATGTGCTGAAAGGACGTAACCAGTGCTCACACTTGAATCCCAGCGCACACAACAGAAATTAAGATCACAAGTCCAACAGCTTCACAAGGTAAATATGACAACGTAAATAATTTACACTACTTAGACTGTTTAATTTTGCTGTGGCCTAAAACATGAAGGTTATTTTAATGCAACATGGTCAGTATCTTGGTTGAATAAGAGTGGGGGAGGCAAGAAACCAGAAAATTTTATACTCCCAACTAATGCAAGATGATGTCTTCTGAGGCTTCTCAGCATTACCAGATGAGAAACAGCTAATAAGGGCTCTGTGAGCTCAAGACCAATGTGCAAGGCAATGCACACAAACACACTGAAATCTGTCCTGGAGAGCTGCTACTTCAGTGGTGTGGAAGGTTGGGGGGGGGGCAGGGGGCAAGTGGAATTTTTCCCATTCTGTTGCTAAGCAACTAATGACCGGTCCTTAAGAGCCATCGACGGTCACAAAGGAGACAAAGCCTTTGGCTGCCAGACAGGGGAACAAGAAATTGCAAGATTTGATAAGAGCGCACTCACTCGCCCGGAGTTCTTGGAGGAGAGAGCACGGGGAAAAGGCGGCTCTGCTTTTTTGGCTGCAACTGCAGAAAAGGCCCGGTCTTGCACTGGTTTTTCTCTCTACCTGTTGGGTGAGTTCTCACTTGGGACGGGGGAGGACGAGATTCCGGCCCTTTCTACCCCCCGGGAGGGCGCGTTTCCCAGCTGCGCTGCAGCAGAATGAGACCCCCTGCCTGCTGCCGCTCCTCGCCCTGCCTGCTGCCGCCCTCCGCCTTGCCTGCCACAGCTGCAGAGCTCCTGCTGCCTCCTCTGCTGGCTGGCTCAGGTGAGCCCACCTGGCCATTCCATCTCCTTGCTGCGCCTTGTACATCTGCGCGTCACCCTGGTCCAGCCCGTCGGCCATCACGTGTGTGACACAGACCTAACCCCGCGGCACAGCGCCATCTGCAGCTTCCCGGGAGTCATCGCACCTGCCCTGCTGGTCTAGGAGCCCAACAGCGCCCCTGCTGGCCGTGACCGTGACTGCACCAAACGGGAAAGTGCCTGACAGCCCAGGGACATTTGCCACTGAGTTTTTTTGTGTTTGTTATTGGTTTTTTTTATCTTGTTTACTGTTTTTATTACTGATTGTTTACCTCATTCTAGATACTAGTAAAAACTCTTATTCCTTTTCCCATACCTTTGCCTGAGAGCCCTTGATTCCAAAGTTACAATAATTCGGAGGGAAGGGGGTTCACATTTTCTGCTCTAAGGAAGGTTCCCACCTTCCTTAGCAGACACCTGTCTGTCAAACGAAGACAAGTGGATATGGTTAAGGAAAAATGGATGAAGGGAGAGAGACAGAGGACTGAGGAAAGCAGGTCTTTTCATTACAAGCCATAAATAAGACCATTGCAGAACCAGGAGCAGCATATCTCCTACCTCTCTGTTTATTATTTACCACTGAACCACACTCCTACACAGAATGTTTGAAACAGCCCAGACCTAGTCACATACAGCACCTCAGAAAGTACAGGTTCTCCATATTGTGATTTAATTCTTGCAGAAATATACTGTCATGATCACAGATAAGGATCTTTTATGTCTACCATACAAGAAAGCAACATAAAATTGAAGCAAGGACCAAAGACCAAGCTACCTACACATAATGTACTGCTCCACTGACATCTGGAAATACATCCCTTTACCTAAGCTAGTATAAGATTACGGGTACTGACACTAATATGTGTTGCCATTCATGGTCCTAGATTAAAAATAATAAGTAAAGAGTATAAAAAGGCCACACAATCGGATCAGGAGTCCATCTAAATCCAGTATATTTTTTCTAACACTCACTGTAAGGTTGGGGGAGGGTGGAGAAGAAAAATATAGAATTAACCACCTCCTGTTTGGGATATGCTTAGCAAGAGATTTCTCTCCTGTCACCAGGTGAATGCTGAGAACCAACAGCACAAAGAATCAGTTTCTTTTGTTCTGAGCCTGACTCCTGCTAGTCTTGTCTGAAGTCATTTCACCTACCTACGTTAACAACTGTCAGTATATCCGCATTCATTATAAAAGCACAAGAGTTCCCTTATTACTTACTTCACTGAAGACTGAGAATGAAGTCACGTGTTACCTACAAGTGACTCACCAAGCTCAGCTACAAGTCACTAACTCACATACCTTATCTCTCTTCAACAAGTCAAACCATACATTTTGTGGACTGTGTTGGTCACATTTGGACATGAGCAAAGAATCCAGCTGGTTTGGTTGGCATTTTTAAATTTAAAATCACATAAAATCGCTATACGAAATTCAAGAAAAACAAAGTTTTCGTAACTGTTTAGTACAAGTCACATGCATACTTAAACACAGGATACAGGCCTTGTATGTTTCATGGCTCTCACACTTTCTCCATAGCAAGGCATGCTAACATGTCTACAGTGTGTTTGCTAGAATGCAGAAGATAAATTAAAGCAAATGCCAAATTTTGTACTTACTATTTGTGATTTCCTTGGCATTGGTGCTGGTGGCTGGACTTGTGCCAAAGTATTTGCTGTAGAACCAGTCTGTGTTCCTGGAATTTCACATACAGAAGACGACTCTCCTGCTAAGGTAAGTAAACCGAATAAGTATTAGACATGCTTTCAAAAAAAGTAAGAGTGATGGTGTCAGTTGAAACCGAACTAATTATTCCTAAGAGTGTACAAATAATTTTATATCCCATGAGTATATAGTATTTACTGGTTCTTTCTGAATAACTGAACAGAATTTTTCTATCCTTTTCCTTACCAAAAAGGCAATTTTTCCCAAAGACAACTCCCTAAGACTGTTGACATTGCAGATATGCTAAGAGATAAAATCGATAGGAACAGAACTAAGTATCTCATTCCCCCATTCCTTCACCACAGACTATGTGCTGTTAGAACCTCTCTCCCAGTAAAGACCATCATTATCAAGGTGCTGTATCCTCACAAGAGACTCCCGACACCGATACAGATAGCCATTAGCAAATCCCTCTGGATTACGTCAAGAGGAAATGAAAAAGAATCACACTAAGAACAAATGAATATAAAATATGCAGCAGAAGGGGAAACCAGGTAGGAGAAATTCCACTACAACCACCACAGAATCTGCACAAACTTTACTGTAGAGATTTTATGGAGATTACATTATTGTCATGTCCCAAAGTAGTTACTTTAAACAACAAAAAACACAAAATGAATAATGAACTCTGAATAATGAACTCTGTTTATTAACATGAAAAGTGCAATATCAATTTGCAATTTAATTAAAAGTGACACTATATAAGGTCTGGATTTTCAAGCCAGAAACACATTTTTCTATTCTAAAATGTGTATCCGACACCTTGTTTATGACATACGCAAACTACAGTGCAAACAAAAATTTTCAAAATGCGTCCTTTGTTTGAGTGGGTTTTAAGTGAGTTTAGAAAAGCTAAAGTCTAACTGGAACTGAATCTGGCAAGGAATGTCAAAGACAACAAGAAGGGCTTCTATAAATTCATAGGTAACAAAAGGAAAACTAGAGAATATGTGGACTCGAACAAGATGCAATTCTGGTTACAATACATGGAAAAGGCTGAGCTGCTGAATGCCTTCTTTGCCTTAGCCTTTACTAGCAAGACAGGTCTTGAGATACCCTGGTCCCGACATCAGGGAAGAATCTGGACCAATGAAGTGCAAAGTCCTGCAGCTGGGGACGAACAGGCCATATACCAACGCATGCTGGTGGCCACCTGGCTGAAAATCAAGACCAGAGGCAGTGGGCACAAACTGAAATGCAGGAGCCTCTCTCTGAACATCAGACAACACTCTGTTACTGTGAGGAAACACTTTGTTAATGGGAGGGTGACCCAGCACTGGCACAGGTTGCACAGAGAGGTTGCAGAGTCTCCATCCTTGGATACACACAAAAGCCCTCTGGGCACAGTTCTGGATGATCCACTATTTTTGTCCCTACTTGAGGAGGGCGGTTAGATGCGATGATCTGCGGAGGTCCCTCCCAGCATCAACTGTTATGTGATTCTGTTTATTACATGGCC
This sequence comes from Acanthiza pusilla, assembly GCA_036630365.1. Lineage (NCBI taxonomy): Eukaryota > Metazoa > Chordata > Aves > Passeriformes > Acanthizidae > Acanthiza > Acanthiza pusilla. Next base: position 7,005,669 of record JAXCHO010000036.1, read on the forward strand.
CCATTATTGACTTTAATTGGCCCGTAGCTCTGTTCGTGCTAAAGAACTTGAGGTATCAGGGCCTACACATTCACGAAGAGAAACAAGAATAATGTTGATACTAATTATATTCAAATGTGTAAGGTAAATAAACAAATTAAAGAGAACCTCAACAAACCCACACTCTCCCTTTGATTGTTATAATGATAGCTTAATTACAATAAAACAAATCTCTAAACCACAATTACCAGGTTGTTGTAGAGACCCAAGTCCTCTGGTCTGCCCTTTGTTAGTTAAGCCAGATGACTTCTCAGTCCTGTGCAGAAAGTGAGAAATGGATCTATTTCAGAAGCAAACAAGAACTCGAAAAGCAACAATACAGAGTAGTTTCCAAATTATAAAAGTCTTGGCATGTCTTCAGTATATTCTGGTGACAACTACCTTGCTCTTAAAAATACTACTTTTCTTCTGTATTTTTGATTAAGCCAATTGAAAGTTACACTTAATTTTAAAAAAGTAAGGCAGAAAAATAACACATACTTGATTATTGCAATTTGTGCCTTTTCCTGAGTTTTGAAGCTCCTTTCACTGTTAATTTATTTTTTTCTTAAGATTACGTATGCATATTAGTCTGTGCATTATAGCAAGCTTCAACAAGTTGTGTCTACCTTTTAGGTAGTATGGTACTTGCAATGAAAGGGCTAGAAAGGAGCTTAAAAGTCAAAGGTTGCTTTCATCTTTCAGTCCCAATTCACAAATGAAACCTAATTTCTTCCAAACTTTTCTCAAAGGTCCTATTTTCTAGACTTCTCATTACCTTATTGATCTCCCTGGTTCCCACCTCAGTATTTCGTTTTACTGCAATGCCCCAAACTGAATACAGCAGTCCTGCTGAGGCAGCACTGATGCTGAGTCAGTTGGGAGAATTAATTCCTATCGTTTGTAGATTGTAGTAAAACAATATTATTTCTCTTTAACTCTTCCACAACAGCACTAAGTTGTCTTACTTACTATCTCCTTACAGATCCTCCTTCTACGGACTTTTGCTTACCCATAATCTGCTGTTCTCTGTGCTTCATTTCTGTAGTTGATTGTTCTTAATTACTAAGGGTTGCTTACTGAATGACACCCTTCTTCTCCCTTAACTACTACTCCGGTTTCTCAAGGCCACTTTGGATATGATCCTGTTTTCCCTTCCTGTGCATTTGTCCCTCCTAATTTAATATTCTGCAAATTTAAAATCTTTTTTTTCTTTTCCAGATCTCTCTACTCCTGCCATGAATGAAAAGATTGAATGGAACAAAACTTATGCAAAGCATGTGAACAATAAATGGCACAATCAGACATTAGATCCCATTATCTCCTATTTGTTACTAGATGAGAATTAGGAATTGAATATTTTTTGTGGTTTCTTGTTTCCATCCTAGCTAAGTATTCTGGAGATATTCTGCAAGTCATATAACCTTAAATCACTAGGCTGTCTTGTTTTAACTGTGGGAATCCCTGTCATCTGCTTCCTTAGCATTTGCCTTCTGTTCATTCACACAGACTAGAACACATCATTGGCAAAATATGCATGCTTTATTGATGACTTGCGTGTTGTATCATAAAATCAGTAAGTTACTAAAAATGATTAAGTATATTAAATACTAAAATGATATCAGTTACCCAGGAACAGGCTTTCTCTGAGAGATTCTGCTAGGAGGTTGTGGGGGCAGTGGTGGTGGGGTTGGCTTGGTTTGTGGAGGAGCTGGCTGCTGTTTTGATTGCTGGTTCAAAGCTTCTATAATGCTGGCTGTCTTTGCCACTGGAGGTGGTGGTGCTGGAGAAAGCACATCTATAGAGGAAAGTTAGACAGCAACATGGAATTAAATTTCTATTTACCATTTTGTTTCTTGGGTTCTCATTACAGATTCTCCTGTTACAGGATTTATCCTCACCTAAGAAGAATGCTTTACTACATGCAATGGAAGGAGGACCTCTTTGGAAAGTGGTTTACCTTTTGTTTTACCTAGTCCCAGTTTAAGACTAAGCTCACAAGCACTTAAATTCATTCAAGCATTAAAGTGCAAGCAAAGAAAATTCTTACCAAAGTCAGTCATACTCTTGAAAACAGTAGATCAGAATATATTTTTAAAAGTGCTAATATTATTTGCTCAGTCAAGGCCTTCAGTCTGTGTTTTATGGAAAAGTAACCGAGTGAGTAATATCTGGCAAATTTTATTTAGACAAACATCTCTTCTTAAAATCCTGTTACAACTAACAACAGCAGACTAGGTCTTACCAATTAATTAAAATTGCTATTGAATTCTTGAAACCACCACAAGAGCAGCTGGCAATGCGTGAAAACATCCTTTTGCATTCCAATGGTCTGCAAGAATCAAGCACAATGTGGAAACACAGCCCCAGGCTTACATGTAACACCTTTAAACTAATGAGAGTTGCAGCACTGAAAGCATATATATATATACATAAAATGATGAGCTCTTTAGCTCCAGTAATAGATGGTGTTTCCTGCTGGCCCTACCCTACACCATATAGTCCTCACTGGAACATCAGAGAAGACAGTTTGTTACTGGATGGAAAAGATAGGCCAAAGCTACAGTCACCAAAAGAGGAAGTATGAGTTGTGAAAATGGAAAAATAAGCCAACTATGATTAGATACAGTAGAAGGGAAAACAGGGGAAAGTGGAAACATACTTGTAGATGTTACACGCAATGGCGGCACAGGGGGATGAATAGCTGGTGGATCTGATGAAGACCTCTGCCTGCTTATACTTTCCACTCCTAAAGAATTTGTCTTCCACATTGCATTAGATGAAGAAATTGTCTGAATACCACTGCCAAGAACTGAAGGCTGAACTAAAAAGAGAGGAAAATACTGCATTATTATCATTGCTTACCCTAAGCACAAAGTGTTAATATTCACACCCGTGCTTTTAGAAATGGTGTGGCTAGACCACTACATTCAGCAACACTATATTCAACAACTACATTCTCTGCATCCTGATGCAGTGAATGCCAGAGCAGAAATCAGTCTGGTGTTAAAAATTACACAGCAAGACTTCATCCAGAAACTTCTAACATTTTACCTGAGAAAAATTTGTCTCCAGTCATTACTTCAAAATATGTCAATACTTGAAAAAGCACAGATTTCTCAGTAAGAAGACAGAGGGTAAGCCTTGCGACCTTCTTTAATCCCTACCAATAACTGTAATTTTCTCAGGTACTGCAAGAAAAGGACCTCATTCTTCCACGAGCGTGAGCATACATTGCTGACTCAATGCAAAACATCAGTTTTGACTTAGAAACAACATAAAACTGTAAATCTGAATTTCACTCAACCAAGAAGCTATAATAACTAGTCATGAAACAGTCACAAAGTACTTCTTCAGAGCCTCCTAAATGACTTCATTCTGAAGAGCTGCCTCCTCATTTCATAAAAACACTCTACAGGTTTTCTTCATAAACCCAGTATTTTGCACATGTTACGCCATTTCTCCCTATTCAGCACATGAACACCATATTAAGAAAAGATGAAAGAGAGTAAGGTATGAACAAATATTAGGTTGCAAGGAAAAGCATAAAAGGCTCAGAAGACTTGGAGAACAGCCTAAAGCTATGAGGATAAAGGAGTAATAACACACCATAAGCATAACATTAACAACATCAGCAATCAACAAGAAGCTAAGATCAGTGATACTATTATAGCTTTTAACTAAATATATAAATAGGCTAATATATTGCTAGAGTAAAGAATATGAGCTAATAATCTAAGACACGCAGCATGTCTTCATGGCATGAGTAATATTATAGCAGTGCCAAGAAGTTTGGGGATGGGAATGAAATTAAAATGACACTTTTTGAAATGTGTCATTTAATCAAGGGAAAACTGTGGGTAAGGCAGTATGGTTGGCCATGAGAAAAATAATGTCAAAGGGTAAAAACAGTCTTTTAAACTATTCAATTGTATTACTAATTCAGAGATAGAATCTAACAGTTAAACAAACCAGGCAAGCTCCTTTTGTCAATTTTCCTGTTTGGTGGGGAAAACATTCCTTTCCATCACGAAAATAAATGTTGTCTAGATATTAAGCTTAGAGTTCATGTGAAACATCAGATTAAAGTAATCCCACCTTGGTTAAGAGTTTTGCATGCTACTAAACTTCCCCCAGTCCCATGCTACCCTTTTCAAGTAACCCAATACCATGCTGTTCTGTTGCTCTCAGTTTTTCTGCCCCTTTTATGCTGCAGCCATTCCATAACTGACTTTTCATACTACACAGAAGATCAGTTTGCCATCTTAGGCACAATCACTGGTGTGTGTGGAGTACTGACCTCTGCACACTGTTCCCAAAGGCAAATCTACCCATGTGTGTCTAGAACATTTCCTGATCATATCTCCTCTTATGGAGTCTGAATTACAGCTCCATAGAAAACCATGTGTTTAATAGCAACTTTTCTTTAATTGACCTTTACATAAATGTAGCCTCCATGAAAGCTGGTGGATTAATAAAGGTATTAAAACAATGAAACACACCGAACATGACCTGCACAAAGAGGATCTATACAGATTCCTCTACACTTCTTTACTATGATGCAAACATACAAAGATAAGAATGAAGTTCACAGCATCAGCTTTAATGGTAGATTTTGCAAGCACACAACCCTCTGGATCAGGATGAGACACATACTTTTACACTGTTCTAATGATCTGGGGACAACCAGTAATTAGCAGCTATATTTTCAGGCAGCTATCAGGTCTCCAAAATCATCCAGTTCTCCACATCATGACACTTACACTTTTATTTCGACAACCCTGAAGCATGTATTTATTAAGAGAAGACTTAGCAAGGTTAAAATCTCACGTTCTGCAAACACTCTCCATTCTCTGAGGTCTCAAAAACATTTTCACAGCAGAAAAGTGCTATTGAAATTGTATCCTTACACTGAACTCTGACAATGACATCTTCAAGAAACAGAGGTATGAAAAGATTGAATATAACAAAAAAAATTGATGACCTACATTGACTGCAGCCCTCCCTTTAATAAGTGGTTTAACTCTGGTGAGGTTATTTGGGTATTGTTTTCCCAAACACTATTGTGTATTGTCTTGCAGGTATACCTAAAATCAGACTCAGGACAGGTTATGTAGATTCACTTCAAGGATATAAACTGAGGTCATCAATAACTGTCCCAATACTTACCTGTGCAAAACAACTGTAAGAGAAAACCTAAAAATATAATGATTTTTATAAAAAAGTTACGATCCTATACTTTTATTATGCAATGATATTTTCTAGTACCTTTGCCGATATTCCTTGGAGGTAGAGGAGGTGCACTACTTGTGACAGGTACTGCAGGCTGAATGGGAGGTGGGCTGCCACTGAGTATTGCTCCATAGGTTTCATTCTGTAATATACTTGGCATAAATCCTCTTTGCTTGTCCTTAGCAATGTTTGCTGCATCTCTTGCCAAGGATGCTACATTAGGCTGCAGTTGGTTTGATCCAAGTTGGTAGAAGCTGACAGGCCTGTCCTCTCTCCGGTTGGGACTGGGTTGCTTAAACAGAAAAACAGAAGCACTCATCACTACCACAATAGCTGTATTCATTTTATTTATCAATTGATAGAAAGTTATTAGTTTTAGAAAGAAAAAATAGCTTCTAAAATGCATTTTTGTTGCTTTTAATATGTAACCTAAAACCTAAATTCTGCCCTTTTTGAAACAAATTAACTATGCACATTAACAACAACAACAACAAAAGATTAAAGGTGAATTGTATGCTTCAAAACAATTAATATATTCTCATTTCTCCTCTAGTTCACTTTAACAGATAATACTGTATGCACATATACACAACATTATACTTCTATAGATAACCAGTATAGATTTTCAGACTGGATCAAGTAAAGTTTCCCTGCACCAAAATACCCAGCAATATTTTCAAAACTAAATAAACAACTGAAGGTCCTAAGCATCACCTGAAGTCCAGCAGTGCTAAATCCCAAATAGATGATCATGACCTCAAAACCCAGACACAATTTCATCTAAGTTTTCCACCTGTAGCTCAGCCTACAACAAATGAGTAGCCAAAACTTCTCATGAACTCTTTTTAGCTCAGTAGTATCACTGGATAAGTTTGGGAGATTACGTCAATTGGCAGCCAGGATGGAACATTGCTCATCCTACACACATTATCAAATGATATCTAATTAACTGTCTTTGAGATTTACAGCAATCATTTGCACTTAGCATTATTCTTCCTGTTTCAACAGCAAGCAAAGTCATTACTGTTATGAAATTATAATTAAAATAGCTGGAGTTACAAATTCATGTGGCTAGTACAGGAATGGGCTTTAACAATCCACAGCCCAGAGAGCATAAATATACTTTCAAAAATAGTGCTAGATAAACATGGTGTATTGACATACTGTCTGTATGAAATTAAAATAACTATTAATAGTAATAACATGGAAGCAGAATAAAGATTTGCATCAGCAGTATCACTAACAAACAATTGATTTTCCTCTGATACATTCCATGCCGACTTCTGAAGTGGTCATGTAGGGCCTTTAGATGAGTTATAGCACAGCATTATAGTTCAAAGATTTATCAGAATGATGTACATGATAGTCCCTACCCTGACTTTGGCTTAGCAGCCTCACTCCTTACTGGCTCACACTCTTTATTGCCTGACCTCTCCACTCTCAGCCCACACTTCCTTTTGTTTTCCAAACCAGCAGAAAATTCTTTTCCATGTTGATGATTCAGCTTTTCACTGGTTCACCAAACTGAAGCAGTTCAGTACAGAGAAAAATGTGTGTCAGAGTGGAGGCAAAAGCTGAGGTAGGACCAGGCAGCCATGGTGTACAACAGCAGAAACCAGCTGAATTGCCTTAACCTTTTTTTTAGGTTAGACTCTCTTTTATATTAAATACTCTGGATTAAAAGAACTTAAATTTCAGGCATGACCCATTCTGACATAGAATACAACATCTTTTCAATTGTTTTACTAGCAAGACAAACCCAACAGATTGATATTTATAAGCAAAACTCTGATGTGATCCTAAGCAACAGCAGTATTCACCCGTGTGAACAATGCAGTCACAGACACTACTCTGTGATTAATAGCCTTTAATCTCCTTTCAAAAGTCCCTGCAGTATAAACCTATTAATAGTGGGCAGTGAAGTAGGAGCTTCATTACTTTAGCCACACTGCTGAGTAGCATATACCTTCCTATATGAGATGGAGCTCAGGGACTAGTCAAAAAAAAGAAATTTGTTAATTATCAAAAACTTTCGCATTTGTAAAAATGAGACCTCTAAAGGTTTCAATCTGCTTTATCAAAATGATCATCATTACTATTGCTATTATCTGGAGGGTGACAAAATATATAGGAATACATAAATATGTGGATAGAGTTTGAAAGCTTATGCAGAAGAACTGGATCTAGCAGCTCACAGATTTGAGATTCTTCCATAGATACCAAAACTCTAAGGAAAAAGCTTACGAGTCTCAGAAGGTAGCAACTGAAAGGGATGGCCTGTGACACCTTTTGTTGCTAACTAGTTCAAGTCAAGCACCAGAGGTAACAGCTATCTTGGACTAGGCAGACAGGACATGGGGAAAAGAATCACACACAGTATTGTAAAAATGTACTGCACACACAGTATTGTAAAAATGGTATTTTGCAACAGAGCAATTTTCCCAGTTCATGTTAGATGTGCTTCACAATCAGCAGATCTAAATATTCCTGATGTTTTTAAACCAACTATTGACTCCATTAAAAAATATATAACATATAGCTAATTGTAATTTGGCACCATGTGGTCACGTTTTAAGAGGAAAAAGAGGACTAACTATAATTTAAGAAACAAAAATCTAACCTACTGCATTTTACTACAGAACTTTATTTCACAGTGTCTTCATACCTGTAGTGAAAAGCAAAATTACTGAGATAATTATGAACACTACACTTACACATATATGTGTAAGTAATGTATGTGTATGTAAAAATAATGTTGACACAAACCTGCAGCTTTTCATCCACATCATCATCACTTTCATCCAGATCTTCATGAAGTAACCGCCATTCATATTCTACATGAACATGAGAATTAAATCTTCCAGACAGTGCTTGAGTAAGCTAAGGAAAAAAAAACATTGCCGTTGAGTTATGTTATGTGCAGTACTTATTTTAAAACAATATATTTAAAACCAAACAGTCCACATATAGGAAGAATCTTGATTCCAACGATCTGGAAAGTTACTCCACTGAAGTAAGTTTAAAGAATTAAGCTGTGTTACCGAATAAAACATAAATAAATCAAAAGTAAGTAGACTTTTCATTAACCATTGTAGATCCATTCTCCTTTTTCTGACAGGAAGCACCATATCGTATTTGCTTTGATTTAGAAATTGCAATTCAAAGAAATTAACTGCAATGGCAGTTTTTCTTGACTCAGAGTCACTTATCAAGAAGCCTTGACCCCACTAATATGATGGGGCATCCATAACTTCTCCGGGCAACAAGAAAATGGTCTTCATCCATCGCCTTCACCCATAGAAAGTACTTTAGTGACTCAATTTCAAGGACATGTCAGACACTTAGATTCATAGCATCATTTAGGTTGGAGAAGACCTTTAAGATCATTAAGTCCAACCATGAACCCTGCACTGCCACAACCACCACTAAACATATCCCTAAGTGCCACATCTACGCCACTTCTAAATACCTCCAGAGGTGACTCAACCACTCCCCTGCACAGCCTGTTCCAATGCTTGACAACCCTTTCCAGAAGAATTTTTTCCTGCTATCCAATCAAAACCTCTTCTGGTGCAACCAGAGGCCATATCCACTTATCCTGTTGCTTGTTACTTGTGAGAAGGGACAGATGCCCACCTGTCTACAATCTCCCTTCAGGTAGCTGTAGAGAGTGATAAGGTCCCCCTGAGCCTCCTTTTCAACAGCCTAAAGAATCCTAGCTCCCTCAACCACTCCTTACAAGATTTGTGCTCCAGACCCTTCACCAGCTCTGTTGCCCTTCTCTGGACTCACTCCAGCACCTCAAAGTCTTTTTTGTAGTGAGGGGCTCAGAACTGGACACAGCACTTGAGGTGTGGCCTCACCAGGGCTAAGCACAGGGGGACAATCACTGCCCTGGTCCTGCTGACCACACTACTCCTGACACAGGCCAGGTGTCACTGGCCTTGGCCACCTGGGCACACTCTGGCTCATGTTCAGCTGCTGTTGACCAGCACCCCTAAGTCCTTTTCCACCAGGCTGCTTTCCAGCCACTCTGCCCCCAGCCTGTAGCACTGCAGAGGGCTGCTGTGACCCAGTGTTGGACACAGGACTTGGCCTTGCTGAACCTCATGCTGCTGGCCTCAGCCCATCAATGCAGCCCATCCAGATCCCTCAGCAGAGCATTCCTACCCTCCAGCAGATCAACATTCCCACTCAACTTAGTGTTATCCAAAAACCTACTCAGGGAATCTTGCTTGTGGATCTGTGACTAATAGCTCAATAAAATCACCCCCGGCCTCAAAAACTTCAGCATTTCTGATGCATCTGAAGAAAAATAGAGTTTTCTTCTTAAAAGCATATAACTTTATATATAAAGCATATAACTATTTCTAAGGGTATAACTATTTCTAGCACACCACTATTGTGTCTGGAATATATTTACTGAATATTCAACTGTAAACTGTTAAATGTTCAGACATGAAATGCACACACAGAAAGACACAATACTCACCAACTCTTCACAGTGACTATGTTTTAAACGTTTAGCTATATCAAGTGGCGTCTCTCCTGCTTCATTTGCTATATTACAGCAAAAAGAGAAATGTGTGATGAGAGGTGTCACCATTAATATGCCCATTACTAAAGACAAACCTGCAGATACATAGTGAAGTACTAGACCAAAACACTCTAATCTTTTTCCCTCATGTGTAGGTCCAACTCATCCCAACCCTCTGAGCACAATGAGCAGAAACAGTTCAAGATGCCACATATATATGAACAACAGCCATGAAACAAAACAGCAATTAAAAATTTAAATCTGTTTAAAAATGAAGTGTAATAAAATTAAGTCAATTTTAAACTTGGAATAAACACTAAATATTAATTCTTTAGTAATGAAGATTATAAAACACACTTATTCCAGCTTTACTGTTTCTTATCTGAAGCAATGACAAATAGGAAATCGAAGTACACATTACCCTTTTACCTATTTCAATAGAAGCCTTCCCTCTCAGCAGCAGTTTGAGGCACTCAACGTTGTCTGTTAGACAGCAGTAATGCAGGGCTGTGCTACCTTTACAGGTTTGCTTATCTAGATTGCCACTGGAGTACAAGAAAGAAGAAAGCCAATTAAACTTAAGTTTCCTACCCCATATTATTAAACTGCCCTCATTAGAAGATTTTCAAATAATAATGGCAAATACAGCTTTAGTACTTCAGTATTTGTATTTATTTAGTATTCGTATTACTTGACAAAAAGCAATGCCCATATTTAGCTTTCCATAGACTTACCTGTTCTGCACTAAAAAGTCAACTATATGAAGGGATGTTCGATCAACTGACCTAACAGCAAGGTGCAGTGCTGTTTCATCTTGCTCCTAAGAATAAAATGAAAAAACACATTTGTTTCCTCTGAAGAAGAAGCAGAAATTTTAGTAATACATGAATTAAATCAATTAAAACATGTAATTTCAAATATTCAAACATGCTACCATTAAAACACCTGTGAAGACTTAGTGTGCTCATTTTGTTCCTTTAAAGTAAATGGGTTGAAAACCAACAGATTATTGAATTACTTAATGTTTAATGTTTTAACAAATTGAAAATACAATAGTATTTTGAAACAATTTTGGATTAAACTATTTAGTATCTTGTTATTGTTAAATTACATCACTGAAAGGACATGCATTCAGGAAAGTGTTTCAGATGTTATTTTCAAATAATTTTTAATTAATGAATGCATATTGCCTTTACAACAATTTGTCTAATAAAATTTACAACACTTACATGGCCATTGGCCAGTGGAATTTTTTCTGTGAGATCCACACCATCAGCATACACTTGAACTAATCCAAGAATGTCTCTTGATTTGACTGCTTCACAAAGAGCATGTAATTTAGCTGCATTGTCAGCATGCTTCTTCCTTGCATATTTTCTCTCAATATACTTGGCAGTAATGTAATCTTTTCTTGCATTCCTGAAATTGAATATGATTTACTTCTATAACTTTCTGCAGAAGATACACATTAGCATTTCCTTAAATACATGCAAGTCATTTGAAATCATTCAATATGATAATTTTTCTTTTTAAATATGCATGTAACCATGCAGTCTCATATTTCAAGTATGAAATGCAGTTACAATATGAATCAAATATCCAATACAAAGACAGACCATGAATCTCTCTCTCCAAACTCTGTGATGATGCTGAGATCAAGACTACCCAGCTCTATGTACAGAAGATACATCAAACCTTCATAATGCTGGTTTATGTTGCCTTGCGGGTTTTTTGTTTACCTGACTCAGTACTTCTACACATGCTGGAAAGGGATGGAAGGCATGGGATACAAAAAAAAAAAAAAAAAAAAAAAAAAAAAAAAAAAAAAAAAAAAAAATCCATCTTATACCTCTGCACAGGACTTGAATTTGAATTCACAGCAGTGAGTGTGTTCTTTAAACTCTTCACCACAGTTGTAACAGGGAGGATGTGTGGGAGCTTTTAGTTACATTTCTAAACTGAGATGAAAACTTAGTAAACCTGGATCAGCACAAGGTACCACTTTTGCTCTTGATGCCCAGTAAGACATCTACTGCCCATCACAGCAAGACAGGAGCTTGCATGCCTCCCAAAGGCATAACTCCTGACCAGCTCTTGGGATGTACACAGCATTGCACAGCAAACATTTAACAAAGTCATATCTTACAATCTAGACACTATGTAATGGGCAAGAAGCAAAAAAACCCCAATAAATAATAATAAATTGGATCAATGGATAACTCTTGTTCATAAAGCATTTAATAGTATTCAGGTTCTCATTTCAATAAAATAGCCCCAAATTTCATAAGCAGAGGTATCAAACGAAATGATTTTTCTTAATACAAATTTTTAGACGTGTTCTTATTATATTGATTTAGCATATGGTAAAATTTTAATTATTAATATTCATACTCTGCATTATTACTGACAGTGGTAGTCAAAAATTATCTAAACTGCCTCATTTAACACTGGTTTTGTCAGCATATTGGAAGTCCACATAATGTAAAATCAGCTTCATCCAGTGCCAATTCTTCTGGGTTTGTTTCTGCATTGTTTACTAGCTCTTTTATGATGAGTAGTATCCAGCCAAGTGGGCAGCTGTCCTTGCTGTATCTCTGCCATCACTGTTCAGTGCTTTCAAGGAATTCAGTTAAATGTTCTGTCTTCATTCCACACAGTTACGGACTTTGGTCCTACGTATAGTTTCTAAACACTGTTCTGTATCTTTCAGGTAAATGTGCACCTTATTACAATTTCTATTTTGTTTTTAAATAGCACAAAACTAATTGCTTTGGTTTGAATCCCTATCCTTGCATGTCTTTAGAGTTCCCAACAAGTCACAGGTAATTTGTTTCTGTCCCACAAACCATGACTCAAAAAGTTGGTAAGATATTCCTTTACTAATAGGGAAGGTACACTCAGACAAAACTCAATAAAACAGACATGCAAAGTATCAGAAGAAAGGTTTACTCCTTGGCTATAAGACCATAAACAAGACATACATCTTCCATGGCCTGCCAGTGCAAACCATAATGGCACAGCCTCTTAGCAATATTAAATCAAATGCCTGCCTTTCTCAGAAGTAGTGGCTCTTTACTTACATATCACTGCTTGGATTAGGCTTGACCATCTCATCAGCTGGCAGACAGCATTCCATAATCTCATTAAATCCAGCATTCCCAATATTCTTTGCAAGCTGTTAAAAAAGAAAACCCCACAGCTCACTTAATAAACATGTTCAGTTATTGGCCACACACATAACAAGGGGAGGACAAGGGAAAATGAGAGTTGGGACCCCTTATTTCTGGTTCGTTGATCTGTGACTATGTCAGTGATAACAAACAGATTAGGTACTTTTTTGGATGTGAATTTTCAACTGGGATTTAGTACATGAAGAAGTAACTGCAGAGTAATCCATCAAGACAGCAGTTCATACAATAAATGCAAATACTTTGTGCTGGGTAAGAATACACATATGAACTGTCACAGAGCAGCTGATAAGTGGTAACTTCTTTGAGTAGCAAAGCTGAATACATTTTCTTCCTTTGGGGATTAAAGTTCTCTTCTAAAATAATGCTAAATAATTAATGGGCTAAGTATTTGTGAAGTCCTTCAATTTTTAATCTGAGGCACATTTATATGTCAAACAGCTGTGTTCTTTTAAAAAGCAACCAAGGATAAAAATACTTGAAAACACAAAAAATAGGAAGCCTCTACTAATTTGAATTCTAAGATAAGGAAAAGTTTACAGTAGGACACTATGTTCCAGGAGGTTCCATTACACCTCAAGAATTAAGCTTTCTTAAATTATGTTTATCCAGAGGCAACTTCAAGATAGGAACATCTTGCTAAAGCGACAAAAATATACTTGTGTTAAAAGTATTTTACAGTACTATTTTTAAGTTAATAAAAGCAATTTGATTACCAGAAGTTCAGATGTTCCCAGCACATCTAATGTAAGCGATTGCATTCTGGAATAGTGAACACCAAGTTCTCTATGGATTCCTGAGCATTCAATGCAAGTTAGAATTCCCAAATTTGTTGAAAGCCAGGTAGGATCTGAAACAGAAAGCACTCACAGAATTAAAATTTATTCAAGCAATTGTTTCATTCTAGAAAATGTCATATACAGAAATAAAATTCTGTAAAATGAGGTTCTTGTGCATTAATTTTTTTAAATTTATGTCCTTACATTTACTATACTTGTAAATAAAACCAGGATTTATTTTTTTCTAATGCTGAAAGAAGTGAAGAGGAAAACTTTTATTTTATTTTTGTGAAGGACATTGCTATCCAAGGGAACTCCTCAACCACTCCACTGGTTTGTCATTGTTCAAACAACTTTCAGGAACTGCATTTTCCCACCACTGATATAATGGTGTCACATTCTCAATTGGGAGTACAGGTGCCATTTAAACTGAAATAACAATGTTTTTAGGGTTGGGGTTCTTTTGTGCTTCAGATACAGACTTTAGACTAAGTGAAGCAGAAGTGGTTCAGAAGTACCCATACAGCACACACTACAAGATTCTCAATCAACTACTTCAAAGATACTGAGGCTCATCCCTCTCCTTTTATAGCCCTTGACTGTCTTTTCTCCTGGTATTTTGCATTTACTACATCATTCCCTCATCTTCCACCCAAAAAATTAATTTCTGAAGATTTAGACAGCTTAGTAATTCATTTGTTTGATAAAGGTTTGGAAGTTGCCATTTACACTCTCCTTTTTTAAGACCCCAGGATTGACTCTTCCCACAGTCTTATACAATATCTATTGCTGGAAGTAACTATCGATTTATAAAGTGCATACAGCATCAGATCTGATGTTTTCAGCTACAGTTTCACATCAAAAAACCCTAAGTCCTGCAGTGCCTCTGTAACATAAAAGAACACAGGAAACAGCAGGATTTAAAAAATAATTTGAAGACGATTAAAGTAGAAATTCATTGATCAGCAAAACCAACACTGCAAAGCATAGTCAGCAGGTGCGTTTTTCTCAAAATGAGTATAGCCTTAGACATATTATCTGTCTCAGTCCAACATGATAAAATAGAAAGAAAAAAAAGGTATATTAAGAAATGCTTCAAGCAACTTATGGCTGCTCAGTTCTACCTATATCTGACATTATTAACCCATATTTTATATACATTCATTTGATTTATGTAAGCAAAAGCTACAATTAGCAAAATGCATGGGAGAAAAATAAGCTTCTTAGTAACTTTTCTCCCCTCTGACAATAAGCATATAGCAAATAAATCTTACTAAACTAGTTTCATAAAATTTTTAGCATATTCTACTATGTGGACAATTTTTGTGAGATGAGTAAAAGTGAAAGAATAAAACATTAGCTTAAATATTCTCATGAGACAAAGAATTTTTACCAATTAGAAATATGCTTAATTGAGTCACCTTGTGCTCCACAGTCACAACAAACATCATTTCCAGTCATCCTCTGGACTTCAGATATAATTTCTTTTGTCAGTTCCTGGACAATATTATTTTCTCCTGTGTTATCATCTCCTTTGAATGCATTATTTAAAGCTTCCTCTTTGCTGTTTTGTAGCACAGATGTCCATCTAAAATGGCAGTAATATTTTGCTATTAAGTGTTTTGGCACTTCTGAAGTTCAAAGTAAGTCTCAGTAGAACACCAGTGTCAAAAATAAAATTAGCAAAGTAACTCACATTTGACATTCCTGTTCATCCTCTGCTTGAAAGTGGTATGTTCTGTCGTCTGCACAATAAATAATTCACATACTGATTAAAAAAAACTATTGAAAAACTCATCTCGCAGAAATCTCTCAACAAAATCTAAAATTATTTGATTCCTGAGGTCTCTAGTCTCATCACTGGAGTGTGTTGACAGACAAGAAGTCTATTTAACAAGTTTCACTCTTACTACCTACAGTTCATCTATGATTACATCCATGTTTACACAAGGTGGTTTGTTGCATTTAAACAGAAGCTGTTTTCTTCAGTGCTGTGCTTTTATCACATGAGCAGCAGGAGAGCAAAGGAAATGTTCCATGTTCTGGATACAACCTCAGTAATCACAAACATAAATTTCTGCTGGGATGGAGGGGAGTAAAATATAGAGTCCATATTTGAGTTTATCTGTGTATATAAGAAAGATTTTAAGAATCCAAACAAGCCCTTAAAATCATAGTAATCACAAATGGCAAAACAAATTTGCCAGACACAAAGTCCAAACTACAACCAGCATAAGCTCCAAGCTATTTCAATTAAACCAAACTCACAATTTTCAATTTACTACTACTTTTCTAATTCTCAGCATTGTTACCATAGTGTACTACTAAAGGAGAAAGCATAGTACACTTTAAGTCTATGGAACAAATGAGAGATGAAACAGTTTAATGACTGAGCTGGAGTTAGAATAGTTGATGAGAACAACAGAGGTAAAACTGCTGGCAAAAAGATACTTTAAGATGAAAATTCCTAAGTTTGAAAAATATTCAGGATAAAAGGTATTAAAGATAGCTTCAAGCATGGAAAATATTAAGACAGTGAAGATATATGAAAGAACAGAAAGGAAAGTGCTACATGAAGAGATTTTATCTTGCCGCGATACAGCAATTTGCATTTTGTAAAGAACAAGGAATTTTTTTATAATCTACAGTAAAACAAAGTGAAAAAGTCATGTGGAGAAAGCTAAGAGGCCAGTTAGGCCTTGTCAAGTGTGTGATAACATTGCAATACGCTGATACTGGGCAAAACATGATGCAGTCATCAACAAAGAAAGAAAGTGCAGAAGCAAACAAGGAAACCCAGCTGCCTGAGCAGAAATGAATTAGCTGTATGTTGCACACAACCATCCAAGTCTATTCACATAAGCAGCATAGCTTACATTTACAAATGAAGAACTTTATGCTTCAATAAAGGAACAAATGAGGAATACATTTATATTCTTCTCCCCAGATAATTTGAGATATGTATTTCAGTAAAATATCCTAGTGGGAAAACAAAGGTAACATTCTACTACACAATTTCATATCATCCCATTCTGATCCCAAAATTATTCAGTTTTGGTGGGTTTAACATGTAGATTCTTTATCTCACCTTTACATCTATTAAGAGATAACAAAACAAAAAAACGTTTTCAGTATTTTCTTCACAGTTGCATAGCAACCACCAGACTTAAATTTTAAAAAGTTTTAAAAACATGTTTTGATCTTGTGCAAAAGTTGCAACTTTTCGAGATGATCAGCTAGGACATTTTCAGTATGAAGAGTGATGTCACAATAAAAAATAGTTACTCTACTTTAAGATAGCAAAAACTTATACAGAAAAAAGGAGCAAAGACAGCTTTTAAAAACAAGTGGTTTTCCAAAGAAACAGGCACAGTTAGTTGCATTGTGCTAAAATAACTGTAATATCAAATTGTCATAGGAAGGGCATTTAATAAAGGGAAGCATCCTACAATGGCAAAAATGTTCAAGTGGAGTATTGACACATCTACAGAAATAATGCAAAATTCTGCTACAAGCTGCAAGTAAAAAGACCTGAACAACAAACCTACGTGATATGAGGTCAAAGCACTTTTTCTCCTCTGGATTTGTTTTCACTTGACAGGTTAACAGATTAAGCTTTGCAGGAGGTCGGTTAGCCTATTTGAAGACAAAACACACACATTTTAGTATATCAATACTGACTGAGCCCTGCATATTAAAAACACAGGAGAACATCCCACTGGCCAAAAAGACTTGACAAATGGCTGTTTAATTTTTAAGGTATCCAGCTTTTGATTCACGTTACCTTTAGCATAATGGTTGGTAAACTACTTGTATTTGACTATTTTATTTCCTGGTAACTGGATAGATACCAGAATTTTGAAAGGAAGAAGAGTAGAATCTCTTCAATTACCACTAACCAGGAACACTTACCTGAAGGAACTGGGTATGAAAAAGAGACAGGTTCATCCTTACTTTTAATCCTCTAACACTCAGACATTTAATTTAAAAAATTACTTGTTTAGTTTTCAATAATTAACCAGTTTCACTCCTGCTAATGTCTTTAAGGGGTCCCTAGACAACCAGTTTAGAACAAATGCTCAATTTTAAAATCAGTAAAGGGACACAAGTGAAGAATAATAAATAAAATAAGAAGTTTGCACAGAGAGGCCTTGCAGCAAACATATGTAAAACTAAATGGAGCTAGCTGATTACTAAAAAATCTAGTGAAATAAGGTATATTTTATAATGATACACGTTTTCTAGTCAAGTTCCTCTCAGTTATTTCAGTTCCTTTTTGAATAGAAAGTGACAGTGTTCCACTAAAAGCAAAATTCACAAGGAACCTGCATTTTGAAAGACTCATACAGGCTACAAAGACTTTTCAAATAGTATCTCTGCACTAATCTTTTCTTTCCCTTAACCTACCTGCTCTACAGACCTGGGGTAGGACCTAGAAAGACATGCTTGTAACCTTGACTTGAGGAATGGCTTTCCTTTCCTACAATTGATAACTAGGTTCACTCTTTTAGAATCATTAAATCAGAAAGTAGATTTAAGTAGTGAACCTTTGCTCTAGACAATAATATCTAAAAAATAATAATTTAAACCATTAGGAAGGTACTGTTATAAAGATAGCAAAATTCACAAACACATTACCACATTTATTGCATTCTAACAATATTAATAGACTAAGTTGCTAAAATAAGATTTAAACATCTAAACAACAACTATTATCAAATGGAACTGTACTATCACATAATGTAATTAACTTGCATTGAAACATTAGAAATGTAGATATTCTCACATTCTCTTCTAAATTATTGATGAAAACATTTAATTCAAAAAAACAAGTGACAAGAAGTCAAAAGACTACAGATTCCGTTGAAAAAATCTGATAAAACAATGTAGCTGGAAAAAAAAGATCAGTATTATTATATCTGAAGAGCAGTAAAAAAAATCAAAACTGTGGACAAACATAAGAGAGGAAACAATTATGTATTTTTTTCCTGTTAGGGAAAAAAAAAAAAAGCATGGTGTCCTTGAAAAATAGCAGGCTCATGCTTTGCCCAGCATAAGCAGCAGACAAAACAAAGTCAAGCAAGCTTTGAAACAATAAACCTGCAGGTCACTTGCTGGGCAATGTAAAACAAATTATACCCCAGAGAGGTTTTGGAGGCAGCAAGATGACAGTGTATTGACAACCACATTGTATTCTCTGCTTAATAAATAGCTTTTCAAATTCCAGGTTTCCTTTTAGTAGTAGAAGTGCATATAGTTTTAATTATTTAGTTATAAATTATATAAAAATATATATAAATATTTATAAATTATTAACTATATAGACACTGGGCAACTCATATATACTTTTCTCATGGGCTCTATAAGAACATAAAAATGCAATTCAAGTTAAGAGAGAATCCCCTTGCCCCAGGACTTTGGATTTGAAGTGCATTGGGGATCTAATTAGTTTTCTCTAACTTAAGAAATATGAGACTGTAAATGAAAGCAGTAAAATACTTCAGAGAGGTCTGAAGGACCAATGCACACAGGACTTGTCCCTCGGGACAGGAGAATGAAGCAGAAGAACTCCATATCAGCATCAGAGGACCCAAAGAAATGGCTGCAACAAGATGAACACATGCTGGGCCAATATGCTGATCTTGGAATCCATACACATTCTTGAGCTTTTAGCTGAGGAACTCCTAACCTGAAGTCAGCATTAACAAGGGCATTAAAAACCTTTTGCATGTGGCTGATAGCACCTCATCCATGTTTGCATCCTGCAGTTGAATAACAGCTCATCTCCACCTGCCTCCCTGGCCTGCGGCTTGTGGACAACACACTTCCATCATATGGCAGCTGCTGCTTGGGGAGGAGCTGAAGCTTAAGGACTAAGGGAGATAAGGCTGTGTGAGTTCCTCAGCCACACTAATTCAGACACTTGGCAGGATTAGGAGACACTAGACATGGAAAATATTAATAAAAGTGTAACTACTATTACACTACTTGTTTGAAACTTCTGAGATTCACTTTCCTGATCAAGTCTCTGGTTAGACAATTAAATTTCAGAGACTAAGTTTTTGGACACCCGTGTTAACATACCAACACTCTGAAAAGATGTGCTTCCACCTTTCATGCCATACACAGACTTGAGCATCAATTCATATTCCTTGCTACAGAAATGGCAACCCGCTATCCAGCATAACTGACTTAAAATCTGTTTGTGCAACAAACAGAAGTGTAGGAATCAAAAGGGTAGGCCTCTGAGACAATACAGATACAGAGCTGACTTTTACGAAAGACATGGGCAAGTAAGTCCATTTAACAGACTGGTTGGCTGATTTCATCACGTATTTTTTCTGGGTATCAGTGAACAACTTCAGAATAAAAAAAATGACATCTGATTGTTCTGCTTTCAGATTCTCCTGTTAATCATCATGGTAAAGTTCCCAGCAGTAAAGAAAGAACAACAAAAAAACATTCAATAATGAGTCTCTCTTATATTCCCTTCTTTGCAAACAACCAGCAAATGTTCTTTAAACACAAATCCAACTTTGAGGAATATGTTATTTCTGAAATCTTTTTGCCTTGTGGCTTCTTGATCTGGAAAGCACTTAGGAATTCCTAATTACATGGTATGTTACATGTACGAATGCTGATTTCTTTGAAGCTTTTAGTTGCCCAAAAGTATAATTTCTGCACATATGCCAATGCAGGCAGGCACATACAGCATCACAGCTGGGTTACTGAGAGAGAAGCAAACAGATTCTCTCCATCCATCAGGAGAGCACTTGGCAGGCAAGTTTAAGCACCTGCAATTGCCTCAAGATAGCTGTTATAAAAACTAACTCACAAAGTAGTCCTTCATAGAGGCCACATGACCAAAGAAGAGAAATCCATGAAGAATACTTAGCCTTTAAAGAAAAAGTATTTACAAATTTTTATTTGATAAAGAAAACAAAACTGACAACTGAATTTCTGAGATTTTGATGAACTGTGGGGATAAGAAAACAACATATCATATTTAAGAGACCAGGAGAGATCAACCCTGAGAAGCTTGGAAATCAATGTTGCTCCTTCCGAATTCTCATGAGCCATTCAGAGCAGCCCAGAAAATTTTTAACAAACAAAAATCACTTCTATCTGTTTCAGTGTCTGTGAAACATTCATTAATTTTTTACATGAAGCCGCCATCAATATATAATGGGGAAGTGTGCAAATAAGTGAAAATACCTTTTAGGAGCACATTTTAAAACAAGAAGAGACTTTTCTAATGTTGTAATATAAAAACATCAAGACCAAACCTGTGAAACCCACCTATCTAAATTCATATTTGAATATCTACCTTAGGAACTGATTTCAGTGGGAACTTACTGCTTCTAAAAATGTCAGACCATCTGGTAGACAGCTTATAAAAAGAGAAGAAAACAGTATCCTGATAGACTCAGTAAGTGTACTTGCATGTGAAAGTTTTCAAATTCTGCTCCACAAGTGTGTTTTGTAGCCTCAGCCAGCTCCGAGCTGCCCCAGCTACGCTCTGACTGGTACCAGTGCAGCATGTCCGACATCAAGCACAACCCACAGCACACAGAGACACCAGCACAGCATACACCAATGGACTTCTCTGACAAAGACACACTCCTACACACCCAAATGAGAAGGGGGGTAAACAAGCGGAGAATTCCAAAGCCATAGTAATAACTCTGCTTTGCAGGCTTGGCTTTACACTCCTCTTTAACTCCTGATTATCAATTCTGAAGGCAGCAGCTTGTGGTTAGAGGCACAAATGAGAGATTGATTCATTTTTGCTGCCAGGGTCAACTTGTAGTCATAGCAACAGGCATAACAGGATGAAGAACAGAACAGTTCATAACAGGACCAAGAAACAGGATTGTTTATTAGACCAAGAATGGGAAATACTGTCATGAGTTATTTTTTGCCTTAAGAAACTTTCTTAAAAGTTTGGAGAAAACAATATAAAAAATGTTACCGGAAAGCAAAACCAAGTTGAAAGCCAAGTGCAAAATGTCCAAACCACAAAAACATTAAGTTTCAAAATTTTAACAAATGTTTAATAGTTGTAGTTAATGTGTTCAAATATTGGTAGCAGTAATAAAGAGGAATTTGTAACCCTCTATTTCTTGTCATTCTGGTAGAAGTTGTTTTAAGAGTTGATTTTCCCCAGCTACTCCTAAGGAGCTAAGAGACTACCATACAGCAGCAAATCTGGGGGAGAAAAGAGATTCAGCATACTCTCAGTTTATCTTGCAAATATAAAAAGTTGTTTAACTCATATCTAAAAGATGGCTTAATGCCCAACCATATCTTAAAAAAAAAAAAAAGTTAGAATTTGTATTTTTAAGTAGCCTGGTAAAATATGAACATTTACATGAACTGAGTCACTAAAGAAGCCTTTTTTTCCCATTAACAGTCATGAGTATTAAAATAGCTTTTAGATACTGATTTTTAGATACTGTGTATGTCTTGATATATTTCTAAAATGCTGCCTTAAAAAAATATATCACTCATATTCAAAACACTGCATCAGGAATCTAGCTAATTCCAAATTATAAATATAGACCAGCATAGTTTGCCTTTCTGTATTAGCAACCATGTACATAAAATACTGTAAACAAATACTTACTGTACCATGGGAAATTGTAAGAAAACCATTTTTAACTGAGCACTTCCTTTTCTGCCACACTTTTCTGATTCTAGTTTAAAGAGATAAAAAAAAGGTGACAGTTTTAGATATATTTTGTATTACATTGCTTGTGCTCTTAGGACCTAATATTTTTCCCAGCAGACTCCAGCAGTACTCACCCATCACTTTTCTTGTACAGACTGCCACTGCGTTCAGTGCCATGTTCCTTGTTTCCCTGAGGCTGGTGTAAACTGTAAGCTGTACTCTGACGAATCTGAGAATCCTGAAATAATCAACAGCAATTTGTAATGCATTCCACACTTTCAACCAAACTACCCCCCCAGTGAGTTTCAGAGCTTTTCCTTCCTGCTCTAATCCAACAGGCCAAATGAAGCACACTTTTCCTCCTCAATGAGAAAGAACAAGATCCATTTCTTTTTTCAGAGGGCACAAAAAACATTTGAGAAGTATCCATTATCAGCACCTACCATTATCTTTTTACTTGCTTTCATTTAGATTTACCCTTGGCCTTACTATATAGGGGTTTTAACCCAAAACTTAACTGAGCAGTGGGCCTTCCAACTTATGTAAACACTGCAGGGTACAAACATTAAAGATTATTATTACCCCCAATTGCTAGTGCACTCTTCCATTGAAAAAAATAATTACATACATCAATTTGAAGAAGTTGTTTTCTTTGTGGAAACTGAGTCTAGTTATTGGCTGAAAAGCAGAAAAGACCTCCTGGAAACATAGTTCAGGATTCATACAGGAAAATAGAAAAGTCATTTCCAAAAAAGAAAAATTTAAAGAAAAAAATCCAGAAAAAAGTAGAATTCTGAGACAAGAAGAGACAAGGATTAATGGAACCCTTCTCACTGCTCTCAGAACTACCTAGAGGCAGGGCCCACTGCTGCAAGAGTCCAACTTCTTAAAAAATAAGAATCTGAAAATGAGGAACCTGATGTGTCACACTATATTAACAACAGTAACATGACAGAATAGACTTTAAAATGCATATAGTAACAATGGCTATTACTTCAAATTGTAGTTTTTTTCTTTACTGTCATTGCTATATGGACATAATTACTCTTGTGCTATATATGGCAGATAATACAAGCATAGTAAATTAAAAACCCACAAAGCAGCTCACTTACATGACTATGATATATTCTAAATGTGATGGTGGGGACAGAGCTTCCACCTACACCCCTGTTTAGAGCACTTAGGACTCCACACCTCCAAACTGCAGAATGTCCAGCTCATCCTGAATATACTGCTGGAGCTCAGTGGTGCTGAGAACCATGAGCAGAGCTCCACACAGGCTGCAGCACTCCTTGGTCCTCCTTTTCAAGAGAAGCAACCTGTGCCCACTCCCTGCCTCTCAGCAAGTGATCCAGGAAGCCATACCAGGTAGCTACAACATCATCTGAGCCTTTTAAAGGCACTGCAAAATTACCACTTAGCTGTCTGTGCCTGACAAAGCATCCCTTCAGATTTGAACCAGTCTGTTTATCATTCCTTTCCACTTTGTTTACATAGAATTATTTGGTTTCGCACTCTGGCTGCACAACATAAAGCCAGAAAAATATTTTAAAAATATTCCTGTCACTCATTAAAAACCGCTGCACGTACACATTTACTGACTTCTGAAGAAAATCTGATCTGACACTGCCTATTGTGCCCTACCAATGCCTTGATCTCTGCCTCCCATTAGTCAGTAAAGGAACTCCATTCCCAAGATTAGAGGCCTTACAGGAAATTAATTTCAGTTCTCCCTGTCCTCAATTATGCAAAGATTACAGATGACCTCTAACACCTGCTCATAGCACCATTCCCACTGCTTTAGTCTGTGCTGCAACTTTTGTGCATTATTTTCTGCCTCATTTCAGCTACCTCCCTTCATCTGTTTACGCTCAGCTGCTGCGTTTGGCCAAACTGGCAAACCAATAATACAAGCTTCCTGCCTGATTTCCGCAGGAGAGGAAGCTGCAGCAGCTGACGTGTATTTCCACACATTCATGACAATGAACGATATCTAAAAAATTTAAGACTATTTCATAAGAAGAACTTAAGGACAAACATATTGTCCATTTCAAATTCTCAGTTCAATATTGTCCAGTGTGATTGCCAAATGATGGTTTTCCACAGCTCACTGACAAGAAGTCCATGATTTTGATCTAGGTCCTAAGAGGCAGGATACCATCCCACAAATCATCACCACAATTAACATTCTTCCGGGCAATTGCAGCATGCTTTTTCCATAGGCAGGCTCTCCAAAGGATCTTCCCTCATTTCTGGTTTACATACTGCACAAAATAGAGATACAAATCACAGATAACAGGGTCAGACCCAATGACCCCATTGGAGGAGCGGGAACAATGTACATTAGCTATGGGAGGAAACGGATCGCTGCAGGATAGAGGACACCCACCTAACTCAGAGTATTGTCATTTTAAGTATATCTTGAACATTACAAGATCAGAACAGGCTGAAGTACACAAGCCTAAGGAACTGAACTTTGACCATTTTATCAACTTTGAAATGCAGATAGGCATATAAAAAAAGGTGAGTCTTTTAAAATTTGCAGCATGTTTTCAGTGAATCACTTCACTGACCATAAAAAGGTTTGAAATTCTGTCTTCAAAAGTATATAAAGACATACTGACTTCTAAGGCAAGTTGAACAGCAGAGCTAAAAATGAAAGAAATGTGAAAACAGTATCCTCTAAAAATGGTCTGTGACTACTGATAAGAGATATTCTAAAATCCTATTTATCAGCCCCACTACGTGAACACAACAGAGCTTTTCATACAAGGTGCTTCAACCTACACACAACAAATTTTGGCTAGCCATTCCACAGCTCCCATGGAGCAGGATTGTTAGACTGTTTGGATCACCCCTGTGTGCAAAGCTGCCAAAAAAGCTATTACAGCTCTCTCAGAGCCTCAGCTTCTCTGACATTTGCAGGATCGTTGCCAAGAGGATGTTTCAGAGATCCATCCCTATCTATTACAGCCCCACAAAGTCTCTAAAAGATATATCTATCAGAACCTCCTGCAGACAGCCTCTCCTATAGCACAACCACCATAATTTTTGTTAAGAAACATAAAATCTTTCCTATTTTGCAGTGGCCTAAATAGATTATAGTCTACCAAAGAAGCAGAAACAAATCTAAACACTACAGTCACAGGAGGTGACCTCACCCAAGGTCACGGGAACAAGAACAGTTAAGGCAATACAACTCTAAGGTTGACTCTGAAACTTGCAGAACTTTCACACTTGAAAAAGAAAAGCTTAAAAATTAAAAATTACGAAGGTGTACACAAAATGACATTTCAAAAAGAAGATTCAATACAAACCAGGTTTAAGGAAGTTGTGTGCAGGAAGAAACTATACATACAGGCACAATGAAAAAAGGTTCACTAAGAGTGCTTGTGTGTGTTTGGTTTTTTAAACACAACAGGAATTATATTTCTCAATGTTCTGTCATTTCATACATTAAGTCCCTTTTAACTAAAATATATATGTATTTTCAAAATCTTGCAAGAACATCAAATCAAGCAACTGGATTTAATTTCCAAAAGAAAGTACAAAGGAAATCACAGATTTTTCTTACAACAATTTTCTTTCCCAAGAAAAACCTGATAAACTTTTTGATAACTTTTTTTGTTTGTTTATTTTGCTTTTTTTTCTTGGTAATAAAATACACCACAGAGGAGAAAGAAAGAACCAGTCTTTTCAGTCAACAGAACGAAAGCTCAGAGGAAAAATCCAGTTTCTTGAAATCTGAATGGAAATCATGCCACTATTTTCATTAAAACATAGTAACACTTACTCTCCTAGACTTCGGTCACAAAATGTAAATGCATTTCAGGAAGGAAAAAGAAATCAGTTATAGTAAAGAAAATTACAGTGCAACAAGAATAATATTAGTGGGTTGTACAGTAAATTATACAAGAACTCTTTGGCATCCCACTGATTAATTGATGTTTTCAAAAAACTTTTAAAATAATTACAGTACTTCTCATGCTCTGCAGGTAAGCATCTGTATCTAAATTTGCAGAATTAATAAATAATGACTATAGCATAAAGCACTTTTTATACTTGTATTTTTAAATGTCACAAACCCTGTAGAAATACTAAATTTATGTGTACTATTAATTTTTGAATCTGTGAAAAGATGTGTACTTGTCACATCTTCTATATACATTGAATATCAGTATCACTGATACCATGAAAGCCAACTACTTCTAGTATCTCTCTTGAGCACAGAACCAATTAAAAGAGGACGCCTGCTAACACACCCTAAACAGCAAAGACTCCTTCTTGAGAGTGGGCAATCAATGGCCAACCCAAAGCAGCTGCCATTTCCACGAGGATCCCTAGTCTCCCATTCTACCAAGCTCAAATTTGGAAGTTTTTGGCACATCAGTGAGTGCTGAATGCCAGGCAGAATCTAAGGAAGTGCCTGCTGATCTTATGGGACTTTGTACACAATGGTCATTATCATAAACTTCCCAAGGCAATGAACAGCACCTCCAAGTGAAGAGTGCTCGAGACCATTCCAAATGCCTGTCAGCAAGTCCTAGAATCCATGGGTTTGGGCTGGGAGGGGCCTTTAAAGATCATTGAGCCCAGCCCCTGGCTGTGGGCAAAGACATCTTTCACTAGATTGCATTGCCCAACAGCCATCATCTGTCACAGTAAGAGCTAGGAGTCACCATAACTTTTATGGGAAGATCAAAGCAAGGCCGGAAATGATCCAGGAAGTCTGAGCTCTATAGACTAAACTATTTCATTGTGATCCCTCTCAGAAAGAGAATCTGAAAAGGGGGAGGGGATTCATTCATCACTTACTCAAGGCCCAGCAGCCACACAAAGGAAGCTGGCAGGCACTTATTTATATGAAGAGGAGGCACTAGCAATCTGAAACAAAAGTAGACCCAATATTTAGGATTACATTATACAAAAGATGCTTACTTCCAGATCAGAGTTTGCCAAATGAAACTACTCCAGAATTCATTAAATCTAACGGCAATTGCAATTGGAATTCAAAAAATACTTATTAGATTGCCAAACTGACCCAGCTCTTGCACATTTGAACACTGGCATTTCACAGCAGAGTAGCAAACTTGATTGTCATTTTGGCAGATGATGACAGAGGTGTTTTGGGATTTGAAGTTCAGTTTTATATAATCTTTATACAATTTGGAATAATATCATGAGATAAGGTTCTATGAATACGGTCTTCTTGATACTGCCCAAGTTCTTTCATTCTCAGTTTGAGCAACAGTGCACCATCTGAATTATTTTACAATACTGGTAACAAAAAGAAATTACTTTTCAGTAAATCTCATATTTTTAGTGGGCATTCATTTTTTTAAAAAATGCCTTTGTCAGAAACATTAGCGCATTCATCAGCCTCAAAATAAAGATGAATGAACAAAAGAAATTAGATGTCTGATAAAAGTGAAAATAACTCTATTTTGAACATTAACATTACATTAGAAGTAATTAAAATAGGTATTCCAAAGTTAAACCACCTTATATGCTCACCTCTTTCTGATCAACCTGGAGTGCTGATTTTAAAATATCTCTGAGCTGTGTTAACTGTCTTCGTTCTTCATCTTGTGCTTGTTTAATCTCGAATGAAGAAAAACACAGGTTATAAATAACATTTTTTTTTCCAATACAGGTCTTTCAAATTTGCTGCTTAATTGCTTCATTTTTTGAGAAATGTTCAGTGAGAAAGAAAGCAAAGAGAAAAGATAATGTGATCAGTTTATTTTCTTTTGTATCTTCAGAAAACTTGATAATGGTTAGGACATTGCTGGGTTAAGACTTGATATTGCCTCACAATATCCTTGTGTTCCATTTGAAACCACATGTTATTTTTCACTTAATAAACACTTCAGAGCAAAGGCTGTTTTCATAACATTTTACACAGTGGGGTCCTGAACTGAAACTAAGCCTTCTGAATGCTACATTAAAACAAGATTTTACTCAACAATCTACTCCAAACCTTAAATGTTGACTATTAAAACTGTCAGGCAACCTGAACCAAAATGATCATGCTTCTACTGTAAAAAACTAAATTTACCACACAAACATAAAAGGTTGCTACTCACTGTATAAAGATCTGTTGAGAGTGTCTCAATTGAAGGCTTGAGACTTTCAACTGCTTTTAACCCATCCTGAAAGAAACTTCAAAAGAAAAGCAAAAAGCAAGCTGTTATGAAACTTTACTCTGTATTTTCTGCTTAGAATGTTGCCAAAGGAAGACATGCATATTATTATGCCCTGCCATAAACTTCGAAACAGCAAACTTTTTTTAATCCATCTTTGACTGATCCACCTCTTTATTTCCATCATAGCTTATTCTAACATGCAAAATCTCCAGTTAGATTCAGAACTGCTACAATCCACTGACACATAAATTTTCCTCATTCTCCCCTCAAATACAGGTTCTCATCTCACTTTGTGAAGGCCCAGAACAAGCAAGATTTATTTGCAGAACAGCAAAAAGCTCTAGTAGATATAAAATAATTGTGATTTCTTGAAACCAAATAATTTCACATCTGATGCAATGTTTTCAGTAAAGGAAAACCCCTTTGTTTCCCAAGCATTAATATGGTCTACATGCAAATTGAATATGCTACATTTTTCTGCATTACATGTGTTTTGGATTGGCAGAGTAACCCTATCTATGCCAAGTATTCCAGATCTTAAAATAAAATAATTTGAAATTTAAAAAATAAATTTTAAGAAATCACAATTACATGCATATTTGATTAAATATTCCTGCATGATTGCAACAAAAAATATTTTCACTGTGGGAAGCAGTCATGAAAGTGACAACTAAACAGAGCATTTATGTTGCTGAAATTGTATTAAATGGACAGAGCAGATTAATGACATACTACAAGTGAAACTGATTTTAAAAGCAACACTGCCATTTAGGGAAAAAATACATATATGCAGATGTGTGTTTTAAGATGAAAACTTACTGATTTCAACAGGTGGTTCTTTCAAGTTTATAGCTGCGACTTCATTGCTATATGATAGTAAGACTCTCATAACAAAAACACATCATTCTAATGAGAACTATGTGTTTTATTACAGGGTCCTCCTCCAAT
This sequence comes from Acanthiza pusilla, assembly GCA_036630365.1. Classification (NCBI taxonomy): domain Eukaryota; kingdom Metazoa; phylum Chordata; class Aves; order Passeriformes; family Acanthizidae; genus Acanthiza; species Acanthiza pusilla. The sequence continues at coordinate 7,035,188 of JAXCHO010000036.1, forward strand.
TAACTAGAAAAAGAGTGACTTTTTCAATATAGTTTTATTCCACTTCTTTTGCAACTTACTTTTCTTGAGCACAGAATTAATTTAGATCATTGCTAGATACACTCAAAGAAGTCCATCAAAACTAATGGACCACTAAGTAACAGGTCAAACTAAAAGCCCTGTTTCAAGAGTAGTTTATAAACATGGCAAATTATTGTTTTGCACTCCTTTGGAACACACAATTATATTCAATACAACAAGCTCAACCTCATTACATGTTTCAGAATATAGTAACAAAAGCAATGACTAATCTGACAAAAACAATTTGTCAAAAGACATGAGCAAGAATAGCTGAATCTTAAGATTTATTTTGAAAATTCTAGAAAAGTGTTATGATGATGTCAAAAGTTGAAAACAAGACATTGTTCCAGTTAGAGTAGACACAAAGAAAACTAAAACATACTTGCACTGAGCATGAAAATACTTGATCAAGTTCTGAAGCAAGTCCACTCCTTTTTTAATCTTGATTTCATTGACTTTCAGCAGGTACTGTTAAAACAGTAATGCACAAAAGAAATTAATTATGACTGCTACAGGGTTTTTAAAAACAATTTATTTTCAGTTATCTTTCAACAAGTTTTAATAGTTGCAGATTTACAAAACCTAAAAGAAAATGTAGCAAAAAGTGCCTTCAAGAGTTAAATCACACAAATGGAATTCTTGTCACTGCTGATTTTTTATACCCTGTGAAGATATTTCACTATGATTTGTTCAAATTGTTAGAATATCCTTTACGGCTCTAAGGAAAGCCTCTGTTAAAGAAAGCATGAAAGGGTTTGTGTAGTACATTTAGGAACCCATCCTCAAACCGAGCAGCATATCTAAAAATGCATCTTGCTAGTTAAATTCATTGCTAAGTGGATACCATTAAGGAGGAAAGCAGTTCACTAAAAAAAGAAGTGAGGCATTATTTTAACAAATTTTAAAATCTGCCTGCTGATTTTATAGTTTTCTTTATCAAATCCTTATACATGGTAATTATTACAAATAGCAGTTTAGCAAGGGATTTTTTAAAAAAATCTACTGTCAAGTAAGAAAAGGTGTAATTACTGTCCTGTTGCATAAGGCACAAAGTCCATATTAAGTGGCAGCTCCTCCCCTGAATACCATAGCATAAAATATGTCAGCCATGCAAACAGAAGTATGATTGATCAAATATCAAAGTCTTTAACTGTCCATTAAATGACAACAAATTTTAACCCCATCTTAGACAGTGACCTTCAAGCAAAGGAGTGAATGTCTTCTTAATGACACTGTAATGCATCTGGTTTTCCCCTAACCACAGTACACCCTAAATGTTTGAAAACAACTAAAGTAAAGCAGCATGCAAGTACAAGCTTTTAATGCTGCAGCTTCTTATGCTGGTTCAGGTGAACAAATGATGAGCCTAACGTAGACATGTCCACTGTCTACAGTATTTAGTTACAACAATCACCTCTCCAGCTCCTGTTAATTTAAAATGGAGCTCTAGGCATCTGGTATTCAGTTCACTTTCCTAATTTATAGAGAACTAGCCTGTACTTATGATAAAACCTCAATATGTCACCCTCTGACTTACTATCAAAACAAAACCAAAATCTTCTTTTACGACTATTCAGAGGAAACCGGGTATAAACCTCTTTTCCTTGAAAACAGAAGAAATATAGGATACACTTCAGATATTGCACATTCAAGGTAATTTGATCCAATTTCACAGACTTCACCCTGCATTATCACTACAACTGACAAAAGTGAACTCTTCCTTCACTGTGACACAGCAAGAGAGAAGCATCTGTTCCTGGTTGTTTCTTAGGAAGGATACAGATGGGCAATTAGCTGACAACATCCCTATGTTTATTTGGTACTCAAATCCCTTTATCAGTTTTGAACATTTTAGTCTGACTCTGTATAGGAATATGAAACTTTTCTCTTAAGTATGAGTGCATGCAGTTACTAAAAATTATATTCAGGACAACTGCAGTTATGCTATGCTGGCATATGAGTCAAATTAGCTATCGTCATTACAGTAAAAGCAGCAGAAACACCCATGGTGTATTTTTGGGCTAATGCGTACTAAAAAAGAACACAGCAACTTGAATTCCCAACCACAGAACCAGACATAGCCTTAAATTAATTGAACCAAAAGCATTCACATCAGATTCAACATACTGCAAAATCACAGAGATTTCAAAGTAGAAACATTCTGAAACAACTTGAAAGACAACTGGATTCCATCCTTAGCACTTTTTTTCTGCACCAGCCCAGCAGTACTAGACTAGAGCCTCCCCTCATAATAACGCAACAGCTGTCAGCACAGGGAACAATTCAGAGAATGATCAAGGGCTTAAAACAACTTATAGTGAAGTAATAGTGTAAAGACTTACTTATTATAATCTTTTAGTGGTTTATTGAGCTTTGCGTTAATTTACCTGTTAAGTGAAATTAGAAAATATCTAAATTCCCTGCAAAGTCTGCCCATCAGGATAATAAAAAAAAAATGTTTTCACAAATGGAGTCAACAAATAACTTGGCATTTCACTTTAATACCACAGTTGCTGTCAACTACTGTATTTTTGAAAGTTTTCCTAAAAAGCAGCAGAACAATATGAATTTCACACTGAATCTTACCTCACACATCTGTAACTGGAAGAATCTTCTTTCTTTCTCCATTTCTTCTGCAATTTCAGCTCCACTTATTTCTGTACGAATCATCCCATGCAGCTTAGCATGCTCTTTTTTTTCCTTCTCTATTTTTGTACTGTAAGGCAAAAAGAATCAATCAATGAAGTGAGAAATCCACAGCCTCTCAGGAAATCAGATTATTCACAAAGTCTACTGACAGATGCGGAGCCAAACTCCTGTAGCTTTGCATATGACTTACTTCCAGATGACATTTCATTTGAAATTTGACAATGACTAAAGATCAGCAATGACATACAGTAGCTGAAATCTAATTAATCATCTGTTAAAATAATGTTCTGATATTCCAAAAGAAGGCAATAAATGAGAAGAAGATATTAAGTTCTTGCTCCAAAGACAGAAAATACAGGAAAAAAATAATGAGTTTTAATCGAAAACACAGGGAGATGTTTAATCCCAACTGAGCAAACACTGGTTAACAAAGTTCAATTATGTCACCAGATTTATTGAGTCTTGCCTGTCATCAAGTCATCTTCTATATATACAGGGTTTCCTAAGCCAAAATCACAGTTGCTGTCTCTACTTGCTGCTGAGCCAGTTGGCACTGGGAATGCCGACCAGCCGGCTGTGTTACAGACTTCAAAGTCTGCTAGACCAGCTGTCCTAATTCCCTAAAAGTTTCCATGAACATTTTCCAAGAGCTCTGAATAAAACAGGTTCTCCTGCAGAATATAAATGAATAACCAATGCCTGGCATATTCCCATAAGCACACTTCTGGATTTGTTAGAACTGTTCTCCATATTACTCCTAAATGCAGTAGCATAATTTGACAACCCAGTTAGACAAGCCTAATGTAGGGAAAAAAGATACTAAGGAAAGAAAATACACGAGGGTGTTCACTTTTTGTAGACTTTTAGTTTGCCACATACTATTTGGAACCTCAAAATTCTGAAAAGAGCTTCCTGAGGAAATGCTATACTGCTTTTGAACAAGAGGAAGCATTACACAGGAATACAGGAAAGAGATCAAAGGAACAAATAGCACACACAACTGTCCTACCTCCTCTTGGGTAGTCAAGTGTCTCTCAGCCCTCTCTCTGAAAACATGACATGTCTCAAGTACTCTCTTAACCTGATGTTAACATTACCCTAACAGCTTATGGGAATACGTCTTAGAAGGCCTAAGGACTTCCAATCAACAAAATATTCTGCACTTGTACTTCTCAAGAATAAGGAACTGCCTCCTATTACACCTCAAGCCACAAGGGAAAACAAGAATTAATTCCATTAATCCCACCCCTCAACATTCCCACTGGGAAGCACTTCGAGCAGCAATTCAAAAAGCCCCACTGTGCTCTCAGCACAGGCAGGCACAGCAGAGCCAGCTCAGCATTCCAGCAGCCAGCACATCCAGCCAGCACTGCGCTCCTCCTCAGCCCATCACATCCCGCCAGAAGCAGACGTTTGGAAGAGAGCTCCTCTCCTTTGAAATAAATATTCTGAAAACCTCCAGCCACCTGAATTAAAACTCAGTTCCAGAATGTTCTGTTTTTGTGATAAATAAGTCTGTACTCCTACCCAATTACTGCCAATTACGCCATTTTGTAGGCAGAGAGAACAAGAGTCCAAACACAAGAATTAACCAGACAATCTTGAACAGGAAAGGTAAACCATTACAAAGAGATTTACAGAAAACTATAAATATGCACACACTCCAGAAAAGTTTACATTACATCACACTTGATAGCTCTAAAACAGTCAAATCTCAGAGGAAAGATGCAGGATGTTTCAGTTCTCTCAATTTCCACATTAACCTAACAACTCTCGAAGCCAGAGAACTCACTGACATGTGACCAGGTGTGTGAAGGCTAATAACACCAAGTACTATTGTATTAGTATTTCCATTGTTTACAGAGAACAATACTCAAACAGAAGATCATGAAACCACCTCCAAAACCTTAGGAGCTTATTAGGATGTCACAAGGTATCTCTAAATGTTAGTTATACCAAAAGACAGCTAACACTGCTGAAGAGTCAAACTTTAGGCACAGTATTACAGCATATATTGTATTCCTCCGAAAGAAAACTAGATTTTGGTGAAAGAGTCCTTACTACTCTTCAAAGGATAAATCATACTCCACAGGTGAAAAAATAGTTAAACCAAAGTGAAAATATACTGACGTCTATCAAGCAATTTAGAGAAAGATATCCTTGAAGCCATTTGGTGGAGCTTCAGGCTACATGTCTTCAAAAACTCAAAAAGATACTTTACCAAAAACCCCAAATCATCTCTTAGTGACATGTATCAGAGATACATGATAGTGCATTTCAGATTTGTATTTCCTCATTACTTATGCTTCTAATATCCAACTACACCTTCATCTTTGTAACTCAGAATTTATCCTGTTGTTTTGCTACAGTAATGTTACCTCCTATCTGACTGATACTATAGGACACTTTGTTTCTGGGAAAACAAAGAAACCCCAAACAGCTGTGTTGCACATAAATCTTCTAAGTGCTAAAGGCTGACTGTGTGTCCTATCCAAATACAAGGATCACCTCAGCTTCAAGTGTCACTCTATTGTGACATTAACCCAATCCTTTTGGCAAAGACAGTCCTGTAACATAACACTGTGGGATTTCCAAATGTTGCAGCGTATTCAGGTTTTCCAGGCAGATCAATTAACCCAAATCATTAAGAAAATTGTGAAAACTATAAAAAAATACCCTAGAAGCAATAAGAAAGCAGCAAATATTTTGTAATGCTGCTGTTCTTGAAGCCCATGCAGCACATATCTCATACACAGACTTTGCTGACTAAGATTAAAATGTGAGCACACGTCAGTCCATTTACAACACAGCTGCACATAACCAATATACAGTGAGCTCAGGTTTGTGCAACAGATAAGCAAAGCTGAAATACAGGATGAAGAATTACATCAGTAAAGAAATACAGAGTGAGCAGTCTCACCCATTCAGTTTCCACTGTAACACTATTGTTTCAGCTCCAATTTGGAAACCGACCATCTACAATATGAATTATAATTTGCATTTCAAATAAATCATACAGATCATGGTATAAATAAACACCAAAGACTTGTATTTATTTTCTGCCTGTCAATAAGGGTAAACAACCAGAGCAGTATAGTAGCAGTTCACTTCTCCTACATGCAGCAGTAGTGAACTGGCTGGCGGGGAAACAACTCTGGAGAAGAAGAGTGACAGAGAGCAGGAAGCCAGGCTGAGTCTGGGTACATGCATGAGAAGACGCAGAGACTGAGAACAGTGCCCAGAAGGAGCACACTTGAATCGGTAGCACTCTGGAAAAAAGAGTGCTTCTGAAGTCTATTTTGTTTGACAAAGTAATATTAGACACTTTCATTTCTAATATCCTTTCTTTGTCTAGTCTTCCTCTTCAGCCTGATTCTTCAGGCTCTGGCCCTTCAGCTTTTTGGTGAAAGAGCCTCCATTTTATTTCACCCTACTGCCTGTAAATGCTGACAGTAAAGCATGTCTCTCCTATCACTCAAGTCCTCAATGGAGAAGTCATCTTTTCCTTTTGGAAATGCTGGAAAGGTTTTCCTTTTCACACATCCTGATCTGGATGATAGGGGAGAAGAGGGCAGAAGGAGCAAAATGTACTCAAATATTTTCATCATTTCATCCATAACAGCTGCAGATTCATCCAAAGACTTTTCTATTTAATTCATAGGTAATCTCTCTCAAAACAAAAATACTTCATATGAAATCTTAGACTAGAAACAATATATTGTGGATGTGGTTATCTGGACTTCAGTAAAACCTTTGACACTGTTTCCCACAGGATTCTTCCAGGGAAACTGGCTGCTCGTGGATTGAACATGTGCACTGTTCACTGGGCAAAAAAACTGTCTGGAGAGCCAGGCCCAGAGGATGGTGGTGAATGGAGTTACTCCAGCTGGTGACTGCTAGCTAGTGGTACTCCCCACGCTCAGTGTTGGGGCAAGTCCTGATTAATACCTTTATGAACCCTCTGGAAAAGGGGATCGAGTGCACCCTCAGTAAGTCTTCAGATGACATTAAGTTGGGGGTGAATGTGGATCTGCTCGAGGGCAGGAAGGCTCTGCTGAGGGATCTGGACAGGCTGGATACATAGGCAAAGGCCAATGGTATGAAGTTCAATATGGCCAAGTGCCAGGTCCTGCACCTGGAGCACAGACCCAGGCAGAACTACAGGCTGGGGACAGAGTAGCTGGAAAGCTGCCCATCACAAAAGGACCTGGAGGTCCTGGTCAGGAGCCAGCTGAATATGAGCCAGAGTGTGCCCAGGCGGCCAAGAAGACCAATGGCATCCTGGCCTGTCTCAGTAATAGTGTGGTTAACAGGACCAGGGCAGTGGTCGTCCCCCTGTACTCGGCACTGGTGAGATCACACCTGAAGTGCCGTGTCCAGTTCTGGGCCCTCAAAGGCACTGAAGTGCTGGAGCAAGTCCAGAGAAGGGCAACAGAGCTGGTGAAGGGTCTGAAGCACAAGTCCGATGAGAAGTGGCTGAGAAAGCTGGGATTCCATGGGTTGGTGAAAATGAGGCTCCAGGGGACCTTATCACTCTCTACAACTACCTGAAAGGAGGTTTTAGTAGTGGAATTTCAGTTTCCTCTCCCATGTAACAAGCAATAGGACAAAAAAAAAAAAAAAACCTTCCTCAAGTTGCACCAGGGGAAGCTTAGATTGGATGTTAGAGAAAAATTTCTTCTGGAAAGGGCTATCAAGGATTGGAACAGGCTGCCCAGGGGAATGGTTGAGTCACCATCCCTGGATGTATTTAGATATGTAGATGTAACACTTAGGGACATGCTTTAGACATGGATTGGGCAGTGTTAGGTTTATGGTTTAACTTCATGATCTTAAAGGTATTTTCAAACTTAAATGATTGTATTATTCTATTCAATGATTCTATATTTAAGCTACCTTGTTTAGCACTTTCATTCTATGTCACTATTTTCAAGCTGTGACCTCTACTTCGTCTTATGTACGTGCTTTAAAAGGAAACGTGGGAGAAATATCTAGGATCTATGAATATCAATGATCTACTGAGTCAAGTTAGAGCTCTGAAGAAGTAAACGAGAAAAGCTTGCAGAATTTTCAGACAATTTTTTTTTCATATTGTTTAGAACATGAATTTACAAATAGCTGTGCAAACACCTTAACAGATGACTGTATTTGACATTGTTCATTTTTCCATTGAATTCAAATGGTTCAGAAACAAATCAACAATAGTTATTTCTAGATATCTGCACTTGCGTTTCTTCACAGTAATGTATTGCTAATGCCTGGATCTTAAAATGCCATAAGCACATTCAAACAACTTGTTCTCGTCACTCAGTTGTGCACAAGAGACCTCATGCCCAGTTTGTAAAAGGAGAATGGCAAACGAGGAGAGGCAGCCAGCCTTCCTGGAATAACTCATTAGTTTTCATTAAACCTTTACATTTCATAGCATTAGCACAACACCTATTAAAGAAGACTTCTGAAGATAATAGGCTTTTACAGACCCCAAAATAAGACAACTCTATTTTTAAAAAATTAACAATTCTTTCTTTCCATGCAAATCAGGTTTATGTCCAGAATACAGACATATGCAGCTAAAATAAAATTGCAAATAATATGTTCCAGTAAGTTTATGCTTCTACTTCCTGTGCGAAACTGATACAAAGTCTTTACCTTGGAATCTACCACAACAGGACCGATTAAACTGAAGCATGTGGGTGAAACCTGGCTCCGCGCCTTGCTGAATCCGATCTGTCTGCTGGGAGAATGAGCAGTTTTTATGACATGTGTACTCCTTCTCCATATGGTCCCCAGGCACGCCTGCCATTAGTGTTTAAGTACATGGGGGAGAGCAACTGTGCCGTAACAAAAAGAGCCCAATCTGAGGCAGCTCTCCCAAAGGACACGGACCAGTCCCGCTGTGCTGCTGTAGGGGCCAGCAGCATCTCCCAGATCTTATGTGGGAAACAACAACTGCAACTGAGGTCCCAAGAGAAATGCACTGCTTTAAAGCTTTAAAAACATTTTTAAATCTTTACAGCTCCAACTGAGTCATGTTAACAATTGATGGTGAGAAAAGATAAATTATTCATGAATGTCACCTCAGGATAGTCCCAGTTTTTGATTGAGGTACATTTGCATGAAGCTATAGGTTACTTGCTCCTCATATTACCTTATTCAAGAGCAGCCCCAGGGTACAAAGAAATATGGATCCATCCCCCCTCAGTCACTTCAGCTAAGGCGATCCTGAGGAAAATAATCTGAGAAGTTTGGTGGCTATGGGGTAAAGAAGGTGCATAGTAATCAACAATGATGGATGGGGATCCAAGAGCATCAGAATGGATCCTAACATCTGTCTCTCAAAGAACTAGGATACACAGTAATTTTTAAACACATTTAATTACATACAGAGGTGGAAGCAGCGGCTCAAAAATTGTTATGGGAATAAAGCAAAGCAGATTACATTTTTGAATTAATTTTATTTCTTTTCAAGTAGGTCACACTTGGGTATATTTGCACCCAAACGGTCATCACAAAGGTGCAAGTAAGAGAGATGAGGTAGTGTGACAAATAAGCTTAAATTTTTCCTTATAAAGACTGCAATCAATATGAAGACTGTCACTTCCCCACAGACTACAAAAATAGCACTTCATTATTTGGCATGTAGCTTCACAGGGTGTACTTGCGACTAGGAAATGCAGATGAATGATGTTAAGCATATGATACAGAGGCATGTGCAGAAAAAGAGCAGCCTAGCAGCCTTGAATGGTTCGTTAACCCAAAGGGACAAGAAAGAAAAAAAGAGAATAATTAAAAAAGAGTTCTTCACATTTTTGAAGAAATATCACTGGAAAAGACAGCTCACTAAGTACATACCTAGGATTGGTTTTAGGCACAATCCAAACGAGGTATCTAAAGTAGCCGATTGAAGCAGGCAGAGCAAACTCTGGCTATCAGCACCTACTTCCATCATTCTGCTCTGGCAATACAAGCTGTAGGTGAGACTGAGGTTACCTGTCCTGGTTCCTTTGTCTTTTTATTAAAGCAGAGAGTGTGAAGATACCACAACAAAAGCCCCAAAATGTGCAATTAAGAATTCTTGAGGTGAGTCTGCATCCATCCACTGCTAAAGATGACCAAAATACACAGTTATAAAGAACTTTAGATCCATTTGAGACAGCCACAGAATGAAGAGCTATTTTGTTAAGAAACCTCAGTGGCATGTATAATAGCAACCCAGAGAAACCTCACTGTTTTCCTATGTCCAAAAATTAGTATGAAAAAATAAAGCTGACCTGAACAGATTCAGGCTCAAATTAATATTCTCATCCTAAATTCCAAATTACATCATTAAACTTCCCATCTCTGATTTGTACAGACCAATGCTCCATAATGACAGCTGGTAGCACCTCAACTTACCTGGGAACTGATCTTATGCACAAGAGGTCTGACAAACTGCACAGTCCTACTGCAGTGTCAGGGGACCTCAGGGAAGTTACGGTCTGAATTTAACTCAACAAAACCATGGAAAACTGGTCTGCTCATAGGTATAAGCAACACAGCTTGCACTGAAAAACAATATTCCCTGACTGCCAACTTTAAGCCATGAAAAGTAATTTCTGCTGCTGCAGAACTTTCTACAAAAAAAAGCAGATCATTGTTTTAAAGAATTTTCTTGCACACAGAATTCCCAGGCTGCCTATACTGAGCGTCAAGAAGAGTATCCTTTGGTCTTCATCAAAGTCAAGGAGTCCAACAGGCTGGACTAAGAGCTTAAAACTCTGGAATATTGATGTGGAGCCTTCATCTAACCACTTAAAAAAATAGAGCACTCAGCAATTGTACCAGCCCACAAATTAGAAACCCCCCCAAAAATGGTTCATGGATCTGAAAGAATTTCCTGATGAATGTGTGCTACCCTCGGGTTTTGCATGTTGAGTAACCTGACATGTAAATGGCTTAGAAACGAGCATTGTCAAGGAGGTCTGCCTCATTTGTTAAAAAATCTTGCAGAAAGTAGAGGTAACAGCAAGTGGAAAAAGAAACCCATTTCAGATCAAAACCCAAGTGTCTTACTTGAAAGTGAAGTCATAAAAGGCTTTCTAAAGGATTGCCAGTTGAAAGAAAAAAAAAATCTCATTATATCATACAAGCAGCAATGGATTCAATCTCACAGAAAGCACATCGTCAGCATTACATTTTCAGGTCCTGAACGATACAGCACACAGAGCAACATTTCCAACATGTCCATAACTTCAAATGAGAGCCCCCAAATATACAAATACATTTTCTAAGGGGATTTTTTAATTCTCGAGTACTTAACTAATAAAATAAAAACTGAAAATATTCCTGGAGTATCTGACTCTGAAACACCAGCTCTGAGCAAACGGACGATCAAGTACAAATCTTCACATCACTTCAATACACTCATCCTAGTGAATATCAGATCAGACATCCTAAAAGCACTACAGATCTTGGTCAAGTAGCAACAGTGCTCTTGGTGTATGTCCCAGCAATGCACAAATTTATTTTAAATTCTGCACATAAACTTTGTGGGATATCAGTACTTCAGAGTGTCTCATTATGAAAATCCAGCTATAGCTAGGCAGTTTCAAAAAAACAAAAGCCACACAGGTCCTCCTCACAATTTGATGCTAGAAAGCAATAATTAGACCATTCTCATTCTTTATTCACAAAAAGAATAATGAAATTTAGCTAACTTGTTCCTTTTGTGAGCAAACCAGCTACAGGAATAATTTCTGAAGACTTCAGACAGACTAACTCAGTGGGCACCAGAGAATCATTATAATTTTATGTAAGTAAAAAAAAAAAAGGTGCTAGATTTTCAGCCAGTCTAGTTGGATGTGGATCTGAAAGTTATTTAGGTTAAATAGCATCATCATATGAGATTCTTCTGGACCTGTATCATCAGAAATGGTCTGATGCAAGGCAGTGCTATTTCAGAAGAACAAAGATACTGGACATGTGAGAAAACTGATAGTCATAATCCAGGTAATACTGTAATGTGGAATAAAACTCACTATGAAGTTCTACTTCAGAGACTGTCAGCTGTGCTGATACCATTGACCCAGCCAACCCTGGAAACAACTGCCCCTGATGTAGGGCACTGAACCACTTAAGATTTACAAGGAACCAGAATCAATTGTGTTTGATATTAGGTGTTGAGCTTTGCTGACTTACTCTATTTCTTTAGCTGGATATAAAACCGCATTTTTTATAAACTTATTTTATAGCTGTTATATAGTGAATCTGGCAACTTCAAACAAGCAGCTTATGGTAAGTTGGGCTAGACATGACATAAGACACAACTTACAAGCCTCAGGTAGGTGTACATCCACTTCTAGTACATGATGCACATGCTGAGAACATCCAAACTTGGCATTAAATAGTAACCACTACAGATTTCAGCTACACTTCCCTCTTAAATAAAAGCTTAAAATGTACATACACTTTTGTTTCATAGTCCTTCCAAGCTTTATCAAAGGGTTTTTTCAGGTCCTGTGAAGAAAAGAGAAAAAATTACAGCCAGCTATTCACATAAAAAATACTGTGGCCTAACAATGACGACACACCTTGGTCACTTGCAGTGATGCCTTAGGATTTTAGCTTCTATATTTTTCATGTATCTGTAATCTCGTAATTCTCTAGACTCCATTGCGGTGCTAAGCTACTGTTCTCTCATTTTTAGACAAAACAATTCCTCTCTAAGCCTGAAACTCAGGGACACCTTACTGTCTCAGGCCCTGAGACATGTAACATAAACATGTTGTTTACATGTTTACAAAGACATGTAAACAACAGTGAACTGGGGGAAGCAAACTTGGAGCAATTGACTTCATTACCTGAAGCTGTTATTGGAGGATTAACTCCCAATATGCAAATGGACAAAACTTATAAAGTATGAAAAACCCGTGTCCTGTCGTCCATTCTGGGTGCAGTCCCAGGGTGGGCTGTGACTGCCCTAAATGTACCTGAAGGCCCTTCAATAAATATAACTGCTTTTTATTCTCTTAACTTTGTCTAGCCTCTGTTTTAGGAAAGCCCATCTAGACATCAGCAGTGCCTACTGGAATAAGGGACTTCACTCTTTCTCGTACAGCTCACCTGAGGGTTGTGCAAAAGCAATCTTGCACATAGGAAAAAATTATTGTAAAGAGAATTAATACAGCCATGTTTTTAAAAACATCTCTAGGATGCTTTTTACTACGATTTCTACAGCTCCATTTTACTCCTTAAAAGGTGTAACAACATGTTATCCCAAGACCATACCATGCAATTAATCAAAGTAGCTACTTTCTCATCATTGTCTCTGGCTTACTGGGAAGATTTCCAGACTGCAGCATAGCCCTGGCTAAGAACTTGATTCATCCCACTAAAGTTTAAGAAATCAATTTTTCACTAACTTAATGGGAAGAGTATAGGCCATATAGCTCAGCATAACTAATTCTGCGAGAATTTTGAATTAATTATATTCCAAATTCCTTTTTCTTCTTCCCTCTGAATAAGGTAATTTGGATAAAATTACCTTAACAAGTTGTAAAGCTATTTTACTGATGCCTAAAAATGCAAGAGCTGAAATTCTGATGAACTTCGAGAGACCAGACAACTCCAAAAATTGTTGCTAACTGTCAGACACCGGAAAAACTTTGCAACTATGGATTAGGAACTAATTCTTACACAGTAGTTAGTTATTTAAACAATTATTTAATTAACTAAAGCAGCATTTGATTATATTTTCAAGTCAGTGGGTCAACACTGTATTGTAATATATGTATTTATTCTGACATAGAGAAGAACAAGAGTGAAATGTGGTAAGAAAATAACACAAAGAGAATAAGACTATCTTACTAAATAATCTATTTATCCTCCAGTAATTTAAAGAAACCATTTTTAGTCTATGTACATATTTTTCTCCTTCCTTCGATGTCCTAGAACAATAGCTGCCAGTCACTTCCTGTCTGCTCACTTGTAAACAAAGCATAAGCCAAGTAAGTTTGCTCTCCATAGGCTCTGAAATTTATTATAAACATATCATCATTTGAGTCCTAAGTTGCTGTTATTTCAACTAGGAAATGTCCTTGAGGCACAAACAGACTTCAGCTTCTTTAAGAAAAATCCTATGCTCATACAGCCTAATGTGTGTTTCTCAATAATCTGTGGAGTTCCAGGTCAGTTTAGAAGGTTAAAAAAATGCACTACTAATAATCCTTTAAAATATTGTACTATCCATTACTCAACTAAGTAAATATCTAAATCTTACACCTCTTTCTCTGGTTATCTTCCATATCTCAGGCCTGCTTTTAAAGCTTCTCAAATGTTTTGTATACACAGTCAAGAACACGTGGTATGTGAAACCACAAACAGCAGGGATGACTTGATTCATGAAAAACCCCAAAAAACAAACAAAACCACCAAAGTCCTGTTTATTGAGCTACCATGTTACTTGAGCATCCTATACCTTCCAACACACAAGATTAATACCTTCACTAAATGTATCTATTGTACCAACAACCGTATCTATAAATAGGAAGAAAAACATACCCCTTTTACTCCTTTCAGATCTCCCTTCAGCAAACTGTCCAATGGAAAAGTGATTATGTTGTTCATATTCTGAATCTGTAACAAGAAAATCACATCAAATCAGTTAATATATTTAGACACAGAACATAAACTGTCTTAATACACACATTTCATAAAGTTTCACAAGGAAAGCTTACATATTACTTTCCGATCCCTGCCTTATGGAGATGTTTATCAGCACAGCCAGTAATCAAAGACAAAAGCAACATGAGTTAATGACACTCACTCTAGAAACACTCTAACCCAAGTCAGCAGGAAATCTCCAGAATTACTGCTGATTATAAATATCTCATCCAACAGTGACTGCACAATAAGACCACTCATTTTTACATTGCCTTATTTCCTTGTTTAAATTATATGAAAACAATCTTACAATCTTTTAGCACTGATAATTTTAAGTTCATGAGCATATTTTATATTAACCTTGTTTACTTTCCAGCCTCTTCAGACCTATACCATAAAACATATCTGCTACTCTCCCACTACATGGCATCTTATTCTGACAGAAGTTATAAAGACAAAGAATGCTGGCCAGTAAAACAGCCACCATTCCAATACTCTATATTTATTTTTCAAAAGCAATACATCTACCTTATTTATCTCACATGAACTTTGAAAGAAAAATTTTATGCGGTCTTTACTATGTAAGTAATTAAAGAGAAAACAAGTACTTCAAGAAGATAAAAATTATTTCAAATGAAGACAATGGCAAAATAATCACAGTTTTAGGTAAGTATCTGTATGGTAATATTTCGGTAAGGAAAAAGAATGAAGGAAGACTGTAGAAATAAAGACAGTTAGGAAAAGACTGCATGTCCACTCCCTTATGATTCAAGGAAAACATTCAAGGAATGGGCCATAATGTCTAGGCAGAGTTTAAACTGTAAAAATTCAAATGGATTGGTTGTTCTGAGAAGCAAAACCCAGAATACTTTAGAATAACATGATGAGAAATAAAATCAAAATAACTTTTGCAGCAGTTCAGTGAAAGTTGTCCTTGGATGAGTTTCTTTCTTTTTTTTTTTTTTTTTTTTTTTTTTTTTTTTTTTTTTGGTGTTTTACGATGTTCTTTTAAAATGCAATTTTTTTCAAAGAGCTCTGAAAACCCTGTATGAAGATGGATTTCAAATGCTCAAATTACAGAAAGAACTTTGCATCATGTAGGAACAAATGCTCCTATTTCTTCAGGAATAATGGCAGGGACATCAAAGTCCCTTTTGGCATAACCCATCCAGAGATGAAACAACACTAAAATTTCAAGAAAAATATATTTCCAATTATGGATGCTTCAGTCTCCCCAGAATTGAAAAATACAAAATATTATCACCTTGTAGTTACCTGGTGGCCTCACTAGAATGGACTCAGTGTATATAACAGCTGTTATTAAAATAAACAAGCAAAGCCCCCAAGTCCCCACATTTCCTCCTCAAAGAAAATACCTCACTGCATTTGCTTGAAATTTCAGCCATCAGCCAAAGACAAAGTGAACCTTCATTAATTTTAAAGGTTACACAGATTGCGTCTGCATGGGAAGACTAAAGAAATATAGAAAATCAGGTCTTTTGAACTCTTCACACAAATCACATTTTCCCTCCTCCCCCCTACTTTTTCTCCTCCCCAACAAGCTGCAGGACTCAACCACAGCCCTTGAGAATCAACGAGTTAAGTTTCAGCTCTGTGTTGGTTTTTATTTAAGTACTTCCTGTAAAAATTGAATGAGCAACATGTACACATGCTTAGCTGGCAGTGCTGGAAACCATCCACTGCCCAAGTCCCCAGCAGTACAACCACATTAGCATATCAACATAACCATTCTCAAAGGTAATAAAATTATATGTCATAGATACAGGAGATAAGTGAAAAGGTTTAAACTAAACAAAACCCAGGTAAAAAACCCCCAAAAGTTCTAGAAGTTGCAAGTGCACATCCAGAAGGGTTATCCAGGTGGAAAAGCAGAAGAGATCTCTTCCAAGATATAATTTCATGCAAGGTTTTCTACTTTATTATTCTATTTTATGAGTATGATGTAGTCAAATGTCTAACTTAAGGATCAATACTTTCAGAGCCTCCATTTAATTATTCTTCAAACACAGAAAACAGAAACATAGAAAAAAGTGTTTCTGAACAGCAGACTCTAGACAATTGTTTTTCCTTAAGTCAGAAAAGAAAAAATATCTGAAGTATTATCCCAGACATACTCATGTAAACATCAATCAGACTCCAAAACAGTTACGGATATTTGCTAGAATTTCACACCATGGGACCCGGAGTCCAAAGCAACTTAAAAAAAAAAAAAAAAAAGAGAAAAAACTCTACATTCTTTTTAAAAGTTTAGAGAATACTTGCCTATTCAAATTAATTCCTTCTCTGTGCTATCACCTGTTCATTACTATCAGTCTGTTGTCTTCCCTATGCTCCTATTTTATTTGTAACAAAAGTAAACATACATAATGCATGAACTTGTCATTATTAACCTAGTTAGATGAATCATAATCCCTCATATCTATAAGCCAGCAAGCAGTATTTTGAAATTTTGATGAAAGATTTTACATGTTTTTTCCCTCTTCCTTGAGAAGCTTAAGCTGAACTATCTAAAAATATAGACCCATTTTTGGCATACAGAGAAGCATTAATATGTTGCAGCTCCTACCTTGTGTGCAGAGTACAAGGAGCTAGAATGCATGCAATGACCTCTACATTTTGACTCCTTTATGTTTTAAAATATTCTTTAAAAAAACATGCATGAAGGTGGCGGAAAGCTTCACAGAAATTAAAGTCATCCTGTCTCAGAGAAACACAAGCAAATTCCAGATGTTTAAAAAAAAAAAGAAAGAAAAAAAAGATAGTTGACCTTGTTTCCACTTTCAACATTGCTTCTTTGGCACTTGCAGTTTTCCTCTGACAGCTTCCAACAAGATGACAAGGTAAAAAATTAAAACTTCCTAAGTTGGAGAAGGCTCAGAGAAGAAGAAATGGCGGGGAGAGAACATATAAACAAAACACGTAGCTGCCAGAAGTGCTGGTAGAGGCAACAAGCAAGCCAACATTTGTGAAAGGGAAAGATGTTCAAGTGGTTTAAGGGTTTATGGCTAAATATTTAAACTTCTTGTTTGCCAGCCCAGCCCTCCTGATTACTTTAAAGTAAAGCTCTTTTCCATAAGAGCTTTGGATACTGGTGCATGCAGTACTTCTATAGGCTCTGTTTTCTAAATCTAAGCAGAAAGATTCGAAAGAAAAAGAAAAGAAAAAACAAAAAGCCTTTTCAGTATACTTCAAAAGTTAAACACTTTTCTTAACATGCAGAACTTAAAACCTTTTCAGTTAAACTAAAATTCAGGCAGTTGAACAGTATGATATGTCTCCCATTGCCATTACTAAACTTTAAATGCAGTCCTTGTACTTGGCTGTGGGCTTCCCAACCATCAACGAGCTCAGGTGTGTGCAGGTGATGGCAGTACTGTCTGCTGACAAATCATTGTTTAAGTTATTTTCTTTCTTTATGGCAAGTGCTATTGGATTGAATAATTTCCAGTAATTTTCCCAGTGATGTGAGCATTAGTAGGACAAGGCCAATCAACAGAGCAGGGAGCGAGTGGAAATCAGAACATCCACTATAGATGAGACATTGTTTGTCTAAACTTTAAGCTTTAGCATGCACCCCCAAGAGTTCGGCAAAACATGAAACAAAGACTGGTGGCACCAGCTTTCATCTTTGCACTGTGCCTTCCCCTGCACAAGGACACAATGCTGTCCTGCTGTCCTCACCCCCTCTCCCCTGCAGCACAGGTGTGACTGAGCTGGGACATCACCCACCACATGATGCCACAGGGAAAATGACTCCAGCAAAACAGAAGCTGAGCACCACATGGAGCTGCTGGCACAGCTGCCTGGAAAAATGCCTTCACACAAGGCACCAAGTGCCACCACCATGTACTACTTAGAAACAGCCCTGTTACCACCACCAATACACAAATTACAGACTGGGAACTTCTCTATTAGGAAGTATTTCACAGGAAACCTTAAAAGTAAAAAATGAAGGGTTGCAAAAGCAAAGGAAGGAAGAGATTTGCAGTTACTCTAGTCTTTCTTCCTTGCCAGTGGAGAATTCCAGATTGCACATTTTCTAACCTAGGTTAAAAGACCTAAGTGGTGGTAGGCTTCTATCACTTTCTCTGGGACACTTCACCTAATATTTTCAGAGTGAGATGCCATTTATAAGCAATTCATTATTTTCCTCCTCCCCAGTCACATTTGCCTGTGAAGCAAACCATACACTTAAAATTCTTTTAGATTTTCTTTATAAATCAACCTGTTGAAGCCCTAATCATGTTTTGTTACTGTCCTCTGAATTTCCTCCAGCTGGATGAATACACTTTAGCAAAAAAAATAAAGATGTGATTCCAGGTAGAGCTGAACCCATGCTGCTAAGGAGGAATTATTACATCTTGGTCTATATTTTTACGAGCATAAATCAAACAGTACTCTCATTTTTTTCCTCTCACCATCAGCCAAGTTTTCCTCAAGTGTACCAGTGAAAACCAGAAAGCTTACAACTTAAATCATTCAGCTCCACATATAATACTCCAATCTCAAATATGTATACCTGTAGAGTTTTTAATGGACTTAACTGAGTCCTTCTAAACAGAAATATGTTTGTGAAGGTTCAGGCACCAAACACTGTTTTTTAAAACCTTGCTCCAAACAAAGAAAATACTGGGCAAAAATTTCTCAAGCTCATTAAATAATACAGAAAAGATATTTCCTTCAGTTTTATTGTTACCTTTTACACTTAGGCAAATTTTCTTTCTTCTTACATTTAAAAAACTAAGTAAAACAAAAGTATATGGTCAGAAAAATATCATACCATTCTTCCATTTTTTTCTGACTAAAAATCCAAGGATTATTAATAGAAAATAGAATCTCTTACTCCCAGCTACCTTCCACGTAGTGGAAATATCAGATCCACTCCTCTCAATCCAGCCTGTTTCATTAGCTTTAAATTTTTATATAAATGAAAAAGAAATTATGACAGTATGTAGAACAACAACATATAGAAAAAATGGTATTTGTTCAACAGCTACTTCATCTTCACAGATCAAACCCTTTTTCAAGGAGTGTTAACAAAGATGCACAACTAGATTTTATTTCTTCTCAGTTTAGCAATTTAATAGGACTTAAAGGAGAAAATATTTAAAGTGCAAACATATTGCAATAAGCTTTTCCTTGTCCTAAGCTTTTTCATACTGAGACTCACACCTTTATTCCTTGGCACTATATTTAAGAAGACAGAGTAATTAACACTATAAGCAAACACAACGCAGACCTAACCCACCTGGGAACTCCTACTCTAGTGGGTGCTGCTATTCCATTAGGAATCAGTAACAAGGTTGCCATCAAGATGTAATATTGTGCTTGCCACAAAAGGTACTATGTTAGCTCTGAAAACAGCCTCTAGTATTTTCAGGTCTTTCACTACCAAAAAGTCAAGCTGATTGCTCAATCTTCTTAAAGAAGAAAAGTTGAAGAAAAATTTGTAAGTTGATATCAGAGCGATGGGAAGAGAAAATAATTGTACAGTATATAACACAAAGTGATCCAAATAATGCAAATTGTATTAAAATGGCTAAAATGAGGGGTTACAAGGCTCTTGTATGCAGTAAATATAAATTTATTTCTTGAAGATGTATTTATAAATCACTTCAAAAGTGAAGAAAAACTACAAAGGCTGGGGTGGGGTTTTTTTTTAGTTTTATGCACTATTTGAAAGTGCACACATAAAAGCAGCATAGGAAACTTATAAAAACCTCAAGACCTAAGCTTTAGCTTCAATAGTTTACAGGTTTTTGGATTAAAAACAAAAACACTTCAGCTGTTACTGAAATACTTGAAAACACTGATGCCTTGATAAAGCCATAAAAACTTCAAAGCCTGTTGGGCAACTTTTAAAATTATTAGGGAAAACAAGCATCTAAAACTCCTATTAGAACAACTTTATAATGGCTTTCCTCTACCTTACTAAGGACAAGTTTAAGGAAAATCTTTTTGCAGAAGCACTTTAGAGGGACAGCTCTAAATGCCATCCAGGCCAAGAGCTGACAGAATACATCAGCTTCTAGAAACAAAAGTAAAATATATGACAAAGCAAAACTTGACAGTAGCCCTAAAGCTTTGCCAGTGTTAATAGCTTTGGCATCTGTTCCAGTCTGAACATGTCCTCTCACTTCCTTGCACATTACCCACTCACTTCAGTTAAAATCTTCTGTGGATTCAGCACCCTGTGAAACTCCAGAGGCAGACCTATTTAAAGAGTACCTTTCAGAATGTTTCTTTAACAGCAGCAGGTTGCATGGCCCTGGCTACATTTTTGATGAAAATATTTACAACCAAAACACGTGGAGTGCTACAAGGAAACACCAGAGGAGAGGGATGTTTTTAATGCCAATATGTTGAAAGCATTCTGATTTAGATATGTCACCTCACTGTGAGAATGCACATATGGCTATAACTTTAACAAAATACCCCCCAAATTATTTCCAATTATTGTACAGGACTTTGTACACTGGTCAATATCCTTTTAACCTCTTAGAAAACTAGACCTCAATCAGTGAACTTATGAACAGATTTTCAAAGTGACCAGTTACCAAAAATTTATTCTAGTGGCATTAACTTCTAATAGGCAAACCTATAAAAATCTATAATTTTTCATAATTCTAGATTTCCTTTTTATAAATATGGCATTTGCAAGCAATAATGAAGTCCACATAATTTTTTCATATGTATTTCCTTCTGGAGGAAACTGTTTTCCTAGTGAGACACCAAATTCAAGGACCATTAGGTTTCCTTTGCTAGTCAGGAGAAAACAAAAATCTTCAAACCTCAACACTGTGAAGCATATTAGGAAGGAGCAGAACTTTACAGTGACCTGCTCTTCACCAGACAGTATCAAAGAGATAAGGTGCCTATGCTATTGCAATATTAAAGAAAATAAATAAACTACATCCATGACTATGCAAAATTACTCTTCATTTCAAAAACAAAGAAAATCGGAACCACAAGCTGAGAAAAACTAGACTTAGCTACTCTCTCATTAAATATCCTCTTCTTATATACACAAACTGAAGCAAAGGTACATAGCTGCTACTGAAAAATACAGTGTAGAGCAAAAAGAACTACAAATATTCCTTGGAGAAGACACACAAAACACCTAGGTGGATAACAAAAGGTAACAAAAACATGCATTCCAACTTCCCATAGATATTTATTTTGGTGTTTTTCCCTTTCCAAAGTGTGGAAGAAAAGTTATTCTTGTCAGAAACATTTTGCAAAAACAGCAGTTTTTGGTTTTAAGAGAACAAATAACTAGGATTTTTGGTAAAACAGCAACACCTTCTAGCTTTTAGAAGTATTCTTGAAATATGATACATTAAAAGGCTTTTCTGGGGAGGGGGTGTAGCTTTTAGCAGATTGCTTTTTAAAACCACCTAAACATCACATTTCCCAGATCCATTTGACTAATGAATTCATCATATTGCAATTAATATATGATAGAGAGGGTTTAAGTCAACAGAAGGTATCAATTAGAAGACCCATTCCATTTTCCCTTCCATAGGAGCTGCCTGCCCCTGTATGAGAGACTTGGGATAACTGACTCATACTGAATCAGGATGTCTCTTCTGACACATAATCTCAGATAATATTTGTACCTCCAGAGAAGTTCAAATCAATATGACCAATATGAAATACACATCATTGCTGATAAATACATTTGGGGCTGTATTCATCAATATCATGATTGAGTAAAAAGAGAGGACAGCATCAGAGAGCGAATGGAACTGTCCTAAATCCCATCAACTGGAAACATTCCCCAAAGAAGTGATTATGACCAGCTGGCCGCAAACTACAGACATTTGGTCTAGACTCACAAAAGCATTTGATGTGCCTCCATGCCACTGATTTCAGCTGACACAGACTTTTAAATGCTCCTGGGAATCTGGGTCATTTCCCCTTCCTAGCCCCCGGTGTAAAGAGTTCTGTGAATTCAAGTAAATTCAGGACTTAAGATACGATAAAGCCCTAGCTAGTAGGACGTAATCAGAATCTGCCCTTTTTGTACCCTCTGATTAATGTGAAACTGAGCCTGAAAATTCTCCATTTATAATTTAAAATTCTGTTCTTCCATTTGGCTCCATCTCATTTGGCTCACCAAAGAGGGCCTTTCAGACTTACTGGCTTCAGCTGTAGGACTGGTCCCCATTGAATGCTACTGTCGTTATGGCATTTTGTCTGATTCTGTCTCCCTGACTCACTGTCCTGAGAAGCAAGAACATTCTTTTCCAGGGCCACTAAAATTTCCATTTACAAATACAAATGGAAAGTGGGGAAAAATAAAGTAAATCAAGTTGGGTTTTGCTGGTATCACACTTTCAAAGCAAATTGAGATGTATGTTTTATAATGTGTGTCATAACTACTTTATTGTGGGAAGCTTTTAGATGCGAGAAGTGTTGGAAGAGGGGATTTTGTCATGTTTGTGTTTTATGGTGGTTTCTTTTCTGGTTTCTTTGGTCTGGGTTGAGTTTTATCTTTTGAAAGGGAAAAGGCTAAGACATGATATATTTTCATAACCTGAGAATTTTTTAACAACAGTGGTTGCTAAAACACAAATTGTGTTCAATATGAGGAGCTGTTATAATTCCAAAATACAGCCTTTGCAATGGCTTTAAAATTTCAACATGTTTTTCTTAAATAATTCTTACCAAATTTTTGAAGAGTGCAGTTAATTCCTTTGTAAACACAGAAAATTTTAAAAATGCTGTTCCCAAATCTGGGTCATCCCTGCAAACACAGTTGCCACCAAACTTCTCCAGTGCTTGCGTATACTGTTCTTCATTTTCCACATGAGCTTCAAAAAGAGGAAAACATGAAGATATCATCAGTAGATAAAAGGTTATTGAGGATTTTCTTAAAAAAATCAGAATAATTGCTAAAAATGTTTACTTGATACAAAAAACAGTTATTATTTACATTTTAACACTGATATGCCGGAAATACGACATACCTCACTAATTCTGGTTTGTATGTACCTATCCACGTGTTGTACACATGGCAATGTGCCATCAAGACAAGACAAACACCTTACACTCTAGAAAGACCCACAATAATTCTGCACCATAGCAGAGACCACTTAACAACTCCCAACTCCTGTAATGAACTTTCAGATTTTACAGTCTTTTATTAACACTTTCTAATTTTAACTCTGTGCTGCTGCTTTACTGTGCGCTGAAAAAAGAAACAGAAGAGAAAAACTGTGCTGGCAGAGTCTTGGAGCTCTCTGACAGAAGGCAATAGATCAGACTCTCGGGTCATCTTAGGAAAAAGGACTACAGACCACGTTACAGAGGAGGACACAACCATATCTATGTTATTTCTCTGATTCAGGACAGCAGTGGGGATCTGAAGCAAATGCAAGCAATCTGCATTTACCACAGGCCAAGTCAGCTCTGAAAGCAACCAGATTCCTTTGTGAGACAACAAAACCAGAAGCTCTGCCCTAGAAGTCATCCAGTGGTCCTGGGCTACACCAGTGCAACTCATCCAGCACACACCTAACACCAATGTTCAGAAAGCTTTGAGCTGCACGTGCTGGGGGGTTATTCAGCCAAGAAAATGAGAGGAAATGGAGACATAAAATAAGTTCCCCTGATTCAAAATAAAGGAAATCTGAGAGACTTCAGTCTTAACTACTTCGCCCAAGTGATTTACTCGTAGGCCACCAGGTTACTCGCCTATATAGACAGGCATAAAAAGTCCCTTTGTCAAAAGTCAATTTAACCTGTGGAATAAAACAGAAACAGTAAGTTTTTCTGAACTCAAGTTTAGTGACCATGCCAAGTTTGAGCATGTGGACAAAGCACACCAAGCTGGCACCTGAGAAAGTTAACATTGCCTATTTCTTATTCTAGCTGTAGACAATTTCTAAAGCTTCAAAGAAAGTCAGGGGAAAATAAACTCCACACCCTAGAAAAGTAATTGTGCATTAATGAGAACAAAGACTGTCTCGGTCATTACATGAGACTAGCATAAACCCTGAAGATTATTTAGAGAGGATTAATCTGTTCAAACAAGCAATGATCCAGTTTCATTTCAAGCTCCTTTGTACACATCAATATATTTAATATCCAAAGGATTTTTTATGCAATGTCCTTTCCCCAAATTTTTATGAATTAGTTATACAACCTGTTCAATAAACTTATCATGCTCCAGACTAAAAACATGCCTATCTGTTCATGTGTCATCTGCACAGCCATTTAAGAACTTTGTTTCTCAAATAGATACAAATTTTCTCTAATTTCCAACATATGAAACTATAACCCTATGCAGCAGTGGTATAACACTGTGTAATTAAAGACTGGCATAATGTACATGTAGAGTTGAAGTTACACAAGCAGCATTAATTCTACAAGTCTTTAACTTGAGCACTTGAATTTGCAGCCTGTGGCAGATAGTTTGCAGATAGCTACTAAATTTAAAAACTGAGTATTGGTACTGAAATTTACTTATTTTCCTCAGCATCAACAGCTGAGCACTTACCAAAATTTTTGCTGTTGGGTGATCATCCTTACTTCACCCAATACTATTGTGTGATATATATACACCTGAACAAGCTTTCAATGAACTGGCACAGACAGCAGAAACGAGGAAGTGGCAGGTCACAACTCCCCTTGATCTCACATCTACCCAGTAAGGTGAATTATTTCCATATTGCTTTCTGCATTCTGGCTGCTTCCTGCATCCAGCTTAGCTTATGTGAACCCAGGTAAGAGAAGAGGTCAGGCCACAATTCCTACAGCAAAAAGAGAAAGCTGCCCCTGCATGAAAGCAAGGTGAAAAGGTTGCTACCATTAAGTGCTATGATTAGATGTGCAATCAGCAGCTGAGCCATGCTGACTTTTTACCTTAGGAAACAAGCACAGCATGCATTCCACACAGCATCCCCAAGAGTCTTCTATTCCCCAGCATCCTAAGGACTATTCTTCTGGATTCTGAGGCATTCCCCAGAATGCTGATGGTAGTTTATTGCAGCAATACTATTAACTGAACTGGTTAATAGTACTCCTCAAGTGCTTCTGAAGAACATTAAAATCTACTTTTCCCATGGAACCCTCCAAAATATTCTTCCTGTCCTATATTTTTTTCCTGATGGTTTTTCAAAGTTTGTCTACAAATGAAATGTATGAAATCTATGAAAAAAAGAAACTTGATCAAATTTTGAGGGTTTAGAGGCTTTCTTTATGTAAGAACCCAAGCTTTGTACAAATTCGGAGTCACTATGTAATCCTTAATAATGGTTTGTAAACTCTCACATTTAAAAAAAAAAAGACAAAACATGTATATTTCATATTCGGGAGCCTATATTAAAAATCCAGTCACTGTGCTCTTATGAGTGTAGGACCATGGGTTTGTTTTGTCAAAAGAAACTCCAAGCGCTGGTAAATGGCTGGGTTAGTGATGTTTCCGCTGGTGGAAGAGAAATGCCTCCAAACCTTTCTTGTCAAGACTGGATAGGCAGCACAAATTTAAAATGTGGGCAAGGTACTGATTTTATGCAAAGACTAGTGATTTGCTACAATGCTCTAACAGGTAGTCTGATTACGAGGCATAGTCTAGCACTATGGAATAAAATTTTAAAAAACTCCAGCAGCCAAACAAGAAAGGCCAAGCAAGAAAAAGAAGAAAGGATGCCAAATCAATGAATCAGCTCCTGATGAATCTTAAACTGGACCCTCCACAATCCAAAGAAAACAGCTTCATTACATTTGACAACAAGGAACTTCCTTTCAATTAGCTGAAAAAAATTATACCACCACAGCAGTTCTTGTTCTAACCTTGCATCTGAACACCAACAGGGCCACAAGTTCTGTCAGGTATTTGTGGCTATCCAAGGTTGACAGGTCTGTTTTGCATTTAATATAGGCTTTGTTAGCTCTAATTGCTATGAACTGCACAGTGAGAATAAAAGCCAACCAAATGTTGTTTCTTATCCACAAAAACAAAAGCTTCAGTTATTTTTTTCAAAGAAGATAAACATGCACAATTCCAAGAGACTGGCACACATTTAAAAATGCATGCAGAAATAGTTCTTCATATTTTATTCAGCATTGTAAGAAAAATTTTTTAACATTGTGACAATAAAAAGTTCCAGCCCATCAGCTCCCTCTTACCATGAAATTCTCAATGCATACCTGGAAGCCACCAGGGAGGGTGAGGTTTCACAAAGCCAAAGTAGCTTCTTATTGCTGCCGAAGAGTAATTTCTCCCCTCCCACACCCTTCATCTCTTGATGATACACATGGCCCTAGCACTTCAGGTGCTCATCTAATCCCAATTAAGTTGATCTCACTGCATACGCAGCTTTATACAAGCTTAAAATCTCATCTAGGGATCAGCAAAGCAGCAGGGATGACAGAAGGAGCAGGTAGCCCAGACCCAGTGGAAAGAGGAGAGCACAGCTTCACCATTTGGTACCAGTATGGCAGCAAGAGAGGTTTAGCTACCCTACAACATCTCATCCTTATTCAGCTCATGATCAAGCAGCTCGTTCAAGACTGCCATTTCCCTTCTCAGAGTTATGACATCTGACTGCTTAAATCTTCCAGTTTCACCAATATAAACTAACAGGAATTACGTACTTACCCAGACCAGATAAGTTTATGGCTTTGACAGATTTCTTCATTTTATAGAGAACAGTTCGGTCAACATCCAGAGCCTAAAAAAAGACAAAAACATGTAATAGTGGATTGTCCTCTGGCAAAATTCTGCCCTGGAAACCTGCTGTAATTACAACTATTCCATTAGTTAACTTTATTTCTGTAATTCATAAATTACTTGCCATTTGCTTCCACCCCCATTTACACGACCTATTCTGTCCCCTTGCCCAAAAAAACACATCCTCCATGTTTGGCTGGTGACCAGCACCATGTAAACTCAGCAGGAAATGATTTACACAATATCATCTTTCCATGTTAAATTATTAAAGAAGCTTAAAACAGTATTCACCCATCATATGTTCTGACACTGCTGAAGAAACAAGCAATATCACTTCCTCAGGCAGAATATTAAAAATGGAATTTAATTTCAGTTTTCCTGGATAATTTAGTTAATTGCACTCCCAACTATACGAACTTTCTCACTGCAATGCTGAACAAAATAAATTGCATATCTCTCAAATATCTTTCACACACTTTAACACTATGCAAAGCTATAAAACTATAAAATTCTGGTTTAAATCTTGCCCAGAATGCTCAAGCACTTATAATCAACTTGTTTCAAAGAAAGAAGTAGGAACAGGCAACTATTTTGGTTACTGAAGTGAAATAT
Source organism: Acanthiza pusilla (assembly GCA_036630365.1). NCBI lineage: Eukaryota > Metazoa > Chordata > Aves > Passeriformes > Acanthizidae > Acanthiza > Acanthiza pusilla. The sequence continues at coordinate 7,062,849 of JAXCHO010000036.1, forward strand.
GAGCAGACTCAAAAATGCAGAATTGTTCCAGAAGGGAGAAGCAGAATTATGGTTATACAAATTAATTTTAAAAAACAACAAAACAAACAAATAAACAAACAACAACAACAAAAAAACCCCAACAAAACTTGGAGAAAATACATGTTCTAGAGATGGTGGTGTCTTTAGACCCCACTGAAGGGCAATACTGAACACTACAAATTGTATTAGGCCAAGAGCTGCTTAGCATGATACAGGATAAAGCAAAGAAAACCCAAATTCATTCCAGTTTTCATTCAAAACATTTAAATGAATTGCAGCAGCTACACATCTGACTGACCATTGTTTTATTGTTAATCATTTATGTAAGAGACACAATGCAGAAAAGTTAGTCGCTAGGACTCTATCCAATTATTTTAACACAGTGAATACAAAAAGAAATATTAGCCCCCCTGTTTTGGGGAGTATTCTTAAAATTACTCTATTTAGACCACAAAGCCGGACAAAATCTTCACAGCATTGCACGGGAACCAACGAATTTAGACAATGCCTTAATGTTAATGCTACAGTATCACGGTACTGCTGTATCCATTGGAGGATTTACCTCCAGCATCTTTATAGTTCACATTTGAAACAAATTAGCAGGACAAGTGCAGAGGCCTTTTCACCTGGAATTCTGGAAGTACAGAGGAAAGGGAAAATAAAACAATCTAAGAAAGCCCATAAAAGCCATGCCAACTCTGTTACCCCTCCTCCTCAGCAACTTGAATTCCATCCACTACAACAAATCTGCCTCTAGTGTGATCTGCAAGGTTAGATTAGTCACCTGTTTGAATGGCAGTACATGAAGTGAACTCCTTCATTGTATATTTGGTGATTTCTAAAAATAGATTCAGAAAAACACCCTCTGATCAGCTGACCCAGAGGAATGATAATTTCATTGATGACTGCATCAAAGGGCAATCGCCCACTTGGAGACCAAGTGAAAGGAATGTCTCCAACTATAAGCATTACAAGCAACAGTCCAAAGAGAAGGCTGACAGCCAGAGACTTAAAACTTACAAATTCAATTCTCAGCTAAGTCTTAGATTTGTGTGTGCAGCTGAGAAAATATTTACATCTCTGCACCTTAGTCTGGGAGTGATAATTCTTAAGGAAGAGAAGTGTTGGGAGGATAAATGCATGGGACTAATTGTACTACTGTGGTTAGGGATCCAGACAGATCTATGGATTCATAAAATCCTTTGGCCAAAGAGTGCCTCAGTCAGAAAGCACAAACTCCCAGTAAGGAAAAAAACCTCAAATCCTCTTCCTCAACCTAAGTAATTTTGGTTTGAAACTTCTCTCAACCAACTTCCACTTTCATCAGGATCAGGCAGTAGAGGAACAAACCCACAAGGCACACCATAGCCAGAGTCCAACAGAAAAGGCAGCTAATGCCCCTAATACACCAGCGACTCAAGCACCGATCTATTTCAGACTGCTGGCCCATATAAAAATTCAAAACAAAGGATAAGGGGGAAAATATCCCCCAGACAGTACCAAGGACAACACAAAAAGCAAAACCTAAAACCTTAATGTGTTGAAACTGTACAGGTCAGGCTTTCTTGGGTCCTCCCTTCATCCCCTGCCTATTTTTTCTGCTGTGTCAGTGCAAAGCTGTACCTGAACCCGAACAAACTGTGACTAGAAAATGGGGGGGGGGGGGGGGAAGAAATCAGTTCTGGAAACCTTGCCAAACAGGAAATAAAGGATAACAAGTATCTAGGCATTTTAAGAGGGACCTGGATACATTTATGAAATACAATTACTATGTTTCCAATTGTGGTAAGAAAACCAGACTTGGTCCTGTACGGAGTTTTGTCTATTCCTCCCTTCACTGGTGCTATCTTTGCATAGTGTGTGATATTTAAGAGTGGCTATGTATGCCTACAACTAATGACCAAAACACTGAAAAGTTTTGCATCTTTAATACTGTATTACAGTCGTGCTTACAGACCAAAAAATAGAGAGGACTTCACCTTTGTTTAATTGAATAGCATTGGTGTTTATTCACATCTAGTGTTTCAAAGGAGTCATTTCAGAATAAAACTTGAAAATGTCAGCTCCTTGTCTTTACTATTGTTCTTCACATTCCTTTGTCCTTTTCTTTGTCCACATCTTAGCACTAGGAAATAAGTTTAAATCCAGCTGCAGCTTTATTATACTTCACATTTCTAAGCCTGTGTTTGTTTCATAAACATACACACACTATACCAATGCACACACATACACCAAAATGCACCCTAATGCAACTTCTTTGTGCATTCTTAGTAGCGTCAGAAGCAGTGAATTTTAAAATTACTTTGGATGTTCCATACTGCAGCATTTCTTTTAATTCACTTTAAATGCCCAGTAAACTCCTGAACAAGAAGAAAAGTGACCATGTATTTCATATGCTGGGATCATTTTGTCCTTTCATGTAATGTTTCTAGTTTTGCCTCAAAAAACTCTATTGCAAGTCAGCTTATTTTAGCATATGTTTCAGTAATACTGAGTCTACAAGGCCATATAAATAATTTTCATAGTCTCACTCAGCTTCTACTGATGAGCACTCAGACTTCTCTATTGTAAAAAATGGTAAATATAGCTTTGATTTGGCGGGGATGGGGAACAAACAAATACTCTACAGCACATAAGAAAAGAAGTGACATTATTGTGGAAGTGGTGTCATGCACATGAACTGAAACAGAAACTCGAAAATGACCTCCTTGAGCATGTCCTTGTCAGTGCAATTTTTCCAAGCACAGTATTTATGCCTTATGTTCATTTACTTTTATGTGATTTCTGATGTCAATCTGATGAAACCATTTTTAAGGTAAATTACACTTTAATCAGAAGTATACTAGGGACAGGAACAAGCATACCAAAATAAACAGAAGAAAATGCAGATTTTCAAAGGAACACAAGAGAGAGGACTCAAGCTACCAGTGATAAGTAGCAAAGCTTTTTTCCACATGTAGGAACAAGGTCCAGTTTCACTTGCCAAAGGCCAATTTCCATTTTTGCTGCTTCAAAGGTTTCTACTTTGAACAGTAAAATGTGTCAACTAATTAGAACCAAATCCATTTTACCAGGGAGAAATCAGTCTGAGATTACTGAAACGTCCTGAAATGTTATTCTACATACTACTCTGTATGCCACAATCTTATTAAAATTTTTTTTTAAAAATTTAAAAAAATAATGCTGTTTAAGTCTGCTTCACATTGCCTAGAAAGATTTAAGCCCACCAGGATATACAATTTTCAAACATTTAATTGTGCTCCTTCCCCCACCAAAAAAAAAAAAAAAAAAAAAAAAAAAAAAGCATCAATCCCAAATCTATATTGTCTAAATAGATCTGTGCAATATAGATGGTTGGCACAAAAGATGAATGTGTTTTTTGCTCTTTTCAGTGGAGAGAGCAGAAACAAACTGTTCTATTATTAGCATATTTAACTGAGGGAGGAAAAAAAGCAGGAAGACAGAAACTCAGAAACCGAACATCCCAGAGATGATTTTGGCACCTTTTACAGAACCAAAGGGTACCAGGAAAACCGGGGCAGTAGCAGCATAAGTGGAGAGCCTCCAGGCTCTAGTGGTTCATTAAAGAACTTTTGTGCCAAATTTACAGCAGAAGTCTGGGTCTTTATTTTACGCAAGTGTCCTCACACCAGTGTCTTTTTCCTTTGTGGCCCAGAAAATCATTATTTACCTGTGAAGGAACAGAAAAACAGCCACACTGGATCAGATCAACACTCCATTTAACCTGATATCCTCTATCAGGAGCGGCCAAGAGCAGATGTTCAGGGCAGCAAGCAAAGAAAAGCACGTACACATCCTTCCCCAGGATAATCTCCCATTTTCCAGTAATGAGTTTGAAAACAAAAGACTGAGAGACTCTCACCAGAAACACTACATTGCCCAACAGGCTATTCTCAAGAGAAAAAACAAACCCAATTTTTCTAATTCCAGACAAGGGAAATAAAAAAACTAAACCTGACAGCCTACCATGGGAAGTAGTGATGGAGGAAGAGGAAGGAGTCAGCCATGATCTTTATTTTGCATTTAAAACAGTTCGAAATCTCTAACACATTCCTTCCTTCTTACCCACAGCAGCTTCCTTTTGGAAAGTATAAAAGTAACTATTTCACATTTTCAGCTGTTTGGATGGGGCTTTGCTGAAAGCATTCCTAGAACTGGATCTGAATTTGAGGAAAGTCTCAAGGTTACCATTTTTGTAGAATAAAGAGTCCCCTGGAACAACAACAACAAATGCTGGAAGTACTGCTAAAGCAGTAATAAAATTTTGGGAAATAAATCCTCATGTCATTTGGACAACAATCCTGGAGCCGGGTACCTATGTGTTCTTCCCTACACTGAACATCTAACTGACAAATATACAAAAAGATATTAACACACTGACATTTGATCCACTCTACACACTTATCTTAACCTTATTTCTTTAAAACAAAATCAGATCTCGCTCTCAGTTTTAGTACTTTGCTGTAAAACATCAGGCTACTCAACAGCCATAGATCCTGTGCTTCATCCATTCCAGTATTTCAGAACAAGTAATAATGCCAGAGGCTGCTGCAGACGCTGAACACGTATAGGAACATCCGACCCAAAAACAAAAGGGCACAGGAAGAAACTCGGTCAGTTAAGGAAAAGAGAGGCAATCAAGTAGCTATTGTAGGACAGCAGAACAAGAATTGTCTCTTGTGCCTCACTGGACTGGTCTTGTTTAAAAATTAACAACAGCAAGTTTTTTATACTTGCATCCAGGAAGCACAATAGTTTGGCTTTTCTGGTGTATCTTTACCAGCAATCTGATATTTGCTGTAATTAATCCTTGCTGACTCAAAAGATCAGAGATATCCACAGACATTTTGTCTCAGTTTGTTATTTTTCTACTAGAAACGAACTGTCAACACTGCTGGCTTCAATCCACTTTTCTGTTACAGAGGGTGGTAAAAACACTTCCTAAATTATGTTATTCCCCTCCAGAATCCTCTTTCCATTCTCCTGCTGTTAAGTCATTTCCTCCTTCAATGTATTAGTTTCTTTTCTAAATCCTCTCCAGTTTCCTTCCACTGATCACCTGGCACATTCACGGATGGACTGATACAAAGGGTGGGAAAAAACACTCATAGGCATAGTCTGGGACAAGGCATTGTAGCTTCTGAATGTATCCTAGAACAATGGTAATTGAAAAAACTTTAATTTGGGGCAATTGCTTTACTTGGAGTATGCATGTTTAAAACTACAGTAGCTATGACAGTTAATTTGTAAAAAAGAGCTCTTTGGTGTGAGACCTGTCAGCTAAAGAGACTGAAGGTACAGAGACAGACCTTCAATAGAAAGGACAGTGTTTATGGCAGAATCATCTCTGAAAGGTCTCTTTCCACAAAAGCATTATTTCTCTAGCATCTGGGTTTGTGGTTCTTATGGGCCTGATGCCAAGGCAATCTGTTTAAACAAGCATTGGTGTATTTGGCAGAAGAATGTAGTAAACTATTGAGCTAAGGATATGCACAGTGGAAAAAAGCAGTATCACTGCTTTGGGAAATTAGTACTTGAAAGTGCAAGGTAATTCTACTGCAAAGGTAAACAAAGGGAGAATTTGGCACCGCTCTATGTCGTACATAAAACCAGACCTGAGCATGATGGCTTTGTACAATGAATTTATTAAAACAAAGAAGGGATGCCTAAAAACCAGAATTCTCTAACAGACTAATGATATCAGAAGAGAAATCCCAAATCAGAGGTTCAGAGCTACATGATGTTACTAAATGAATTCGTAAGTCACTAAATGAGACTGTTTCACACTAAACAAAACAGTTGCTGTGCCTGTGTATTGATTTCCACAGGCTTCCCTCACTACAAAAACTTAGAAATGCAACAGATATTTAACTGGGAGACAGACATCAAACACTTTTGTGAAATAAAATCTCTTGCTTAAGAGAAAGAATTCAAGCAGCTTATGCCAACTATTTCACCAGAACACATCCACCTCCTGCATTAACCATTTTTTACCCTGAGAAATATGTTTTCCTTCTCCAACATTGCAGCTATCTGCTTTCAAAGGCAAGATGACTGCACTTTAAATACAGATCTCACAAGCAATGTAACAGATGACACTTACTCTTTACAGCAGCTCTTTTTTGAACAGAAGGCGTGTAAATAAAACTCCCTTATTTAATATTTACTTGTTGTTTATTTTTTCAGTTGCAGTAGCCAATTCTTGATGTCTATCTCCATTTATTTAATATTATGATTCAACATCCTAAGATATATCACTATGTAAAATAAAGTAACATAGGCAACAGGATTAAAGTTCCAGTGATGATTGTCTTAAAAGGACATTGTCGTAAGACAATGAATACTGTCTTAAAACTTTGCCAACCCTTTATCGGTGTCAAAATTCTCTGGTCCTCACCCTGCAAGAGACTTTTCCCTAGCTTCATGTTTTTGCATTTCTGTCTGCTACCAGCACCCATCAAAGTCGTTCATGGATTGGAGTCCAGCTGTTGGAAGAGGCTGATCCTCACCCTGTATCATTCAACAGCATTATGATGAGCTGGGCTGATGGGATTTTCCTTTTGCAGATTTTTCAATTCAGTCACTCTTTTCCCTAGTATTAAATCTTTTTATGCACCATCAGAGCCAACAAGAATTAATCTTTGCAGAACATAATGCCTTTTTATTCTGCATATGACAAGCTTTCTGAAAAGAGAATTTTCAGTTATTTATGGAAGCAATTAACAAATTAAAACACTTTCCATATACTAAAAAAGTTCTGATATTAATGGTCTAATTTGGTATTTGTAGTCTTCAAAACCTCTACTTGAACCAGGCAGACACCCCTGTTACAATCTCTATAAAACAATGAAAAAATAAACAGTGACGTTTTCCCCTATGTATGATGTACTTTATGTTAAAAATTAAAACCTTGGCAGTGTGTGCACAGATCAACTGTCCCATAAACTGACCTATCCCTCTCCATCCAACACTCCTGTGACTTTATCTTCTTCATGTATCTAATAATTCTAGGGACAAGAAATTAGCCTAGAAAAGAAAAGAGTCTACAGCAACACAGTGCAAACTTCAGTCTTAACAAGCCTCTGAGAGCTTCCTGACAGAAATAAATAATAAATCAGTGTCACAAACATCTCTGGCAGACACATACAAGGTGTCCATTCTGAAAGGGAATAGAAGGCACACAAACTCTATCTAGTTTATGATACACCTGAAACACTTAGGACACCACACTCCCACCACAAAGAATGGCAGAGATATCTAGAGGGGACTTCAGGAGAGTAAGACAAATCACCTCAAATGAACCAACTATTCCTAGGGAAACACAGAACCAGCTGTCAAAATAAGGTTCATCAGAGGTAAAGCAGTGCATTAGACACCATCTCTCTCTTATTAGGGTAGAAATCTATGAATAGCATCTACCTATAACAGTAATGGTATATTAATTACACATAAAATGCAGTGTCCAATGATAAAACTCATTTTCTCTTCAAACGCTATGAAATTATTTCTGTTCTATAGTGGTTTCCAGACTTCAGTCAGTGATTTTCACTCCAACCTCTCTATAATTCACTATACCTTTGAAAATCTCTGCATGGTCTCTCAGTATCAATACACTTTTCCCCATTAAAAAGCAACTGCATGACAGTATAATTAACAGCAGCTAATGTCAATATAAGATTTGCAACTTACGGAAATCAAACAGTTGATAACATGAGTATCTTCCTCTTCTTTTTGTTAAATGGAACAAAGAAATTGTACTTACTTAATTTTGTTGATGCTTTGTCATGCTATAGCTATCTGTAAAGAGCTTGTTGTTTGAATGCATAAACATCCTATGAAGTTGCACTTGGGAATTTGTTTTTAAATGAAAGAATGCATCTGAACTGTTGAATTGTCATTCATGACACCTAAATTGTCATTCATTCACCTAAAATGAATTGTCATTCATTTTAGGTGCCCAACACAGAAATCACAGGACACTCTTACAGTCTTGAAAGCAATGATTTTAAATTCGACTGGAATTTCAGCAGCTTTAAGTATAACTAAAATTAACAGTTCAGACACTCCTGTCACTAGGGACAGCTGCCTCCAAGTGTAAGTGAATCTTAAGTGACGCAATTATTAGTGTACCAAACAGTAGGTGTATAATACTCATTTACATAATATTGATGCAAAAATAAAAGCTTTATCCCCAGAGTGGACTTTGCCAAAATAATTAGAGTTCATGTCATGGAAGGTATCTATCAAATGGAACAAAAGGTACTTCCCTGTATCCCCAATGAAGCATTTGGAAGGTAAATTCATACACAGCTGCTACCTAAGACAAAACACTACCTAAGACAAAAAGCTTCTGCATTTCAAATTGAAGCAATTTAGAACACTGAAGCATGTCCAGGCCTATCAGAACTTCTGTTGTTCTTAAATGAAATAGGAAAGAGCTACTGAATCAACTGATTGAAGCTGAAGAGACAAACACCTGAATCTATATGTAACCAAGCACCGTGTGTCCTTGCACCAGCGCCACATCCACATGGCCTGGGGGACAGGCAAGGCAGTGGCAAACATGACCACTCCACCCCGAGAACAGACTGGGCTGGAAATACTTACATGAAAAGATTGTCATCTTCAACCAGACCATTTAAGCAACAGAAGAGAGTGAACTAAGCAGAAGAATGAATGAAACCAAACAAAAAGCAGCTTACAAAAGATTTACTACTTCATTGCTTCTTCAATGCTATTCTCATCAGCACAATTAGCATCTAGTCTACATGGAGCTCAGAGTGTAGGAGGATTCTGCTGGCATTTTTTCTATTGCTGTGTAACATGCACCTACAGTGCTGGAAAATAAACAAATTATTAAAAACATGTGCTTTGTAAGACTCCATACTGCATGCTTTGCATGTGACTACAGAGCATGGGTTCTGTGTTTGCAAGCGCTAAGGAAATTTCTACTCCTATTACAATAGCCAAACAGTAATCCTGTTTGATTGAAGGGGCTTAAAATGATTACTAAATGCATTTGTTTCTGAGTTGACTTCCCTAGAATCCAGCCTCAGTTTCCTAGAAATTGCATATTCTAGGAAAGAAATTATCCACTAACAATGAACAGAAATCATAAAATATGAGAATATAATCTGTAAGAATGTCCACATCCGTTCAATATTTTCCTTTCCTATATACCTTTTGAATGTAGAACAAAGCTTTCAGGAATGTGAAAGTAATTTGTTCAGCTCTAATCACTTCAGCTGTTTTGATCTATCTACACGCATACTTAGCATAATGCCTAGACAGAATTATAGATTTCAGACTAGAACTACATTGATAATCTGATCTTTAATCAGGGATAGCTGAGGGGTCCACAAACAGCAGATGGTTCTACACACCACACTGCTCCAAGACAACAAGCAGCAGAGTTTCAGCCTTCTCTCTCAGTTCTCTATTTCTTCTTGGTTTAACAAGTCAGACGCTAGAATTTATAATATAGCTTCTTTCATGTTAACTTTTACAGCCACCTCTTAAAGAATATACTCCAAAGAAATACACTTCACTGCACAGTATGTCACTTACATAGTAAATATTTTTGTGAAGCAGGGTTCACAAGCACAAAGAAGCAAATTTTTCAAATTCTGTCCAACACCTACTCACTTGAAAACAAAGAGTACTACTTGAGATGAAAAATACTGAATCACACCACCCAAGCTAATTTCCTGCAAAGCAGTATTGCTCATAAGAAAAAGTCTATTCAGTTGCAATACTGTATCTTGGTTCCTCCATCAATAAATTCTCCCCTGTAAAATAAATTCTTTTCTCTTTCCAAATAAAATTGAGATATGTATAATATCTCATACAGCTTGCATAATTCTTAGCATTACATCCCATTTTCTGGGGAACATACAGAAATCTTTTTCCACTCCTAAACCACACAGTAGGACATAGTTAAGAGATCATAGTTATTCCCTGTCCTCCACTACTACCCCTTCCCTATATTCCTGCCTGCCTCCTTGCTACACTGATCCTTTTTACATTAGCCCTGCCCCCACGTTCTCAGCCCTGTGTTTTCATCCTACTTCCTGTGTGAACACTGCCACACTCCCTCTTCCTTTGCAGTTCCTGTCAATTCCAATTCCTCTGAACTTCCTCAGACTTTTGATGCATTTCCTTATCCCCTCCGTAATGCTTCTGCCCAAGTGGCAGTTCCTGACTCATCAATTCCTCATATGCCATCACAGTATTTCTGCTTCTGAATAACTCTCATCTCTCAGTTTAACTGTTTTTAATTCAAATTTCCTTTTCTTGTTCTTCAAATTTGACTGATCTTCATGTTACCTTTTAAACATTTCAGGTGCCCATTACTTTGTGCATCTTCCTTTTATTGTGCTACCATTTTTTGTTGCTTACCAGCCAAATTTACTTAACCACTTAATTCCTTGATTGATGTAAACTTCAGAAAATAAGTCTAGATTTAGCCCAAACAAAAGAAGCTTGTGGTCATCTTAATCACAGAAAATCTTATCTCTTATACCAAAACTCTTTGAGCTAATGCCTCTGTCCCCACCAAAAGCATCTACACACAGTAAGTATTTTGCATACAGAAGAGCTTTGAGCTTTGTGCTGACAAACGTGAGACTGTGTGGGGAAAAGTCTACCAAAAAAAAAGAGAAAGAGTGCTATTATCAATTTGCAATAGTCAATAGTTACAAATGTGGAACTTCTGCTTGTCCCATAACTAGAACTTCATTTTCCAGCTGGGTTAAAGAAAAAAAAATCCATCTCAGTTAAATGAACCGAAGGAAAGATTTTAATGTTATATGAAACCGGGGTATAACCACCTTGTACAGCTTTACAAGTATGATCCTCAATAATTCTGTTTTCCTATAAGCAACTTCCAGCACTGATGAAAGAGTAAACAAGGAGACACAATTTCTCCTAATGTGAACCTCGTGCACATTTTACTATGCTACAAATGTGAAAGTATTGTCATCTTGCATAGCAGTGGCAATTGCTGTAAATCCATGTTTAGAGTGTTTTTCAAGTGTTTCTGGAAGCAGGAGAGGAACTGGTTACTTGTCTGCCACTCATCCAGGAATACTTGCAATCTTTGAGTAAGAACACCTCCCCTCAATTTAACAGTCATGGTCTGCATTTTTGTATTCACTGCAATCATTTTTTTGAGATGTAAATATTTCTCCTTTCCATCCCTGCTTTTTTAACCCTCTGTGCTACATCAGATATCATCCCAGTCTTCAGAGGATTTGTCAGAAGTATTTGCTAGTTACCATCTTACTTCTTTCAGAATCCTGGAAAACAAGTTAACCAGACCCAACATACTGAGTGTTTTCAGCTCACAATTTTGTTTATTGCCTTGCTTACTTGCATCTCTATTGCTGATATCCATTCCACCTTCTCCCACACTTTGAGCTCAACAACTGCAGCAGAGCACTTTTTTAGATTTTGCAATACTTACGTTATCTTTAATACTACTAAATTCTAACAGCATATTATCTCTTCTCTTTCTCCTCACAACTCTATGTGCTTAAGAGTGTTTTTGCTTTCTTTACTGCCTCCTGTCATTCCCAAAGAAACCTGACCTTTGCAAATTTGCCTTTTATCTTTACACATATTCTTTAATACAAAATACCTGGCTTTGTCTTCCCATGTGTGATTGGCTCAGACCATTTGTGACATTCTTACTGGGGTGTTTCAAGTCTGGAGATTTTCCCATAATTTTCTCCTTTCCTGGGATATTTAATGAACATTTTTTACACTTTAGTACATAAACTCTTCAATTCTATTGACCTCACCAGCTCTCAGTTTAGTGACTTTTCCCCTAAATTTTTATATATACATATATGTTTTGCTTTCAATTTCTTTGTTTTGCTTTTAGTACACAGTTAATCCAGCCCCAACTATTCCACAAACACTTCACTTATTTCCACAACATCCACGTGATTCCTGCCTTTAAATCAGTGATTCTCACATCAGCCTCGCCTACTTCTGTCTGTTTCCTAGTCTAAAAGTCAGCATCTTGGTTTGCCATCACAGATGCCTGACTATAACATGGCATCTTCCCTCTCTAGCAACTTCATGAAGAATAGAAGATTTATTTAGAGACAGCAAGGACTGAGAGCAAGAGAAGGCTCTTGCCACTGGCCCATCCATGAGAGACGTTTCATCTTAGCATGAAGACCACCTGAGCTGCAGCCAGTGCTCCAGTACCTTGGACAGGGCTGGGCCTGTCCCTGTCGAGGCAGGGACCTCCACAGATGTGGGACAAAGCACCAACAACCGCTGTAGTGAAGGAGTGTCAAGAAATTAAGTGCAACAAAGAGACTGTAAACATTTAGAAAGCTTAGAGAAATTTAATACCCACGACAAGAGAGGGAAGAGTTAACCTAAACAAGGCTAGACCCAACTTTTCTGGAGTTTTAGGTGGAAAGGCTGTTTCTGGGGAGCTGGGGCAGACAGGTCATGTGGGCTGTCAAGAGTGAGGCTCAGAGGATGCAGTGCAGGAGCTTACACAGGGAATGGCTGTATGTAATTCATACACATACTGACACATACTCATATGGAAGGTGGAAATTATAAAAAAAAATAGATTTAAGAGTTGAACTAAGTGTTCAATAACCACTACTCTAATGCATATGAATAAAAAGAAAGCACTTCACAGTGGTTCAGCTACTCACACACTACACTCGTCAGGCGCACCAAGTTTTCTTGCATTTCTCCACCTGTGTTCATCAGCCATGTCCAGCTGACATGTGGACTGTAAGAACTTTGGAGCAGGGACTAGGCTTTTGTCCTGTGACTTTGCAATGCCTTTCAGAATAAAGGCCTCACCTTTACCTAACATTACTGCATACTATGGTACACACAGAACAGGAAGATAAGAGGAGGAAGTGAAGGTGGGTTAAACCTAAGCAGAAGCAGCCACTTGCTACATTACTCTGTTCTAGCATCAGCATGAAGTACACTAGATTCAGATAAGATGGTTCTGAAAAATACAGCAACACTAGGGAAAAATCAAAACACAAACCCCAGAATTAGTAAAATACTTCAGAAAGACACATATTTTTCGTTGATGCTCCTAGGAGGAATGGGGGCATTTGGTAATACGAAGCAGATGCATCACCACCGAATGCACCAAGATAAGGTACACAGAAATCTTTTTATATGGTTTGACATAGTTTTAACTGACTGCACATAGACTTTAAAGGTTTAAGGTTTAAAGCTTTGAAAATATGCATGAAGCTCCAGCTGAAGACATACTGTTTAGCTCCTGTATTTCTGCAATTTGCATCATTTATATTCCTCTCAAAAAGAAAATAATTCCCACACTCCTTTTGAAATAATCATGCCTTTTGTGTTATAATGACTTTTCCAGAAACCTCTTTGGATGCTGATGACAGAGAATCATGATTCCAGACAGGAAGCAGAAGTGGAACACAAAAAAAGTTTTAAACAACATGTATTTATGGAAGTGTATTTAGTCATGAGGTAAGAAAAGTGTGCAAATATGTTCTACTAAAGAGCATGCTATACTGGGCATAAAGATGTATTTTATTAAAAAGAGATACACAAGAAATGGTAGTAAATTTCTGAAAATGCACTACAGTATATGACATTTCCTACAGCTTCGCAAACTATACAGAAAAACCCTCTTCATGTAACTTTTAAATGCAAGGACCAATCAAGTATAGGAAAACAGAATCCAGTCCTATAAATGTGGTGAGCAAAAAGTAAACATACAGGTGTATCCATGTATCCAGGATATTCACATTCCCCCACGCTGCCAAACTGTTATTACATCTCACCCTTGTTAGCTTTGCAGAGCTAAAATGCAGAAGAGAGAATTACAGAATTGTACCATACAAGAGGGAATCAAATTCAATAAGCATAGATCCCTTGCTCTCCAAGCCAGCTGAAAACTGTGGACTGCCTTAGGTGGCAAGAAGACGTTGCCATTTCTAATAGAAAACGCTTGCATTATAAATGGCAGTGAGGAAGAGAAGGATTTGATACTGGAATGACATGCTGCATTTGTAGGGGTGGTTTTTTGGTTTTTTAAAGTCTCTTAAAAGGGTAAAATAACAGAATTATTGAGTTACAAGAATCATGGAATAGGACCTACAAAACAAAGGCAAGAAGAGACCTGAAATTACAAGTTATGCTGTTAACACTAATTTCTCAGCTTTTACAAAAAGTCCTTGAGAGTGATTTTTAAACAGACTGTAAACAATTGGCAGTACCTTTGGTACCAAGATACTGTTTCTTTTGGTTGTACACTTTTCTTCTGTACATGTATTTCTACTACATGTTTCTCCTGTCTACTTTTTAGAACACATTTATTCCAGTGGCAAGTGCCACTGTGCTGTGGAGGTGTTCCAGTAACCTATTAAACTTCTCTCAATGTTTCCATTCTCCTCTCATCATAGGGAAATCTGTGCATGCAGTGAAGTTTAAGTAGGTGGGTAAACTTTGTACCTCAAGTCCTGACTTAGATGGAAATGTCTTCAGCACAGGGACTGTCTGCGACTCTCTATTTACATATTAGCCTGCACAAAAGCTCCCTGTCTTACTTACTTGGTCCAGCACTGGACCCCCATAAACAGAACAGCAATATGGGCTTCAGTTCCAGCTTTGTTGTAAAACTTAACCCATGCTTAAAGAAAAAAAAAAAAAAAAAAAAAAAGCAACACAATTACATTCTAATCATTAAATTACTCTTTAAACTAATGTCTAAAAATCGTTGAAATTATCACAGCTATTAGGATCACTTTGTATGTTTCATTACAGTTTAGGAACTATTTTATTTAATTGACAGTATATAAAAGAGAGAAGTGTGTATTCTAAGTAACAGCAGCACTAAAACCAGATTTTTAAGCATTCATAGCTTAAGAATGGTCACCACAAGTTTTTGGATCCTGTGACCTTTAATAGAAACAGACAACTAAAAAGGCTGCAGTTGTCAGACCAGATTACTGATTTCAACAACCCCTCCCCCAATCATGTGAACATGCTCTGCACTCTGTCAATTAAAATATGTTTAATCTTAGTCACTATCACACATGTAAAGATTAAACAGTAACCTGTAAAGGCCTGAGACATACTGCTCACTTGTAATTTTGTTTCAGAAGAAGCTAAAGATTCCCAACATTTTGCTAAGCAACATCCAAATCTGAGAACAATGCAGAAATTATATGATTCCTTTTCCTTTGAAATCACTTTGTGTTCCACAAGCATGCCTTTCCTAATCCCTTTTCCACTACTGAGAGCAAAGAAACAGGTTCAGCAAAGAATCAGATTCTCTTTCTGCAAGTATTTGAACAGGCACCAGTTCCCAAACTGCAATGCAGGCATTTCTGGTGATCTCAAAACCCAGGATCCATGGTCTGTAATCAGTGTATATAATCACATAAAACAGTAAAACTAAAAGTATTTTTCAACTGATCCTAAGAATCAACCACATTGTGAAACTGACAGAGGTCAGTTAATTCAAGTTCTGATTTAAGGCAATACCACTGCCCACAAAGACATATTGATAAATTATACTATTTTAATTGTCCAACATCTTATTCATTTCCTCACTTAACAAGCCTCTTCCACTCCACAGAAAGCTTCATTAAATACACTTTTAACACACTATTAGATACCTGCTAATTAACTAAGACAGAACTAGAAAACAAGTAGCCAGCAATGTTAAGTGCAGAAGACATCCCAGTGTGATGTGAAAACATATCTGTGTTTGCTAGAGTTGCACTCAGGCTAATAAGCCACAGTAGCCCCCCCTCCTGTGCTTCTGCACTTCCCCAGCTCCCACGGGAGCACCAGACTGGGGAGGCTAGAGCTGGCTTCATGCAGGCAGTTGTATGCTCCATTCCAGAACCAGATTTTCTGGGAATAGCAGTAAAGAGACATCCTCTAAGCATCAGTATTAACCACTTAATTTGTTGATTTAATAAATGTATACAATATCCAGGGAAGCAAAAACGTGTCTTCAGTTAATAAAGTAGCTCTTACAGTCTCTTGTTCAAATAAATGCATGCACAAAGTCAGCAGTCAGCCAGTTTCAACTTACCTATTAACTGCTTTGAGTAACACATTCCCTCAATCATACGCAGCCAGACTTCCTAGTTTCCAGAACTACACTGCCTGCTGCAAGAGAGCAGTGGGCTCTGGAAACCAATGCTTCACAGTACCTGTGCCACTGGAAATGCACATGTTCTTTGTATTCACTGTACAGTTTTAGATGCATTCTTTAATAAGCTTTAGTTCATAACAAGCTGATGAAGTACTTCTTGTCCAGCCTTCCAGAAAAAGAGTGCTGAGCCCTGACTTCTCTATTGCACAATTTATAGACAGCTTTTTATCCAAGGATCACATTTAACCTGAAAAACCAGACACGTCAAGCTAAAGGACCTGAGTATTTCCAAACCAAAGAAGTCCAAGTCTGAAAAAAGATTTCACCATTTTGAAACTATGAAAATGTGTTTATTGCTTTTGACAAATCACAGAGAAAAAGATTCAGTAGACATTTCAACACATGCTTTCAGATAGCAGCACAAACAGGCAGCAGCTGCTGCTATTTTGCCAGAAGTGCCAGATAGATCAATACTATTAACAACTACTGCCAGTCTCTCCAATCTCTCACCTCCTCCCTTGCAAACTTTACTAGGCCCATTCTTTACAATCATTATTACTAAAGATAATTTTGTACTAAGCTAGAAGACAGCATCTAATTCCAGAAATATGCAGATACAAAGGAAGATATAACATTCTAATTGAGTTTCATTAAAAATCAAACACTAGTCCACTAAATTCAAGTTAGAGAAAACCAATTTTTTCAGAACTGTAATAAAAATCTCTAAATCTCACAAAACTGCTTTTGACCCAAATGCTTATACCAACTTCAATCTTGTATTAATCAATTATTAAGCAGTTCTACCTTGCAATTAAAATTATTCACTATTATAAATATTCAAGAAGAGATTGTCTTTGTTACAGAATTGTTGATCTTAAGACTATCGGGTTAATAAAGCATAATTAAATCCAGGCATTTAAGTGCAAGCTTGCAGGGCAGAAAATTACCTCAGGAACAAGATTATTTTGAATTCAACTCCTTGCTTTAGTGGTTTTGGGAACTGGCAAAACAGGAAAATCCTGAAAAGGGTGTTTAAACAGCTAACCTGGGTTTTGTTCACTTAAGACACGTTAATAATCCATTGCTAGTGGCAGTTCTTTTGTAAGAAGGGACATCAACTACTGACAAGATTCTTTTTGCTGAAGAAGCTGTTTTAAAATATATGCTTACTGCAAAACAAATCAACTAAACACACACTGTAAGAACTGATGTAACAGGTAGATGGAGCAAATTAATCTGCAGCACAAGATTCCCCCCTCCTACAAGTTACTTCAGAGAAGCTGCTAGAGGAGTCAAGATACACAGACGCTTCTCATTTCATTGTGCGTGTATGACTGGGATGTGGAATGTGCTCTCACTGTGTTCAGACCTGTCCCAGATTTCCCTCTGATTTGAAACAGGAGGGAAAAGAGCCTCCCTCTCCCGAGTGCTGGCAGACATACCCCGTGGGAGGCAGGGTGGGCTTTCACCATCAGATTCAACCGCACGTTCCGAGTATCTTTAAAGACAGAGAAACAAGCGGCTCTTGGCGAGACAAAAGCGGCTCACGGCAGGCACCCGCAGCCCGGCTGTCCCGGAGGACGCGGGGAAGAGGGAGCTCGGGATCCCGCACACCGAAGGGCGGGCACGGCCCTGAGCGAGAGGATCCCCAGGGAATGCTGCCTTGAACCGTATGCCCGGGGGGAGTGCGTTTAAATTTCTGTGTGCGGGAACTGGAAAGCGGATTAAATCCCACCTGTGCCCGGAGGCAGGCAGACACACACTCAGGGAAAGGACAAACAGGGAAAGCCGAAGCCCCACACGGCAGCTGGCGAGGCCAAGGCAGTTCAGGTGTCGCTGTGAAGGAAGGGGCTGACGGGGGAAACTGCAGAGTTCAAGTTCCCCCCCAGGAACGAGGAAAGCGGGCGGAACCGCCCGGATCGGGGCTCCTCGGGCGGCAGCAGGAGCGAGAAGCGACGGCTCGGGCTGCCCTGGCTGAGGTCGGCGGGCGCCCCTGCCCCGCCGTGCTCTGAGGGGCGGGCGGAGCGTGAGCCCCGCGGGCCGGGGGAGCGGCGCCCCGGCCCTTCCCCCGCTCCTTTTCTTTCCCCTCTCCACTCAGGCGAGCCCCATTTCCTCTGAGCGGCAGCCGAGGGCGCTGCTCGGGGCCGGGCGGGAGAGGGAGCGGCAGGAGCCAGCGCCGGTAGCGCCTTGTTCTCTGCAGCCAGGCCAGAGAGGGCTGCGCGCCCCGCGCCCCCCGCCCGGGCTCACCTCCTCGATGGCCGCCACCGTGTTCCTGCACTGGGCCATCCGGGTGGTGAAGTTGGAGGCGGTGGGTGACTTGTAATCCTCATTGGTCTCGGACACGAATTCCGACACGGAGATCTGGTCCGGCATGGCGGGGCGGGGATGAGCGAGGGGCGGGAGGGGGAAAGCAGGCGGCTCCAGGGGCAGGGAGGGGAGGGCGCAGGGGGGGCTCCCCCTCACATCGCTCGGCAACCGGCGGCGGCGGCAGCGCCCTCCTCGCAGCCCCGCCGTCTGGAGCGGTGTTGTTCCTCCGCCGCCACACAAGGAAATTCCCCGCACCCACACTCCTCCTCCTGCTCCTCCCGCGCGGTCACGCAGCACCGGGGGCCGGGCACACGCCCAGCCGCGGGAGCTGCCTCCACACCCCGCCCTCCCGTTCGCTTTCTCCCTCTCGCTTTCCTCCTCCTCCCTCTGTCCCTCACACGCTCTCGGGGCGGGGGCGCGGCCGCCCGACCCCCCTGCAGCCCCCGGAGCGGACCTGCTGCCGCGCACTCGCCACCGGCGCCCGCCCTGAGAAGATGGCGGCCCCCTCCCTCTTTCCCTCCCTCCCTGCCTCCCTCCCTCCCTCCGTCCTTCCCGAGCCCCGAGGGGAGAGGAGATGGCAGGCGCCGGCTGGGTAATCCCAGCGACAGGCAGGACAAATCCAGCCTTGCGGTTCGGGTAGTGTTTAACAACAAAAACACAAGGGCAGGGGAAGGTGAGGCGCGGTGCCTGCCTGGTGCGAGGGGGAGCAGGTTGAAGCCCACAGGACAGGTCTTCGCACTGTCCCCTCCGGGACTGCCCGCAGGTGCAGGGACAGTCCCTTCCCTCACAGCTCATAATTTATGTTTCAACAGTTTAATCTGTTTTACGAGTTCGTTGTCTAGTTTCGAGGGAGCTAAGGAGAAATGCTGTCGTTCCCAAGAGGTCCGTGCAAAAATACTTTTAGGCTAAGTAACATTTAAATCTAAATTCTTAGAACGCTTTTTCTGTACTCAAGGAGGAAGAGCTATCAGAGGAGGTGTTTTGTTCTTGAATATAAAGCCACAAGGATTACTCGAGGCAAAAAAGGTAAAACTCAGCCCAAGCTGTGGCATTTGTGACTGCTGCAGCAGAAGGGACACTGGTGAGGTGTCCCTGAATGAGCATAGTGCTGCTTCCATTGGGAATATGGGGTTGTGATCCATAGCAGTGGTTTCTTTTGGCCTCAGAGCCCTTAGGTTTTCTAGCTGATTCCTGCAGAAAGCTTCGGAAGTCTGTATTTTGGCCCTGAAACTCTCCTGTGGCTCTTTCACTCCCCTCTGGTGATATAGTTATTAGCTTTCTATAAGTGATTCTTTATTACCCTGTTTTAAAACTCTTCAGGGAATTCAGATGAGTAAGCAGGTACTCTTTTGCTGCCGTTTGTAAAATGTCCAAATAAATAACTGCAGGCCTGCCCAGATGTTACTGCCCTTCGCGATCCTTTAGCATAAATAATAAAGCTTGTCAAGCATATTTATTTTACTGGTTGTAGTAAATCAGATGAATAAACAGGGACTATCCACATGTTCCTCCTTCCTTTTTTTGACTCTTAATAGTTTTTCCATCCTAACAATTCCTTATTTTCTCCAGTGAAAATCACCACTTATTTTGCTTTTAACTTCTTTGCCACTCTCCTTCTTAGTACTTGGGCATATAAAGGTATACATTGTTCTGCTGCTAATGCATTTAACTTCTTGTCTGTATTTGTACATCACATGATAAATAAGTATAGTTGAGTATAAATATTAATTCTTGCTAAAAATGTGTGATCTTACATCTTCATTTTTCCATCAGCTGATAGTGGTACCTTTAAAGCAACACTTATCACACTATTACCCAAAGTTAGTAAACACTAGCATTCTTAAAATGTATGCCTACCATATCTTCCAGTGTGCATATTTATTTAGGTGTTTTGAAGGGGATGAAAAACTTGGGGTCTGAAAGGCAAATACTACTAGATTTTAAGATTTTGCAGCAGCTCTTCTATCAGAGATAGTCCAAATCTGCAACACAATAATGCAGCCTCCAGTGGTTGCATCCTCAATTTGATATTGGAGTATACACAACTGAGACATTGTCCTGGTTTGACTCCAGCCCCGTACAAAGCAACAAAGTACCACACAGACACTCATCACTGCTGCTCCGCCCAGTGGGAGGGGAATCAAAAAATAAGGAAAAAAAGCAAGGGTTGAGCTAAGAACAGTTTAATAATGGAAACAAAATAAAATATTGTAATAATTTTATTGAGAAGGAGAGAGAGAAAAGACTAAAACGGAAGATAAACAAGTGATACCCAGGAGAGTTGCTCACGACCCACTGACTGATGCCTGTCCCATAGTGAGCAGTGGCTGATTCCCCTAGCCAACCCCAGTTTATATGCTGAACATAATGTTCAATGGTCCAGAATATCCCTTTGTGTCTTGGTCAGATCAGCTGCCCCAGTTAAGCACCCTCCTGGCTTCTTGTGCACCTGCTTGCAGGCAGAGCATGGGAAACCAAGGAGTCCTTCATTTAGAGTAAGCACTACTTAGCAATAACTAGATTGGTGTGATATCAATATTATTCTCATACTAAATTCAAAGCACGGCACTGTGCCAGCTGCGAAGGAGGAAATTAACTCTATCCCAGCTGAAAACAGGACAGACAGTACCATCATGCAATGAGTCTTTGAATTCTGCAGATTCTATTTTGTACAGCAGGTTAGGTTAGATGATTGCAGCGGTATCTGATCTCCTTCTATCTTTAACTTAAATATATTCAAAAATTTGCCATCTCAAGGCCTGTTTGCTTGACAGACTGTTCATTTGCCTCAGCTCTTCTCCTTATGAAGCTAAAGACTTTTGCTTGGGTGAACTTTCTAGACGGTACCTAGACTTGCTATCAAGACTCAGCAGTTTGGAGAATGCCCTGCTTCTGTTGTGTTTTAGAACATCAGCTAACCATATCTACAACTATTATTATTAAAATTTTTCAGTAGTTAAGGAACTATTTGGTACTCAGACTTTTCTCCCCATAAGCATTCTTGTACACAGAAATGAAATAATTTCCCAGTGTCATTTCTTGATAAACCAAACTGAACAGCTCCCATATTCTAAAGAGGGCAGAGTTAATTTGAGCTGCTTTGCATTGGCCACAAACCGAGACTGAGTATCCAGGTGGTGACTGTGAGTCAGCTGACACATGGCACCTCGTTACTCTGCAGAAACACTTTTATTAGTGTGTGCGAGTCTTGTGTCTCTCACTGAAAGGCTATTTTCTCAGCCCTTCCATCATTTGTATAGTTCTAACACCTCAATAAATTATTCTCCTGGTTCTCTACTCCCTCATTGTTATATTCAAGACTATTATTAGACTTTCTGGTCCCTGTATCATATTCAAGCTCATCTACCAGTACACTCTGGTCTTTAGGTATTTATGAGCAATACTTAATTTCAACACTCCATTCTTTGGACCTGTGAATAAGTATTGAAGGGGAACAGCTTGACAATGAGACAGCTGTGAACAAAGCTTGCTTGTGCAGAATGTGGTACTACTGTATTTTCTCTAGGTTTTTCCTGCTTGCTCCCTCACTCTTCTGGTTTTGCATCCCTCCTTCCTTCCTTCCTTCCTTCCTTCCTTCCTTCCTTCCTTCCTTCCTTCCTTCCTTCCTTCCTTCCTTCCTTCCTTCCTTCCTTCCTTCTTCCTTCCTTCCTTCCTTCCCTGCAATTAGTACTAGATAAAATGCCACTGCCCTCTTTGACCCAGTCACTCAGTTAGAGGCCTTCTACTGAAGAGAAATAAATAACAAAAACATTTTCCAAAGATCCAAGTTCTGCATATTGCTGAAAAGCTTCTGATCTCCTGGTTATGCACAGACTACAGCTCCATGAATCAGAATACTTGATTTGTACAAACATTTCTTCCAATACTGACTTCAAAATAGCATTAATGGTTACATCAGTCAGTGTTGTTAAAAAACATGTCAGACCTTCAAAATAGTAAGACAGATTTTAAAATAATGGATTTTCTTATCTTTTTGTTTATTTGTTTGGTTGATTTTGCGCCTTTAGAAATCTTATCTGTATGTCAAAATCTTTATTTGCATCACTGCCAGTAAGTAAGAACTCAAACCGAGGACCAGGTGCTATAGAAACACAGAACAATAAGGCAGCCTCTGGAGATCTTGGTATCTAAAATTAGCTAATGAAAGGCAATTGAGTGAATATAAGGACATACTGGACCATTATTGGTCTGTATTACAGTCTATGATCTTCACACACTGCTGCCCAAAGGTTTCTTAAGACATTGTAAGTAGGGTTTTCAAGAAGAATTATGAGATAGATTGGTGTGTTTAGGGGGAAATTATTGCAAGAATGAAAGTTAGTGTGAGAGAAAGTAAAAAAGATTTTGTGTCCTTGAAATTTTACACATCAGAGTTGGAGGTAAATGCCATGGGTCGGGGCAAAATTAACGTGTTTAATGAGAGGACATGCTAAAGGACTTACGAGAATAGCAGGGAAAGAACATGATGATCTGGTTAGAATGTGATGATCCCTCAAGCAGCTGCCTAGGTTAGGACTTAAAATGTGTAAGGTTGTTTTTTTTTTAAACCCACAGCAGTCATGTCATTATTGCCCTTCACTGACCAGCTCCATGACAGATGGTTTTGTACTATTTGCTCTATCTTTCTTTGCTATCAATGTTTTTTGCACAGAATTTCTTTCTTTGGTAGCTTCAGATAGTTTGAGGAAATATTTTTTCTTGGCCTTCTTTGTGTGCACTCAGTATCTACAAGGATTCTGAGGTGTGTTTGTTAATTCTATTAAGGGTGTTTTGAGGGAACACCCTCAAAAGAAGAAGATGGTTCATAGAAAATCTCATTAGCGTCATCACTTATCTTTGAACTTTAGCATGCAAAAAATGTAGTCTGGTAGCTGCTAATTACTGAGTGACAATTTTCAGGCAGGTAGATGTTAAACTCAGGAAATTTCTGTCGTACACATAATTCACAGCAGACAAGTAAAGCACTGTGTGGTGAGCCTTATTAGTGGATTCTGCCATTTTATCCCAGTTCTTCCATTTTTATCATGAAGTATCAATAGCTGGTGTTGCCTGTTTAGAGAAACACTTTTGAAACACCTTCCACTGTTTTTGAAAATTTGTTACCACAGTTTTGGAGAAAGGGCTCTCATGATTTCTAAATGTATTAACCCCCAAAAGAGCAGATATTTGGTTATTTTTAAGTCTTTCCTATGATTTTGGAGGTTTAACTCATGTTTTAATGATACCAATTACAGCTTGCAGCAGCTTTAGAATAGCAAGTGTGTCTGCTGTTTTAGAATAAACTTGAAAATAGTTCCTATTTGAAAATATATTTGGTCTCATAGGTCTATTTCCAGGGATTTATTTCTACAAATAAGTGAAAATTCTGCAAATTAAAAAAGTTAGTTCAGAAAAGTACATTTTTTTCATGTTCTTCTGCATTTGGAAGTGCCTACTTAAAAATCTCTGTTTCAAGCACGTGTGATTGTATGCTTTTCCCACCCATACTATGTTATCACATACATTTGCATTGCTCTCAGACTTTTCTGGAGAATTTAAAAAGATTTATTTTCCCTAATATTAGTAGTAACAACATCTCCTGTAACTGAAATAGTATTGTGTAGACAAAAGCAAGGAAGAAAACATGGAGAAGAGTGTTGGCGTTTTTTCTGTTTCGCTCCAAACACCCAAAAGATATTATTTAAACCAGCAGTGGGCGAGCATGTTACTCAAAGGGTGAAACTGGACGGGACTGAGTCTGTAACATCTTTCAGTGTAATTAGAATTTTGCTTACTGAGATTTGGCAGAGCTGCACCATATGTTTTAATTTAAATTCAATATTAATATCTTAGGGTCAGAGTATTTGTTAGTCATGCCCTGGATGAATTTGTGCACTGCTGTGTGTTATACAAGCATGTTTCAGGATCTCAGAATCCAGGCTCGCTTCAGTGGGTCAGGCTGGTGTCTGCACTGCTCTTTCAGGATGCCCTGGAGTGCCGCCCCTCTCTCGGAGCCTCAGGCTAGATTGTGTTTTCAAGATCGAGCTGCAGGCCCCTGGGCCATCTCAGGAATCGGACGGGAAGTCCTCAGGGATCCCGACTGCTGAGCAGTTACCTTGCTACAGTCCCAGAAAGGTTCTTTTAACATTCATCTGTAGAGCTTGTGCTTCCGCAGGCTGGGCCAACACAAGGGGAGGAGAGCTACATCAGCAGAGGGAAACTCAGTCTTTGTAGTGCCCAGGCAGCTGTAAATTCCACTGCAGTCACAATGTTCCCGAGAACAAGCACATCCTGAAGGGTCACTTCTCAACCCTCATGTCATGCTGAACCACATCCTTCCTGTCAGCAGCTCAGCTGTGTCTAAAGGTTTTACCATGGAGGTAGACTGCCGTTACACAGACATGCCTTTTTGATCTTATTCTGATCCTACAGCTCCAGATCATGAATGAAAATAGGCAAGGTCAGCAGTCTGTGGGCCACTTTTGCACTCACCAGACCATATTCAATACACTGCTCTGTTGTGTCAGATCCCTGACATATAACTTGAGATGAGGTGACTTCTTTTCTGAGAAATTAAAGAAATACAAGTCAGTTCCGGAATCAGCAAAGTTTCAGGTGACAGCACTTACATGGGAGACAACTGAATCATGTTTAGGAATGAAGGGACATTAGTTCCCATGGGCACAAAATAAAAAGACAGGAGGAATGTTCTCTGATTCAAGAACTTTCAGAAAGAAAAAAAAGCCTGTATTGTTGTCAAATACAAAGCACTTTTATTGCACTTTTAAATTTGCTGTCAAGGAGAGACTCCTGCAACTCATTTCAGAAGACAGCAGTGCTCCATTGCCCCACTGGATTTTTGAAACTTGAAATTTCTCTGTCTTCAAAAAACTACTTAGAATACTATAGAACCCTAAGAAATTAAATGTGGTAGACAAAGACTGTCTAAAAAAGAGAACTAAGACTGAAGTTCACCTAGTTTTAAGACAGGAAACAAGTATAGAAGTTCAAAGTTTCCCCATTGTAATGAGGCATGGCTCAAAACAAAGTAGAATTTAAACAAAAGAGCATAACTTTCTTTTGTTTCCCAGAGTCAGGCTTGCAATCAAGAGTGTAGCATATGTGATCAAGCACTTCATGAATGTCTGCTAAATAAAATATGATGACCTTTAAAGTGGAGAACACATTTAGAAACAAAAATAAAACTTCTAGTCTGTCATTTTCTTTCCTTGTGTGGTAAAGTCCTCACTTATTCAAACATATGTGAGATCACCTGCCTTGAATGGGAATATCTGGCAGTAATGAACTTTCAGCAACCTGCTCTAGTGGAAGGTGTCCCTGCCTTTGTCAGAGGCATTGAAACTGAATGATCTTTAAGGTCCTTTCCAGCCCAAACTATTCTATGATTATATGAACTAGCTGCCTTTGATGCCTTTCAGGGGCTATCCTTTGCTACATTTTTTGCTTGCCTGCATCCGATGATCTGGAATCCATGGAAAATAGTAGGAAATTAGTTTACTTTGTGGGACAACTTCTTGGTGGTAGGGGACATGGCAGGCCCTAGGCAGTACAGAAAGGAACTCTTTTCAGAGTGGTGGTTCTGCTCTTGAATATTCCCTGAACAAGATCATAGTCCAGAGGTTCTTCTGACACTTGTACTTGGCTATTTGGCATTTCAGGCCTACAAAAGGCCTGCATCCTCCTGGGGGAAATCCTTATAGCTGGTCTGAGTGGTAGGGAAAGACCCCACAGAGTCTATACATCCTGGGCCAACCCCTGCCTAAGGAGGCTCAGGCAGAAGGATTCAGTGGAGGTTCTACTGAGAAGATGTAGTTTATACAGCATGGCACCATGAGTGTATGAAAAAACTAGAATAGTGTTTCAGCTGGAAGGGACCCACGGTGACTATTGCTCCAACTGCCCGACCACAAGGGCTGACCAGCTGTTAAATGTTGCTAAGGGTGGTGTCCAAATGCCTCTTAAATACTGACAGGGTCAGGGCATTGATCGTCTCTCAAGGAAGCTTGTTCCAGTGTTTGACCACCCTCACAGTAAAGAAATGCTTCATGATGTCTCATCTGACCCGCCCCCCCCCCCCCCCAGTGCAGCTGTGAACCATTCCCAGATGTCCTATCACTGGATCCCAGAACCCATCACCTCCCTCTCTCTTCATGTGCCTTCCTCAGGAAGCTTTAAAGAGCAATGGATTGACTCCTCAGATGCCTTTGCTCCAAAGTAGACAAAGCCAGTGTCCTCTGCCTCTCCATGCAGGACATGCCTTCCAGCCCTTTCGCCAGCTTTGGTGCCTCACTTTGCTAGTTATGGCTGCTTCAGTCACTGTGGCCCTGCACTTTGTAGGTTTGAGTTTAGCATTTTGTGGGTTTTAAGCACATAATTTTATTTCCTACACTGTCATCTAAAAATAACTGTGCTGTCTGCTCTCATTGCACTTATCATAGCACCTCAGTCTTAACTTTGCTCACATCTTACCTGTATATGCACAGCCTATTACTGAGTCATTACCCTCCAACACTAGCAGCTATCTATTTTAAAATGCAGTCCTGAGTATGGAATTGCTGTCAGGCACTTTCAGAATTCAAGGAGAGGTTTAGTAGTGTTACTGCAGTTGCAGGAGAATGGATGTAGAGACTATAACTTGGATAATATGGTTCAGTGTTAAGTTAGACCTAATATGATAATGGAGTTTCTTACAGTACAATTATAATGTTTTGAAGTATACAATAAAATTATGTGGGAAGTGGTGA
Source organism: Acanthiza pusilla (assembly GCA_036630365.1). Taxonomy (NCBI): domain Eukaryota; kingdom Metazoa; phylum Chordata; class Aves; order Passeriformes; family Acanthizidae; genus Acanthiza; species Acanthiza pusilla. Next base: position 7,090,101 of record JAXCHO010000036.1, read on the forward strand.
ACAGGTGAAAAAGCAAAGCATGTGGATTTAAATAATCTCTGCGGCTGTTTCAAGAACAGTACAGGCGCTTAGGCAGTAGAAAGATGTGCATGTCAGAAATGAATAGATTAGCTGGCACCTGAAGGCTTGTAGACTTCAGAGAGAAAACAGAATGAACTAAACCTAAATCAATACAGCAAAATGCGTATCAATCTTCCAGTCTTCCTTATAACTTATTGAACGCAGGTTAAGGAAACAAAATAATTTCATTAAATAGGGAGAATTGGGATAATTAACTAACTTTAACTCTTTGAAGACAACATTTATAATGATAATAATAAATCACCACAGGCAAAACATTCTAGCTTTGAACTTTATCGGTGCAATCATTATTTTGCCACTAAAGAGAAGACCAAAAAAATCAAATGTTTATTTATGAGGCATTTATTGTAGATAGAGAATTAAATCATAAGTGTGAATTGTATATAAAACATTTGTGACAAATGGAAATAACACACAAAAAACCCTGAGAAAATACAGATTTGTCTGAAGCACTGCATTATATACACTGTTAATGTTTGCTAAGTAACAGACAATCTGAATGAGGCTCACAAGGTCTTCAATATGTACAAAAACCCAGAGTGTTGTAACAAAGACCCCCTTTCATTGGTGTTATCAGCAGCTGATCCCTACTGAGCTTTGTAGGATTAGTGGCAGACAGTGACGAACTTCAGTAGAAATGTACAGACTTGTGGATGCCACAAAGCTCAGTCCTTTTACATCAGCTTTATTTGTGCCTGAATTGAGTTACAGTAACTCTCTTAAGGTATCTGACAGTCTTTCTTTTGGTGTCACTAATATCTAAAAGCTAGTGAAAAATAGTAATGAGTACACAGTTCTCAGTGGCAAAAAGAATGTGTCATCAGTGCCCAAAGGAAAAAGAGAAAACAATCTATTGTTAAAGCCCAGATAGGATGAAAATGGTACATAATCATGATGTGCATTACAATAATGCACTTCACACTACAACAACAACAAAAAAATATTACTACCTCAAAAATTGGTTTAAATAGTCCATCCAGAAAATACTAACACTTAGAATCCAAGGAGATGTAACAAATGCCCTGTGCTGCAAGTAATTAACTTTTCATGCCTCGGCACAAAAGGCTCTGAGCATATTATCAATGAAGTGAAACAAATCACACGCCAGCATGTTGCTTGGTGTGTAGTAGATGATTAAAAATAATTTTTAAAATCCTTCATTTATGCTAACATAAACATTTACAATATTGTATGAAGGAAATAAAAAAATAAATACCAATAACTGACTTGCCATTAAGAATTCAAATGCAGTAGTGCTTGGATGCTGTGCAGTTGCTTACTGTGATGCCATGTAAGGAGCCTAAGGCAGCCCCTTAATTCCTCTGCATTAGCATCCCAAGTAGCAGTTCATGAAGGAAATCTGGCTCCACAGAACTAGACTGTCCATATGGGTCAGAGTAAGCTGAGATGAGGATTTGCTTCACAATTGCTGTGTGCGTGAAGGGCGAGTTATGGAAAGTGTCTTCGGATTGAGAGCTGATGCAATCTGCTCCCTCCTGTGGTTTCTGAACGCCTCTGAAATGAGGCTACTCTGGTGTAAACTGCAAGCAACCTAATTTGATATTTATGGCTTTACAATCTAATTTTGTCCTTAGGAGAAGAATAGATTCTGCAAAACCTTTAAAGAAATCCAGTATATGCTACAAAGCACATATGCTGTTTTGAAGGCAGCTCAGACCTTTTCTGATGCATTTTTTAAGTGTTGGAAAACTTGTTGAGTAAATACTACATTGTTTCATCTCTAACCAGGGAAAAGAATTAGTGCAGTAATTGGAAAGCAATTTATGAGAGTCAATCAAGAGGTTTAATATAGCATTCCAAGGAAATCACATGATTTCCATTCACATATTTTCATCATCTTTACACTTACAGACAACACAGCACTCTATTCCCAAAGCTATTGTCTTGTGATAACGCTCATAAGAGAGCCATTAGAGTGCACAGTTGGTTTTGGCTAAAGGTAGAGATTTGCTTTATGATACTTATCTTTTTGGAAAAAAACAAAATTGTGGAAATTCTCTAATGCAGGATGTCTGATTATTTGCCCAGACTGATCTATGGTCCGTATGGCTTGAATTGCTCTGTTTTTCCTTTTCCACATGTACAACTGCAAAATCGGAACAGTGTAGGTACACTCTACCAATGAAAATTCTTAGTTTCCTGCACTTAAACAAAAAACAGTCTAGATATTGGCAGCTCCTTTAAAAAAATTAAGATGTAGGAAAAGGATAAAAGTAGCTGCAAACAGTTTTTCAGATTCTATAAATGTACTTTTAAAAAAAGGAAAAAAAAATTTTTTTAAAAAGAAAATAAAAATACATAGCCCATATTTTCAAACCAGTTATACAGGAAAATTTATGGAAACCTAGAAAGTGGAGTAAATTTTCACATACATATATAATGAAATATAAAGTGCTTGTATGTTAAATATGTATCATACTGATGGAGTCTTTATAAATGCAGAAGAGAGAAATTTATTATTTATATTGCTTGAGGACAGTACTTGGTTCTTTTCAGTAAAAAGTAGGAGGATGTGTCTCCTTTCTCAAAGAATATAAAGCTCCTCTTAAGCAAATACAATGGAACCTGTACCTTTAAATTTGAAATAAGCTATTTTATGGGGATGGGATGGTGTTCAAAATGAAATTTAGCCATAATTGTTAAGGTTTGTGACATACTGTGTATGGCTCAAACTGTTATATCTATTCCTATATGCATTCGATTAAAGAACCCATCTTCAATGATGTATTCTAGCACACTCCTGGGAGCTAATCCAATGTCTTTAGCTATCTGTTTTACATGAAACCAATTATTGTAATATCTCTAATGTCTAAGTGGTATTGTCCTGAGTGCTATTTTCAGCATGGTCCAAAGTATTTATTTCGATGAGATTATCTATCTACTCTTCAAATTTATTATGCTTTCAAGAATATCCATGGAGTCACATTAGCATTTTTGTATTCCACAGCCAAATGTTCAAGCAAAATGTAATACGAGATAAATAGTCAGCTGACTAAATTTAGTGCTCTCCACTTCTGTTTACAGAAAATGACCTCTTGCTGGTGCTTGACCTCTCTCTATGCTCACTCTCAGCTCCCTGTGACAGCCTGTGTCCATTGTGTGTTTTAATGCTCTATTTTTCCCTGGTGCTGTGTGATGCTAGCTCAGCTCTGCTATAGACTACAAGCACTGTCTGGAAATCTCTGCGAAAGAGAATTAAAGCAGTGTTACAGGAGTTTGCAGTAGAAAAGTTCTCTCTAGCTACCACAAACTATCATTATTTTACAGCAATAATAATATGTACCCACAAGCTGAGGTCTCCGTTGGGCCACTATTTGACCACATGTCTGAGCTAGTGCAGTCATCCTTTGTGCAATTCTGCCTTTCCAGAAGTACAAGGGGGATAATTATCTAGTCCAAAAGAGTGTTCAGGCTTTGTGCATTAACATAATGCTTGTTTGTTGCAAAACAGCGTGCTGTTTTCATACATTATTGTTAGCAGGTTCTGACTTTTCTATTTGCATGACAAGTGCTGGGGTTTGTGGAAAGCTGCAAACAACCGTAAGGCAGCTACTCATCATTATGATTTCTGTTGCCATTGTCATGGTTTGTCCCTGGTAGCTCACATTCACTAGCTGGCATTGTGTAACACGTGCTCCATGAGCTCTGCAGGGAGCTCGTATAGCACTCCTGCATTGACCTCATTTTATAACAAAGTTTGCGTTTATGCCAAGATTTTATAGAACTAAGCAATAGAACAAGTGGAAAACTTAGATTTGGTGATGCTTTAGACTCCCTTTATGAAAGGAAAATACCTACAATGTAATGGAGTGGCAAAAACCAGTACTTGCATCAGAAGCACAGGAACAGGAGGCATGCAATGATTCAGTGGCAAGGTGCAGTGGGGTGACCTGTTTTTCATTTCAGTGAATTCACTGTATGTCTCACGAGGAACTTGCCAACAAGGCTTTAAACAAAGACGATGTTATAGGGTCTGTCTTGTTAAGGAGGTCCCAGGATGATTTAAAGCTTTTCAGATGAGACAAGTACATACAGCAAAGTGTGTTGTTTCAAAGGAAGAACATGAATTTGCTGGTATAGCTTTGGGGAGGCAGCAGTAAAACTGCAGTGATGGAGGGATGCCTGCATGAGTAGCATTGTAAAGGTACAGAGTAAGTCTGAATATCTGGCTGGAAGCTCATCTTGTAAGCTGCTCTTGTCACAGCTGGCCGAGACATTGCATGCCACAGTCATTCTAGGACAGAATCTCTCAATGCACTTTTATTTTCAATCTGAGAAAAGAAAAGGATTCTGCTCAGTGAATACTAAAAAGTTTTCTGTCTTTTGAATGGGTAGGACACATTAATTTTTTAGATCTCAAAAGTCCTGAGATGTCTGTCCTTTCTGAGGAGTTTTGTGTTGGAAAAGCACGCAGTTAGCCTTTCTTCCACTGGCACTGGATGTCGATTGAGTCTGCAAACTGGAAATCAGCCTGAAGCTGAATCAGGCTTACAGCCTCAGTATCAATGGGAAATATACTTCTGTTGGCTCCTTCTGTCATATGCTTATCAAAACTGCTAATATATCCAGAGTATTTTGATTCAACATGTAATAGAAACAATAAATACTTTGACTTTCACATCATGCAGGATTGTGTACAAACACAGCCAAACTGTAGATGTGTTTGCTTTCATTTTCCTAATTTCTGTGAGTTAAATTCTTAGGCACTAGTCTGCACTAACAACTTATTGAATTATGCTTCCTCAGGCTGGTGGTGAGGGTGGTTTTCAGCTGAAATTATAGTAAACATATGTTGGAACAAACATTATACAGTGGCAGTTTTTAACAGAAAGGAAATTATTATTTATTGAATATTGCTGGAGGGGCTAAAATAGCACAAACAAACAGAAGGGAAGACAAAGGCCAGGGGAAGTACAGTCTACAAACCTAATTTAAAAATACTTGAAACCTCTGCAAAATTCAGATGGCTAATAAAAGAATTGCTTTATGATAGTCTTTCCCACTTGGCCAGAATTCCTATATTGCAGTAAAAAATCAGGATTTATCAGGACATTCATCAAGTATGAGTATATTTTTGTGCATAGGATTCCTCATTTAAGATTAAGAAGTTACCAAACACTTCCATGGAAAAAAAGCAGCTGAAGCACCAGCTGGCTTCATCCGAAAGAAAACATATATATATATACAGAGGAATTTGCTGGGTATTGCTTTGTTCTTTTTGGCTTGTCTTTTCCAAAGGAGGCAGAAATATCACTTAGCTAAATAAATGAATATGGGATAGGGCACACCCACAGAAGTCTGATACTGTTGCTCTGAGAAAAAGCTAAGAAAGAAAAAAAGATTTTAAATCAGGTTTTGAATGGGAAAGATTTGAGAATGGGAGTTATAGAATTACATACTATTATTTTGATTTTTCTTGTGTTTGGAGAAAAAGAACCTGTTTGGAAATAAAGGGAAGAACCACAGCAACTGACCCCAAATCAGCTCCCCCTTCTGCCTGGCACAACCCCCTAGAACCCAGTAAACTGGGTGGCCTTTTGAATCACAAGGCAATAAGAGTGTGTGTTTGGAAGCAGGAAATAGGAAATATTAATAGGATCCAGAATAAACCTGCAGTGTACCAGGATGTCTGTACTCCCAGGAGTCATTTTACCACCAGAAAATCTGGAATCAGATGATCTCAACTTGTATTCTACATTGTCATTCAGCGCTGGAGCGTAGGCAATAGCAAAGGACAAAATGACATTTCAGCCTGTCCTTTGGGATGCAACAGGCACTGCTTCCAGGCTTCCTCCTCCTTATAGCACTACATGAACACACCCAGGCAGTTGAAATTACACAAACAATGAGATTCAGGTACACAAATGCACCAGTAAAAGGACCAGCTATCTGCTAAAGGACCAGTAAAAAGAGGAAAAGCTCAGCAAAACTACCATTTCTGTACAGGAATTTAACTGAGGAGTCAAAAATTATTGAAAGAGTTCCTGTGCTGATCCTCTGTTTCACTGTTATCATTACTTTCAAATCAGATCATGCAGTGAGTTCAGTAAAATGGGTTTGGTTGGCAAAATAATTACTGTAGCCATTCTGATGCTATCTCAAAAGACAGGAGGTGATTCCAGGAGCATTTTCCCAGAGTCTACTTGTTAGTGCAACACACCTGAAGGACCCAAGGAGGGCTGGATAGAGAACTTAATGTTATTTAGCAGTCCTGAATCCACAGAATAGTGCCCACATAGGCGGCTACATATAATATATACAAAAGTACAGTTTATAAAATCCTTCTGATTTTGGTAACTATGAGTAATTATTTTTTGAGTAAAATTAATTCAAGTAAATTACAATACAGGTAATTAAAAGAGCAATTGAATAATAACTTGAAGACTGTAGAGAAATGGCATTGGTAGTAGAGCTTGAAGAGTTATCTGGGCCTCTGATTTCTGAACAGAATCCTTTCAGTGTGCTTAGAGGAGACTCTGATTATAGCAATATTCTTAACCAAATCCCTGTAATCCTCTTTCATATCTGATGAATCTCTTTATTGCTTTGTGTGCTCTAGGATGCAAATACAATAATGTGTATTAATTATAAAATCATAAAAATTTAGGCAGAGGTGGCACAGGTCATCAATTCATCCCAAGATTGTATCACCATCTTCCTCACAGGGAAGCTGGGCAGCTCCTGTAGACTTAGTAAGTGTAATTGCTGCAAACAGTTTAATTCCACTCTGCTCCTCTCCACTCTGCTCTGCTCCTCTCCATTAAAAAGTTCTGAAGATTATTACAAGGCTTCCGTTTGTCTTTCCTCCACAGGCTAAATAACCCTTACTCTTCTAATCTCTGCTCGTGTTTCTAGACCTCCAATTGCTTTTATTGCTCCCTTATGGTTTCTGTCCAGGTGATCATATCTTCTGGGCTTTTGTTGAAGTGGCAGCAGGTGATGGAGAGTCAGTGCCAGTGACCAGGGGACCACTACACTTTCTGCCACATTCTGCCCTCCTGCTTCTTCCTCCATCACTCCATGGCATTTGTGCCCTAAGTGTGGCAGTTGTTGTATTTTCCCGGGACAACAAGATTTCTTCTATCATTGAAAAATCTTTCTAACTGAGGAACAGTGGATTGTAAGGGTCTCTAGATGGGATGGACACAGCAGGACACGTAATGGGATTCAAACCTTTCCAGCTCTCCATAGTCTCTCTTGTCTTTCAGAACTGCCATTGTCTTTGCGTAGCTCAGCCCTTGTTACAGTTTAACAAATTCTGTTACACTTTAACAGCTCTGGGCTGTCTTTGCACTTTTGCAAAGGTTTGGCAGAGGCTCAGGGTCCAGGAGGGGTTCAGGAATGGCACCATTAAAAAAGCATTGGGAGCAAGATCTGCAGAGCACAATTGTTTGCTTCTTTCACCCCAGCATATGCATAATTTCACAGCACAGCAAGCAGTGGTCAGGGACTGTGCACAACACAGTCGGTCAGGGCATTCTCCACAATTTGCCCCTCCCATTTGTCCCGGGTGAGTGAACAAGCTGTGGCAGGCACAGGTGGTTACCGTGGCTCCATTTGGGCTTCTTGCTTTCTGTCTAGTGCCATCTGCTCCTCTTTGCTCCCTCAAATACCATGCAGGAGACGGCAGAGAAACAGAATCCTGTTCAAGTTGGTCTGAGGTCTGAGTTTCTTCCCTTTAAGGGATATTCCTTTGGCTTTCAGGTGATCATGCACATTTTCTACAGCCACCTATGGATGCTCATCTCATAGCTATGAGACATCTCTTATCTCAGGGGATGAATTCTGGGGAGGAGTCCCTTTAGCGGCATGGCTACAGTGACTTCCTAAAGTCTTAGCTGAGTCCTCTCTCTGTTTACAGTGCTATAGTACCTGGAGCTGATCACATCCGAGCTGCCCCACTCAGCCCCAGACACCTTCCCACCCCTCACATTGCACAAGCTCATAGAATTATGCAGTGAGCTGTCTCCGAGAGCTACTCTGACAAAAAATAATCACCTTCTTGGTGGAGCCAGCTGTCAGCGCTGAACTGTCTCAGCATGTGGTCGAATTAGAAGCAGTGGTAGCAAAAATAAAAGGATGGAAATGTAGCTGGGAAGTACTGCAGATGGCAGGACTACAGCAGCCCACATTCAGTATGACTGACAGCCGTACAATTGCCCTGCCCCTTTCTGATGAGTGTGATGAACTTTGACTGCTTCCATACCTCTTTACACAGCTCTCTGACTGCCTCCAGGTAGGTACCCAGCCTTCTGTTGCTGCTTAAGGTAGAGGTGAACATGGCATGCTGCTCATGTGGTAATGGGTTACAAATGTTGATAAAGATTATATCTCCTACTAAGTGAGGTGGTAAAGGTGGGTGACTGAGCAATGCACAGATCTCACGTGATTGTGGAAACATGGCCTAAGTATACAGCTTTGCATCACTTGCCCTGAATTCCCCCTCATGTCTTCTTCTGAATTTTTTTCCCGTGTGTCAAAATAATTTTGAATTCTGATCCTGTCAGCCAATATCCTTTCAGACTTCTGCAGTTTCATGTTGTCTGCAAATTTAATAGAAATGTTGCCTAGTCAATCATCCAAGTTACAAATGAAACTTTGAATGAAACTGGACCTGGGCCAGATTTTTATTGCCCCAAGCTTGATAGAAAAAGGCTACTTGATCAATCCCTCAATTTAAACAGTGGGTCCATTAATAATTACTCTTAGCGTGTTGGTGTTGAATTAGATTTTTTTCCTACCTTCCATTAGTTTCAACTAAATGTCTTTTGAAATTTATGCCTCCCAGCTGCATCCCACCTTCACTGTATTGATGGATTCTCACATACCAAGATGATGAACACTTTCAGGGACAGTTTATTTGACCTCTGAAGGCAGCTTATTTCTACACTTAAGGCCACCTGAATACATAGCAGCTAAACTTCCCATAATGATGGGAAAATTTTACAGTGATTTCACAAGAGAGTGACAATAAATAAATTACCTGCCACTGGACTGCAATTTCTGTGAGCATTTGCAGAGTCTGGAAGTCAGCATCTTCCTCATCCCTTGCTTTTATGCCTTTGAATGAAAAGATCTGCTGACTTTTTTTTTTGCAGAAAAGCAAAAAAAGCAGAGCCTCATTAGTGGTGACTGTTCTCCATAGTTTTGCAGCCTGCAAGGCTGTTTATGCTTTTCTTTGTGGAATGGGACATGCATGTGGCATCCCCATGGCAGTAGAACACATACATTGTTCAAAACAGTAGTTCCTTGCACATTTTGATAAGCAGTTGAGGTTGCAAACCCAGCTGCTCCCAAAGTAAGCCTTTATATCTTGATGCTATGATACAGCATCTTCAGTGTTGTTCTTTGAAATACTCTGTTCTTTAATCTCACTGTTTTATTCCCTACTTTCTGCAGGTAATTGACTCTAAAGGGAAGGATATGGCAGGTAATCCCTGCCTCATGTACTCTCCGCTTCGACACTGCCTTCACTGGTAAACTGAAAGCCAAGGAATAAGGTGCATGGCAGTGGAGCTACCGAAATAATGTCAATTAATAATAGCTAAAGGAAGAAAAAAGGCCACTCAATCTTTCCTTCCAGAGTATTCTGAGGAATGCTTAACTTAGGCTCAAGACCAGTTCAATTCCATATACAAACCATCTCTGCTTTTGCCCAGCAGCCAGTGCTTGCAGCCTGGCTGCAATAGGTTGTGTCTAGAGGCACTGCTGGGTTTGCTTAGTGAGAAGGTATTATTTGAAGTGTGCACATGTATGCAGCCAACCATGAAGACACAAAATCTGTACACATAAGCAGACAATCATCTGAGTATAAAATACTTAATTGCCTTTCCACTGTCACTTTATGGTGAGTGAGGAAATGTTTGCTGTCACTGGATAGCATTTGTATGGTGATACAAGTTCACTGTGGTGATGGCAGTAAGCTCAGAAAAGTTATTTTCTCTCTTCTTATACAAGAGAAATGGTAGGAATCACCAGTTTTTTTCCCATTTTAACTGAATTATTTTGTTGGTGGTGATAAAGAAGTCTCTGTAGTGAGTTGGACAGAATTATGTCACAGCAACATGCAGTCAGTCTCTGAGTCTGCCAGATATTTTAGTTTTGACCTTTACTGTCCACAGTACTGGAGTTAATTATGACTGGATGGTACATAGCATTTTTAATCTTCGTAGAAATCCCTTTGCCAAACTGCTTGCTAATGATAACTTAGTGTCTGTTGATAATTTCTGTGTTTTTTTAAGACTGTGTCTTAAAAAACCATTGTAGTAGACCATGATAATGACATTCAAATTGTGTTACACTGAGATGTTACATCTAGTTATCACTTAGCACACTGACATTATGTCAGTGCAGTACAGGAGACATGAAACCCCTTTGCCCTGCACCTTGCTAGGTAATACATGGTTTCTACAAACTCAAGGTAGATATGATATTGCTCTGATATTTACTATTTTATAGTCAATTTCTGGGATATAAATTAGTACCTCACCAGGCAGAAATGAAAACATCTTCAGGCAGAAAGGCTTTAAGTCTTGATCTTCCCTTGTGGCAGAAAATCCACAGGGTGTGATACTGCATGTCTAATTGTGACTTAGAATTTTAGAAACTGCCAGAGAACTTCCAGAAAGGTGTTCCTACTACCCAACTACTTGGAAGTAGTAGGACAATAATAACAGGAAAGCCCCCATCACCAAGAGAAGACTGTTGTCTTGAAACAGGGAAATTTAATCTGACAGTTCCAAATAGGAACAGTTCTCTCAGAAAAACGTTCAAGGTCTCTTTCAAGGGGATTTCTCCTGGTGAAATGTTGGGTTACTGTCCCTGGCAAGCAAGCAAGAAATTACAGTCACAGTAAGAGTTGTGTGGGATGTCCTTTACAATATGCCTTGATTATACAAAGATGAGTATATGTTTAATTCTGATTTTACTGCCTGAAAGAAGAAATAAAATGCTTATGAAAAATTTATTCCTAAACTCAGTGAAATCCACCACAGTCTAATAGCTTTAATGCCAAGATATCTGCCCACAGTCTAATCAGAGAGACGTTTTATTAAGCAAACAACAACTGACATTACTACGGCAGTGTCAGCCTACTATTGCTTGAATGAAGCAGCCAATAAAGCTACATAGGATGTAATTTAAGAGTTTTCTAAGCTGCTTATTTCACAGCTATGGAGATATTTCTCCTTCAGGCAGAGGAAGTAGAAATATTAGTAACTGCTATTGTAGGTTACCACCCTCCAGACTTTCTATGGATAAGATCTAAGATTTCAAGCTTTAAGCACTCATTAATTTTTTTAGCTCCCAGTAACTACAGTATCCATTTTATTAAAAACCCTTTGAAGCTTCTCAGCAAGTTTCTTCATGAAATCCAGCCAGTTAATCCTGATAAAATTAACTAATATTGGGGGATTTGCCTTAAGGATTTACACTTCTTTGTCAGTTCAGGTAAAAACCTATTTGACCCAAAGCAACACAACACAGTAATGATGTATCCCAAATGACAAGACAAAGTGTAGAGAAGGAATCCTATAAGGGGGGTGGGGGGATTGGGGTAGGTGTGGTAATTTTCAGAGTCATAGTTCTTCTCACCAACCAATACTTATTCTATTTGTTTAAACATTGAAGACCTTGGTTTGTTGTTTGTTGGTTTTTAAAAAATATTTCTTTTTCCCTGAAGTTCAGGCTTTAAGATAAATCTACAGATTACATCAAGGTAGCAAACATACTTCAGCTACAAGTTTCCAAGGATATATTATAAACAATTATCTGCAGAGCTCCATGCTACACTTCCTCATAGACATTCTGGATGCTCATGTCACATATTTATTGTCAACAAATGTTTGCAACAACTTGCAAAAAGATTTGGGCATTTGCCCACAGCCTAAATTTAATGGCTCAAAATGTAAATATCACTAGTTTAAGCCTTTGTAGTCTATTAGAGACAGCAACTACTTTTTTCAGCATTTGTTTTTATATGGTTTCCTACAGAGACTGAAGAGACTAATTTCTCTCCCCAAGCACGGAATAACAGATGGTGTCAGTCAGGTAGAACTGCCAGGGTGTGTATGAACAGACAGTCAAGAGACGAGAAGATTTACTTTGGAAACACAGTAGAGAACAACAGCCAAAATGTCCCTTTTCATAATTGCTTGTGCAGGAATTTTCTCCTTCCTTCTTCATCTTCTCCTAAGCCCAGGACAGTGGTTGGGAGTTATTTCAAATGTATTCATATCCATCTTTAAATTTGAAAAGGGAGTTTGGAACAAGGACCAGGCTGAAGATCCTGCAGGAGGGGCTAGAATTCCGAAAACCTGAGCAAAATCGGCTCTCACAAAACATGCAAACTTTGTTTTTCCATTTAAAGGCTTGTGATGGATGAGTAGTCAGAAGAGAAGAGATAAAGTCTTTCAGTCTCTAAAGTCTAAGAATATGTTGAAGTGCTGGCTTCCAAAAACACATTTCTGCGCTGTGGCAGAAACTTACTCTGATTGTAGAGTCTTGGTAGTTTCGTGTCATATTTGTAGCCTACCAGAGATGTTCCTGTGCAGGGTTTGGGTCAGTGAGAAGCTGCTCATGGAACCAGTCATCATTTTCCATGACACATGGACTACGTTATGAAGTAGTGCCTCAGGGTCCTGTACTGAGGAAGAACAATTCTGGAAAATTTTAAAAAGGTGGAATAATTGACAGGACTTGAGGCAGCATCTTACAGCACTTGAGGTTTCTTCACATTAGATTTCATTCTTCAGAGAGGTCTTCACAGAAGAAGTTATGTGAAAAACCATTTGTTTTCCAAGGCATTGGCTCATGGAAAAGCATAAAAAATTGGAGTATGCAAATCATTTGCATAGCTTTTCCCATGACAAAAGGTTTGGTGAATCTCCACTCACAAAGCACTTTGTGTGAGAGCGTGAGGCTGCTAAACCTGGTCTGGGATGGCCCTTTCAGCTTTTGCTCATAGCTCTGCCCATTTAATATCTCCATGATCCATTCTTGATCAGCTGAAAGGCTGTGATTTCCCATCACAGAAACTCAACGCCGGTCATGTCTGTTTGTGCAGGTGTAGAACACAAGGCGCCTGATCAGAGCCCAGTCTGGGGCTGCCAGGTGATGGTGTTTGAAATGCATTGCTTTGTTTCAATACCCTCTCTCTAAAATGACATCATATCAGGTTTAAAAGAATATTTGTAAGTGGAAAAATTAAAAAGAAAAACAAATCAGGTGAAATGTGGTTTTTTCTGCCCCTTTGAAAGGCTGTGTTAAGGAAGGAAGTGTTTCACTTCCATGCAAAGTGCCTGTTTGTAATTCTTATATTTGTAATTATAATTCAAATATTTGAGAATTTCTCATTTTTACAAGAGCTTGTAGTGACAGGACAAGGGGGAACAGACTCAGACTAAAAGAAAGTAGGTTTAAGTTAGATATTAGGAGGAAGTTCTTCACTGTGAGGGTGCTGAGGCACAGGAAGAGGTTGCCCAGGGAGACTGTAGATGCCCATCCCTGGAAACATTCAAGGCCAGACTGGATGGAGCTCTGAGCAACTTGATCTAGGGGAGGTGTCCCTGCCCATGGCAGAGGATTTGCAACTACATGGTCTTTAGAGTCACTTCCAACCCAAGACTTTCTTTGACTTTGTGATTCTGTGATTTTAGAAATGTCCTGATTTAGAGCAAAATATTAAAAAGGTCTCACTGGTTTTGCTTCTGACCAGCTCTAATTTTTTATGACATTATCTGCACTTACATATGGACAAAGGTTCTTTCTTTTCAAGCAATTTTGTCAGGTCTTTGAGTAAATTGCAAAATTAGGGTGCTGGGTGTAAATTCCAAGTGGTCTGGAGCCTACGACAGCAGTGCACAGGATAGCCTGGCCCTGAACTGCAGGACAGCCAGGTCGGTGTCTGCACCACCCTGTTCTGACACTCGAGATCACAGGACTTTGAAAGTTTGCTGAAAGTTTGCTGGATATGGTTCCCTATGATCCATCCCACAGCAGTCATCCTCCTCACACAGCTACTGGGCTTGGAATTCCTGCCTCCTCCGAAAGTCCCTCTTCCCCTGAAAAAGAAAGCACACTTAGTCCCCATTTCTCAGTCTGGGTTTTCTGCCTGAAGTTTCGTCTCTGCCAGGATGATGGGAAAAGATGGAACGTTGGGCAGGAATTCAGGTAATAAGTGGCCTTTGTGGCAGATCCATCACAGGAGTTTGTCAAACACTGCTTGCTGCAGGGATTCCGGTGGGATTTAGATGGAGATTAACCAAGGCTGCTGACTGTAGCCCAGCTCTGTGCTGGGCTGGCTGCTGTTCTTGCTGGCTGCTGCAGGAAGGATGTAGCTCTTTCCACACCACTGCTCCAAAGCCCCTTGCAGCTATTCCCAGAGACTGTGGTATCCTGTTTGTTATTACAATAAATTACATCCTGAAGTACACAGACACGTGTATACAAGTAGAACTACTCTTCAAGGAAATGTGAGAAAGACAGGCCTTTCTGGGCAGGAACTTTTCTTCCATTGACAGCTGTTCCTCACCTTGGAGATTTAATCTGTTCCATCTTACCCAGAAAATTTACTCAAACTCTTGACCCAATTAAAAAAATCAAACCACCAAACCAAAATAAAACCCAAATCCCCCAAAACTCCTGAGGGAAGCAAGCTTCCAAAAATCCACTTTTGAAAATCACCTATTGCTTTGGCACTAAGCAGTGGTGTGTGGGAAGCAGGAGCTGAGGATCTTTTAGGAAGTTGCACACACATCTTGTCTCTGCTTCCATTGCTTCCTAAGGACTCCAGCACTCACGGAGCCACAAGGAACCCTGAAAAATCCTGATACGTATTAAAATCCTGATGTTTTAGGAATACAAAGATGATTTTTTTTTAGACCTAACCCTTTATTGGCATGAGGATTTATAACTCTGTCAGTACCATTAGTCACAATATTTTGGAATTTCTTTCAGTAGCTGATAAGAGTTCTGCTTTCAGATCTGAAATGCAGCTGAAAACCACACTAATGCAAAGAATGTTTTTAGTGATGGGTGGGAAAAGCAGGGATTACCCAGGCTACTGGAAAAATTTACTCCATCCTGCATTCAAATTCCTCATGCAGTCAAAGGGGAAAGCAGAGGCTTTTAGTGATTATAAATTAGCCTGGCAACAATAACTTTAATTATGGTACAGCCACAGGAAAATTCTCAGCTCACTTCATCCTTCCTTTCCAAAAGTCAGTTTAGATTTCTTCTGACAGACACATATTAAAAATCTTAAAAACAATTCAGTGTCCCATTTCCTGTGTGGGACCTTAATCTTGTCAAAAATATTCATTGCACTCAAAGGTTATTTCTGTCTTGTTTTGACGCTACAGATTTAAAGAATGAGATCATTTCTGTTGAATGCCCAGCTGTTTAAGAATCTGCATCTCTATTTAAGAAGCACAAGAGGAAAACACAGTGTGTCTGCCAGAAAAACAATCAGATAATAAGACTGCATTCTGTTTAATTGGGAAAAAGAATTGGACATAATGTGGTGTGTGGATGAATCAGCACTGAAAAGAACTCCTGGGACCCAAAAATTGTTTAATCTTGAAGTGACTGCCATTCTGCGTGTCAAATTACTTTTACCTCTTGTACTGTATTTTTCCATCTTCATTAATAAGATATTCCTAACATGCTACATTTCCATGCTGAGCTAATTTTACAGATTTTATCACAAGGCTTAGGACCATTGTTTATCTTCATCATGTCCAGTTCTGGAAGTGATTGAGGAAGAACCTTGGATATCATTTTAGTTAAAGGGTAGTTTCTGATCACACTTGCTACAGGAAAAATAAGCAGACGAACATCAGCCTAGAGTTTCCACAATATTTCTGTGCTACTCACCACCTCATGAGGTTTTTTGGGTTTTTTTTAAGCTGGGGACAAGCAGAAGAGCTTATGTGTTTTAGATCCTTATAGAATTTAAGAAACCAGTGGAAGTTAAGTAGAAGTTGGAAAATGCAGCAGAACGATTATTGCAAATTTTATGCCATGGGAAGGTGAAGGAGAAATGCTGTGGGATTTGCTCAGTGGTTGACATAAAGTCACTGCCTTGCTGTTGCTGGACATTTTGGATGGAATACAATACAGTCACTATATTTTCAGAGAAATTTTATTTTTCCTCCCTTTACTATTCCTTTAGATTATTTCTTATTTAGCCTTGTTTATGGGCTTTGAAATTAAAGGACTATTATAAGACTTTGAGATACAAGAATTATAGTAATTTGAAAAATTTCAGCATGTTGATTGATTTATTATGATGTTTGCAGCACGGAGAGAGTGTTTAATTATGGCAGAAGGCACTTTTCCTTTACATGGAGCTGTTCAATTATGAATTCTGTAGTGCTCTGGAGATGGAAAGAATGATTGAACTTGAACAATAAAGCAAAAGACAGACACTGCTAATGCTGTACTGGGATGTGGTAAAGACAGACCTCATGGGAAAGCAAAGTACTCACACAGATACAATCAATTAATTATTATTTAGAATATTTTCCACCAAAATCTTAATTCTGATAAATGAAAACAAGCTCTGATGCCATCCCTGCTGGTATGCCCTTACCCTTCTGAAGGGGATATGCAGCTTTACTATGATTGCTGATGACAGAAATACAAGTCTCACATTTGGTCTGCTTTCATGATGTCTCAATGATTTGCTACAGTGACAAACAGTCACACAAGGATATACTGGAAATTAGGCAGAATTTCCTTCACACGTCCTTAGTATTTTTATAACTAAAGTGCAGCTGAAATTTTAAAAATGTTAAGTTCCACTGAATATTTTTGCTATGTTCCCACTCTACATATTGACAATTATAAATCCCCCTCTGCTTGAGGAGGTTGACCCATTTTCCTGTTCAGCTGTTGTCTGTATGAACTGAATTTTGCATCTTGATTCTGCCAGTCTCCTACTTACAAACTGTCACAGCTGAACAATCACTATAAATCCACAAAAGACATTTTTCTTTTGCACAACATTGAATGATGTCAGTAACTTTCAGCCATCTGATGCCAAAAGAATAGGATAATTTTAAAAAGGAAACAAATCTCTGTTCTCACAGGGATAATTGGAGACATGGGATGTGAATGCTGAGAGGATAGAAGCCACCCTTCATGTTACCTTCCTGTCCTGACACCTACAGAGAATGCAACATGCTGAAGGGCTTTTCAGCTCTTTATCACACACTGCTCTGTCACCATGTTACAGTCATATCTTGTGTCTTCTTGACCTCTGCTCTAATGCCCTTTGCCTCCACCATAACTTCTCCTTCTGGAAAGCAGAGTTTGCCAGAGGACAGTGAGCCTTTGGTGAGGGCCTGGGCATGGCCTGATGGGTCAGGCTCCTCTCTGTGCAACACCATCACCTGCAGTGGCACTGGGAGATGGGACACGCATCTTGGCAACACATCTTTGTAATCTGCTTTACAGGTCTGAAGAGCAGCTGGAGAGATAACTTTGAAGTCCAAACAGTCCCTTGATCATTTCTGGTGTGCTGATGAAATAGCATAGAAATTAAAAAAAAAAATCATAGAATGGCAGAAGAAATAGAAAGAATATATACAAATTCTCTAAGTTCTTGATTGGAACTGTTTTTCTTTCTAAAGGGTAACTACCAGAAGTTGCTTTGGAAACAACACTAATCTTTCAATTGAAGACAAAAAGATATTATAATAGTTAACATCTGAAGAGGATCTTGGGTTGTTTGTCCCGGAGAAGAGAAGGCTCAGGGGTGACCTTATCACTCTCTACACTACCTGAAAGGAGGCTGTAGCCAGGTGGGAGCTCTCTTCTCCCAGGCAATAGTGACAGGGAAAGGGACACAGCCTCAAGCTGTGCCAGGGGAACGTGTTCAGGTTGGACATCAGGAAGAATTTCTTCACTGAAAGGCTGGTTAAGCACTGGAATGGGCTGTCCCAGGAGGTGCTTGAGTCACCACGTCTGGAAGTCTGCAAGAACTGACTGGACACGGCACTTAGCATTATGGTTTAGTTGATATGGTGATGTTTGGTCAAAGGTTGGACTCAAGGCTCTTTTCCAGCCTTAATGATTTTATGATTCTATGATTCTGCTCTATGATAAACCATAGAGAAGAAACTTAAAAGACACTTCAGCCACAAGAGGAACGCTATCCGAAAATCAGTCACACATGGGAAATAGAAGGCCAAAAGGGAGAAGTTTCAACTTGATGAGCCACGTAAGCTGAGGCAGCAGCATTTGGGCATTTGCTGCCCAGAGGGACACCATGCTTAATCCCATCCCCTCTTCCCATGTTATCCCTCACACTGGAGCTTGTCTGACCACCTGGCTCCTGAGCTAAGGGAGCTGAACTAGCAAAACCACATTGACTTGTATTTTTCCAATGGGTAGTATGTCAGTTTAGGTTTTTTAACTGGCCTGTGATTTGATCAGGCAAGTATCAGCTCAAGGGCTAAAGCCAAGGGTGGGTAAGGGGAGGCAGGCTGCATTTTGGCAGCTTTGCTGTGTTTAAAACCATACCCTTCTTGTAATTTCTTTGGAAAGTGCTTCGTTTTTATAGTTCTACCATCACCAATCACAAAAAAAGAACATTCCTCCTCTAATTTAATTGTTAAATAATCTTCAAGGAGTGGGAAGCAGTGAACATTGCTGTGGTTGTAACTACTAATCTCTTTTGTGTTAATTTGTTTATTTTTTCCTAATGCAAATAATGTGAGAGCCTATAGCTGCAAGAGCCTTTACAAATGTATTTTCTCTCTCTTTTCTTTATGGTTTGTGTCTTCTTTTGAATAAACTGTCTTACGTTAGCTTTTAAGAGGAGAATGGTACACAGAGCAATTGTGACAAATGTAAATCAATTTAATTCAAATTATCTGTTTTTCATGTCAAACACTCTTTTGAGGTGATAGTTTTTTGCTTAATCAGTACTGATATTCTTTTCTGCATTTCTTCAAAGAGTGGAGTACTGTTTGTGTTTCCCTTCCTTTTCTTCAAAACCATCTTGGAAGAGCCATAAGGACCACTTATCATCTTGTAATCTATTATTTTTATCTCTAGGATTTCCAGAGTGCCCACAGCAAGGATGTAAACAACAAACCCAAGACAAGCCTTCTAAGTCCAACCTGTACTTTCTAAGCCTGCTGGAAGCTGGAGCTGTCATCATTTTAGTCTTGTACAGGTTTTATTTTACAGGTGTATTCACCCTCATCCACTGCAAATCCTGAGATTCCTACCCTGTTCCATCCCAGTCCACACCGAGCTTACTGTGAACTCTGCTGGAAAACCTCCTTTACAAATTAGAAGTTTTATAAGTTGGTAAGAGCCACCTTACCTGCATGAACAATTTTAACAATACTTGTGTGTATTTCTGGCTTAGCTATGCCCCCTCCTGAAACTCCATCTTTGCAAATGGAGTAAAATATTGCTTAACATGCTCTGTGTATCACAGTGAGAAGCGCTTTAAACCTGTTCTTAGATCCTCTCATGAAAGGGGAGTTGGCTCTATAGATCTAAAATTCCTTTTAATGTATATTATCAGCTTGATGACTTACACAGCCCCAGGCCCCAAGAATTTGCTGTCTGCATCATCATAACATTCAGAACGATTTCTGATATCGTAAGTCCAGCACAAAACCTTTCACAACTTAATGAAAATACAGGATATTGCTGATGAACGATAGAGCAGCCACTCAGTAAAATGTATTTTTTAAGCTGAAAGATTTTTTAATTGAAAGAACAATATTAACTCAGAGATAGATAGATAGATAGATAGATAGACAGACAGACAGACAGACAGACACAGACAGATAGATAGATAGATAGATAGATAGATAGATAGATAGATAGATAATACAGACACGTTCCAGCATAAAAACCCCTCCAAATCTATGTATGCAGGTATTTACTCACTCTTGGCTCCACCTCACCGCGTGACGAGCAAGAGTCGCCCAAGGGCCTGATGCAGCAGCGCCTCTCAGTGATGGAAGTCGATTCTGCATTTAACTCCTACGGAAGCAGGAATATTTTTGCTTACCTTTCTGTTTTCTTGATTCCCGAGTCACTTACACAGCAGACAAACATTTTAACTTCTAACAACTTATATCTGAGAACTAATGTTATTGTTCAAGCCATAGTTCTTGTGTTTATGGATAGGCATGGACTTGCACCACAATATCCCCTTCAGATCATGGGTAGACATTTTTCTTTTTTTTTTTTTTTTTAGCTTAGATATACTTTTAAAATCTGAAACAAATCTTTTAACTGTTACTGAAACAAATTCTCATCTTAAATCTACCAAGGATGCTTTTTGATTACAAGGTATTTGATTTGCTAACCAGTAGAATTTCAAAAGAGATTGCAGTCTGAGTTCTTCTTTAGCCAGGAATTTTCTATCAGGTTTGCTGGCAGAAATTCAATGGAAGCCTTTTATTTATGCACAGGTATTGATATTAAAATACAACTTTTCAAACAACCTCTGCCTCTTGCTGGGTTTCAGTCTGATAGCATCCTCTAAAAGTGTGGTGGAGAGCAGCTTATTACTGAGAGACCTGATCAACATGAGTTCAAAAGACTTATGAAAAGGGGGAAAAAAAGGTACAAGAAGAGAGGAAGGTTCTAAGTGAAACTTAATTAATTAATTTAATAACTCATAATACTCATAAATAACTCATTTAATTCAGCATGATCTCTCCAATAAAAGTTGAGTCTAAGTTCTCGATACAAATTACTCCAGTTAACAGAAAAAAGACACATCTGTTATTTTTAGAGTCACAATTGCAAACCTTTTATAAAATCTAGAATATTTCATTAGGAAAAACTGGTAGCCCAGATATCTTCCTTCCTATGCCCAGAAATACTTCATTTTATGCCAAGTATGTTTGGGGAAAAGTGATTCAACTGATCAAATGGGGAGCCACGATAGTGAAGTAAATGTGTGACTCTAACACATGCAGCACTAAGCCCTGAACATGCTCAAAGCCCTAAGTAGTTCGTGCTGGCTTCCTTGAATGTTTTTCAAACCTTAGCATTACAACCTTCGTTATGGGTTGGTTTAGTGTTTCCTCTGGCTCCTTATCACCTTTGTGAAGCCCATTTCTGTCAGACTCCTTTAGTGCCCCCTCCTGTCGCTGCTGCTATCAGATAAGGTGGGTCGGGCCCTCCCGAGCAGCCCAGGGAGCCTCGGCTCTGCGGGCAGAGCTCGCCCGGCCAGCCATGGACACGGCTCAGCCCTTCCCGCTGCTCTTCCCTTGGCGATGGAGCGGGGAGAGCGGGCAGAGAGCTCCTGAAGCTGCAGGCCAGCCCTGGGCACGGCTCAGCCCTTCCCGCTGCTCCTCCCTTGGCGATGGAGCGGGGAGAGCGGGCAGAGAGCTTCTGAAGCTGCAGGCAAACTGCAGCCACACTCGGCAGAAGGAATGGGGTGTGAGGCAAATCAGAAAGCAAGGGCATCCTGTCCGGGGTGCGAGGTCTGACTTACAGCAGCATTTTAGCTCTGCTAAAGCGCTTCTTTCTCCCCCGGGTCTCTGAAACCGGGGGAGAGACGCAGTTCCGGCTGGACGCCTCCAGAGGGAGATCCTGCCCGTCTGAACCTGACTGCCGATCGGCTATCTTCATTCCACATGGAATTCTATCATTAAAGAAGAGCTCATTTTAACTCAAGAGAGACTCTTACCTGGAAAATATATCCCAATCCCTCCAGCCATGGGAAAAGCTGTAACTAGAGTTCACAGAACTCGTAACCCGTTATCTGGAGAACCCTTTGTTGGGTCTGTAATCATTCATCACAAGAGAAAGTGATATTGAATTATCAGTCTGGATATGTAGACCATACTGAGTGTTAGCAATTTTTTACGCAGCTCAAAGAAGCATACAGAGATATGGAGGAACAGCTATGGTTACTAAAACATGGCTCAAACCAGAAGAAAATCCCTGGCAAAGCCAGAAAATTATATGTTTTGAATTCAGGGAGTTAATTTCACCAGAGTGTGGTTATATCTATTTAAATTAAAATATGTTATAACAGTGTTTGTGAGATGCCCTTCTCCTGGGATGAGTGCTGGTAAACAACCACATATTTTCCAGAATGTTACTTGTACTGAACTGGCTTAGCAAGTGCACACATTGCAGCAGTTTGAAGATCACAAGTGGGAGGGGATGCCAAGGACTGTTGGCTACCCATGGCAGATGTGATGAAGCCCCTGACTGGGCAGAACTATAGTTCTGCACAACACCTTAGCCTTGATGACACTCAAAAAACATCACAAAAGATGGTTCTGACCAAATATTCTCAAGGGTGGCAATAAACATGACCAAAGCTGCTGTTCTATACCAAAAAGCAGTACCAGAATCAAAGAGCCTCAGATGGCCTTAGGGATGAGTAAGAGCTGATCAAATCACACTTAACATTAGCTGTAGAAGACAGAGAGTTAATTTAATTTACCTGGTAGTTGTTCACTATTGTCACCAGTAAGGTGCTGTATCACTGTATTTGTCCTTTGGATCTGGAATAACTACTGGTCCTGACCGAGGGTCCCTTTCCCAGCCTTGCCAGCAGGATCAGCTGGTGAGTGAGTGGTGAGGAGCATTGCCTGGATCACCTGCTCTGGCTGCAGTGTGGCAGCAGCGCTCCCCTGCTGCACTGTTCATACCAGCTCATTAAAGGTGCACTCATGGAAGTTTATCAGCTAAAAACATTGAAGAAAATGAACGATGGAGAAAGGGCTAAGCCCTGCTATGTGTGCCCCAAAGGGCTCTGCCGTGATGCTGTGCCCTGTCCAGGGTGAGGGTGATCTTAACCTGCTGCATTTTTGTTAGAGATTTCTAAAGACTCTTTACTCCTAAGTGAAAATGTCCAGGTCTTTTCATATTGCATGGCTTCACACTCTCTGTCCCACTGCCTTGTCTCTCTCTACTCAGTGTTGGTGAGGCTCCATCTGAAATACAACTTTCAGGAGAGCATCTTTTTGTCTAGTTAGGATGGATGAAGAGAAAATGGATGGGAGAATGCCAGGATTGTTAGGAGCCTGCACCTACAAGGAAGAGTTAAAGGAGTTTTTTCACCTGGTGAGAGGAGGATGAGGAGATGATGAAAGGTAAGGATGAGGAGATGATGAAGTAAGGATGAGGAGAGTGGTGAAAGGGTAAATTCAGTAGGACAGAGACAATTAATATGTGAAATCCCAGGTATGTCCACAGAGCATAGGCACAAGGCCTTATTGATAACATATTTTTTGGTCATAAGGAGGTTGTGACATCATATAGCCACACTGATTCAATTAAAAATATTTTCTTGTTGTCTAGAACAACAACATGTAAGGCAGCATATGCATTTTCAGAGAGAAAAGTATTTTGAGTTATCAAGCAAAAATGATGTAGAAAACCTGCTACATTCACAAATTAAAAATATAGAATGCAAAGTTTGGTAAATAATTCTAAAGTTGGGATTGAAAGTAGAAAATTGAAAGTATTGATTAAAAACTTTTAAATGTTTTAAGAAAGTCTTGCATTGTGAAAATATTTATTTGTGAATATATTTTTATTTATTTATAGTTATTACCATGAAAAATATTTGATACTGATAATACCCCACAAATCACAGCTGTCCTCTTGTGTTAGAAACACCAAACCTCAAAATGCGACTGGTGGAAGCCAAAGACAGGTTATGTAAACTCCTTAACTAGTCCTCTATCTAGCACTCTTCATCATCTTCATTTTTCCTTTTAATTGGCAATCACCATGTTTAGGTCAGCTGGTGGCAGCTGTGTTTTGCCTTGCAGTACATAAGAATAGTCATACTGCTTTGGCTTCTTGTTTTAATACTTCTTTTTTCTGAGCATTTGATCCCTTACTTGCGCTGACAGTTGAGGCTGGTTTGAGTCACACTCTTGTGAGAGTATTTTTGAAGATTTGAGTATTACTACAAGATCTGTCACAATGTGAAACGTAGCGTGTCATGTTCCTGTTTAGAAATGACTTCCCTGGAAGCTGTGACCCTGATCCTGCACATACAAATACATATGAGGACGTTGATACTGGAATAACCCCCAAAACCACTGGAAGTATCTCAGGCACAAAGCTATCTATATAAGCATATGTTTGTGAGTTGCTGACTACTGCAGACACATGTACTAAGATGATTATAATCCAATTGAACACATCATACAATCTGCCTTTGGTTTAATAAGGTGAAAACAAATAGATGAACAAGGTTCTTTTACTCACGAGCTCTTGAAACTTGTCCTTAGTATGTTCAAATCAGTTTAGAGCAGAGTACCTGGCCCAAATATTTCCTAATTTGGAAAGGGAAGTGAATTACAGAAAAACAGGAATGAAATACATCAGGGCACTGAAACTGATAGGAACAGAGGTAATATTTTTTCCCTTCCACAAAAATGAAAACCATGCTGAACAGAATGGAAAAACACAGATGTTTGTCACCATCTTAACCCAGGTTCAGCAACCACAGAATACATTAAATGGTCGAGAAAACAGCAATTTGCCTATGAATCCTGCTTTCTTTATGTTAGATAGACAGTTAGATAAATAAAATAATAATTAATCATAACTAAAGATAAAAATTAACTCAAATAATGAAACCAATAAATGCCAATAATTTAATAGTTACTTGGGCTGTGATTACTAGATCTGTTTATGGACAATATAGTCAGACACTACTGCTAACTGGCAAGGGAAGTACGTTGCAATGCCTTGCTTGTGGCAGAGGTTCATTTTGCTGGGAAGCAATGAATCAAGCTGAAGGCTGACTGGTATGGACAGTTCTCCCAGTAATAAGTGGTATACAACAAATGTTCGGGCTTAGTATTTCTAAATAAACCAGTGCATTTAACCTATAGGAACAGTCAAGTGTTATTTATTTTTGAAACTTCAGTAGTCTGATTTCTTTAATTTCTGAGAAAAATAAAAAAATATTAATTCCAATATTAAATTTCGTTTCCTCTGACTAAATGAATGAAGTTTTCTTTGAAGTGATAAGGAAACAGAGATCTGAAACCTATTCTGGTTTGTGTCCATGAGTCTCCATCAACTGTTTCACCTTCTTCCGACCCAAGTACCATCACTAAGCTCAGAGCACTTGCCCTCAGTTACCTTGTGCCGAGCATGTTAGAACCCAAACATCACTGCTGAGTGAGCCAGAAAGTGAAGTGAGTAAAGAGGAATCTGTGCATAAGAAAGTGCAGTCCTGAGGTTGTAATGGTCTGAAAGTGCAAGTTTCAGTTAGTGAAACCTCTGCCAATGTCCTGCAGC
This sequence comes from Acanthiza pusilla, assembly GCA_036630365.1. NCBI lineage: Eukaryota > Metazoa > Chordata > Aves > Passeriformes > Acanthizidae > Acanthiza > Acanthiza pusilla. The sequence goes on from JAXCHO010000036.1 coordinate 7,115,469, forward strand.
CCAGCCTGACGAAGTTCACACAGGGAAAACATGACTCCTCTGCAGCTTAAAGCACTGTTGCACTGCAGGGCGCTGATGTTTTGCTCATAAGGAGCACTGCCCTGGGCTTCGCTAAGCAGGGCGCCCTGCCAGCACAGACACAGCGAGCTGAGCTACACTGCTGCTCGCAGCTCCGTGCCAGCCCCACCCCACAGCTCTGCACACAGCCCCTCGCCGCCCCTGGAGCTCATTCAGGCCCCCATCAGTGCGGTGCTGCTTGGTCTCCTCGTCCTGCCATGCCCAGAGAGGGATCTGCCCTCTGCCATGGCAGGTGAATGAGGAGCAAAACCCGAGGGGCACTCGTGCTGTTGTGCACTTGCCCACTCTGTCTCTCACCCACACAAGCACACACCTTGAGCATCTCTCTCCGAAACTCTTTTCCAGGCTGTCAGGCTGTACCTTTATCAGCCCAGAAGTGCTGCTCTGCACTGTTGACCTCTGTCCCAGCAACATTATGATGAATATAGCAATCTGTTTTCTTGGCAGAGTTTCTGTGTGATACAGTAGATAAATTACATCAATCAAAGAAGCAATCCACCCATCCCAAAAGGATAATAAAAAACTGTAAGAACTGATGTATTGAACCAGGCCAGAGGTCCATCTAGTTCATTAGTCTTTCCCTGAAAGTGCCTGACACAAGGTGCTTGGGAAGCATGTGGTGATTCTTCCCCAGCTCACTGCCCATTCCTCAGTGATCTGCAATTAACTGACTTGCTGAGAGGTGATATCTTCCTTTTCATGGCACTTGAAGTGTTTTTCTTCCATGAATCTAATTGCTTTATGAACATGCATAAAATTTTGAAATCTATGACACTCTCTGGAAGTGTTCTGCAGCTTTTTGCTTTGGAGGCTTGCTTAATTTCCATTTTTTCCCTTAACCTTGCTAACCTTATTTTATTAAATGAAAGCCTGATGTTTTTATTAGTTTCTGACTAGTGAGTTGTGGTGACTAATTTAAGGAAGGTAAAAAAGGTACTGGGGGATTTAACAGCCAAATAAGCATTGAAAAAGATGTAATCATCTACAATGCTGAAAAGTTTTGTGTAGTAATAAGAAAAAAAATGAAGGGAAGAAATTGAGGAGAACTCTGTTTAGATTGTGAAATAAAATGCTTTCCAACAGTGCAATGTATTCCTATCTGAAATACCTAGTAAGAGATTGGTTCTGTCTAAAAATGGACTGGACCATAGGAAAGACTGGGTAAGGATACTTCTGCATTGGCATTAAATAGCTACTAGATGCTTTCTCTCTCTGCAGTGAGTTCCTTTATGTCCTTCCTTACATGGGAACCAACTGCACATCTCATGTTTGTGTCCCTGCTCTTTGTGCTTGGGCATCTGATCTAGTTTGGGTTTTGTTCCATCAGTTTCAGATCAGGGTTATAAATAGATCATACAATGTTTTTTATCTGATTATCATATATATTAGAGGAGGAAGTTTTAAATCCATTTATTGCTGGTCCATTTTATCTCCCAATATATAATAAAGATACAGCTGGTTTGGGAAATAGTAGCAGAACAATTCTCTGGTAAATACCTGCAGAGCATTAGTTCAATTGGCTCCAGGTGCCTCTTGTCACAGTCAGGCAATTGTCCTCCCTTGTGTCCCCTGGTCCTTCTACTACCTGGACACACATATGGCAGTAGTATGGAAGCAATTTTTGCAGGGCTTTCTGTGCTGTAGGATTCTGCATCTCCTCCATGCTCTCTAAGGACACACAGAAAAATACAAGAGAAAATAGTCAGGCTTTGCATCTGTGTGGATTTACTGCTTATTAAAACACCAGCATCTCTGGACATCAGATGCCCAGACTGGAAATCTAAATAAGTTGGTAAAAATAAACAGGGCAGACAGAACTCAGTGCATTAGGTCTAATCCCAACGATAGCGTGGCGTGGCCTCATTTCACACTGGGAACTGGCAGAGGTAGCAGATAAGGAGAGAGTGGTGACAGATGCCAGTTGGCACCAGACGAGGAAGCCTGGGTTTATAGCCCACACTGTGAGTTAATAATGGCCACAAAAGAGGACACACAGACCAAATTGTATGCACTGGTGAAAAAGCTTCTTAAAAGTCAGTCCAGACAAATGAAAGCTGGGGTTTTGTGTGCTCCAGTGTAAAGATTGTGCTGAACAGAATACATGTGCTGCTGCGGAGGCAATTGTCAAAAAACTTTCCAAAATTCCTTTAAATTTTCCTTATCTTAGAGAAATCACATAAAATAGGGCTGAAAAAAAAAATATTAACTTTCTGAATGACTGTGGCTTATAAGTGCAACTTTTCAGTCCATTATAGCAAAGAATGGTAACTGAACAGAAAACTGTTGGATTCATCAGCTACAGACTGTCTCTTTTTAAAATTGCTGAAAATTTATGCTCACAACTTTGTACTTGTGGTGTGCTTACAAATAGCTGACCAGGAGAAATTAAATGTCAACATATATCTGTTCTGTTTCTTTCACAGTAAACAGGGAAATCTTCAAAGTTCCCATTTCTTACCTTGGGGAGACTGAGGTGCCCTGTGGAGCAGATTCCTTTGCTGCTGCTGCTGTGTGAGGCTGTGCCTCTCACCCATACCACAGTGTAATGTGGACAGAAGTCTAGTATGCAGTTTACTTGGAAATAAATGCTTGGAAGTGAGAGGTGGGACACAGGATGTGGAACTAACTGCAACAAGCTATTACTAAAAGCAATACAATGGGGGATTTTCATAGATATAAAAGCATATATCTTAACAATTTGGGGCGAGATGTTGAGCAAATTGTTTCATCTTCTTAAGATGGTTCAAAATAAGGATAATTATACTTACCCTATTGAATAAACTAATTAGAGATCTAAACATAGAAGCACAGTATGTTCCTAATGTGATTATCCTCAGCTCAAGGAAGAAAGCATATCAGAGAGATAACTGGAAAGGGAAACAAAAGGAATGCCAGCCCTTGGTCTGGTGCCAAAGTGGTAGAAATGCCTCTGTGGCATTTAGATAAGGACTGCCATGAGGAGTTCATCAGGCACCTTCACAGCTCTCTTCCTCCTTCATCAGCATCATCTCATATGCCAGTGGTTGTTCAGGTGCCAGTAAACTAAATAGAAATGGCATCTTCTTCATTTGATCATGTGCTAACTCCAGGATAGGTCAAACAACTTCATTGTTTCATCTTCTGGTCTTCAATAGGTAGCACATGCTCCTGTGAAGACTGTCTGAGATACATACATGAGATATAAGAAGGGAGTGGGATATTTGATATATTTGGTAAGTCTGAGGAGGATGTGGGAAGAATGCAGAAGATGAAGTAAATGGTTTGCTTTTTTTTAATAGCCTACAAAATACAATACAATATTGATACAGTGAGGAGTCTGTGCTTAATGAATATGTTGGTACCTCACTATTGTATACACAGGACACTGATATCCAACAGGGACGATACTGAAGACTGTACATAGCCCAGGAAGACCTCATAGCAGAGCTCAAATAAAAAAGCAGGGGTCAAAAGAAAGCCAAACCTTTTTGCAACACAATACCTCCCATGTTACTCTTGCTTTCATTGCTCTACATTGAAAGAGGTTTAAACAAAGTCTTTATTATTTCTCCATACAGAATGCTGTATGCTAACCTCAAAAGCTTGAAAAAGGAGAGTAACTCCTGGTTTGGCTTTGACTGGCCTAATCTTCTCATTCCTTTTCTGGCACATTACATTTAGATATGAAATATTAAAGGTGAAGTTTTGGAAAGCATTACTGTACAGCTGTGCTGGTAGCACCTGTCAGTAGAGTGGTTGTGATAAGTACCTGACTTTTTGTTAGCAAGGCAGAATTTCAGCTCTCCTCACTGTTCCTAGTGAAATAAATTATTTGGGCATTTCTGTATTATATAACTGGCTCTAGAACCAAGTCTTTAGTCAATAAAAATTCATCTGCTGTAAACCACATCGTCAGCTGGCAAAGTTCTGACAGTAATACAGGGCTTGGCTTAAGTAAATTGGACTCTATCCCACTAACTCTTAGTTGCTAATACTATTTCTTTGCACCGTCTTTTCAGATGTCTCCAGAAAAGCAGACAAACCTAATGAGAGGAGATTGTCTCCATCTCTGCTCACTCCTCAAAAGAACACCTTGAGGTCAGCTCCCTAACGATTCTTGCTTTCTGTCAGAATACATGGAAAAGTGTCTTAACATTAAACCATTGTTTGAATCTTTTCTTTTGGTTCCATGGTAAAAGTCATCCTGCAATGGGTTATGAGGAATAAATACAGTACCCTGGGCAGATTTTTCTGAGTGGTGATAAATATCCTTAGACTGCTAAATGCAAGACTGACCTACTTTCTTTTCTGCTTTCCTAAAATTCCATTGGTTTCATTTTTTTTGCAACAAGATGGACAGTAGATTTGCTTTCAGAGGTTTCTTGGTAGCTGAAATTCCTTGCTTTTATTTTATGTTTTATTAAAGGCATGCAATAATCCCTCTACAATGCACTGCCTGTCAGGTTCAATTGCTTAATCAAGTTATTGTGTTGAAGTCATTAGAACTAAAACAGTTTATATCAAGTATCCATAGCCAGCCCATCATTAATAATAAAATGTTAGTATCTTATTTTGAAGTCTGGATGCTACCTTTCTGCTAGGTGGCAGAAATAATAACCTGACCATGTAACAGAAAATGTTGGCTCCTTTTTATGGCCCAGAGTCAGTCTCCTCTTAGTGTCCCTGTATGTACATCCTTTTTTAATCACAACAATAAACTGATCAAAAATAAATCAAGAAATAGGAAACTGTTCAGCAATAAACTTCATAAGGTGTTGTACAACTGAATGTTAGTGAATTACAAATAGCGCACCAATATGATTGCTAAAGTAGACATGATTTGAAAGGGATATGGAAATCCACGCAAATCACAACATTTGCTAAATATTGTTCCAAGCTTGCTTATGGCTATGTGGCTTTTTCTCAGGGATTGAAGCTAAGTTTGAAATGAGCAAAGAAAGAATGAAAAGGGTTCGCATAAAAATTCTTGGTAGGCACATCATTAATCAAATAGTATAACAAGAGTGATGCAGCTCATGTGCTCTTAAGAGCTCAAGGAAACAAAACCTGAGCATTGAAACTAACAGTCCCATTCACCTGTGGGAGAGATGTCCAAATCCACAAAAACCCCCAGGATTTAATGTCTTCCATAATGGTCACATCTGATTCTCTGCCCACTGCAGTCATAGCACAGGGTATTCTCTCCAAAAGTTGGAGCTGTTGTTCACTAGCGAGTGGGTCTTTGGGTGGACTTCACATATATTTAAGATCCTTATTAAAATTAATAACAGTCTGTATGGGTAGCCATTGTCAATAGTAAATCAGCTCTAACAAGTTAGTTAGCTGACACACAATGTTTTGGACAGCTTTTTGTGTCTCTTGTTTTACCACAAACTTCTCAGGTTTGCCATAAGGACTTTCATTGTTACAATATTTAGTTGATACAAATTAGAGCATCTTTGAATTAAGAGGGTATGACCACCAAGTACAATAAGATACTTCCTAAATGTTCTGTGAAAGCATAAAACAGCTGTCAATATTGTGCAATAAGCTGCTGGTTTTGTCTCTGCGCTGGTCTATATTCTCTTGCTTCAGTTCATGAGTATAATTACTCAAAGGAAAAACCAAGTTGCTGGAAATGACAAGTCCATGTAGTTTTTCAAGCATGAAGTCAGTGTTCTATGGTGCACACCACTTCCAAGTCAAGAGCTGTCCACTCTTGTGAAGCGCTGTAGAGGAAAAGGGGCTACATAACTGAGAATAAGTATTTTTTTAAAAACTAAAGAAAAAATACATTAGATGTAAGATCCAGACATGATTTTGGAACTATTTTAAGGGGTAGATTACATTTAGCAGAGTTTCTGAGGCAAACTCTATCTGTTTCAGTGGAGCTGCACAAGGAATGACTGACGGGTAGCTTCTAGGCAGGACTGGGTTTGCCTTAATAAATGGCCAGGAGAAATATCCCTCTGCATTACATGCAAATGACACTGGAGCTAGATACAGTTTCACTAGGAATGAGAAACAATTGTAATACTGAGACTATTTAAAGGTTGCAGTTCCTTGTTCATTTCTGTCAATTTTAACATCAAGACAGGATATTTGTGCTCTGGTTTAGACAACAGCTAATGCTGGGCAACCCTGTGGTGCTTTATGCAGGAGGTGATACTGCAATGACAACATGACTCTCTCCTGTCTTCTTGTGAGCAAAGGCTGTATGCATCTATAAATGATGGATGCTGGAGGTGAATAGGAAGACTAGCGCCAGCTCTCCCTACATATTCAGAACTGAAGAAAATACTTTTTTGTCTTCTCCCTGCAAAATAGAAGGAGGATCCAGGCTGAAGGATCTTCAGGTTCAATGCATTATAGTCAGGCACTGCCAACCAAATGAATACTCACTCAGGGGAGGTCTAGGCCGAATATTAGGTAAAGATTCTTCCTCCAGAGTGCAGTCAGGCACTGGAACAGGCTCCCAGCCACTGGAACAAGGAAGTGGTCACAGCACCAAGCCTGATAGAGTAAAAGAAGTGTTTGGACAACACTCTCGGGTACATGTGTGGCCCAAGCTTGTCCTGTGCAGGGCAAGAAGCTGGACTTATAATCCTTGCAAAGTCCCTTCCACCTCAGGATATTCTAGTGATTCTATGAACACATTTTTAACAAGGGACATATATTCAATACTTTTCTTCAAATGTCAGCGTAAATCTTTTTCAGGCATAAAATACTGAGTTGGCTGAATTTGAATAGAAGTAGGGTAGAGAAAATATCCATCCTTATTACTCAGTTTGATGATTTAACACCACTTCAGCATTTAAATTATTTAAGCAGCTATACATTAATTTTTTAATCAGTCACCCTGAAGACTGCATAAAATAGCTGCTCTTAAGCGCTACAGAGAGGAGAAAGTTTTTGTCCACATAGTGCAATGAAGTTTTGTAAGAAGCTTCCCCACTCTAACTCAGAGTGCAGCATTAACCTTCCACTTCTGGGTTATCACTGGCAAATTACAGACAAATTCCACATCTCTATCCAATCTGCTCCTCACCAGTCATTGAACTGGCTGAGAAATGGTTTGAGCTTTGGAGCTGGTACATGGCTGAAGGGAACTGGTGAAGCCTGGAGACAGCTGGGAGCATGGATTTGTTCAGCAACGTGAGCCTGTAGTGAGCTCCTCTTGAGCTGGCTTTAATATCCCTGTGCAGCACAAAGACTGATGGAGTGGAAATTGAGGACGCAAACCTAACTCTCGTAGGCATCACTTGCTGAACACAGTGCAAAGAACATTCCACATTTTAATACTGAAAAATAAGAGAATGAAAAATCATACTTGTACAGAAGGGAACAGCAGCTTTGAAAACACTAACCTTAAAAGTGGCTGCAAAGCAGCAATTAGAGTGAATAACAATTATAGTGAATAACATCGTCTTCTGTAGAAAGGCTGTGACTCAAAGTATTCAAATACCAAATATATCAATGATGCATGAACTGGCATTATGATTGCCAGGCCATGACTGGAATAATGGGCTGAAATACTTCTTCCCATCACACTCCAGGCATCTCACATTATGTGTCTAAGAAATGAAAAGCACAGATCAGTTGCACTGCTTACAAATATTTGCCTGAACTATCTATGTACCTCAGCTTCTCCATCGCTTGAAGACTTGTAAACAAGCTGTCCACATCAAGAATTGCTTTCTTTATGTGCTGGACATGAAAGAAATGTGGGAATACAAATGCTGACTATTTGATTTGATAAAGTGCATTATGCTTTCCCCTTCAATACACAAAAGGTTTCCTCTCTACTCATTATATTTTTATTTTTGTAATTTAATTATGTTCACTTTTACAAGAATGTTTTGTTCCTTAAGTATATTATCCATGGATGATCTGCAGATTCCTTTAGTAATGACCTCAAACAAGTAAATTAGAATCTGAAATGGTAGATACACAGCCATGTTAATCATTTACATGCCATTGTTTTTATTAAGAATAACCAAACTGATTAATACTTGCAGCACGTGACAACAAAGTGCTCACAACACACACAAAGAACTACAATAAAATATTAATATTAGGCTCTCAGTAACAAAAATGCATAAGGAATGCTGATGGAGAATTGCAGGGGTGTGATACAAAAGGGGAAGTTTACTTCTTATTAGAAAACCTATCAAAAGACTTGATGCCAGATTTTATCTTGTGGATTGAATTCTTGGGAAAAAAGTCAATGGTTTGTGGAACATAATTAAATCAATCAGTTAGTACATATTATAGTTCTTATAATGGATGGTTACTCTGCCCATACAACATAAAGCCTGTGCCACCAATGTGAGCTGTCTACACAGGACAGGGATTTGTGCCTGTTATTGCCTTCCAGCCATCGGATTTCACTGTTTATCCCATTGCCATTACTGGTGCAAGGAGCTGACACTCATCTGAAATCCACCTCCTTCCACCAGCCCTCTGCCATGGATCCTTCCCAGGGGAGCATATCCACCTTTCCCTGTCAGCACTGGCTGCCATTATGTCAGTAGGTGATTTCTAGGCATTGCATTAATCTGAATTTCTTTCCAAGCCTCCAACTTCTGTTTTAAAATCCCTGGCTTTAGTGGCCTCAAGATGACAGGGTCAAGCAATATTGCCCAATAGTTAACCTGAAGGTTACTGTATGGGACCACTAAGAAATCCCCATAGAAATTGAAATACTGATGTGAATTCTATAAAATGATAAAGAAATAACTTCACTTCTCATGGAATGTGCAAGGAACAAATGGCACCAAAGTACTTATGTAACCTAAACAACTCATCAGTGTTAGTGGACTTCTCTCTATCACTAGAAGATAAAGCTAATTTTGACAACTGGTAAAAGTTAGCATGAACAGTTGAATGGTCAGTATTAAATAGCATCTACCTTCTGTACCTATTGTTATATTGCTATCCCCAAGGCATCTGTGATGATTCAAACACACAACCCTTAAACAAGCACCTATGTTTTATAATTGTGCTAGAAATAAGAACTAGTGTTAATATATACTTCTAGAAGTGTTTCCACAAAAACAAGAGATTTCCTTATTTAGACAAAGGTAGAAGCTTTATTTATGTAGATGAATAGTTGCATTGAATTTGGGAAGATTATTTATCTGCTTTTAAGAGCCCCTAATCCTACAGCCACATGGTACTGAGTGTGAATGGAGATCCTGCTGACCAAGGTGCAGCACAGCCTTGCAGTATTGACAGCCAAGTTACAATATTAATCACATTTATGTAACATCTCTTGTCTAAGTACCTCCAAGCACTTTACGAATGTTAACTAACGAGAAGCCTGCCCATGCTCTTTTTGAAGTCAGTGGCAGCTTTCCAGTTGTCCTCAAAGGGAGCAGCACAGCCTCTGAGACTCATAATAACGTAAAAGTAGGTTAAGGATCTCTGTGTTCGCTGGAGAAGAGAGGGATACTGGAGCTGAGGAACAGAACCCAAAGGGCTTTTCTCTAACTGTAGGGCTGCCTGTCTGTGGAAAAAACTGTATAATAATTTATTGGTGAGACCACAAAATGAACCATAAAGAAGGAGCTGCTCATAAAGGCTTAAGCTATTGTTGCCTTAGAATGTGACCTTTTTCTCATTCCAGTAACAACAACCAGAGACAAAGCTGGGCTTCCAGGGATATCCCTCTACAGTTGCTGCAATGGCCCTATAAAAAGCTGCTCCTTGGAAAGGTGTTTTTTTTCTCCCTGAGGCATTCTCTACAGAGGTATACAACATTTCTAGAAGTCTAGTTGCTTTGCTACTACATTTTCTGTGCCCATGACTCACCTGTTTGCACACCAATGTTCTTGATTTCTTGCACACCAATGCTCTCTTGATTTCTTGAGCCACAGTAAGTAATCTTAGAAGGAATGAAGTCAGTAAGTATCTGCACTTGCACTCTTAAGCACTTTCCTGACAGCTGTCCTCAGCACTGATTCCCATTTCAGCCAAGTGCTCTGGCATCTTCGTTCAGATTTTCTCACAGGGAGCCAGTGGCGCCTCTTTTCTATCACATGCAGAGGTCCTCATGGAGGCATGAGGGTCATGCTCTGCCAGAAGCTGTAGGCTTAACCATCCCTTTTGCAAAGATAAATAGCATTTAGTGAAATGGCACCATTTCAGCAGTAACGGGAATATAGTCATAAAGAGGATGTTATCAGAGACAATAAATGAAAAGAGAGGATTTCACAGCCTAATTCAATGTTGTTTCAAAACAAAAAAGCCCCAATAATGAATCCAAAGGAAACAAACCAGAAAATAGCCTGTAGTAATTTTTTTTCTAGTCTGCCTATATTTTAGAAGATTGAATTAATTTTTTGTGAATGATGCTGCCAGGAAGCCTACAGCCTATTGCCAGGCAGCTGTCTATCAAACACCCATGTGACATAGAAAATGTATATGAAGGCACTGGGAGTTCCTGAGATGCCATGTGTGTTATGCTGTCCATGGGGCCCAGTGAGGAGAACTGCTGCAGCAGGTTTCACCAATATAAATTAGATTATTTGGACCTTACAGAAGACATCTTCACAGAAATTGTCCCTGCTCAGCAGTGTACAGAGGGAAGGCTCCTAAGTGTTAAGCATCATGTTATGATTCATCCACACAAAGAGATTTAAATGAGCACTTTTTGTGGGTACAGACAGGATGATCTTCCTGCCTTACCAGTCACATAATTCTTTTTCTTTTAATATATTCTAAATGGCATCAGCTCTAGAGATGTAAAAGTTACTTATCTCTGCAATATGACCCCCCCCCTTCCCCGCCCCAATTTCTGGCCAAATCTGCTGCCTGCCTCCCAGTTTGCAGTCTGCTCACCATCCATCTTCATTGACTTTTCCCCCACACCACTGCCAGACCAGAACACCACGGGAAATTAAAGGCAATGCATATAAATCATATTTATTGTTGCCTCAGACACAGAAAGATAACAAGAATCAATAAAAAAGGAATGATGACTCACAGTTTTATTAGTATACTCAGTTTTTCATGAGCTGAGTCTTCATAAAGAAAATGGTTTAATTGGGCCACTGAGATCTTAATGAATTCATATATTCCTGGCTATTTATCTTCTGAAACCTCAGTTTCTGCTTTTCCATAGCACTAATCATAAGGGAAAAAATTTTACTACTCTCAGAGAACCTGACAAATTTCTGAAAGCTACAGAGGTATGTGAAAGCAGAACTCATCTTAGCCATGGTACCTGAAGCAGAGAGGCAGTGCTCAAGTCTCTGAGCAGCCTTAACCAGGGAGGAAGTGAACTGCCAAAACAACAAACATAACTGGTGGTCCAGATGACTGAACTGTTGTCCTTCCATCTTCTACCCTCACAAGGCATAAAAACCCCCATTGCTAATGGAAGTACAATTTCTCTCTGAGGAAATTGAATTATAGGATCAATGTACCAGGAGAACCTTATTCTGATCATCCCTTGTGACTGTTGGTCTTTTATCACAAACTCTGATAACTTTATTTCTATAAAGATTCATTATCATATTTAAACTTGTTAGTATTTTTTTCCCGGAAAATGTTATTCAAATAGAGTTTAACCTATGTACATCAGAATACAAAGTTCATACAATCATCCTTAATACAAAGAGACACAAATGTGTTTCCTTGCTTACAGCATAGTCCTTAACCACGGATTTCTTTTTGCAGCAAATGGGAGGATTTGTTTCCTTTGCTGCTTCATACACTTCACCTGCATCCTTTTGAGTTGTTGAATCTGGCTTTTATCCCCCTCCCAGAAGTAATCATTTGCTCTCCCCAATGTACAGTAGCAAATAATATATTATTTGACACAACAAACATATTTTGCTTGAAATGGTTAATCTCTAACTGCACTCATGAAAAAGTTTTACTAAAATCACAATTGACTAACAGTTCTTTGTTTTCAGTACTTATCAAGTACAAATTCTTGAATATTTTGACCATTTCTTACTATCAGCTTTTTTTTGTTTTTCCATGATGAAGTTGACAACTGCAACTAAAAAGCAATTTGTTACTAGATTAATTATTGAGCTGTGATGCATTTCATTCAAAACAATTTGTCATAACTATATCAACAGCCTAAGAAGGGGCCACCAACTGTCCATGACACAACATGCATACTTGCTTAATTCTAAAATAAAAATGACTAGTGGTGTTGAAGATGTTAATAGCAGAAAATCTTAAAGCCCATTTGAACTACACAAGGCATGCACTGGACTTTACGCTTAGCACTTACCTGTCTCATGGGACAGTCAGTCACTGGCTGGTGACAGATTGTGATTCATGTCAGCTAGCACTGGAAACTCATGGCCTGTTTTTCAATCACATTTTACCTCTGATTTTTAGCTGTACTTAGAAAAAAAATTAGTAAATTATTCTAAATGCAGATGCAACATTTTTTCTTAAATGGAGGAGAGCTCAGTAGATTCCTCTGGCTGACAGTGGTTTGAAAATGACTTAAAGTGGATTGAACAGCTGAAATTACTCCAAATGTACAGTATTTATTTAATGCCAGCAAAGGAAGTGTACAGCTTTGTTAACTTGATCTCCATTCTTTCTGCTAAGGATCCATGAACACTGCCAATGGAAAAGAAAAAAAAAATCTTGTAATGCCAGGCAGGACAAGTGAACATTGAATTCCGGGCTGTCAATCCAATCCAGCATGCTGAGTGGCTAATTCAAAATAATGCAGAAATGTATGAATGGAATTGTTAAAGAAAACCTTTAAAACACATAAAAAAGTAATACCAAATGCAGCTCACGGGAATTAAATTGTTCCACTTACAGCAAATGACTTGCACTGATTACTTTAGGGCACTGGCAACAACAGCAGAAAACAACACACAGATGACTTAAAATACTGGAAAGAGCAACAATGCCAGGTGCCTTGCAAGGGCAGTAACCAGTGCAGGGTCAGCAGTGGGAAAAGGACTTTAAAGTAAATTTTGAGTTAAAGAAGCAGACAAAAGGAAGTGTTCTCTTTGAATTAAAGCACACAGTAGGTATCAAGGTATTCAAGTTGATTTTGACTGACACTAGAATAAACTAGTGAGTTCCTGAAAAAACTTTACAATGGCAGTTACAAGGGCAAATAATATAAAAGAGATCATAAACTGATTTGATTAATTTATAGAAGGAAATATGTGAGGTGGTTGTCAAATAAAGCCAGAGACTGGCTATACAGAGGTGACACTACTTCAGTGTTCCTCTTTTACTTTCTTCTTCAAATTTCCCATCTCAAAGCAGACGAAGTTCTTAGATGAAGAGATGTTGTGCCTAGCCTTCTCAATAACACAATCAGTGTAACTTTCCCTTTCTGGAATGTGACAACCATGAAAAAGAAATAAAATGAGGAAATAAACAGCTTTCTGCCTTGTGTTTACTGTGTCCCACCCTATCAAACCCTTCCTGCCTGTACAGTCCTTGCCCCTTGTCCTACACAGCCACTCCCCAGTTCCTTTAACTGGATTTTGGTTACATAGTGAGTCAACAGGATTAGTAAATCAGCATAAACCATTACATACTTTTATTACACATGCATTACCAGATTTGTTTCATGTTGAGTTCCTAAATTTATGCTTACTTACATTTTCTTGGCACTATCAGAATAACTCCATCAATATTTGTAAAGTACTATGTACTTACTGTATAATAAGAGCTACACATACAATTAGTAGTAATTACTATTGTTTATCTTTAAACAAAAATTAGCATTTAAATCTGAATTCCTGAGTAATCTTGTGATCAATCTAGAGTTTTACTTCAGAGCACTGGAAATAAGAGAAAAAATTAATACTAACAAAAATAGTTTCATGGTAGTGTCAGAAGTTCATAATTGGATCACATGTTAAATTAAGAAATCTCATGCTTATCGTTGGTGGGAAACAAGGATGTAGTCACATAATGAAAACATGTGCTGGATGAATCAGGATGATGTGGCTACTTGGTTCCCCACTGCTAGTCACCCTCTTAGCCATTCCTTGGGAAGGACTCAGGCTGCTCCACAAAGTCAGGAGAGTGCCTGCCTTCCTGGGATGATGTGAAAGCTATACAAATAAAGAAAATGTGTGTCCAATACGGGGGGGAAAAAAAAAAAAAAAAAAAAAAAAAGCGCACTCCTTATGAGGCCAGAATTTATTGTTGGTATAATCCAGCCCTCCAGCACATACCAGGAAGCAATGCCCAGCTGGGTTGGGTGTAAGCTCCTGCTCACGCCTCTGCCCAGATCACCCAGGAAGCACCTCCATGCTCCTACATTCCTACATTCACTCTGGGGCGTAAGGGCAGCGTGACTCAGGGTGCTCAGATTTCACTCCTGCACCTGCTTCATCTGCTGGCCCCACTTCGTCCGGCTCATTTGCACCATGGCTGCACCACGACCAGAAGATGCTGGGAGCTAGACCAGCACATCCTTCACTCAGCGTCCCCAGATCTCCTGCTCTTTGGACAAACTTTCCCATTTTGCTGCTTTACTGAGGCAGTGTTGCACAACTCTGTGTTTGGCCTACAGCCTCTCGTTACCCGGGGCTGCCCCAGGCTGTCAGCCCCAGTCATGCACATTCCTGACATGCAGCCATGAGCAGGAAGAGTGCAGTCAAATCCTGGTCAGATCCTGGCAGGGACACACAGGCCCCATAAGTTCAGCTGATATATTAAGCACATTGCAGCAGTGCCATTTTGAGCAAGGGTGCACATAGCAATTTGAGGGGAGCATCAGGCATATGACTCTAACTTCCCAAAAGGCAATGGATCTGAACTGCGCCTGGACATGTCCTGACCTCCAGTCTTTGCTAAGTAGAGCCCGATGAAGTGGTCATATCGCCTGCAGTACAGAACTTTATGAAATCCTTTTTTTTTTCAGAAGTCACTTTTTCAAAGGACAGAAAAATGGGAGGAGAGTAGAAAGGCATTCCATGAAGTGTTACTACAACAAAAACGCAGCTGGTTATCCTAACACCTGGTCTGGAACAACTTTCTTAACAAACAGTTGCCCCACGTGCTAGAAGAATTATTGGGGGACCTGATGCACTGGGAGAAATTCTTCCATTCTCTGAGTGACATTGTCAAAACATCAAGCACTGACCTTGCTACTGTTTGAGGAACATTTCTGTAAATAGGGAGGAGATTTCTGGACATGGTTACAGTCTATGGTTAGAAATGGAAGAAACTAAGTAAGAGGTTTATGGCTGCTGCTTGCATGGATGACTGCCAACAGGAGGGGGTTTTAATATACATAAACTGAACAATTGTATCACTTTGAATTTGCATAGTGTTGGGTTTTTTAAATTATGTAATAAAGAACATCTCAGCCATTGCCACAAAGGTTAAAATATTTTAAAATATGCAATTATGTGTATAAATACTCAAATTGCAAAAAGACTGGTTTTGTCATGGTTGTAGCATTTGCAGACAAGTACAGTCAACTCAGATGGGAAATAACTTTCAGAAGCAGCTGACAGCTTGTGCTGCATTACTTGGTTTGAATGCTGTCTCCAGCCAGGTATGGGACAGTGATCGACAAAGGAAACCATCTCATCCAGTTTTCTCCCCTAAAAGAAACTGCCTTGGACACTTGGCCAATTTCTTCATAGTGACACATCATTGATGGATGTGCTCTTTAAAAATCCATGATAATGGCACAGTACCCTCCCCAACACTGTCTCAGTAAGGGCTGCAGAACTGTTAAGTCAACCATCTCCTTAAACCTCTTTCTCCAAAGTTAATTTATACTAGTGAGATCTGTTTTCATAGAGGGTTGTCCCCTAAGTGAAGATGGTTTGTGATGTGTGGTAAATTCTGCAACCTGTACTTCACTAACCATCATTGCTATCATCATCTGTGTAAGGACAGTGCTTGCGAATTAGTCTAAGGAAAAATTTTAGCAAAGTTAAGTTGTGATTAACTTTTAAATTGTGAGGTTGCTTTAGTGGTAACATGAAAAGTCACCAGAGGTCTGTTCTGCTGGTCTGTTTTAGGAGGAAGGTGCTTCAGGCAGCATAGCTGTCAATGCTTTTTGGCAAGGGGTCTTTTGAAAAAGTCACAGTTGCAGACCCTTATCATGGGAGATAAACTACATACAACTCACTTCTGCCCCCTCTGCTGTGGCACGTAAGCTGTTCTTGTGGGAATGCTGGTTGGCAGGTATAACTCAAAAAGTAGTTGCTTCAGATCAGTACTCTTCCAGATCCATATACAAAGTCATAACTGACAAATTTAAGGGAAAAAGCATTTCAGGCAATGGATTTGGTCAAATAATAGTGCAATGTGTGTTCGAGCTTCTGTAGCTCAGAAAATTTCTCATTTTACTTATGTATTACGTGTTCAGAAGGCTACTCTAAAACTTTGCACAGCCTGAAGAGAATGTTCAGGCCATGCTGGCCTTAGAGACTCCCTCACTTCTCCATTCAGGGATCTCTAAGATATTATATCACCAGTGGGTTGCCCAAGCTCTAAGAAAGTGAAACAGGCCCAAGGCTAAGGTGCTAATTATCTGTTTAGACACATTAATACCAAAAGGCAAACCCCTTCCAAAGGAAGTTAGTAAGCTTATAAAAGGTGATTTAAACAAAGCAAGAAATAACAAAAGCCACTTTCTCACAATATGATCTGTTGTCACTCTGATACAATTTACCAGAAACCTCTGAGGTCTGCTGAGCTCAAAGGGGAAATGACACAAAATAAAATTAAATCTGCAAACTACAGTCCTGTAATGCAAAAGTAATTAATTCTCACATTGAAAATCCAGGTCTTGAGATCTGAAAATGAATTTTGAAGAGACTGTTTTTTCCTACTGCAAATACAGCAAAAACAGAGGAGCATGAGCACATGGTCACCACAGTGTGAGGCCAGGAGAAAATGCACCACTTACCCACATTAAGAGGCAAAAAATCACAAAAATTATTGCAGACATGGGGGATTGCAAACTCTGTCAGGGTTCTTGAAAGATAAATCCTTTTGTGGGCTGAGACCAGAAACACTTTGAGCATTGGCTTGGTGATGAAGATCCATAAACACACAGAAACAATTGTGTGTGCAAGCCCCAGCACTGGCACTTTTGCCAGGCTCTGAGAAACGAGGCTCCTACAGACACAGGGACACACGACCCCCATTTCACAAGTTCCCCTCCAGTTTCACAGGCAGGCATCCCAAACTCCTCTGAATCTTTGGTCTGTTGCTTTTCAGAGAATGAAAAAGGCAAAGACAAGCATTTTATGAGATGCTTGTGTGACCTCACACAGTAGCTATAGTCCATACCAAATGAGGAAGAGATCTGTGGGAAAAGAAAAAACCCTCAAATGCAGAAGAAATTACTACTGCCCCAGTCCAAACATTTCACAAGCTGAATCTTGGCTTGTTTGCATACAGTTTTAAAGTACATTTACTTTTTCTTAGCAATCTGATGGGGCTCCTTATATACTTTCTTGTACATTTTGTGAATTAATCTGTGACAAAATATCCTCAGCAGAACAGCCACAGACAGTGGAAGCTTGAGAAAATATAGACCACACAGCATGAAAGAAATGAAGACAACCTGTTGCAAGGTATTTTGCAACTTGACACTGTACATGGTTGCAGGCAACTACTTATTAAAGTATCTGTAAGAGGTGGGGAATTAAGTTCAGCATTAATTTCACTAGTGCTTCTCAGCTTAGGTCAACACTGTTTAAATGACTGTTTTATGACTGTGGAACTCTGTTACCTATGAACAACTACGAACAAAATGTTCTGCACATCCAATATTGTGTCAGGTTGTTTTCAGGCTACATCAGAAGACGACAGACTCAGTTCTCCCTAAACTTGACAGAGAACTGTACATGTGGCCGTACGTTTTGGCTGTCCAAGGTGTGGGCACACTTGTTTCCAAACATGTTGAAGCAGAGCCTTCATCCAAATAAGTGCTTGTGAATGCTCCCCAACAATCTCCTAATCCTGAAGGACAGAGGAATACTACTATTTCAGGTTAACTTGGCTCTAATAGTGCAATCAAGGGAATACTTGTATCCTATAACCAGAACATCCTGAAAACTAAATAGTATTTCATAGTGTTTCTGATGACATGGCCTAGCAATTGAGTCTAACAGCTTATTTCCAATGCCAGTCTAGGGTTGGTCTCTACCATTTCTTGACTAAGACACTAGAGATTTCAAGCAGATTATCCTGCTCTGAAAAGCCCACAAAGTATCAGATCTTCAACATCTGTACTGCTTCCTTCCTTCCTGCTTTATCTCCTCCTTAGTGCTGTAATGCCTCTGTGCATTGTTCCCCAGAAAGAAAACATGGATCTTCTTTATGTCTGCGAGTCATGTTTTTATTGCCGCTTTTTGGGGTTTTTTTAAATCACATTAGTAAGCAGGAAAGTCAGAATCTAGTTCGGTAAAGTGCAGGCTTTGGAGGATTAAAATAGCTTCTAGCTTTGGACTAATAAAAAAGCACAAATCACTTTCCCAAGGGGGAAGGTTATTTTATTTGGTCCTGTAGGAAACCAGAAATGCTCCTCCCAGGAAAATACAGTGAAAAATTCCAAGCAGCACAGCATGCACATGGCTGTTACAACCTTACTTAAGTTTTAGAAAGCAGATGTGGAGAACAAAAAAAGAAAAGAAAAAAAAAAGAAAAAGAGAAGGAAAAAAAAAGCTTTGGACTCTCCAATTTGCAGGACAAACTCAAGTATCTACATAAGCAAGGGGGAGAATGATATGATGAAATTAAACAGCACAGACTCTTCAGTGCCATCAACACAAGCACATCTGTCAACCAGCTTTTTCATGTCACATATAAAACACATACATAGCACTCCAAAATTTCAAAACAAAATCCTGGCCTTTTTTTTTTTTTTTAAATCTGTGGGAGGAATTGTATACATGAGATATTTATTTCAAATACTGGTTAATATTTTCTGTGGTATGTGATGCAACTTACATACCTGTGTGATGCCTCAATGATTTAACTGATTTTCTTCATATTTCTCTCTTTTTACTGTAAATGTTTTGAGCAGGAACCATGCAGTTTTATTTATTTATGTAGAACCGTCATGCTGGAGACCCTGCTACTCCTCTTCTATAATGCAGTTTAAAGAAAGAGGCTGACAAGGAAGCAGATGGTTGAGAAATGGATGTCCAGCCTTTGTCTTCTTTCCCAAACACACAAGCAGTAACACCCATCTGTCACTGAAAAAATGGAGGGAAAGCCTTTGCAGTTGTTCTGGACAGACTGATAGCATGTTGGCAAAAAAGAGACTATTGGAGCCTGTGATGAAAGGAAAAGGAAGTTGTTGAATCTTTGCTAAAACACACACAGCTGATAATGCGGATCCAAGAGAAATGTCTGAATTTTGCAAGAATGGCTGTAGAATCTCTCATCCAAGGGAGAACCTGAAGCTTAAGTGTGGTGTGTCTCCCAGCATATGACATGCCATTCCTCACTAGGAGATCAGAGAGGAAATAAAGAACACAGACACAAAAAAGAATTAAAAAAAAGAAAAAAAGGGAAGACAACTTAATCCAGAGTAGGTATAACCACAGCTAAGAATAAAATACAGGAAAAGAAGTGATTTACCTGAGTGCCATACCTGGCACTATCCAAAACCTGCCACCGGCCCAGACAACTCCAAGATCCAGAAAGTATATGGGAGCTACTAAACAAAGGTTCAGTAAAACGGTGGAGAGAAGCACCTTTATGCTGCTTCCCCTTTATTTAGTGACATTGTTGCACATACACATAAAAGCCACAGCTTGAAATTTCTTGGACTTGGAAGTTGAATCGAGTCCTTCAAAAACACATTAAAAATACAAATCTCTGCATGGTTGAATAATAGGGTTTCCCAGCAAGCTTCTTGAATTAACAGATCTCAACAGAAACTGAGAAGGACTTCAAGTTACTTTTTTCATTCAAAGGTCTCTCTACAATCAAAAATTCCAATCTGCATGACATCTATTAGCAAATTAGTACAGAATGCCAAAAGGAACTGTTTAGGTCTGCTCTGCAACACTTGTCTGTTTATACGTACTGCACTCCTGATATGCACAAATCCTGTATCCTTGAATAGAGACTCCTAGCCAACAATTTGTCTGGAGGCTTTACCTTCCTCCTTATACTCTTATGCTCCATTTGTAAATGACAGAATTTACCTCAAACCTTTCTGACTACGCTAATTTGACAGATGTACAGAAGAGTAATAGCTGAATCATGAAGGGACCTCATCAGAATATTGAGTTCAGGCACCACCCTGCTCAAAGTTTAATCAGCACATTGCACAGGACCTTATCCAGTTGGATTTCAAGGATCTCCAAGGCTGAAGACTCCACAAGCCCTCTGGGATACCTGTTTCAGTGTCTGACCACCCTCGCTGTAAAGGAGTTATTTCTTATATATAAATGTAATTTCCCATCTTTTAGTTTGTGCCTATTGCCAGTTGTCCTCCCTGGGCAGCAGTGAAAAGGCACTGGTTCTGTGGTCTGTTACTTCCTTAATCCCTTCTGGTATTTACACACATTGATAACATCTACTGAGCCTTCTTTCCTCCAGGTTAACAATCCCAACTCAGCCTCTCCTTGTATGACACATCCTCCATTCTCCTAATTATCTTTGTGACCTTTCACTGAACTTTCTCCATTATGTGCATGTATTTCTTGTGCTGGGGAGCCCAGAACTGGACACATCTCAAGGTGTGGTCTCACCAGGGCCTCAGTGGAAAGGAAGGATTACTTCCCTTGACCTACTGGCAATGCCTGGATATTGTTGTCTGCCTTTTCTGCAACTGCACATCGCTGGTTCATGGTCAACATTTTGCCCAGCAGGAACCCTGGATCCTCTTCTGCAAAGCTGCTTCCCGGGCTCCAATGTGTACTAGTGCATAGGGTTAATACTTACCTGCCGCAGGAGCAAGCATTTCCCTTTGTTGAATTTTATGAGGCTCATGAACAAGAGTTGGCCCATTTCTCTAGCCTATTGATGTCCCTCTGAATGTCAGCACATACATCTGGTCTCAACCACTCCTGTCAACCTTGCATTGTCTGGAAACTTGCTGTGGGTGCACTCTGTCCCCACCACCCAGTACAGGCCCTGGTATCAACCCCTGTGGTACTTTATTAGTGACTGACCTCCAGGTGGACTTTGTGCCCAGCACAGCCCTTTGAGCCCAGCAGTTCATTCAGTTTGCAGTCCACCTCACTGTTCCTTTATCTAGTCTGAACTCCCTCAGTTTGTGGATGTTACAGGACACAGCATTGAAAGCCTCGCTAAAGTCAAGATAAACAACATTCACCACCCTCCTCTCATCTGCAAAGCCAGCTCTTCATCACAGAGGGACACCAGATTGGTCAACCAAAGTTTCCTCTATTTATATCCAATTTGACAACTCCTAATCATCCTGTCCATGATATATTTGAAAATAATTTTCTTGAGGATTTGCTGTATTGCCCTCTCCCAGGGATTTGGGTGAGGCTGATAGGGTTGTAGGTACCTGGATTCTCTTTCTTGCCCTTCTGGAATAGAAGATGGGTATTTGCTTTCTTGCAGTCCCCAGGAACCTCCTCTGATTTCTATGACCTTCCAGATACAATTGAGAGCAGCCCTGCATGCATGGTTGAATCCCACCAAATCCTACTGACTTGTATACGCTCTATTTGTTTAAACGTTTCCTAACTCAATCCTCTACTGAGGTTAAGTCTTCAGAGCTCCAGACTTTTCCACTGATCTCCACAGCCAGGGATCCCTGAAAGCAAACCTTACCAGTAAAAACCAAGGCAAAAAATTTAGTTCTGGGGTATAATTCAGCTTTATTTAGCTGTAATATTTTTGTATCTGTATTAGAAGTAGCAAATGAAGAGCAATGACTGAGGGATGTCTCTTGATCACCCTGCACCTGAACAAAATCTGTCTGAAACTACTGTTCTTAGTGGTGAACCATGTATGCACACTGAAAGATGAAAAACTGTTATAAGCAGCTGAGGGCATTTTCCTGCAGAATCATATTGCAATATTGGCAACATAAATCTAGTCTAGGGAAAGAAAGAAGAATCATAAATCTCTCACAAAACTGGAACAATATTTTAATAATAATAAAATAGCCAAGTTTCTCCTTCTGAAAAGATAGGAGGAAAGCATTCTTTTTTCAAATAAAATCCATATCTTTTATACCTAAATACTGCAGATAATGCAAGAATGAAAGCAATCATCGTCATGCCTTCAAGAACTGAATTTTGAAGCTTCTGATCGAATTCCTGTTATTGTATTGTTAAGGAAGTGGCCTTGTTCACTGAGCTGAAGCAACACTGGGAGAGCTTCCTGTTTAAAGCAGCAGGGAGTGCAGCCCTGAGAACATCAATCACACAGTTCATGATATTAACTTGACTGGAGCATTGCAGGAACAGGGCTCCAGTCAGCTTCAAGGGTCCCCTGCAGTGTTATATATGGCAAGATCCCGCAGTTAGTATTTCTTCACTGTGACACAATAACTCTCTAATAGAAATGGGAAGAGATGGAACAACTTTACAGCACTAGGGAATTGATCAGTGGTTTAGCATCTTCCCTCTCCCTAGAATCTTTCAAAAAGGTGCAAAAATTTGAGAAGTCAATGAAGTAATAACCTACACATAAGTTTCTTTGACAGAACAGTAATTGCTTAGCTTAAAACCGAAAAGTCCAAGACTTAGAGATTTATATCCTTTGTGATTTTAAATTATCTCTACTGTTGCTGTTATTTTTTAAAATGCATTTAAGAAGGCTTTTATCTTCTGGTAATGATTTCCAAAGAAAAACTACATAGTTTTAAATTTGTTGTCTGTTCTACATTCTTTCACAAAATTTCTAGACAAGGAGATATAGTGGTCCTATGAAATCTTTAACAGTCAATTCTTTATTAAAAGTAAATGTAATCATAATTTGCTAATAAAAATGTCAAAACTAGGAGCAGGATCATCAAAAAAGCAGCAATGTCAGACAGATTTGCTCTCTACAACAAAGACTCTGGACAAAACATCATGAAATGGACTATTTTGACCTCCATAACAGCTGATGTTACAAACAGATTTTGTTATATGCGGACATGAATCCTAATCTTCAGAGAAGGGAAGAAGGTGCTACTGACTTGAAGCAAGAGGTGGAATACTGCCTTTTCATTCAGGCTGTTTAATCATTCATGGCCCTAAATATTCATCCCTTGATTAAAGTACAGTTTAGAAATATTAAATTTACTTTCATCATAAACACTAATCTCAAAAAACATGGAAGAGATAATAGACAAACCCTGCTCTTACAATGTAGAGGGTGAAAAGAATGAAGCACAGCAGGATAAATGTATCTAATGATTTGATTATGATAATGATGTAGCTGAACTATCAAGGGAAAAAAAAAAGGATTTATATATACAAATGAGTATATTCAATTTAATAAAATGCTTCTTCAGTTTCCTAGATAGGTTTTCTGAAAAATAAATTTGTATTCTAGAGTGTTTCAGGTACACATAGAGCAATTTTTGAAAGAGTGCTCCTTGACTGAATGGTTGAACTTTATGCAAATGGCTTCACTTATGCAAGTAACACTGCTTACATAAATGGAACACATATCTGAGCTTGTATATGACTTGAAATAACTCTCAGAAACCTGAACACTAGTATGCATCTTTAACTACTCTTCCTAGAATATTACTTACTAAAGTTTTGGGCATGTTGTTAGGAGGACTACAAATTATGACTTATCTCACAAATTCGTATTTGGAGAATGCTCATGCTCCATGTCCCCTTATGCTTGCAGGTGGACACCTAACAGACAGGACATCAAGCTAAGATACAATGAACAAAATTAAACCTCAGTGGAGTATTTCTGTGCTTAGTGGCTGACAGTGTGAGGCTCTTGGTCCATTTCCCTCAGGTCTGTAGATCTCTGAGCTGACCAGCCTGTCCTGCTGCTCTCAACAGCGAAGACTCATCCTCTAGGATAGACAGCAATAGCTTCTCACTTGTGCAATGCAGGAGAAAGGCACTGGTGAAGCAGGTGAGTCCTAGAATAATTGCAGAAACATCCGGTGACCCAGTGACGAGTTCAATTGCACTGGGCTCTTTCTGGCTGCAGCAGACAGGTCGAAGATCCCAAGTACCTACTTTCCATTCCTCACGTCACTCAGCCTGGTTCCGCCACACACCACCAGTTCTGATCACTGAAAAGTCTGTCATGACCTAGTGGCTGTCAAAGAGGAGGCACCTCAAGCTGTGCTGACTGATGCTGTTGGAGTCAGAAGCAGAAATACAGGAATTTTAAGGGCAGGAGCCCAAACAGTATGCGGAGAAAACAATGGGAATGATGGGAGAGGTGGGAATGAAGTGTTGTTTGTCCAACCTTATCCTTTCTAGTGCTGATATGTGCACTTTTAATAGAGAATTTAAAATAAAAGGCAGACAATAAAACTAATATGGCATGTGAACACTAAAGATACCTTATGACAAAAACTTACAAAATGTTTCAAAAATCAGAGGATAATTTAAACTCGAACTACCACACAAAACACTAGAAACTCCTCAAGGAAAGTTTTCCCCTTCTCACTGAACAGAAATATGATAAGATTGAATATGATAATGCATAAGAAAGGGAGAACCATCCCGAACTAGGTAGCAATGACAATATGGACTGAGAAAGCTATTTAGTGTGAGTCAGTCCTGAGGTACAGAAAAAGAAAATCCATAGTACACCCTTCCTCTCCTTGAAGTTTACTGTGAACTTGAAGTAACCAAAAGGAAAACTTACTTGGTAAGCCTAATTTTAAACTGCATTTTTGTTATTTACTTTGCATCCCTTCCTACAGTTCAACCTTTGCTCTTAGAGTAAACTCATTTTATTCTGGAAGCTTATTTTGGCATTAAAAGCAACTCTAAAGCAACTTTGGGATGAATAAGGTATATTATTATTTGAAAAACAATTAATCCAAATAAAGAAGAATCTTAGTCCTATCTTGTTGCACTCACTTAGGGCAAGCAGGAGGAACCTTGGGAACTGAGCTCTCTAAGCAGCAAGGATCAGTTTGAGAACTTGCAATATCTGATATCAAGGGAAGTCAGGTCTCCCCTTTCAGACATGATACACAGACAGCCCAGAAACCTGAGAAACTCATAAAAGCTGCTATTTCCATGCCTTGCTGTTAGAGTATGACAGGAAATAAAACTAAATTATATATTCACTGCACACTTAGTCATATACATTTCATCTTGAATATGGATTTTTCTAATAGTTAAATCAATGAAAAAGGTAGATTTGCCAGTTTTTTACTACTGTTTTATGGCAGTAGGTTCCTTGCAAGGTTATCACCAGGCTCTGCCATCCACTGTATCTCCCACAGTCTATAATAAATATTTAATTAAGCTCAAAACAACTGTTCTTAAACTCATAACCTAGCTTTGAAGTTCACTGCTTTTATTTCTGTTCTGAAAAAAGGGCTTCTGTTCCCTAAACTTCTCACTTATCAGAGTGACAATACCCCAACTGCCTGTGGCACTGGTTATTACATTTTAAAATGTTGTACACTGTCGGTTTGGCCTGTTTTAAAGAATTTTTGAGTAGAATTTGCTTTTAAAAGGTAACCCATTTATCAGAGTAACTTCTTGTTGAAGTCAGTTGGCTCGACCTTGTCATGAAAGCAGGAAGTTCCTTTAGCAAAGAAATTACAACTAAGATCTGTACACAAGAGTTGATATTTACAGCTGAACAGTAAGCTTTAGTCAGCTTTCACCCATCCTTCTTTAGAAACTCTGCCTGATTTTGCTAACAGACTTTGTGCTATAATTAAAAACCAAAATGGCCTGAGCTGAACATGGTTCTGTGTTTTCAAGAGACACCGATGCATTTTCCCATAAGAGAATTTCCAAGATAAAAGCACTTAGAGGAAATAAAGTTGATCTAAATCTATTTTATGATTGAAACTGATTGCTGCCTTAATGACAGAGAAGGTTGTTCGCTCTCAGAGCAGCTCTAAGGCTAAAATAAGTAAAAAATATGAAACCAAAGCATTCTGCTAAAAGAGCCAAAGGGAGATTTTATCTATCTTGTATCTAAATTGTGAAAAGGTATTTATATTTTTCCTCCTAAGAGGAGAGAGAGAGAGAGACAAACAAATGCTACTTGAACTAGCAATCAACAGTATCATCATAATGAAGAATTCCTACTAATATTAATGAATCACACAGAGCACTAAATTACCAAAATAGCAGAAATAGCTAATTAAAGATTATATCAATTCAGAAAACAGTTGATGCATGTGAGACTTACTGTGCTGTGCAGAAGAGATAGCAAAAGACTGCTTTGCAGGAGCGGTGAAACAAAAACATAAATACCTAAATTTCAATAGTACATTTTTAATTCGAAGTATTTCCATTTGACTTGCACCAGCTTTGCAGAAATATTCTTCTCTTTGAAATGAAGTCTAAAATATTTCAGGCTAAGAATGACAGATAGGAAAGTCTTAAATAAGACTCTACTGTGGAAAAGTGGTTGACTCTCTAGAGCTGACACTAAAACTCATTTTCCTTTTCATTTATTTTGTTAAAAGGAGTTTCAGTAATTGTTCCTATTTTCTGACTGTGAATGTGTTCCCAGAACGGCCTTATCAAACAAACAGAGGAACAAGAAGTGTACACAATGGTGCATCTAGTAACTTTATCCCTTCCTGTCCTCTGCCACAGTGCTTCTCCTTTTGTTATTTTATTGCAGAGTGTCATTTGGGAAGACTGGTATTGTAAGCACCTGAGTATCTAAAATTGTCACTCAAATAAACAAAGTTTACAGGAAGCCTCTAGTGTTTGTTACTTCATTCTGACAGGTTAAGGAATCTCTGTAGGGCTGAGATGCCTTTATTTTTGTACCCAAGAACTATAAGCATTTATAGGACCACAAAAACTTAATCAGAAGTAGAACATCAGAAGTTGCTCATGGTATGCCAAGCCACACTCCTGGGATTACTTAAATCAACACACCCTCCTGCATTCTGCCTGACAGCCTTTGGCAGAAAGAATTTCCTTGTGGAAGTACCACTTCTTTTTCTCCTACATGAAAGTATTTAAAAGAGGAGCAATGTAAGTCATGTTTATTGAAAACTGTCCAATTCACATGAAAATTTATAGATTCACTACTCTCAGTACATCAGCTTCTGTGTATCACTCACCAACCTTCTTTTTCACAGCATCATTTACCTTTCAGGACCAACAGCATTATCACCGTGTCAATGTGATGCAGAACACTACCTGTCACCAGACAAGGCTTCACTTTCCCACATTCAGTATTCTCACACAGGCAGGAAGTTCTCTGAAAACATCAGTAATAAAACCTTCTTTCAAAGAAAAAAATAGGAAAAGCAGAAGACTTAGTTTTACTGCAGTGCCAGTGACAACCCTTACCATACACTTACACAGCAGACATCAAAGACAAACTACATTTTCTCTCGCATCAATCACTTATTTTCCTGTTACTTTCGTCTTGAGCAACATTTGTACACTTCACTTTTAATTGCAAACTTAGATATTCAGCTCTGTGGGGCAGGACACCTTTTGTTCTTCCATGTAACCAACCTCCCCACCACTCACCTTCTTAATTAAGTGCACAAGTAAATCTTCTCAAAAAACCACATTTCTCCAGTGAAAACTTGTGAAAGACATAATTATGTAGCTTAATGCCATAGATGCAAACTATAATAATACTGTGATACACAGAATTGATGCATTTTCACTGATGAACTCCTAGGATCCTAGGAGTCAGGCAGGGAAGAACATTTTTTCTATTTTCTGAGAATTGCAGCAACATATACACTGACAAAAGAATAAAATCTACCAGAAAAATAAAAGGCTGTATTTTAAACCCAATCAACATTTATGCTGTGATATCATGAGCATGCTCTCAGGCATTTTGTTAATTGAAAGTAAGGACTTCATTCAGTAGGTCAATTATTTGCTGCGAGTCTTTCATCAAAGTGTCAGTAATGGCACTTCCATGGATTTATACAGATGCACCAGAATAATTTCTTCTGATTTGACTGATTCAGAATTAGCTATCAGCCTTTTCTAAAGCAGCTCTTTTGTGGCTTCATTGGAGAACCTTTAGGTTAAGATTTCCAAAGATTTCTGTGTGAAGGTATGTATCTTAAGAAAATCAGATAAAGTGAGCTGAGTCTTTATATACATAGATACATATATATAGTGTAATGCAGACTGTACTGAGCCTAGTGACACTGCACTCCTATGAAGTTATTCATACATATATATAATTTGCAGGTTTAGATTTAAGAGACTGATTCAGAATTAATAGGGAAAAGTTTGGGGTTTTCCCCTTTCTGAAAGCAGCTCTTTTTTGCTTTACTACAAGAACATTATGCTACTGCTTCTGCAGCTGCAGATGCTGCCACAATTGTAATTGCCTGTCATGCAGAGAAGAAATCTAATTAAAACCACTTATTTGCACCTATTAACCAGTCTCTTTAAATTCAGACAAAAGACCTTACCACAAGCTAAAACATAAGTACAGAGTGCGGTCTGCAATTCAGTAAGAGAACCAACGTGTGTTTTCAGATAATTACACTCACCTCCATTTTCCTGCTATTACCAATTAGCATTAACCATGAACTTAAATGGCTATGTAAATCATTACACCTGGCCACCACTCCAGCCACACTCAGACTACTAGCATGATATTGGACAATGCACTTCATCTTTCACATACTTAAAATGGTGACATTTTTTGTGCTGAGGGCAAATTGCTGATTACAACATGGTTTAGAGCTGCAACAAACAATAATTATAAAAAGTGTTTGATAAAGTGAAAGGAATAACCTGCAGTTTTATTTCAAGAGACTCAGGGTTCTTGAGCAGTTTTATAGGTAAGACCAGAATATTACTTTGGAACCTCCTTCACCCCATCTTTTGGGACAATTAATATTTCAGTTATGTCCTAGGAAAAAAAAAAATCTACAGAAAGCTCTAATGCAAACAGGCAGGCGGCACTAAATCAGAATGACTTAATAAGTAGCCTAGTACACAAGCTCATCTGGTAGAGTTTGCTGCACTTCCCTCATGTGATGCCTTCACTCATGTCCTTACTCTCTTTCACACTGGACAGGTAGAAGCGTTGTGCTGTGCACCAACTCAGTACTATTGGCATCACCACATCACTTCTTGCTTTCTTCAGGAAACAGCACTGTTAGACTGAAACCACTGAAGAAGTACTGACACGTTTACCATTTCATGTTTCTGTATTTAAGAAACAGGCCAATAATAAACTAAAAACTGTCTTACAGCCATGATAGACAGACTTCCTCAAGTCCCTGGGTGGCTGTAAGAACAGGGTTTTTTAACCCATTTTTTGAGTAACTTCTTCAGCGCTCCAGGCCACCCGCACGCCCGGCGTGTATCCATCACTCATCCAGCTCTGCATACGCCGCTGCTGAGTGCCCATGTGCCCGTCTGGGGGAAAGGGCGACGGTTTGGAGCTGGACGTGGGCTGAGCTCCTCACTACCTCAACACGTCTGTGCACTCACACGGTGCGGCATGACCCTCAGCGACAGGCACCTCCTCAGGGGCACCTGGGCCGCTGGGCACCGACCCCGCCAGCGCTGCGGCCCCTGGCCGGCTGTCCCTGCCTGCCCACCCCGCGCAGGAAGGTGCCACTTCCCGTTAGGTGCCCGCACCCATCACCCACCCGCGCCCGCAGCGCTCACCCCGCGCACCTGGGCGCAGGTCAGCGCTCAGAAGCACAGAACCCATCGAGTAGGAGATCACCGAGTCCAGCCTGTGACCGAACACCACTATGCCAACTAGACCATGGCGCCGAGTGGTCTCCCCTCGTACACCTCCAGAGACGGTGACCCCACCACCGCCCTGGGCAGCCCGTTTCAATGGCTAATCACTCTTTCTACGAAGAAATTCCTTATAACGTCCAACCTGAGCGTCTCCTGGCGCAGGTAGGGAGCAAGTGAGACGGCGCGGGGCCCTGCGCGGTACCTGCGCCGTGCGCGCAGCTCCCGCCCGCCCTCAGCGCGGAGCGGCCGCCGCGGGGCCGCCTCGTCCCGCCCCGCCCCGCCCCGCCCACCGAGGGGCGGGGATTAGGCGAGCCCGCCCGGCGCTCCGCGGCGGCGCCGCGCGCGGATTGGCCGGCGGCGCTGTCAGTCATCGGCGGGGCCGCGCCCGCCCCTTGTTGTCACGGCGCCGTGCGGGGCTGGGGCCGCTCGCGCTGCCGTTGTTGCCGCCGCCGCGGGAGCCCGGGCGGGGAGCGGCTCCCCGGCCTCGCCATGGCCACCAGCACCACGGGCTCCACGCTGCTGCAGCCCCTCAGCAACGCCGTGCGCCTGCCCGTCGACCAGGTGAGGATGGGGAGGCGCCCGCCCGCCGCCGCTCCCGCGGGCTCGCCGGGGAGGGACCGCACCGCGCCCCCGCTCCGCGCCGTTCTGCCCCGCCCCGTCCCCCCGCGGCCCCTCCATCCATCTGTGGGGCCGGGGCAGGGCGGGCAGCACCCGGAGCGGGCGGCGGCCGCGGTTCCCCTCCGCACCCACGGGCGGGGGGCGC
Source organism: Acanthiza pusilla (assembly GCA_036630365.1). Classification (NCBI taxonomy): domain Eukaryota; kingdom Metazoa; phylum Chordata; class Aves; order Passeriformes; family Acanthizidae; genus Acanthiza; species Acanthiza pusilla. The sequence continues at coordinate 7,146,072 of JAXCHO010000036.1, forward strand.
CGGGGCGGCGGCCGCGCTCCGCGGGCAGGTGCGCCCGCTCCGCGCCCGCCGCGGCTGGTCCAGCATCCCGCCCGCATCCCACCGTGTCCGGCCCGGCCCTGCCTCGCCCCAACTTGTTGGTATCGTGTGTTGGCCAGATGTGGATCCGCAGCTGGGAACGGGGCCGGTATCAGCTCAAGGGATGCAAAGGTTGGGTAATAATTGCAAATGCAAAGCAGCGCGCTGCGCCTGGATGCGCCTGCCAGGGGGGTTCACACGCGGTGTTAAATAATAATGTGTGCCGCACACAATGCTGCTGGGAATTCGTATGCACTTTGTAGGCAGAGCGTTTCTGTGGTATCTATTGTCCAAGTGATAAAAAAATTCCTGAAGGCTGTTAATCCTGGTGTCTTCATAAAACATTAGTAGATAACAGAATAAGATTGGGAAACTGAGGTTTGCTGAGCTTAACCACTCAAGTTGGACCAGAATTTATTTATGGGGGAAGTGGTCTAGGCCTCCTAAATATACAGAATATTTATGTATTTAGGAATGCATAAGAAAAGTAATCTGAACTAACTCCTCATATAAATTTTGCAGCACCAAGAAATTTCATGTTAGGATTTTTTTTTTATTTTATTTTTTTTTTAAGGTTCCATTAATGTGTGTATGAGTGAAATGCATCAAAGAAAACAGTCTGTGTTTCAGTAGAGAGAGATTTTGATGGCTTGGTTTTAACAAAATACACCTAATAAGTGAGAGAAGTACCTGGAAATGAAATATAGAGGAAGCAGCATGCCTAGTGAAAGTATTTTGGAAGTGACTGAGCTACACACTCATTCTTCTTTTTTCCTCCCCTGTTCCCCAGCCGTTTGTTTGAATGGAACCTTAGCTAAGGATATACATGAAAAAGTACCTTCTAGAAAACTGATAAAATGGGTAGCTTGAAACTGAGCTTGCTGTGGTGGAATAGATACTGGGCACTCCTTGCAATAATACCTGTGGCTAGGATCGATGGCACAACATGGCTTGGTGCCTCATACCTGCAGGCTGTAAGCTGCTCTTGCCAGGTGCCGTGTGTTTATTTCCATAAAATGCATAGCTTCTACAGGGCACTGTAAAACACATCAGGACTGACCATCTTTTTATGGCATGATGCTGGTGGTGTGTAATTATCTACTCATATTAGTAGTCATAAATTTAATTGTTTTATGACATAGCGTGGCTACCACCAGAATTGTTTAAATATTGTGGGTATGGCATTTTGATGATACTGAAGTTACTTTTTTATCAAAGCCTGGAAAACTTCACTGTATTGAATGTTTTGCAACAGATGCTCCTGTAGAGCCAAGAAGTTTTTGTAAAGTACACTTGGAGGTCTTTTGAAGCTTTTGGGAGCAATCACAATGGAGGGTGGCTAAACATATAGTTTAGAAGATTTGTTATAAGCAGTTGGAAGGCAGACATACATTGTTTTTGGACATCAATGGAGTGAATGGATCCAGTTGTGTATTAAGTGCACTGATTATGACTGGAGTAGAATTGAAGAGCTTCAGAATTATGCTGCACTGAAGAGAACACATCTATAAAAATAATCTGATTTAAAAAAAAGCAAAGTTAGTTTTTTGTAACCTCAGCTCAAGAGTCTGTCTTGATAGTAAGTTTGTAATACAGAAAGAATGTGAACTGTGTTCAGTGTAATCAAATCAAAGGGAGGGAAGGAGAGAATGAGGGCAGAGAAGAAAAAGAAAGTGCTGATACTCTTTGGTGTGTTTGCTCAAAGATTATGCATGACATTTGGTGATAATATAAGCATATTAAGAATGAAAATGTAGCCCTGCTTTGAAAAAATAATAGAAGCGTGAAGGTTTTCTGGTTAGTACATTGTTTCTACTACTTGCTCCAAATCTGTACTATGACTACAGTCATACCAATATAGCAGCTGCTTGAAATGGGCACTCTGGTATAATATCAGCACTCAGAACTGCTGAAGATCAGTTATGGCTTTTTTTTCCTCCACTCAGTTTCAGTTTTGACCACAAGTAGATACTAATCTTTATCCAAAATGTTGCTTAAATTGTGATTTAGGTTTAAGACATTACTATCTAATTATTCTGCTAAGGCATGTAACTCTTGAAACAAAAATCGAGGTAGCAGGTGTCCATGTTGCCTTACTCTCTGGTGTTCAAACAAATGAATGGAGAACCTCATCTATTTGGCAGTGGATGGAAGTAGAAATTTAAGTTCAAGGTGGAGCTGCTATCTCTAAGAATAATCAATCAGATCCACATCTCTGTGTGGATCAAGTGTGAGAGAAATTGATTACTTTTTTACTTAATGCTTGGCAGAACTATAGGCAGAGATTTGAGAATGGTGTTGGTTGTGTGCTAGTTGGAGATCAGTGCCAAAGATGAAGGATGAGCTTCACCAGAGCCATTTGACACAGCAGTCTCCTTGATGTGCCCAACTGTGTTGCAAAAGAAAAGCTTTGTTGCTTTAACAATTTGCTGTTCCTAGACCTTTTTTCTTGGAACTAGAGTACTAGGTGGCTAAAGGAATGGAGAAGAACTTGTTTTCTGCATCTGTGTGTGTCCCCCAACAAGGTATTGGGCAGCAATTTGTTGCTGTTTTAACCCTTCCTTTGGCTCTTGTTTTGTCTTGCAACAAGTTAACCGAAATGGCTACTTGGAAAAGTTAATGTGTTCTTCATAGGCTTCTTGTGCCAGGGTTTCTGTTGTTATTTTCAGTCATTTGATGAAAGAGAAGATGCTCAGTGTGACCAAGAACTTACAGCAAACTTACCTTTCTTCTGTACTTTGTAGTAGGAATGAAAAAAAATCACTGCTTGGGAGTGAAAAGCCTCATACAAGCTGTTTCTTTTCACATCTTGGTGAACCCAAGTTGGATGCTCAGCAAAGGAAGCATTCTGTCAACAGCTGTGTCACATTAGATCCTTAAAGTTAATGAATGAATGAATGAATAAAAATTAATGTACTGTGTATTCCTTGTGTCTTCCCAGGGGAGAGAAGGAATAAAAGTAGCCATGTCCTTCCCACCTGGACAGCTTCTCAAGAGAAGTATGGGAAGGCTTATCATAAAAACTTGGCTGGTAGAGTACCACATGTTGCATAATGCATTGAGGTTGCAACTTGAATTATTTTATTGTAGTTCCATCTCTCACATAGCCTTATATTTTTCCTGTCTGTTCTCATGTCATATTTGTGCATCTGTTTCTTTCTTCTTTTTCTAAGGTGAAGCCCAATGAATGATGTGTTGGACCTTGGTCTGTTTCTAATTCTATCACTATCTTGCTGATTTTCTATTGACAAATGACTTATCTTGATGATGTGTCAGCTTACTTGTCATTAAATCGGAAAGATTTAAATTTGCTGTGGCAATGATTCTAGGAGAGCAAAGCTTTCTTCTTGGCTTTTTGGTCTCTGTGGGGTTAGGGCAGTTCAGAGAATAATCTTTGCTTTCACTGCTTCCACCAGAGGGAGCAGAATTTTTTTAATTAAAATGGGCAGAAATTGTAGGGGTTATTACTGCCCTTCATTTGTTGTACAAACAGATAACTTGTAATAACAACTTTCCTGTAGTAAAGGAATAGCTGAGTAGGGGAGATAGGAGACTGACTATGACAATATGTAAACATCGACTTTTTACATGAGTTGTCTAAGAGATTGATTTTGAGATCCTGAAATATGGTCTGAACTAAGATAATTCCAGTGATTATCTTCTAGATAAGAAAAGGATGTGGCTCCAGCTGCTAACAGTATAGCTATGTGAAGATACATGGACAGAATAAAATGTCATGCTTATGATTACGCACTTGACTCAAACTCCAGGATGTAAAAATAAGCAATGTTTTTTCAACAAAAGAAAAAAAAATTCTGTGCAATTTCCACACTTTTCTTGGTTTTCGGTTTGGGTTGTTTTTTTTTCCAATCTAGTTTTATCTTTTATTTGGTTAAGTTTGCTCATTTGTGTGGAATAAATATAATTTTCTACGTGAGTGCCATCAATCTTCAAAGAATCTAAAGTGACCTTTTTTAATTAAGAATTGCCATAAAAACCCAAGTCCTCCTAAACATGAATTGTATAAACAATACAAACTTCCCTCATTTCGTGATCACAAGCCAGTCTGCTTCACCTTTATGTAATTTTCTGCATACGCTTCCTTGTGGAGAGTTACCCAAGTTGCTTTCATCGTGCCCTCAACACACTTGGTTCCACATAAAAGCACTGACGTATGTTGAGGCTGTGTTTCACCTTGAAGCCCTCAAGGAGAGTGGGCAGGAATTTTTTTCCTTATATATATATCTATGAAATATTTATTTCTTATATGCATATGATTTAAGAGACCCATTTAGCAATTTTTTCTCCTTAATTTCGATGCCTTGGAGATGAGCACAGCTGTAGTTTGGGGAAAAGGCAGGGCTTGGAGGTGGTGTAGGGAATTTTGCTGAGAAGCATTATGGGCCTGATTTGCCTGCAGGGTACATCTGAGTATGTCTCCTAGTTAGATCTCTGTTATTTCACAAAATTTTGAGCATTAGTGATGCCTTGTTTTCTGCCAAGGCAACATAATGTAGCCTCCTGAGGGCTGAAATGTTTTAGTCTGATGAAAACCTTTTTGTCTAAGCATGGAATGGATATCAAAATGTTTGTCCTGTGTAACTGTCCAGGATTTAGATTGCCTAACATTTGACTGATGCATTATCAAACTAGAAAAAAGAATAAAGTGAAGAGTGCCCTAAGTTTCCTTCTTTCGTCACTGATTCTTAGACCCTCCTGTGTGGTTGTGGAACATAGAGCAGCTTGTTACTGATTTTTCAGATGTGACCCAGGAAACTTATGAGTAATAGATGTGAGTAAAATCAGTGTTCATGGGTGTGTAAAATGCAAACACTGAAGGCAAGGGAGTGGTAGGATAAGCAAGTTGTGCTCCTACTTTGCCCTGTACTTTATGTGCTGCTAGCAGCAGTCAGGAGAATGAAGGGTGGATGGCAAAGCATGATCTTCCATGACAATAGATGGAGACTGTAGTGGATGAAAAAAAGCTGGAAATAAAGTTCTGTTCTTCATTCTGTATGTGCTGTTCTCAGTGACTGGGTGTATTGGAGTGTTTGGATTTGTTAGCTAAGTTTTTATTGGTTTCTTAACTTTCCTTTCAACTATGGGAAGGGAATGTATCATCAGAAGGGTCCTCTGCAGTGATGCCTTTTCCAGATCTTAGTGGTTAAGTGTTGACTTAGTCAACAAACAATAGGTAAAGAGTTAACTGCAGTGAAAAATATGTAGAGAAGGATGAAACTGTTGGCATAAGAGGAAAAATTGACAAGAGAAAGTGACTGTCTTGAAGGAAGAGGTGGAATCTGTCATGGACAGAGTTGGGAAAGAAAGCAGACACTGGTTACAGTGTTGGAAAAGATGGGCTATTTATTAAGTGAAAGAAAGTTTTACTGCAAGAAAGAAATATATCTATTTAATTCAGGTTCCTGATATATGATTGTGAGGATGTTAACTGTACAGCTGCTTAAATTCTTTAATTTGTATGGAAGCAGCAGTGAATTTTTTTCTCACATGCTTTTATATTGGGTATGTTTTCTCCAGTTTTTTGCAAAGTAATGGAAAAGCTCAATTACACCTAAGGTTTCTACAGTAAACATCTAAACTGAACACTCTTTACCTGAGCACCTTATAGTCACCTGCTTTTTGTCACATTGTTTTTTACATGCTTATGCATGTTGTTGAGGTGATGTAAATGTGAACACTCACTTGTGCTCATGACAGTGCAACTCATTCCTGAATCCAAAATGGGGGGCAGAAGTTGCTATGAAAATCCTGCAGTTCTCAGATGTTGAAAAGAAATAGTGGAGTGCTCAAAGAACAGGCTAATAAAGGAAAAAACAGGCATAAGGAAGATAACAAGAATCACTTTTTACTGAGTGCATGGTTACCACTGTGTTGCTTTCTGCTTGTTTCTGAAGGGTTACTGCTGTAAATCTATTGTACCACAGTTCTGTTGATCTTTTCTCTCTGTGAGCTTTTTCTTGAGTACTGTGCTGACTTTAGGCAAGAGGTCTGAAAATTGACAAAACTGAAATAGATGAGTCATCTTTATCATTCAGTAGCCCTGACATTTGTTGACTTTTAACTCCTGTTTACCTGTTCCTGTGTTGACCTAATGAAGCATTGTGATACATCTTTTGCAGCCTTAATTCCAGAATGCTTTCTTCACATTTAGTATTTTGACTAATGTGCACTTTCCCTGAGTACCACTTGCCCAGTTTTTTTGCCTTATTTTCTAAGCCTTTGAACAATGTGAGTCTAGACTGGAGTTTTATTCTCTCTTGAAAGGTGAGAACGGCTGCACATACCCAAGTGAAAACCTATTTGCTTAATGTGTGCATTTTACAGTATTTGTGTTACAAGGAAACAAAAATGTAGCTCTTTGGTATGGCTATTTCATTTTCCTTCCTTTGGGAAGTACTTTAAATTGAACATCAGCTGAATTCACATTTATGGTCTTTTAGCACTTGTTCAAGTGAACAGATCTGTTTGAGAATTTCAATTTGTCTGCAAATTTAGATAAGTGCTAGTTATGCCTACATGTTTTAAGTGATCATTCTGGTAGCTAAGCCATCTTTTGCAAAGGAAAACTTCCATAGCTCTGCTTTTTATTCTAGAATAATATATCCAAAGGTGAAGAAGCTATTTTGATTTGGCTATAATGGTGTGATTTTCTGTAGTTGGGATTTTGGCGTTTTCATCTATTTCCAGTTAAAGTGACCTTTAAAGAATTTGAGGTCACCACAAATCTGAAGGCATTTTAGAAGTTCAGTGATGGCTATGAGATTTGTAGGTCTACCCTTAGAATACAGTAGCAAATAATTTTCTGTAATGGCACTGAACATAAGAAGTGAGATAAAATATTTTAATATAGAAGTAGAATTCTAAATGTTACCAAAATATTATAAAAAATTCATGTAATTTGGAAAGATGTAACATTTCAGATTAGTGTCCATTACTTGTGCAGATTGCTGCATACTGCAGATGTTTAAAGGGCTGCTGTTGTGGTGCTTGGAGGTGATGCTTGGCTGATCTCATGGGGATGATTCCTGAGTTGGGAAGAGCAGGAGGATAATAGACATGGAGGAGTACAGACTGAGGTGGGCAGTTGTTTGTTCAAGAGGGAGTGTAATGAAGCACTCTCCTATTTTTTTTTCCTTCCCATGGAGAGCACTGAGAAGCTGACCATTTTAAAGGTGGGAAATATTTGTTCTAGTTGCTAATTTAAATGATTATTGTTGTTACCAGATTTGTGTGTGTGCTATATGGACAAGAGATTGTTACTTTCTATGTCTGCTGCTTATTTTAAGATGGATTTCAGTTTCTCACATACCATCAGTATATAACTGTAGCAAGGTAGATCTTAATTGATAAAATGTCAGTTTCTGGTTGCATTTGAGAAGCATACCTCCATAGATGTTGGTTATTCTGCTGTATTTTTAAATGGCTAGGAAAGTGAGTAGCTTGTGAAGTTTTTGCTTAATTTCAGACACTGTAGTGGTTCTCTGGGCATTAAAATAAAAACTTGTTCAAATAAACATTTGAATACTCTGTATTGTTAGATGACACAGAGAACAGAAATTTTCAGTTCCCCTGGAATTGCTAGATGGAGCTTAAAGATTAACTAGCAAAAAAAAAAGGATAAAAGAATGTAAAAGTATGCACACAGGATGTAGCTGGAACCAGTGGATAAACAGATGAGGAATATAGTGGGTTTTTTGGCAAAGCTCTATAACGAGAAGTAATAGCACATGCCCAAAGAAAAGTTCAAGGAAAGGTCACCTGTAATATTGAGGCACTCATTGAGTACGCCCACCAGAGATCCCTTTAGACAGCCCTCTAGGACCATAAAAGGGCTTCCAGTAGGAGACAGGTGCATGCAAATTAGTTCTAGGAAAAGTGATGTTTATGTATTAACTAGGAAGTACATTGTAATGAATATGTATGATCATGATGGAATAAATACTCTGTTGTAAAGTTTCAAGACACACATTTGATTAGAGGAGATATCCTCTGAAAGTGTCCAGCACTGTAATAAAGAATGCCTGCTTTCTAGTACTTCAAATTGTGTTAGAAAGTTTATTTACCAGCTGATTTTGGTATCAGTATACTGCTGATACATATGACAGAATAGAGATTTTGTGTCCATCTCACTGTGTGCATGTGCACTGTGAGTGTGTGATAAAACCCCATGGTTTTAAAAACACAGTAACTGAGTTGGTCTTTGTTTGGAGCTCTGTTTTGCCAACATAATGCCAGGCTGTGTGGTGTTTTGATGTTGTAAACTCTCTTTCCCTGGTAGTCTGAGATCTGCAATCCTTAACTGGCCAAACCAGTTTTTGATTAACAGAAGCAAGTGGTATAGGTCCTTATTGTTTCTGAAGAGAGAAGAAAACAAAACACACAAGCAAAAAAGCCCAAGCTGGCATTCTTAGTCCTACTGCACCTTTGAACCAAACTTGCTAACTAGATTTTGGGTATTCCCATGAATCCTTAAGAGCCCATTAGAGAAAACACCCTTCAGCCAATATCTTTCTATCCTTAATGAATTAGTTTTGGTTGTTTTCACTATAAAATGTGTACATTGGTGTTACATTTTACATCTTTAGTCATACAGTTTTTCTTACAGTAATTCTGTGTAATGATTTAGTAAGCTTTCTTTGAAAAAGCTGATTGGATTTGATGCTCATTTATTGCACAAACCAGATTACTATTGCCTTCATCACGTTCTTCATGATATGCTTCACTCTCTGTGGCATACTTAAGAATTGGAAACTGGGAGTTAATACTGGAAATAGAAATAATATTACTAACCTATGTCATAACTGAATTTGATGTTTTGGACTGATACCAGTTTGGAAAGAAAACATTTGGAATTTGATGAGTAAGTCCTCTCTGCTGCCAATAAATTAATGGGAAGAGGAAATATGTGTGTCTAATATTAAAAAGCATTTGCCAGTGATGTTGATGTTGACTAACAGAAATGGTTAGAGCATGCACTTCAAGGAAGTGGCAGCTATTAGAAAGGCTGTGCTTAGAATTTTCATCTGAAAAAGTGTCCCTTCACGTTGGATACTGTATGAACTCTCAGTAATACAGTCCTTGCTACAAAGAACATAGTGCCTTAATACAAACATCTCCCACACTGATATGATTTTAAAATAACCACTGCTGCTCATCCTCCATTTTTTCATGTTTCACCCACAAAGCAAGGTTGAGATTTCAGGATAGGAGTGTTAATTAGTTATATTTTCATCATATAAGACACTGGATATTAATTGAATGAAAAATGCATTTGAAAGCATTTTTGCAAGATTTTATGATCTTTTCAGTTGAAAGAGGAATCTTGTTTCTTCCTATCATTCAGAGAAGGAACATTCTCTGAATTACTCTTAACTATCTTTCAACTTTATCAGATACCCTTGCCAGTATCTTTGAACTCTCTTCCTGACATTTCCCAATAAATTGAAGAAAATTACCAAGTAGTTTGATTTTGATCTTTGTAATGGAATCACTTTTTTCAGCTTTGTTGTGGAAAATGTTATTCACTTTTTTTTCTTTTTCCCTTTAATATTAGTGCAGTGATTTTCAGGCAATAATTGGAAGGTTGACATTGGTTTCAAATCACAGTCATTCTCACTCATCATTTCTTAGCAGTCTGGCATTAGGCATTTATTGGATAATTGTACAAGTTGTTGTTTTTATACTGGACAAAGGTGAGAAATTGGGCAGCAGAATGTCCATCATTACTGCTATTTGGTTGCTGTGGAGAAACATTAACTCTCCTGTATATTATACGCAGCTTTTTGTGAACTCTTGTAGATGTTTTTCATTCCTCCACTGATTGTTTTGGTGGGAAAGGGAAATAGTTTTGACTTAACTTGGAGCAGGAACAAGAAAATAATGACATTTGACGAACAAGGCACAACTGATGCTTCATTAATTGTGATAAGGTTTGGCAATTTTTGACAAGTATGTGTCAACAAATATGGTGCTTGAAGAGGTTTGTGTTTAAAATGTAACTGCTAAAGTAGTCCTACAGATTTGAAAAAAAAAATCGAAGCCTCAGCATTAAGGCTTTCTTAAGGTCTATGTACATTATTCTGTCTTCATCTCCTAGCTTTTGCAAGAACTCATTTCAAAGTGGTTTTGTAGTTCCTATTCTATTTTCTCTCCTGAAATGCCTGTTTTTCTCTAATAACCATAGATGTTGAAAAGAAGAGCTAAAAGTGGGAGGAGAAGAATGGGGCTCAGTTCACCCTGCTCACTGGCCCTGCAGATAAAGCAGGAACATATTTTGGTAACTTTATTTCTGTGGTAGAATGGAGGGCCAAAAATTACTATAGACAGGGAAACGAGTAATGCTGGCATCTTGTACCTCAGAAAAACGGAATTCCAGAGAGGAAATGTACCAAAGTTGGGGGTAGGGGAGTACTCCCAAATCTCTGTAAAATTGTCATATCCACAGCTTCTTTACTGTTGTCTGTGAAGCATCTTGCATCTTAAACCTGTTATTTTATGCTCTGCACATGGCCAGGTAGGCTTTAGTGCTTCTGCTTCTCTTTGGGTAATCTTTTTTCAATGCCTAATTCATCAGCAATAAGAACAGAAGTGCCTTCTTTTTTTATTTTCAAGAATAACTTTAAAAAACCCTCACAAAACAACAAACACACAAAAATCCACAGAAAAACAGAAAACCCCAAACAAAACCCCCACATCAGCTTTAATTCATCTGAAGTGTTTTATTGAGGTAACAGGCATCTGTTGCATTTTAAAGGTTTGAATACTTAGTTTTCTTCTTCTTGGAGAAAATTTGTTAGAAATGAGAAAATAGAGAAGCACCAAGACAAGGCAACTTCCAGGGTTTGTGTGGGTCATTGGCAGAAGGAGTAAAGTGCACCGTTCCAGAGTCATCTTTGGTGCTCCACCTGCTAAACCACAGTTTGGTTTCTCTTGTGAGGTACTTTATAGTAAATGTTCTTTGGGTGTCTTGCCACAGCTGGTAAGCAAAACTTCATGCCATCATGTTGCTGCTTTTCGGTGGATTTTCAGTAGGCTGTGTGGGCCTGTGTGATTAACTTGTGCCATCCAGTTAGGAATTATCGGTATCAGTAAAATTCCCTCTCTGCTTTGGCTGCTTTTCTGAATGAGGCAAATGCCTTCTGTGCTGTGAAGTAGCAGGAATCTGCAGGGCTTGACTGCAGCAATTGGCTTTTGATATTAAAGTATTGCTGATACAAAGGGGAAGCTTAGCCTAAAATCTGAATTAGTGGATAAAATTTGCATATATCGAAATTAGTTTTGTCGAAGAAATAAACTTTCTTCTGTATTTCTTTTTAATGTGGGCTTAAATTTCTTTACAACACAGACAGCATCTTTAATAAATCATTGAAGCTGGAGATTTCCAGCTGTTCAAATCCAATGTTATGCTAGAATTACCTCTTGATGATGAAAATCTTTGTGACGGTTGGTGACCTTTTTCTTTTTTTTTTCTTTATGTTAAGAATTGATCCCTTAAATACTTTTTCTTAAGGAATAACTTTGCTTTTACAAAAGCACGGCATAAATTACATTTAATTCTTTTAAAATACTAGAATAAATGTCCTTAAAAGTTGTATTATAAACTTTCTATTGACTTTTGGAGAAGTCATGCAAACGGAAAATATCTTATGTAGATAGCTTTGTGCAGTTAATAATATAACGGATTTGCATTTTATGTAGCAACTCCAAATATTAAAACCAAGAATTTGTGCTCACGTTTTACTATTACATTTGGCATGAGTTGTGCCTATAAACTGCAGTGATTCTATGACTAGTTTTGAACCAAAATAGTGTTTTTAATTTTAAAATTGCTAGGCTACACACAGAAGGATCTGTAATAGCTTAGTATGTCTAACACACATTTGGATTATTCATTGCTGAATAACTGGCGCTGATAATTTACGTTATAGTTGGATGTTTTTTATTCTTATGTGCACATGACTTTCATTACACATTAGTCTCTCTATGAGATTTTGAGGTGCTGTTCTCATAGGCTGAGCCGTTGATGTCCTGTACCTGAGGAGAAATTAAAAAATTCTGTTTGTTTTCATATGCATGTGCTAAATTTTAACTGCTCAGGGTGAAACTTGCCGTTCTATGGCAAGATTTTTTTTTTTCCCCCCTGCAAAGTCTCAGCTTTAAATGGATCTTGGGGTGTTTTTTTTTGGTTTGTTTTTAATTTCTTCTGTAAAATTGAAGCTGCTGATTGGAACAGGTTTTATGACTTCGCGGAGGCACATTACAATTTGGTTTGAAGAATGCATCATGCAGCTCTAGGGAACACATTGTCTTTATTCTTTGTGGGTGTTCTGCTCACATCTGACCAAGTCATGTGGTGTTTAAAATTTGTATTTCGCCCATACTCACAATGTTACAAGATACTGACGTAAGTTTTCAAAATGTATGCAAGCATACCATTCCCAGTTGTTGAAGTTTGTGTATATAACATTTGCCAACAAAATCACTGTTTAGTTGAGTGCCTGGTTTTCCTGGAAGTTTTCAAGATGGTGAGGTCCATTTCTGTCCTTGTTCCTGCTCATTTGCTATGTGAATGTTATCTGTTCCTTTTGTCTCCTAGGCAGCCAGATAATTTTTGTCACCCTTTCAAGGCAAGCTATGTATCTTCAGTTCTTCCTCTGTCTCAGGGTGTGGATACAATGAAGCTGTGTCAATTCCACAGTGGTCTGTATGGCTAAAGATGGGAGAGGGAATTAGGAAAAGGCTGAATGTTAATTTTGGCATTGTTCACTAAACCATGTAGTGAAGCACAGTAAGTGTTTCTGTGGGATGAAGTGGTTGGCATTGAGGATCCAACATGGATGCCATAATAATTTGGAAAATATTGCTTTTGCATAGGTCAGTCCATGGGCTAAATGTTCATTTGCCTTTGGAGCAGATACTCCAGTTTAGTTTAAAAGAGATCAGCTTTGTGTATTCAGACACCATTGCACAGTGCTTGCCAAAACATATGAGGTGCAGGTAACTGGGAGGCTTCAGAGCCCCTCTCTGATCTGAACTAAAACCCTGTCTAGGTGCATGTCTTGGCATGCATATGTATTGGAGTTGGAAGCACATGGGATGGAATTTGGGAGCCCACAGAGTCTGTTTCTCATTGTACTTCCTGTAGTATTAGTAAGGGATTAATCTTCTTTCCATGTGGAAATGAGTACAAGTGGTAGAAATAGGTGCTTTGCACTGAAAACCACTGGTAATGGCAAACAGGGAAGTTTTGATTTTAGTTGTAGAAATGCTGTGTTTTCTTTTAAAATGTAAGAAGGCAAGTATTCAGAATGTTTACCAAGTGATAACGGATAATGAAAGTGGTAGCTGAATTTATATTTTCAAAACACAGCTCCAGTTAAAGTTCTGTTAAAAGTACTGGCTGAAAAACTAGGCAATGAGTGTCTGAAATTGGGCAACCAAAGTTAGTGGGCATTTATTTTACCCTTTGGACTTACATAATTTTTGTGCTAGGCACTCACTTTTAGAACAGAAACAGGAGTACTGATCTTACGAAGTTATTGCAAAATTTGCATTTATTTTATGTAGTCTTCCCATGTTATGGACAGATCTGCGTAAGCATGTCTATGGCGAAATGTGACTTTTTTATATTCACTGTAGGATGCAGATGATAAGCATTTAATGGGTCATAGGATGAGGGCAAAAACTAGGCAATTGTCCATTTGGTGAATGAATCAGAGATATTGCTGGGGAAAATGGAATTAAGCAGCAAAAAGAATATAGTCAGAAGTAGGTATGTATAAAGGCTAAACTCAAGTTGCAAGGCTTTCAAATCTTAACTGCTGCATAGCTTGGTTTTACAGATACATATTTAAAGCTTTGGGCTCTTTACAAGTTCTGCAGAGTGTTGGTGCTTTTGTAGTCTGCATTTTGGTGCATGTGAGGCAGGATATGGATGGGAGTGGTAAGAGTAGAGACTGAATGCAGGGTCGTGTGTGACCATTGTGGTGGTGCCTTAGATTTCCAAGTATGCGTATGTTTGTGCACTTTTTGGGAAGAGCACTTAAAAAATGCCCACTGGCAGTTTTATATTCATTTGTGAGGAAGGCTTTTGGAACAGGTTTGGGCTGCTTGGGTCACTTAGTTTTGTGTTCAAAAAACTGACATAATGAATTCACACCCCTGGAAGTTGGCTCGTGGGGTTTATCTAAAGGTATGCTGTCTTGCATTTTATTGCTGTTCTCAAAATATTCTTCTTGGGGAAGGTGTTTTGGGGTTTTTTTTGTTGGGGGTTTGTTTGTTTGTTTTGTATTTTAATGGGTTACTGTTTTTCAGATACAGATTTGGTCAAGTAAATAGCTAAACTAAGAGCAAGTGCCCAAGAAAGGTACCCTCTTTTTGCTCCTTACCTGCTGAATTCTTTCTCAGGTTTTCTTTTTGTTTTTCTATGAGGATTTTACACATTCCTAAACCTGCAGGCTCACCCTGAATTGTGAAATTGAAAAATTAGTACGTGCTCCTATAGAGTTGATGATACTGATCAGAAATGCCAAGCACTTCTACCCTTTGTCATAGTAAGAGTAGGAGCCAGGTGACGCCTTTCCTTTTTCCGTGGGTCTTACTGGCTTGCTTTTAGTGATAAATCTGAAAAAGAAGGACACCATGTGATACCAGTTGGTAAATTATCTATATTGCAGTCAAAGCATTAATGTCTGGGCATTCCATAAAACCAGCAGTACAAGTGTGTCCACTTCAGGACAGGTATTTATGCTAATTTCTTCCCTCTGTTTCTTTGCCCCAGCTTTGCTGCATATCTGTGGATGTTCAGTCTTCTTCTCTGTCTCCCTTCCCCTTCTATTCTGTCTAGGGTGTGAGTTCTCTGGGTCAGAAACATGCTTTTTGGGATACATAGCATACTAATGTTGATACTGAATTAATGATTTTTTTTGCTTTAATTTTTCTTTCTTGCCCTCTTTTCTAAAATGCTATCAGTTTGTTTCCCTTTCAGTGGTTCATTTAACTTGACTGTTTTGTATTAAACTTTTCCACTAAATCCATAGAATCATCTTGAGTTATAAACCTCGCTCTGTTTCATTTGCATCATTGCTTATAAAGGAGAGAAAACAGGTCAAGTTATGCCCTGAAAGAATATCTTCTCATTTATTTAGGATTTTTCAAATACCGTTAAAAACATAATAGAAATGTGGGAATAAGAGAATGGATGGAAAAGTGTATGTGATGGTTTAGTTTAGGGAACTGCTTCTCTTAACAAGAGCAGCTCTGCCTTCTGAGTCTCTTTCCCTCCTAGCACTTAATGCTTTGACTTGGGGTTACAGGTGGTTCAGTTGTTACAAGAGTGAGGGTTCTGCAGTTATTGGTTTAATTGCTGCTTTAAAAATGTCCATGTTTGCATACTCTGACCTTTACCTGTTATGGCCTGAAACTTGGCTGAAAAATGATAAAGGAATGGATGAGCTAAATTACAATACTGCAAGTGTGCACTGGGTAGCTGCAAACATCAATATTAGGCCTGCTGTCAGGAACATAAAAATAATATTGTCACTGTACCCTGTGGTGTTAAGATTAAGTATGTATTTCAGCTAAGTGACATCAAACAGTCTAAAATACTGCTGTGCAGAGGACCAGTCAAGCATGCAGGATGTGCAAGTTTCTTGTATTGAAGTGCTTATGACCTGAAGCAGTGGTTCCCAAGCTGTTGCCTGTGATGGCTTGGGATGCCACTATTAGACGCAGAAAATTGTTAGGCAGTTTTCTATGCGAGTAAAAAATAAAGTCTATTAAATAAGCAGTGTTATTTTCTAAATAAAGTGGTTTTTCTGGCTTTTTGTATCTTAAGCCACTTTTAGTAGTGGTTGATGTATTTGAGGAATTTCTTTCTTTGTCATGCCCTTACTGTTAAATTTTTTTCAGGCCACAATCAGAACAATTCTTTTTACTCACTGGTTTAGTTTTATTCAATTCTACTTTTGCTTTTAGTGCCCTAATGTCTTTAAATATTTAATATACAAGAAAATTTTCCATCTTCTAGAATAAACGGCCTGAAGGGAGGAAGAATTTCTGAAACTCTCCTACTTGAGTGTACAAGAAGAAAATGCAGTGTGCAACCAAGCTGTTGATCCGATTACATAGCACTGAAATGCACTTCATTGAGCCCCGTTTCTGCGCAGGCTACTGAAGTGATCTGTCAGTGATTTTTGGAGCTGATAGTAGTTTCAAATCCTGCTCACTTAAAAAACCAAATAAAACCCCAGCTCAGATCTTCACGTTACTGGGAGAGTAGAACTGATTTAATGGTTGACAGTGGTTTGGTATTTAGAAGATCTAGAGGAAAACAGGTCATTTTCTTCATTTATGCATGTATTGCCTCACAGGTTTGATACATCTTCTGAGCTGCTCAGGGGAGCCCTGGTTTGTGCTTTAGCTGGGGAGGGACTCATGGGAGAAGCTCTTTGACATGCTGTGGTAAAAGCCATGGCAAAACCAGAAGTTCTGCAAATTGCTAAAAATATGTGGATATTTCTGTTAATTTTTAATACACACTTGTGTGAGATCTTCTTTCTTTTCTTTTTTTATGCAGGTCAACTTTGTAGTGTGCCAACTGTTTGCCTTGCTTGCGGCTGTTTGGTTTCGAACATACCTTCATTCAAGCAAAACTAGCCCATTTATAAGACATGTTGTTGCAACACTCTTGGGCCTTTATCTTGCACTTTTTTGTTTTGGATGGTAAGTTGCACTTAAATTCATTTTTCAGGAACTTGTAGATTTTTATTTGTTATGAAGAACCTTCTTGCCTAATTCTGTGGGTTTTTTAGCTGCTGCAAATGTACAGAAATTAGCTTAAATATTCTGATGAGGTGCATAAATTTTGAAAGATCATCTGTTTGCAAACTGATAACTACCATACTGGTTGCCTATGGTTTTGGGAAGATGAAGCAGGTGCAGTTTGTTTAACTTGTACTGCTTTTTTTCTGTAAACTTGCTGGTGGAGTGTTCTCTTGAGGCACAGCACAGATGTGGTGACTAAGATAATTTCCTGTAAATACTCATGGCATGAGATAACTCAGTGTCTTTCTCTGAATATTGAACGTAATCTGACTTTTTTTAGGAAGAGTGGCTGGAACTGTAACATATATTTGATGCTACTCCTAGTAGTGTAAAGCACCTGGAGAGGAGTTGGCTTTGACTTCAGACTGTTCCATGGTTTCTTTTTTTCTTTGATTTGGAGCAAAGATGTGGTTGTTTTTCAAACACATACTTTGTGTGACTGCTGTTCGCATATCTTGATATTTTCATGGTGTAGCAAGACAGAATGTTAGTAAAGTTAGAAAAGGATATGCATTTAGTTTCGTTTTTTTTTTTTCCTTCAAAAATAGTTTACTAAATGGCTTATATCTTCCCAAGATGGTTTAAATGCCAGTTTCATTTTATTGCATTGTAAACAAAGTGCTTGCTTAGCTTCAAGTGTATGAAAGACTTATTTATGCTGACTGTTATAATTACTGAACTAGGGGGAATTAATCAAGCTGTTGTGCAGGTGGGAAGATGCTCACAGTGTGTGCATGCCTCTGTCTCTGCTCATGCAGAGTGTGTTGGCCTCTGCCTTTGGGTGCAGAGACCTCTCAACATTAGTTGATATATATTGCTTTTAAATTTTAGGAAGAGAAATAAGTAACCTTTGTTCTTTAGATTTACATGCACAATTTACTTTTATATAAAACTCTGCAACTCCTGTCCATTTCATAAATATTTGGCCATGATATTCTGCTTTGAGAGAATGATCTGATCTCAAAGACTTCCTGTCTTATCACCAAAAATAAGGAGAATATGGGAGATAGGTGCTGCTATGTGTGGATTTTTGAGAGCTGTGTAAGCTTACAAGCACATTCTGTATCCATTGCTTTAGAAGCAGAAATCATTAATTGTAACTTGTCCTTAGAAAGTCTTATTAGTGCATTCATATATGAAATTAGGGTATAGGAGGTTTTGGTAAAAAATAACCTCTACTCCCAACAGACGTAAATAAAGATTTGTGGAAACCTCTCGCTGGCAATATTCCTTGGGAAAAAAAAAAAAAGAGATACATTTTCTGCCACAGTAGAAGTCTAGATTATTTTAGTTTGCTTTGGATCATACTTAAATTTATTATATTAGGAATTAATTTCTATTTTGTGGTTATGGAGCTAAAAACTATTAAAAAGTGATGAAAAGAGCATAACTTGAGATGTTGAAAGTGCACATTCTTTAAGAAATTTGTACTTCTGCCAACGCTTTTTCTTTTTAAGTACATATTATGCAAGCAGGTT
Source organism: Acanthiza pusilla (assembly GCA_036630365.1). Lineage (NCBI taxonomy): Eukaryota > Metazoa > Chordata > Aves > Passeriformes > Acanthizidae > Acanthiza > Acanthiza pusilla. The sequence continues at coordinate 7,164,452 of JAXCHO010000036.1, forward strand.
TTTGGACGGTTTTGGGGTTTTTTGGTTGCCCATCCCAGGGAATCAAGTATACATACAGTTATAAGCCCTTGATACACCTTCCTGTGTACTCTTGGATTGTGCTATAACATGTCTTACAAACAAATGTAACAAGAAGGAAACTGTTACTGTTTTCTTATATAGTGTTACTAGTGGATGTAGATTTGTAGAAAAGATCATGCAAACTTAAATGTGGGAAGTAGTTTGGAATCTGCATCCTTTTAAGGGTATTTATTAGTAGTTATGTTGTCATCTTCCATTTCAAGTGTGTTGGTTTTCAGTCACTTTTGTAATAATTGTGATGGTGGTAGAGGAAAGGAAGAGAAGCAATAATTTCCTTAACATAATAGCAAGCAGGATAAAAGGCCCACAGTGTGTACCCTTTGTATGTAGTTAAAAATTACTATTCCATGTGGTATTTTAATATATCCTTTTGAACGTTTGAATCAAAGATCAATCATATTGCTATTGTTAACAGCTCTGAGAAATGTTTTCAGTAACTAATCCTGATATGGTACTCCATGTCAATCCACTGTCTTTTAGGCTTTGATATCATAGTATCCCTTCTCTGTATAAGAAGAAACCTGTTAAATTTTTGTCATTTCACTAATGCCCGTCTTTGCTACACAGTATTGCTAATACTTGGCTGATAAGAAAAGAAAGTAAATACTTTTAAAATTGACAATTACTATATTCAAATGCACATTTGAATTTTAGGTTATCCTATCTTAAGTGACGCTAACTAGTAGTGAAGCATGGGAGCGTGTTCAGATTGGATCTTCCATAAAAAGTCAAGATTTTCAAGGTCAATTCATGTTCAAGTGACTTGTTTTCCCTCAGTTCACCATGTGTACACTTTGTAGGATTTTAGTTGGATAGAACTGGGTTTTGTGTTGAAAGTCTTTGAAGTAATTTCCTTGTGAGTAGAGGAGGAGTGAAATTAGGAAATTGTTGGTGATAAGCTGAAAGAAAACAGCATCACTATAACAAAAGAACGACTGCTTTTTACGGGGAAAAAAAATTTCCAAATTAGATGAGTGTGTCACTTGGGCATATGTGTGGTACTGAGGCACTTTAAGTACCAGACTGAAAAAAAAAAATTTACTGAAGATCAGCTTTTTTCCCCATTCACTGGCACTGCTTTGATACCAGTGCTCTGCAGCTTACTGAAGTATAACTCCTTCAAAGTCCAAAACAAACCCCCAAAGCAGTGGTGTTGGGATAGTTGTGGTGGTAACCTGTGGAAATGAAACAAGAGCTTAGAGCACCTTTGTGAAATAAATCTGTGGCTTGTTGGTGTGTAGGGCTTTTTTGCTTGTGTTTTTGTGACCATCATCACCACCATCCCTTTATTAGTTATTGACAGCCTGGGACCAAGAGAATGGCTGGACATGGTCACCATTTCTGTTGGGTGGGAAATCTTACCATATTGTGGTTACTAAGAAATTGTTGGCCATATCTGAGATATCTATTGTTGTAAATGGGTAGAAAGAAGAGTATGGAAATCAAACCACAAAACTTTCATGTTGGTTACAGTTATTTACTCAGGAAATAATGCCAAATGGAAGTATTATGGGACATATTCTTTGTATTTTAAGAATTATCAACATTTAGAGTATCGTTGATTGAGCTGAAGCATTCTAGCTACGTGTCTAGTTTTTGCTCATTACTGCTGTCTGTGCTATGCTAAAGGGAGGAGTTCTCAACAGAAGGAAAAGTAGCAGAAAACCTGAACAGAACAAAAGGGGGCTTTTCTTTGGGAGCAGTGATGGCTTTAAAATTTGAACCTCTAATTTCACAATAAATGCATGCAGTTTATTGTTATTAAAGAAAATGCTATGAGAGTTTGTTTTTTTTCCCTTAGGTATGCCTTACATTTTGTTATACAAAGTGGAATTTCGTACTATATCATGATCATAATAGGAGTGGAAAATATGCACAAGTAAGTTCCATTCTAAAATTTATTCTGTTTTGCTTTTACAAGAATGCTACTGTTGAGGGGTTATTTTGTAATGGTACATATATACCAGAATTCTAGTTGTATCGTAACATTTCATTATTCGAATTCTCTAACCATGGTTTTATTTTCAGGAGAGAAGATTGCTTATTTGGGAATTTTTGCCAGCTTTTTAAAATATCTAAAGCTTTTTAAAATTTATATCCCACTGAGACATCTTTTGTGTTCTATTTATTTGTATTTTTTCATCATTACTTAATCCTAAATATTGTGAGGTGTTTCATGAATGACAAATGTAATTTGATAATAGCTAGTGCTAGTAGAAGGAAGATGTCTGAAGGGAACAGAATTTGTGTGAGAAGTTTCTCTAGGTACTAAATGTTTATAATTCCTTTCTTTCTTTTTTTGATAACAGCGTGAATGCTGTCTTAGGTTAAGAATACATTTACAAAACACATACGGCATTATTTTAAGTTTGAATGCTGAATCCATATAGAATAACACTTGTTTCTCTTTTTCAGTCATTCTTAAAAGCAGGGAAGACATTTGTTTTATTACTGTATGGATATGTTTTACTATTCCACTAGCCTAGAGATCAGAACCAAATTAGGTTCCCACTGTGTTAATTCCTGCATAAATGTTTAGTAAAATAGCAAATCCTTGCTTGAATATGTTCCTGAAGCGTGTGAGGCTGTTAGAAAAGATGCTGGTAGCAGAAACAAAGAGGAGAATTGCTTTACACTGAAAGTACAAAGCCAGGATGGCCTTAGTTCATGATCCTACCTGTTAGAATGCTGTGTTACACTGTGATAGTGAATGTAATTTTATTGTCTTTTGAAATATCCCATATTAGGCACTTATCTTCAGGATTTTCTTCAAAGCCTCATGTATTCAAACTACTGTGGATGTGAGAGAACCTAATTTGGTTGGATGGCTGGTTTATAGACAAACAGATTCTTTGATTACAAGTTGTTGTAAAGCAACTTGTTCATGTCAATTTATCTTTAGACATTCAACAATGTAAGCTATAACTTATGTTATTTAATATTTTAAAAGAAATTGTTAATATGGTTAAATGCTGCAAAGGGAGGTACCAGTCAGGAATACCTTGGTGTTTATCATAACAAGTTATGTAGGTTTCTCATAAAAGGAAATCCAGCAGTGGTCTACATTCCTAATAGTGTGAGACAGGTAGGCAGATTTCCTGCATTGGGGCAAGGGAACACTAATTCCTGACCCTCCAAATTCATACCAGCTGGTTTAACTGCATGGCCTGATCTGCTGAGATGTCTGCTGTGTTATACACAGCTGTTACTGCGCAGCTGGGAGGGGAAGCCTAGATTTGATTGCAGAGCTTATGTTGCTTTGCCACTGTATGAATTAGTCTGCCATTCGATAAAACTAAAAAATGCTTCTTTCAGTGAAAGAAAAAAATGTAACACAGTCATTTGTTGCTTCAAATTGTGGATGTCTGGATGCTGTATTGGAAGCTCCAGGAGCCACTTCTAGTAGGTGATACAGGCAAGACTGTATGAGGTTTGCTCCCTCCATTGCTGGAGTATCCCAGAAGCAATGATGCCTCTAACTAAGGAATGCACCAGGTAGTCTTACTTTTCTGTCAGGAAAATGCCACTTACAGCTGTTTGGCAGTCTGAATAGAAATTAATGTGGATTACTCCCCTCCTCACCCTAAGTGTTTGTCTTCAGGCTGTGAATGTGTCCCACAGAGCCCAGGGGAGATTGAAGGTTAAGTGCTGTACAGCAGAGTGCAGCTGGTACCAGCTGGCCTCAGGACTGGAGAATGTCAGTGTTTTGGTGGGGTGTGTGTATATGTACAACTAAACTACTTGTATGTACCTGCATAGGTCAAGTTTGGGATTTACCTTTTGTATTGTAGAGGGACCCATTGGCTGGCAGTCCTAGTTAGAGGTTACCTGCATTGTTCCGTGAGCATCTTAACCTTGGAGTCAAACTTCAAATAGCTATATATGATGTAAATATGGATTGAAGTGGATTTTGTATTGGAAAAACAATTGTGTATTGTACAAAATATTTTTGTCTATTATCTAAATTCATTCACTGACCTAAGTTTCCTTATTTCCCTGCTCTTCTTGCTGTCCTGCCGATTTCATGAGTGTATGGACAAGAAAAACATTATTCCTCTCCTTCCTGCTTTCCCTACCCTCTAATATAGCTCCTCAGTCTCTCCAACCTCTCTAAAATTGTTTAAACAAAAAAGAGACAACTAAATTTTTATACTGCTATCAGTTCAGTTGCTGTGCACTGGGTATACAGGCTTCCTTATCCTCTGAAGCAAGGAGAGGTTTTTGTTAAACGTTTGTCTTCTCCAAAGCACCTTTACCTTTCATGGTAGCTGTTATGTGAGCTTTGCTGTGGTTATTTTTAGTTTTGATGGACATACAGTTCTTTGTACTGTTCCTGTGCCCATGTATATGAGCTGTTTGAACATGGTAATGTAAAGAGATACTTGGATTTCAGTAAACAAACTTTGGTTGTAACTCACCTGGTCTCTGTGGAGGTGCTTCCTCGTCATACCTTTTCTTGGGATTTGGGAATGTTAGTCTGCAGTAGGTTCCCTTATGCTCCTAACCAGAGCCAGGACTAATGCCTTGTTCCCCTTTGCCTTCACTCCTTGCTGTGGGGTTGACAAACAATGAGAGATGTGGCAAAGGAAGTGTGGAGGAGATATGATGGTTTTATCTTAGAAATCTCAGATTAGAGATGAGGAAGTCTTGATCATATGAGTAAACTAATTACCTGGGCATGTTAATTGTGGCACTTGATTTGCCAGTCAGGTGTTTAATAATGCTGAATGTTGTGATTCTTCTGATGCTTGCCTAGAAATCAGACTTGTATTCGGAAGATTGTGAATGGAAACACTGACTAGCACCAGGCTGTGATTCTCTGTATGCCGGAGATTTGACCATTACAAAAACAAACATGTAAATGGGTGGCCATCTTCAATTACTTGAAAAGTGATCACTTGTCGAAGTTAACAGCTGTGAAGGAATTTTCTAGTAATCTGTGTGAATTTCTTCTAAAACTCTTTGCTTTAAGTAGCTATTACAAATTCATCTACTTTGATAGCTTCCTATAACACTCCTGGCTGAGCCTGAATAGAACTCAATGCATGACTTAAAACGATAATATAAGTTGAAAAATAAGTTGAGATATCATCCTTCGTAAAATTGGAATGTTTGGATGGAAAGGCCTTTAATGAGCATGTATTTTGTAATTACAGGGGTAGAGTGAAAAGAGTACATTAGAATTTTCTTACCAGTAGGTAGTGCCTATCGCTTTTTGCTGTACTTTTAAATAAAGATTAAATACATTTATTTAGTCTTTGGGGGTGGGTGTGTCCCTATAGATATAAAGGGAGAAAGAAGGATAGGAGTCATGTAGTGTCTACAGATTTGTAAAGGTTGATGCTTAAGCAGAGAGGCTGAAAAAGATAATAACCAACAATGCATGGGCAGTTTTGAAGTGTTGTAGCCTTCTCGGTTTGGTACAAAAGATACCTAAGCTGCCTTAATGCAACTAGAAAAAAAATTGATTATATACTTTGTATTTCCAGAGAGGAGAGTCTAAATCAGTCAGTTTCTTACATCCCCACCTACCTCTTAAAATTTTATTTTATTTTTCACTTGATTGCTGATGTTACTCAAAAAAACAGAGTTCTCAGAACAACCAGGATTTTAAATAATACCATTGGCATATAAAACCTCTTTTATCACACTTGAAAACTCAGGTGAAAAAAAATGTGTGTTTCTGTTGTATGAAGTACCTATACTTTGAGTATTGGTGTTTACCTGAAGGAAGGTTCTCTTATTTCCCGCACTGTGTATTTGATTTCTGTAAGCATATAGAGGACAGCCCCTTCTTGGAAGGAAGCAGTAGTATAAAATGGCCTGGGTGTGTTAGAAATCTGTTGGGATGGAGTAGCTTTTTGGCTTACAGAGATCTATTTTTTTTTTTTTTTGTGCTCAAAGTGAAGCTGGGCACAATCAATCAATCAAAACAAAATTGATAAAGCCATGTTTTCTGGGCCCTGTATTTGTTTGGTAATCTCTGAAAGCTGTAGCATCTATACAGATAGTTCTTCAAGGCACATTACTCTGCCTGTCATGCTGCCAAGCAACTTGACTGTTAGCAAATGAGCTCTGAGTCATGGTATCATTGCTGCATGGTTTATTACCTCAACAAACTATTGATGTCAAGTAAATCAGGCTCCCCACAAAATGAAGTGGCAGAATAAATTGTACCTAGAAGAGTTCAGTGAAAGCTATGTTCTTCTTCAGCTCCTGGCAAAGACAGCCGCTAATAAGAGTTGATTAACAATTCTGGTTGCATGGCATGGATTGAATTCAGCCAGTGGTGTTTGGGATAGAGAGATTATGTGCAAGGGTACCATGTATTATAGTAAATTTTCTTCTCTGGGAGCATACTTATACATGGTTTTTTATTCTATGGTGAAATATCTTGCATTTGAGACAAATTTCACTTGACTAATTATGACAAGCTCAGGAAACAATGATTTCATTGTCCTTAATGAAACTGCTAGCTGTAAGTTATGCAAGTCAGTTTTGCCTGCAGAGCTGCAAGTGATGCTGTACAAAGTGTCTGGGTTGGAGCTAAAAGATCATGACCCTTGATACCAATGCACAGCAAACCACAAAAATTCCATTTGTTTTTTTCTATAAGGGAAGGTGGATGTAAAAAAAAAGCATTTATATATATAGAAAATGCCTGAATCTTCATTTTTAAATCCAGTGTCTCAATTAAAAATGTTAAGTTTTATATAGCTTTTAAAGCTGATCAATTTTGCAGATCAGTCTTCACTGGAAGTTAAAGATAAGATTGCAGAGTCATAGAATAGCTGCAGAGGGAAGTGTTTCTGACTCCCACCCACCTCTTCAAAGCAGGGTCAGCTAGAGCACGTTGCTCTGTGAAACCCAAGTCTTCCTTAGCACTGTCATGATCCTGAATAGTTCCAGTTGTCATAAGCATGCTAGCCATTTCCTTTTGGTGTCTTGCTTCAATGTCTATTATAGCTTAACATTTATTTGAGGTGACTTCATGCAGCTGAGCTTTCTCATCTGATCTGAACTAGCACAAAAGCTTTTTATGCTTTAGTTTTCCCTCACCCAATAATTGTATTTGGCATTATCAACCTAAATTTCTCAAGCTCATTTCAACTTGAAGTGAAATAAACCAGCTGTACTTGACACAGTTAACTTGGTAAGAGGAGACCATGTTAAGCAACATAGTAGCATGTCTTTCTATCCTTTTTTTATAAGAGGTAACAATAATAAAAAGAGGGGTGAGGACACACTAAACAAAGACTATGCCAAGAAAAAGTACAGAACTCTTGTGTCTTTAAGTCAGTAGAAACAGGTGGAAGCCAGGCTGAGTAATCAAAAAATGTCAGAGGGAGTATTTGATACTGCAAGTTTGGTTTTATTTTGAATTAACTTTTCATTTTATATTTGAAGACAAATGTTCTTCCAGTATTCATGCAAGAAATCGCTTCTTTTCTTCTTGACAAAGGTGGTGAATGATCCTGAAAAGAAACTGTTTGAGGAGTGGCTGAGTTCCCTTGGTTTGTTCAGCCTGGAGAAGAGGAGACTGAGGGGAAACCTCATTGCAGTTCCAACTTCCTCGTGAGGGGAAGAGGAGGGGCAGACACTGATCTTTTCGCTGTTATGTCTAGTGAGAGGACCCAAGGGAATGGCCTGAAGCTGTGCCAGGGGAGATTTAGGTTGAATATTAGGAAAAGGTTCTTCACCCAGAGGGTGGATGGGCACTGGAACAGCTCCCCAGGGAAGTGATCACAGCACCAAACCTGACAGAGCTCAAGAAGTGTTTGGCCAATGCTCTTGGGCACATGGTGTGGCTCGTGGGCACATTGTGTGACTCTTGGGAGTGGTCCACCTAGGCAGGACCTGGAGTTGGACTTGATGATCCTTGTGGATCCGTTTCAACTCAGCATATTCTGTGATTCTAAGAGAAGCTATGCAGCTGATTTACTTATACTCTCTTCACTATGGACAAATTGCTTTCAGGAGGCCTACCTGCAAGAAATCCCATGTCCTTGTATATCAGTTAGCACTGCTTTTAGCTGAGAAGCTTACTCTTTTATAACAGTAAACTTCAAACTTTCTGTATAAAAGTTGCTGGATTATGTTGAAAGAGAAGTGGGTAAATAAAGATAGAAATCACAGAGCCATTTACAGTACCAGCGTTAAATCCAAAGTTTTGGTGTTCAGTGAGATTTTAGCTATGTGGTAATTTAACAGGTTTGCTGTGTGTTTACATCTGGTAAGAAGATGCAAATACCTTAGACAATGTAGCATGGTCTCAATCTTCAGAACTGGATAATACTGAAATAAATACTGAAATAAAAATACAGCCAAGTGCTAAACAGTTCTTGAAGTCATTAGTCATCACAGGCACAACAGGAACTGTGAAGTCAGTAGGCTTGCAAAAGGAAGCTCTGGGTAATTTGGTGTATGATTACTTAGAGAGTGAATAATCTGTTTTATTAATAGATCCTACCACATGGAAATGCACAATGCATACAAGTAATGCACCATTTTAAACAAGAGTCACATGAGTAGCTTTCTTTTTCTTGGTATTCTGCTCTTTCTAGGAGTGTCTGTTTTAAATCCTATATCCTGGAAACTCTTTAATAAGTGTCAGGCTTTTTAGCTCATTGGGGTTTGCTCTTTTGCTTCTCTCCACCATTTGTGATACCACATTAAATATATGCTGTGTTATCACCCATGTGCCTTATCACTGTCTTCTGGCTTTGATACTGAATGCTTTATTTTAGTGATAGGTATTATTGTTTCTGCAGAGAGCTTTATGTCTTCAAATAATAATAATCTATTGAATGCTTTAAGGACATCTTGGGAGGTGTAAATGAAATGGTATGCATAGGGTGAGATTAAATAGTAAGATTTTACCATTTCCCTACGTAAAATGTATAGATGCCAGCTAAAATTTGGTGAATGTATTATAACAAAAGAAAAACCTATGGAACCATCTTTTTTTTTTTTTCTCCCTACAAGATGGAAGGAGGTTTCTGATCAGCAGTATCCACTTGTCTCCAGTTACAATGAAACAAGAGCCCAGGCTTCTCTGGATCTCTTTCTCTGCATGACCATGGTGCTCTGAAAAACTGACCAGTGCATGCTATAGGCACTTTCTTCTGCAGAGAGAGGACATTCATATAAAACTATAGTCTTTTGAGGGTGTTGTTTTTTAGTTGTCTTGACTGCAGTAGGTTCACTGAAAGGTTTGCTTTAGAAATTTATGTAAGCAATGTGATTGTGATTGCTTAAGAGTTGTCCCCACAATAAGTTCCTACCATTTAATGTGATAACAAAATTCAAAGTCAGTCTATGTAACCATAATGTGGTATATTCTATTACTGTACCGGAGGGACCTTTCCAGAGTGTGTGAGTGCCTTACTACCGAGCTCCTAAGACCTGCAGTCGGAAGCTAATGGCTTCATCAATCCTAGCTGCTGGAGAGCAGAATAACAGCTTTTGCTGTGTTTTATATAAATGTCTGAAGTATCAACATCCATGTCCAGATCCATCTCCAAACTGAAAAAGCTAAGGCTTTCAAATGTAAAAACAAAACTTGGTTCATGGGTGGCTTCTGAAAAGTGGGTTACAATAAAGCTTTATTCTGAGGTTGGTTTGGTGTAAAGTATATAGCTTTGGAGGCTGGGTAGTTTCTCTGGTATTTTTTCCATACTTCCTCTTTGAACAATTAGTATATGTGACACAATCTGTAAGAATAGTAGAAGGGTCTAAATAAAGGAGCCCAAGACATCTAGAAGCAGAATATTTAGTTTGTTGTGCCAGCTGTTTTGCTACTCGTGTAACTCCTCAGTGCATTTTTCAAGGATCCTGCAAAAGTATTCCCTCTGCAGTTCAGAATTGCAGTTACCTCAGGAATATGAAATTATTTCTGCTCTTAAACATCATTCTCATATGAATGAGAATTGAAATACAAGGTACAACATAAACTCAAACACACAAATATCAGATACAGTCCCTGTCCAGTTCTTAGGGTAGAAGGAATCCTTTTGCTGGAAGTAGTAAACCCCATACATTTTAGCAGTTAATAATAAAGTGAGGTAAGTGATGCTTTCTGAAATTGGTAAAATGGACAATGGTGGGAGCAATGCCAGTGTTAGCTTATATGTCAGTTCCTTATAAGCATCACCACCTTGTGTTTATGAGCAGAATCAATGAAGAAATAAAATCATTCTTAATCTTTTAAGTTTTCTGTTACAGGTGTTAACTGCAGTGTATGAACATCTATTATTCAATATAATTCTTGCATACTTATTCTTCAGATCAGCACTGAGAGGTATTTGTTTAAAGTATATTATCAGGATGGTAATGACCTGCTGTGTGTTTGTGTTCATTGTGAAATGAAGCCATTATCTATCCATAGCACATTTCTCCAATGTTTCATAATCACGTATTGGATTTTCTTTCCTTACTCGTACAGTGAAAATATGTGATCAATCAGAAAATAGCTTCTGTTTCTTAATTCTTCTTTTTTTCCATTATCTGTAAACACACTCTGTCAGGAACACTGTGACATGGTCCAGTTTATTCTGGATACACTGCCTCAGTTTTCATGTCGCAGGACATGAACAGTGATGACATATGTTTGAAATGGCATTTGATCAAGTCGTCGAGCAGATACCTGAGCAACCTGTATTAGGTCACTTTGCTTTCCTCCTTGGCTATGAAAATTCTTGCTCTCTTCCTGTCTGCCTGTGTATGTTAAGAGTTGTAGTAGGTAGTGATTAGCAGGTAGCTCATGCAAATTTTGGTTCATTATGCAGTTGAGAGAAGATGGATTGAGAAAGAGGAGACCAAACAAACAACCCAAACAGAATAACTGGTACTTGAATTATGGACTTTGTGTATTTATGGTTATCCTGACCTGTTCTCTTATACTTGGGTAATCAGACATTGCCATTGGGTAATTTCAGCAGACAATCCTTGAACTATCAGTGTGCTCAATTAAGGATTTTCTGTTAAAGGGAATCTTTTGCAAATGGAAATATTGATTCATTTTGCCAGAGAAGTTCAGAATACCCTGTCTCTGAGAGCCTGAGGGATTCCAGAATAGGACTCCTGCCAGATGGATGCTGGTTGGTGGATGCTTTAGATGCCAAGGGATCTGAGGAGGCAGAGGGAGAAAATGGATGGTAGCCTTGGTTCAGCCAGACAGTTCTCGTTAAAGGCTCAGCAGTGAGCCTTCCCTGCAGCAACTGATTGCTTAGTCTGCTCTGTCAGCATCTTATTTTCTAATGGCAGAGCTCTGAGCTTGGGGTTCTCGGCTTGACTCATACAGGAACAAGTCCTGGTTTTCTGATGTGCACCTGAAATAATCTCTTGTATTAATTGTAACAGCTTGAAAAGTCTGCAGAATTTGAGATTGGTTGAGGTTGGAAGGAACCTCCCAGAGATCACCCTCCTGTTCAAGCAGGGAAACCTAGACCCTGTTGTCTGAAACTATGTCCAGATGGCTTTGAGTATCACTAAGGAGGGAGAGTCCAAAATGCCCCAGAGGAACTTGTTGCCAGTGTTTCCTGTTGTTTGGAGAGCACCTTCTGTGTTTGAGTTTGTGCCTGTTGGTTCTGGGCACACTCCTGGCACTGGGCACCACTGAAAGGAGCCTGGCTCCCTCCTCTCTGTAGCCTCCCCTCAGGTATTTACACACATTGGTGAGATCTCCATGACCCTTCTCTCCTCCAGGCTGAACGGTCCCAGCTCTCTTACCCTTTCCATATAAGAAGAATGCTCCAGTCCCTTATCTTAGTGGCCCTTTATTGGATCCTCTCCAGCATGTCCATGTCTCCCCTTATACTGGAAAACATAGCACTGGACCCAACATTCCACATGTGGCCTCACTGGTGCCCAATAGAGAAGATGGGTCACCACCCTCGACCTGCTGGCAACACTTTGCCTAATGCAGCCTGGAATGCCATTAGTCTTCATGGTAAGAGCATGCAGCTGGCTTCTGTATGAAGCAGGCTGTTATTCTAAGTACAAGTAACATTTCTTCTGGAAAGCAAACACCAGGATGTTTTTTACAAAAAAAAAAAAAAAACAAAAAACAAAACACAAAAACCAAAAAAACCCCAATTAAGCTACTTAGGTCTACCAGCTTCAAAACAATCCCAATTTGCTTTTCTACAAGTGTTTATATCCATGTTATTTATTTGCCTGATTTCTGTATCTGAAGCTATACTGGTTTATTTTAGTATGTTTAATTTTATTTTATCTTTTTAATTCTAAAACAATACCTGAAGACATTTGCAGGTTTCCAAAGATCAGGTCTCCATTTTACTGTTCATGTGGTTAAAGAGTTGTGGCCAGTGGCTTGATGTCCTAGTGGAGACCTGTGATGGGTGGTGTCCCTCAGAGGTCTGTACTGGGACCAGTGCTAAGGGATTGAGTGCACTCTCAGCAAGTTTGGCTATGACATTAAACATGTGTGGCCAACACGCTGGAGGGAAGGGGTGCCATCCAGAGGGACCTGGACAGCCTTGAAAGGTGGGCCTGTGCAAACCTCATGAGGTTCAACAAGGACAAATGCAAGACCTGCACCTGGGTTGCAGCAATCCCAAGCAAGTACAGGCTGGGTGGAGAGTGGATTGAGAGTAGCCTTGAGAGAGGATCAAGACTAGCCTTGGGGTGTTGCATGATGAGATGCTCAGCACGAGCTGGCAGTGTGTGCTTTCAGCCCAGAAAGCCAATTTTATCCTGTGCTGCATCACAGGAAGTGTGGCCAGCAGGTAAAGGAGCCAATTCTGCTCCTATGAGACCCTGCCTGGGATGCTGCATTCAGATCTGGGGTCCTCAACATAAGGACATCAAATTGTCAGAGCGAGTCCAGAGGAGGAGGACTGTGGAGGTGATCAGAAGGCTGGAGAACTTCTCCTATGGGAGCGATGGAGTTGTTCAGGCTTGTGAAGAGGAGGCTTCAGAGAGACCTTACAGCACCTTCCAGTACCTAAAGGGGGCCAGCAAGAGAGGAGGAGAGGGAGTTTACAAGGAGGTGTAATGATAAGACAAGAAAGAATGGCTTTAAGCTGAAAGAGGGGAAGTTTGGAGGTTTGGGTTAGATGTAAGAAAGAAATACTTCCCTGTAAGGGTGGTGAGGTGCTGGAATAGTTTGCCCAGAGAAGTTGTGGATGCCCCATGCCTAGAAATGTTCAAGGCCAGGCTGGATGGAGCCCTGAGCAACCTGGTCTAGTGAAAGGTGTCTCTGCCCATGGCAGGGGGCTTGGAAGCAGATGATACTTATGGTTCCTTCTAACCCAGGCTATTCTCTGATTCTCTGAATTGTTCTTCCACAGTTCAGTCCCTTTCTGGTTTCTTTTGCTTTTGAAAATGGAGGAGTGTGATGGGCTGTATGTGGTTGGTTTAATTTCTCTTTTCTTTTTTCTTTTCAATTCCTTAATGAATGGAAGCTAATGCTATGCCTGTGCATTTGAAATTGGCTGACTGGTTCAATCAGCTTGGGCATAAATTTGACTTTAAGATGATTTTCTTTGCATGTCATGAAAATTGGAAGCTGAGTGAAGAGGGGACTGACCATTCTAAATCTGTGATGCTTTCACAGCCTTCACCCATCTCTTGTGGACTTGATGTACCCTGTAGGCCAAACTTTGCCATTCTTTTGTACACTCAGGATTTCCTTTCAGTATTATCTGGACCTTCCTTTTCCATTCTGAGAACCTGGTAATGTTGCATTCTTATGAACTTGTGCAACTCCTTGCTGTTTTCCTTCTGCCTGCCTCTCCTGCCTCTATGTAGAACACTGTGTGGAACCTTGACCTTTTGTGTGTGACCTACCATACCTTTCCATGCTTTTCAGTTTGAAGGGTGTGTTCATTTTTTGGATATTTGAACTGGTGATATTTATCTGGCTGTTTTGTACTTCATGCTTTTGTGTTTTTCTGTATCTGCTCAAGTCTGGGCAGAGGAAGGCCCTTTCAGCTTCAGATAGGAAAGAATTTTTTTCTATGTCTCTTCCAAGTTTTAGTGTTGGATAGTATTAATTAGAGAGCCTGCTACTTCCAAATTATTTTAATGCTCCTGTTTTTCTCAAAGGGATTAACTACTCTCTCAAATACAGGATGCTATCACAGCATCTATCAGAATCCCATTTCCTTCAGAGATTTTTTAAAAGATCATTTTGAGATAATCTTCCTCGCTAGGGTGTCTTGGTTGTGAAAAAACCCAGACAAACAAACAAACAAAACCAAACAACAATAACAAAGCCAAAAAAAAAAAAAAGCAACCTCAGCCCAGAACTAAACCCCAAAACAAACAACAACAAAATGCAAATCCTTGGGCATTTATTGTTGTTTTATAGTCTGACATAGCTCAGTATTCCAAATTCTAAGAGGGAAGGACAGCATGAAAAACAAGTTGGAAACAGGACCTCTGACTTAGCATACTTAGGGACTTTGGTAGGTGCTACTGTTTTCTACCAATATAGTTTGTGAGGTTCTTTTAATTTAAATTTTTGCATTGTGCTTTCTGGCGAAATCTTGGGGGAAGGGTAAATTTAATTTCTCAAAGGGAGCTAGTAGCTTTACCCTTTAAACATCGTAGGCTATTTTGGAGATTATTTGGCTGCAGTAATGAAAGATGCTGTATTATTCATGAAATTTCAATCTTCTTGCTGTTTGAACTAGATAAATACAATGATATGTGATTTCCAGAGATTGCGTAAATAAAGCTCCAAATCCACAGGAAACATTTCTAGGTAGTAAGAAAGCATTTCTATTCCACTGGAACACAAAGCTGTCCAAAATACAGGGTGCAGAAAGTCTAGTGACCAACTACTAATGTGGAGGTCCCCATTTAAATGAAACAAGCAAACAGCTTCCTTTTAAGCGAGCTTAGACTTTTAGAAAGAGATTGATTCTTAAGGATCTGTTGGTATGAAAATGTTAATTGAAAACGGAAAGCTTTTTTTCTGAACTGAAGAATATCAAAAGTATTTTCAAGTTAATGTGGGGGGGGGTTCGTTTGTGCTTTTGGTTTTGTTTTCTTTTTTCCTTAAAAACAAAGAAAGTTTCTGTATTTAAGTGTGTTACTTTGGTTTTGATTTTTATACCCTTTGGTAGATAAAGTAGACTGTGAAGAAACCAGCAAAAGTAAGGAGTAGACTAGAAACTGTATTCCATTTCTTCCTACACTGTCTTCTCTGAGTTGCTGAAAAAGAGAAAACAATAAGACTTTTGTCAAGAGATTAACACTTCTGGAAGTGCCTTTCCGAAGGAAGAAGCCTTCATCTATTTTCATGCTTGTCTGCCTTCCTCTTTCTTACTTGTGCTCATCAGGGCATGTCTTGTGAGAATCAATGTGTGGGTGCAGTTCTGCTGCAGAGTCCCAAGATTTCTGCTTGAGGAGGAGGGGCAAAGCTTTTGATGGAATGTAACTCAGGTTCTTAATCCACAACTTCTCTACACCTGTCCCTGAGGTATATATGCACATTTGGTATTTTTTATGGAAGTTTTAGAAATAACTTGCCTTACAGTGGATTGCTGTTAATGTAGCTTTGGCTACAAGATTTGTATCCTCATTTGGGATGGTGCTGAATCAAATTACAGTTCTCTTACTAGATTTGCATCTTGCTCAGTATTTTTCCCCTTTTATGAAAGTTAAGAAATCCATTATTCTAAGCATAGACTTTGGATTTCTGCATTTCTTCAGAGATTCTGTCTGCTTTCTTGCAGTCCCTGCTTTCCCAAAGGAATTAATAAGAAATGCTACATCTGGCTTTTCAAGGAGACAAGCATGTAGAGTAAAGGCGATACATATAGAAGGAAAAAAGTGTGGGTGAGAACTTAAGCTCAGTTCAATTTTTTTACATTGCTTTCTTTTTTTTTTTTAACATTTAATTATGTGTTCTGTGACTGATTGCAAAGAAGTTTGATACACAAAATATTTGAACTATCTGTAAATTAGAAGATAGAAAAAATGTTGTAGGTTACCTCTCTCTTACCAAACAAAGATTTTTGAATTTAACAGTGCTAAAGGCTCATCCTCACTTGAAAATATTTATTTGCATTGATCAGGAGATAAGGGAGGTGTAGACTGCCCGCCCTCACAGCATAGCTGAACTCGTAATCAAACATAGTTTAACATATGGAATCTGTTCAAAACCAAGTCCACAACTATAATGTGAAATCTTTTCAGCAAATGTAACCTTGGTTTGACAAGATTGGAAGCTTTTAAAAGAAATTTGAGTAGTACTAGAATGGTATGACACGAAAACAGCTCCCGTGGGTGTGTCTCATTCCTGTACTTGAATTTGTCTTGCCAGATCATCAGTATCTTGACTGGCTCCCACAGCTGTTTTTCCTGCCTATTGCATCTGAGCTCTTAACAGACTTTAAATAATAAATACTTTAAATACAGATGTCTCTTCATCTACATACTGCAGAATTTTTTAGGCAGACTCGTTTTCTCTCATTTCGAAAAATATTGTTTTGGTAAACAAAATCTGATATAGAATTCTGGAAGTGGAGGCTGAAAGGCATTTGGGAGTTTATCTGGACCTGTGATCAAATTCAGTTTGAAATTTTTTAAAATAATAAAAAAATTGTATAAAGTTTATAGTCTCGTTAGGCAATCTGTACAGGTGCTTAACTATGCTTGCAGTTTGGTTGCCCTAGAAATTAGCCCAAGTTTAGCCTAAACCATCTGTAATTTGAGCCCCTTTCATGTGTGTAGGAAAGTGTATTCTCTTGCTGTTTGCAGGAATCTTCTATTTATATTGTCTTCTTTCAGTCCAGTAAAGCCTGAACAAGTCTATTTAAATCTCTTCTTAGGCTGTGTTTTCAAGGCCTCTTTCCTTTTTTTTGTGTAGCAGCTTTTGGAATTCTTCCAGTTGTTCTATGTCATTTGGAGATGTGCTTTTCAAAACAGGTTGAGATATTTGTAATGCTAAGCAGAGTAAAAGGCTTATTCTGTCTGTTTAGCAATGCTGTTACTTTCCACAGATCTTTTTCTGCTCTAATGCTGCCTAATAGTTGGTTTCCATTACAGATTTTTATGGTTGATTATTTACAGCCAAAATTGTGCTTTGCACGTAACTTAATTCAGCTCTATTTGAGGCTTTTGAACCTTTCTTTATTTTTTTTTTCAATTACAAGTTTATATAATGTAATGTCTACTTGAAGATTTAATTAGTGTCCTTACTGTTACCCAAATATTTAGATGTTTCCTATTGTTTTCATATGATTTAGTAAGTGGAATGATATCTGATATATCGCTATGATTTGATGGTATTTCATCAATATTTTTTTTGTGCAATTTGGATTTTGGTTGGTACTCTCCAGCAGCTCAAATGTTGGGATTAAGACAGACGAAGTGGCTGGACACATACCTGTGTGTTGTGATTTAACCATAGCCAGCAACTAAGTACCATGCAGTACTGCTAGAAAAGGGAGACAGAGAAATAAAATTGCAGAGAAACAAGCAATACACTGTATGATTGCACATCACCAGCTGACTGATGCCCAGCCTGTCCCTGAGCAGTGATCAGTCCCTGGAGCCAGTTCCCCCCAGTTTCTGTCCTGAGCTTGATGCTCTATGCTACAGAATATCCCTTTGACTAGTTTGCCAGCTGCCCTGGCCATGTTCTCTCCCAGCCTCTTGAGCACCTCCTCACTGGCAGAGCACGAGACACTGGACAGTCCTTGACTTGGGGTAAGCACTGCTCAGCAACAACTAAAACTTCAGTGTGTTATCAACATTATTCTCATTAAATCCAAACCAGCACTGTGCCAGCTTCTAGGAAGAAAATTAACTTTGTCCTAGCTGTTCCTCACACTGGCTGTGCTAAGGATAGGTTTGCTCCTGGATGCAGTCATGCTCATGTGGGAGGCCACGTCTGTTATTTGCAGTCAGATAATCAAGTTGTACTTGTTCTGGACAAGCTTTTGGTTCGGTTGTGTTGCACTGTTTGCCTTCTAAGTGTTTATAAATACTGTGTCTCTTATAGGACAATGAGCAGGAGACTGAGAAAAGATTTAGGATGGAAACCTGGATTTCATGTTCCTGTTGCTGCTTAGAAGAGCATGAGTTATGATTGTCCTGTTCAACAGGACTACTCATTTCAAAAAGCTAGTATTTTTGTTCCTGGCAATCTCTTGCCCTAAGCAGATACCTACTTTTGAGGATACACTTAGTTCTGGTTACGAATGAAGATGCATGTGAACAGCATAGAAAAGTCAGCTTATTAATTTTTTCCCTCAGATAGAATGTAAATCCACATTGCTTTTAAAATTCCACTTTCAAAAGTGTCAGGTGTTTGCTTCTATTTCAGTTCATAGTGGAAATGTAGCTTTTCATTTTCTAAGATGTTGCTGGGGCCAAGACTAGAAGAATGCTGAGAAGAGCTTCAGTGTCCTTACTAAAGGGAAAGTGTTCTGGAAGGTTTGTAAATGCTAGGTTGTCAGAATCTAAACTGGCTTCCAGCTATAAGGAACAAAGATAAAGTCTTCTGGAGATTAAACTTTTAAAAGCGGATTTTTTAGTTCATCTTGGCTTCTGATGTAGCACAGACATAGTATTTGCCATGGTTAAACCAGTTAGTTGTTTTATTAAATGTATTTCAAAGTCAATATTGGATGTGTTTGTGGAAGATTCCAAGAGTCAGAAAATGTTTTTCATTAAACTGGATTCTGATAATCACTTTTATTGATACTAATCTGAATGTTTTGGAGCTGTATTCCTGGTATTATTTCTTGTTATGCCTCCCTGGTTTTTGCCTCTTAAAAAAGTGTCTTAATGGAGCTCTCATTCTTTCACTATGAAAGTAACATTTGTTCTCTAACCAGGTATTTTCTAGTCAAAGCTACTGTGCCATGTGGTTCTCACATCTGCTTCTGGTGGGTCTGTTCCTGACAAGGGTACTGTGTTAAGCAAGCCATGGGGTTGATCTTTTATGTAAAACAAAAATTGCCTAAGAAGTATTAAAATCAATAATGGTGAACAAAAGGCATCATGACTAGCTTCTTCCTCTGAAGACAAGGATAGGTGGAGGTAGAAATTGCAAAAAGAAAGAAAAACAACGTGAGAGTTTGCTTAGGGGTTAAGGGACTGAGAAAGTGCTGCAGTGTTGCAAAAGGAGAGTTGCAGAGGGAGCTGCTGATGCCCAGGGCTCCTGGAAGGGCTGCAAGGCTGGGTGAGGAGCTGGGAACAGGCAGCCAGCTCTCAGAGGGGACAGGGAGAGCTTCTGAGGGACTGGGGTAGTGGAGCAGAGTCTGCCACTGTTCAGAAAGTACTAGACTTGGCTGGAAGTGTGGGCCTGTCTGCCAAGGACACAATGAACAAAGGGAGGGATGTGCTTTTTGTTCTGCCTGCCCTACTTGCTCTCAGATTTTTCTGTTAGGAATTTAAGCTTCTAGTTCTTGTAGTTCTTGTTCTAGTAAAGTGTGTGTGTGTGTTGTTTTGTTTTTTTGTTTTCTGGTGTTGTCGTGTTCCCCCTTTTTGTGTCTGCTCCCCTCCCCCCCTCCAAAAAAAAAAAATCTAAAAGCCTTTAAAACAATTCTCAAAAACTGCATAAAGAGGAGAGGGGTGTGAGAGTCCAGACACATTTTGAAACTGTGGCTAACTCTGGGTGCTTTGTTTAAGTCCTGTCCTCCTTTGACTAAGCAGTTTGGGTCATTCACATGTGGAGGCTTTTTTACTGAAGTTTTCCCACAGCAAAACTTAGTGACTGTTGGAGCATATGGTTATTAAAGTAAATTATTTTTTGACACCTTGCTGCTCAGATGCTCCCCTGTAATTTTCCAGTTATTTCTTTCAAATTATCTTTACAAATGTTTGGCATCTTTAATAAAAATGATCGGTTTTTTTCTACAGTCTCTGCCACCTCTAGTAAAAGTTGAGATGACACACTTGCTCTTACAGTTACAGGCCTCTGCAACTTAAAAATGTGTATTTGGGAGTAAATAGTTTTGTAGCTAGAATGGTAAGAGAAATCTGACTTAACTGTGTTGCTTACAGTGCAACAGAATCTGCTATTTAGATTAATGTTTTAGGAATTAACAAGTTTGTGTAGGAGGTACATTTCCTACTATTAAGTTAAAATATTGGGATTTTAATGTGTGAGGCTTTTAGTACATTTCCATAAATGCAGCAATATTTTATAACTTGCTGTATGGAGATAAGTAGATAATGTACAGATGAAACTATGTGCAAAAGTATAATCATTGCATTTATCCCATGTAGCAACAATTCAGTTGTGCTCCAGCATTCATTGCTGCAGTGTAATTCTTTCAGTAATTTCTTTCTGCTTCCACCTGCATCCATGGTGTTCTTCTGTGCAACTCTTCCCTCTCAAAAGTCCCAGGAAGGATTTGGATTACTTGAGAAAAATTAACTTGTTTTGGGATAAAGAGCTGTTAAACACTACTGTTTTATATTTAGAATGCAGATGTATTATTATTTTATTGCAAGCTTTAGTAAAAGAAATTGCTTATTTTCTGTACCTCATTTTATCTTAAAAAATGAACAATTAACAAACTGTTAACAGTTAAAGAAATGGAATACATTCGTAGAATGGGGAACATCAAGGTCTCTGACTCAGCCTCCTGCTCAAAGCAGGGTCAGGCGTGGGGGCTGATGAGATTACTCAGGACTTTATCCTGTTGTGTCTGGATTACCGTTGCCATCCTGTGCTTTCTCCTTCAAGCTGATCGTCTGCTAGAAGTAGATCTATCGAAGGTCGAAGTGGACCTTGAGAGCAAAAACCTACCCCATGCTTCATCAATCACATTGAATTAAAATTACCTGCATTAGCACTTCATAAAGCATCTCTGAGGCTAACAAGACAAAGTGCAAAGCTGTGGGCTGCTTAACAGCAGTTCTGATTGTCTGAGGTTTCCCTCTCTGCCTTGTAAACCTGGTCTCATGGTTTTGCAGTGGTTCAGTGTGATTTGGGCCATGATGAATAACTATTCCTTTGGATTAAAAGCTTTGTCCCTTTATTCTTGCAGTTGTAGATTTTATAGGAGACATATGTTTCCACTTTTTTATACGTCATTGTGTTCACAGGCTTTATTGCTTCACTGTTGCAATAATTTGAGAAACTAATTCAGTCATTGTAGAAGTGCAGCATGTCTGTATCCTGTGAAAATAATCAGTTTAGGCCAGAAGTTTGCTAATGTGGTCATGATCTCCTAAAATACCTTCTCTGGCAAAGACGCAAATAATTTAGAGGTACACTGCTGATTTGTGGGCTACGTCACTGATCTTAGTTTACTAGTGGCTGAATGCTAACCTATGTACTGCTTTCAATTATAATAGAAATATCTGATCCATATAGTAGGACCTTCACATAGACTGAAAATACTTCTATAAACCATCAACTGAAAAGTTTAAGACTGCTGTCTTTAGTTATTAAGTGTATAATTCACTATGAATTGGGACAGGACTGCAGCTCCCTCTTGTAGGTGTCCTTTACACTTGATGCTGCTTCAAGTAGAATGTTTTTTCTCATGATGGCTGCTGTTGTTTCTTTTTTTCCCGTCTTTTTTCAGTCTACACTTGTTATCTTTGCATCTCCAGAGATGAAGTAGGACAAGGTTCTGGCATTCAGCTGAAATCACTAAAACAAAATATGAAACTTACAATCTGTTTGCTTGTTTTTAATTCTGTTGTCTTCTCACAAGACTGCCACCAACCTTTTTCTTCCTCTTGCCTCTTTCTAGTTTGAATGTGTGTGCTGGCATAAGACTGTATGTGAAGTGGTGTTACAACAAACAGTACTTGTCTCTAACACCCAGCCGAAGTTTGAAAAGCATATCATCTTGAAATAATTTTCCAACTTCTACCGTTGTCCCAACAGAAAGCTACTAAGTTGGTCAAGGGTCTGGAGCATCTCTCTTACGAGGAAAGGCTGAGAGAGCTGGGCCTGTTCGGCCTCAAGAAGAGGTGGCTGAGAGAGGATCTCATCAATGCATATAGATATCTAAAGGGTGGTTGTGAAGAGGATGGGGCCAGGCTCTTGGGGGTGGGCAAGAGGCAGTGGGCAGAAGCTGTTGCACCTAAGTTCTACCTGAACATGAGGAAGAACTTCTTTACTGTGTGGGTGACTATGCACAGGACCAGGTTTCCAAGAGTGGCTGTGGAGTCTCCCTGACTGGAGATATTCAAGAACCTGGACACAATCCTGTGCAATGTTCTCTAGGATCACTGTGCTTGAGCCAGGGAGGTTGGACCAAATGACCCATTGTGTTCTCTTCCAACCCAATCGATTCTGTGATTTAAATTTTCCAAGTAACAGAAAGGCCTAAATAGAATATGCTTTCAGACTAGTAATGTCTTTACAGAATGTTTTCTCAATTCTTCTGACTGCTTGAAGTGGGAGGAGAGTGAATACTAGTAGAGCAGGAGCATTATAAATGATTGAACATCTAGGACTCTAAAGTATTCATAGCAATGGAAATTTAGCCCTGGCTGGAGGGATACCTGGTGGTCTAAAGATCATCCAATGAGATTTTTTCACATTGTGAAAACATAACATAATTAAATAACTAGAGGCAAAAAATAGGCATATAAGATCACCATGTTTTGTTTCACATAAATAGAACACAGCTGATCCAAACTCCTCATGGAGGAGTTCTCATTACTCTGGTCTGAGACTGTGGATACCTCTGGATTTCAGTCACCAAAATAGTATGAAATTGTTTGCTTAAAAGATACTATTTCCCTTCATATTCTCAAGTCACTACTAAGTGTCATAATCCCCAAACGTGTTAAACTACATTTTTCTAAGGCATGTAGACCAGGACATGCACATTTAGCTGAAATGTTTCTTCAAATTTGGTTTATAATGAAAATACAGACGGAAGCTGAACTACAGTGACACTGCCAGGCATCACAATAATGAATAATCAGAGTGTGTTCTGTGTGCTTGTGTTACAGATTAGTTTGTCTTGACTGTTATAATATATGTGATTTTTCAAAGTCTTGACATTCCTGGCAAGTGCAGCGTAGGAGCTTCTGGATGCATTCTAAATTTCTGGCTGACTGGCAATCACACTATTTTTAGGCTTGAAGGCTTACAGTGTAGAGTTTCACATGCTTAGAATAAAATTAAAAGTTCTCTTCTATCTGAAAATTAGTGAGTTTGATTAACTTGAACACAATTTAAAAACATATTACACCCTTTCTAACAAAAATTTGTTTTGGAGAGTAGACAAGTTCAGTGTTTAGGTGTTCTTATAATAGTGACCATAAAGCAGTTCAGCATAAACTAAAATCAGGAAAAACTACAGAGCCCTGGGAGTCGAAATGAAAAGTATTGGTGTCTTTTTCTTCCATTTTAACAGTTAGAGGAAAGGGTGCAGCCAGAAATAGATGTATAATGTGAGTTAACTTCTGACATTGTGGCCGATGCCATCATGAGGGTTTAGGTTTTTATGACAATGGGACATTCTTTGGTGACTATAGTCTGTTATGGAGGGGTGGCATCCGCTTGTGTGGAAGAGGTGAGGGAATCTTTGGCAGCAGGCTGACCAGCTTGGTGAGGGTGGTTTTAAAGTGAAGGACTTGCGGGGTTGGGTCCAGAGTGGCAATGTTTATATCTTCACATCCAACTGGGGAACATGAGGAACTGGAGCTCCTTGTGCAGCCAGAAAGTTACTATATCATAGGAAAAACTGAAACGTGCTTGGACAGCTCATGGGGCTCGAGAATTGTGGTGGATGGCTGTAGGCTGTTTTGTAAAGATAGGTAGGGAAGAAGAGTTGTGGTCTGTGAAGATATTTCATACAGAAGTTGTGCTCTATGCTAAGGAGAACCTTGAATGTATAATCATCATCTGTGGTGATCATGGAGGGCTTTTTGAATGCCTCTGCATCAAGCTCAGAGGAGTTGTCTCCAAGGGCAGTCTTACAGTAGGCATCTGCCATTGACCTCCAAACCAAGATGATAAGGCCTGTGAAGCAATATTTGGGTCACTTAAGCAAACTTCAGGTCAACAGAACCTGGTTCTTACGGGTGACTTCAACTACCCAGACATTTGCTGGAAGAACCATACAGCAGTTGACGTGTCATCCATCAGGTTTCTGGAATGCATAGGGAACTGCTTCCTCATGGTAGATGTGCCAGCCAGGAGTGAGGCACTGCTGGACTTGCTGCTCACAGAGAAAACCTGTTTTGTAGTATCTCAGTTAGTGATAGCTGTGGTGGCAGTGATCACAGTATTATGGTGTTTGGGATCTGTCTGGGCATGCTGAAGGTTAGTACTGAGATAAAGCCTTTGGACTTTAGAAGAGCACACTTCAGCTCAGAGCTCAGCTGGGAGGAATCCATGAAGGATAAAGGAACTAGTGAGTGCTGGGAGTTTTTCAAGAATGTTTTCCTGGAAGCACAAAAGCAATTCATCCCCTTTAAAGGTAAGGGAAGTAAGCGGAGCAAAAGATCCCCTTGGCTTAACTGCGAGCTTCTGAGTGTGCTCAAAACCAGAAGAGAACTGTAACAGAGATGGAAAAGTGGATGAACACCTGTTGAAAACTACAGGGACATTGCCAGGGTGTGCAGAGATGCAGTTAGGAAAGCAAAATATCTTTCTCTATATAATCCTCCTGCTAATTATCATAAGTCAGATAAAGCACATGATTGGGAAAAGCCAGCAAGGATTCCCCAGGAGCAATGGTGCTTGATAAACCTGGTTCCCTTCTGTGACAAAATAGCCTGCTTGCTTGATGGGGAGTAAGGGGTGGACATTGTCTGCCTGGATTTCTCCAAGGCTTCAATCCTGTGGCCTCCTCCTAGAGAAACTGATGTGTGGTGGTCTAGACAAGTGGTTTGTGCAGTGGGTGGGGAAGTGGCTGAGAAACTGCACGTGCAGCCAGGTGCTGATAGGTGGTTCCTCTTCAAACTGGCGCCCATCACAAGTCGGGTCCCCTAAGGCTTGATATTGGGCCCAGTGCACTTTAATATCTTCGTAAGTGTTCTGGAAGATGGGATCAAACTGAGGGGAGAAATGGACACTTTGGAGGGGAGCACCACCCTGCAGAAAGACCTGGATAAGCTGGAAGAGTGGGCTGACAAGACCCTTGTGAAGTCCAACAGGAGCAAGTGTAAGGTCCTGGGAAAGCAAAGTCCAGGAGTGCAGCATGGGCTGGGATCTACCTGTGTGGGGAGAAGCTCTGGGAAAGGGACCTGGGGGCCTGAGGGACAACAGCTCAATATGAGTGAACATTGTGCTGCGGCAGGGGAGAAAACCAACAGGATGCTGGTGAACAGGGGCATCACCAGCAGAGAGAAAGAAGTCATTGTCCCACTCTATTCAATGATTGCAGGCCACATCTGGAACACTGTGTTCAGTTTTGATCCCTGCTCTGCAAAAAAGGATGTGGACAAGCTGGAGAGGATCCAGAGAAGGGCACAAAGATGATAAAAGGACTGGGCAGCCTGCCACATGAGGAGAGACTGAGAGAACTGGGTTTGTTCAGTCTTGAGAAAAGAAAGTTCAGGGGAGACCTTATCACCATGTTCCAACATTTAAAGGGTGGCTACAGAGAAAGTGGAGACTCCATATGATTCCTTGAAAAAAAGGAAAAAATTAGTTGTAATGGGTAAAAGCTACCCCTAGGGAGATTCCAGTTAGACATAAAAAGAAAATTTTTTCACGGTGAGAACCATCAAGCATTAGAATAATCTTCGAAGTGTAGTGGTGGATTCCTCAATATTGGACACTTTCCAGATTCAGCAGCACAGGGTGCTGGGCCACTGTCTAGACTCTGCTTTTACCAGGAAAGGTTGGATCAGGTGATTCTTCTTGTCCCTTCCAATCTGGTGTTCTATGATCTTATAATTCAGTTGAATGAATCGTAATCTATAGCACACTTGCTCATGGAATTCTCTTGTGCACTAAGTGTTTCTGTGTGTGTTATGTAGATGGGGGATTGTCAAAGGGTTTGAAATAGCTCTGTAAATTTAGCAACTAAATATCAAAGGTTCTGTGGATTTATACAATGGGACTTTGAATGCCTAGAGAACAGTTGTATAAAGAGGAACACTGCATTTGTGGATCTTGGTTTAAGCCACCTATTTGTAATCATATGATGAGTCTGTGATAGGTTTTCCAGGCTGCTGGAGTCTGCTTCTCTTCCTTGATCCTGCCTGTCTGTGCTGGCTGTTCAGCGGTGTTACGGTGAATTGCCTAATGTGCAGTGGGATGTTTGCCACTGTAATCGCAGTAATTTTCTTGTATATGTATTTAACAAGTATTTCTTGCTATGTACAAAAAGGTGTGAACTATTTCTTGTAAATTACTTTCTGAACTGTTGCTCTTAGTTTAACAAACTTTGAAGTGATAATGTTTGGCTTTTTAAGAAATACAGAGTTTTTCACTGTATAATGGCTAGAATTATGATGAAAAAGAAATTTGAGCATATTTCCTAATTCATTATAGTACCAGTCATGAAAAGTACAAATCAAGATGAACTCTCTTCTTAGTCTCCTTTTTGTAGTTCAGTTTTAAAATTCATAAATGTCTCTTTAGAATTCTCTTGTGATTTTTGTGTTACCTGTAGATAAGAGAACTTAAGTAATAAAAATTTTCACAAAGGAAGCTTTGAGCTGGCAAAATGATTGCAGATGCGTTCTTTGTGTGTAACTTGCAGTCTCTAGACAGTCCTCCTAGCAGCAGAAGATTTTGTTCACTGATAAATCAGTGTTGCAAAAAATTTGGGAGTGAGAAGTTCTCTTGTTTGGACACCCTGTTTGTGATGAGGAAAAAAAAAAGGTCTTAGCCTGCATAAAGAATGGCTCATTGTGTTTGGTCATATCTCTAGTTGTACAAAACAGAAGAAACCAGTAGTATGAGGAAATTTCCAGATAGTGAGTATGAAAAGTGTTTGAATGCTGGGAGAAAGAAATTGTTGAAGTAAAGTTGATTAGTATTTATTTTCTTCAAAGAATCTTAAGTGGCTTTTCTCTATTATGTAAATTCAATGAATTGAAAGTTGAGGTCTATAGTGAGTTCTAGGAAATATAAAAGAGAGGATAACTCAGGAAGGTAATGGAACACCTTGATGAGCAGTGATAGACATATGGTAGTAATATGGGGATACATATAGGTGAATAATTCATGATTTCAGTCTCACATCTCCAAGGATAATTGATGAACAATCTGAAATTCCTTATTCCTCTTATCATTGACATGAAGACTGCATTTTTACAGAAATATAACCTCTTCCACTAGTATATACTGTGATTAAATCTACCCAAAAGTATCTATTAATGGACTTTGTACAACGTATTGTGAGGGACAGGTCTTATGATTAATTTGTCTGGAATAAACTGAGCCATTCTGATTTTTAAAATTTCTTTTATTTTTAATAAATCGTGAGATAATTTGATTGCACTAGGCATTTAAAGGGAAAATTTTGAAGGGTATTAGAAAATGACAAACATGAGTAGTTTGTATGTCTCTGCTGAAGAGCAGGGAGGTGACAAAGTAGAGTGCAAATGTTTCAGTAGCTACAGTAGGCCAAAAGTGCAGCTAAGTTCAAAACTGCATGAGATGGGACCAAGATAGTATCCAAATAAATAAAAAATTTTAAAAGGTATGGGTTATGTAAATACAAATATGTGCAATATGTAAATACATACTTGGGGAATATAGTTGCTTTCTAATTTAAAAAATCATAAATGTGGCTTTGTGTAATATTGTTGCTGGTAGTTGAAGTAGGATGCTTCCATAAGTGATTGTGCCATGACTTGGACGGTCATTGGTAGTTTTTTTGGTGGTTTTTGGTTTTTTGGTTTGTTTGGGTTTTTTTGGGGTTTTTTTTTGTTTTCTATTTCTAACTGGAAGCATGAAAAATGTTCCAAAAATAAATGCAAGGCTTTTTCGTAATGGGTTTCTTGTGTACTGTGTATCATTCTTTTTTGTGGAGTATCTGAAATCCATCCCTGGAAATAGTCAATAGTGTTTCTCACATTCGGGAGAAAAATCTACACAAAAATAGAAGTTACCATCCTCTATTCCTGTGTCAGGCTTCATCATTGAGCAAAGAAAATGGAGCTACCCACAGGTTTTCTCTTGACTGAGAGCAGGAAACAGCTGACTGAGGTCTCTGCGTGTGTTTCTGCAGGACCATATGACAAGTACTGTGACAGTGGTGACGTTGACGCATCATGTGAATGTTATATACATGGGCATGCATTGATTAAAGGATGCAGAAGATAGGAAATTGTAGCAGTTCTTTAACTTAGCTGGGGGATGGGGATTGGGCAGAAATGAAACAAGTCATCTGAAGGGATAGGTCTTTCCAGGTTAAAGGAATATTAAGCATTGGAGAAAAGCAGGCACTTCATTTATGATATATTTTAAGCAAATCGGATTTTTCAGAAGTGGTTTTATTTGTTACAGAAATATTTTATTGCAGCCATTGTGCTGCAATAAAGGATTAATATGGCTTGTGTTTTAGAGGCACACACACTCTGGGTCTGTTATTGTTTGAGAGATGTGTCTGATTGCAAGATGGTGTAAATAGCTCGACAAGCTATAGGGCTGCAGTGTTGGTGTGGGTCTCACCAGCTGTGGGGCTCGCAGCTGATGCAGTACCCTGCTGAAAACAATTGTTTGATTCCTTCCTAGAAGCAAAGCAAGAAATGGGTGGGAAATAGAAATACCATCACCCCCTCTAATAAAACACCTCTGTAGGGCATTTTGTTTTGAAAAATGGTTTGAAAGAAAATGCAGCTGTGTTAGGTTGTTAGCACAAACTCCTGGCTTTCCTTTGGTGTTGGAATAATTAAAATACTCGGTTTCTGTAACTAAATTTGATTCTCGTGGCCTTTTGTTTTGCATGCTCCTTGCAGGGAGTTGGGTTGTTTATTAATCTGCTGGCTGCCCTGTGTACTGATTCTGGCTGCACAACCACCTTCTCAGCAAATCATATCCCGTATGTTTCCCAGCTGCTGCCATCCTTAACACATGCAGAAAATGTTTCCTGGCTGGCTGAACACAAATTCCAGCTGGCATCACCTCATGACTGAGCAAACCTCCCCTCTCTGTCCTGGCAGCGTTGCAGCCGCCCTGTTTCTCTGCCTCAGGTGCTGTGTCTCAAGGCAAAGTTGTGTGGCTGCAGCGGAGCTTGGGGGGCTGCAGCAGCTGCAATCTGCTCCGCTCTGCAGCCAGGAGGGAGCAGCAGCTCCTTCCCCACGGAGCACAGTGGGGATGTGCATGGGGCATGAGGGGGTGTGTAGCTGGAGCAGGGTGATGAGTGGGTGAATGGAAATAACAGCTCCCTCTTATCTTCATCCAAGATGATACTTGCCAAGTGCCGAGTTAACAGCAGCAATGGGTTTAATGATTGACCTTGCTATTGTTTTGCCATCAGAGAACTAGTTCTGTTAAACTGCCTCTGAGTTCTTGTATAAAGCTTACTGGTCCACTGAAATAGAATTATTTAATCAATACAAATATTTTGTATTTAGCAGTTCTAGTTTACCATTTCTAAACCATTATGACTAGTAGGCCTGTCCTTTAAAATAGCACTTGCAGTAGTCCCATTGTTGTCAATGTTCTGTAATGACATTTTTATTTCCTTAAAAATATTCTCAGCTGTGTTGCTACCAAGCTCCTAATAGGAGACTGTTTTCTGACTCTGTAGTCTATAGGTTTCTGCTGGTTTGCAAAATTAATGATACTGGGCACAGTTCTGGTGTTTGAAGAAAGGTTACTTATGTATCACCTGGAAGAAAGAGGAAGCATAAAATCACTTGCATGCTGTGATGCTGAAACATCCTATGGCTAGGCAAATATTATGTAGAAAAATGAGTGAACAGGTGAAAATTTGCAGCATCATCATGTCAGCTATTTGTTTTCTGAGTTTTGAGTACTTATTTTTGCCAGAAGATCTCAAGATTTTACTTTCTTCTTCAGGGCTTTATAAGTCAGATTCCAGCATCATGGAGTTCTGCCTTTGCAGATTTTGTGTTATGAAGCTGTTAGGATTTCTTCTTTGTGGGTGGTTTTTAAGTGCTCTATACTATTGTAAACTTTTTAAAATGCAAAGGTCAGATTTAGTGCTCTTATCTGCATTGTTTACTGTTATACTTTCAAGTGATTGCAGAAATACAGGTTGGTATGACACAATGTGGTTTTTCAAGAGAGAGAGAACTTAGGTGACCCCTCATGTCTCATCTCAGTTTCACATTACAGTTTTGTACATAGTCAACTTCAGCTCTCAGCTTTGAGTTTTCTAGGGGATCAATTTTTTTATTCTCACCCTTCCTAGTTTTGTGTTCTTTTTGGATTCTTATGGGAAGAATGAATCCTGCAACGTGTTTCTTCCATTCCAGGGAAGAAATAAAAGCACCCTCCCTCCTACCTGTCTTCTGGTGTAGATGATGACTCCCACACATGAGAGTCTGAAGCTGGTCTCCTTGTCCTTGAGGCATTCCAAGATTGAAGGGAGCAGGGTGAGAGGTTGGAAAGCAAGAGAGTGTAAAGTCAGGGAGCATGTGGAAGACATGAAGTGTTTTTGCATGCATTTTTCACAAGAATATCTGTGCTGCATTTGTCATTTATTAATGTTGCATTTGGAATATGGCCTGTAGCTATAACTGGAATGATCATTTAATTTAGCTTGGTAAAGATTTACTTTACCAAGCCATTATGTTGCCATTATGTAGCAAAACATCAAAATACATTAGTCAAGTGATAATGTCAGCAGCTGATCTGCAGTAAACAAACAGTCAAACCATCACAAATGGTTCTGGGACAATTGAGCTAATGAATCCTCATGTCCCCAGCCTTGTGTGTCTGTTTGTATGCAAGGAACCAAAAGGCCTGGATAGCATTTTCTCTGCTGGCTGAGCAAAAGGCAGCATGGAGCCCATGGATGCAGAGGCGTGGGGCTGGCACTGACCAGCTCAGGAGGTCACTGCTCTGGAGTGACCAAGGCAGGCCAAGCAGGTGCTGGTGGAGCCATGTGCAGCCCTCCTGTGTGTTGTGTCAGGCTGTTGTTGCATCTAAATGTTGGAGGACTCTGTCCACTTGTTAAATTTGCTTTAAAATGGCTGTCAGTCCCAAAAATCTTCAGCTGAGGGTTGAAAATGGATGGAATGGGATAGGCTGATTGCTTATTACCAAAGCATGATGGTAGGAATGTTTCCTTCTCAGGAAATGGGCTCACAGTCAGTCTGGTTTTGTCTTTTGAATTGTTGTTTATTTCAATGCATTTTGGATTTCCACTTGAAGTAATCAGAAGGGACAAACTAGTGTGTGAATCAGAGACTTCTGAGTGGCTCAGAAGGATTAATATTGCTTGTATTTTAGAGGCACACACTCTCTGAGTCTGTTATTGTTTACATCATAAAATGAATCCATTTTCCAAGAAACAGCAATTATGTATGCCAATAATGCATCCATAAACAGGAATTGTGTAAGCAGGCATCTCTTTTTGGTGTAAAACCAGCAGATTGGGGCAGACTAGCTTATCTTGTGGTTCTCAGACAGCCAAAACTAAGCTAATTCTAATCAGTATTTTTATTGGCTTGTGCTGGATGATTACAGAATTAGATAGATGTTTAGTTTTGTCACTTTGGACTTTTTTTTGATATACGTTTTTCCCTTTGAAATTTTGTAAACAAATGCTGTATGTTCCTACTGCACAGAGTTGAATTTCTCACTGAGCAATGCAATTTGATTATGACCATTAGAATTAAAAAACTAATACAGCTGGTTTTTAATAAGAATTCAGTTCTGATCCTAGATACAAAAACTTCTCTTT
The DNA here is from genome assembly GCA_036630365.1 of Acanthiza pusilla. Classification (NCBI taxonomy): domain Eukaryota; kingdom Metazoa; phylum Chordata; class Aves; order Passeriformes; family Acanthizidae; genus Acanthiza; species Acanthiza pusilla. The sequence continues at coordinate 7,196,278 of JAXCHO010000036.1, forward strand.
TTTTTTAGCTTGTTTTGTTTTTTTTTTTAATTTGGTGTAATCTGTAGAAAAACAAACAAGCAAACACAGGCAGCAGCTTTCAGCACAGGGCTTGGGAAAACTCAGAGGCTATTCTGTCACCTTTTCTAAAAATCAGTGCAGTGTAATGTTATGTGGTGTCTAGGTCTGGCTTTTGAAACTGAATAATTACACATTTAAAGAAAAAAAAGTATTTTTTCTTAACATAATGGAAGAAATAGATCTTGACTGGACATGAAACCTTTATTTTGAGGCTAAATCTGTAGTATGGGCCAGCTAGCTGGTAAAAAAGCACCCTGTGTTGATTGGTTTATTTAACTTTCTTCCAGCAAAATAGCATATTGTGCTGTTGTCCTTCCACTGCATGAGAAGAGCCTAAAATAACAGAAGCTGTTATGACATCTCTCAAAGCCTGCCTTTGTCAAGGTCACAGTTCTATTTTTGCTGCATTTTGTGCAAACAGAGATAGGTACGGTAGGAACAAATATTTTATAACTAAGATGCTGAGTCCCCCAAACGTATAAAATAAAACAAAAATGTAACTTCCACCCCTTGTTATGCAAAAACATAACATGCATAAGCTGATTATTAGCCTGGGCCTATGTGCAGCTCAGCTCATCAGCAGATACAAAGCTCTAGAATTAACCTGTGGATGTTCTTTCTTGACTAGCAGCCCAAAATTTCTGAGGAACAGAGGAAAAATAAGGGGGTTCTGCTTCTAAACCACATGTGTAATCTTTATATTCTTAAATATGTGGAAGCTTTATATAAGTTGGTTCTGCTGGCTTATTCAGTGGTATCAAATTTGTATATAGTTATGCTGAAAATGTAGAAATCAACAACTTTTTCTCAAGTGTATTTGGAGTAACAGAGGGTAAAGATGAGGGTGTGCTTTGGAGCCAGAAGTTGGTAGAGGAGTAGTATGCTGAGGGTTATTAAACACGTGAATGCTGGGTTTGAATCTGGATCTTTAAAGTGCTGATTGTTTGAGTGTGTGAGAGCATTGGGAAGCAGCTTTGGTGCTTGTTCTGCTCATTGCTTTCCTGGGCACCTGTGCTTGAGGTTCTGCTGTGGGGAGGACACAGTTCTGGATCCTGGGCTAGTACTGAGCTAGTACTGCCACTGGCGTGGAGCTTTTGTGTCCTTCTCTGTTACAGATGATGTGGTGGGCAGGATGGTTGCTGTATGTCCTGCTTTTGACTGGGACAGGGTTTATTTTCTTCCTAGCAGCTGATACAGTGCTGTTCTTGGATTTAGTTTGAGAACAGTGTTGACAACAGACTGACATTTTGGTTGTAGCTAAGTACTGCTTACTGTAAGTCAGATGCTTTTCAGTTTCCCGGTGAGGAGGTGCACAAGAAGCTGTGAGGAAGCATGGCCAGGACAGCTACCCTGAGCTGGCCAAAGGCTTATTCCATACCATGTGTGCCATGGTCAGTGTATAAACTGGGGAGGTTACCTGCAGGGGGACTGATCTGCTCCTCAGTAAGCAGGTGCTGAGCAACTGTACTGCACATCACTTTTCCCTGGGGTTCTATTACTCTTTTTTCCTCTCCGTGTAATTTCAATTATTATTAATGTTAACGTATTTATTATTATGATGTCTTGTACTTATTAAATTGTACTTATCTCTGCCCATGAGGTTCACCTTTTCTTTCCAGTTCTCCTTTCCCCTGTGGGCAGTGGGTGGGGGGTGGAGGCAGTGAGGGAGTGGCTGCCAGCTGGGGTTGAACCGTGTGTCATGTGGAGTGAGTTTGTAAGGTGGCCCTGGATAAAAATGCTTTGCCTGTAGGAAAAAAACATCAACTCTTCAAACAAAATCCAGCCACTTTTAACTGAAGATGAGCAGTGCTGGTGTGAATGTTGTGTTGGCTCTGCTAAACTTGTGAGGACAATTAAAAAGAAGGGCACAGGGACGAGGCTGAGGTTTTCTGCATTAGCAGAAATGGTGCTTCAGGAGTCTATTTAATGTTAGCAGTAGCAAGTGTAATAGGATGTGTGTATCAAATTCCATCAGGATATTTGGAGACTAAAAGAAAGCTCATGCAATGGGAAGGAACTGAACCCTGTGTACCTCTATGTTGGTGTGTGTGTCTTTTTGGTTTTATATGTATACGTGCAGGTAAAAAACCGTGATATGTGTGTTGCTTAATGTTATTTGTCAAAAAATGACTAAACAAAAAATGATGAATAGGGCAATGTATTATATTTGCTAACAAGAGATTAATTTACCTTTTTTAAAAAAATAGAATTAAACAGATATTCTCTTGATGAACACCTTCTGTAAAGTCGTACATGGGAAGGCTGCTTAATATATATAGTTTAAGGTATTTCATTTATAAAATGTTAGAATATACTACAAAAAAATGGAGCAGTTTATTTGATTTTTTTTTTAAGAGGAAAGATAGAATTTTATGAGTAGAACATATTAAATACTATTTTTAGTGTTCTGAGAAGTTAAAATTGTAAGGAATTGAAATATAATATGGAATAACTGTACAAGAAAAGCCCTTGTGTATAATAGGCTATCCAGTATTGTTTGCTTAAATTTGGGGGTTTTTTTTAACTTTAAATCAGAAGTTAAACATATCACTGTGTTCTACTTTCTGGTTCCTCATTGCTACAGTGTCTCCCATATGTGTCTGAATTTGTTACATCTGTTGATAGACGAAGTAAGGTCTTATTGACAAAGATCCTGGGAATTAGTCTCAGACTTATTGTAAATGAATGTTTCTGTGTCTTTGTTACATAGTACAGTGTTCATTGCAGGTCAGTTTGTCTCAAAGTTACTTGTAATAATAACAATGTTGTGACTTGCTTGTAGCTGTTTACATTCGGTGTGAATTACTCTTGTCTCTATGCTCACAAGAACATTATTCAGTGGGAAGCAAGTATAGAATAACATTGACTTTTAAGACCAATTGCTTTTCTACTTGAGAAACTTTAGCCTTGGGTAAAAGTGTTGCATTTGTGTGCAGCCTGTAATTAGTGTTGTAGTTGGGTAAAACTTGATGTGGTTGAGCTCTGCAAAACTTTGCTCCATTTTCTGATCTAAGGGGAGTTTTAGGTGAATGAATCATTTAAGAGAGTAAGAAACATGCAGTAAGAGCACTTTGGAAAGTTCTGAAAGCATTTTCAGATCTGTTTAGAATTTTTTTAAGTAAAGGTGGATTTGTATGAGAGGATGATCAGCAAGTTGCACTACAAACCTGCAGAAGAAACAACAGGAATTATGCAAGCTGTTGTAAACATTTTAAGTTTCTTTTAAGAACACATTGCTGTACTTTGCCTTTTTAAATGACATTGTCATCAACAAGGGATGTGATGTGGCATGACTAATGCTCAGAGATGCATTTGGAAGTCGAAAAGCATTGTATGGGTTGCAAGTTCCTATGTTTTACTCATCAATTAAAAATTTGCAGTCTTCCACTCCGTGTGTAACTTGAAGCTAAGGCTGACATAGGTGGAAGTCATTTAAGATTTATAGTTGAGTTCGGTGAGTGCAACACAGCAGCAAATTTCACTGCTCTGTGGAAAGACAGCTTTTGTTTAAGACTGAAAAATGAAATTTGGAATCTAATCAAGAAGTTTAAGATTTTTTTTTTCTTTCCTTCATTTCTGCACTATAACTTCAGTGTGGGTATTAACTGAACGTTGTGAGAAACCCCTGCAGTGTCTCTCATGATGGCTAATATTTATTTCATAGAATTGTGGATTAATTTGAATTGAATTTTAAAGGACATCTAGTCCACCCTTAAATGAGCAGGGACATCTTCAACTAGTTCAAGTTGCTCAGATCCCCATTCAACCTGACCTTGAGGCTTTCCAGGGATGGGGCATCTGCCACCTCTCTGGGCAACCTGTGCCAGTGCATTCTTTCTACAAACACTTTTGTATGAGTTAGTCACCCAGAGTAATACTGTTTCTGAATTATTAATGAAAACAGAAAATTACTATTGGTCTAACAGACACCCTAAAATTCTTTTTTTTTTTTACCAGAACATGTGTAATATAATGATAATCTGTAATGGTAATCTGTAATTTCAAAACTGGGTGTTTTAAAATGGTTTATATCTAGCACATTTTTCATTTAAGGGTTGAAATTGCAAGTGCTCTGTGTAGCAACTGTTAGATTGAAGAATAATTTCTAAGACCTTAGATTTTCTTACGTTAACATGTTTTTGCAAAGTATTTATCTAGAAAGGAAAATCATGTTCCAAGGTCTTCTTGCAGTGTCCCTCACTAATTCACCTAAATCCAGTCCTGATTGTGATTTTCAGTTTGTTGCATGAATATTTTCATTCTAATTGGATTTTGGATGCATTACACAGTCTGCTATAGGGATTGCACATCAGCCTTGTGAACATGAAGACAGTTCATACATTAAAGTCCTAAAGGATTAGTTAGGTTCCTGCTGGCATTCACTGTCCTTTTGAACTTCAGAGAATATCTGGCAGATTTTGGGAGGTATATTGACAAATCAGTTCCAGTAGTGTGTTGTTGAGAAAATTGTATGTAAAACTAATTTTATCATATATATGACACTTTCATAAGGTGGTTCTTACATGTGTTTTTTCTTACATTTGGTCAAGATCAGCGTAACAGAAGACAAAAAGTGTCCTGTTCCTTTTTCACTCAGCTATGTTTTAATATGTGTATTTGAAAATTAATTGCCTTTTCCAGTTCCTTTGGAAACAGCAGCAATAGGATTTGTAGTACTAAATTTTGAATGTATAGCAACACATGCAGTAGAAATTATTTGATGTGTTATTTTCCAAACTTCTCTACTCACAAAGACAGAAATTAACTGGAACTATAAAAACACCCTTAACAGATTAATTTTCTCTTTATAGGACTTTCCGTTTCTACAGTGGCACTTAAAATTATAAATTCTAGGCTTTATTTATGTGAATAATATTTTGGCTAATGACAATAGAATTTATATGGTTGTACTGCACACTTTTAAAATAAAAAGTATGTGCTTTTATAGAATAAACATTACCAAAAAACCCTCAGGCAGAATAAAAGTGTAATTATAAATTCCTATTATGTAATATTCACTAAAAATAATTGGAGATTAAACTCTATTTAAAAAGTAGTTTATTCAGTAGAGAAATGTTTATAATTAATTTTCTTTTTCCCATTTTCTTTCCAGGTATTGCTTTGTTTTCGCTTTAGGATACCTCACTGTGTGCCAAATTACTAGGGTCTATATCTTTGATTATGGACAGTATTCTGCTGATTTTTCTGGGTAAGGAGAAAAATAATCTTTCTATCTTGTCTTCCTAAGTGATACTGTATCTGCTGTTGTGGGGTGTTTTTTTGGTTACTTCCTCCCCCAAGTTAATTGTGTCAACCTTCAAAACTTTGGGAGAAAGCTGAGCATGTATGTGCATATTGGCACACATGCTAATATATAAGTAACTATGCTTTAATCATATCAACTGAGAATTTTTGTGAACAGCTGTATCTTGTTAGAACCACCAGTGTGTTGTATGTTGCCTCCTGTTCCTGTCTGAATGGCACAAAGGATTTGGTGGCTATGAGAATTTTTTCTCTTTGGTTTTTCCCAAAAGTCTCTGCTACCATCCTTGACAGCGTGATGAACCTTGAATTGTGTCTGGTGTACTTGCTTGCCTGGCACAGTCTGATATCACTTTTTGAGGAAAATCTGAATGTTTTATGGAATTTAGCTTTTAGCTTCTTTCTGTTTTGGTTTTATGTTAGATGTTCCAGAAGGAGAAAACTAGGGAGACAGGCACCTGAATGGTGAGGTAGTCACAGAGACCTTAGAAACAGAAAGTTTTGTCTCTATGTGCCCTCATTTTATATAATGAACTTATACCCACATTTACTTGAACTGTATGGGAGTAAAACAATTAAATGGGCAAAATAAGAATAAATCATATTGGTGTTTCTTCTTTCTGCTGCAGACACAGAGAAGTGAAGCACAGCATTTCTTATAAACAAGTTTGCTACTGTGATAATGCTTTTGTTGATTTAAAGGAGAGTGTGTATTCTGAGGGAAAAAAGAGATAAGGAGTATTTGCTAGTCTGCTTCAAAGAATGCATTAAATACTTTCCTGGATACTGTGAGTGGCAGTGGTCTTTGTAGTTCAGCATTACCTGTGGTAGAGTCGTAGGTGTTATTCTTGTTACTTTTCAGTCTTTATTGGTAACAGGCATGCAGTCCAGAAAATTAACTCGTAGGCTGAAGCTAAAAGTTCTTATGGTTGAGTTCATCTTTTCTGTCATCTTTATCTTCTTACCTTCCGAAACATCTTTCTACATTTGTCTTACATCCAAGTGTCTGCCTTCAAGCCAGATATCCAAGTTCCAATTGTAGTCAGCAGAGATGTGATCGATGTGGACAGCAGAGCCTGGAGGGCATTTCAGCTGACCCACCACTGAGTCTCTACCTGAGCGTGAACTGGGTCACTTGTCAGCTGCCCCTGACTCTATCGACTACATCTCCACTGGCTATAATGAGAGCTTCAGCACAGGCATACGCATAAAGACGCTAAAACTAGATTTACTGATGTTGAATTTAATTTCACCATTACAAGTGAAACTAATCCAGATGCTGTCCTTTCCAGTTCACTGTAGGGCCAAAGCGTACAACCTTGGCAGTGATCAAAGCTCTGAGCTGACTCCGGAAGCAGTGTAATTGCACTTTGTTGTTCTTGTTCTCAAAACAATCAGTAGAGCTTGAGCACACCATCACTCAAATGTGACTGTATTGCTTTCAGATAGCAGCTGGCTTTGTGGCTCTGATGGTTTGGTGGTAGCTCAGATTTCTGCTGGGTCTAAACACACCCAAAGATTCCCACATCCCATCCATGAAGATGTTCAAGGCCAGGTTGGATGGGGCTCTGAGCAACCTGATCTAATTGAAGGTGTCTCTGCCCAGGTCAGGGATGATGGAGCTAGATCATCTTCGAGGCCCCTTCCAACCCAAACTATTCCATGATTTATGAACTCTGCGCTCTGGATGGAACTGTTCTCAAGCCTAGATCTAGCTCTCTGATTGTATGTTTGAGCTGGCAAATTTAAACCACCCTTTCATGCACCAGTTTGGGAGCTTGCTGTGTGCATAGCACATTAAATCTCTAGCATACACTACATATGCTCCCTTGACATGAGACAGATTACTTCCAAAACAGGCAGAGAAAGAAAACTTTCTCTGGTTCTGGGAAAAGAGAGTAAGCTCAAGAAAATAACTAAAGTTGCCTAACCAGCTGTTGAACTCTAGCACGAACAGGTTCTTCTAAAGATGTTGGCATGGATTCATAGAATGATTAGCCCCGAAAGAGTTTTGAATATATATTTACCTAGATATTTCTCCTAGCATATAATTCCTGTTTGAGGTGCCCAAGCTGAGAAAATCTGCCCAAAATTTGAGGGAAGGTCTCAATGCACTGACAGTGGAGAAAGCTGAGGATGCCTCGTGCTGGAGATGCAATTGCTTGTTCAGAGCTGTGTGGTCCTGGCTGCAGTACTAACAGATCCCAGCTGCCTCCTTTGCCTTGCTGCCAACACCTAAAAGGGATTGTTAAAATCCTGCTTCACAGCCTCACTGTGCCAGGAAGGACTCTTCCTCTTTTAGTCTCTAGATTGTTGCTCCTCAGCCAAATATTTGATGATACTGGAATAGCCACTTCAAGAGGAAAAAATATAGAATACCAGGGTCTGCTAGGATAATAATGACAGATTTATCAGCTGGAATTAATGTAAGGGCTGACTGAGTTCCTCCTGGACTCCATCCTTCCACCAGGCAGGATCCATGCTGTCACATGTCTGCTTACAGAAAGAAAACCCATTATGTTTAGAGTCAGTTGGGGATTTCTGCCAGCACCAGGCAGGCCTACAGCTTAAATGCTAGAAAGAGGTATAAGGGATTTACCAGACTATCTGTTCCTATTTAGTCTTCTTCCTTTATGATCCTTGTGTGTCACTCTAGTCTTGATATCAGGATTTTGGGGAACTGGAGTACAGTATAAATTTTTTTTCCCTGATTGCATTTTTAAGACTGGAAATAATTGTGTGCTTTGAAACCATTTTAACCATTACCTTAAAAAATTAAATAAATTTGATGCACTGAACCATCTGGCAAAATACTGGTGTAGCCCTGTTAATGAAGGAGGACTTGATGGCTTCTGGATTTGTGTTTCTGTGCCAACTTAATGTGTTATAAAAATGCCAAGTGCACTCAAGATATGAACAAAGCTAAGTGCCCATTGTACACTATGACTATTTTATGGTGGGTTTTTTTGTTTGTTTGTTGGGGTATTTTGTTGGTTTTTGTTGGTGTTTTTTTTTAATTTGGGTTTTTGTTGTCTCCAGCTCAGATAATTCTAGGTAAATACAGCCCTGGATATGTTTTTTGAGATCTGATTTTGTAGTTAAATTTCTAAATTCTAGTACTTTATGCATTCCCCATCCATTCCCTACCCCAGGGAGGATGTGTGCAATGTTGAGATTCACGTCAGGAAAAAGGTCTTAGATATTATGAAAATGGTGTAATTTCTCAGTACAAAACTGACTTGGCTAGCCGGAGAAGAATATTTCTTGGACAGTTTAAGATTCGCTCCAGTGTACCAAATTCAGAACAAAGTGTACTCTATTGGAGCCAGCACAATTAGGCTGGGTTTTGTTTGGGGTTTTTTTGCCAGGTATGTTTACTTGAAGCAAATAATAATTCTCCATGGAAAAATCAAACATAGGATCATGTGTTAGTAGAAACCATGGAAGTGGTCTGCATATATAAATAACTCACTTTAATATTCAACTTTGCAGTAGTTTTCTTGTCCTTTGCCTACTGCTGCTGTAACTTAAAATGAATGTAATTGCTCTTTTTTCTTCACTCTTCTCATTGTAAAAAAAATCAAACTATGTTAGTAGAAAATATATGTGAAACGCTTTGGCTGTATTTGTAGAACCTAATGCAGCCATAAGAGACAGGTGTTGACAAATACAACGTTTAAAGCTTAAATTCTTCTAATTGCATTGAAGACTCTGTAATGATTTGAGCTAAGGAACTAATCACTTTGTTCTTGCATTGAAGATCTTCCAGCTGAGAGTAGTTAACCTGTACTACTGATATAAACTTTCCCTGGTCTTTGTAAGTGAAAGAAAATCCTGAACTTGTATCTAAATTATTCTTTTTTCCTTTTTTATAACAGTCCAATGATGATAATTACACAGAAGATCACTAGTTTGGCATTTGAGATTCATGATGGTAAGATTTCTTTACTGTGTTTAATTTTCCATACAAATAAATTTAAGGAAAGTTACTCATGATTCAGTGGTCTAATTACTTTAGGCCAATTTTGTGTTTCAGGGCAAAATAAATTTTTGTGTCTTGTTTCTTTTGATGCTTACTAATGAAAGTACTGAGAAATGTTGCTTGGACTCTACAGAAGCTCTAAAAATGCTGACACTGTGCAGAAGATATGACTTACCAGAAGACCAGTGACACTTCTGGAGTCAGTGTCTAAAGACCACTGATATTCTTGTGGGCTGGGGTATTGATTGTGAGAGCTAGCTAAAGAGCTTCCTGATTCAGAGGTTTCTGTTGCTGATGGTTGGATAGAAGAAGCACATCCTTTAGTTCTAAAATGCTAATTCTTGAGCTCTTCCCTAGTTTGTGCCATATATGCTGATTTTTATAAAACATTTGTATGTTTCATTTTGTTTAGTATCATAATTACACTCACTGCTAACATATTGCTGTGAACAGGGAGATTTTGTACTTATGTTTATGTCTCCTCTCCTGTCAGATGTATTCATCAGATAACTGGGCCCTAGTTGTGACAATGAATCCTAGTGTTGGCTTTTGTGGGTAGGATAGCTAGGTTTTTAGTTACCTTTAAATTCAAGGGAGTAATTTTCATTTTAAAGTTTGAAAATGTTATCTAATAAACCTGTCCAATTAGCTTGATTCACTTGGAACTACAGCTGTCAGTTGAAGATTTGGAAGTGTAGCTCCTGACACCTGGATCAAGACACCTGCTGTTCTGAAATTGCTTATTAACCTTATGAATGAAATTTAATGTGTTTTTGTCTCATATCCAGCCTAGCTTTAGTGCTATTGGTGTTTCATTTTTTTTCCCGTTCTTGTTAAGTTTCACTGTCCAGAGAAGTCTGTGGGCAAACAACATTTAGGAGTATGAAAAGTTTGGAAAAGACCTTTTTGTAAGTATTTTTGTATGAATGAAAATAAACAATTCTAGGCATATCTAGTTGGTCAAAGGCATTGATGTTTAACTTCCAGAGAAAATATATTCAGAAGTAGTAATCTTGCAAGCTATAATCAACTGAAGTACAGAGTACACAAGTTAGTGGAAACAGGTTATTATAAGGAGGTAATAGTTCTAGTATGAAGCATGAATGCTTCCCCTTACTGTTATTTTGCTAGAGGAAAGAGCTATTCTGAATTTGCTGACATCATGCACAAATAGTGAAATGGTGGTATGGAACAAGCATGTGAGTGTTCCTGGCAATCTTGAAACAAATGTTTCATTTAGTCAGCTCTATTCTTAACTTTCATGACGAACTAGCTAGATTTTTTTTCCTACTTAAATTAATTCAGATAGTTTGTATTTTATTCTGGCTTTCTTTATAGATATCACTGAATTTTGAGTATCAGTCTTGAAATTTTATTCCTTGTTGACCTCTGAAGTCTTTGTCAGCCCATGAAGAGTAGCTAACACTATATTGGAACAGTTTCTCTCTGGTTGTGTCTGCAGTTTAGCAGAATCCTTGAGTTGGATGGTCACAGTTGCAGTGTGAACATAACTTTGAAAAGTTGATGTGACCAATGTGAATTCAGGAGCAACTGATAGTCTGGTGTCAGGAAATGCTAAGAAAAGATGTACGGGGAAGACTAAGATTGCATTAAAGCAAAGCTTTTTAACCTTAGACAACCTAAAAGGGATCCTTCATGACAAATTAATGAAAACAAGCCCTGCTGTCAGTGGGCTTTTGTTCACTGTACAAAGGTCCGTGCTTCCACTGGAAATTATTTAGAGATGTACTGAAGGGAGAGGAGATAATGTTGAAAATCATTCCACTAAGTGAATTAATGGCACTCTGAGCCTCTAGTCACATCAGCTTGGCTATATTATTCACCAATTACTTTATTTTCCTCCTTCATTTTTTACCAGTACATCCAAAGGAAGTAATCAAAATAAACAGCTGGAAAAAAAAGTGTTGGTGTGTTGAAAGTTCCTGGTAAACGTCAAGATTCCAGTTGTAGCTAGGCTGGTTTTGTGGTAAAAGCAAGTCTTCTGGGCTTCATCTTCCCATGGCCAGTGTGTTGTGTTCAGCTGGTGTCATTAGAAGGTCCTGGAGTGAACTGAATGTAACCATGAGGTCACTCACTCATGCTGCATTTTGAAGTGTCTGTCTAGCTAAGTGGGTAACTTCATTCCAAGTTGAAATCAAGTATGGAATCCCATAACCAAAGAACAGTTAGTCCTGTAACTGTTACACCCCTGTGCTCTTACTGTGAGGGATTTTTGTAAGCCAGGAAACTAAATGCAAGTTGCATAGGATTTGGACTTGATGATCCTTGTGGGTCCCTTCCAGCTCAGACTATTATGTCATTCTATACTTTAAGTTTGCTGTATAATACAGACTTTTCAGAAGTTTTCTTGGATCACAAACTTACACCTGAAGAGATTTGGAGTATGCCTTTCATGTATTCTGATTTACATTTTGAACTTCAGTCTTTGATAATTCTTACCTTCCAGTTCCTTGTTACTCAAATGAGCACTGCTAAAAATGAGTAGCCAGTGTGTTAACATTTGCTTTGTATTTTTTGCTGACATCTCACATGTATATTCTGAAGGCAGAAATGTTTTTACATAATTTGGAAACTGCTGGTGTCCATATTAATTTTTTATGGCAAGATGTAGATTTATTTATGCAACACTTCAGGCTAATGACAGAGTTAAGGGAGAAAAAGGAATTTTAGTTTTTATTAGAACAAAAAATTTGCAGCTGTTTAGAAAGCAACAAAAAAACGTTGCTTTCTAATATTTCTGTTAATCATATCAGTGAAACTGCCCTGGTGTTTTGGGGTATTTTTGGTAACTTGTTGCTTTCTTGTTATACTTAGGAGTTTATGCTTATCCTTTTAATGTTCCCTCACCAATTACCTCTTGGTTGGGTTTTTAAAATTATTTTAGAAGTTCTCTCTCTTATGATGGTGACAGCATGGTGATAATTGTTTCAGTGTCAGTTACCAATTCTTTTTTTATAGTACGTGTCTTTAGTGATTAAAGGAATTACATTGTGTTTTCCCCCTTCTAAGTCTTCAAGTATAGTTTTGTGCCTGCATTTTGCTTGTATAGCTCTCTGGATATTAAGGCTTGTAAATTTTCTTGCTTTTTTTTGTAGGTTTTTTTCAGGTTTTCTCAGTGGGCATTCATACCTATTTGCCTTTGTTGCTGCCAATGTGGTATTAACAACTATAACTGTTATTGCCTGTCTGTCTTTGGATCTTAAAAAGTTTTGATAACAACATGCATTTGGGCTCAGCTGATGATTCATTTCAGACCTCAAGATTTACTGTAATTGCAACAAGCCTGCAATAGGATCTCCATGTTTATTATTCATGTATAATCCTGTGTGTAAGCATTGTTAGTTCCTGATTAGCCAGATTTCCATACAAATACTGAAGTGGCTAAGTTTAACCACAAAGCTGGGGTGATGCCATGAGATGTTTGTAAACACTATTGTAGTGAGAGCGCAGTAGTAGTTATAATGCCCCATAATAAAGCCTGTGTGGCAGGATAGTGGCATGTGCCTAAAGGTGTTGGGTTTGTTACCATTAGGATATGGGCTCTCGAGAAGGAATATAAAGACAGAACTTCCTCATGATCTAGACCACTTGGGAAAATTTTTGTTACTGATCATTTACAAAAATGTTTTACCAAGGAAGGAATATAGGAGTATTTCCTGCTTTACAGATGAGAAAATGGAGTTATAGTTGCTGAGTGACCAAATTGTTTCACCTCTCTAACAGATGTTCGATAAAACCCATTTTCTCTAATCTCTGCTGTGCAACTAAGAGCTGCAGCTGTTGTGGTAGTATTCTGCTTTAGGACAGAAGAAAGCAATTCTTATAATCCCCAAAGGAATGTTGCAAAGCCTCATGAGTTCCCTAGCAGCAGTGTGCTGCTGAAGTGGAAGTTCTTCATCTCCAGTGTGTAGTAGGTAGGGAACAGCTGTGATTTATGAGGTCTCTGTTCCCATGGGCCTGGGAAATACTGAATGTGTACATATTAATTCATCTCGTGTTGAATAAGCATCAGTGTAAGAGCACCTCTTCCACATATATTTTCTATGGTTTAAAAAAATGTTAATGATAGCTTCCTGAAAGCTTTTAAGAGTGTGAGAGAGATCAATGGTTTCCTTGTTCTTGCATGCCGTGCAGAGATGATAAATGGGCCTTCAAGCACTGAGGCAAACACTTCAAGGCATTTAAAAAAAACCAAGAAAACCAAACAGGGAAAGCCACTAACCTGACCTCAAAGAATCTGCTGGCTGGAGGGAAACCGTAGTGAGATAGGGAAATGAAAAATTAATGGAGACTTACTTGGATGCAGTATGTTTGAAACAGCAAGTGCATTACTCATCAAGTTATTTGGGCCTTAAATAGCTTCATATGTATATATGTATATAACTAAAACCTGTTTTAAATAGATCAGTTCTTTCCTCCTACCTCTCCAAAACCACAGATTATATTTCAGTGGTTAGATTCTTCTATTTCAGGTTTGAGGTTTTTTCCCCTCCTATTTCATGCCACACCGATGATGTGAAATATTTTATTTGATTAATTATCTTTATTTAATTACTAATCTGGCTTTATATGAGTTCATTTGGACACATTGGGTGATCACTTCCTCTTTCTGACTTAAGGGTAAAATACTTGTATGGAAAATAATGGCAAAGGAGGCTCCTGCTCTGGTCAGTTTGCATTGTGTAGGCTGTGAGAGACTGAAAGCTCTGTATGAGACACTTCCCTACACTGGCCATGTGGTGGGATCTATATCCATCTACAGGAGTCTTTGCGTTAAATTTCTGTTTGTGTCAAATTCAGAGGTTCTGAGAACCTAAGAATTGTAATATCGTAAGGTTACAGAATCTTTCAAAATGCTTCTTCCACATTTTTTATTCTGTACCCTTATCAGCATAAAAGTTTTTGCTATGGAACCAAGGAGAAGGTGTGAAAATGTAATGATGAAGAAGAGAAGGTGCTGCATGAAATTAGGGGGTATTAATTTGTTCTTCAATTTCTTGCCTTGAGTGGGTATGAATAGGGTTGACATTCCACTGTGAAGGATCAGGACCAAGGGAGGCATTTTTCCAGGTCATATTGAAAGAGAGGAGATGGCAAGTTTGTGACCTCTCTGTATTCTTAGCTTCGTTGAAGAATAAAAGTGTGGTTTTGAAGTTGTAAGTGTGCGTAGATCATGGTCACACTGCAGTCATACTAAGACAACACAGTTATCTTCTTTGTAGATAACAAGTGTTTTCATGAGTCATAGAATTAAATTATCTTTTACTTCCCCTCAGCCCCTCCAATCAGTTTTTGTCATAAGGCTGACTGATTTTGATATCTAAAAAAAAAAGGCTCCAGTTGAAACTTACCTTATGCTTGGATCATGTGTAAGGGCTCCACTCTGTGGATTTATTGGCATCAAGGAGTGGGGTTGAAGGCAAGCTTTCTATGAGAGGAGGAGGATCTTCCATAGAAACACCTGTTTTCATAAAGCATGTTGGGATTTGATATTTATCTTACTCTTTTGTCAAACTTGGTTAGAAATTGGCTGACAGGTTTAAGAACTGCTATGGAGAAAGACAATTGAAGTGTGATCCCATGAACTTAATTTCCTTTAGGAAGCTATGTGTATAAAAATAATGGTTTTTAGTATTTGCAGTGGCAAAGAAAAAATTCAAATATGAACAGCAGGAAATGTGTTTCTCAGTGTGAGCCACTGGAGAAGGCTGCAGGAGGAGCTGAAGGGGTCATTCTGGCAGACAGTGCTGGCTGGTGTGAGCCGGGGCTGTCTGATCTAGGAGCTCTGCTTTTTTTGTTCCCCTGAATTAGTGTATTTCCTAATAAATGAATGTGTTGACAGCAATATTTTTCACTTTTCCCTTTTATGGGAGTGCAGATTTCGAAGAGTATTCTTCGGGGATAGGTCACCTGCATTTCAGAAATAGCCACATATGGAGGGAAGGTAAACTCAGTCTCACTGCTGAACTTGGACTGCCCCCTTCTGCTAGCAGGGGTTAGAGCTTCTTGTTAGTGCTCAGGAAAAAGACTGCAGCACCCTTTACTGCCATTCCTGCTTCACTGGACCGTGGTCACAACCTGTACTTGCACTGCAAAGCTGTTCTTGAGGTCTGCCATAAGTTTTGAGTTGTTGAAATCTCTCTTGGACTGTGTTCATTTCATGCATCAAAACTGCAGTGACCAAGGCAATGTTTGGGGCTTCTCCAGTTTCCAGAATTAGGTATAAAGGATTTTAAAACCTGTAGACTTCAGAGTCTTGACCAATGTAGAATTATTTTTGTTAATACTTTCTACAAGTTGTCTTAATGCTTTCCTGAAATCCATGTGATTTCATATTTAGGCACTGCTGGATATAACTGAAGAGAGTTTGTGATTTTGTCAACAGGGGGAGAATTGTTTGATCCAACTCCAGCAAAAATGTTATGTGACATAATATCTCTGAAATTGCTTGAGGCTTTAAGAAATTACATTACAGCATGAGGCTTGCTCTTCTGAGTAAAGAAATTGCTAATTGATGTGGGGGGGGTTAGCTTTTCTTTATTTTTTCTTTTTCTTCTCCTCTTCCCTAGGAATGTTTCGGAAAAATGAAGACTTGACTCCATCACAGAGGTGTTTGGCTGTAAGGTAGGCTTTCAGACATTCTGCTTTGGGGATGTTTTGTGTGCTTTATTAATGCTCTGTGCAATTTTGGTAGGTTGCATTCAAGATATAGTTTACAAGCACATGTAAAACACATCCATGCTTTTACGTATTTGTAGTTAGATTTGTAGATCTGTTCTTCTGAAAAATATCACTAAGAGTAGGTTTTATACTTACTGAGAAAAAAGATCCTAAGTTCTATGCAGTCTCTGCAAATTAATGCTGTATCAGATAGGAGACTTGTTAACAGTACACTTGTGAAGTAGCTGGTGAAGGAACATTGTTAAATTCTGTTTTTCAGTATTTAACTTTCCTTTTCTCCTTTCTTTATTCAGGACACTTGAAAATGTTATGTTGTCTTGGGCAAGAGAATGTTGAGACATTTGCTTTAAATTGAAATGATTGCCAGTTAACACAAACCTTTGTTTATTGATTCAATTGTTGAGGGAAAAATAGAGACTTTAATAAAGTTGAACAAACACTTAGGAAAACAGCCTTCCCTTTCCTTCCTCAGGCTCAGCTTCAGTCAAACACCTCTACTAAGCAAGGAGAGACTCAGAGTTCAGGAGGTCTGTGTGAAAATGCTCAGTATGGATTGGAAAGAAATGCTATGTGTAGAATGTTTCAAGCTGTGATCACAAAAGGCAGACAAACTGCTCTTGTCCATGTGGTTTTTACTGCAGTTAGAGTAAGCAATAACATGGAGTGTGACTGTTCCTGCTGTGGAAATCCTGAAGAACTACGCAATCCATCTCACGAGTTGCTTGTCTTTGAATTACAGACGCATGCCAAGTCTACTGGAGTATTTAAGTTACAACTGTAATTTCATGGGTATCCTGGCAGGCCCGTTATGCTCTTACAAAGACTATATTACTTTCATTGAAGGCAGATCATACCAACTGCAACAGTCTGAAGCAAATGGGAAGGAAGATACAAAATATGAACAAACGGATCCTTCCCCAAATGTAAGATGTATGACTCTTGCAGTGCTGATGCTTATGTAATCATTGCATGAAAAGCTTGGTTTGCACTCTTCATTTACAGGCATAACTGCTGAGCTGTATCTGGAGTTCATTCATCAACAGAACAGTTCCCTGTTCAAAAAGTTATATGCTTATTTTTTTAGGGCAGGTTTTCTCCATGGTTTCCAGTCTGGATCTTGTGGATAAAAGCAGATTAAATTGGAGCTTCCTAACAAACTTATATGGTAAAAAGCCATTTAAAATTAAAACAGTTCATGCATGTTCCCTTCAAAGCATATACTGTGCATAAAAACCTAGTCATATGTAACAAATTGAAAAAGTCGTAGAAATAGTTTCATTTTCCATGCTTGCAGTCATGTAGAGAGGTATTAAAGATGGATTTTGATCGGACGGTGCAGTAAAAGATGTACTAGCTGTAACACTATGAATAGTACTCCAAACCACATAATTTTGTTTTTCTCTTTGTTCTGTTATTAGAGAAGAGACCAAATATGTAGAGAAGATAGTCCAGTTCATTATGCCTTACAGGAGAGATTGTATGACCTGAATTTAAATCAAAAGCTCACAAAACTTGTTACTTTTAAAATTTAGTTCAGTTAGTTTAATGCCCAGGGTATGGAGTATTTTTTTTTTCACTCTTTTCATATTCCCTTAAATAGTAATGTATCAGGCTTTGAAATTTGCATGTGCCTAAGATAATTCTTACCTCACGTAAGAGGCAGAATTATCATGAGGTCAATTGGAACACTTCACGTGGATGGCTTTTGCTAATTCCAGCACCAGTTATCCGTGTTCTGCCTACCCTGTGGAGACCAGCTGGTGCTGGAGCAGATGAAGGTGTTCCCACATGTAGCTGCTCGTCTTGTCCTACCATCTAGAGGTTACAGCCCCACTGCTGGGCCAACAGGGAGAGCTTCCCAATCAGCTGGGGCATCTCCAGCCACTTCCATCCTTGGAAAGTGGGCGCGGACTCCCTGCATGTTCCATTCTCCCCATCTGGTGTGGCTGTAGTGACTTGCACCACAGGAATGTAAACTCGTGGCTGGAGGATGAGAACACTTGAAGCTGCTCCACAAGTTTTCAGAGCATGTAAGCTCACACAGGTGAGCTGTGGAGCAAGTCAGGAAGGGCGAAAGACACAGGGAGAATTCCTTGCATAGATTGGCGTCACACGGCCCGTGCTCTGCTTTGATCTGCCCTATTGACAAAGTTGCAGACACTTTTGTTTCTAAGCATTGTTTTGGCCCAGTAAAGTCTTGTGTACTGAAATCCTATTTCTGCAGAAAAGTGTTATGTAGTGTTATGTATTGCAAATGAATGGGGGTAAACCAAACCTGCCTGTATCAGTGCTTCTGGACACACACCTACTGATTGCCTGATAGGACTTCTGGCTCTTTACCACATAAGCTTGCTAGTAATCTGGACAAATCAATAGAAATAAATGTAAACCTGTGATGGCTTCTTCTTTCAGGTAAGTGGTTTTCCTTAAAATTAATTGCTCTTAAGATGCTTGAAACTTTTGCGATTTATGCTGCATTAGCTTTTGACATAAAAACAAAGAGAAGCTATTTATGCTCCTGATACTTCATCTCCCAACTGGTGTTAGAGAAATCTGGCTGCATTTTATAACACCAGTGAGTATTGTGTGCTTTTGGAGAAAAATGAATGATACAATTTTACTGCATTTGCTGCATCAATTAAAATATTCATTGTCTTGTTCTTGAAGAATGTTTCAATACCATTAACTTTATATTAATACTTTAAATTTGTTATTATTTCAAGAAGAATAAATTGTTAGGTAACTCAAAACAAATTGAAATGTAGTGGGGATCAGCAAATGTTAATGTCATAAATAAATTTTTAAAAAATCCTTGAGCTGAGTTACAGTAAGTTTCATTTCTTGTTAAATATAATTACATAACCAAAGTAGTTCATGCCAGCCTCCTCCTCTATACTGTGTGTTGACTGCATGATGTTAACTTGGTTTAGTATTTTTGCTGTGTTCATTGCATGTTAAATGAATCAAGTCACCATATTAAAACTTACCTCTTACATCCCTCCTATTGTGCCTTTTTGCAAGCTATCAGTTGTTGGTGCTCAAAGTGGTGTCAACTCTCAGAAATTAATATCTGTCTTTGTAAGTTTCTTTTTATTATGGCTACCCTTAAAATACAAGATTCCTGTCAGCAGATATCTGCTTTCTTGCTTATTATGCAGAATCTTCCTACAGGTTATAATGTTCTTGCTTAATTATCTATAATTTTATCCGAGGTACCAACCTCCCCAGAATAATGTGCTTTAATACAATTCAATATTATGTATTATATACTGATTCTTTACAAACCTCAGAACAAGTTCATTCAAATAAAATTTTTGAAGATTCCTCTATACTTTTTTCTGTCTATTTTTATATATTATACATGTTTACGCAGTAATATGTTTCTAAAATTTCTGAGCTCTGTGACTGTTTTACCTTTATTTCTTCAATGAGAAAGCTGCTCTTGAACCCCTTTCTCCAATTAGGTATCTAGCTTTCATCCCAATTGTATTCCCATGTAATTTATGCACATTTAGTTTTGTCCTGGCACTGTCTTCTAGCTTAAGTACCTTCATCCCTTCCCAGTGTTGATTATATTTGATATTTTTATACAGGTATGCCCAATTGTTCATCAAAACTAAATGAGCGAGGTCTTTCTACCTTTCTACCTTTTTGTTGTAAAATAATTTGTATATCCTTCCTCTTCTGAGGTCAAAGTTATCCTGCATCTTACAGTCTTTTAATTCCTTGCCAGAACAGTTATTTTGCTGCTGAAAGCTTTAAAGAGCAAATGAAATTAAACTTCAACTTACTTCATCCTTGTAAAAACTGACCAACCCTCCTGTGTGACTGTGCAATCCAGTGATTGCCCATTTATGCCTTGGCAAAGAAGGTTTCATTAATAACCTGGTTAATTAAGTAATAGGAAGTAAATTAATGCTTTACCAAATGCATTTCAAGAGGTAATTGAACAGTGATTTTGTTGGTGTCAGTGCGCAGTGTTGTAGTCTGATTCAGATCATTGGATCTAGTCTGAAACTAACTTGTCATGAAAAAACACCACCAAAACCCACCAAACAACACACCACCACAACTTCCCACCAAAAAAAATTCAAACAAACCAACCCCAAACAAAATGCCAGAAATCTGGGTTTCCATCTGATCTGTTTCTCTAATCTGGCTCAGCCTGAGGAACACAAGGCAAACCTGCAGCGAAGGAGTGCAGGCAGGGCAGGACACAGCTTTGCATTGCAGTCTGTGTTGGGCTTGTCCTTCAGAAACTCTGCTCAAACCAGTCTGGAAACAGCAGCTCCCTGACTTTGCAGAGGTGGGAGAGCCATCTCCATCACGATTTGCTAAGGACACTAAGATCCCTGATTCTGATCCCAGTAAGTGGTATCAGCATTCTGGGATTTATAATTATTGAGTGAAGTAGTACAATTTAAAAAAAGAAAAAAAAAGTTCATTTTATGGCAGAGTCCTGTATGAAGTTCATTATTTTTTCTTAGAATAAATTTTGTTGAAACCCTGATGCATTTCCTTAAAAGAAGTGTTTTCACCTCCACAATTTAGTCAAGAACATTCAGAGAGGTACAAAGCATATTTAACGTTGAATAGGCAGATGAATGATTTCTGTTTACTAATAGAAAATTTGGTAAATAGAGGAAGTGGCACAAAGCAGGTCTTTAAACAGAGATTGCATTATTTATAAGTTGCCAAAACATTTTTTGAGACTTTATGGTCATCTTCAGATGGAAAGCACCTATTTTATATATTCATGCTCATGTTTTAACTTGCACGTTACTGTTACCAGCTTATAAATACTGTTTTTCATGCAAAACTGAATATGGCTTCTATTTATGGCTTAGGCCTTAAAGTGAGATCCTTGCAAATGTCTTCAGAACTTTGGAGTGATGCCTTCTGATATTTATGAATATCAAACTTTTGCATTTGTCAGATACTGCATACCAGAATTAAAGATTCATTAGTTTTAGTAGTAACTGATTTTATGAACATTCATTTCTATTTAAGATCCTGAAGGTGTTAAGCTAACTGAACTTTACCTCTGGTCTAGCAGAGAGAGATTATTAATAGTTCTAGAATAACAAAGAAAAGCTTTTAGAAAATTAATGTCCTTCATGTTGAATTCTTGTAATAGAATAAATTATTAAAATGAAGTTTATTAGAAAGCAAGTAGAAACAAATAATTAAACACCAGCTTTAACCATTAATAGGTAGTTGCCTCCTGAATTATCTCGTTGATGTTTTTTTAAATAGCTGGGATTCCTGATCCTCTCTGAAATGTCTTCTGAGATGAGCCGTGTGAAATATATGCAATATCCTAAAATATCCTCACCATTTTACAGCTTTTCCAAGTCTAGTTTTTATCAGGTTGTACCACTTCTTAACATCTGTGCAATTGGGTGAATCTTTGTTACTGTGTGTCCTGCCAAAGTGTGCACTTTCGGTTGGAGATTTAATGCTCCATTCTGTATCATGGAACAGAATTGCCCTTTATTTTGGAACTAGACATGTGGAGCTGAACTCTCAGTAAAGCAGGATGTTATCTTTAAAAGTTTGGGCGGGTGTACTGGAAGCAGCCTAGACAGAAAGATTCTGGTTATATTTTTGTTCTGATGCTTCAAAGAAAAGTAGATTGATTGTTTTCTTCTCAAGTTTAGTGTCTGTAGAATTGTAATGTAAATTAAAACTGTAATATTTAAATACTGAGATTACATAAAATAAAAACTTGAAAATTACATTTGAATTAATTAGCTCTCAAACTTCTCATTTTGTAGGTGCTTGGTTTAGTATATTACTAGGGACTTTCACCAAACGTGGTATCTGCCCTTGGGATGTGGATCAGACTAGTGACTTAGAGCAGTCAGTGTCAGGCATGTATTGCTCTGTGTGATTTATAATAAAACCTGAGAAATGTTCTACTAAAAATACATCTTTACTCTGGTGGTTATAGCAAAGCTGAGTTTTGAGAAAATCTGAGCAGGTCCTACCTGAACAGCACTTTTACATATCTGTGAGCATCTTATTTGTCCTATTCCAGCTTGATCACTCTAGTGGGAAAACAGATCTGTATAGAACTGATTGTCTGAAATTTGTGCTGAAATTCATAAATCATTTCAATATTTTAGTTGGTTTAGAATCTAGATACTGTAATAATCCAAGCGAGATGATTGATGTATTGAGTGGGGCAGCAATTAAACACCTGCATTATGCCAAAGATTCCTGAAAAGAAACTGAAGCTTTGCCATTGTTTTGGAATTTCTGCAGTACTAGTAATTTGTCCTAGATTATATGTTTTGTGTTATGATGTCTTAACAATTTAACTGCTTCAGTAGTTTGACAAGAAAATAAGAAAAAGTAATTTGAGTTGCAAAAGGTGTTCTGGTTGTTACAAGGGCTTTTAGAGGCTCACTGTAGTCAGACTGGATTTGTTGTGTTAGCCAGGAGAAGTGATGCTCACAACTTGATCAATATAACAATATTCCTTGAGTCTCTATAACTGAGATTTTTTAATGAACTATTTTAAAGTTGCTAATATATATATTACTGAAAAATTAATACATGTATATATATGTATAGGGAAGGAAGATTATAACTTGCCTTAATTTCCAGAAGATAAACAAAAAAGTGATGCTTACATCTCCCGTCTTAAATTTTCAGATAGCCGTGGCACAGAAACTCTTGATCTGTGGACTGTCCTTACTCTTCCACATGACTATTACAAAAACTTTGCCTGTGGAATATAACATTGATGATAACTTCAGAGCTACAGCATCGTGGCCTGTAAGATTTTTCTACCTGTATGTGTCTCTTATGGCTGCCAGACCCAAGTATTATTTTGCATGGACATTAGGTAAGTATATGTTTTAAAATATAATAATAACAAAAAGGGCATGTATTGAGAGTGATCTGAGATGTGTTCACTTAAGTATGTATTAAAAAGTGGCAGTGCCCTCTTGAGGCCTGCATTTGTATGATTGCATTTAAGTATTTTGAGGTATTAAGTACTTTGAATGGTATCTCTCTTTTTGAGAAACAAAAGCTACCAGAAGTGTAAGCACAGTGTTGGGAGAGTGTTAAAAATGAGATCATAGTCTCCTTTACAAGTCTGAGTGAAACCTAAGGAGTTTTGGAGAGTGATAGTGTTTCAATGAACAATAACTTTAAAAAAAAAAAAAAAAAGTAGTAAATCCAGTCTGATGTACAATCCTTCTTGTTTGTTTGTGGGTTTTTTAATTAATTTTGGTACCCTTATTTTTGGCATGTCTTCAAAGTTAATTTTAAACTCTTTCTGCAGTTAGTTATCAGTAATTTGCTTGATGTTACTCAGTCATGAAGGAAAATCAGTACTTTGGAATTCAGATGCATGATAGTCTCGTTCATAGTAGGTGGCATTTTCAGAATTTGATGGGTGACACTTCAGTTTTAGTCTTTGTTTACTAAAAGTTTGAATGATTGGTGGGATAACATGCTTAGTAACTTTATTTAAGACGCTTGAATAGATTATATTGTTTAATGAACATTTTGCATTTCCCTTCATGTTGTAGAAAAAACAACATATACAACAGGAAGATGTTTTATTTAAGTAAGCTGACATCTTGGAAGTGGCTCACACAACAGATTTCATCAGCTTCCTCCTCCTCTTCAGTTTTACATATTTGTCTCATAATTCTTTTGAGAGAGAATCTGTGGGAACAATGCAGTAAAGAAAGCTTTAGTGTAGCAGAGCAGCATGACTCATTTACAGCTGCTGGTTTCATTCCTGGTCAATGAATGAAATGCTTTCAGCTTGTCTGGATATAGTAATTCTGGGGCTTGTTGGGGAAAGAAATACTTCTGAGTTTTGTGCTCTTATACACCCGTATCATCATCTGTAAACAGCAGTAGTCATCTGAAAAGTGAATAATCTTAGTTGGGGGTTTTTTCTCTTTAATACTTCACTTGGATTCCTCCTTGTGCATTTGCTAGCGGTATAGAGCTGGCATTCCTTTGGTAGATACCAAAGAAAATAAACTGGCAATTCTGTACTTCTCATTTGTTAAACAGATTTTTATTGCCTTCTTCCTTCCACTTTGTCTCATCTAAACTTAAAATGGTAGCAGTAGAATGTGAGGGGCTTTAACAGTTTTACTGGATGTTACACCTTTGAGTTGTACATTACTATTCTTTACACTTAAAAAAATGTACGTTAATGAAATTAGTTACTTAAAATGAATACTAAAATACTAGTTAATAAAATGAGTACTTACTCTAGTTGTAGTCTTTTCATTCTAGCTAGGAAAAGATTATGGAGTTTGTGTCTCCAGCTCTCTCTAATTGACCATAAAACCATTGCCCAGTGTTTGAAGCTGGCATCAGTGACATCAGATGTAAAGCAGCAAATTTTGTTGTTTACCAAGATGTTTGTAAAAAAATTTTCACAAGGAAGTAAAAACATTGTAAGTTCAAAAATACCTCATTTTCTTGTGTGTGGCCATCCTAATTTGAAAAGTACAATTAAGGAAATTTTAGTGTCTGAGCTAACAAAGCTCAGGCGAAGGTGATGACTGAAAGTGACAGGCAGTAGAGATCCCTTGTATTTTTCTGCATAGTCCAGATGACAGTAGCAGCTTTGCTCCTAGGGAAAAATACTGTTTGCTTAGAACATCTGACCTTTGGCATGCACTGTAAACACTTCACATTCAGAGGTGTTTTAACAGGGCCCTTGTGCCTTTAGTGGAAGTTTGACAAGCTCTGCATTGCTTAGAAAAATTACTGTTCTCTTCTGTTAGGTTTGCGCTGCACTGTGTGGTGTTCTGTGAATGTGCACCTGCTTGGAGGGAACCACACAGTTTAATCTTTATGCTTTAACATCACTGTTGCTGCATAATGCAGAGCAAAGACATGCATCTGAGCATTGAGCTGCTGTCTCAAATCGTTACAACCAGCCACTGTTTTGTAGTCTTGATGCATCTCATTGAGTTTGTTTTTCTGTCTGATTGCTCAGGCAAGTCTAAGTAGGTGGTATGAGAGCTGGGACACCTGTACTGGGACGTAGATAGGGCTGCCTCTCATTTTTATGCTTTTGTACAACTTTTTGAATTGGAAGCCAGTGTGTTGCTTGGGTTGTTTCTGTTTGTTCAAGTGATCCTCAGCATTTAAAAGAAAAAATAAATGTAGCCTTTAAAATGTGCTGAATGTTTTGAACAAACTGCATGTTGTGTGATGCACAATTTGTAATACAGAGAGTGTTTACTTAACTTGTTTCTTTTTGTCTCATTGCAGCAGATGCAATTAATAATGCAGCAGGGTTTGGTTTTAGAGGCTACGATAAAAATGGAGTTACACGTTGGGATCTAATATCAAATCTGAGAATCCAGCAAATAGAGGTTTGTTTCTAACTCTTTCAAAAAAACCCACATGCCCATGTAGGTAGTTGCTCTTAATTTCAGGAAATTTTCCTACACATTTGTTCCTTAAGATAGTGAATATGTTCTAAGTCAGAAATTATGTGTTTGCACCATTAGAAAAGGATGGAAAATAGTCTCTTTTGAACATGTTCTACTCATCAATTGACTTCCAAAATATTTTGTGGTTAGAAGTAGTGGAGTAAATAATTTATTCAACTCATCACAAGGTTGGGTGGGAGGATGTATATTTTACACAAGAATTTTGAAACAGATTGTGACACTCTACAACTACGGAAATAATTAGTTTGTTTTACTTTACAGTTTTCCACAAGTTTCAAGATGTTTCTTGATAACTGGAATATCCAAACAGCTCTCTGGCTCAAAAGGTATTTATTTCTTAAAGGACAGCTTTTCTCCACTGAAGTTGCTTAGATAAATTTTTCTTTGAGGATGATATAACATTTAAAGCTAACCCCACAAAACATCACTTTTTTAGCAACTGCTTGGGACATTCTTCTTGTAATACTTGAATTAAAGCCTCTGAATTTAGGAGTTCTCTCTTAGTGTAAATTATCAGGTTATGATAGAAACTGTTTTTCTTCACAGGCCGTAGGGAACCTGAAACTGTTAATCTGCGGAGGCGTCTTTTTTCCCCCTCAGCATTCAACCAGTGCATGTTGCTGAGAGCAGCAGGCAAAATTTACGTTTCAGCCTGTGAAAGCTTTGCATTACTTTTAGCCATAGAGTGATACAGGAACTTTCATACGTTCTGTAAGAGAATTTTGTGTTCCTTCCTTTATGCATGCATGACAGACATCAAACCCTCCAATGTGCTGTCAGCAAAAATTGCAAATGAATCTCTCTGAGCTGCACTCTTTTTCTTGTCTGCAGAACAGGTATAGTGTCCTGTGAACTACATCATTCTGCTTCTTTGTGGTAACGAGAAAGTAGAAGTGTTCCTGAGTAGCGTGTCGGTGTTGTTTCCCTTCAACCCAACTTCTGTTGAGCTGGTCTCCTATGCATCGGTGCAAGTTTAACTGAGACCCCTATCTTGGGATCACTTAGAGGACTTTACCTCTTATTCTAGGATAGCTGGCAACAGGATGTCTCTTTCATCAGGTTTCTTCATCGTGTGTTCCCTTTCTTCCATAATTTCATCCCTAAATATTTTGCTCACCCAATTTAAAAAAGAAATGGAATTTTGTGTGATTACTCGGGTTGGCTCAATAGTCAATGGAATCTATTGCTAGGACAGTCAACAAAAAATTTCATGTTTGCAGGTATTGAAATGTAGCATTTCAAAAAGCAAATATGTTATTTAGCTATTTTAATTTAGTTAGAGAACAGAAGTTTATCAGTGTTAAAACATAATAGGAAAAGGTTGTATTTCAACAAACTTTCAAACCTCCAAAACTGAATGATTCTAAACAAAAATTATTAGTGAAGAAGTATAACTTTTCTGTTAATAATTCAAAGAAAAAAAAGCAAATCAATTTCTCAGGGTGACAATAAAAGAAGACGTGAAGAAAAATTAAAGCATCTCCTTTAATAAGTATTTTTAAAACAAAGTAGGAGAATCCTTGAGAATAGTCTAAATTGTTTCTGTCACAGTCAAAGGGTGTGGAAGGGTGGATGTTTTGTTGTAAGTAAAAATGGTTTTAATTGATTATATATGAGGTCCATAAATAGTGGTAGAGAATGTATATTATGTTACTAATAATTTGATTCGTTGCAGTGCTCCAACAATTAGAGTAGAGGACAAACTCATGGATTACTTGAAACATCCACTTTTAACACCTCACTTTTTTGCCATTTATAGAAGTACCTAAAACTTTAGCCATTTATCTCACAATAAATACCAGACATTGTTCTGTTCTTTTCTGATACTCTCTAAAGACAAGCTGAACCATCAGTAAACCCTTATTGTATATAAAAACACGCTTGTAAAAAACATAGTTAATAGAGCCACAGATCACAAAGAGGGTTAGTAAATATTTAATGTAGATCATAATATACAGCAATTCAAAGACATTATTATTACAGGCATGGAAATTCAAATAGATACTCACATAGTAGCATATATCAAGAATATATATCATTATAACATTTCCTGACTGGGAAAGCTGTTATGTTCTCCCTTAGCCTGTTCTTCTCTTTTCCTAAGAAACCATCTAATCCCATTTGTCTCTGGTCATGTTCGCAAAACCTCTGTGGTTCTTGTTGCTCAATTCTGACGTCTTTCCTAACTTCTGCCTTCTTAGAGTGGATGTAGTACTTCTGCTAAGACTTCAAGGTCTTTCCTTGGCTTTTCAGAGGCAGAGTTGATTAATTTGAGTGGATTAATTATCATTATTTTCTTTAGGTAATACTGTGATGTATTAGAAAGGGTGTTACATCTGACTTTTTTGCAGCAGCAATCTACTGTTCATTCATGCTTGGCTGATAACTCAGTGTTTCAGACTGTTCATACTCAGCTACAGTTTTTCAGTAATGTTACAGGAATGGTACTGGTTTGTGTCTTCCACTTTTCTTATTAGATGTTCTATGCTTTGGACTTTATCTTGTTGATTTCAGAGCATCCTTCAAGTCTGCCAAGATCATTTTGGATTCTAGTGCTCTCTACTAAGAAAAAAATGCCAATCTCATCCATCCCACCTTCCATCTCAAAAAAGGAAGGGAAGACCAGGTGGAAAAATACACTTCTCAGTCTACCACCTAAGTTAGTAAAGAAATTATAGAATCAGACCAACAACAGTACCTTGTTGAACAGTTGAGGCATCTTCCCAGTTCTAGAGAATTATGGATAAGAGAACCTGAACCACCTACACTTGAATAGATTTTCTCAACCTGTTGTGATGACCATATGTCCTTGGTTTGTTTATAGGAATGTCAAATGAAACATTTGAACATGATTTATTATTGCCAAATCCATGGAAGCGTTTTTGTTTACTTTTTACTCTTTGAAATGGAAGTCTGATTTTTTTTTTTTTTTTTTTTTTTTCTGTAGTATATCTTACCTCACTTGAATTGGTACAGCTGAAATTTGGTTAGGTAATTTAGTGAGTTTTGCTCACTCCTGAATGCTTTTCAGGGGATAATTTCAGTACTTTAGATCAAATACAGATTGAAGAGCTATATCACTTTATTAATGAGACATAATTAACCACCAGTCATATACATTTGGAATTAATAGCATTACTAGAACATGTAACATTTTGTATGTGTTTAGTGCTTTGGTGTAACAAACGTTTCTAAACACTCTTCTGTAACTAATCCCAAGTGGTTTGAAAAGCACACATGCACGCACACAATTACATGCAAACTGCACCTCCTCTCCTAAGGATGTGTGGGATACAGAATCTTGCTTGTATGCACTGCCTGTGGGAGATGTGGATGCTCCAGCTTGGTGTGAACCCGCTGATTGCACATGCCCACTAGAAAAGCCTGGCACAGATCCAGGTGGCTGCAGCTGACAGGGATGAGACACTGCTCCCTGGCATGGTGCTCTGCACTGACAGTCCCATCTGGATGCAGCTACTCTGTGTCTACCAGGGGTGCTCTTTCTTGGCTGAGGCGGAGGTCATGGTGTT
Source organism: Acanthiza pusilla (assembly GCA_036630365.1). NCBI lineage: Eukaryota > Metazoa > Chordata > Aves > Passeriformes > Acanthizidae > Acanthiza > Acanthiza pusilla. The sequence goes on from JAXCHO010000036.1 coordinate 7,225,263, forward strand.
GGTGGTGTGACCTCTGGCTGTGTCAAACCAGATTTTGACGTAAAGTATTTTGCTCCAAGAAGTCTCTCTGACTCATGGCAAATTTTCCTAATGCTTTGCTACTCCTGAGACTGACAGGTTCTTTGCCAAAAATGTCTCTTTGAAATTCTCTGTTTCCTATTTAGCCTGGCCAGTGTTGCTTTCCTCTTTAAGGTGATCGGTTTTGGGTGAATGCCCTTGGATAGTTTTGTATATTACCCATGCCTCATGTTCTCATCTTAGGGGCCACTGTGACTGAAGCCCTTTAGCAAGAGGAGGAGGTTGTGTTCATACCCCACTGAAGACCTCATAAGATAAAAGCTACCACACCTATTTGACTGGAGTAAACTAAATTAGGAAATTACACTTTTAATCTTCCCCTGTTCAGATCCTGTCTTTTTACCGTCTGTTCTTCAATATTGACTGCATCAGTAGGTTTCAGTAAACTTTTCTGTATGTGGAAGTTGCAGTAGTTAGATTAGTTGTGGATGTTTTGGCTCCTTGTATCATTAGCTTGTCATCTTCTATGAATAACAGATATGCATCCTCTTCTCTTTCTCTGTTACTTGCTATGTGGTTATAAAACCTTTTTAGATATTGGTGTCTATAGCCTTTCTAGTTAAAACTCATTTTTGTGTGTTAGTTGTAGGTTTGTGTTCATGCATGCTTGTGGTGTTTATTTTTGCTTTGTTAGTTTGTACCTGTTTCCATATTTCCTATTGCTTTTTGGTTTTCAGATCATTAAAGACATTAAAGAACTCTTGATGAAGCCATATCAGGACCTTACCATGTTTCCTATCATTCTTCCACATCATGATGGTTTGTCGTTGTGTCATACAATGTTGTCTTCTAGAAACCACCCCTCTTGGATTCCTTTTTCCCTTCTTCCTTCTAGAATTCCTTACTATAGGACCTAATAATAGTTCAGTCTCAATTTTAAAATAACACAGTGTTCAGCATTCTCCTTATTTGATACTCTCTCAATAGTAGAGTATTTATTACAATTTCATCGTCACGCTCACCTAATTGTGTCACACAGACACATTTTCAGCTGTAGTCTCTTTATTATTCAAAGCTGAAGGTAGTTGTTAGTTTTCCCCTGCTCCTATAAGCTGCTCTCATTTTATGGAAAGCATATACCTGACTCATCCCAAGAGTCTGGGGATGGTCTGTGTCTTCCAGTGCAGCTTCTCAAACACATTCTTGGATGGCTCAAGATCCCTTATTAATACCAACACCCATCTTTGGATGCTTTTGTATCACTTCATTAGAAATAAGGACCATGTGTGATGGCACTAAGCACAGTTTAGCACTGAGGGCTGGAATCGGGAGCTGTGAATAGCTTTGAGCATTTTCTGTAAGCTGTAATATAGTGACAACATTATTAAATAATAGAAAACTGCAATTGCATTGAAACATGTGCTGGAGATGAAACTGGTAACAGTATAAATTATATCTGGGGAGATTGTGTGTTATTTGTTTCATGTTACTTACCTTGAATTGTTTTTGACTTGCTAGAGTGTGCTATGAGCGAGCCACCTTCAGCCCCACGATCCAAACCTTCATCCTTTCTGCCATCTGGCATGGAGTTTATCCAGGATATTATTTAACATTTTTAACAGGAGTACTAATGACACTAGCAGCACGAGCTGTAAGTACCAACCAAGTGTCTTCTTAAATAATAAGTTTTGTAAAAGCAAATCAATCACGTTCTGTAGTCCAAATATCCTCCCTTTACTGTTGATACGCAATCTGTCTGATAGTGGTGTTTACTTCTTTAGTTATGAGAGCCATGGGAATCATCAATTATAAGGAGGGCTTGACTGATGGAAACAAACAAGACTCTACACAGTCTGTAACATCTTAGTAGCATATCTCTTGTGGAAGCTCTTCCTCTGTATTAACTGATGGTGTATTACTATGGCACGCTGAACAGGTTGATGTTATCTAAAATAATTTTGAAAAAATCAGTGATGATGAGTAGCTTAAAATTTGTGGGTGGATGCTATATATTTCTAGAGTCTGCCTCATCTCTAATTTCTGTCCGGTATTATTGTAAGGATGGTGACTAAAGAATGTTCCTCTTCACGCAGCACATAAAAATCTCTAGTGCAGTTACTATTTCAAGTTGGCCAGTCAGTAGCGCGGTCACGTTAACAAGCTTTTGCAGTTGCTATTCAGAACCATATGGAACCAACAAGTCTGCCAAGAAATTTCTCACAGTTCTGCCTGAGAAAGCTGTGTAAGAAGAGAGACAGGTTTATCAGTCACTCGGTGGAAAAGAGGAACAAATTACACATCAGATCAGAGCAGCATAACAGAGCACTTTTTTTGTTGAAAGAACCAGGAGAGTGAGAAATGAAGCAGACTGCTCCATGTTGCTATACTAGCTGGGGGAAGGTGGTACTTCAGATTTAGGTTGTTACTACATCAATAAAACAGATGCTTCTCTTTCTTCACAAGATGTGGGTATAATCCTTGTTTGACAGAATTTACTTATTTCCTTACAGTCGATACAGCTTTCTTCTCCTTCCAGACTCTATCACAGGGAACTTTTGACATTTATCAGCCAGGGGCTGGTGCAAAAGCCAAGGTTCTGGGACAGTTCAGAGATAAAAGTTGTTTACCTAGTGAGATGAGTCCAGTAAATTGGAGTGCTCACTGCCCGTCATCCTGGGCTCCTCTAGTAGACTACATTGTATTTGTGTTTCATATGTATCAATCAATAGGCTAGTAAAAAAATATTTTGAGTTTCTGTATCAACAGCTACTTAATGTTAACTAGGATATGTTAGAGGTACTTCAGCATATTTATTAACTCTACTAGCCTTTAGCTGCGAAGTTTGGCAGCTCTGATCCACACTTTGTTCTGTTACTTCTAAGCCTTTAATCATTACACATTTCATAATCAGGTGTTTACTAGTGGTGGTCATAGATTTGTGTTAAAAGTTGTTCTTCAAGTCCTAAAATATACGATTACAAGGAATTTAGTGAAGCTTCACCGGAGTTCTACAGAACTCAGGAACAAGTCATTGCACATGGCCATAGGAATAAACTAGAGGGAGATGGCAGAATGAAGGGTATGTACTAGAATTACTTGTTTGACTTAGCTTAACTAAGCAAACACTGAGTGGGAATGTGGTATCTACAGGGCAATTAGAATAAGAAGAACAAGAATGGTAAAATACTGTTTTGAATTAAATGAGCAGGAGCTAGCTTTGGATTTGTTCTTTGGAACCAGGAGTTCTAGAAAAACCGAGGGTTGAGGAAGCTAAACAGTGTACCCTGGTGAGCAGCTTTTCAGAGAGGACTGCTTGAGTGCAGGTGACCAGGAGGTGACAACAGTGATATCAAGTTGGGATCAAAGGCTGAATTGAGCCCGTCTTGGTTTGTCAGCGTGTAAGTGTGTGAGCAAGGGTAACAGTTCAGTCAAAGGAGGGAGAGGCAAAGATTTGCTGATGTCTTTTAATTATAGACTTAAATAAGACTGAATCCAAACATGTGTGCATTTTGGATTTGGGTTTTTTAAATACCTTTGGTATTCAATCTTCTGAGCAGAATTTTAGAACAAAAGAAGACTCAGTGTAGAAAATTGAGCCATTTTATAATAATCCCACTTGGTAGAAATTATTAAGACTCCTGAAATATGTAATTAGAACTGAAATTTTGTATATTCTGATTTATACCCTGCTTGTCTTAAAATATATTTTATTAACAAGCGTATGAAAATGGCTTACTGTATAGAAGCTTTTGTCAGAAGCATTCTGGCCTTCACTTACTCCAACCCTCCGTATTTGCAGAACAGCTTGATAGAATACAATGTCTGCCTCATTCAGACAAGCAGTGCAAATTTGCATTGGATTTAGGGTAGGATTTATTTACTTAAATTATGTTTAAATTCATAAATGCTTAAATTCCCATGCTGAATGAAGTGCAGGGAATTTGAGCCAATTACTGTTGAAGTTGATGGGCATTTTGAATAGTTCAAAGATACTTGATCAACTGTAGTATTTAAATTCATCCTATGACTTCTGTGTCAATGCAACAAACTCTGAGCTCTCAAGGTTTATTCCTCAGCTAACTTAGTATTACCTTCTTTTTCAGATAAGAAACAATATCAGACACTATTTTGTTGAATCTCCGGCTGTTAAACTATGTTATGATATTGTAACATGGATGGCAACTCAAGCAGCAATAAGTTACACAGTTGTGCCATTTGTACTGCTCTCTGTAAAACCCTCTTTCACCTTTTACAGGTAAGCACATTATACCCGTTTCCTTTTCTTTAACTTGGAATAGAAGTATTTTCTGTGGAAGAAGACTTCTGAAGCTGTTTTAGTGATAATTATAAGATTGATTTGTTAGCTGAGCAAACTGTATCTGTTCTAGTGCTTGAATATAGTGTGTCTTGTGTACAAAAAACCATAGAGTGCTCACATTTTCCTGTCATAACAGACGCATTTTTCAGGGGGCAGGGAAAAAAAACTGACCAAAAACAAAACCAGAGGATACCTTTGAAATTACTACATGCCCTTGAACTATTTTATAGCAAGACTAGATCTTGACTTCCCAGAAATAACTTTTGAAAAAGGTTGAAAGCTGACTTCTGTTCACATTACACCTTGTTGCAGTACTAAATAGTGTGAGGGAAGACTTAATTTCTGATTTTCCCCTTATTTTACTTTTCTTAAAGGAAATATTAATATCTTCTCACCTTACATGTAAGAGTGGTCAGTTTTATTGATTTATTATTTCTGTTTGTTTTTTAGCTCCTGCTATTTCTGTCTTCATATTGCCAGCATCCTGGTGTTGTTGGTATTTCCATTGAAAAGAACTCAAAAAGGAAGTAAAAAGCATGAAAGCATCCAGCCCGTGTGGTCCAGAACACTAGAAGAAGAAAGTCTTTTGCAAAAGAACAGTTATTCCACAACAAATAATAGTTTCAGTCAGAAAGAAGAAATAACCTGCAGATATCAAGCATTAAAACAGTGATTGAGAAAATACTATGATGAATATATTTTGTATGTTTTCAGAAACCCATTTTTAGCACCTTTTAAAGGGGTTTGTATTTGTTTGCAAAGATATTTAGTAAGAAAAGAATGCATTACCTAGAAAAATCACATACAATAGCAAGACTGGAAACAAAACAAATTAACCCCTCCCATGCCATGTCCCTGTGGGTCACGCCTTATATGAAGATATTACCATTATTTCAATGGGCACTCAGGACTTGCAACGTATGTCCATAGGGTCATATGTGTGCCCTTTGCTGAATGTACGTTGTGTATCCCAAGGCACTGATGGGGTGGTATAAAATTGTGTCAATCTAGGATTAACAAATGGAAATTAATTTTTCCAACTGAATGACTTGCCTTAAACCCTCTATTTACTGAAATATTGTTTCTAAGTGGGTATTTCAAGTTTGATTTTATGTGGAAAGTATATTTCAAATATATAACACTATATGCTATAAAGAAGATAGGAAATGGAAGGTGACTAGAAGACTTTGGAATCGTTCAAAGGGAATTGCAATAAGCATCTCAGTATTTGGAGGGTTTTCTTAAAGTATCTCAAACTATTACAGTACATTACAGAACTGTAAACATTGATGCCAAATTATAGTTTGGTTTCTTTGATAAAGAGTATAATTACTCTGAATGGATTAAAATGGCCCTTCTGAATGGATTAAAAACACCTCAAGGTTTACCTTTTCCAGGGATTGATAGCTCTAATGTAGGTTTCTTTAAAGTACCTAAACCCAATAAAACACTGCCAAGTGGGCTTTGCAGCCAGAGGGGGAAAGGCAGCCACAAGGCACAGAAGACAACGTGCAAGCACTGGGATTTCAATGAAAGTGCAGTTTTGCCCTTAAATACCAGAAATACTTGTTCTAGAATAGAACTGTTTTACAAAAAGTGATTTTTAATACTTAAAGTTCTTTTGAATTTGCAGGCATCAGTTAGTTGATGATGCTTTCAGTATAAAATAGCAAAATTACCTTGAAGCTCCAGCACCTAGGTAGTCAAACGTGAAAAGACTACCATAACCAATTTCTGTATGCTTGATAATTGATGAACCGTTATCCAAAGAAGTGTGTGAATTTGAGGAAAAGCTTTTTCTTTAAGTTAGAATTTTAGATGCAAATTTCATGTCATATTTCTGGGTAACATAATGAAAGAATGAAATCCTCCAGAATATCTGACTGTCTGAATTATGGAAGTGTGTCAAGGAAACAATGCAGTGGTTATATCTATTCCTGACCATTTATTGTGATGATGGTCAGTGCTAGAGTACTACTGTTAAAGGGCTACATTTTAATTGCATATATTCTGTATTTTCGTATAATTTTTTTTAAGTAAACACAAACTGTTCATCCACATGGGTTTTTTTAAAATTTTGAACCAGATACAAAATAATACAAGAGAAAAATAATGCAGCTGGTTGATTAATAACTAACAAATGATGGAGAAAATTTTGTCGTAATATTTTGAAACGTAAAGATTTCTTCCAATATCTAGCACCAGTCAGATGAGTATTCTTACTACCAGAAGTGCAATGATGGTCCTCAGCTTTGGGGATATTGCCACGCAAAAATCATCACAGGACTCCCTAAAGAATCAGAGGCTAAGTTAGGTCAGAAATGTTTCCTTGCTGTCAGCTCTGTGTCTGGCCCTTGGCTCCTTGCCTAAAACTGCAGGAGGAGGAGAACGTAACTTTCCATATATGTAGGTTAGCTAGTTAATCTACTCAGAAAGGGGGAACTGAATATGAAATGAGAGTGGATGAGTCTCTTTAGATGAGCAGGGGGGATATTCATTGTTTCAGTGAGAGCTGTATTATCTTTAAGCTAAAATAATCTGACTTCTAAATCCTTGCTTTGATTGCCCAGGTATACTTCCCCTTACGTGGGGTTGTGGTCATATGCCTCTTTGACACCACATTGTGGTTTTTTTGTTGTTAGTAAGCAAGGGCACATGAGTTCCTTTGATCCTCCTTATTAGATACAGAATCAGGAAAGACTTTTTTTTGCTTTCTGTACTTGAAGGGATATTTGCATAAAATTTTACATTACATAATAGAACAAATTAGATTTGCACATTTTTGGGTGGGTAAGTAGAGATGGGGTTGATTCTTTCAGCATTTGTTGCTCTTGAACTTAAATTCATCTTATTGGTGCAGTCTCCAAATCTATTCTAACAAATACGTTTGGATGTCAGTACAATGTGCTATTTTCCTGTTTATGTTCTGGTACTCTTGTTTTATTGTTTTGGCATGCGTGCCCATGTGTACTATGGAGGCTTACTAATTCTTAATGAAATATGAAGCAGTTGTTAAAACTCCCAGAAAAAAAGCGGGTTTAGGGTAGTGCACACTGGTACTTCAGTGTGAGTGACTTCAGAGGTACAGTTTTGTTCAGAACTTTCGTATATAGGGAAGTTAAAACAACTAAGAAAATACATTCATGCTTTTGTTGGGCACAGGTGGCAAAATACGTGTTTCAAAATTGGACATGACTTTTTTCCTTCATTATTTGAACCCATTAAGTAATTGCAGCACAAGAAAATTATGACAATTCTTTACAGAATTTAAGCGTAGTGTCCTAGAATTTATCCTTTAAATGTCCTTGCTAAGTATAAAAATATTTTGAACAAAAATCTGCTCTTGACACAGATGAAGTCTCTTGGGGACTCTGGAAAGAGGTGTTTAGTTTTAATGGCAGCACTCTGATTTTAGTCAGACTGGGGTTTTGATGTTGCTTTCCCTCTGCTTTACTCATTTTCTGCCTTGCTATCACACTGGATCCTTTTTATCCATTCAATCAGAAAGCCAAGAGCAGCCAGCCCCAATGCTTTAGGTAATTTTTAGGTTTTACTCGCATCATTTGATAACACTGAATTTGAAAGGATGACAGTGATAAGTATTGCTCTTCCTGAGAAAAATTGTAGAAAGTATATTTCCTATATATGTTTTGGACATGAAGGAAACATGATTTTAAGTATTCCTTCACTTACTAACTAATGTATATCCAAAAGGTAAAAGTGTTTCCTGTATTGCAGATGAGCACACTATGAAAAGTAAATACAACATATCATTCATAATTTTATGGTGCTTTGCAGATATTTGCCTATTGTGAACAGTTCATTCAGGCACTTAATGAGTTAATGTTAGTTAGTAAATGTAGTCACCCTGATAGTAACTATCTGCTTGCTTAACCTTTTTTAACTTTTATGGTTCTGTATTAATGAAAGAGATATATATTATGTATTTAAATAATACTTTCAGTGGTGCCCACTACTGTTGTAATCAAAAAGGCTTTGTTAGCTTTGCAGTTACAGATATGCCCTTCTTATTCAAGAAACTTATTCTTCCCTGGCCATTCCTTAAGTTGACATGTAGACAAGATTTCAATAATTGTTGACATTTGAAAATGTATTACATCTAAAAATATTGGTATGCATTTCAATGCACTCTTGATAACAAACCAGACTTTAGTGAGAAGACCATGAAGAGACCTTAGTATATTCCCTGCCCTACACTAACATACAGTATAAGTTTTGCCAGTATAGTTTATTATTTATTAGAAGAATTATACACTTAAAGAACTTGTTCTGTGTCCCCCGGGGGAATAAGTAATATTAATATAAATGCTAGACTTGTATGACAGGGTGCACACTAGGTGGTTTTGCCTCTTTTGATGGCATTGATTTGGATAGTGGTAAAGTGTCCTCTGATGCAGAGGAGATGTTTGAGATCATCAACTCCTGTCTAATTCATATCAAAAGTAATTTTAACAAAATCTAGATTTTTCAATCAGAAGCTTTGCAAACAAATTGTTGACAATTTGTTTAAATACATGGTCAAATGTGTCTTCACGTTTGTATACAAATGTGTAACTGTTGCTTATATGTAAACTTTCACATGTTCAACTTTATAAGTTGGCCTTCAAAGATAAAGAAATTTAAAAGCACAAGTTACTATAATTTATGCTTTCATTTCCCTTAAATCTTTCACTTTGTAATTTTCATTGAATTCTGAAATCAGGCTCGAGAACTTAATTTTCATTGAAAATTTTGAAGTACTACCATCTATGTTGAAAAGTGATCAGTGTTAGAAAAATAGATGGAAATAAATTTAAGGGTTTTAATACGATGCAGACTCTGTATAAAAAAAAATCCGCATTAGTTCTGTGCTGATTCATCACAGCATTTCACTACATGATTAACCTTTATGTATTTATTTAGGTACTGTAATACTCTGAACAGCATTTGGGTGTGTCTTTTAATTTTCCTGTTTAAAAATCAATTGACAATATGTACTTTAATAAGTATTTAAATGCCATTCTGGATAAGTAAGCAGAAACTCGTGAATTGAGCCTACTCTCATAAGATCACCAGATCCGTCTGCATCTCAGCTAGTTTGCACTGTCGATTTTCATCTTCACAGTCATGGTGGAAGAGGATGGCAGTGGAGAAGTCTCTAGTCAGGATGTGTCCCATCTGTGGCTGGAAGGGTTTGCCACGCAATTCCTGCAGGCAGCTCACTCTATGTGCAGAGCTTGACAGAGGTTCTACTTGCCTGTGACCCAGGCTGCAGCTGCTCTGTGCTACATCTGGCTGGATTTTTGACATGTTTGCTGTCTTAACCTAGACATTTTGCAAACACCATGAAATCCAGGCATCCACAAAGTCACCCTGCAAAATTACAACTACAAATATTGCAACACTGCTTATTATGGTCAAAACTAAATGAAAAAAAAAGATTTCTTAAAAACTTGTTTCAGAATGGGCTTTTTGTAGTTTTTAAACAAAATATAACCATCAAATGTATACATTTTTGTAATATTAAATATTTAAAACGTAATTTTGCTCAGTTTAGGTATACAAATGTGCAAAAGTAAATTTTGCCACTTCATCATCATCTGTGCATTAGCTGTGTGCCCAGTGATTTAGACCTGGTCTTGGTTTTAGATGGTTTTAGATTTCCTGAACCCATGTGCATATCCATATAAACATTGTGTAAACCTTGAGTTGACAAACTGTCATTACATACCGTGTGCATAAATACATTTAAAATAGCCTGTATCAATATTCAGAGGAGGCTGGTGTTGAGCCCTGCAGTTGTACATTACATCTGAAGGCTGTGGGGCTCTGTTCTCAGACTACTTAAGTTTCCTGCTTCCTGAGTGAAAACAGAATCTGTTGGTTACACTTTAAGTGGCAAGTAAAGGCTTCTTTCACACTGTTGCAAAACCAACATTTATAGGTTATTCTGCTGCAGGCTGTGATCGAAAATTTGACTTCAGGCTGAGATCTGAGGTAGGGTCACTTCTGGAGGAAACTTTTGTATTACTAGTGACTCAGTCCAGCACCTTTTTCCAAACAAACCTCTTGGCAAAAGAGACTTCTGCACAATCTTCTTCCTTCGTTTTGTTCTGTAAGGGAGAAGTACCCCAGGCTGAATCTTCATTTAGGTTTCACTACAATATGTCATGAATAGATAGCTGTGGTCCATGCTCTAACCAGATTAGGTTTGAAAATTGGGACAATGTAATCTGAAAAAAAAAAAAAAAAGAATAGAGAAACAGGGTGCCTAGAGACTGGGAATCAGAAAAGTGCAACACTGCATATTAAAGGTGCAACAATTATCACAATAAGTTATGGAGTATTTGCCTATGCATCTTTTGCCTTTCTCTGTGTTTTTCAGTTTTCTTTACATCTTTTCTTTGTACCTTCTTTTGTCCAGTGCTGTTGACTATTTCTATGAAGAATCTGCTGATGTGTCTTACTGTGACAAAGGTGTCAAAATGCTACAATAGTATTTAGGTAGTTACTCTTAAATCCCAGACCTCAGATGTGTTCTAGATCAGTTAGAAGAGAACATTCAAAATGTATTGGATGAAAAATAGTGTAAGATGGGTAATATAGCATTATTCAAAGATGTCGTAATAAGTTATTCAATTTAAGAATTTAAAATATGGAACTTTATTCTTTCCTGCCTTGGTTACACATTCAAGGGAATAGTTTTACCTCAATGCAGAAGTAGTTATGCGTCCAACCCACCCGTTTGTTAAGGTGAGAGAACACCCCTAAAAGTGGATAGCTACAGTATTCCTAAATTTGCCTTTCCTGGTTCAGACTATAATACATTGTCAGTGAGTTTCATTTTTATTATTCCAAAATATATATTTTTTAAAAAGTGTTATTTTTCAACAGATCCATAAACTAAGTGTTGGTGTATGGTAAAATTAAAATACCACTGTTAGTTACACTGTGATTGTGATATTTTAATAATTACTTATTTCTAATTTGTCTCAGCAGTGCTGCAGAAGCAGCATGCTGTTATGTTTTAAAGGTGTTTTTAACTTGCCTATAAATGTTCTTTTCTAATTTGTGTCTTTAAATCTGATTAAACTGTAGTTTAAAAAAAGTGAACTTTGTTTTTCTAAATTCTTTGGTGTCTGTCTTGAGTGCTAAAGAACAAAATTACTTTAATGCAGTTTCTCCTTTTAGATTGCTAAATATACATTGCATGCATTTACACTGTTGCTTGGAATGTTCTACTTCAAAATTGCTTTTATTTAATTTGTTTTCTAGAGCTGCTATCCAAATATATGTATATAATTGTTTTTCAGTAGAGCTGGTAAACAGAATTTTGAGTCTAGACTCTTGTTACTTGGGAAAGGTGCTTAAGCAATTTAAACCCTCCATCTCAGAGCATATTGCTACCTGATGAGCACTACTTCCAAATATGACAACTGGGCTATTTTTAGCTTGAGAAATGGAAACCTCATAACTGAGAAATCAAACTCGATGTTTTCAAGAAGCTGCTGCTTTAATTGATGGTTCCAAAGAAGCAGGGCTAAATGTGTACCATACATGCACATTTTTTTTTCCTTTTGAAACTCAACTACCAGGAGGCTGCTAAGGCAGTTTCTGTTGGCTGGTGACAGTATGTCAAAGCTGGCTGAGACTCCTGGAGCTGCAGGTTTTTACTGTGTGAACTTAGATTGTTAGAGAAAAGAAGGGATATTTTATGTCACTACTAAACAGGCTGTTTTTATCACTTCCTGTCTCACACTGAATCATTTTCTCTCTTCTTTTGATCTAGTATTAATTCTCTTCAGTACAAACCTTGTAAAGCCAGCCTAACTTTTTGATGACATCTTTATAGAGATCTCTTCCTGCCAGGGGTCCTACCCTAGAGAAATATGGAATGTGTGGTGTGCTCTTGAAAGGCCCTATTGTAGCAATGGAATTATTGAGGCTTGTGTGTTTAGAATTCTCTTTTAACAAGCTGTGTCACAGGAGATGAAAATACTTGCCATTCCAACACAAAGGACTACAGATGCAATTTTAGAAGCTCTGGTGAATGTTGTCATTTTAATGAGAAGTTAGACTGCAATGCAAATTGCCTTCTCAAATACACATTCACAACAGAGTTGGTCACGAGTTCTTCGTGAGCTAAACATTGCTGCATTTAGTGAAAAACTCATTTGAAGAGATTAAAATAAAGCACAGCTTTCTGCTACTAAGTGTTGTAAATTAAGGTACTGCACAGAAAGAGTCATGATTAAGAGCATTCTGGAGCCAGCAGATATTTTCCTGTGCCTATAATTAACTTAATTCCATCTGAGTAACTTCCTGATAACATGCAGGATATTTCAGTATAGAATACAGAAGTAGTTCTAGGGAGAGATGTCTTCAACCTATTTACTAGATGAGAGTTGGAGATCTGTCCAGAGTTTGGCAGTACATCTTATAGCTCTTCCTAAGACAGTCAGATACAGTAGCAAAGGAGTTATTTCTCCAGGTGGGCTGCACACTATCTTTCCAAACTGAATAAATCACAATTGCACTGTTTCACTACCTGTGTGAATTAATCATTGGTGGGAAAGTGTTGTTCCTAATCTAAGCACGGGATATAAGTAGAAGAGCACAAGGATGTCAGGAGCTGGATCCGTCTGTAGCAAAAGTGTAGGGGAGAGCCACACAGAAAACTGCCTTTTCTGCCTCCATATTCCCAGAGTTTGTACAGTTCCTTTTTATGCAGGAGGGAAGGAGCTACTGTTCCTGCTTGAAATTTGTAGCTGCATGGTGAGAACAGAGCTAAGGCCTGATAGGTGAGAGCACTATGATACTGGAACAAGGATTTGGGTGATGGGAGATCATGAGGGGAGATACTAATACACATTTTTGTAAAAAGCCTGAAAAGAAAGTAACATCTTGAAAGTGTTTCAAAATCTCTTAATCTTAAGAGGCTAACACAGGCAGTCTTGTCAGACTGTGGTTTCTCTTACATACATAATATACAATTATACGGATGCCTGAAACATGAGGACCACTCTTCATTGAGTAGTGGCCCTTATGCATCTGTTCAGGTGGCACAGAGAGCACTTTTCAGCCCAGCATTAACTGCAGGGGCTCATCCTCCATTTGTTCGTATTTCGTTTCTGCAAAGAAGTGTAAAGAAGGAGTTTTATGTACTTAATTTTTCCCGGTTTTTCAGCTGAGCCAATATTTTGATGCAAGATTAAGTGGACTTGGCTTTTGAATTTCACAGCTTGTGCCTTTGCTTTGTATTTACAACTTCAGAGCATGTAAGGAAGCTGTATATGTTATCAGGGTGTGAAGACTTTGTGGTAGTTTTGCCTGGCCCAGTTTTTGCCAGTGAATAGGGTGGGGTACAAAGATGGCTCCTGCATGTCCTGAGTAAAGATTCTGGAAATTTCTCCACCATGTCCAGCAGAGCCAATCTCTGATGGCTCTGAAGATGATGGACATGCTGCTGGCCAAACCTGGGCCAATTAGAGATGTTAGTTATGCCTCTGTGAAAACATATTTAAGACGAAATCAAAACAATGTGAGCATGCACTTCTTTTTAGCCAGGGAAGGAGGAGGAGGAGGTAAAAATACATGAGGGAAACAACATGGAGGCACCAAGGTCAGTGGAGAAGGGGGAGGAGGTGCTCCAGCTGCCGGAGCTGAAAACCCTCTGCCAGCCGTGGTGAAGACCATGGGGGAGCAGGTGGTCCCCCTGCAGCCCATGGAGTCCAGAGAATGCAGAGAACCCCCCACAGCCTGTGGGGAGGTGCCCACACCAGAGGAGCAGGTGATGCCTGCAGGAAGCTGTGATCCAGTGGGAGTCCCAGAGACTGAGAGTTGCAAAGGCCTTGCAGGAGAGAGAGAGGCCTTGCTCCCGGGATGGAAACAGCCTGGCCTCGGCTTGGAATTCTGCAACCTGGACAGAGGAATCTCGGACTGCAGCAATCGGGTGGGTGCTGCTCGTGAGATTGGACCTACGCCAAAGAAGTTCTCAGAGGACTGTCTCTCGTGGGAGGGACCCCCATGGCTAAGTAGAGGACTCTTCCCCCTGATGGACTGACTCTGACCAAAGGAAACCCCCATACCCTGCCCCCACCCCGGAGCTGTTGGTTAGAAGGAAGGAGGGAGGGGGTGAGCTGAGAAATAGCCTTAATAGGGAGGGGGGTGAGTAGAGAAACAGTGTTTGTAGCAGAAGAATTGTGGCATTGGACTGACTTAAAAAGCCACATACCTTGCCCCAGCCAGGATCTGTTAATTGAATGGAGAGAGGGGGCGAATAGAGAAACAGTGTCTGCAGTAAAAGAATTGTGATAGACTGACTTAAAAAAACCCCACACCCTGCCCCTGCCCGGGAGTTGTTGGTTAGTTGGAAAGGAGGGAGGGGGTGAGCTGAAAAGCAGTGCCTTAAGAGGGAAGGGGGGTCAGTGAAGAAAGAGTGTCTTGAGAGCTTATTTTTACCTCTGATTTATCCTCCGACTCTGTTAGATTAATAAATCACCTTTTTTGCAACTTTTAAGTCTCCCACCTGCTTTTGCCCTGTCTCTCATGCGTCCCCTTTATCAGTAGTCCTATCTCAACTCACAAGTCCAGTGTGTTAGTTTTTTTCTCTCTGCATAGCCGCAGCAGGAGAGGGCATAGAGAGCAAACGTCGTAAGTGCCTGGCATTTAGCCAGGGTCAAACCCATGACAACTTTCTTAAGGTCATTGGAGATTTCGTGCTTAAAAAAGTGAGGAAAGCACCTGCTGCATGGTTTCTGGTTTTAAGTATTTGGGGTACACAGGAAGCCCTGCTAGATGTTTGTTTAAGAATCAAACAGTCATGGCGCTTTACAGAGATGGAAGATCTCAGTGTAGTAAAGAATTATATCAATGCTTTGACACTTGAAAGACAGTAAACTTAGAAATAAGCAGTAATGTGGGGGCTATGCTCCTTTCCCTGGCTGGTTTGTTGCCATTCTGTGTTTAAGCAAGATTCTATGTTCTCCTGGGGAGATGTTATTGCTGTAGACATCAGAGATTATCTCTCATCCAGTTGTCCAAATGAATTAGATGCATCCATTATTGTGGATTTGGACTATGCTGAAGATGGAAATGACATTTTACAGTCTTGGGTGCACTACACTGATGATTGCACTGATGACTGCTTGCAGTTACCAGCACTGAAAACACTGATGGAAGAACTGTAGAAAACGTTGGGAATATCATCAGGTGGCTGCAGCCATGCACACCCTGGCCTGGGCTGAGAGGGCAATTTTCAAAATACTCAGAAGCTGCTCGGTTGCCTGGGCTGTGGGGGAATCTGAGAGAAGGTGGTCGATCTCAATGTATCTGGTGGTGTCAGAAAATTTGCAATATGTCAAAATTATCTTAAATTAGGATGTACTCTGATGTTTGGCCTTTATATATTTTTAAGCCTAATCAGCAAGGAAGGAGACTTAATCAGTAGAACAGATAGCAGCTAGCATCCCTTAGAGCTTGTTAGCTCCAGGATGTCCTGACTAAGGATGTAGTAAAGCAAGATGTTGATGTATATGTATATGTTGCCAACTTGGCAAAGTCTCAAGGTCCATGCATCCTATTGCTGGACTACGTTCATTATTATATTAAAAATCAGTCCTACAGCTAAAAGAGACCCAGCCCAGGTGAAGACCATTGCCCTGAACATATGCAGAAGTTGGCTGGGATCATATAACTTGTATGGAAATTACAACCCAGCCATGACAGAGGGTCTGCACTCGGGAGGTTACTGACACAGCTTCTGTGTATAAACCATGGAAACATAAAATATTCTGAGTTGAAAGGGACCCATCAGGATCATCAAATCCAACTCCTGGACCTCCACAGGACAGCCCCAAGAGTCACACCATGGGCCTCAGAGCATTGTCCAAATGTTTCTTGAACTCTGTCAGCCTTGGTGCTGACAACTTTCCTGGAGAGCCTGTTCCAGGACCCAACCACTCTCTGGGCAAAGAAACTTTTTCTAATATCCATCCCAAACCTCCCCTGACTCAGTTTATGCTGTTCCCTCAGGTCCTGCCCCTGGTCACCAGAGAGAAAAGCTCAGCGTCTGCCCTTCCTCTTCTCCGCATGAGGAAGCTGTAACTGCAATGAAGTCTCTCTTCACTCTCTTCTCCAGGCTGAACAAAACAAGTGGCCTCAGCCACTCCTCGTAGTTCCTCGGCTCAAGGCCCTTCACCATCTTCCTTGCTCTCCTTTTGACGCTCTCTAACAGCTTAATGTCTTTCTTACGTTGCGGCGCCCAAAACAATCCGCAGAGCTCGAGGTGAAGTCCCTTTCCGCGGCGCTGCTTTCCAGCCTCTCACTCCCCAGTCTGTCCGTGCATCAGGCAGCAATTGTTCACTACCCTTTTCCCCTTTCTTTTCTGTCAGAAAGCAGCCGGGGGGTGCCTGCTGGTGGCTCTCCGGCACCGTGCACCCCTCAGGGCTGCCGAGCGCCGCACTCCCGAGCAGGGCTGCCGGGCGCCCGCGGCGCTGGGCGCGGCCGGAGCGGGCGGAGCCGCCCCCGCGCGTCACGGCCCGGGCGGGCGGAGAGCGGCGGCGGAAGATGGCGGGCGCTGTGGGGCCGAGCTGAGCAGCGCTCGGCGCCGCCGCCTCCCTCCGTGCGAGGCTCCGGCTGGGCCCGGGCTGCCGCCGCAGGGGCCGACCGCGCCCGGCCGTGGTGAGTGGCGGCGGGAAGGCGGGGGGCGCTGGCCGGGCAAGGAAGGGCAGCGGAAGGACACGGGGTGTGGGGGAGGCGGCGCTCCGCTGCCAGACAAAGGGCGCCGCGGGGCCGCTCCCGGCGGGCCCCGGGGGAGCGCTGGGCCCGGGCGATTCGTGGCCGCCGTGGCTCGGGGGCTCGGTCTCCGCCCGTCCCGGTCGCCTCAGTGCAGGGCCGCGGTCGGGAGCGGCGGCGCGCCCTCCCCGCTCCGCGCTGGGCATCCCCGGGCTCCGGCGGCGCCGTGTGCGGGCGGCCCTGGCTCGGGGCGCGGCTGTCGGGGGCACCGCACCGTCGGTAAAGCACCCCGCGGGTGCCGCGGCCGAGGGTCCCTGTCACCCCAGTCCCGGCGGTGGGGGAGCTTCCTGTGCCGTGGTTCTCTCTTGTTGACACGGAAAGGTAGATAAAGGCTCGACCCGTCAGGAAAGTTTTTGGCATCTGATTTCCAAGGTAAAGAATAACAGAATGGTTGATGTTGGGAGGGACCTCCCCAGGTCATAGCGTCTAACCCTTGTCCTCAAGTGGGAGCAACAAGAGTGGATCGCCAGGACTGTGCCCAGAGGGCTTCTGTGCGTCTCCAAGGAGGGAGACTCCACAACCTCTCTGGGCAACCTGTGCCAGTGCTGGGTCACCCTCACAGTAACAAAGTGTTTCCTGATGTTCTGAGACTCCTTTGAATCCAGAGAAAGGCAGCGAAGCTGGTGGGGGGTCTGGAGCCCAAGTCCTGTGAGGAGCGGTCAAGGGAGTGCTGGGGCTGTTTAGCCTGGAAGAACAGGAGGCTCAGGGTGACCTTATCACTCTCTGCAACTGCCTGAAGGGAAGTTGTATTCAGGTGGGGATCAGCCTTTTCTCCCAGGTAACAAGCAACAGGACAAGAGGATGTAGCCTCAAGCTGTGCTGGGGAGGGGGGGTTTAGATTGGATATTAGGAAGAACTTCTTCTGAGAAAGAGTGGTTAGAGATTGGAGAGGACTGCCCAGGGAGGTACTGGAGTCACTGATCCTGGAGGTGTTCAAGGAAAGACCACTTAGTGCCATGGTCTGGTTGACATAGTGATGTTTGTTCATAGGTTGGACTCAGTGGTCTCTCAGAGGTCTTTTCCAACTTAATTGATTCTGTGTTTCGGTTTCTGCCCATTGCTGCAGGTCCTGCCGCAGGACATCACTGAAAGAGTAGCAAAATGTCTTAAAGGTCTTTGTCACTTCTCACATATGCTTAAAAATTGGTTGGAAAGTGGTTTCCTTTCTATAACTTTTGGTCAAGGATTAATGGGAGAAATAATACAGTAATGCATCTTTTGCTGGAAAAGTGTTTGAATTGCTACCTGGTTAATTACCTGACACTCCTCCCCACCCCCATCAAATAGTAAAGAAATGGAAAGAAAAACAAGATCTTTTTCTGAGATCAGAGCGTGTAAGAAAACCCATCTTTTTGTCTACTGGATAGGCATCTATTCTTTGTTCTGCAGCAGTCTGTTTGAAATTCTGTGTGACCACAGCTTATGAAATGGTGGCATATTAATTTAAAGTTCTACATCCCACAATTCACTTTTTCCTTAAGTGGAATCACTCTAAAAGTTAGATTTTTGTCATATAACTTGTGTTTGTGACTAACAAACCCTTGATTTTATGATACAGAGAAACATGTTGGTCATATGAGACTGTGTAAGATGATGTTGCAGACTTTCGTCTACTGTTATGTGTTTTATACAGGTTTTGACAATTGATTTGTGTTAGTTGGTATAATTTTTAAAAAACCCATAAATATTGGTAACTGTTTCTGTTTTCTTTCTTCTATTTTATGTATTTAAAACCTGAAATAGCGATTTGTAGGATTGAACATTTTGTATTTTGTTTCGGAATTGAATTTTCTCTTTGAATTCAGATGGTCCTAGCAATATGTTCATTGGTTCATTGACCATTTTTACATTTAAATTTTGCCTCAAAGGTGGACAGATTTCTCTGTTTAAGTATAAATCCTATTATCAGACACTTCACACTTTATTTTAACTGATTTTTAAACCAGGATAGAATATAGGTATATCTGATAGCTGCTATCAGCTGACAACCAGCATTGTACTTTAAATATGTATTTACAGCTTTCTAGTCTTTTTGTACGTAATCTCCAATCTCCTTGGTTTTACTAAAAAAAAAAAAAAAAATCCATCACTACAATATGTGGGAATGGCTGTTGCCTTGAATGCACAAGGTAGAAAAGAAGGACTTGTGTATCTCCAATTTCCCATACTTCTTACTGTGTGCAGTTAGAAGGGTTACAGCCATAGAGACCTCCTTTTGTGGAATTTTTTTTAGTTATATTGATTTTGGGTTTCAAAATAAGAACATCTGTGTGTCTAGCTGTAATTCACTGTTTGTGTCTTTTAATATTTTTGAGTTACACAACTTTGTTCCTTGTGATAAAGTAACAAAAAGTAAGGTAATTTATTAAAATGCTTCTCCCCTTGATAACAGAAATGTAGTTAAGAAAAGTAGAATAAATGTTCCCAGATAAATAATGAAAAGCAGAAATGCAGCATAAGGTCATTAGTCACACTGGAATTTCAGACACTGGAGAAGATGTATGGGTGTAGACTACTTACGGAAACTTAGATTTGTTATTTCTCTCTGACTCAGAATACCAGAAATTAATATTTTTAGAGACTCATTTCAGCTGTTTTGAAAATTTGTTCTCTAAACAGAATCCTGGTTGACTCAGTCCCAATAGAAAGAATATTTTAAAATATTTGCCGCTTCATGGGATGCTTGACTTGTGATCTCTTCATGTTTAGGAAGTATATCCGTTTAGGAAGGGATTACAATAAGGTGTCGTAAAGGCTGGGTAATGCTTGTGTTAGCAAGATTCTGTGTGGTGTGAGTAAAGGTGATGTTTCAGCATGTTTTTCATTTCTTTATGCCATCATAAAGCATAAAAACATGTGAGAATATGAAACTGACTTATGGTAGTTTTTTCTAAATAATTTCATGTGTACATTTCTTGTGTTTAATGTTTTTTTCGTTCTGATTTGAAAAGATGGTGTTAACAGTTCTTAAGGGCAAAATGCTGCTTATTTACACATTTGAGTTGTACGTGCTCAGATTTCAGCAGCACAGTAATTATTTCCTTTTACAGTTAGCTGAGGATCTGCCACAGTGTTGCATGTTGGGAAGGTGGCTTTTGTGTCTGGAAATGGAAGGAAGCATTAAAAAGTAGGCAACAGCTTTCTTATTGTATGATGACAAGTATGAATTTAATGTATTACTATCTTGACTTTCTTTTTTGTTTTGTTTTCAATAGGTGTTCTCAATAATGTTAGTGTTGTTGACCAATTTTGATATTTATTAATAAAAGATCACTGTTTGCACAATAAAAAATATAGGGAAAAGCTATGTAAAATATTATGATAATTGGAAAATGTAATGCATAATAGTGTTTGTTATATAGTTAGGAACTGATAAGAGGTTCTGAGAATACATAAAATACCTACAGATTTGAGTTATCAGGACCTCTGCTGTCAGTACTGGTGCTGTTGAGAGACACTATATTTTTGTAAATCAACACATTTTTGCAGTTTTTCCAAAACAGTGATAATGTAAGTCTGCTTCAGCACAGGATGCGAGAGCCTTACAAAAACAAGTTAATCCCTGTGCAAACATTGCATTCACCTGAGCATTTGTGTACTTTACATCTTTTCATAGTATTTGGCGTGTTGTTAGTTTTATAAAATACGAGGATTTGCTGCCCAAGGGCATAGTGAGATTTCCAAGCATGAAAGTTTGGTTTCTGAATGAAGAGCAGATTTGTGCACTGGAAATTGGCTTGCTTAGGTGGGAGAGAAAAATAACAGCATTAATCCTTTTTGGAAAGGGGATTGGTTTCCAAATAGAATCCTTGTTTTAATTGAAATTTTTGTTATAGATTGTGAAAATACTTCTGCTGTGTCAAAGATAAAGTAAATTTGTTAACTGAGCAATTAAGGACTGTTTATGTATAGGATGTTCATGAATGATACTGGTTTTGCACTGTATTTATGAAATTTGGCATGGATTAAGTTCTCATCTTAAATTTGGTCAAGGGTAAGCCTTAGAGTTTTCTTTTTATTCTAAGGCTGTTAGAAAACTGAATGAATATACATTTCAGGAGCTTTTTTCTTTAGAGGGACCAGAATGGAATTACTGCTCTAGCTAGAGACTGTTCCTCAGACTCTTGCTTCAGTTTTTATGATTATTTAAAAGAAATCTGAAGCATTGGAAGAAGTCCAAGTGGAAGTCACACTTTAGTGACTAGCACCCATATGGGCTTTGAGTACAGTGCCTAATTTTCATAACATAATAACATAAATGTTTAATAAAAAGGTCGATTATGGCTGTGCTCAACTGATATTGACTTCCTGTCATGAGTGAGAGTACCATGAACAGACCCATTCAGGCTTATTTGGGGTGTATTCTTTGTTCTTAGCAGGGAAGAAGGAAAGCAAAGTTTCTAAAAATCTTAATACCACCCTTTCTTAGTTTATCTTTGTTTCCAGAGTGGTGGGGAGGCTTTTGTTTGATGGTTGTTGTTGTCTCTAAACTGTGCTTTCCTAAAGCCCTCCAGTGATGTTAACCTTTTGGATGCTCTAACGAGCTTGCCTTAAAAGGGCCAAATAAAAGCATGAGGATATAAAATGCGTAATTATAATGGTTGATTTTGTGATTCTTGTTTTTATAAAATAGACTGTTATTAATTCTAAGAAGGGGATGTTATGGGACATTGAAGCATAGGGGACAAGAAATATTAATATTCTTGGAGATGGTTGACTGGTATGAATCTTTTGTCATTTTATAAAAGTAATATTACCATGGAGTTTATAAACACATCTCTAGATTCATTGGCATCAGGTGTGTTGCTGTTAGTCAAAGGTTTAAGTTGTCTCTAAGGATTCAGCTCCACATGAAGGCAGAAGCTGCACTGTCACTGGTATTTCTGAAGCAGGATGCTTATCTACAGTGCAGCAGGGCTGCCTGTGCCTTTTGGAAATATGCCCATAGGGAACATCAAGGCAAGGATCTTACTTTGAGGAAAAAGCGATGCTGAATACTTTCTTTTTTTTCACACTGGCTAAGAATAAATTGGTGAAATTTTGATAGCATTTGCAGAGTATAATTCATTTGGTGAGACATTTTTAGTCATGTTTTGGGGATGTTTTTAATACAGTTTTCAATGTAGTATTTTGTATGGAAAATAGCATGGGGATTGAAGGTGCAGCTGCAGGAGAGAAGCTGGGAGACTACACAGGAAAATCAGAAAATGCCTGTGGTGGCAGTGGAGCTAGGGGAAAATCACATTTCATGGATTTCTGTTGTCATATGTAAAAAATAACGGGAGGCATATAGGTGCTTGTGAATATCTGATGTGATTTTGGGTGCCTGCGAATATCTGAGACACCTGCATAGGGCTGTAAGATGCTGCTGTAGCTGCAAGGGAGGTGGGCTGTTCTGGACTGGTGGCTGGGTGCCAGCCAAGATGCTAACTTTCATGGTATTTTTGTGTCTGAAATGGCAGTAGGAGCCAATGTGGCCACACTCAGTCAGTAAAATCACTGTTTCTTTTCAAAGCTTTCATTTTTTGGTGTGGTTTAGTGGGTTTTTTGTTTTTAAGTTTGCAGCCTCTCAAATTGGCTCTTCCTCCTACTCAAATAAATGAAGACAAATACATAACAGCACTGTTGTGCTGCTCACCCCCTTTGATGGTAATTTAACTGTACGGTAAACGTGACAGACCTTTTGTGTTCTTAGTTTATTTATAGCTTTCTTGTGGGACAGACTGGCTGCTTGGGCAGTGCCTAGGAAAACTGCTGCTAGGCTTTACGTGTCAAACCTAGATTTATTTTTTTTTACTGGTTTTAGGTGTGGGTTTTAAACAGTATTTGTAGTTTCTTTTGTCAGTAGACATTCATGTGCACCTGAATTTCATTTGCACGTACGCATCACTGCTGTCATCTTAACTGAGGTGTTAACTGGCGTTTTTTTGAGCGAGGCATTTCTGTAATGTGGGTCATCTGATGGCTGCAGTGCTGTAGGTGAGCTCAGGTTGTACCTAAACATATCCTGGCAGCAGTGTGTACGACTATGTATACTTATTTGGTGAAGAAGAAAGGATGGTGTAATACTGTTGCAGACTATGTAAGCAATTTAAAGTGGAGCTGGATTATTTGATTAAAATCTCTAAGTCTAAACTAACCTCTCTGTGCTAAGCATGGTGAAGTTCTTGCTGGCTTGCTCTCATCTCTTTGTTCCACTTCGGTTGGAAGTGCAGAAAAATTCAGTCTGTTTTGATTTGAGAATAAAGTAAGAACATTTGCCTGGGAAAGCCACTATTCTTTGGCTGCTCCCTGCAAGAGAATAGCCTAAGCCGTAGGCTTTAGCTGACACTAGACTGGAGATTTTCCTCTGCTGTTACAAGAAAAAGCCAGCGAGCATCATCGTGTTAGCCGCTGGTAAGGAGAAGGGTGTAAAGAGCTGATGGAGTCTTGTTATTTAGCCCCATGACCTGTTCAGAATCCCATGAAACTTAATTCAGGTGCAGTGAGTGACTCAGCTTCTGTCGCTGTTATGTGTGTAAATTTGGCACAGCGATACTACTGGTGCTCCGAACTTACTGGGCACAGCTTTTTAGGAAGTCTGAAATGGTTCTTGATGGTCTGCCTGAAGAAAGAAAAGCCTTTGCTGTCTTGCGTATTAGAGGTTAAAAAATATAATCAGTTAGCAGAAGCAATGTTAAATTTGACTAGCAAGTTAACAACATGCCATCACATGCAGGCATGTCTGCATAAAGTTGGTGATAACTGATTTAGTAAATGGTGTTTCTCAGAGTTCCATATGGCTGCAATTTAGATAGAATCACTGTATTTTTTAATGCTGATTAGTCTCAGGGTTACATTGTAAATAACTGGTATATCTAAAGTATGTAACATATGCAGATATTCCTGTAATGCTGTATATACAGAAACTACTATGCATTCCATTCAAAATATTTATTTAGACAACACATAACAGCTAGAATAATTTCTGTAATTTTCTAAGAACTAGAAAGAGTTAAGACTTCATGGAAATGTAGTGCATTTTAATGCACATCTCCACAGTGTTTTGTTGAGGAGAATGGCGGGTGTTTGTACCCAGCTGATAACTTATTAGCATACACAATTCATGCTTTCTAATGTCAGATGTCATAGCTGTTACTTATGCTTTGCCCTTTTTTTTCCTTTCTTGAAATACAGGTAAGCTCTGTTCTATAGAAGCATTTTAAGTACTGTGTGAAGATGGCAAGTCTGGTGAGTCAGAGTCTGTTGACCTACGTAGAAGAAGGAAATGTTCCTGCTCTAAAAGCGCTTCTTGAGAAATGCAGGGATGTCGATGAGAGAAATGAGGTAAGATGATTTTTGAAAAGGTCAGTTTCGCATTGCAGCTTATTAGTTACAGAATCAATAATTAGTGAGATCACCCTGGTTATTTAAAATACTAATTTCAGTTTTATTTTTAGGTGATTGCTTATCTTTGCATAACCTGAGCACTGTGTGTTCAGTTTCTTATCAGCACCGCAGCATCTTTCATAGTATTTGCTTTCTTGAGTGTTCTTCTGAGCTGGAAAATGCAGCTCCACCCTTCCTTTGTGAATGAACTTTATACTTGTATTTTTGCGGCTAAGAATTGTTCCTTAGTTCACAGATCCAACTACATATACCCTGTTCATTTTGGGGTGAAACCTGCTATGATGATAACCATTCCCTCACATCCTGGTTTTCAGTCACGGGATACTTTGTCATACAATCCAAATAAGAGCATATATTGCTACTTACATGAATATATGCTCATCTAGAGGAAAAAATATGTACCCAGGAAGTAAGTCTAGAGGTTACCAGGAGTATGTGGAAGTCTTGATACACAGTAGGGATTTTATATGAGAATTATTCAGAATCTGTTATTTTAGTCAATTTTTCAAATCTCCATAAGATGGAAAGAATATTTTTTGGAAAGAAGTCCAAAAATTATATATATTACTCAAACCCAAAAAGCATAATGCAAATATGAAAGCAATATACAGAATTTAGCCTTACTGTAGTTATTAGATCTGAATTCAATTAAGACCGTTTTCTTTCATTGTTGGCACGTTCATTCCATGCTGTGTATGCACATATGCTGAGGTATTTGAGATGGGAGAATTTTTAAGTTTCAGAGCATACACATGAACCTCACCACCTGGCATGTAGCATATCTGAGAAGGGGATGTTCCCTCTGCTGGCAATTCCTGTCAACAACCTGGTTGAAATCAGACAGATTGTGTTGATTTTATCAAGTGTCACTGCCTTTACCTTCTTTTCTAAATTTTTCTTCAATTGTTGGTGGGACTAAATGTAGTCCTGGGTTTCATTAACTGCCTTTTTTGCAGAGATCATTTCCCCGATACCTAATGTTTTCAGTCTTCTGATATGTTGCATTGGAGAAGGTCATTTTTGCAGACAGACACGTGTGGTTTGCATTAGTTTTAAACCCCTTGCAGGGACGATCCATATGTATAGTGATAGGAATTTAAGTGCTAGCTCTTCCTTGCAATTCAGTGGCTTTGAGTGCAATTCAGTTTCCAGTTTTGGATCTGCCAAGATATTTTTTCTTCTTGGGTAGAAAGAAAACAGCAAAAGGGGAATGCCTTTGGAGATCTAAAAAAGATCGCTGGCAAGCCAAGGTTTGCAAATGCCAAGACCTCCCAGGCTGCAGTGACTTGTCCAATGGTAGGATCACCCACATTGTTACCAACCCTTTATATCTTAACTGTGGTCAGTTGCCAGAAAAGCTGGGATGTCCCAGTCAATTTGTGTATGGATGTTTTTGTTGCATTAACACAGTCAGTTTCAGTTAAGTGGGGCAAGTCTCAGCCTCTTTGCCTTTTCCCTGCACATCCTTCTGCTTGTATGATTTTTTCTGTCTCATACCAGACATGTGAATTAACAGCTAATGATAGATGCTTGCCTTGTGTGATACACTTTGATCCTAGCAGCCTCCACTTTCCCTTGATCTGCCTTTCTTTCTGCTCTTGGTACTGAAGGAGCTTCCGCCTGTTCAATTCCGAATCTTCTGTTCTCACATGGACTGTGGGAGCGCTAATCTGTGACACCACTAATTGATTTTCCTAAAAAGATGCAGGTGTGCTCCTTTATAATTTGGTTATTCCAACACTTAGACTGAGCTGTGATGTACAGATAGACAGTACTTGATGGGCGTGTGAGAAGTACGGGCACTTAGTTGCTGTGGAGTGTCTAGACTCTTGGGCAACTTTTGAGAATTAGTCTGGATGTCACAGATGTAGTAATTATCTTTTGTTTCTGTGTTGGTGAAATCTTTGTGACGGTTACTAAAGCGTTATAACATTATACTTACATTTGAGAGGCTTCTGACAAAAAGGGGAAGGATGTTTTCTGTACTCCTATAGAAAATTATACATCCGTCTCAGAAAACCAAAGCCAGTGTATGACACTTCCTGCAGGAGGGAATAATTTTACCATCCACGACCTCTCCTTGCCCAGATATGCTTTTATTTGGATTGTAGTATGCTTTTGTGTTATCCAGTTGTGGAAGACAATCCAAGTGATAACAGTAACTGTTCAGAAGGAGGTGGGGAGGTGAGATGAATGGTCAGGCTAAAGTACGGGGGTTTGTGTGTATTGCTGAAGCACTGCTTGGAAGGGATCCCTGGAGATTATCTAGTCCTGTGTCCTGAGGTGTGTTGGTTGGAGCCTGTGCCTGCAGGTCAATCCCAGACTCTCTTTATGGAGATTCAGTGCAGTTCCCTCTGGATATCAAAACCAGAGACCTCTACTCCTGTCTGCCCAGCCTGCCAGTGTCCCTCTGGATGGCAGCAGAAGCATCTGCTGCATCAGCCACACCTCCCAACTTTGTCCAGGCTGCAAAGGTGCTGCACTTGCACTCTGTCCCATTGCTCCAGTCGTTAACGAAGGGGTTAAATAGGATCCCAGTACTGATTCCCTGCACTCGTGGCTGCCCTCCAGCTGGACTTTGTACTGCTGATCCCAGTGCTCTGAGCCCAGCAGTGCAGCCAGTTTCAATCCACCTCACTGTCCATTTGTCCACTGTTCATTAGTCTGTGTGGTTGTTGACAGTGTTGAAACCCTTGGTAGATATGGCATAAACAATGTCTCAGCTCTTCATCCACTGACCAGTGATGTCATCACAGAAGGCAGAGTGGTCAGTCGTGATTTCTGAAATCACTTGGCATGTGTATTCCCAGCTTGTTAGCCTGCATAACTTAAAGAGCAAAAGTTATGACTGTTTTCTCTTCCTAAGTGAACTGTTCTTTTCTAAAAAGTAGTGTTTTATTTCCTCTTGATTTTTTTTAAGGACCAGACCTAAAAACTACTTCTTGTTGATACAAAATATACTTTAGGATCTAAAAGCAACGGTGTCCTTTTCAGTGTATACAGCATACACTTATAACAACATAAACTTACATGACAGCATAATTTTTCTTTGTGAAAAATTACATTATAGATGTAATTAGGAAACAGCTGATAGGCCAGAAAGAATTTTTGAAAGAATCCATACATTCCTATGATTTTGTGTGTGTAAAGAGCAGAAAGAGTCATCAAGTAGCTTTATTAATTGTATTGTTAATTGTTTAAATTTTGAAGATTAGTGATATTACTGTATCATGATTCTGCATTGGCTTTTATTCTTTCCAGGGAAGTTGCTGGTATATAGCTCCTAATTTGTAGCTTATGCATTATTTAGAGACTAGCTAATTTGAGTTTTCTGTATGGTAGAGAGAAAAAAATAGAAGAGAGGTCAGGGAAAAAAAGCTCTTAATTTATTAAACTTATTGTAATTAATTATATACTGTAAAATTTAGCAAGTTTCATTTTCATCACACAGAGCAATTGTATCTCAGAAATTTGCTGACACAAAAGTAGGCTGACGGAAGGATGGCAGGTTCTAACTTTTAAAACACTTCTGAAGGTGAATAAACCAGCTTTTCTATCTTTCATCTTCCCTGAGATGATACTGTCTGCAAAGAACCTGTGTTGCAGAGGACAGGAGTGATGTCTGTATTTCATATGCTGTCAGATGAAAGTGGGGTATATAATCTGTTTTTTCCAAGGGTTTAGCAACTGTTCCTCTGAATCAGTGGGCATGTTTTAATGGCCATTGTGGTTCCTAGGGTAAACTTATTTATTTATTAATTCTTAACAATGTGACTGAGTTGCTCCAAGTTGTAAAGCTGTAACACGTTGTATTAGAGGTGTCTTCGGTGAGCAAATCATTCAGAAAACCAAATATTAAATAATGTAATTTTTTTCTTTTGATAGCCCTTTTTAATGTCTGAAATGTTTGGGGATTTTTGTTTGTTTGTTTTTTAATCTCCTATGGGACAGGATTTAAGACCGTAGTCTCCATTTTTATTGCAAGTTCACTGTGTGGTTTGAAAACCAGTCCTTACTACTTCTCAGTGGCAATTAAAATTGGAAACAATGTTGCTCTGTAGTGTCTGGTTTTTTATTGTGTGGGTATGTGTGTCATTTTTGTCACTTCCCAATGCATCACTTTTTGTGTCACTTCTATTTCAGAATGGCCAGACTCCACTTATGTTGGCTGCTGAGCAAGGCAATTTAGAAATCGTCCAGGAGCTTCTCAAAAAGGGAGCTAATTGCAACTTGGAAGATGCAGTAAGTATTATTGCTTTATGTGATAGTGCATAACAGTGGAGGAGCAAGAAATTTCAAGGGGCAGGCAAAGAAAGGGAATTTAGGTTAGTGTTCAGCTCAGGGAGGAAAAAAGCAGGTGGAAAATGATAACATATAACAGAAATTTTATTCAAAATTGCTTAGCTTTTGTATTTCTCTGGGTCCTCATGAAGAGTAGGGATATTCTCAGACATTTAAAACATCTTGATCTCAGCTGAATGTTTGTGCTGTTCCTTAAATACAGCATCAAAAATGAGGTCCAAGTGATTTTACTCATATCAATGTTGTTGAGGTATGTCACTGGCTTGAATTTTTGTTTATTTGTTTGTTTGCTTGTTTGTTTTAGTTTAGTTTTGGTATTTTTCCAGTAAATACTTAGGGAGAAGTTAGGTTAAAGGATTATTTCAGGTGAAAGCCAGAATAGTGGCAGAGAAGGGTTTCAAATTTATGAATTGTCTTCATGCCTCAGCAAAAGAGGTTAACTCTGGATGAAAGATGCCCAAAATGGGCGAATAGGGCAGAGATGTTGTTAGAAAGTTTTGAAAGGTCTGTGTATTCTGGTGAAGAGTGATAAACAGGAAATGGATATTACTTGTCTTTTTTTTCACTTCTGCACTTGAAGTGTAGCAGTATGGACATTCAGGGAAGGTCTGCTATGGAATACGTCACCTAAAAATTTCAAAACAGCAAAAACCAACCAACCAAGCCTCTATTGTTTTGACGTGTTTTATTACAACTGCTATGAATGCCACAATTTCTATACTTCTAGGAAGGACAGCTACCTTATAAACCGTATTTGCTGTATAAGTGTGTAGCATATAAAAAATCAGTCCATGCCTGGACGAGCTTTGAGCAGTGGGGGCAAAATAAGCATAATGCAAGGGGAAATGTGTCATCCTGAAGTGATCGTAAATGTGAAAAGCTGTGGTCTAGATTACCCTGCATATCAGTCCCTTGGTTGCTGTCACCCACTGTATGTGGAGACCCACTGCCACTGTTCTCTGTGGTTACCATCTCATCCCCTCTCAGCAATTTTCAATGTCTTGACCTCATTCTCTAATCCTTTGTAGGTGCTGCTTCCTCCATATATTTATTAAGATAATCTGCAGTGAATTGGGGAGTGGGAAGGGATAGATAATGGGTAGGAGAGGATGTAACTGGAGGGGAGATTTGGAGATTTTCATGTGTTTAACTGGCACACTGTGATTTTATTAGTACTTTTTTTTTATTTTGGAAGGGCAGCTGTTTTAACAGCTTCTGTATTTCCTGTTGTGGATTAAACACTTGAAAAACAAGGTTACTTTTATTGAAATATTTAATATTACTTTGTAATTTTTTTTTTCTAGGATAACTGGACAGCTCTTATTTCAGCAGCTAAAGAAGGACATGCAGCTATTGTAGCAGAGCTACTCAATCATAATGTCAGTTTGGAACATCGGGATTTGGTATGTGTTGTCTTAGTGTAAAAATAAAATAGAAGAACAGTTTTGTGAATTGGAGATTTTCAATTCCATAAAACTAAGGAAAGATCTTTCCTTTTTACTTTGTGTAGTCAGTGCTGCTGAAATGGAAAAGAACATATTGTTAAATATTGCTTTTTACACCTTTTAAATTATTGCTTTACTGTTAATAAAGGCAACTGGTTTTCTAGGGCTGCATTTTCCCCCATTAATTTGCTTTGGAAAAAAAGCTAAACTGAAGAAAAGTTCGAATTTTGGGTGTGTTTTGTATGGGTGAATTTTTTTTGCAGGAGGAGGGTTGGTTTGTGGCTTTTTGTTGGGATTTTTGGGTGGTAGTGGTTTTTTTTTTTTCTTTTTTTCTTTTTTCTTTTTTTTTTTTTTAAGGCATTCTGGTAAAATAAACAAATAAACATTATCTTTCTGAGAAGATACCTGTCAGCCATGATTGCTCATACCGCAGTCCTTGTTTTCAGTCTCCTGACATTCATTTTCATTCATCTTGCCAAATTTTTAAGTGGGACAGTGGGTGTTTCTGTCCAGCCCATCTAAAGAGTTACAAAAGCTAATGGCTTCTGTCTCCATTGACAGAAGATGGAATTAGGTACCTGCAAGGACTGATTTTATTCTTCTCAAGTGTGTGTGGAAAACCTCTAGGGGAGAGCTCAAGTGCTTCCTTTAATAGAAGTTCCATTCTTTCTGAAGGCTGAGGCATCTTCACTAACCAAAATTTTTCATTTAATGTTAAGCGCAGTGGCCAAGTGCTTGATTTCTAGACCTCTGTCAGTCAGAGGGGTCTTTCACATCTCCAAAAGTGTATTATAAAGAAATAAATTGTGCTCACAGTTATTTGAGGCATACTGTTATTTATAAATTTGTTTACCTGACCTGTCAAATGCCTTAGGCAGTGAAACTTCATTGTCTCCTAGTTTACAGACTTAAATGAGCACGCCAATGTAGTTTGAAATTAATTGCTCTTATTTCTGCCTGTTACAGAAATCAAAAGTAAACTTTCCATGTTAATTGATTTGGATTCTAGCCTTTTTTAAGGTAGTGGTATGTTTCTTGGGCTTTTTTTTTAATCTAATGATTGGATTTTTATGTGTTGGAAACCCGAATTCAGTGTTCAGCAACATTAAGGACATGATGTTTTCCTAAGTTGTGCATATAACAGGAAATTAGTACTTCCATACAGGAGCTTATTAGTTTTTCTACATAAATAGGATTACAACATTGTGTGGTCAGTCCTTACTATATTTTGGATTTGCAGAATAGTCTTAGGACAAACAGAAAATGAAATAAAAGTAATTTGTTCGATTTGTAAGTGTTTTTCAGTTTTTACATTTCTTTGAATTGTGGTTGCCAGGGAGGATGGACTGCCCTGATGTGGGCATCATACAAAGGCCGTACTGAAGTAGCTAAACTGCTGCTTGAGAAAGGAGCAAATCCAAACATCACAGGAATGGTGAGTTTCAGTCTTAAACGCTGCCTCCTCCCAAGTGTTTAAAGTCCTGAATTGTACACTCATCTTATTACCTTGATTAAACATTTTGCATTTTTTGCAATATGACATTAATCACTGTACTTTATAAAGGGCTTGGTTTAATAATCTATGTGATTTCCACTGGATTTTTTATTAATTTTGAATTTTTTTAATTGAAGCCAATGGGTGTATAGCTCATACTAAGATTCAAATTATCAGGAGAAGAAATAATAGAAAAGATAAGTAGTGTATCTAATGTTACTTGTGTAACAACTGTCATTTTTCTGCATCTGTAGATGCTAATGGAGTAACTAAATGGAGTAACTAATGTGTGTGATTTAGAAATCATAGTTTGCTTTAATTGTTTCACAATAGTTTAGATTATATGAACATATACCCTTCATGTTGGAGAAATAAAAAACCCTAAGATTTTCGGTTTAGTTCATTTTATGAGCATTTTCTACAAAAGCATAGGCACGGAACAATTTGTTTACACTGTGACTTCTCTGGTGTTTGAGGCAGCAATGAACAATGAAGGAAGAGCCACAGTGGACAGAACAACCTTTGTGATGGTTGATTTTCTCTGGTTTGTGTGTGCAGTGTCTGCATGCATGCACAACTTCTGCAGTCCTGATTACTTAGGGATATTGCATAGCTGTCTGTTGCTTCATTCTGTCCTACAAATGTTCCTATTAAGATGAGGATGTGAATTTACAAACCTTGTTTAAAGAGTTATAAATCAAAACTGATTCAAAACACTGGGCATTTTCTTAGATATCATCTAGACAATGTACTAGGTAACCATTATTGGTAATGTAGTTGGATTTATTTCTGATTATTCATTCTTCTATGGGTTTAACTTCTCTTGAGACTTTTTTTGTTGATGTAAAATACATAAAATATGTGAGACTATAATTATTTATTTGTTTTTTATTTCTAAGCAATACAGTGTTTATCCAATTATTTGGGCAGCAGGACGGGGCCATTCGGATATAGTACATCTCTTACTGCAGCACGGAGCTAAAGTGAACTGCTCTGACAAAGTAAGTTATGCCTATGTAACGTTTAGTTTCTGTAATGTTTGATGAATTTCTTGTAAAAGGAAATCTATGAGTTCTTGATTAGAAAAACACTTCCTGTTATATTTTTTCCATGAGATTAGAATTAGTGTGCTGAAGTAAGTTATTAAGCTTGAAACAGGTTTTTCCATAGTATGCTCAAGATGGTTGTGAACATATTTCTATTTCTGAGCTATTAAAAACCTTGCCATCCTAGGTTATTTAGAAAAATAATTCTTACAGCTATCATCTGCAAAAGAAAAGTTGAAATGTCTTTTCAAGTGCTTGTGTTAATTCACAAGACCAAATTATATCTCTGTAAAAACTGAAGCAATAAAGTATAGGAAAAATACTAGATTTTATGGGATACTAAATACAAAAAGCAATATGATAAAATGTTGTGAATGTTTTTTCAGTATGGAACCACCCCACTGGTTTGGGCAGCAAGGAAAGGTCATTTGGAGTGTGTGAAATACCTGCTGCAGATGGGAGCTGATGTTGATCAAGAAGGAGCTGTAAGTAACTTCGTTTTCCAGTGATAAGTGCATCGATGCGTCGTGGGTTTTTTTTTTTTAATAATTCAAATACCAAGAAATACACGAAACAAGATGAAATGTTGGTGTTGGAGTGTATTGGTCTCCAGCTATTTGCAGACTGCATGTGAGAGTTACTGAAATTTCTTTGTCCCTTTTTATAAAACTATGATGTAACTGGGGAGTTGTATTGACAGTGGGCACACTGGTATGTTAAGTGTAAATTTTAATGAACATAATTTAATTTAGGTAATTGTTATCTGAAGGTTTATGCTATCAAAATTCATTCAGTACCCAAGCCTGATACATCAAATATCTTATTCCTCAGTGCTGTTTGAAAAGTAAATCAAACACAAAGCATCTTTTGAAAATAATAACGGTGACTACACCTTTTCGGAAATTGAAATTTTTTCAGAAGTATCAGCTGCATATTGGTTTTAAATAAAACAGATTACATTTAAATTGCTTGTCAAAATTTAAAAAAAAAATCCTTTAAAAGTTAAGTGGAAAATTAGGAAAACTTTTGGTATTCATGTGATTATTTCTGGCGTTCTTCAAAAATCATCTTTGTGAACAGCATTGGTTCACCTGCGTGCTCTGATAATATGTTCCCATATGACAAGAGAATTATTTTATCATATGTGTGGCATTCAGGGGATAGAATAAACTGATGTGAACTTTACTTTTTGCATCTGAAGTGTTCTCTACTATTGCTCTTAGTTTATTTAGTTATTTTTAAAAAGTGTGGGGTTTTTTTGGTGCACTTTAAAACACAAAACTGAAGTAGCATTTGGATGATTAAGAGTGATGTCAGTGAGTGTTCACTTCTTACTTAAACTGCTGAAATAACGATGATTGCAATATCCACTGAACAATAAAATCTGTTGGTTTTATTTAAAGAATTCTATGACTGCACTGATTGTAGCAGTGAAGGGCGGCTATACTGACTCAGTAAAAGAAATACTGAAAAGGAACCCAAATGTAAACCTAACAGATAAAGATGGAAATACAGCTTTGATGATTGCGTCAAAGGAGGGACACACTGAAATTGTGCAGGATCTTCTTGATGCTGGAACTTACGTGAACATTCCTGATAGAGTGAGTAAATTTTCATCATAATTGTCATTTTATATACATATAATATATATTTAAATACCAGTGTATGCAGATTTGTAAGTATGTGATTTTTCTGACTTTCTATTTTTCTGCCATCTAGGGGTATTTTTATGTATTGCTATTCTGCAAGTATGTTAAGCGGTAAATGTTGCTATGTGAAGGTAAAGGATAAACTGCAGAAATTACTCTTTTTCTTTGAGATTCTTGAATTGAGAACGTAGGGCATCTGTCTTATCTGTAAGACTAATGCTGAACTAATCTGTGGGTTTGGGGTGGGGTAGTGCTGTTAAAATTTTAAACCATGGATTCTATAAAAAAGAATGTATTTAATTCAGCAGGTACTTTTATTTTTTACAGTGAAACTTTTTACTTGCACATGTGAGAGGAAGCCGCTCTGGGTTAAGAGATGTAAATGTAACACTGTGTACCTGACCTATACATGCATTACTCAGTAGAGATGTGATGTGACATGAACAGTGCCCAGAGTGTGAATCTGCTTGCTGGCAGCTCAGGATTTTATTTGGTTGCTTATACAGATGCTTTGGACTGATTGCAGTGTCCTCTTGATAGTCAGGTTTTTCTGAGGGGGGAGAGACAAGTCAAGCACTGCAGCCTTGAGGCTATAGTTGGTTAGATACCTGAACTTAGATGCCTCTGTCTAAGGTCGGTGACTTAGTTCAGAATAGTAATAAATTTTTAAGGCTGCATTCCCAATCCCTAAGTTGGATTGCTTGGGGTTGCAGAGAAGAGAGGAAAGCTTCATAAAATTTGCCTGGTACATTTAAAAGGATTTTTTGATGCATTTTCCTGTATTTCAGGTGTCAGTGCATTTCTTAGATGGCAGTGTACTGAGCTGTGGTTGCATGTAACAACAAATTTCACCTCAGGCACATCTGAAAGCAAAACTTTTAAAATACTTAAGAAAATACATTGCAATCCCTCTTAGCACCTCTTCTGCCGCAATGTTCTACAATGGTCTGCATTTCTGTGCTTTTAGGAAGGATAAATTACAGCTTTCAGCACAGCTGACTGCATTCCAAAAATACACCTAACAATGAGTACTCTTAGTTTCAGATGCTAGAGTAGGTTTTGATAAAGAAAATTTCTTGGTTTGCAGCCAGGTATGTAATGACTGATGGGGCATTTCCTACTGCTGAGCTCTCTGAGTTCTGCACCTGTGGTTTCACTATACTTCTATTTATTTTTCCTGTTTCATCATGAAAAGAGTGCTAGGCAATTTTAGGAGTGTAAGATAATTTCTTAAATTCTGTATGTCCTTAAATGTGTTAAAGTTAGAAGCCTTAAGCACAATTGTAACTTTGTTTTATGTATATACATCTCCATTTACCACACCAAAATATTTTTTCTTTAGATCTATTTGAGATGAAATTAGCCTTTTGTTTTTTTTTCTTTATAACAGCACAGCCTATGTGAACAAGGTAGCAGTCAAATTTGCACCAAAAAAAAGTCATAAATTTATTCAAAATTCTTGAAGAGCTTTTGTCAGCTGTGAATTATCTCAAGGAGACAGACAATATTCTTGTCTGATTGTGAGGAGGTTATTACTATGAGTGTTTGGTCTTCCTATGAACAGAAAACAGATGGGTTTTTTTAGGATAGTGGTTTAAGATAGACCTATTTTTGGAGTCTTTGTTTTCCTGAACAGTTTAATCTCTTTAAAACAAAAAAGTCCAGAATTTTTTTCTATTATATACCCATTTTTTCAGCAGTACGACTGTTTTTTGTATCTTTCTTTTTAATGAGTGGAAATTTCTTAAAATAAATAGGCATAGTGTATAGTTTGAAGCTGTAATTAATTCTGTGTTGCACTTCTTTTTGCTAAATAATATTAATTCATGTTCATATTCTTTCACAATTTTTCTAGAGTGGAGATACAGTGCTGATTGGAGCTGTTAGAGGTGGTCACGTTGAAATTGTGAGGGCCTTGCTGCATAAATATGCTGATATAGATATCAGAGGTCAGGTGAGTACAACAGTGTAAATGTTAAAGTAGTTCTTAAGTAGGTTGTGAATTTGATTACCAAGAAAATTATACTGTGTTTCTGAAAACAGGGCTTTAAAATTTGCTCTGTCTACTCTGCAGGAAACTCAAAATTCCATCAAACAGTAAAACTACATCATGTAGCTGGTCAGGTTTTAAGATACAAGACACATGTAATTGTAATGGCTTGTTAAGCACAGTTTTTTCAGTTAATTTGTATAATGGTTGACAAGCGAAAGATGTAAACTGAACTTACTTCATCTACACTACTGAACAAATTTAAAATAATTACATACTTTAAAAGACACTTAATATAAGGATTTTAATAATATTTTAAATGTTGTATCAATGAAATGTGATGTGCCCAAGAGTATATCTGTTGTCAGAGTGGTTCTGTCACTGTGCTTGGTTGCTTCTTGTCTCCTTCACCTTGTCTCCTTCAACTTTCTGTGTTGCTTGCTGTGAAACACTGTTGTCAGTGATTCCCATGTTTTCTACCTACCCCTTCTTTCATTTTTGTCCTTCGATTAAGGTACTAGTTTTTGCTCTGCTGCTGAAAACTCTCTTACTCAGCTTGGTACTTGTTTTTATTGTTACATTCAACATGCTTTCTTTTGCTTGAAGCTATTCAAATCACTCTGCTTTGTTGGCACATGTTCTGCCAAGTTTGAACACAAAACTAACTAATCCCTGAGATCTGCAGAGGTCAGTGCCTGTTTCTGATGCAGAGCCTCTCTGGGAAGCCAACAAGTTTTTATTTTCAAGAAAAAGTAGCATTTGGATTTCTTCCACTAACGTGCCATTGTCAACCCATGTGTCTCAGCTTCTTGCTGACATGGGTTTGAAAATCTGAAGCTTATCAATGTCTTGATATGACTGAGGCAATACAGAAACAGCAAGAGGATGCAACCTCTTTGGTGGCAGGGAAACTTGTGACTTCTGGCAATGTGAGGTTGCCTGAATAGCCATTTGCAGTGGTTGATCTAGAGAATACTTTTGTGGCCTTACAGGAGGCACAGCAGGAGTCAGTACCATCAGAGGAAGGTTCTGGCTCTGTGCTTCACATCTTAGTTTAGGACCAGCAGTATCAAAATCAGAGATGAGTGCTGGGAGCAGCTTCCCTGCTCTTTGGCATTGCAGCACCTGCCTGCCAGCCAGACCTGTTCTAGGGAGATGTGTTGCCTGTTCAAATTTCTGATGTTTGTTAAAGATTGCTGAGTTTTGTCCAGCCTTCCAGCAGCTGTGTTCTTTGATGATCATTCATTCACTAGCTGGTGGATACCTTCAGCAGATAAAACATGACCATAGGGCTCTTAAAAGCAAGTGTTGGGGCAGGTGAGGGCTGAGGTGTGTGCTCCTCAGCCCCTCTGGGAGGGGAAGGACACAGCTGGGAGCACCTGGGAGACCTGTGCCTGGCTGTGTAGCTGATCTGCGGCTCAGGCTGATGTCTTGGAAGTCAGCTCACTGAAGGACGGAGAAGATGAAACCCAAGTGATAGGAAAGAAGTCTTAGTGATCAGGTATATTAAACTGTTGAGAAGGGCTTAAAGCTCAGTTTGCTGTTAAGCCCACAAGTGGAAGAGAAAGAACTGCAGATGAAAGAAGCAAGCAAGGTAGAAGGCTGCAAGGGTTACTTCGACATTTCTGCTTAGAAGCAGGTGTATGTTCAGAGGCTTTTCTTAAATGTCTCTACACAAATGTACATCAAACTGAACGAGTCATAGTGCAGTCACTAGGGTACAAAAAGATTGCAGGTGTGAAGACTCTGCGATAGCACGCATCACTGGGGGGAAAAAAGATGACAGAAGCAGATTTGCAGCTGTGAGCCATCCCCCAGGTTTACTGATAAAACATCTGGCTGATCAGCATTCTGGTACTTTGTGTTGACTTTCTTGTCCATCTACTTTTACAGCTTTCCAGCTTGCATGGCCTCTGAAAAAAAGTTTTATTTCATTAGGTAATTTCTATATTTGAGTTGGAACTGAATACTTACATGTAGTTTTGGAAACTTTTTCAAGACAGGTTGAATCTGCTTGGATTGTTAAAGCTCTTAATATATTTCACAAAGGTTTTCAAAATAGATTTATGTTCCCTAGACAGATTTGCATCCTCCCCCTTAAATTCTACTGTTGTGCCAATTAGATTTGTTGACCTTTGCCTTGAGCTATGCTGAAAGTTGCTGCATTGTATGATGTTGTCAATATATAGTGGTTGTAGTTTAAATACAATTTTTGAAATTAATCCAACTGAATGAAAATACTGTTATTTTTTAATGTTAATGTTTAATTTTTTTTTTTTAGGATAATAAAACTGCTTTATATTGGGCAGTTGAGAAAGGAAATGCTACAATGGTGAGAGATATCTTGCAATGCAACCCTGATACTGAGACATGTACCAAGGTAACAAT
The DNA here is from genome assembly GCA_036630365.1 of Acanthiza pusilla. Taxonomy (NCBI): domain Eukaryota; kingdom Metazoa; phylum Chordata; class Aves; order Passeriformes; family Acanthizidae; genus Acanthiza; species Acanthiza pusilla. The sequence continues at coordinate 7,264,098 of JAXCHO010000036.1, forward strand.
TAGAATTTAAATTTAATTGCTTTTTTAAACATCTGTTCTTTTCTCAGTGCCTTCTCAGTGCCTATGTGATGTGAAGGTCATACCAAATTCAGTTTTTGCGAAGTGTTTGTACCTTGCACACTGTTAAAAATTTTTTTTTTCTCTGAAATAAAGATTCTCAGCAACAGTAATGTTCCCTTTTTTGATAAATATTATTTGCTATTAAATCCTTGATAGCAGAAAACATGTGGATTCTTTACCTCAGCATCACTGACGTGACCAGCAATATGGAGTAAAGAGCAGGTGCTACTGGAAGCTGAGGAAAGAGGTTTCTGATATTACTGGGCATGAGTTCAGGCATGTGCAGCAGAGAGGAAATAAAGAGGAAGTAGTTGCCACAGCATTGAAGTCTTTTCAAATATCTTGTATTATATCTGAATTTTGTCTTTCTGTATTTGACACTGTTATTGACAGAAGTGTATTTTGTTCGTTGATTCTTTTTCACGGTTTTGGGTATACAGAGATCTCTATATTGGGTCTACTTTTCCATTTTAGGATGGAGAGACACCGCTTATAAAGGCAACCAAGATGAGAAATATTGAAATAGTAGAGCTTCTTCTGGATAAAGGAGCTAAGGTCTCAGCTGTAGACAAGGTAAAGAGTATTTGTTTACTTTAGTGTATCTAATAATTTTAGTTTTGCAGCAGGGTTTTGTGGAGACCTGTTGAGGCTAATACAGAAAGAGAGCTTCTCATATATTTAATAATTAAATAGACCATAATACTTAAATATTTAGTCTCCCATATGTTTAATAAATAGATCAGAATACTTAAGTGTAAATTTGTTTCCACCTTTAATATATTGTTGGGTTTTGTTTTGTTTTGATTTGTATTAGGGTGCTCTTAGAAACTTGAAAAGAAAAAAAAATCCAGGCCAGGAATGGAAATTTCACAGACAAGACAACTAATTCTTAATAACACTTGAAGAAAAGCATAGCTAATAGTGGTTATTTGTCACTAATGTTGGTTTTTGATTAATAGACATTAAACTAAAGGATGCCAAGGACAAATACAACTGGTTATTGCTGTCTTCTTATGCATTACCTACTTTGACTGCAAACCTTTTAAATACAAGAACATTTATTTGATGCTTTTTTTAATCGCTTACTATTATATTTAGGGTGAATAAGTAATAATGTTGATTTAATGCAATAGGAAAGCTTTTACTGGGAAGTTTTTTGGAGAAGTCTGAGCAAACATTGAAACAATTCTAACAATTCTATCTCTTGTTCCAAAGAAGTCTCTGTGTTTGCCAGGAGACATTTGTTTCTACATAGAGACTACAGTTTTCATGAACTTTAGGATATTAATATAAGCATTTAAGAAAGAAGGCAGTGTCTGAGGTTTCTAAGAACTGCTTTTTCACATCTTCTCTGAAACATTTCTAAAGCTTTTTCAAGGGGAAGAGCGCTTGCTGTTAGACACTGATGCTTGTGAAAGTGCCTTAGAGATTTATTTCAAGGAAATAATGCATCTGAAACAGTGTTGGCATATGGTCTGCCCATAATCTTGGGAATTCATGTTAGATGTTACCAGTTTTTCACTTAATTGCAGAAAGGAGATACTCCACTTCACATTGCTATTCGTGGAAGAAGCCGTAAACTTGCTGAATTACTCTTAAGAAATCCAAAAGACGGTCGATTGCTTTATAGACCCAACAAAACAGGAGAAACCCCTTACAATATTGACTGTAGCCACCAGAAGAGTATTTTAACACAGATATTTGGTGCCAGTAAGTATAAGTATTCTTTTTTAATCACTCATATATTGAGAATCTAGTTTATTCAACTATGTGTTGAGAAGTGGCAACAGGTTTTTTAATGTTGCAATTAATGGGAAGGCTTAAAAATAATCAGTTGGTAAGAAAACCCCATCATTCTAAAAGCCTGTTAAAGGTCAAGTCTACCTTTTATTTTAGCTTTAAACGTTGGCTACTATGTGACTTTTTTTGATCATTTTTGTTTGGATCTTGCTCATGTAGGATTTACTTTCTTTGGCTTTCTGTGGTTTGGGGTGTTGAGTCTTGTGGTAAGCTTTTATAGTTGTGATAATTATGTATCATTTATGTGGATGACTTAAAATTCCTTTGAACATGAATGTACAACTAATAACAGCTGTTACATGGCAGGGGTATATATACAAATATGGGTGAACGTGTCATGACTTTATGTATGAAAATTGTCATATTGAAGAGCTTTCTTACAGCAAAGTTGTGTAGCACAGTGTTTGTGTTGCAGGGCACTTGTCTCCCACGGAATCTGATGGTGACATGCTGGGTTATGATCTGTACAGCAGTGCTTTGGCTGATATTCTGAGTGAACCAACCATGCAGCCACCCATCTGTGTAGGCTTGTATGCACAGTGGGGAAGTGGAAAATCTTTCCTGCTCAAGAAACTGGAAGGTAAAAACTTAATTTAGTCTTTGCTGTATTTCCAGTCTATCTATGAAAAGCATCACATGGGAGTTACTAGTTTTTTGTGAGGGTTGTTGGTCCATGTAATATTGTATCTAATCTCTATTTCCATGATGAAAGGATTAAAATTTTACTGTGATCAGTTCATCCATTGAGTGGTTTGTATATTTATACAATGTCAAGACAGTCTGTAAGTGCTGCTCTTGTCCTGTGAGTTTCCTGCATCAGTGAATCTACGCTTTAGGTACTGCAGAAAGTCTGGCTGCCAAAATATGCCTTGCTGGGTTTGTCTGTGTGTCAGATCAGGTTCAGACTTCTGCTGCTGTATTTATTTATTACGCATTCTATGTGTCTTTTTAATGCTTAAGAATAATTTTCAGGCTATTAATATTTTATTCTCTGTAGTGTATTTTCTTTGCATTTAATTTTCTTCCCCTTTCTGCTTTCTTACTTTGAGTTTTTTGAGCTTTCTGAAATGACAGAGGAAGGCAAATGCAGTATGTGAAGTGAGTCAATATTTTTCCGAGTAGAAATAGGCATCTTACTTAGTTTTAGCATTTTCTGATAAAGGCTGTTTTTCTAAGATGTTGCAATATAATTCAAAATACTTCTACCAGTCTCAGAGTTTCCTAATTTCTGTGACTTCTGTGTTAGCCAAAATGGGATCTCTGCGTTCATTTTTTTCTCCTTATGTTTCGTGTCATAAACAAAAAGGCTATGTATTTTGTCTGCGATATTTATTGCTGATGAGCTCTTACATTTCTAAAACACTTTCTCAGTGTTTTCTTCCTGTTCCTCATTCCTGTTTTTATTCTGGATTGTGTATCTATTGTTTCTTATTCACAGAACCTAAGTAAGTTCTTTCAGGAATTCCTGTCTTAGTAAATAAGAGTCAACAAATGGAAATAGTACTGAAATCCTCGCTTTGTACTCTTATATCTGACTATTTGAGGGACACAGTCCATATTTCAGTGATTTGAGATTTTGGGAGTTGGGTGGGGGTTTTTGACAGATATGGTGGATTTATTTTTCTTGCTGTCATAAAATATGTTTTACACGTTTGAAGGAGGATAGGAAATGGCATGACTTTTAATATGCTTTCAAAAGTAGAAAATCAGCAGCAAAGAGTGTGAGTATTGTGTATTTAAATGTTTTCATTCATTGCCTGGATGAAGACTTAACGTTTTGAACTGATGTTTGAAGAAGAATTCAGGCATCATTGTCTTTTTTTGGATCAATAATAAGGCTAAGTTATGCAGTCTGCTAAAAAAATTTTTATTTTCAAAAATGATCTGTTCTTGAGTGACTTCACATGTTAACTGCTCTTTTGTCTTTTTGTTTTAGATGAAATGAAGACTTTTGCAGGACAGCAGATTGAACCTCTGTTTCAGTTCTCCTGGCTTATTGTATTCCTCACACTTTTACTGTGTGGAGGTTTGGGTTTATTGCTTGCTTTCACAGTGGATGCAAAGCTTGGAATAGCAGTGTCACTCAGCTTGATAGCTGTTCTCTACATTTTCTTTAGTAAGTCTTTTGTGGAATTCTTGAAGGTTTTATCTATTTTTGAGATTCAGTATTGCTTTGTAGATACGCTTTGCCATTCAGAAAAAGTACTAAGTGGTTTTGTAAACAGTAAGACCCCTTTGGACCCTTTCTCTGTATTTTGCGTGTAATTTGTGAGAGGGCATTCTTGAAAATAAAGAAGAGTTTTGTTCATTAATTACATTATATTACTCTAACCATTCTCATTTTTAGCCTAACTGCTAAAAGTTCATTAACTTTTTTACAGAACTCCATGCTTAATCTGTTCAAGTGTCATGATTCTTTCAGTTATGGACATTGACTAAAATAAAAACATAACATCTTTTTAATTTTTAATATTTTAGCTGTGATTTACTTTGGTGGCCGGAGAGAAGGGGAGAGATGGAACTGGGCCTGGGTGTTAAGTACAAGGTTGGCAAGACATGTTGGCTATTTAGAGTTGCTTCTCAAACTCATGTTTGTGAATCCACCAGAATTACCAGAGCAAACCACTAAAGCTTTACCTGTCAGGTTAGTTATTTCATTTATTTACTCTTGAATGAATCAGTCGGGCTCACTCTGTTACTTCTCAAACTGTGCATGTTTAACTTCGTATGAAAAGTTGTTGAGATTCCTGTTTGGAAAACAGCCCTAGAGGATGATGTATTTAAACTTTTCATTGTGAAGAAGATAGTGTTTCTTGAAAACACTACTATCTGCTGAAGTTGGTGAAAATTAGTGCTTTTTAGACTAAGGGGTTTTGGCTATTGTACTAATAAAAATTCATGCCAGACAAAATAAGAATTTTCTGGTATATCTTATTACGTACTATGTGTGTTTAATGTTTGTTTCACCTATTACTTCTGTGTAAGGTTTGGGGTTTTTTTTTCCTTCCCTGTAAGTAGAGCATCGGACTGTTCAAAGCTTCTAGTTTACCTGAAAACAAGAAAATGTATGCTATGTGTTTTTTAATTTCATTTACTTCTATTGTTTAAAGACTTCCAGTTTAGCCTTATGGTGCTTTTATATGATCTTGTGCTTCTGTGATTTTTTTAATCCTCTATAAATGGTTAAAAATAGATCAGAATGCAGCTTTAAAAATACTTGTCAATATTATGCTTCGGCATCATAAAGATATTTTCATGTTTTTACTGTCATCTGAGGTTCTCTTAGTGATGTGACCATTTTTATCTTTTTAAGAAATTAAGTTTTAGGATAGGAAGTGGGGCAAAGAAGAAGTTGATAAACAGAGAAATAGTTAAATTCCGTGCAGAATTTTTAAAAATTAAATATTTAAATGTTTTGCATTTTGTGCCACTTTAAAATACTTTTATCTACAGAGATGCAGCAAGACTTTTGTTTTGGTTGCCAGAAAATATTTAAAGCTTTCTAAAGTATACAAAATACATGTTTTCTTCTCTTTCAGATTTTTGTTTACAGACTACAATAGACTGTCCAGTGTAGGTGGAGAGACTTCACTGGCTGAGATGATTGCTACCCTCTCTGATGCATGTGAAAGGGAATTTGGTTTCCTAGCAACAAGGCTATTTCGAGTTTTCAAGACAGAAGATACACAAGGTTTTTTTTTTTTTACCTGAATGACATTTCCGATTATTCCATTTCAGTGCACTGTTACCAGGGCTTCTGTTTTTCGCATTATAAGCTCTTTTTAGAAATTGTTGTAGCCATGCAGAAATTCATAGAGAAGAGTATCTGTATGGTTTGGAAGAGAAAAAATGCCCCATGTTATTTGCTAATCTTGATTTTATTAATATAATAAGGGAATATCTTCTGTGAAGTACAGTTTTCAGAAATGTCAATGGAAATGCATATTTATATTACATGCTTATAGATGCAGCATATTTCCACACCAATTAACTCTTTGTGTCTGAGTCAGATAAAACGAAATACACGTTTTTGTGTATTGCTAAGAGAGGTTTGTTCAGTTTATTAGATTTTAATTTAGAGCTTTTACAAGTGACCACTACTTATTCTTGGAAATAAGTGTGTAGAATATGTTGGTCCAAAGCTATAAATTGCTGTGATCAGTGCTAGTAAGATGGGATGAAATGTACCTACGTACCTACTTGATCTAAATGGAACAAACATTTTTATTCTGTCCCATCTGTAGATTTCTAGAAGAAGAAATATGCAGAGTAGAGTATGATATCATAAAGAGTTCTTGAGCTTAACTTTCAATTAGTTAAGGACTTACTTGTACTTTAAGTTCAGTATGTGTCAGTTACTTCTCATTTATTTTCATCCCCAAATTGAGGAATCTCTCACCTCTCACAAAATGAAATGTTTAGACTCTTCTGTCCTGTAGAGGCTGGAAAAAACGTGCTATGTTTGCTGTGAGCTGAACACAACTTACTTTTCATTGTTCTTTTTCAAATTCACTAAGTATTCTTTATGAAAGGGCTGTGTGGGATTTTTCACCCTTTTTTTCCATGTTAGATTCTGCAGTTCCTCTCCTTAACCTCAGTGATACAGCTTTTATGATGCTGTGATTTCTGCCAAAGTTGTCTTGGGAATGGCACTGTAGTGCTGGCTTCTTGTGATTATTTGCAGTAATCTTACATTCTCTTGTATTCTTTGGCTCTGTTGCCTTCCTACACTCTTCTTAATTATCTAATTGATTTTTAAATTTTTTTTCATCTATTTGATTATTTTGCACATGCTCTCCTTTTCTCCAGTTGTTTCCAGGTCCAGGGTCATAGGTTTATTATCTCAAGATGTTCACAGAAATCCCATATAGGTTTATTTTTAGCCTTCTGTGTCTTAAATTTTTGTTATGTCTGTAAGCTTGCAGACAAGCCTCTTTCAATTGTCATTTCATTGTTGGTGATCACGAATTGTCTCTCTAATCCAGTTCTATGTCTTTCTAGTAAGAGGATGCTTACATCGCTACTTAGGTCTAGAACTGACTCTAATGATATCTGAGCTGTTATCCTTCGTTTCTTGTCCCTCACTTCTGTCACTATGCATTTCTGTTGCTTTGTCCTGCAGCACAATCCTATGAGTCACTTATGTCAGTAATGTGAAAAATCTTTGTAGATCATACCTTGGTGTAGAGAATAATATGGGCCATGTATGAGCCTTTCTACTTAGCATATTTAAAATTCGATTTTTTCCTTCCAGTTCAAATACTGATTTTTAGCTGTCATGATTTTGCTTCAGCTCATTGCTGTTCTGTTCTTTGTTATCAACAGATGTGTACAGAAGATAGCAGTCTTCTAGATGTAAACCACTGGATGTGTAAAGGTCCTAAAGACCGAGACTGCTGCTTTGGAAAATGCTGTTTCTTTGGTCACTGATTGAGCTGTGCTAAGATCTAGCTGCAGTATTTGTTTTTTTCTTACCAATCCACTTGAAGTCAGGGGCTCTGTGCTCTCTTCTGGGGCCCTTGTGATCTGTCCAAACCCAAATTTGCTGCGGTTCTCCTGTTTGTGTGTGTTTTAGCATGCAGGAAAGGATTGCCTCAGGTTGCAGCTTGCAATTTTGGTTTAGTTCTTCAATAGCACCATTGCTATTAGATTATGTAAATACCAGGTTCCAGTTTAAAACTGAGCAGTTCCCATGCTGTTTTCCTACAATTTATTTACATAAATACACTTTACAAAGAGATGCCACAAAAGGGTTGATAGCACTGATACAAAATTGTCATTTCCATCCAGTGTGGATTTCTTGAAACGATAGAAATAAACTGTAGATTAAAGGAATACCTCTGCTTCATGATTTCCAAGAATTTTGGCAAATAGTAGATATTATTTTTCCATAGGTTTGTGGCTGGGTGTTAACACTGCAGTAAGCTTTTGTGCCAGTTAGTATTTTATGAGAAGTATGCAAGTTAATAGATTTTGCACTGACCTGTCATTACATTGTACATTAATTCTAACAGCAGTACTTGTTTCCTAGGTAAAAAGAAATGGAAGAAAACTTGCTGCCTCCCATCCTTTGTGATTTTCCTGTTCATCTTGTCTTGCGTTGTTTCTGCGATTGCCCTGTTGGCGATTTTTAATGTGGAATCAGCCAACATGACAGTGAACGTTGTTCTCATAACGGTGACCTGTGTTGTTGGTTTGGCCTTTTTCTTGAATTGCCGCACATGGTGGCAGGTGATGGATTCAGTTTTGAATTCTCAGAGAAAACGTCTTCACAACGCTGCCTCCAAGCTTCACAAGTTGAAGAGTGAGGGGTTCATGAAGGTAAGCATTTCTATGAATTGGCCATTAAAAGGAAAGAAACAAACCCCCAAACATGGAGCACTATTAAGGTGGGGCACCGATAATTTAATCATGCCAAGTCTCACAGCAGGAGAATGAGACTTGGTGAGTTTTTACTGAAGGGAACACTTCTGTGCCAGTGGTAATCGTGCTTATTGTATGAAATCTGTCTGCTTAATCAGGAATGTTAAATTTGGGTTAAGTTTTCAGTTTTCTGATACTATTTTTGCTGGGAAGAAAGAATTTGGAAAACAATTCTAAATTACCAGTATTTAGTAAAAGCTTACTTTAGATCACAGGATTCAAAAGAATAAGAATCTTCTAAAGGGGAAAAAACAAGCCTAACTTTGTCGTCTGCAAGACCTCTCTGCTAAGAAAGGAACTGTAGCACTGAAAGAACATTCCAAAACCGTCCACATATTTAATGAAAAATTATAAGAAATACTATTGTTTTGCTGGCCTGTATCTATAAACTGATAAGTACTATACCCTCAGACTGTCATCTGATATCCTATATGCTCCTATTTTAAAGTAAAATGTAGCATCATGGTGTACATGTAGATTTGTAGATTACAGACAATATATTTTTTAAAAATCTGTTATACAATTATTTTTCATGGAATCATAGCACAGTTTGAGTTGAAAGGGACCTTTTAAGGTCAGCCAGTCCAATCTCCCTGCAATGAGCATCTTTAATTAGATCAGGCTGCTCAGAGCCCTGTCCCACCTGACCTTCAATGTTTCCAAGGATGGGCATCCACAACTTCTCTGGGCAATCTGTGCCAGTGTTTTACCACCCTCATTTTAAACAAACTTCTTTCTTATAGCTGATCTAAATTGACTGTCCTTCAGTTTTTAAAACCATTCTTGCAACAGACCCTGCTAAAAAGTTTGTCCTCATGTTACTTATGGGCCTCTTTAGGTACTGGAAAGCCGCAGTAACATCTCCCCAGAATCTTATCTTCTCCAGGCTGAACAGTCCCAATTCTCTCAGCCTTTCATCACAGCAGAGGTGCTTGATCTCTCCAGTCATCTTTGTGGCCTCCTCTGGACTTGTTCCAATACGTTGGTGTCATTCTGGTGCTGAGGAGTGCAGAGCTGACGCAGCACTGCAGGTGGGGTCTCACTAGAGCAGAGCAGAGGGGCAGAATCCCCTCCCTCACCTGCTGTCCACGCTGCTTTGGATGCAGCCTAGGACACATTTGGCTTTCTGGGCTGCAAGGGCACATGGCTGGGTCATGTCCAGCCTCTCACCCACAGCACCCCCACGTCCTTCTCACCACAGTTGCTCTGGATCTGTTAGTTTCCCAGCCTGGACTGATACCAGGGATTCAGTACACAGGTGCAGAGCTTTGCACTTGGCCTTGTTGAACCTCATGAGCTCACTTCTTGAGCTTGTCCAGGCCCCTCTGGATGGTGTCCCTTGCCTCAGTTGTGTCAACCACACCACTCAGGTTGGTGACATCTGCAAACTTGCTGATGATGCACTCGATCCCTTCATTTGTGTAATGAATGAAAATGTTAAATAACACTGGTCCCAGTATGGACCCTTAAGGGACACCACTGGCCACTGATGCCCATTGGGACACTGAGCCACCGACCCTTTGTTATGTTTTGCATCTCTTACAAATTCAGCTCCCGGTGTGCTTTGGCCTTCATTACGACATCCCTTCACAACCAGACTGTGTCCCTATACTTTTCCTCGTGTACCTGTGCTTGCTTCCATTGCCTGTGCATTTACTTCTTTACTTCAGTTTGACCAGCAGGTCTCCACTCAGCATAGCCACCTTTTAGTCTTCCTTGCCAGTTTTCTTGTGCCTGGGGTTTGCAAGCTTTTGTGCTCCATGGAAAGCACCCTTAAAGGTCTGCCGGCTCTGTTGTCCCTGAGGGCAGTTTTCCAGGGGGTCCTGCTAACTATCTCTTAAAAGAGCGGAAAGTTCTCCTTCCTAAAATTCAGTGTCCTGACTTTACTCCTTTATCAATATTCCTTCAGGACTGCAAACTCCACCAGTGTGTGATCACTGCAGCCCAGGCTCGCTTCACTCTTGACATTCCCAGTTAGCTCACTTATGTTAGTGACCATCAGGTCCAGCGTTGTTTCCCTTCTGGTAGGGCTTGTCTATTACCTACCTGAAGAAGTTATTCTCCATGCATTCTAGCAATGTCCTGGGTTGCTGACAGCTCATGAGGCTACATTTCCAGATGGGGTCATCTAAGTTTCCTAGGAGGATGAGAGCCTGTGAGCATCATGCCTCCTGGGACACGAAGGCTTCATCAGTAGGCTCCCCTTGAGCCTGTTAAAGACGCAAACCCCAAGGTGTCATTTATTGGTCTGGCATTGACTCAACCAGTTTGTGGCTGCTTCTCAGAGGCATGTCTTTGTGATTTATCCATTTCTTGATGTAGAGGACAACCCCTCCTCCCCTCCTTCCTCCCCTGCCCCTTTTGAGCAGCCTGTAGCCATCAATTGGTTGCACTCCAGTCATAGGATTCATCCAGGAAGTTTCTGGAATGGCAGCTAGGTCAAAGCTTTTCCAGCACGGTGGCTTCCAGCTCCTCCTGTTGTTCACCCCCGCTGTGTGCGCTGGGTGGAGGCACCTCAGCTGGGCTGTTAGCCGTGTCAGCTTTGTAGAGAAACACCCTTTAGTTCCTTTGATATATTTCAGTGGTGTTTCCCTATTGGCTTCTGTTCCCTCAGGAGCCCCTGGCTGATCTCTGTAAGACCAAGTGTGCTCCAGTTTGGCCAGCACATCTCAGAGCCACCAGCTGACGGGCCTCACTAGCACTGCATCCCTCTAACCTTGGTGTGTCATCCCACAACTTGTTATGGGCAAGCCTGATATTATCCCCCTCCCCTGTCAAGTCTTGTTTAAAGCTCTGTCAGTTAACCCTGCTGGCTCCTGGTCAAAGGCTCTCTTTGTCTTTCGAGAAAGGTGAATCCCTTCTGATGCCAACATGCCTGGTGTCATGTTTTTGCAGCACAGAAGACCTGATTGTGTCTTGGTACTGTGTTTCTTGACAGTTGTTTTTTTAGTAGTATTTGTCCAACATAACTTAAGCCTTTTAGGAGTTAGGTTCACCCATTGTCATGAAAGAAGAGAAGCAGGTATTTCAGGAGAGTTGTTAATCTGTTTTATGTCATCTTATTGTGCACATTCTAATGAATCTAGTGGTGAAGAGATCAGATTTTAATGTCTAGTTGTTAGCTACTGAAATTAGGGCGGGGGAATTCCACCTTTGTTTCTATGTTATGGGTGGTTGTTACATGTGTAACAATATTGAAAAGCTTAACAAATCTTCAGAGTGTGTGACTTGAATGGCAATGACTGAGCATTAGAGTAATAGCATGATGTGCTTGGCTGGAAGGCAGATAGAAAATGTTGCTGTACATTTTATGCAAAGCAATTTTTGAGGACTAGCTGAAACTACAAATGCTCTTTTATTTACCTCTGAAATAATGTTTTACTGTGCATAAATATGACTTTCTTAAATAACATTGTAATGGAATTTAAATAAGGATAGTTTGTTGTATCAAAGTGGAATATGTGTTTCTGCTGTGCAGTTTTGTTCAGATAGGAAATTAATATGTTAGAAGTGACATTCTAGGACTTTTCACTTTGAGTATTTGTAAGTTTATTCTTGTAATCTTATTGAAATATTTTTGGGACAAATATCAGTCTGCAAGAGGGAAATATATGTATTCTTATCAGTTTTAAGTATTACAGAGATGTCTTTTCCTTCTTTGTTTTTATTTTTACAGGTTTTGAAATGTGAAGTGGAACTGATGGCCAAAATGGCAAAAACCATTGACAGCTTCACTCAGAATCAGACGAGGCTTGTTGTAATTATTGATGGATTGGATGCTTGTGAACAGGACAAGGTTTTACAGATGCTTGATACTGTGAGTTGGATCATTTTATAAAGATAACCTCTGAATTATATGCATGATCGCTTCCACAGATGAGCTCAGATACATGTAGTTATTGTGTGTTTTCTGTAGAAAGAAGGCTATGTTGTAGTATTTAACATTTGTGTTCATTGGCATAACTATAATTGTAAGAGTGTTGAGTTTTAACAGTTGAAAATTAAATTGCATGTTAGTACTGTTGAAAAGGTCTGAAATAATCAAATGTAGACTATGGAAAATAATTTTTCTCTTGAAACAAATTTAAAATGTTTGGAGAGTTTTTCATATTTACCCTTGAAGTACTTTAGATGAAAAATACTTAAACATTAAATTTTCTGGAGCCTGGGACATCACTGCATGATACATCTTTGGTGGTGTTTCCACAGTAAATTCTGCTGTTAAATTGTCAAGTGTGCTTATTTTTAACTGAGGATAAGTTCCTAACGTTAGATATCTGATATCAAAGAAGCTGACATCTCCATACATCTCTTGGCCTCTCAGGTTTATTCCTTGAACAAAATGAATATAAAATGTTTAGCCAAATATTCAAATTATCTGCAACTGCAGTTAGTTATTACTAACAAGGTGTACTGTCTACTTTTTTACAGGTGCGAGTCTTGTTTTCAAAAGGCCCATTCATTGCAATTTTTGCAAGTGACCCACACATTATTATAAAGGCAATTAACCAGAATCTCAACAGTGTTCTACGTGATTCAAACATAAATGGCCATGATTACATGCGAAATATTGTCCATTTGCCTGTTTTTCTGAACAGCCGAGGGCTTAGTAATGCAAAAAAATTGATGGTAGCTTCAACAACCAATGGGGATATTCCTTACGGAGATGGTGCAGGTAAGGTTATGCACAAGGGTGATAGGAGCGTTACAAAAGCGATGACCCAAAATCTGGGTTTTGGAAGAAACTGTTTAAATAATTGACAGATCATTAGTGTTATTTTTATAGATCGGTCAAATATATATGACTGGGGAAAATGCCTAGCTTTATTTTCCTTTCCATAGGATTGCATGAAGAGGTTGACAGGAGAGTTTCTCAGAACAGCCTCGGAGACATGACCAAGCTTGGTAGTAAAACTGCTCTCAACAGGCGGGTGAGAAAGATTTTTAGTCTAAATAGAGATACTGGTAAAAGCTTTTTTTTCCCTGTTTTTTTTTTCTTTCACATTTTCAGTAATATCAACTTGGAAGACTTATCAAACCATTCTTAGGAAATTTTTGTAAATAATCCATATAGGAAAAGTACATTCTTGAGTCAATAGAGTGATGCTCTGTCAAAGAGGAAGAAGTTTGCTTGCTCACCAAAGTGTTCTTTTCCACAAAAAATTAAATACATCTCTCTGTGTATGCTGAGATGATACAGCAAATCTGGTACAAACTATGGTCTGTGTATGGGTGGTTGTTTTTCTGTTTTTTGTTTTTTGTTTTTGTTTTTGTTTTTTTTTTTGTTTGTTTTTTTGTTTTGTTTTGTTTTGTTTTTTTTGTGGGAGCCTGGTGTCACTTTGTTGCAGGATATTTCAACAGGGCAGTAATTCAGTGAATCAAGGAATTTCAAATATTAAGTACTAGATTTGTACTGCAACATCTACCACAATTTTTCCTGCTTTCTGTTCTGTTTTTCCATCTTTACATAAAATCACAAAGTGTTTGAATAAAAGGTATCTAGAAAGTTGTGAAAAGCAACACAGAGTCTGAGGATTCTGAGGTTTTTGAGCTGCCATAGGTAGAGACTTCAGGAATTTTGTAGCAGAGGAATCCGATGGTCACTTTAATTTTTACATGTAGTTAGTAAATGGGGGTGGTATTAACTCTTTGGAGAGACAGTAGGAAGCGATGATGGAAATGCTGAAAGTAGTAGCCTTTCTGCAGAATATTTTGCAGTGTCACTCTCTTTTTCCCTCTCAGAATTGATGTGGAAGTAAACTGTCTTAACTCCTGCCACTTCTTGGCTTTCATGGAAATAATGTTTGGCTGTTACACAGCTAAATTGGAATTAAATTCTTCTATGTTTCGTATTTCCTGTCAGCCTCACACAGTTACTCACAAAGGCTCTAACTTTATAATCAAGTAAAACTGAAGTATTTGAAATATGTAAAAGTTTTTGGTGCTAATCAGTATTCCTTGGGCTTTTGTATCATCATCAGGATACTTACCGAAGACGCCAGATGCAGAGGACCATTACCCGCCAAATGTCTTTTGACTTGACCAAGCTGTTGGTTACAGAGGATTGGTTCAGTGATATCAGCCCTCAGACCATGAGGAGGTTGCTAAATATTGTTTCAGTGACAGGTAGGTGTGACATGGTTGTGTGCAGTAAACAGTATTGTGTTTGGCTGCTTGTAGTTCCACTCAGACTTTTTAGTGTGTAAACTAAATCTAACAGTCTGAATCAGTCCATGTGTTGCTTTTGAAAATCCCTCTAAAGCAAACTCTTCTAGAATGTAACAAAAGATTATAGACCATTCTATGTAGAATTTGAAAGATACATAATATGTTTGTTTCATTAACTTTATTTGGGAGGCAAATAATTCTAGTCTACATTTTTAGGAAATTTGTATTTTTTGATTTTGAAATAGGATAAGAAAATTACTTTTTTCAATTTCATAATACTGTAGTGTGAACAAAGATTGTCATGATGGCATCTGAAAAGGTAAGCTGTGAGGGGAAAACTAGGTGTATATCCTGTTGATTTTTGCTATGAATATTTGGAGTCATTGTTTCCTAGATGATTGTGTGGGGCTGATGAAAGCATTTTCTGACCTATTTTTCTTCAGCAAAACACAGTCAAGATAGTGGTATCTCTAAGGTTTTAAAACTGGAAATAACTGGAGAAGGGCTTATGGAGGTTTAATAAATTCATGTTTCATGAAGTCGTAAGTGAATGGGGAGTGATTATTTACTGTCTTTTCTATTACAGACACAAGAAGGCACTGGGTAGCCCTACAGCTAACTGGTTTAGAACAGAGAAATTGAGTTACTTTTCACTCTGTATATAGTTAAGAGTATAATTCTGCAATAAACTGCAAATTCTGGGCTATCTTTTAAGGAAGTGTACAGTCTCTTAGCTTGTCACTGAAATTTGTAGCATGTAACCTGTCTTGTTTTGGCAAAGTATAATGCAGTTATGAAAGTATAACAAAATCCCCAAATGTTAGATGTAACATTAAACTAAAGACCTTGCAAGAGCACTTTTAGTGTAGTATAATCTGTGGTTAGATGTGATGATTTCATAAACAGGTTTATGAGCAGAGCCTTCAGGTTACATGTCATTACAGATACAGAAATTATGGACCAGATATAGAAATTATAGAAAATTTGCTGAAACTGCAAACGCATAAATTGTAGCTTTAAGTTTTTCTGGTTTTTAAAAATAACTATTTGTAATTTATACCTTGCCTTATTAACTTACAAGTCTTTTCTTTAGCTTTGAATTTTACTGTATGAACTATTGAAGTTAGTGGTTGTATGCTTAACTCATTTTGACCCCATTTTATATGCCAATGCATGGAAGATCTATCAAAGTATTAGCGTGAATTTCTGTGTTTAGATGGAGAAATTAATGCTCTGTGAAATTCTTCATTGAGTTTTGTTGAAGTAAGTTAAGATTCACCAGTAGCAGGATTATTGTAATTAGTGTTTAACCCAGGGCTGAAGTTGATAGTTTTGGAGAGTCTCATATTTTGACCAGTATTTGCATGGACTTTTATAAGATTGTAAAATTACATTTTTACATGCAACTTGAGATGATTTCGAATTTACAGAGCTAAGAATACAATAGCAGGAAGTTCACAGATCAGATGAAAGGACTTCATATCAAAGTAACATAGCTGTTACTTTGAGGGGAAAAAGGTATCTTTCAAATGGGAGAAAAAAATCCACTGTTTTCTTCTCTCCTTACATGTTCTATTAGGTCGTTTATTGAGAGCTAATCAGATCACATTCAATTGGGACAGACTGGCAAGTTGGATCAATCTCACAGAGCAGTGGCCATACAGAACATCGTGGCTCATCCTGCATCTTGAAGAGACCGAAGGTGTTCCGGATCACCTGACTTTAAAAACCATCTATGAGAGGTAGTCATTATTATGGTAATGGTGTGCACTTTCCGTGATTCAAATAGTGATCATTATTGATGATCATTAGAATAACATGGTTTTCAAACATCTATTGTGTTGTAATCTAAAATTACCACAATCTTACTCTCTTCTGCTAACTTTTGGAAACTTCTAAGTGAGTTTCATTGCTATTTAATGCACCATGTATGAGTGCTTTTTATTTAAACCAAAGAGAACTGTACAGGAGTTCTTTCACAGGCAACTAGCTGTACTTTTGTCTCTTGATACAATTTTCATCTTTACCTTGGCCAAGCTACAAGTTGGGTATTTTTTCCACTTGTTTGTTCATCTGAAATAATCTCTGCACAAACTGCCCTTACTGGTAAAAATCTCTGAAGGTTTTGTGCTTAGCAGGAGTGCTATGGCAGTGCCATGTGCTGCAATTACGGGATGTAAAAATGAGGCAGGACTTTCTCCATTTCTGCTACAAGTTGCTGTCCAGCAGAGCTGTCTTAGGTATTGCTTCTGAAAACAAATTGCCTCGTGAACATCTCTCTCCAGCGCCCTCTGCTTGTAAGAAAGTATTTGTGAGTTGTGACCTGATGACAGCAGGAGGAGTGGAAGAGAGAGAATGTGACTGAGACTGGGGCCTATAGAAGAAAAGCAGAATCTGAGAATCAGAGTCAGGGAGAATAAATAAAGGTTTGACTTGGGTAAGATATAATTGAGATCAGATGAAAAGAACAGCTAAGAAAAAGAGAGTACTGTGACTGATTGAACAGATTACCAGAAAATCTAAAGATATTGCGGGGTCCAGGGGAATGAACTTTGAGAGAAAATTTTGGAAGGGTGCCCTGCACTAAAAGTCAAGGAATAGGAGATGAACTGTACGAGGGTCTCGGGTGGGCTGAGAATGGTTGAAGTGTTGAGAATGGAATTAGGGTTGATTGGAAAAGATGATTGAATGTGTTGAATTAGGAAAAAAAAGTTGAAGTGCAGTTAAGATCTGAACATAGAAATCCCAGAAGGTAAAGGGATGAGGGTAGACTTGGTCCGGATGAGGCTGAGATTGAGGACAGATGAAGAGGGCAAGTAGTAGACTGAAGTGGAAGATGGAAGATTGTTTTAGAAATACCAAACTTTGCAGGTAGATCAAGTGTATTATTAGAAAACACTCCTCTAGAGTAGGGACCTTATTTCTGGGTTTTGCATTTCCTCTGTCAGTGTAATATACCTATGAAATCAAAGGTTAAGAGCACTGGGAATCCATCTTTCCATTGTGGGTTCACATGACTAGTGTCACAAATGTTTATGTGATCAGCTAAGTACAGTAATTCCAAATCATCAGGAATTCCCTTTCCTGTCATGCTTTTCATTCAAACTTCTCTTTATTTAGATTTGCTTTATTTAGAAATGCTGTAAACATTTAGATATGTTTCACAATTTTATATTTTCAGTATTTATCCAACAAACTCATTACAGCTTTCTAATTATTAGCGTCTACAGTAATAAATCACTCTGGGGTGACTGAAGTACAAAGCTGTCTTGACACAACAATGTTTTCTGATAAACCAGAGGAGGTATTGGAGATGTGGTATATTCTCATAAATGGGTGCTAGTAATTCCAGTATTAACTGATATTAAATCTGTAGTAAATGAACATGAATAAAAGGAAAGGATAGTCACAATTGAATGTGAATAACTTATTTGGGTTCTGGATTATTTGTTGTAAGTACAAACACTTGAGCTGTTGAAGCTCTGTGCCAGCTGGAGCGTGTCATGGTTTATTAGTTAATGTGTGGAGAAGATTCATTACTGCTGCTGTGTTGTACCTCTTACCATACAGGTTGTTTGGAAGTAATATAGCCATTTCAATAGACTGCTAGTTCGTAACTGACAATTATAAGTGAATAGGTAATATTTTAGTGTATAAAACCAGAGTATATAATATGAAGAAACAGTGAAGTACTCTGTATTGGAAAAGGAAAGGCGATGATCTTCTTTTAAAGGAAAGCTATTTGTATTCTACTTGCAATGCCAGAAAAGCAAGGAAAAGGAAAATAAGACTGGTATTCCGAGTTTTCTCTTTAGCAAAAAATACCAACAGGATTATTTGATATGAAAATGATTAAGCTAAAAGACTTAGTTTCTTTGGCTTCTTAACAGTTAAAAAAGAGTTTCCTAATGATAATGTTGCTGCATGCTCCAGAAGAGAATTGATGTCCCTCAGCCCCTTTTGTTGAGCCTGTGTAAGGAGCTAAATGTATAACTCTCCTGAAGTATTGACAAAGCTGAGGTCTCATCTGTCTGGTGATTTGGGTGATCATCTTTACCATGTGCTGAATATGAAAAGATCCATGGAGTCTTCTCTGGGATTATCTAGAGCTCTAGAAATTCTGTTTTTTCCAAAGTAATCCTTCCTGTGTCATTGCTATTCCTATTTTCTACAACTATTTAAAGTAACTTGTCTTAAATGTCTGTCTCAGTATAATTTCAAAGTTAGTTCCTCTTTTAAGACTTCAGTTTCTGTTTTTGAAGTTTCATTAGTTTTTAGAGCAGATTTCCCATTTGGAGTCTCATGAATAGATACCAGACTTTGATAATTATGTAGCTTGTTCCTGTACTGAGTTTGTGTTACTTCTCTGCTTTTTATACTTCAAGGTTTTGGTTTTTTTTTAATATCTTGTTATTTTAGAGCAGAATCAAGAATATCGTTTTCCTAGTATTGAGTGGTTTGTGTCAAACTACTTTTTATTGAGATACTGCAATGTCTTTGGGTTTGCTGCTTGGTCATCTCCCTTGAATGAAAGGAATCTTGTAAAGTTCTATGTTAAATGTAGGAATTTCACACTCGGTCACATTCTCTGTATAAGGAGAATGCTTTGATATTACAGTTGCTTTTCCAGATTTTAAAATATCATTTGTTTAAAACCTTTTGTCACCAGGATTCCCTTGCAGTAAAAGCTCTCCATTGCCTTCTTCTCTGCTGCTGGCTGCGGGCAGAAGGTTGTGGCACTGATGGGTCTGTTACAGCTCCCTTCAGCTGAGGAGTTACGGCAGATAATCCGTGTGTGCGCTGCGGGTGTGACAAGGGGCATTTAACCCCGTGTTGCCGTGCAGCTGTGTCCCCGGAGGCGGGCTGTCCCCGGGCTGTCCCCGGGCTGTCCCCTGGCTGTCCCCGGGCTGTTCCCCGGCACTGTGCAGTGCGGCGCGGTGCCGGCAGGTGGCGCTCCCCGCTCGGCTCCGCGCGTCCGCCACGGCCGCGGGGAGCGCTGGCACCAGAGCCTTTGCTCTCAGCGTTTCCAAGAGAAAGCGATGCTTTCACAGCATATTAAAAATACAGGAAAATGAAAACAATCGGGTAGTCAAGCACTGAGAAACAAAAGAATAAATATCGTCTGTAGTTAATTCCCCTCTATGCATGCACAATGCCATATGATTTCCGTGACTATATGATACTTTGCCTTCATGAGATTCCCATCTTGTAATGTCCAATATTTAATTTTGCAAACTGTAGTAGAGGGCCATTTGCTGTCACATTGCATTGCTATCTGTTGTAGTTGAAAACAATGCAAAAACTAAACTAAGACAGCTAAAAGCTGCTCTACAATTATTTATCAGTTTGTGTGATGCTGGACTAGTCACCTCTGTAGTACCTTTCACTTGGAGAGTATTTGAGCCTCTGTGGGGGGGTGGTGTACAGCGTATGGTTCTGTAGGCTGATATTGCTAAGTACTCAGTGTTCAGAGCTATATCTGGAGCTACTGGGAGCTCTGCTTTCAGTTGGGTGGGTATTAAAAAAAAATGGATACCTCATTTTGGTAACTAAATAACTATACCTATATCTCTGTGCTTCAATTTGTCATTAAAAAAAAAAAGCTGACTAATATATTCTTATTGTGGAGGCTTGCTGAGGAGAGTAAATTTGTCTTTTTCTATAGACACTGTGAAGAATATCAGTATGAAACTGGGTCTGTCAGGAGAAGTGTATCTTTCCTGTATCATACTCTGCAGAGATGAAAGTCCTACTGAATGTTATATTGGGAACTTTTTTCCAGGGCCTATAACAAAAAATCCAACAAACAAACAAAAAAAATCCCCCTCAAAACAACCCCACCAAAACCAAAAGAACACAGAAACCCCTCCCAAAACAACAGCCAAAAAACCTAACAATGACAACAAAAACTATTAAAAAACCCAAACAAAACACAAAAAATCACAAACCACTAAAGAAAATTAGGATTCAGTTTGTGACATAGGCACACCTCTGTGAAGAATCTTTATGAACTGGAGTCACGGAACATCTCTTGTAGTAGTAGGTAGTGGCGCTATGCTCTCAATCTTTTGTAGAGGGGAACAAGCTTATGCTTTGTAACTGTGGCAGATTTTGAAAAAAAAGTGCTGATTCTGCTTTATTGCTTTCAGTCTATATTTCAGTCTATATTTTTGAGAAGAATGTCTTTACTCTTTTTACTTCCTTAAACTGACCTGCTGTATCATCTCACTTCTGTCTTCTCACTTTCAGCCTCTCTCTCTCTGCTGGGCTGGTTAGTCTTGCTTTCCACCTGGTATATTTATTAGTACTAATATATACTCCTTCAGGTTATGTGTTGCCTTTTGTCGTCATCAGGATTTTCAGGTAGTTTCTCTCCTTACCGGGTTAAACTCTGAATTCTGATTTTGTCTCCACTTCCACTTTTGTCTTTGGGTTCTTCAGTGGTCAGGCTCACTATTGTTATTACCCACCTCTTCATCCTGAACTAATATAATTATCTTTACCATTTTATTTATAGCTGTGGCATAGACTTAATATTCCTCTACATTTATGTTCTGCTGCATTCTCTTCCATGTTATTGTGAAGGGTCTTCCTGATGTCAATTTTGTGTAATGCCAAAGTTTAGACTTAATATTCCTCTACATTTATGTTCTGCTGCATTCTCTTCCATGTTACTGTAAAGGGTCTTGCTAATGTCAATTTTGTGTAATGTCAAAGTGGTTTGCAGAAGTTCCAAAGGCAAATTTTTGAAGCTCTGAAGTGGAATAAAATATGTGGGCGTTCTGCAAATAAATTTCTAAGAGAATTAAGTTGTCAGATTAAAGCAAGTTTCTGTTGAATGTTTGCAACAGAGACTTCTCAGACTTGTAAATTAGCAAGCTATGGGAATGTGTTCTCTTGTGAAGGCAAATAAAGCATCCATGACACCAGAATTAATGACAGTGCCAGATCTAAATAAATGATATCTTGGGAAAAGTCACCGTGACTTTTGTAGAAAAAAAGATATGTTTCAAGGAACTGAATTCTCAACAGAGGCAATGAACATATGAAGAAGACAAGGAAATATTTTCAAATCTGAGACATTTCAAGCAAGATCTTCATTTAAGAATATCTAAATGTATTAAAATCTAAGATAATTGCAGGCTAGATGTCCTAGGAAAACAGGCTAGGAAAACAAAAGAAGGAAGCAAACGATAGGAGTATGTGTCTCATGAGAAACTTGCAGGTGAGGTTTCAGAGGATAATTCTTGTGCTGTTTGACATACCTGTGAATGGTCTGACAGAGGGAGGAGATGCCATGTGGGGATGTAAGCAGGATAACTGTTTCACAGAGGGTTGTGGAAGTAGCTATGAGCAAGTTGCAGTTCAAAGTAATTGTGGGTATAGCTATCATACACTGCTGGGGAAAATCATCTCATCTATAATCCTGCTAACAGTAGTGGGCAGTAACTGCACTAAAGAAAGGAATTCATAAATCGTTGCTGATTTCTCTGAAAAAAGTTCAGTGCCCCACCTCAGTCTGAAAATGAAACAGTGTCTTTAGGAGTTCCTTACAAATCGATGGAAAGTCAGATTGTATTGTATTACACAAATCTGTGATTTTTCTAATTTCTAAAGACTGGGTTTCTAATAATCACATTTCAAAATGGTTGTGCCAAAGTAGAAAAGATATTTAAGAGGCCCAGGAAAGCTGCAGTCTCACATCAAGCAGTGGCAAGTCCCAATTTGCTGGACTACTTTCTCCTCTCTTCTCAAGCCCTCCTTATTCTTAAGACATTTGATTCATGTATTTCTTTTCCCCACAAGTCTTAAATGTTTTCATTTCAGTTTGAGGCTTTAAGTCTTGGTCATCTTTGTTTTTTGGTATTTTCGACTTCTCAAGGCTAAAGATGTCAGGGATTTGATATGACCACCTTGTTGAACAAAAATCATGCTATTAAAGCTGATTGTATGAGAAGAAATGTCTTCCCAGCCCCTTTCCTCATTAAGTTGCCTCGCTAAAAAGATAATCTGCTGAACACATTTTATCTCTTTGTGTCCTTATCGAAGCAGAAATCAAAGTCTGCAGTACTTCATCACTTGGAAGTTGTTCCTAGAAATCACTGCAGTAATTTTGTAACTCTATTGCCTGTCCTTCTGGAGGCATTAGGGAGAGTTTCTGTATCTATAAGCTAACCAGTTCTCTTCTAGACATGGCAGATTTACCAGTCTGCCACTTCTTAGAGCTGTTAGTAGCTGGACTGTAAGGTTTATACAATTGAAAGTGAAACTTCAGGCATGTGTGTGCCTCTTGAGTTCAAGAACTTATTGTATTGCATTTCAGTAAATGACTGTCCAAATTTCTAAACACTTGAAAAACTATGGATGGCCTGAATTTTTACTCCTGAAGTTCCTGCAAAGTCAACAGTTCTACTATTGTGAATGCACAGAATTACTGATGTGAGGCCTAGGTTACCTTGCACCTAGAACCTATTCAGTCAGTAACTGATGCCTTTAAAGGATGAGAAAATGTGGTTTGAGCATGAAAAAATGCAGCATGCAGCAGGAAAAAAAAATGAATTTCAGCACAAAGCACAGCAGCAAAGGCTACTTTAATTGGAATATAGATGCATCTAAATTAGTTATATCAAGTACTGGGACAGGCTGTGTGACAAGTTGCAGGTCTCTTCCCGTGCTGGTGAGCAAGATGTGTTGTCCAGGCAGGCAAAGCTCCTGTAGAGAAGTTCCAGTTGGCCTTTAAAAAGAAGATGGCAGGGAACACACTGCAGGCTACCAGAGCAATTTAATGATTTCTCTGTTACAGAGAGCCCTTTTGATAAAAAAAAGTCAGTATGAAGTTGATGACAATCCATGAGAATTTCTTCATGGTTGTGTCTGGATACCAGACATAGATAGAACATTCAGCCAGGAATTGGGTAGGTCTGTGGTCAGTATTGTCCTCTCTCTTCTAGGATTAAGATCTAGTTTCTGTATCTCTTTGAATATAATTCTGACCATTTCCTGCTGAAACTGAGAAATATATGGCTGATGTATTGGAGGAGATAGTCCTAAGAGAGACCATGGCTCACTGTCTCAGTGCTTCAAGATGCTGGGGAGGATGCTTGTCCCCATGACTGAATATACAATATATTTAACACTATAAAATTCAGACTCTCACACAACTTTCTATTTGAGTGCTTCCTACTGGCCGCTTTTGATGTTAATCTGCTTGTTGGGCTTGAGGGACAGTCCTACCTGTCATTCTTTGCCCAGACTTTGACCAAACCGGGGTATTAAGGCAGGTGCTTTGACCAAACTGGAATATTAAGACAGGACTTAGCAATTTTTTATGAGGATATTTGCAAGTAGCTGATGGTCCCTGAATTTCTGTGACTATTTTTACATATTTATTAAAAATATTAGAACATAAGAGCTTGGCTCCAGATAGAAATGACTCTCATGAGCCATCTGTTCAGATTAGGATCTCCACCCTTACTTAATCTCCTTGAAAATATGCTTTTTGGGAAAATGAAGGAAACTGTGGAAATCAAGAAGCTTAACTCTTTGATTTTGAAAAAAGAGATTTTCCAGGACATGAAAATGGTTATACTTTCCTCAGAGTTGTAGGTAACTGTTATTTAAAACTTAGCAACATATAATTCATCCATCACTTGGGCTTAATTTAACCTCTGTGATAAAGTCATTGTGCACGTGTGTATGCCTACCTATGATGGATGGCAAATTGGATGGCAATATAACGTGCCGAGGCAGAATGCACCAAATTTAGAAGAATAGCATGACAGCTTTCTTTAATTCAGCTTTTTTTTTTTTTTTTTGGGGGGGGTGGGGGGGATGGGGATGTAGGGAACTAAAGGAACTAAAGGATCTAAGCGAGCCATAGCTCATTAATTACTTTCATTTTAATGCTTTTGCAACTCTTGCACCATTCCAAGAGATGATTTGTGGAATGCACATGCTTTGTCTGATGTATCAATAATAGAAAGAAGTGTTGTTCCTTAATTTCTTCAGTTCTAGCCCAGTTTCAGCATTGCTATATGATTTTGCTTGAGTTTTTTTCCAGTCTTTACTGAAGTTGCCCCTTTTGGAAATCAGCCATAGAAATATTTATCTCTAGTAATGGTAACCAGAGAAATACTTAATTTCAGGTTACTACACAACTCATCCTCCATTTTTGTTATATTGTTTTCCTTTTTTCTTGAAATTAAACTGGTAAAAACTAGTTTAGTTGTAAGTGAAACAGCAGTTCATGACTATAGATTTGGAGTTCTGTGCTGTGGTTTCATTGGTGCCGTGTTTTCCTGATAGGTTTAGAGTTCTTGCGTGGTACGCCCATTGTAATCAAATTAAGAAATTACTTAGGTTAAAACATTTTTCTTTTTCATATACAGTCGAGTATTTCTCCTTCATTGTTTACTACTTCAATTTAAGAAAGTATATTTATAGCATACTAAAAATACCACCAAGATATAAATGATATGAAATTTTTTTATTAAAGAATTTAATTTCATAAAAAATAGTATTCTGTAGCACTAGTAGTAAAATTTATTTTTCTCCATATAAAGGCTCATTTATTTTTATAGCAATTTGATGACACATCTGCTTGCTTTATTCAGCTGAAAAGAAAATGTTGGTTCTTGGTGTTTTGTAAAATTGCTTTGTTAAATTATTTTCAAAATCGTTCAACTTTTAACAAATGACATTTGATACTAACATTGGAAAGCAATTTCAGCTAATTAAGTAGATCCTTCTATAAACCATTGGAACATTAAGATGACAAACTGTTCATTCAGGATTATTTTAATTGGTACAATTATTGTAATTTTGTTGCAATTATGTGTTGAGCTAAAAGCTTTTGTTTAAATCATTTGAGGGTTTTTTGTTAATATACATAAGTAAGAAAAAAAGTAAAATAAAAACTGAAGATAAGCATTATCTGTTTACTTTTTCATTACAGTGCTTTAGACAAGTATCTACTGAATTATTCTTTTAGAAAAGTGTGTTACATGCTTTCAGCAAATCTGCAGAAATTTTAAATGTTAAAATCGAGCAAGATCATTGAAATGTAACTTCTCTGAAAGGTTATTATGTTAATTCCAGTTTTGACACTGTTTAAATACCTTTTAAGAAAAAGGGTGAAATTAACTTCTGAGGGATTTGTGAGTTGCTTAATGCCTATTGATGTATTAATTTAAGAAGTGTAGCTATTTAGTGATTATAGAAATCAAAAATGAAAAAGCCATGGAAGGTGCCACATTCATCACTCTGATTATAGTGTTCTCTGCAATCATCTTTGCCCAGGCCAGGTTTAAATAAATCACTTCCTTTAAGTAGACAATTAAGTATTCTTGTAGACCTCACAGTGAAGCATTACTTCTAAAATATTTAACCTGTTTTTTGTTTTTCCATTTCCTTTTATTGCCTCCTACTTAGAATGCAGCGCACATAAAGTTATTATGTTTCTTGCTGTGCTAATAGTGTGGTCTCAGTGTTAAAAGGCAATGTACCAGTTGAGTAGTAGGTGGTTGATGCCCACCTTTCTTTAAATTCTTTTGCCTTTTGTAATTCAAATAGCACTGCAAAGCTGTGAATGAATCTGGGCATTTGTAACTGCATTAACACTTTATTTTAATCATAAAGAGTGCCAGTGTAGGGTGTGTTCTGGAGAGTTGTATTAAGAGTAGAACTTTTTAATATGGCTCAGTGACAGTGCGTGATACTGGGTGTGGGAGATTAGTTTAATAAATATCAATCTCTTAAGGATCAAAATGTTTTTTCTTTCTGAAATGATTAAAAGCAGGAACACTGAAGAGAGGTGCTTTATCTGCTGGTACTTGAATTGAATAGAGTCAGTTTTGCAAAGCAAGCTTTCCTGAATACCTATGGTAATGGGAGGTTTTAAATAGCTATTGCATCTGTTCAGTGAAGTCTCTTCTGCTTAATATGCGCTGAGGGGGCTTGAATTTTTGTCTACATAGATATATCAAACTATAGCTTTCTCTTTTTTTGGTCTTTATTAAGATAAGGCATTTATTCTTTTATGTTATAGTATTGAGCGTGTGATGACTTTTTCTTCCTGTCTTTATACAAAAGTGTTTATAAGCGAATGTTCTTTTTCAGTGTCCAAATGACCTGTTGCAATTTTCAGTTTGAGAGAGTATTTGCAGCACTGTTACTGATATGTTAGTAGTACTGCAGAGTTCCTGGAGTGATTTGTATAAGAGCTTTTAACACTGTCTCTATACTGACCAGACATGAAGAGAGTAGGATAAATAACTTCAGAGCAAGGCATAATATTAGTAGGATTTGATTATTAGGTATTAGAGATCACTTGTCGAATTAGCAGACCGTTAAGCATAAAAATTTCATATTGCATTCCATAGTGGCCCCAGTTATCTAGTTTTGTGTTTCTCAAACCTCTAGAAATTTTTATGTATTTTCTAATGACAAATTATTTCATTATTTTGAGCAACATTTTGGACTTGTACTGTATTGAGAGGAAAAAATTAAAAAGCACATGATAGATAAAACATGACATGCCTTCATGCTCATGCCTTCTGTTGCTCGATCTATTATTTAATAGCAATTAATTAAGTCTGTTGCTTTTTATGGAGTGAAAAACTTAAATTACTCTTGTCCATGCAGTTGCTTGCTTCTGTAAAACACATGAGGTAGAAAACCTGAGGTGTGCAAAGAATAATTTGAAGCTTTTTTTTTTTTTGTCTTCAGGGAGAGAAGTTTGTAAAGAGCAGGGAGAATGGCCCTTCAGGGTATGAGGGCTTGTAGAGAAGTCAACCTTCCAGCAGCCTGGGAACATCAGGGCAGGCTGCTCCGGGAGAGGATGAGCTGGGGCTGGGGCTGAGGAGGCCAGCAAGGCAGGCGGGGCTTTGTGAGCAGGGGCAGAGTACCATGGTGGCCAAACGGGAAAGTCGCAGCAGGTGCAGTGACAGTGACCAGGGCCAGCAAACAGCCCCGTGGCCTGGAGCCACAAGGCACAGTTCAGGTCAGGGCAGGATGTTAAGCCAGTGGCCAGGGTGAAGACCAAAGGTACACAGATGTAGCTCAGGGGAGGACCAAGGGCAAAGGCCTGAGCTTGAAAGCTGTTCTTAACTCAGGCAAGAGAGCCCTCCAGTGAGGCTTCTCACAGCTCTTGTCACCACAGCCTGGTTACTCAGCTGCCCTGTGTCATAACCAGCCTTGAGCACGGGCCCCAGGATCCCTGGCTGGGGGGAAGAGGTGGGTAGATCCTGTTGGCATTTTCCAGAGCCTGACATAAGCGATGGCACAGGCAGCGTGGGCACAGCGCAGCCTCCGGTGTGGCTGACGATGGTTGATTTTGGCTGTCGCCACTTTGCCACCGCCTGGTTGGGTAAGGAAGTAGATGATCAATAGGTGGGCTGTCATGTGTAGCCCAACAGCTTAGCACCTTCCTCTGAGCTATGCTGGCAACATTCAGTGCTGGACACACTGTCAGAGTATGGTGGTTATTTTCCAGGTCAGTCATGGAAGTACAAGGTGAACATAATTAGAACAAATTTGAATCTAATTTACAGTCCCTGGAATGGAAGATAAGATGATGTGCCTCTGTGAACTTGTAGTAAATTATCTGTGTTTGAGGAAGAAGCCAGAAATAATTCATTGTTGTTGGAATATAACTTATTCCACAATGAAAGCAGTTTTTAATTTCAGTTGCTCATGAAAGACACGAAGAGTAGTGGAATGAATTTTTGTAGTTCACTTCCATTAATATAATATTTTGTTTTGGCCTCATTCCTTTTAAGTTCAAGCAGTTTCTCCTGGAAACAGACACTCTGTAACACTGACACTTTTTGATGTTTCTGATTTAAAAAAAAAATTATTTTGCCTCAGGAATCTAGCCCCAAAATGAGAATAGTGTGTTCACACTGCTTTATTTTTAGAGCTGCATGCTTATATTTTAGCAAAAGTAACTCCTAAAGTGCTTTACATGCTAACCTTTTATTTTTTTATCTGAGAAGTGCAGGCACGTATGGTTTTTGTGGCTCTTTGCCAAAAGATTATCATTTACATAAATATTTCTTTCAAAGGCGTAGTTTAAGACATTGAGCTCAGGAGGTTAGAATAGAGACTTCAATCTGCACACCAGCAGTGGGCTATTGGCTTCTGAACAGTAGCTTTGTTCATCATATTCGGAACACTGTTCGCATTCAGACTTAAGTAGAGCTGGCATTAAAAATCAGCTAATTTGTTTCATGTGATTCATCAGCTGTGTGTTTTATTTAAATCTATGTCACATTCTCTTTTGGCTTTTTATTTTGTAGATTGAAGTGTTGAAGTAGGCCACTCTTTAACTCTTCAGTTCCTGACTTAAAAAGTGACTTAATTTTTACTTTTCCAGTGTTGAACTCCTGTCTAAAATACTTACAATAAATATATGTAATGAATATATATAACTAAAGCATACATTAAGGGTCTTCATTTTTTTTCACCATCTGATGTTTGACTTAAAACATACACATTTACCGTCAGTTTAATTGTAGTTTTATATAAGGCAAAATAGAACAACCTAAGGTAGTAGCTGAATATTAGTGTAAAATATGCATTTCTCAGATTCTGTGAAGTATACAAGTTTTACTTTGATATTGCCAATGTCCTTATTTTTTCCTTTTGGCCCTTTGCTCTTTGAGGTTAGGACTACAAGCTTCTACTAGATTTGTTTAAACTCTGCCAGAGAATGAACTGTTCCCTTTATTTGAGATTGTAACCTTTGGGTGTCAAGCTTATCTTCTCACAGAAGCACCACCTTGTATTCTCTTAAGGCTGGAATCTGAAGCCTTACATACATTGAACTTCCCCAAGGTGAATAACCAAACTGCCGTCTGGACAATGTCTCATAATGATTGGCAGAATCAGAGTCTTTGTTAGAATAGGTTACACTTGCATTTATGCTTTATATTTGTTACGTTTTTCTGAGCTATAAAGTAACTTCTCACTGTGCATGAAGTTATTCATAGATACTGTTTATGACAGCCTGGTATGGCAGCATCCTCTGTCTGGTAGGTACATGGTCCATTTAGATGTTTTCTGGTAAAATTTATAGGAATTTGTTAATTCTGCTCCTAGTATATGGTGAGAATGTCCTAAAAGATCAGAGTGAAAGATTAACACAGCTGAATTACATTATTAATGTGATGTAGTTGCACTTCAAGCATGTGGCATTGATTCTCAATTATTTTATTTTTCTTAAGATTAAAATGCTAAGCATTCTGTGTAAATCTGCCACTTTTGTCTCTGGAATAATCCTATGGTACATAAAATTCTACTCTTTATGGAGAATCTAAAAATAAAGATAAAAAAAAGATTGTGGCTTTTAAAAAGCAGACAAATTGTGAAATAGGATAAGATTGTTCAGCTAATGATAGACTTAGTTCATTGGTTCTGTTAAATATACAATTCCATTACAACCAGTTGGGGGTTTCTTTTAAGTGTTTGTGTTTTTTTCACTTCATAGACGCAATGTGAGTGTGAATTTATTTGATGCAAGAGATTCCTGGTGTACTGATGATTTACTGAGTGTGCATGAGTCTCCTTCCTCCCTTCCCATCTATGCATTAGTGCACTCATTTCCCCTATGACAGCATTGGTAGTTGCCTTAGCTCTTTTAATTGTCCTGTAATTTGAGAAAACCCTGACACTTTCTTTGTTCTATATTACCTTCTTCTTTTTATCAAGTTACAGCAGCTCGCAAAGCAGCCAACAGATCTATGCTGTCGCCCTTTATCGTGGAGCTGTAGTCTTAATATATCTTTGAAAAGAGCCATTAAAAATCATAATTAATTACATATTTATATAAAGTTTTGGGGTTTTTTCTCATTTTTTTTTCTATTTTTACTTTATGTAGAGTGTGGTTACTTCACTGGTATCCCTATAGAGTGCTGTCACAGTCACTTAATAGCCATTACTGTAACTGTGTTTACCATTCTTAGTGCATTCTTTCACTGTTTACATTTTTATTATGCTGGGTATGAGAAATATTTTTTTCATCTTAGTACTCTTTAATTTAGATTATCATTTCTCATTTGATATGAGAACAGTATTGTGAGATGAAACATCGAATAAGATAGGTCCATCTGACCAACAATGTCAGCCTCCATCACTTGCTTGGTAGGAGCTTTCCGTAAACTTGCACAAGACTAACATTTAATCCTTCTACTTGTTCCTTCCTGAAACTCCCCTTTATACTAGTGCTCACAAAACACCCACTGTTGCTTGACAATAGTCATAATGCATGAACAGTCCCTTACAATGATCATGTCTCATGGTTTTGTTGTTTTCATTTGTTTGGGGCTTTTTCTTAGAAGGTGAATTACTTGAAAGCAGGTGGTTGTTCTCCCACTTTTTACAATGGATGCACAGTTAGACTTTGATCAACTTCTAAGATGCCTGTTCCTGTTACAAAACATGTTAGTTTAAAAATGAGATTGTTTTTACCATGGAATTTCTGATTTGGGTATAGGAATTTGAGTAGATATTTGGGGTTAATGTTAACAAAGTTTGACTTCCCCTTACTTTGGATTTGACATTACTGATGTATGGCTTCTTTGACATTTCTCTGAAGCACACAACTAGATCAGATTGTTTAGCAGTTTGAGGTTTTTTGCATATTAGAAAATGTTACATGGATCTTTCTGCAGACAGTGCAGCTCTGTATGGATTCTCTTGTTTTTCAGGGAACAAGGAGAATGGGTGCAAGTGTACTAGCATTTCACCCTAGAATATCTCTTTGTAAACTGAAGTCATACTCTAATAAATATGGTTGATGGTGTGTCTAATTTCACCCCCCAGAATTTCAAAGAATATTCCTACAACTAAAGATGTTGAACCTCTACTTGAAATTGATGCAGATATACGGAACTTTGAAGTATTTTTATCCTCACGAACACCTGTTCTTGTTGCACGTGATGTAAGAACCTTTTTGCCTTGTACTGTAAACTTGGATCCCAAGCTACGAGAAATCATTGCAGGTAAGTATGCTTTCAAATAAATGGAAGGTGAAAAATCTTTTTTAAATTTTGATTTTAGGTAGAGCTACTTGGAATGTCACACAGAACACTTGTTTGTTCATCAAATCATACCTTCAGATTGTCTGATTCGACTTCAGTAAGAGGTCATTCAATTTCACTTAATAGTTTTGCTGTAACAGCCGGACCATACTAGACTAAAGGTTCTCTTTTGGAGGGGGAGTCCACTGTTCTTGCTTTGCAGAGTGTTTTGGGAGATGGAGGAAACCAATACACACAATGATATTTTAGTAGAAGAGATGTAAGTTGACTTCAGATCTTCGTAAACAATTTTAAAAATGTGTGTAAAACCCTGTAGAAATGAAGTCAGTTAAACAAAGTCAACTTCAGGCTGAAGAACCTCAACTCTCTCAGCCTTTCCTCATAGGAGAGGTGTTCCTTAGAATCTTATAATGGCTTGGGTTGGAAGGGACCACAAAGATGATCTAATTCCAACTCCCCTGCCATGGGCAGGGACACCTTTCGCTAGACCGGTTTGCTCAGAGCCCCACCCAATCTGGCCTGGAACCCTTCCGGTGTTGAGGCATCCATAAGTTCTTTGGGCAGCCTGCTCCAGTGCCTCACCACTGTCACAGTAAGGAATTTCTTCCTAACATCTAATCTAAACCTACTCTCAGTTTGAAGCCATCCCCCCTTGTCCTGTCGCTACATGTCCCTGTAAATTCTCTCTGTAAATTCTCCCTGTAAATTCTCCCTCCTCTCTCTCTCTTCACCTTTCTTGTAGGCTCTTTCCAGGTGCTGGAAGGCTGCAATTAGGTCACCACAAAGCCTTTGTTTCAGGCTGAACAATGCCAATTCTCTCAACCTTTCCTCATAGGAGAGGTGTTCCATCCCTCATCAATCATCTTTGTGGCCTGCTGTGGCTTGCTCAAATACATTGATGTCCTTCGTGTTCTAGGAACCCCAGAGCTGATGCAGCACTGCAGGTGGGGTTTCACCAGAGCAGAGCAAAGCAGAGGGGCAGAATCCCCTCCCTCACCTGCTGCCCATGGGGCTTTGGATGCAGCCCAGGATACATTTGGCTTTCTGGGCTGTAGGGGCACATGGCTGGGTCATGTCCAGCCTCTCACCCACCAGCAGCCCCAAGTCCTTCTCATCGGGGCTGCTCTGGATCTGTTCATCCCCCAGCCGGGATTGTTACAGGGGATTGACCCAACCCAGGTGGTCTTGTTAATCCTCATAAGAAGGTCCACTTCTTTAGCTTGTCCCTCTGGATGGCATCCCATCTCTCAGGTGTGTCAGCTGCACAATTGAGCTTGATGTCATCTGCAAACTTGCTGATGATGCACTCGATCCCTTCATTCATGTCATTAAGGTAGATATTAATACTGGTCCCAGTATGGGCCCCTGAGGGACATCACTTGTCACTGATATCCATTGGGACTCTGAGCCATTGACTGCTACCCTCTGGATGCAATTGTCCACACCCAATTTCTTGTCTCTGTAACAGTCTGCCCATAAAATATATGTCCAATGTAGAGAGAAGGATATCATGGGGGACTATGTGAAAAGCTTTGTAGGATTCCTTATAAATGATATCTGTAGCCCTTCCCTTGTCCACTGATGCAGTCAGTCCATCACGGAAGACCACAGGTTGGTCAGGCAGGACTTCCCTGTGGTGAAGCCATTCCTGGCTGTCTGGAATCACCTCCGTCCTCCATGTGCCTTAGCAAAACTTCTTGGAGAATCTGGTCCCTGATCTTCACAGGCACAGAGGTGAGGCTGACAGGACAGTAGTTCCTGGAGTCCTCCTTGCTACTGTTTCTAAGAATTTGCAATCTGTCCATCTTTTTATGTAGAGAACACCCCCTCCTCCCCTCATTCCTCTCCTGCCCTTTTTGAGCAGCCTGCAGCCATCAATAGTTGCACTCCAGTCATAGGGTTCATCCGGGAGGGAAGTTTCTGGAATGGCAGCTAGGTCAAAGCTTTCCAGCAGCACGGTGGCTTCCAGCTCCTCCTGTTGGTTGCCTGCTCTGTGTGCACTGAGGCATCTCAGCTGGGCTGTCAGCTGTGTCACCTTAGAGAAACACCCTTTAGTTCCTTTGAGGTATTTCAGTGGTGTTTCCCTATTGGCTTCTGTTACCTCAGGAGCCCCTGGCTGATCTCCATAAGACTTTCAGTGGGGAAATTCTTCCTGATGTCCAACATGAATGTCCCCTGGCACAGGTGCCTTCTGCCTGCTGAGGGGAGGATACAGGGTCCCCTGGATCCTGGCTTTTTTTCTGGTGGCTGTTCTGTCTCAGGGAGGCCAGAGCATGATGATTCCTGCATGGATGGGAGCTCTGTCTGGGTTGTCACATCATTTCTTGTGAGTGCAGAGGACTATAGGTTTCTGCCTTGTGGTTACCATAACTGAGCTCCTCAGGAGGGATGAGGGAGCTCACCTCTCGAGTAGCGTGACTAAACCCTTCCTGTGCCCCTGGCCACACAGACCTTGTCACCCTCCCTGGCCTGGGGCTTGTTGGGGACCTTGGTTTCTTTGGCAATTCCCAGGTTTCCGTAGCACCTTCTGTGAGAGCACTTACAGCCCTGGTGGGTCAGAAAAGGCCCCTGTGTGCTGGGATTTGTCACTCTGCCATGGTACCAGTCATGGAGCAGCTTCTCTTGGAGAGTGACTGTTAGGTTCCTTCATGCCACATTAAAAAAAACCAATAAATGTTTAGAGACATTCAATATGCTACATAAATTTACGTGATAAATCATCCTAACTTTCGTAAAGGCTCCTGTGTCAGTGTGATCATCAAGAGAAATCAACCAAATCAAGCTGAAATTCGACATTCTACTTGATGGGTTCTGGCTGGAGTTAAATACACAAAAATGTACTGTAATGAATTGGCAAACAAGCAAAACCTTTTCCAAATACTTCAAGCAGAATCTCATTCCTGTTACCTGTTTATTTTTCAGATGTTCGTGCTGCAAGAGATCAGATGAATATTGGAGGACTTCCTTATCCCACCTTGCCTTTACATGAGGCACCTGCTAGAGCAACATCTCTGTTCAGTCAGCCTTCCTCAGCTTGCTCATCTACAACCTCCTTCAATGGACCTTTCAACAGCGGAGTTTTATCCCCACAACCTCACAGCAGTTACTATAGTGGTATGACGGGACCTCAGCATCCATTTTACAATCGGGTAAATAATCGAGATCCAATTAACATTCTTTTGATTTAGTCTGGTAATACTGCGGATGTCATCTATTAAATATTAAAATATCCATGCAAATTTTATGTAGGAGTGGAGAAAAGTCCAAAAGTTGACAAATTTTGCAGTAATGTTCAGTCACTGTTGTCTGGGGAGAAAATATGGTAAATTGCATCAGAAAAACAAATTACCAAAGGGAAAAAAGGTCAAAAAAAATTGAGACACTGCTCAATTATAGGATATTGCAGGGCTTTTGTTTGTTTGTTTTTTGTGAGGAGGGGGTAAACTGCTCAATCATTCACATGCTCACAGATATTGGAAGAGATCCCAGCTTTTTTGGGTGACTTTTGTTAAAACATACAGAAACTCAAGTGGGGAGCTACATTACAAGAATGTGTGTCTGTCTTCCCTTTTGTCTCTTTTAAAAGTTATTCTGGGATCTTTTCCCTAAGCTGGTGTTGCACTAGTTTAAAGGAATTAACATGCATTGCATAAAACACACATTTTTGAGCTATTTGTGGGCCTCAGAAAACGTAGTCCTGGGACTGGCTCACGTGAAAATTGAATGAAGTACTTTACTGTATAGTTGAACAGAGCCTAAACTTTCTGGTTTTGTGGGATGTATTCAGTGTTTTTAAGCTTGATTTTTCACCTTTTTTTTCCTGCAGTACAATAATGGAAAAAAACATAGAGAGCTGATATAAGTCATAGCTTACTTATATATATAGGAAATGGCCTCAACTTTAAGTAGATTTTACTGTAGATAAACATGTAACCTAGTAAGGTGAAAAGTAAATTCGGTTATTCCTAAATCAGTGTTTGTTACCCGAGGCAAAAAAGAGTACACATAGGCCACAACTTTGAAGTTATGTATTCTAAATTTATTCTTATGTACCTTTAATACAGTGACAGTATACTGTTTTGTTGAAAATAACATAAAATGACATATAACATGCAAATGACATATATTTTGAAGTAGTCCAACACTGATAAATGCTTGGCACATGAGTATTTGTGCTAATACTAAGTCAGCTTAGTTAAAGTAGTTCTTTCATTGGAAGCCCTGTTTTTGTGTCTGTTTTGCTCTGTTTTGTGTTACTGTACATGACAAGGTTTAAAGTCAGGGTTGATAAACTGTTGAAACCCGTATGGCGTTTTTTGGCTCCAATAAGCATTAAAGAAACAATTATTGGTGAGTCATAAGCTGTTCTTACAATGAGTTTATTTGTTCATTTGTGCTAAGGCTTACAGGCATGCTTACTTTTTTTGCCTGATGAAGACTAAAATACTTTAATTTTGGCCTTTCTTACTGGAATTTTATACTGACCTTCTAAAGTGTAATTGTTTTTAGTGTGCCACTTAACAAATATTGTCAGAGAACTGTATTCATTTCTTTGGACTCAAAAAGTACTGTCATGAACACCACATACTGAGATAAGTGATGAGAAGCTTTTAAAAGTAGAAAATGTATCCTGAAAAACTGTTTCCTTCAGCATTTTCAGTCATATTTCATTTCTCAGGTTTTTATTAAAATGGTGTTTAAAAAAAAGAATAGCAACTGAAGAATAGACTCTCCCCAGCAGAAGTTTCTGAGTGAGGTCTTGGATGCTGGTATGACAGAACACAATGGATTCAAATCCTTCTGTGGAAATGACTGGGTTTTATTAAAAAATATCCTAAGTTCTGGGATATGTGCTGTATTCTGACCAGTAAATGGTTCCTGTCCTGTTGCCTTTAAGCATTCATTTATGCTTAAGAAAAATGCCTTTGAGCTGTTGGGGAAAACACTCTGTTTATTTTTAGGAAATACTTTTTTAAAAAAAAATTATGTATGTTTCTTCTTTGTTCTTTAGATTCTCTTATGTTATGGATCTGGAACTTCCAGTGATGTTATCTATTAATTTTTGGTTTAAAACATGGTTCTTGCTCTGGCTAGTTGTAAAGGGAAGATTATGGTCCCCTTTAGAAGCTCTTCAATTTAGCACTCTGGCTCTCAGTAGAGGACTGTGCTGGACATGTACAGTTTACCACTGTCTGATGGCTGAATTCAAGTTCAGCTTCTCCAAATTGCCACTCTCATGGATCATTGTGGAGATGTTGTTTCTTACAAGGAAGGTCAGAGCAGTAGGCAAAGCTAACTGGGATTTCCTGGGTGGGAACAAGAAATTATGGTATGTGAATACTTTTTTTTTTTTTCTTTTTTTTTTCTTTTTTTTTCTTTTTTTTTTTTTTGCAAAAGAGGAGAAAATTATTTGGTATCTTGAGAAAATGATGTTTTGCTACATCTCTTATTCTTTGTAGGCTATCGGGAGACTTGAAGAGCAACCCTACAGTGGTTTATGCCCAATATGTATTCATATTGATCTTACGTTTTTATGATACCTGTATTGTACTTCAAATGAAGATTGAGTCTGTAGTGCCTAGCCTCTAATGGAGAATTCATCCCATAGTTGGGAAACAGTGGAGTAGCTGAAATGGGCTCAGGGGTTGATTAGAAATTATGAGAGAATTGTGGGATAATTGCCTTTGAGGACAGATCTTTTCCATTGCTTTGTAGTTTGATGTCATGCAATGAGCAGTGGGTGCTCCCTGTGTATTTTGGAGAAGAGGCTCTGCAGTGAGAGCCGGGCACTTGAATGCAGTTTGATCATTAAGCATTTCATGCTTGGGGGTTTTCCACATTGTTTAAGCTGTTAGTGGAAAGCTGAGGCATTAAATTATTCTCTGGTATTTTCTGGAAATTAATCTCTCTTTAAAAAAAGGGTTCGCATTATTTCTAGAAGATGCCTTATTACAGTGGAATAGTTTTAATTCAATGAATTTTTCTGCATCATTCTATACTAGCCAAATAATGTAAGGCAAAGGCTAGGTAACCAAACCTCCCCATTTAGGCTAATGGTTACAATGGATATTGTGTAACTTGGTATGTTGGAAGAGCATATGAAATTTTTGCGGTAATTGTGTGAAAGTGTTCAGAGTCTACCTCTAGCAGCTAAGAATATGGAACTGCTTTTATTTTCCATGACGTGCTTGAAGTTGTAGCATATGCTGTCTACATAAGTGATATACTCAGAAATTAAACTTGAATTTCTCAGTTCATTTAGAGCTGCTCCTGAATACAGAAGTTTTTTAGTCCTTACTGGCAAATATAAAGTGGAATATTTCAACAAATTGTACTCCTTCCTCACAGATTCTCCTTTGAGTCATAAAATTATTTACTTCTATACTGAATTTGGTGCAGTAGACTAATCAGAATCCTGTCATGTGCAGAAACACAAATCAGATAAAATATATTCTCTTTTGAAATATCTGGATAATACAATTTTGAAAATGCTATATATAGAAACATCAGAAATCAGTAATACAGCCATTGTTTTCAGATTTCTTTTAGATTTTTATGGTGTTTTGTTGTTTTCTAGTTGTTCAGGGTTTGTTTTTTTTTTATTTTGAGAGTTTTATTAAGAACTGGGCAATGAGTTGAAAACAATGAGTGCTGTAATTCTGCTTTTCCTAAAGTCTAAATTAACACTGTCCTTTAAAATAGTATATTTATTGAACAACAAGCATTAATATATTTCCAACAAAACAAAGCTCAAATACTGTCTGCTCTAAGAATCTGTTAATAGGTTTATAAAATCTAGCATTTGTGGAAGCCCTCAGGTTGGGTGCCACAAATATGGGAAGTTCTAGTGATGCTATTGTGTATCACACTTATTGTTTATTTGGTACAATTGTCTTGTCTGTTACGAATAATTCGAAGTTTTACTGAGCATCTGATTTTGAGTTCAGAAGGACAGAGAGTGAAATTGTCAGAATCATCCTTAAATTATCCTTTTCCCATATTGCAAACAGATGTTAGAGTGTAGCTACCAAAAGTATTCTGACTCTGTTCCTCCAGAAAACTATACCAGAGCACCCATTGGCTCGGAAGAAAAAAAGGGGTCAGCTGCTGAGGGATTTTGAAGAACTCACTCCAGAGCTTTTGACTGAATTCTGTTCAATGGTTCAATGCAAAAAGTAAAGAAAGCTACTAGTAATTGCTCTTTTTTACTTTATGAAACTCGACTAGAGGATGTGTTTTGTTGTAATGGTTTTTATTTTATTATTACATTTTGATTTGTGTAATTGTTTGTCCCTTTTTTGTTACACTTTTTTTTTTCCATAGCCATTCTTTGCCCCATATCTTTACATGCCAAGGTATTACCCTGGCAGTTCTCATCTCATCTCACGTCCACCACTAAAATCGAGTTTGTCCAGAGATCAGAGCAATGGCCTAGTAAGTATTTTGAAGGGTAATTCAAATACTAACCTAGACAATAAATATAGTGAGTAATGAAAATGAAGGTTATTAATGATGATGCTCTATTAGACAAGTATAAGCTTTATATTATAAATATTTTAAGCAAAGGTGTTATTAACATGTAATGTAAATGTATTTTGTTTTAACTTTAGAAATTCCTTACAGAGGAAAACCGATTCTAGCATCTGTGTATGAAGATTAGAGGAGAATGACCTGTGATACTGGCAAAAAGTATTTTAACAAAAATGCCAACTGTACTATAGTGCCAAAATAGATGTAGTGATACAAGAAAATGAGTGCTACTTGTAAATTTATGTTTAAGTTTTTTTAATCATATGTCACAAATTCTTTGATGTATCTGGAGAAGATAAAATTACAACCTTTAAGGTTGTAAACAATGCTAGAAACTGGAAGGTCAAATTAAAGTGTTAAAATAAATACTTTAAATATTTAAGTAAAACAAAATACATTTTATCTTAAGTGTTTTTGCAAGTGTATATAATTCAGCTTTACCCATTAGAAGGGCAAAATGAGCAGACTTTTGTAGCTTCCTATAGAATAATAAATTTCCTATTTAACAGTATTTATTTTACTGCAGATGGCTGTTCAAATGGAATTATGAACTAAGGAACGATAAAAAAGTAAAAGCCTCACTTGTTGGTCACTTTAATTCTAGGGTATTGATACAATGAGCAAGGCTATTAAAAGGTGGTAAAGATTTAATCACTTAAAGAAAATAAATGTGTTCCTATTGAATTATGTATTATTATGAGATCATTCTCATTCACTGTTTACGTCATAATTTTTGTTGAGCCCTTGATCATTTTACCCAAACCATAATATTTTGTTGTTGTTAGGATGTTATCAAGGAGGATGCTGATGAGGGGCTTCCTTCACCCACAGACCCCTCAATGGTAAATGAGTAGTCATGTGGTGTGGAAATTTTAGCATCTCATTGCTTTTTCAGCAGTAATGAGTCTGCATTAATCATAACTGCAGTTCACTAACACTGCATCAGTGGCTTTGGTGGGCAAATAGAGTAGTTGAAAACTAATGTAGTTAGTGAATGAATTTAAGAGCTAATATTTCACTTGTAAGACGTACTCTATTTTCCCCTGTAGTTTTCCCTTTGCCTTTCTCAGTAGCTGTGGTGAGCTTTCAGTAAAGTGTTGTGGTAGCTAAACAGTGTAGAATGACAGCTGGTCATTCAGTGTTTAAATTTTAGAAGTAATTGTGTTTTTCTGCTCCAGTCAACCCTCTCGCCTGAACCCTACTTCTTTAGTTGGTGCCATAAAGCTGTTGCAGGTAACACAGTATAAGGCAACTTTGATAGAAATGGAAAAATAAAACATTGCTGGTCATAGGCTTTGTCTTCAGTCAGAATGTTAACAGCTACCTTTTCCATGACTTGTTTTGTTTTATCCTAAGTATTCACACAAAGATGTCACCTTTATGGTATATGGTTTAACTCTAATTATGGTAATCATGATTTGTACAAAAACAGAGGTTAATGTGATTGTCATGATTCTCTTAATACTTGCTGCCAATAGTTGTTGGCAACAGTTATAGTTTGATTGCATTTATTTTTTTCTTTTAGTAAATCATTGCAAAAATGTCTTTGTATTATAGCGCAATGAAAATAAATTGGAGTCCACACAGATTCCAAACTGTATGTAACTGCACATAACTTTCACTGGGAAACCACATATGTGCAGTGCAATGGAAAATGTACACTAAAGTTCTCTATCCCGTGTCATTTGCTACCTTGTGTGAAGGGATGACTTTGAAGTAGTTTTTTCTTTGGAGATGGTGATACCATCCTTGTGTTTGATTCTTTATCTCAGTGTCCCATTCGTTTCCCAAGTCTCTGAGACTTTTCAGTGCAAGAAGAATTAAGGACTTTCTCGAAAGTATTAGAGTGATGGCTGAAGAGTATGTGTCACCCTGAGTGTGAGAAGGGACACAAGCCTGGAAAAGTGGGATTTAGTCTTGGGGCAAAGTGGTGAATGAGTTCCAGGGGCAGACCTGGAACTGGCTGATCTTCTGGTAGCTGCTCTGAGTGTGTATCTTAAAACACATATAGGCTGCAGCTTCAAACAGCAATTTAAAGGACTTCTGTAAGTTAAGTAACCTGTTGTGTCTTAGAAAATACAGGAGTTAAAACGTTAAAAGGAAACTCCCTTTGAGATAATGATAATGGACGATTTTATTAGATCTACTTTTGAATTTAATTTATACTATTGTGAATCTGTGTAGTGCAGCATATCAGATCATCTACTTTTCTAAGACTTAGCAATATTTAACCTATGTTGTACATCTAAAATTTAATTTTTTTTTTAAAGTCTCTTGGGTAGTTGACAGGAAGGTTGTTAGTCAGGATATTATATGTGATGTCTTATCAGGGTTTCATCTATTCTAAACCCACTTCTTCTGTAAATTTTATTGAATTTTCTGTGAAAGAAAACAATATTATATTTGTGTAATATTCTGCAGTTATCTGTAGATGATGGGTACAATAATTTCGTCCAGCTATTTAGGTAGCTCTTAATTGATGGGTTGTTGCTACTGTATAAATAATACAACTTGACTTATTAAATGGTTTGGTGCGTGCAGAGTAATTAAATAAATTATAAAAACTGCACAAAGTAGTTAATGAACACCAAGATGTGTAATTGGTTTGGTGATTGAAAACAAGAGGAGCATGTAGAATCAAAATTGTCTTTCATGCTGAACTGGCAAGGAGCCAGAAATGTTGCAGCTTCTGTGTAAAATAGAGAATAAACATTGTTTTGAATGTTTGAGTCATAACGGGGCGAAAAAAACAGGATTACTCAGGAGTATAATTTTTTTTCATACAGATCATCATTTCTGCTTATTGCATGAGTTGACAGAGCTGTGTGGAGGCTGTTATGTGATCTGGTTAAGGATCTGCTGTGGTTGTCAGTCTGATGTTGGAGTGACCAAGTTCTGAAATTTCAGATCCTCATCATTAGTCTCATAAAATCCATATAAGTCTAGGTTAGCTTAGTAGAAATCAGCAATATTTTGAGAATAGTCATCCTGTATCAAGGATTTTACTTCAACCATCTTCTATATTCAGATTCTGTTGCTGATGATAAAACTTGTCTGTCTCAGACCATAGTTTACTGTTCTTTGCTGAATGGATCAAAACGTAGATATCAAACTGGTAAGTTGACCAAATACCATCTATTCAGTTGTATCAGCATGAAGGTGCATTGCAAATTTTAGGTTATCAGCTTGAATCACTAATGAAAATAGTCTTAAGATGCTGGCCTTTGACATCTGTGATAGAGACAAACATGCAATTCTGCTGGTTTTACTGTACAAATGCTTATTTCTGAATAACTTCAAAACCTTCTAGAGTGCCCTTTTGAAGAGTTTGTAGCTGGATTGCAATATTACCAGTCATGGAATGGTAACAGAATGGCTCACAGAATCCCCTTTTATGTTAGAAATCAAACTAGCATTAGTGGTGCTTATCTGTCATAAACTTGATTTTGTGCTTTAGTTTGCATTGTTAATTTTGGCTTCTTAGGAAGTAGCTTGTTCCAATAGAATTACTTTGTTTAAATACACTTTTTCATGCTGCACTGAATATATAATCCCTTACGATGTAGTATGTGTGCTTTGAATGAGAACTAATGTGGCCCAGAGCATGTAGTATAGATAAACATACAGTACTTCTTAAGAAACTGGAAGCACTTTTCCGAAGTTTGAGCATGAATGAAAACGTATGGCATGGAAGTTTTCTTAAGGATTTTCCGACGCTTTTGTGTGGCATTTTTGTGCTTTGAATATTTGTTCTTAAAAGAAATAACTTTTCTGTTCTGTGGGTGGTGCTAGTTTGTTTTTGGGGCTTTTCGGGGGGTGTGGGGGCGAGGGGAGTTGGCAGATTTGGTTAGATAGAAGTTTACAAAGTTATTTGAGATACATTGGTTGTATAATGTGAGCTTGAAATGGCAAGAGAATGTTTCATTAAAAGGAGGATTTTCTGTAAGAAACATAATATAAAACCTTTATGCAAAACAAAATATAGCAAGTGTTGCTTTTTTTACAAATGCAAAACAGAGTAGTCTGCTCATGAAAATAGTATTTGTGTAGCATTGTGTAGCTAAATGTTTATTTTGAAGACCTATTTTAAAAGGTTCATCACATTATGAAAATATCCTGTTTCTGTCCTAACCCTGATTTCCTCTGTTTACTTCAAAGCATGTTCTCTGTGTGTTCAACCTTTGTGATGTTGCTTTAAGCTGTTGTTTCTTTTAATTCTGTTTTGTCCTTTTTTCAAAGCTGTGTAAGTCTGGGTTAAACAAAAACAGACAGGTACAGCCACTTTCTGTGAATTCTCATTCACTTGTTTCAGAGTCATTCCAGAAGCTATCACACTGGTGCTTCATGCTGGGCTGTCTGTAAACTAATGCTCATTACTAGCCTTGAGGTTTGTTTTGACAAGCTGCTTTTAGCTTTTGCATGGCAAATACTTTTCAGACTAATGTTCTCTAAGCATCTTTAACAAAACCACTAAGGCTGAAAAATGTGTCAGTTTAAGTACAGTTTTAATTCACTTACATGATGACAATATCCCTAAAGCTATTACATTACTTATTCTTCAGAGAGTGCTTTTCATAAAGAATGATTGGGATTAATGTGCATCTATTTGAAACAGTTCACACTTTAACAAAAATAGTCTAAATATTTCAGCTTTTACATATCTTTTTTATACACTGACAGCAGAGTTTCTAAACTAAGTCTTAATGCATGCAGAAGGAATGGTTTGTCCTTGATTGTTAGGAAAATATTTTGATCTGAAGGAGAACTGTTAAATTAGAAGTGTTTAAAACTTTTCTTCATTTATTCCTGGTTATATCATTGATAATGTATTTAATAGATTCTGAGAAAAAATGTAATTGCCAGCACATGTTGCTTGGGGATCATTTATTTTAGTAGTGCCACAATGTAATTTTGGCTATAACAGTTTCTTTTATTTTAATTGATAAGCTTTCTTTAAAAAAAAATGAAGATTTGAATTTACTTAGTATCTTGTCTTTGTTGATGTATTTATCTAACTCATGCCAATACCAAATAGTGTGTTTATAAGGAAATAATAGATAAAGCTGGTATTCTGAAGAAAAACCCACAATGATTTTTTAAAAAGGAAAAATAAAGATGTTCATAAAAGAAATATATGATAAATAGTTTATCGGTGAAGCTTCATTCTGTCATTTTCATCATTTTGATGATTGACTTCTATCCTTGACATGATACATATTTTAGATGTGCTAAAAATTACACTAAATTAAGACCTAAAATTTGTCCTTTAGATGCTTATATGATAACTAATTAGATATTGTAGGCACCTAATTAGGGAGACATTGCAGAATCTGAAAAGTAGCTGTCTTGTCCTTGAAAGAAATACCAAGCCCTAGTTTAAGTGCCTAGACCGAAGTGGAATTAAAATGTTTAATTTTTATGCGATAATTTAGGTAGATTGCCTTCCCAGAAAATGGCATGTATCTTTCGTTTATTATCCAGTTGACATGACATTAAAAAAATTATGAATGGTTAGAGGAACAAAGATTAGTGCCCCAGCTATTTCCAGGCAAGTGTGTGAAGTGCCAGGTTCAAATTCCCCACAATCCCCAGTAGTGTTCCCACATGAAGCTGATAGTTAGCCAGTCTAAAGTCCTTTTCAAGGACATCTGGCAGAGAACTTTGGGGGAATTACATGTAATATCATCTAAACTTTGAAACTCATTTGCTTAGGTGGGGAGTGTGCCTAGCTCCCCAGATCAGGATATCTTCCATAACGATAAGTCAGGAATAACTCTGAGATTAAATGGTAG
Source organism: Acanthiza pusilla (assembly GCA_036630365.1). Classification (NCBI taxonomy): domain Eukaryota; kingdom Metazoa; phylum Chordata; class Aves; order Passeriformes; family Acanthizidae; genus Acanthiza; species Acanthiza pusilla. Next base: position 7,308,910 of record JAXCHO010000036.1, read on the forward strand.
TAGATAAATGGGTTTTGGATTGCTGCCTTGAAATTGCTAGTTGAATAAATTCTTCATAAATATCCTGATTTAGATAATTCAGATAAGGTTTATGGCATTCTCTGTGATAATCCTTGGTTTTCATAAGCACTATGTTGGGATCTAGTAATTTATATTAATTCTGAAAGACTAAACAACTTCAAAATAATTAAAGAAAAATGGGGGACAGTATTGCAACTATAAAACCAGTCTTCATTTGTGATTTGAGGAATATAATAAAACTTGATTAACTAAACTTTGGATAGTCAAAATGCAGTTTTACATCCCAGGGTTTGTGCATGTGATGATGACCTCTGAAGCTTTAGAAGTGCTTTTGCATCCTCCCAAAGTGAGCTGTTTGGTGCACAGTCTACAATGCTGATCCCAAAACTTTACGTTCAGAAAAGAAGGGAGGGTGCAACCTCCCTCACAGGTGGAGAGCACACAAATATTTTCTGACTGGTAGAACTGAATCTGATTCTGCTTTCAGGAATTTGGAATCTCTGGTGTAACTGTGCACAGGTTCCCATCAAGGGGAACGTGGGGGTTTTTAAGGACATAAGTATACTGTCTACCTGCAGATTCATTTGTTGTAGTTTTCCACCCAATTTCTTTGAAATTTCCAGAAGCTGGCAACATTAATAGGACACCTCTTGTGTTACAGAGCTGAATTGTAAATAATTTCTACCTGAATCTTTCCTAAGTTTGAGATACGTGAGGCATCCTCATAGTATCTTGTGGGGCATTTGCAGTGCTGCTGTTTCTGTACTGTGGTACACAGCCCCTTGGTGATCTTACATAAATGAGCTGAAGGAACCTCTGGAAAATGAACAGATATTGTTAAAAGTACCCAATTAATCCAAGTAGTAGAGGAGCTACCTTTGTTGTGAGTGTCTTTGAGTTTTAGGTCATCTTTGTCTGATAATAAACCAGGAGTTTTTAAGACAGAAAAATCTAAGTAGTATCTGCATTATTTGAGAAAAAACCCCAAACATCCCAAAACCAAACTAACTACTAAAGTTAGGGGAAAACTTGTGAATGACAGTGCATTGTAAATTGATTAACCTATACTTAATATTTATGATTTTTATGTTTCTTTTCTTAACATTATGTAAGAGGGTTATTTTGTCACAGAAGCAGGACTCAAGATGATGGGTTTTTTCTTCTATAAATATATATAATGAATGTTTCCCAATATATAGATATGCTGATAGTAATTAAAGATGCCCGTGCATTCTTATTCTCATCTCTTAATTTTAAGATGTAGTTGAACACAGCTTGATTTGTGTTAGCGTGTATTGTGGATTTCTGGGTGTGCTGAGTACTTGAACAAGTCTTATGTGCACATTTTCTCACTTACAGGGAGCAGGACCAGGCACAGGGTCAACCACAGGAGCATCACATGTGTCTCTGAGCACAATGAGTGTGGAAGCTGTGTGTGAGAAGCTAAAGCAGATAGATGGTCTGGACCAGAGCATGCTACCTCAGTACTCTGCAACTGTAAAAAAGGTATCAGCTGAATTTCCTTAATGTATTTAGTGCCTAAACGTGGAGCTACCCAAGGAAAGAGAAATATTTAGTTGCCTCTTTTCTTGATAATATTTAGCTAAACACATAAAATGTTAAAATAACATCCTAAGTTCTGTGCATGACAAGTTTGGAGGGCATTTTAATACAAGCATTTGTTTTTCAGAGAATATGTGCTCTGTTGAAAAGGACAAATAGTCAGAAATATAAAGGCTGATGAGACTGGTTATTCTGAGAAAAGAAGCAAGAAAAATGTTTTCCAAATTGCCATGTCTAATAAATAAATTAAAAGGGTTGCAAATGTGCTCTATATCAAGGTAGCTTTTTTCTCTGTGAAAATCTGACACATCTCTCCTGTTGTAAATCAGTGGTGAAGATGGTTCCATTTCTTTATCACAGTCCACATCTATTTGCTTCAGAAAAAGGTCACTGTATGTTTTTCAGCCTTTCCTCTTTTCTGTGACAGAGACATTAACACAGAATTATTTTTTGCTCTTTGACTTTTTTTCACCATTCTCTGTGCTCTTTTTACAAAGAAAGGAAAATATGAAGGTTGTCATTAGTCAGTGTTTCTGCTGAGCTTACTTTGTGCTGGAGCCTATCATATCTTAAATAATACAGGAAGGATGTTGAGTCAAGGATTAAGAGACAGGTTTATCATAGGAAGCTTCAGTGAAGTTACTTAAAGCAAGAAGTAGGATGTTAGATTGCAGGTCATTAAGTGAAGCTGCAAAAAATTTTGGTTGCTTCCGTTGCTCCAGAGGGCAAAAAGAATGTGCTCATCAGTTATCTCTAATGAGATTCCTCTCATTTGTATTCTTGCATTTATTACAAGGGATATCATGTAAAAAGGAAGGATGAAAATGGCTCAGCCTCATCTTTTTTCTGGTTTGGCTAAGACCATCTGCTGTAATATGGGAGCAAAAACGTTGAGATCCCTCAGTATAAGCAGAGCTTTCAACTTGGGTCTTCTGTTTTCTGGCTGCTTTCCTAAGACATGGTTCCTCTTTTACATTCTGTCCATCCACTGATACATGGTATAAAGAGAAATACCTCTCATGAACGTAATGAAATGATGCTATGTTGAATTTACTGCTTTTAGAAGTTAAGCACTATATAAACATGCCAAATACAAGGAATCACATTTGTAGAATGTAGATGTTGTTTAAGCACTTCCGTGTTGATCTCTGATGCATGATGAGCATTAGAAAGAAGTCTAATGTTCTGTCCCTGGGTATTTCTGATGGGGGGAGGAATGTAAACCTGTTTTATGCAGAGAGGGAACTTATTGGAGGTAGCACTTGATCTTAGATGCCTTAAGCCAGAGGTCTCATGATGCCTGGGACTTCATTGTCTGATTATCTTCATGTGCTTGGGTGTCTGCAGTCCATTTGTGTTCTGATGTGGAGAAATTTAGGTAGTTTAATGTGGCTTATTGTCCCTGAAATTTTCTACCACTTATGTGTACTTTCCTTATGTCTGTTTATAGAACACAATCATATTGCCTTTCATATATTCATTTTTAATGGGTTTAATATTTCTTTTTTTTCCCATGACACATAGGTGTTTCTTGTCCATCAGCAGTCATCACTAATTATACTTCTATAAAAACAGGTTATTATATAGAATTGCACTGAAGAGTGACTTCAGGAAATTTTACTAGTAGTCTGTATCCAACTTTACCTTTTTAATCTGTTACTGCCATGTCATAAGTCTTGTATCAATAATTTACTTCTTAAGTTTTATTGTTTTAGGCAAATATAAATGGCCGTGTCTTGGCTCAGTGCAACATTGATGAACTGAAAAAAGAAATGAATATGAATTTTGGTGACTGGCACCTGTTCAGGAGCATGGTAAGACTTTCTGTTCAGTGTTCAGGTCATCATAAATTAGTCTTTTCCAGTATGAATATTTTTTCTTTCTGGTTGCTTTCTTCTTGTCATTTTTTGAGTTTGTAGGTGTTATCTTAAAAAATGCATGCATCTGCTACTTTGTTACTTTGTCTTTTTGTCTTAAGTGCTAATGAATAACTGGTTACCTATGGATTTGCATCTAAATTGATTGTGATCTCAGAAGTTTTGCCTCCTTTTTTTGTGGCATCTTTTTTTTCTTGTATGGGTTCCCTTTTCAAATTTGCCCATTTTAGTGAAATGGTCAGAACTTAATTCCTTTTGAAATCTCTGTCCTATTGTTGAAGTTAAGGAATTCAAAGTATGCGTAATAATAAGTACAAGGAATTGGGCAGCCAGGCTGTTACGGTGGGGGTTACGCATCACAGAGAGCTGAGTTTTCTCTTAAATATTTTTAGACTATTGCCAGTTTTCTTTCTTGAAATAACAGTGTGTCTCTCAACTGTTAGCCACTCTTGAAAACACTGAGAATTACATGATGAGATTTATTGTTAGATACGAAGTGTTTGGTTTTGCTTTGAAATTTGTAATTTGTCACTTACTAGTTTTACAAGAATTTTTAGTATTTTAGTATTTCAAGGGTCTGAGCAGTAATAAGAATGCTTTGTGAATACAAAAGAATTAGTAAATTATTTTTCTTTATACTTTCCTGTGGTCGTAACTGCATACACAGGTATGCTTTTACAGCTGTGAATTCCTCATTCCTATTTTTAAAGGAATTCTTGCTTATCAATTTTGAGAACTTCTTCAGCTTATGCAGTTACATTTAAACTATCTCTCTTTGCATGTTAAGATACTTGAAATGAGAAATTCAGAAAGTCAGGCTGCTCAGGAAGATCCTCGTGGAGCAACGGAGCATGTGCCACCTGCGATTCCTCACAGTGACCTCACTCGCCGTCCTGGCCATAGCACCGAGCTGCCTCACACTGAGCTCACAGGTCTTGCTGGTCAAGCTCCCTACACACTGAACTTCAGCTTTGAAGAGCTCAACACAATTGGTCTTGATGAAGCTCCTCCACGCCATAGTAACTTAAGTTGGCAGGTATTTAATAGAGAAATGTATTCTGCTTGCTTCTGCTTGCTTATCTGTATGGAAAAGAGGTTTTTTCCAGCCTTGGATACAGAGAGGTCAAGAAATAAATCTCTGGGACAGTTCAGATGCTTTCAGTTCTCAGTTTGGTAAAGCCTAGTTCTGCAGAGATGTAAACTCTAACCATACTCTGACTTGAAGTCTTTAGTCTTTGCCATCTGAAAACTATTCATCTGTTCCAGTAATCACTCTTCATGACAAAAAAACTAAAGCTATCACACTTTTCTCATCTAGCCTAGGGTGATGTCCTTCAAGACTTCTGTATTTTTGTAGCATTCAGGCTTTGTGTATGAAATATTTTAGCTATGTGCTAACCAGAGGTTAGGACATTCAACAAATATATTTGTTAGGTTTTTGAAAATAGACAACTACAATGCTCCATGACATCAGAACCTTGTCCTGACAATGCTTAACCTATTCATAGATTCCAGAACTGACATCATTCTCTAATTGTTGTTTCTACCATAGGTTGTGGTCAGTGTTCTTCTGCATCTTAGGAGACCACCTGAAGTGTTGGATTTTCATTTGTCTTTAAGAAACAAGGCTAATCAGTTGGTGGCTAAATAGTGGGTAGAACTGTTGAAAAGCTCACCAAACCCAGTGGGGTAAACCCTTTTCATCTCTGAAAGTAAATTAAAAAATCTTGAAGGTGCAACAAAATAAACACCCCAAATTCCTAACTATAGGTGATACTTTTAATAATCAGCATTGTCCATGAAAGTGAGTTTGGGATATATGTCCCAGAGATAGATTTCTATCCCAGATACTCTGAGTAGTTGCATGCACACTTGTGTATATTTGCAATTACCCTTACTGCCCATTTCCACAGAGTATCACTGTATGTTTTTTCTAGACCAAAGTGGCATTACTCATATTTGTTGTATTTGAATAAACAGTGCTTCTGATGCCCATATACTTATCTGAAGTTGAATCAAAGGAATGAGAAAGGTAGTTTGTCCTTAAGAAAACATCAGAATTCACCTGTTAGAACTTTTAAAGTCAATACTGATTAGTATTGCTTCTTCTCTGTTGTGGTGGATTGACCCTGGCTGTATGCAAGGTGCCCACCAAAGCTGCTTTATCACTGCCCTCCTCAGCTGGGCAGAGGAGAGGAAATATAGTGGAAGGCTTGTGGGACAAGATAAGGGCAGGGAGAGTTCCCTCATCATGGACCATCATAGGCAAGACGGACTCCACTTGGGGAAATTAGTTTAATTTATTACCAATCAAATCAGGCTAGGGAAATGAGAAATAAAACCAAATTCTGAAAGCAGACATGGGGGCAGAGAGGATTATGTTTGTCAGAAAACTGATTTTTCTGAAATCAGATAAATGCAATGGAATTTTGCCAGGATATATTGAAGTATGTAGGGTGGGGATCTTTTAAAAATGTTTTTGAGAGATGTTCAACATTCAGATGAATTCTTGCTGTCTGTCTAATAGATGCTGTCTTGCTGTCTTTGCTAATTTTGTAAATCTATGAAATGTATTAGAAAAGCCCATCTTGACATACAAATTCAAGTTTTATAATTATATACTCAAAAGAGCCTCAAATGCACTGGATAGAATGCTTGTTTTGTGGAAATTTTCCATTATGGGGACCAACAAAAAGAATACTTTATAAATTTTGGGGGTGTGTGTGTGTGATTGCATATATATGATTATAGTAAGCATATTTTAATTACAGCATTTACAATTTCACTTGCATAATCTTACTTGCTAACAAAAAGCATAATTTAAGTACATATTTAATGCTCTGAGTTATTTCATTTAAGAAGATCGATAAAAGTAAACAGTTCATTTAACTGTTATCTCTCTCTTCTTTTTTTTTTCCCAGTCACAAACTCGTAGAACTCCAAGTCTTTCAAGCCTTAACTCTCAAGATTCTAGTATTGAAATATCAAAGCTTACTGACAAGGTGCAGGCAGAGTACAGGGATGCATATAGAGAGTATATTGCTCAAATGTCACAGCTAGAAGGAGGTGCCAATTCCACCACAGTAAGTGGGAGGTCCTCCCCTCATAGCTCAAGTGCTTTCTATATGGGCCAGAGCACATCAGGAGGCTCCCTGCACTCCAGTGCAGAACAGGAAAAAGGAAAAGATGGTGAACAGAAACAAGACGATGGAAGAAAGTCCTTTTTGCTAAAGAGAAATGATGTTGCTGATTACAGTACTTCAGGTGTTTCTACTAGTGATGCATCTCCTTTGGATCCTATTACTGAAGAAGATGAAAAATCTGATCAGTCTGGTTCCAAGCTTCTCCCAGGAAAGAAGTCTTCAGAAAGAACAAGTATTTTCCAGGCTGCAGATTTAAAGCTTAAGGGGGGTACTCTCCGGTATCAGAAACTTCCCAGTGATGAAGATGAGTCAGGAACTGAAGAATCAGATAATACTCCACTTCTTAAGGAGGGTAAAGATAAGAAAACAGATATCAAAATAGAGAAGCAGCCCAAATCTCCAGAACATGGTTCTGAACCTATTAGAACCTTCATCAAAGCAAAGGAGTATTTGACAGATGCCCTTTTGGATAAGAAAGATTCATCTGACTCTGGTGTAAGATCCAACGAAAGTTCTCCAAATCATTCTCTCCACAATGAAGGAGCAGATGATTCACAGCTTGAAAAGGCAAATCTCATTGAGCTTGAAGATGACAGTCACAGTGCAAAAAGGGGAATTCCACACAGCCTTAGTGGTCTTCAAGATCCAGCTGTGGTTCGCATGTCTATTTGCTCAGAAGATAAGAAAAGCCCTTCCGAAAGCAGCCTGATAGCAAGTAGCCCTGAAGAGAGCTGGCCAGCCTGCCAGAAAGTCTATAATTTAAACAGAACCCCTAGTACAGTCACCTTAAATAACAACAGTGCTCCAAGCAATCGAGCTAATCAAAATTTTGAAGAAATACAAGGTATCAGAGATCCATCTCAAATTATCCTGCACCCTGGCTCGGGTTCCAATTCAACTGCAGTTCAGAATGAGAACCTGAAGACGGTTGCTCACAAGCGGGGCCAGCGTTCAAGTTATAACAGGCTTTCAAAAGATTCTTCAGAGCTCCACACTGTTGCAGCCTCAGAGGGGGCTGGTTTTGGAGAAGAGAGAGAGAGTATCCTGTGAAAAGCAGCCAGATTAAAAAGAGTATGCCCATGAATTGTAGCTTGGAATTCTTTGTCAGTCTGTGGTTATGTTAAGCTCTGTAGTTCAAGCTTTCAATATTGTAAAAGAAGGCCTAGATGATTTTCATTTTCTCTGAAAGGAGGAGTAATTTTTACAAGAAGCAAACTACTTCAGACCTTTCCCACATACAAAAGTGATAGTTTGTCAGCATGGAAAACCAGTTCTTTGTTAAAAGGCTGTGCAAAGGTTTGGTCAGGGGTAGATGTTACAGAAGTATGATTTAATTATGAAAAGAACAATGTGATGTTGCTTTTCTGTTGGGATATGTATTACTTGTCCCTTCTAAACATTCTGTTAATTCTCCTTACTTCCAAGTAAAGTTAATACTGTCCATCCTTGCCATTTGATGTACGAGATGCCAGAACATTTAATATCACAACCTGTGACACCCTTACCAAACGTCACATTAATTTATGAATTAATGTGTGCGACATATATTACATATGTTGAAATTTGAGCGTTAAGACACTTGTGTGGTTAAATGTATGCTTTTGCTCTCTGTATGTTCAGTAGTTACTGTTGAATTTGTGAACTTCTGGTAGAGTGCTGGTAAGGTTCGTGAGGAATGTTGTCTTGATGTGTCACTGGAATTGGCAGTTATAAGGTAATACCTTATCATCAACTTAGTGGATCCATTATTTATTATTGTTACGCAATTTTGCAGTCACTAAATAGATGGTCTCAGTAGATGCAACCACCACATTAAGATATTGTAAGGATAAAGTATGAATATGATGTCTGAATTTATGAAGCATTTGTGGCTATGTATGGTTTTCCTTGGTACAGTGTTTATCATTTGGCTATGGGAAAGAAAAATAAGCAATGTTTGCCATTTTAAAACTAATGCATACCTTTCGGAATCTTGTCAAAGCTGTACTCCAGCTTCTTTATTTCTGAAGTACAGTGTTTGAAGATTTTTTTTTTAATCATCTAAGTAATGTCCCTGAATGATGTTATAGCAAATACTTGTACTGTCCAGTGAAATCTGCATGGTTTTGAGGAAGAATTGTTCAAGCTAGAGTCTGCTAGTAGAAAGAAAATAAAAAATAAATTGGCATGTTGGGCTTGTGTCCAAATTTCTTTTTATTTGCAGTATTTTCTTTCTTCACTTGAAAAAAATGTTAAATTCATGTTGTTATGGTTAAAGTACTTCACAGATTTAATTTTTTAAAATGCGTTAAACCAATATAATTACTAATACTAAATAAGCATGAAGTATAAAACTACATTTGATATATTAAATTGTCAAAGCAGACGTTTCTAAATGAAGAGCTGTGAGCTGCAGAGCAGTGGTCACCTCCCACTAGTCCAGAGCAGCATTTCCACTGTTTGTGGCAGTCACATGTGCTGGTAGCTCTGCGCAGCTTTGCCTGTGTCCCAGTGCATCTCCAACCAGATGCTTCCCAAGGGACCTTGTGGTCTTGGCCTTTGTTATCCAAATCAAGAGGATGTATTTCCATTCCAGAGTCAATAGAAAAACTGCCTTTATGTAGGCTATCTATTTTTTCATTCTGTGGATGTCTTATGCTTACAGGACTGGAGATGTGATCTGTGTATTTCTGGATTCGGTTGGTGTGTTATTTGGTTGAATTAAGATTTACTCATCAGAGTGTGACAGAAGTATTGGAAACTTGTGTGCACTATTAGATTAATAGTTCAGCCAAAAAGCTTCCCGAAACAAAATAAAAAGCCCCCAAAACCTGTGTAGCTTCATGATACTGTGCCAAATCTTTGGAAACAGATTTTTGGATTGGGTTCTTCGTCATAAAAATAAGAATACATTACACTGCTTTCAGACATTTTTGGGATGTAAAAGCTTTTGACAGAAAGATACTTATAATCATTGTTTTGTAAGAGAAGACAAGTATAGCCTTCTTCATTTAGACATACACACAGGATTGATCAAAGATACCAGTTATTTCAAATGCTTTTGTGTAAGTCCTCCAAACAGATGAGTGACAAATTTTCATATGGTTTTGAGGTCTTTTTCTTCCTAAAAGTTTTATCCCTCAAGTCTTCATAAAATACCAACATTGGGATGATAGAGGTGGTGGAGTGGAAAACTTTTCAGTGTTTCTGTCTTGTGTCCATTAATACCAGTGTGATTGCTCACCATCACTGGAAAACAATGGTTACAAGCAAAGTGTCTGTGTGAAATGGCACAGGACTTAATGCAATTCTCCCTTCGGATGCGTTGATCCGTGTCACACATGGGGTGGGGGTACCTAAAGTCATTTCAGTTCCAAACAGTGGTTCAGTCCAGTTCCATGGACTGCTTTAACTGCATTGTATAGTAATGCAGGCTGTAGTTCATATCATCAAATGTGTTCATGGACTTGTTATTTATTGCCTTCCTAGCAAAGTTCCTATAATTGGGAAATATGAATGCTTCATAACCAGTTAAGGAACGGCATGCCAAAAAAGCTGGCTTTTACCAGGACAGTAAATATAACTGACTCTCAGAATCTACTTGCATAAAAATAACTAGACAGAATGCATGTTTTTCTTTTATTTTTTTTATACAGCAGTTCATAAGCTAACAAGAAACTGTGGTAGTATGATAAAGGGAGAGAGGAGAAAACAAATAAATGGAGTACTTAATAGAGCACAGTAGTAAGAAGTGTCCTTTAATACATAGCAGAAATAGATGTTGGTTGCTGTAAATGTTTAATGATTTTTTCACATGTAGAATATAACAGAATAACATTTGCAAGAATTAAAAATACCCTGCAGTTTCCTAGCTGAAACTCGAGTTTTTTCTCTACCGCAGTTTCTATGGCTACTTGCTTGCATAGTTGCACAATTTTTCAAGTTAAGAAACCATAAACAATTTCCAGTGTTGAAATACTAAATGTTTGCTCTGTGACTTGTGGGAATCATGGAACCCAAGAGTTCCATGGAGAATGGACGTGAATGAAGAATATAAAACAATAAGACAACTACAGACTTATTTCTGATACTTGCCACTTTCCATAACTCTTGTAATCATAGTTTGTGTATCCACTCTAATTTTGGATGGCTGAACATATAGGAACTTGAAACCATGACTACTTTGTCTAACTGAATCTTTAGAGCACAGTTTGGCTTGTCCTCATGTTATGATGCCTGGATAAGTTTGCACAGTAGGGTGAAAATAAATCGCTTTTGGAAGGAAAAATTGGATGCAAGTAACATTCCAGGTTTTATATGAAACTCTATGTGACTCTTGCCAGCCTTTTCCAGGGTTGCAGTTTCTGAGGAAGTGGGAGAGGGAAATTCTTATATTTCACTTGTAAAACTTGCAACAAAATGATGGTCTGGTAAAATTCTTGGAGATCTGGGAAGAAAGTTTCCAGTTTGTGCCTGTTCTGGTCACTCTGGGATATCTGATCACCCTGTGTGACTTTGTCCATACAGCAGAATAGGTACAGGATGTTCGTAAGTTTTCAGTCCTTAACTAAGTTTTCATTTCAAATACTGTTAATTGTTTTTGTTCTTCCCTTTTTGTTCATATAAGCTTTGGGAGATTTTCCTGGGATGCACTTAGCATGGGTTTTCACAGAATGCTGAAAAGAGGTGGTTTCTCCTGTGGTCTGGGGCTCGAATGTTCACTTCTGTCAACAGAATCTGCAGAGCCTCTTCTTTACATGTGCAGCTCTCATGGGAAGCTTTTGGGATCTTGCTTTAAGAACATGGGAAGTTGTGTGGCCGTAAGATAACGCAAGAAATTGCCAAAGGAAAATAATACCTGAACATTTGAGATCTCATAAATGAAAACTGCCGTGGTGGTAAAATAGGAGTGTTCATACCAGGGAGTGAATTTTCAGACGCGTAAGAGAAAAACATTGTAGTAATTCGTGTAAGATAAAGACTGCTTTTGGGATTTTTGTCTTCTCTGTGCTGTATAAGAGCTGTAGTGAGGAAAACTTGGAACAAAATTCCAATTCCAGTTAAGCAGAGAAGACTGGAAAGACTGTGCTAAACTTAACATTCTGTTTTCTGGCAGCCTTGTGCATTGTGTTTTCTAGATTTCAGTTATCTTTATTAAGGTCCATTTCCTAACTTATAACAAGATTAAGAGCAGGATGGGGGAAAATTTTATTTAGAATCTTTCTCCATGGGAATACAGAACAGTTTCATAAGATTGACATATTCACACAGGTGTCTGAATTTTAACAAACAGAAGAAAAAAAAGGGAGCATGGGTTCTTAAAAAATTTCATAATATAAATAATATGAAACGATGTTTCCAAGCTTTGAATCTAACATTTTTTCATGTGTGGATCTGACTGCTGTGATACACTTAATATTTTAGTTAAGTTTTGGTTTAGAAATTTTGTGCTGTCTTCCATAAAGTAAGACTCAGAGCTACAGGGTTCTTAGCAATGTTTTTATAGTCACAAGTGATTGTAGTTCTTTAAGAAAACTGATACTGACAACACCAAATGTTTGGGCCTTAAAAGGCATTTAGAGGTGGTGTTCTTTCCCCCAAATTGTTGTAATGGTGACAGTGGATAAACTTCTAAAGGAAATTCTGTTGGCCAATTTCCTTCTCTTAGTTTATATCTTTGGGTCACCTTCTTGTGAAAGGGAAAGAAAAAAAAAATCCCTGGGGTATTTTAGAAGAACAATGTCTTTTGGATGAAAGAAAAGACAGGTGAGAGGTTGTGTGACATTTTATGTAGCAAAAGGTTATAACTGAGAGTGTTACAAGCCACCCACAGGAAGTCAAGGGTAACCCAGATTCTTTTTAATGGATGCCTTGGGGCGCATTAGAGTGAAAGACACTGAATGGTGTTCCTAACTATGTGAAGGGTTTATTGCAGAACAATTTGGTTGCAATGGAAAGCAGGTATGTAGCCATTTTGGTTCTTATTATCTATAGTAATATGACAATATACATTTTTAAAGTGTATAAGGAAGGGACAAGTGTAGAATGTTCTCACCACCGAAAGGCCTCCTTACAATTGGTTGTTGCAGTTACAGTGTTGGTCAGAGTGGTGGTTGCAGACCATCAGCTGGTGGGAGGAGTTGCACAAACCCCCCTAAAACACAACAGCCATTGGGTTTATATCCCCTCAGGCTCAGGTGGGAACGCCCAGGTACCTCCTGGGGCGGGGAATTTCACACTGGATGATGGTTGTGGATGAATGTTGTGGTTCACGGGACCTTTCGGAAGCCTTTGACACCTTCTAAGACACTGGAGCTCTCTATTTCGTGAGCCAGGTTGAGTCCATGATGGCACATCTGTAGAGATGAAAACGTTCAGGCAGAGTGCGAATGTCCCGGCACTTCCCCGGCGAGGGAGTTACCACCTCTGAGGTCACCTGAGTAAGGACAAAAAGACACTTGTCCCTCACGGGGTTTGCCTTTCCTTATCTCCTTCAGCACCAGCTGTAGCCTGTAGGGCTGTGCTCTCCCTGTGCCCCTGGGCGGGCGCTTTGCACATCGCCAGCTGGCCCTGAATGTTGGAGCTATCAGCGTTCCAGTCTCTCTGCCAGTATCATTCTTCTCCCCAGAGCTGGGATGATCGGACAACAGCACCGCTTTCTCTTACCTCGGGTGCCCGTCACTTTGCAGACCCCAGGCTGTAGGCGCATGCGGGGTGGGGGGGGGCAGCAGTGGCCGCAGATGAACAGCTGCAGTTTGCTAGAGTGGGCAGAAGTCCTTCGATGATTTTATCAATGTTCAAGCCATTAACCATTTCAGTCTCTCACGGAGAGCTGGTGTATATTTCTTTTAAAGGTGCGATTCCAGCAAGAGAGCATCCTTTTCGTTATGTGAATTCTTAGCGTTCCCATCCCACAGCACAGTGTTCAGGGTTCTTTCACGTTTCAGGTCTGAGTACTGACACTGCATAACCTCATTGCTTCTTACAGAAGTAACCTGGATTGCAGAATTATCTTTGTGAGTAAACCAGAGTGTCTGTATATCATTACTAGAGCACAGTAAGTTTATCGTTTATGAAAGAGTAGGGGAGGAAAGGAATGCTAGGGGTGCATTATAGGATTTTTATTTGTGTCCAGGATTTCTCATGGCAGAAAACAAAAGGAAAAGTTTGAATAGTTTGTATATGTCCCTGGAACCTAGAAATAAAAACAAAGGCATAAAATATTGACTGTAGGGAACAGTTAAACTAAAATGGAAATTTTGTGATGCCTTACTGCCTTGCCTCAGTAATTAAACCGCAGGGAAGCAATCAGCAGAGATTTAACTTTTTTGGTTTTGAATATTTCTTCTGAAATAATGTGAAGGTTTGTGCTTGGTTTAAAGCAATCCATATTCTTGAATATGTTTACGTATTGCAGTACCGTCAAATCTTCCTAATTTGTTATAGTACTTTTGAGAGGCAGCAAAGTTTCCCCAGCTTCATTTTGGACACCAAAAATCCTTTCCCACCTCAGCAGTGCTAGAATACAGAAATACTTGTACTTTTTTGGAGAGTCCTGAGCTTTCATCTGCCAGTCAAAATGGACTTTTGTTGAGAGACCACGTTTATTTTCTATTCATTTAAACAATAAGAAGCTCTGAAATCTAAACTGAAAATTCCTATTAAGTTAGCTTTTTCTCATTACCCTGCTTTTTTTTCCCATCGTCTTTATGTTCCCTATTTGACTATAAACCTTGCTGCTTGTTTATGGTCCTCTTCTTTTGGCAAAACCTTAAGATTCTAGCTTTGAATGTCTTGAGCATGCCAGTAATTTGGTCCTGAGTCTATATTTGCTTTCCCTTGTTGTTGGACATGCTCCTGTCCTGTCGTGCCCCCTCTGACTGTGTTCGGTGCATGAGTACATTGTGTACTTGGAGCTGTTTCAGTTCTGCCTCAACACCTGACTGCTAGTTGGGGACTTTGGTTGCTGACAGTGTGACTTACCTTCTCCAGCTTTTTCATGAGAACCTCAGAACTGCTGTGCACTGCAAATTTTTCACTTCAGCAATGGCAGAAAATGCTGTTCTACTGCAGTGGTGGTGCTTTTTGCTCGGATGAGGATATTTAATTGGTGGGGCTTTTTACCCTAGGAAGGTTTTACAGCCTAGGGAGGCTCTAGGTTCTACAATAATTTTTTTTCTCACTTCTCTCCATCCTCCTCTTCAGGTCCTGGAAAATTCACAGGATATGCATATCCACGGTCTACAAAACTGGTTTTAAAATAAATTTTATCTGATATCTTTATTGTGCACGGTATTGTGGACACATCTAAAAAAATTGTGCCAATTTATATCTGCCAATGGAAAAACCTTCGAAATTATTTAGGGGGGGGGGGGGGATGTTGAATCTGCTTCTTTGTTTCCTTGCAGCTATTCCTGGTACATAATCAGGCAATGATTGTTCGTAGGAGAAGGACAGTTGTCAGCTCATCTGCGTTCTAAGTAGCGTGCTAAGATTCTAGAAGAACGTAAAGGTTGCATTCAGTGAGGGTTAGTTTTCCTCATGGTCCTCTAAGTTATGCTTGATGATGTAGGTCTGAGTGGCACTGCAAATAGTGTTATGTGCGGGACATTTTAGCACTTGCTTTCAAGTAATCTGAAGAATCTGAAAGGTTCTACATTTGTTTAAAGACTTAAGAGTCAACGTTTGGTGTTCAGGTATTTTTACTATGAAAGAAAAAAAGAAATCTTCATTTCTTTTTCATTTTCTATAAAAGACAAATCATCGAACCATAAGCCTATTTAACCTTAGGACATATTTACACCTTTGGAATATAAAGGAGGGTTTAGAGGTTTTGTTGTTCCAGGATGCCTTCTGGTCTTAATTTTCAACATCATCTTTTAAGTAGCTTCTTTCAAGGTGTGACGAGGAACCATGAATAATTTCCTCTGTTTTCACCATCTGTGCTACCTTCTGCCTCTCTTCCATCTGATGACAGACTAGCTCAGTTTCATCAGGTCTTTTTATATGCTAATATGAACTGGAATCTTCAATTTTGTTGTCCATGGCTACGGTGTTCAGTAATTTTTATTTTTTGTCTTCTCATCAACTTTGAGGTCTCTTTGTACAGTAATTTCTTTAAGCACCTGGTGGTACTTTGCAAAACTGAGATCCATAGAACCAATTTATCTGCATACACACTTTACTCTCAAGCAAAAAATACAATGGTGATTCATCCTAGATTTGCAAGAAAAGGTATTTATGCTTAAAATTCAAATTCAGAATAATAGTCCCGCTTCTGTAATTTTCCAGTAAGGGAACAGTTATTTTATTCTCATCCTTGAAATTATTTGGACTTCCAGGAAAAAATGCAGGTTACTTTTGTTTGGACTAGTTGTCTTTTAGCGGAGACCTGCCAGAGCTCATCTGAGATGAATCATCATGACTCTTTTCTTGAGTACCTGGCTTCTAAAACATAAGATCGCTCAGCTCAGGTTCTATCAACTACTTCATGGTTCTTCTATTTCTATTTTTTTTTTAATTTTTTTTTTTTTTTTTTTTTTTTTTTTTAGATTTCAGGGGCAGTAGACAAGAAGAAAGGAAAAATCAGCTACATTTAAATAGCCCTTGGAATACAGGGGAAGGCAGAAACCTATCAGAGTTTTTTTCTCTTCAGGAATCTTTTCAGGCTGTGAAAAGTTGGATGGAATACTTAGACACTCATCCTTCTGCTATGATGAACTCCTTTCTAGTCTTTTTGGAAAAATAACCTTAGGTTTGTTTTGGTTTTGTTTTGGTTTTTGGGATTTTTAATATTTTGTGGTTTGTTTTTTTTTTGTTTGTTTGTTTTTGGGGTTTTTTTTTTTTATCTATGTGTCAGTAACAAATCTCAAAAAAACATCTCTCTCTGATCTCTGATCTGCTGAAAAATTCTTCACCTATTCTAGTCCATTCAGCCTTCCTATTTCAATGTGAATACCGAGTGTCTGTCAGGGTTAGAGTACTGATGTTCCCATGCTGTGGGATCCTTATCAAGAACAGAAAGGGCTCTCTGAGATGATGCTCTAAAAAGCCTTCTGTTTCTCCTCTCTCGGCTGAGTGTCCAGATTTTGGACTTTCTGTTGGAGCTAAAGAAGCTCAACCATCACATTGTCTGGTCCACGTTCACTGGGCAGCATCACCTTGGTGCTCCAGCCACACATTTCTGTTCATATTCTCAGTGCTTCTCTAGGTGGAATTCAATTGTTTCCAGCGTGGAAGACCAATGGGAACAAACCAGGCTATGGTCAGGACTAGGACTGCAGCACAGAACCTCGGTGGAGTTTGCAGCATTGCCATTCATGACCATGGCTCTTCAGATTGTAGCACTGTTTGGGAGAGCAGGTGAAATCCACACTTTGGACTGTCCCTGCCACTGCCACTCTTTTGGATAAAGCATCCATGAAGTCCTATAGCTTCCCCTCTTCCCAAGCAGTTCGATTTTAACTAGGGAATGTAACTTTATGCAGCCTCCCACACCTAGGCCATTCTTTCATGACCAGGATGATAAGAGGAGGTGATTTTGTCTTCACAGGATCCAGTCAGGACCCTGCTAGTGGCAAAGCAATGCTATCTGTAAAGGTGCTAAACAGGATGATGATTTATGACATGTCTGTGGTGGAATCTGCCCAGAGTGGTGCAATTCATCAGAACTCTGGCAACCACTGAGGAGAGTCTCCACTGTAGATAGCTGTGAAGCTCTTCTTTGCTCAGGGCAGAGCCAACAGGCTTTGAGCTGACATTCAGCAAAGAGTTATAGCACCACACAGGAATCTGGGAGTTGTTGCTAAGCTTATAAGATTGATCTGTCAGTCTTAGAATGAGGGCTGTGACACCTCTTTCCAGGTCACTGACAGTAATGCATGAAGACATTTAAATATACATTTAAAAATGGTGAAAAAAATATTCATAGGTTGCACCGAAGGGCAAGACTTTCTGAGAACTCTGGAGTTCTGTAGCAGAGCCAGGACTGAGATGACACAGCAACTGCCTCTGAAGTATGTGTGAGGATGTGGTGTGAACACATGCCGTGGGTAGTGCAAAGGTTGAAAATTCTTAACTGCCTGGGAACATGTGCAATTACAATATAAATATGTAAATGAACAACACTTCTAAGAAAGTAAATCAATGCTAAAGAAAGATTTCTGGAATAAAATTACTGAGCATAGTCATTAAAATCTTCCAAGTTGATGCTATGTAGCAATGAAATGTATTCAATACAGATATCTTAGAATTATTTGGACTTGAAAATTCTGAAAAAAATCTTAAAAATTCATTCATGTTTAGCTATTGTAAGATCTTTTTAATGCCTTCTGAAAAGAAACAGGCAGAAACAGAAGAAAAATTCAAGATAAATTGACTCGACATAACTATTTAGCTTGTATATTTTTCTTCTCTCCGATTATCTTACGAAGCTAAATTATGCGGGGGAATTCTGCAACACTAAGAAATCGATAATTAAAAAAAATAAAACTTTTGAGATCAGAAATGGGAGGTTCTGAACACTTAGACCTGTCCAGCATACCAATATTTTTTTGTCCAGGTAGTAACTCAATCATACTTACTTTTCTTTCAATGACTGCTTCAAGTCAGTATGGCCAAGCTGTGCTTCCTGTTGAAATTATGGATCCAGTCAAAACAATCTATAAACCGTGATCGGTTCACTTGGAGAAATGGAGAGACAGCTGCATCATGGAAATACAGCTATTAGAAGATAGGGGAAGACTACTTGGAATCATATTCAAGGCAAAAATGGAGGGCCTGCAGAATCATCTTTACTTCGACATCTGGAAGAATTTTATTTATTATTCATTGGGTTTTTAAACTTCAAGTTTGAAAGTCAATATTAAGTTTTCAGGAATGACCTTGGAAAAGGTAAACCTGGAGTGATCATCAGTTATTTCATGTCAAAATAGGATCACATGGGGGTCTGTTTGGTCCATTCTTGTTCAGTACCTCAACTAGCAACCTTACTGGGGGAATCTCAGAGTTTGCTAATGTCTGAACATGCCTTATCTCAAAGGACAGAATTACTTGGTGCATAGAAGATTGTAAATTGATGCCATTCAGCAAAGGCAAGCATAAAGTACTGCACTTACAAAAGTGAAATCAAATCCACAAATATAAAGTTGATTATAAGCCATTGAAACACTGCAGAGGACAATGGGGTTTTAGTGTGGCTACTAAACCAGTAGTAAACGAAGAAGTGATGCTGTGGAAGTGAGAAGGAGGAAAGGAAATGTCTGATGGGTGAATTAATAGGGGTATTAACCAATCCAGGAGATGTATGTCCTGCTGGTGAAGGTGTACTGTGTCCAGACCTGAGCAACTTTAATAAGCAATTGAGTAGAATGGCAAAAACGTATAGAAAATATGGTTTTACACATATTTTGTATTGAAAGAGTTGGATGTAGAGGAAGGTTGAATGGATATGATTTCTTCATATGTGAAATATTGTTACATAAAGATTATAAGCTCTGTCAGTGGAGCACAAAGTAATCAGCTTCTAATTTGTGGTGGAAATCCCTCCCCAGTATTCTGAAAATAAAAGCTTTCTAATAAAGCAGTATCAATGATGCCAAGCTGTGGAATTTCATTCACTGGGAGTGTTTGAGAGTAACATAAGTGAATGAATCATAAGATGACCTTATGCCCCTCTGGTTTGTACGTTTTGGTTTTATATGGTAAAATGCACAGAAATTTGTTTCAAACATCAGCTGTCACTGCATTCACCACCAATGGGACTCCCAAAGGGAAAACAGCACATGCCAAACCATGTGTGTTCCTGGGAAATTCACTGATGGAGTGGGCTTTGATGTAAATACCCATGAAACAGAAAAAGTTGCCAAATTCCCCCTTGGAGCAGGTCCATGAATAGAAGTTCAAATGCAAAAGGTCCCACTTTGAAATAGAAAGGGCCAGGTGACAAAAAGCTGGTTGGAGGCAAAGAGAACAATAACCCCAGACCATTCCTCTAGTATGGGATACAGTGGCTGTCAATCCAAATGGAGGAGCAAACCAGTATATTTTGCATATCAGATTAATGGCTCTTTGTTCATGCCCTTGATGGTCAGACTCCCAGTCACAAGTATGACTCTTGTATTTTGCACAGTGACCTCATGCCCAGTCTATTGTCATGTTGGCTGTTTGCATTCATGTTACAATGTTATTAACATTGATAATTAAATGTAAGGATCTTGGAAGAATTCAAGTAAGATGGTTTTCTGTTTACTTTTTAACTTCTTAAGAGATTTTGCACTCCAGTGCCCTGTCTCTCCTTTTTCACAATGTCATTCAGGCTCTTCTTCATATGATGTTTAATTCCTACTATTACAGTATGGTAAGAATGGAGAGAGAATGTGTATCGTGCTTGTTGAAGCAAAATGCAGTCGACATAAAATGATGTTACCTGATCTACATTCAGGCCAAAGAAACTGCTTTTTCTTCACACAGAGATATGTGGCTGCCCAGTGCTTACACTTTCTCCCTGGCTCTTTTTCACTCAGTGATACAAACAAAACCTGGACTCGAACCTACGTTAATTAATGCTTCCAACAGGATAAGGAGGATTCTTTGGCCTATTGCAATGGAATCTCTCCTGGTGACATTGATACTGATACTCCCTCTGTAAAACGTAATGCTACTCTGCTTCTGGGCCAAGTCATGACTGGCAATCGTTTGAGTGTGTGGTGGGTCTAATTTCACATGAGAAATGCCCAAGGTGCTCCCACTGACAGTATTACAAAGGTGGCCCAGTATCAGACATGTTAGTTCATAAGAATTCCTAAGAAGGAGAATGAAATTTCCCATTTTTACAGATGGATAGAAACATGAAGGGGTGAAATGACATGCAGAGGTCATGTACAAAGTCTGTGGGAAATTTGGGCTAAGAGCTATGTCTTATAACTCCCAGCTCAAAGTCTTAACCACAAGATCGTATTTCCCCCCACATCAGTGAAGCCCTGTTTCATCACCTTCAACAGCTGATAAATTATAGGTTTGAGCTGCCTAAATGCCAGAACTTTGAAGGGAAAGGTAAGAAGTTTTTGTGGCTTTTAAGTGTTTTCATGGACACCTTAAATCATTCACCAACTCTAGAGGAATCAAATGAAATGAACTTTCTTTCCTGACTTGTAATTAAGTGCTTAAGAAAGCTGTGGAAGCCATCAGTTGATAAAAAAAATTAAAAATGCATTTCAGCAATAGTTCAAAGACTAAGAGATAGTAAACTAGTACTTTTAAAACTTGAAATTGATTACATTTATAAAACTTTTTTTTTTTTTCTCTCCAGGAAACAGAAGAATGTCTATGAATATCTCTTCAGTAAAATACTCAGAGGTGTCTTTGTTTGAAGGTCTTTTTGGAAGTGTGCTTCTTTTGAGACCTTTTTCTGTGAAGATTACATCAAATTGCCACACAGTTACCTTACATTTACCTTTAGGTCCCATGTTTCAGTGTGACTCTGTCTCAAAGATAAGGACAAATATCCAGTACCTGATTATGTCAAGTAATAGTTCCAGGTATACCTCCACTGAACCCCGTCGGCATTTGTTTTTGGGTATGTCTGTGCTGCAGTCTGATGCCTTCAGGTCAGCTCAGCAGATGATGAGGGTGACTGAAAAAGCTGTTTGAAGCATCAGGAGCAGTCAGGTTATAAAGATTTAAGTGTTAGTGCAGCCTTGTGTATCTTCCATGGCTGTCTCCTACACTGAGGTCTGTGTGGGACAATATTCTGTGGTGTTGGTACCCAACTCAAGAGAATGAAAGTTTGCTTAGGTCTTGCTCACAGACAGCAGTGATGCTTCCCACTTGTACCACAGACTTATCACCTTTCAGGACTGGAACAATGCTGGATCTTCACATCTGATCCCTTTCTAACCTTTGAGTTTCTTCATGAATTAATGTCCTCAAAAACAGCACTTCCAGAGCTGATTTTCCTTTGTAAGCCTGGAACCTGGATATCCAAAGAACCTGCTGTTACTGTTTCTTAGTGACTGACTTTCATTGGAAAATCTGATTGATGGAGAAATTTAGATCACAGAACTCTTGGTTTTAGCAGCAGTCCTTCTTTCCTCTGTCATTTACTGTACTCTGCTCATCATGTCTATTAGTTTTGACATAATCATAGTCCTGTTTATACTTTGCTGCATATAGTTCTGAAGGAGAAAAACTCACTTTTTATTCCTAATGTAAGGAGTATAAAAGAATTCTCCTCATTGTTTATTTACACATGTATTGGTAACCCCCTGAAATCATATGTGAGGTCATGAATGTTATAAATACATAAGATTTAATCAGAAATAACACTATTTATTAGACCCCAACATGGAATCTAAATAAGTTCTCAAAGGTGACCTACTTTTTGTTCTCCCTGCTTTAAGTGAATTATATCTTCCTATGATAATATTTATAACATGTACAAGATATTCCTGTGATAATATACTGTATGCTTGGCAGGAATTGTGTTACTGAAGGTGATTCATTCATAATTTTCCTAGCAATTGAACCTGCAAAAGGAAGTTTTAAAGAAATACTTTAACAGCTAATTATCTTATTTTTCCCTAGAAAATGTTAAATCTGGTCTATTATGGAAGGTGTAGTTATCAAGGGCTAAAATCCTAGTTCCTTTTCCATAGGTTACGCAGTGTGAATAATCTCCAAATTGGAGGGAAAAGAAAAAGAAATCATTTATATTCTGATTGAGGTGCAAGGCCAGCTGGAACTAGCATTTTATATTTGTAAACACTGTGGAATTAGAAGACGGATTTTAAAACTCTTCTGAGAGGCTGAAGGATAAATCTGTCCACCCCCTTCCTGAGTTTATGAGACAAGTAAGTTTTACATACTTTTGTTCTAATAGCTCTGCTTTTTTCTTGTAGAATTTTTTGACTGCATTCACTTTCTACATTGCAAATATACTTTCTTCAGTTCTGCATCTTTCTTACATAGACATTTCTTTTTTACCTCAGTCACTGTTTTTTCCATGTTTTCATTACCTGTGATTCTTTGCATAAATCCTACTTTTCTTCTCTTCCCCTGGCAGAATAATTTTTTTCAGAATTTTCTTGTGCGTGTGTGTGTGTGTGTGTACATGATATCACTTATTCTTTTTGTCCTTCATATCCCTCTTGTCTCATTCTCCCACCTGTAGTCGTATTTCCATTGTTTCGTGGCACGGTGTTGTCACTTCATATTTTTCAGTGGAAGACCGATAAATCCTAAAGTATCTGCTTTGTTTTCTCACTTTGATGCCTGGCTTCTGGGTTTCTTTTTATTTTGAAAAATTTTGGTGATTTTTAGGTTTGTAACTAACAAATCTACTTCCTTCCAGGACTGCCACAGTCCAGGTCTAAGTTTTTGCCTTTGGATATCTCTCCAGAAGTGCTTCCTTTCCCCTGACAAGTACTGACTCTTCAACCACCTTTCTTTTATCTTTTTTGAAAATACTGCTTACCTCAAAGTCCTGTAAAACAGTAATAAAAATAATAGTAAGTATTCAAAGCTGCCAAAAAAAAATAACATACCATTCAATATTAGTGACACTCTGTGTCAGATTTTCAGATTAGGAGGATTGTTTTCATGCTGTCAATAAACTGCTAATTGCATGTTGGATGTGCTGCGTGTATCAAACACAGTTTTTATGTATATGTTTACTGCAAGGGTCCAAACTTCTAACCTTTTTAACTCGAAGCATAGCTTTTTCTTCTAAATTAAACTTTTAAACTTAGATAGGTACATGAATTAAAATAATTCAGTCAAAAAATTAAATCTCCAAGGAACTCTTAAAATTTTTTAATGACTAAGGTATCAGATTTACAGTGGAATTTAGAATTAAATTTTATAGGTATTGTGATGTCTTGGTACTTACAGGATGAGGTCCAGCCAACACTCCCAGCTTTTTCTGTAAGAGTGGTAAGTGCAACGATGGGAGCAAAATGGAGATTAGTAAAGATTAGTAGAAAACATGTCCCCATGTGTACCACCTTTATATCTGTTGGGTGGAAATACCTATGTGCTGCAAATAAGCTTTTTAACAGAGCTAGACTGAATTAAGAGATTTGGCATGTGATTTACTCAGCCTTCTAACTGTTACATCTTTTGAAAAGTACTAATGGGAGATTTACTTAATGAGTTTTACACAAACTTTTTAAACTCAAGCAAACCCCTAGCAGTGGCACTGTGCTCTCATATACTTACGAGGAGAAATACAAAAGCACTAGGAAGATACTTTTCCAAGAAATTGTGAAATATAGCTGTGGAGCTTGACCAGTCTTTCTGAAATAGCCTGCCCATCACTTTATTCCTGTATATTAACTCACGTTGACACTGACTCTGAACTTAAAAAAATACTTATATGTTCATATTCTTGGTCTGTTGGGGTTTTTTTGTATACTCTTGCTCTTGGAGCAAATCCCTTTGACCCTTAATGAATGGAAAATAAGAAGCTCTTGTAGTTAACCTCCTGCATAATGATGTCCTTGAGAAATACTTCCTCCCATTTCCACTGAGGTAAGTCTGTGTGTCTTTCTGATGCTGTGTGAGAGTGACTTTTCTAGAGGCATTAATATATTACAGCTGGGCATGAAGCTCCTGGTCTGAACAAGGCAGAAATCTCAGCAGCAGCAGCTCCTGTTGATGGGCACCAGTTCTTTATTCTCTGCTCTCTACATTGGTTTACAGTTGACTCTTACCACATTCCTTTTCTTCAAGTACTGCACAGATTTCTAAAAGGTCACAAAGAGCTTGTGGATGGGCAGTGAGGTTTATAGAAAATATGGCTGAAGGACACTATTAGAGGTTTTGTAGGACACTGGATTTCCCTGGGGTGCTGGTATCAGATGTAGCCAGCCCAGCCCTGTTCTGTGGGGTGCCTGAGTGAGATGGTCTGAGATGGAGGTTGGACTTTCTACTCCAGGGGAAAGAAATTTGCACAAGACTGAAAAGAACTCAAACTTCAAACTCATTGCTTTTTTAGGGCCAGATATGCTGCTTTGATCTTTTCCAGTCTAACATGCAGGAGATTCTTAGTCTTATGTTACTTCTGTCCTCCCTTTTTCTTCCTGCCTCTCCATTCCCTTTCAGAGCACTACACCTCTTCTCAGGACAAGAGAAAAGTAAGATGATATGTGTACGTTCAGTAGGATGTGCGAGTTCTGTATTGACAAACAATGCATCAAAGCGAATCTCCACTCCAAAAATATGAGGAAAGCTCATGTTCTAGGAGAACATGAGATGCTGAGAGTACATGGAAGAAGTACCAACTCAAAGCTGATCTTGTGCTCTTCCTTAAGCATCAGATACTTCAGCTGTTGGCAAGAGGCTGCACAAGGTGGGCTTCAGGAAGGCAATAGTGCCGGTCCTGTGTCTGCTCAGATGCAAGAAGGTAAATATCCAAATAATTTGTTCTCTTCCAAATGAAAGAGAGATTCAGCAGGTTTACAGTCCAGTTCTTAAAAAGAAAAGAAAAAAAACCAAAAACCACAAACAACTCTGTGTGAGCTTTTGAAGTTCTGGCATCGGTAATAAAACTTAAGAGCTGTTTCAGGCTGTTCATTTTAAGGAGAAATACCTGACCTATTCATAAAACTGTTAGTCACAGACATGGTGTAATTTGTGGTGATATTTACTAGAAATTATAAAAACATACTCTTTTCAGCAAGTAAAGCAGTTAGTTTAATTGTTACAAATCTGGATAGGCCTTGTAGCTTCACATAGTGTCATTTCATCTATCCATTCATCGTGTTCTTGTGAAATAGCAAGTAAAGTGCTGTCTTCTGGGGCACCTAACAGCAGTAAGTCCACTGCAGCACTTCCTGTGCAATTCATTTTTCTCAGTTTGGCTGTATTTATAGTTCTTGCCCAATGCGGTGTCTGCCCTTTTCAAGTATTTTTTTCAGGGCAAGCAATCAATTGAAATATAAATTCCTCTCAGTTACCATGAGTGACTCCAAAAGTAATTGCATTTGTTTGTTTCGTCCTTTGTTTTCTCCTTCAATTTACTTCAGCTAGTGGCTCACACAGTCAGTGGCTGTTGCAATATCAGCTTTGTTTTATTAAACCAGTGTTTGCATTTGACTCCAACACTTTAGAATTAGAATAACTGAATGGCTGTCCCAGAGAGCAATATGGTAATGTGGGTAAATCAAATTTGATTTCAAAGATTGAACATTTTCATTTATCTGTAAAATCAGAAAATACTGATCATTTTGCAAAACAGTAGTTTTAAAGCGTACATTTATGAAAACCTTTTCCTGAACAAAATTCAATGCCAGGGTTTATGTAGTTTATTCATTTTTTTTGCCGTGCAACAGTTGCATTCTGCTATCCCTCTTCCCTGCAGCTTCCAGGAAAAGCTGTGTAAATTATTTCTTGTAAGTAAGCAAGGGCAAAGGTAAACACAGGAAGAGATGCTTACTCACAGCTAATTCTCATTAACAAATTGTAATTTTATCTCTTTCCCATATTGCATTAATTGATCCAGCCTGCAAAGTGTTATATAGAAGAATCCTTAACACATACTAGACTGTTTAGAGAACTTTCCAGAGTCAAATACAAATTAGTGCTATCAAACGGTGCTTCTCCCATTGCCGTACCGGCAAAGTATTCGGCATTTCAAAGCAGACTTCTTTATAGGTTTTTACAAACCATGGCACTTCTTGGGCGCGCAGTTCGCAGCGCAGAGCCGAATTGGCTAAAGCGCGGCTTCCCGGGGCGAGCGGAGCGGGCGATGCTGGCGGTGCGGGGAGCGCGGGGAGCGCGGTGCGGTGCGGTGCGGTGCGGTGCGGTGCGGTGCGGTGCGGTGCGGTGCGGTGCGGTGCGGTGCGGTGCGGTGCGGGGAGCGCGGTGCGGTTCCTTGCGGTGCGGTGCGGTGCGGTTCCTTGCGGTGCGGTGCGATGCGGTGCGATGCGGTTCCGTGCGGTGCGGTGCGGTGTGGTGCGGTGCGATGCGGTGCGGTGCCGTGCGATGCGGTGCGGTGCGGTGCGGTGCGATGCGGTGCGGTGCGGTGCGGTGCGGTGCGCGCCCGGCCCGGAGGGTGGCACTGGCCCTCCACGCACCGCCCGCCACCAGCCCCGGCCGGGGACTCGGCCCCGAGGTACGTCCTGCCTGCGCTCCGAGGCAGCGCCCTCGGTCACGTTTTTGTCAAAATTATTGGCACGGGCTCTGCAAGCGGCTCCCGAATAGTTTTGGTGCGATAGACACAGTGGTGTTTGCCGGGGGGTGAGTAAACAAACGGCAGCCTGCTCTCTGCCTTTCCCTTACCTGGAGATGGGCTGGAGGGACTCCTAGCGCCGCGGGTGTGAGCCCGGCGATTTCGGACTGGGATGAGTTTGGGAGCTTGGCCATGTGCTGTTAAGGGCGATACACAAGAAAAGCCAGGTTTGGAAACCTCTCTTCCAGATGCGAGAGTCCTCTTGCTGTATCTCTGTTCCCCCCCACCCCCGTGTAGAAGTGTCTATAGGTGCATTTGCAACTTTCATGCATAGTCTACGCAAAAACATATTGCGGAGTTTAAATATGATTGTCATCAAAACTATTTTGCTGTCACGTACTTGACTGCAAGTCCTCTTGATCTGTTGTGTTCAGCTATTCAGATAATAGGGCTGGGGACAACAGCTGTGTGCAGAGACAGTAAATGGGCCAGGGAAAGTGGTGAAAATGTCACCGATCTTTTGGATGTGTTCTGGAGGGACAATGACAATGGTATGTAATAAAGAAATCCCACAACTTCAAGGAAACTTAATATTATTTTTTTAAGGCTGTGAGCACTCAGCTTTGACCTTGCTGTTTATCTTTGAATGACAAAACCTTAAGAACAAACCCAAAGAGCGAATCTCTCAGGGAGCACCCAGCTTAAGCCCCTAATTCTGATCACAAGATTGCATTGTCAAGTCGAGGAATTAGTTAATTCTGAAAGAGGAAAAATTTTTTCCTTTCTTAATTTACATTTTTAAAAACATGTTTGTTTGTTTTCCTGCTCAGCTCCCCACGCCTTGTAAATTGTGAATTTCTCTTTTGGCTATGCATGATAAGAAAATCGGCTTCATTCTACAAGTGTGTTAATCATCCTGTAGCTTAAAAATATCAAAGTGTAAATGCCTTAGTTTCTAAAGGGGTTGATCTTAAAATAATTACAGGGATCTGACCGTTGCAGCTCTTTAATTTTATAAAATGAACTGTGAGTTTAAAATGACTCTCACTGTTGTCTCACCCTAAAATGAGCAGCAGGGTGAAAAATTAGTTTTGACGGTGAAATTTGGTGGCAATTACGTCGGATTTTTACTGGTTTGGAAGAGCGAAGATCTCAACACTCTGACTACAACCCCAAACGTGCTACTGTTAAGAGTTGGGTAAAGTATACAGGAGAGTGTTTTAGGGGCTGATTTGCGGCAATGAAGTACTCCACTCCTGGGCTGTCAGGGTTAAACGCTGACTGCACGAAGCTGGAGCAAGCGCTGCGCTCCGGGCGCAGAGACAGTAGCGAGGTTTGGCCACAGGAGGCACCGCCGGTGTGCGCTGCACGGAGCTTTCCCTAATCCCTGCGGGGCTGGGCACGGGGAGATGCAGCTCAGCTCCGGGCCCTGTCCTTCTCTCCCCACCCCCCGCCCCGTCCCAGCTTTTGCTAACCCTTCTTGTCTTCTGATTGCATTGATCCTCTGAGAGGGCTCGCTTCTGCCTGGGCAGGGCAGCGTCAGTATTAAGAGATCAGAGCTGGCTTTCTCCCAGCCTACGTGAATGGATTTGGTGTCAAGGGCAAGGAAAGGCAGCTGCTGCTGCCCCAGAGCACCACCCACCCACCTGTTCGCTGGGGAAAGTGTTACTGGCCCCAGGTGAGGCTCCTGCCTTTCACACTAAGAGTCCCCAGAGCCCAGAAAACCTAAACATGCTCCCTCAGGCCCAGAGCGAAGCGCCTGCCAGAGAGCTGTACTTACCCCAAGAGCAACAGCGAAGTTTCTTCCGTTCAGATTACAAATGACTCTCTTAAATTCCTAAGTAGGACCCACAATTTAACTTCCCATTTCGGGGAAGTCTATGCGTGCGCTTAAATTAGAATGTCATCTGATAAGGCACAGTTCCCACATCCACTGTCTTATGACAACTAAACATATTTAACGAACAGTGGTTCCGTAGGGTACAGTAAGTGTCCCTGGAATAATAAGGGATATTGCATCACTTCTGAGGGCAAAAGAGAAAGAAGAAATAAACCATTTCTGGCTTTCAGGAATTTAGACTCCTATTTCAAACTTAATTTAATTCTTATGGAGAGAGTCCCTGTAGGAGCAGCCAAAGTTTAATCAGTAACACAACAGCGATTTAGCTCAATTCTCAGTATCTTAGTCATATGGAGAAGCTGCTGCAACTGATTAGAAAGCCCATTTCATTGAAATATTGCATGGAAGCATGAAAATACCAGTGAGGAAAGGCAACAGTCACTTCATCATTCTAGATCCCATGTTAACGCATCACCAACTCTCACATTCAAAGCCCTTTTACAGAAATTTAACAGTTGGGGGACTAATAACCACCCACAACCCTTAATTCTGAGTGATTATTCTGAGCACAAATTAACAGATCTGGGCCATTACTACCCCAAACTGAATCATTCAGAGGGGTGGGAGGGAAGAAAAAAGGCAATACTCCATGGGAATGCCTCAGGATTAACTGCTTTTGTACATTTCCAGGCACTTTTGTCAATAGCATCTCCTGTGTAATAAATTCCTTTTCTAGTTCCTTTCACACTGTTTACAAGCAGATCACTTAGAAGTTTGCAATATACACTCAAATAAGATTTTCCAAGTTACAAGAATTATTCACTTCAGGTAATTTTATTCTTTATAATCTCTACATATTTGAATTTTTACTTGATAAATTCATAACAGAATGTATAAGTATTAAAAAAACAAACAACAAAACCACAACACAAATCAAAGCCAGCAAACAGTTGGTCCCCAAAGAATAAAGCAAGCAATCAGTTCAATAAACACACTTGATTTATTTTGTATAAAAAGGGTTAAGTTTACAACTAAACTTTTATAAAAAGTTTAGCATGATTAAGTACATCATTACACTTTTTGCAGAAATGTATATTTCTGCCACTATACAAGAAAACTCTAATTAAAGAGTTCACAAGGTTTCACTCATATATATATATTTATATATAAATATATACACAGCATTCAGTCCTAGGTTTGTGTCAAAAAGGTAATTTCTGACCACAGACTTTCCTAAAAAACTGAACACTGGATCCTTCTGGTACTCACGCTCCACCTTTGGAAAAAAAGGCAAAGTCTGCTTTAAAATGGGCAACTCCTTGTGAGATTTTTGTTTCGCTCCCCACGTTGGGAATAGTATATAAAGGAAGCCTTCCAACTAGGGAAAGGGTATTTAAGAGTCTCTTCATAAATAACTAGGTTCAGTCCAAGTTGAAAAATGGGGTGGGGATAAAGATCAATCTTGATTTTTCTTCTTTATTAATTTTAAAATGTCCTTTTACTTGAATGTGGATTTCCCCCTCCAGATACAGCTGAAAAATAAATTCAGCACCTCAAAAAAAAAAAAAAAATCCTGTAGACATTTTCTTGTGCAAAAAAAAAAAAAAAAATCTCATCAGTGGAACACCTGCAAGAGATTGAAAAGAGGCATATTTAGGAGAATGCTAACAGGGCAGAGATCCGGACAGACTGGCGCCAGAGAGGAAGCCACAGTTTGAACATTTAACCAAACACTCAGAGATTGGGCAAACCCTGGCGTCCAGATGCAACACATACACGCTCACACACTCGCTC
Organism: Acanthiza pusilla; assembly: GCA_036630365.1. Taxonomy (NCBI): domain Eukaryota; kingdom Metazoa; phylum Chordata; class Aves; order Passeriformes; family Acanthizidae; genus Acanthiza; species Acanthiza pusilla. The sequence continues at coordinate 7,339,294 of JAXCHO010000036.1, forward strand.
TCAAGAGCACAAATTGAACATAAAAATAACATACACTCCAGGGAAAGGCTAGAAAGAGGATTCTCAGTCCAATCTTTATTTAGATCTCTGTAAACGCAATGTTCAGAGGCGCCAGTCTGCCTCTTAGAGCAATTATTTGATTAAAAGCAGTCACTTATTTAACTGATAGCGCAGACAATCCCACATCACAGAATTCAAGGAATTGTGCCAAGATTCCCAACTTAATCAGTCACTTTGGCCCAGGAAGTTAAGACTCCAAGAACAGATAAGAATTTACATTAAGCAGCGAGCAGGATCAGAGCAGCCTGTGCTGCTGGGTGAACCTTAGCTATACACACTTAGGACCTCCAGACTCAATTATTAGTCTCATTTCTTACTGATTACAAAGGCATCTCCTAATCAACTTTTAGGACCTATTTTTAGCACTTTCCATCACGCCTCCCATTCCCCGGGGAGGCAGTTTTTACCCGAAGTTTAGGAATAAGGCGCACTGCACTCACCGTTTGATTCAGCCACAAAGTGCTTTGCTGTCGCTTGACATGAGCTCTGAGGGGAACTCGGACGCCTGCGAGAGAACAAGAGCAGGGTGAGGGTGAGGTGGCCGAGCACTCAGGGAGGCGGGAGCGGATCGTCCCGGCTCCCGCAGCGCTTCCCCCGTGCCGCGTCCAGCTCCAGCCCCGCCGCGGGAGAGGGCGCGCACCGCGGGCGCTGTCACCGCGCCATCCGCTCTGGGGACAGCGCTAGCCCACCCGAGCCCCCCGATCGGGTCAGCGGGGAGGCACTTACCTGTAGCGAGAGGATGCTGATGTCTGTGTTGAGGGTGGTCAGAGGAGTTCTGGAGGAAGGGCTCTGCCCGGGTCTCTGGTGGTGCAGGCTGACGATGCTGGGGTGCGAGTCCAAGGCGATCTGCAGGTCCAGGATGTAGTCGATGACGTGCTGCAAGATTTCCATCTTGCTCACTTTCTTGTTCTGCGGGATGCTGGGCACCAGCTCCTTCAGCTTGGAGTAGCAGTCGTTCATGTTGTACAGCAGGCTCATGGGGTCATCCACGGGGGTCTTGCTCCGGGAGATGCCCAGGTTGTGCTCCGAGAGGCCGGTTTTCCTGACGGACCGCACCGGGCTGAAGGCTTTCATGCTGGCAGGCGGGCGGAGAGCGCGATTCCAGCGGACGGGTGGGCTGGAGCCTACGGAGAGCTGCGCTGCCGCTCTGGCGCTGCCGGAGCTCGCACTGAGGGTCGGCGCTGCGCGGCCCCTTTTATACGACGGTGGCCGGCGGGCCCGGCCCGCGCTCGCTGCCATTGGCGGCTGCCGGCACGTCCATCACCGCGGGGCGCCCTCACTGGTGGGGCCTTCCGCCCGGGCAGCCAATGGCGGCGGGGGGCGTGGCCGCGCGCTCAGCTGAGGGAGTAAATAGTGCGCGGGGCTGTGCGGGCCCGTGCGGGGCCCGGGGCGGCAGCGCCGCGCTCCAGCTCGGCTCCCGACAGGCATCTCTATGTTTCCCTGCACCTCCCCTGCACCTTCCCTGCCCTCCGCCCTATCCCGATCTCTGCACGGGCACGCACCGGCGCGCGGGACTGGCGGCGCCGCGCGAGGAACGCGGTGCGGGATGCGCAGGTCCCGCTGCGGCGCGGGGTGGCGGGGGCTGAGCCTTCCCCAGGTCACCGTGAATTGGAACATCCCGGCGGTGTTTGCATGTCCCCACTTAGCACACGGCAGCGAAAATAAATGGTCGGGTTTGCAGCCAGCGCTGTAGGCTGCGGGTGTAAGCAGAAAAGAAATAAATCAAGATTAGAGATAAAATAAGCCTATAAACCCTACTGCAACTTTTCCATCCTGATGAGAACAGGACACTGAGCGCCCCGCCAGCCAGGCAGGCGTCACTCCTAGCGCCCTGCTTCCTGAGGACAGGGCTACTTCAGATGATGCTATTAATTGGAGATCATTAAGCAAATGTGCATATTGGAAGTGCATTTACATGTATTACCCTTGAAAGGCTGCTCATCTGCGCCCTATCAGTGCTCGTGACACAGTACTGCCATTAATTATGCATAGATTGTTTCTGGTGACAAATGCAAATGCTTACTACACGCTGTACTTTTAGCAGCTTTTGGTTGCAGCCAATGAAACATCTTCCAGTAACATTCCAGAGGAAAAAGTTTTCTTTTTTTTTTTGTTTTGTTTTGTTGAGCTGGAGAAGTGACTTTGGTTTTTTTTTTTTAACTTTAGTTCCATTGTTTTGTCCCATATTTCACTTATACTACAGGCTGTATAACAAACGGACACAGCTTCCACCTCCCATTCCACGCACTACCTGAGGAGAGTTCAATTTACGAAAGCGTGAACGTATATGCACAACTAATATAAATGAAATTCTGCACAAATCGCAGCAATTCTGTAATTGTGAAACCACACGGATGCTTAAAGCGGGTGAGCGTTCATCGCAAACAAAACCGTAGTAAACGCACACATCCATAAAATCAGTGAGGATTGTGCTGCCAATCATAACTATTAAAAGCAGACAAATATTGGATTTATCTGCGCTGTTGTTGCGTAGCTACAAGAAGGGGGCCGGGGCTGTGAGGAAGGAACATTACGGAAACTTGGAGACAAAGCTGCGAAGAGCCACATCAGTGTTTTTTCCAATTAACGTGGCATTCCTGAGCTGCTGGTTGGCTATTCTTTTAACAGGGCACTTTGGTGACTGTCACACCGGGGTGTTTGCCCCGGGGCTGTTCTCCGGGGTGGACTGGAGGCGGTGCCGAGGCTGACAGGAACACAATTCAATGCGTTTTGAAACGCGAAGGGTGAAAGTGAATCTCGACATTCAATCTGATAGGAAGACAAGTACACTGTTCAAGTGCAGTTACAGAGAATAAATAATAATAAAAAACACCCTGCCAATTAACGACTCTCTTAAAATTGCCACTTAAAGCGACTTCAACGTTTACATCGCTAAGATACCCATTGGTGGTGGTACTTGACCTACGGCCACAGGTTTTGGTCCTACTACATGCTTGAGTTTCTGTCTAGTGAAAGCACCAGTGGAAGAAATGTTGAGTGGTTTTGGTGTAATAATAGCCAACGTAAATATCTTCATGCTTCTCCCATCACTGTTTGTCGTTCTTGGACAGCACAGCAGCACCGGCCGGCCGGGCACTGCAGAGGACCCTGTATTATTGCTTTCGGTTTTCCACACCACAGGCTTAGCACGCTTTTTGGAACACCGGGAAGTTGTGTGGAGAGGCTAACTTGGCTATTTTCTCTGTCATCAAATGATTGTCATGTGCGCTTTCTACACTCGAAGTAGAGCTCGCGAGCAGCCAGGCTCCGATTCCCCCAGGCGCGCGGCTGAAGTGGCTTTTCCTAACATTTCATTCCCCCAATTCTGCTGTTCCAGCACTGAAAGCTTTGGCAGAGGCTCGCCAGCTTTGGGAGCTCCTGCGCTCTGACACGGGTCCCACGAGCGGTGTCGCAGCCGCGGCGGTGCCGCTGCCCGGGGAGCCGGGGGGGCTGCGGCGCAGGGGGGGAGCCGAAACCAGCGGGGCTGCGAGCCGCTCCTCGGGGGCTTTTCCCAGGACCCGTCCCGGGCAGCTCAGGGTGCCTCGGGAGCCGCGCGGCCGCGTCTTTAGTTTTCAGCCGGGACTTTTACAGCCGGTTCCCAGCCCCGAAACGCCGCCGCTGCGAACATCTGGTAGGAACCGCCGCCACTCAAAGCCACGCACAAAGGGCCTCTTTCGCCTCCGCGCCCCCGGGATCGCAAACCCGGGGCTGCGCTCCGCGGGCGCGCGGTCCCCCCGCCCGGCGCCAGCCCGCGGCGGCGCTGGGTGCGCGGAGCTGCAGCGGGAGCGCGGCCGCCCCGGGGGCGCCGTCCCCCCCGCGCCCCCGCGCCCCGCCCCGCGCCCGGGGCCGGCCCGGACTGCGCGGCGCCAGCCCCGTGACATCAGCCCCTCGCCGCCGCCCCCCCCGCCCGCGCCGCCCGGGCCCGGCGGCGCCGCTCAGGCGGCTGCCATGGCGACCGGGGCTGCGCCCGCGGCGGCGGCCCGGCCCCGCTTCCCCCTCCCGGGCGCACCTGCAGCGGGGGCCGCCGCCGGACGCCCCGCCATGCCGCGGGGGGGGGACGAGGGAATGTGGGAAGGCGGGGGGGGCGCCCGCAGAAGGGAGAGAGGAAGGAGGAACACGGGCAAAATCGCGGACGGGCGAGGGGGGGAAGGTCCCGGCGCCGCTCGCCCCCCAGCCCGGCTGCCCCGCGGGGCCGGGTCTCCGCGACCCGGGCGGGAAGGAGCGGCTCGGGCTTCCCAGGCTGAGGTGTGGGAGAGAGAGCGGTGGGTTCGGTCCTGCCCCCCCCCCCAAAAAAAAAAACAACCCCAAACCCAATTTTTCCCATTTCTACGAGGAAAAGTCACGGTTTTTCTGAAGGCTGCCTGTCCTTTCGCCTCTTAAGGTCTTCTCAGCCCAACCCCGGGGTCACACAGTTCCCCCCGGGCCGGGGTCCCCCCCGGTGCCTGTGCGGAGCGAGAGGCTCCAGGGAGAGCTTGCGGGGCTACGCTGCCGCCCCCCTCGAGGACAGGCGAGTTCCTCTGCGGCCCTGTCCTCTGGCTCTAATGAAATCTATCTAAAACATTCAGTAATAATGTAAATGGCTTTAATTGCCGCGCATTTAAGCCATCAAACCGGACTAAAAAAAAAAAAAAAAAAAAATCTGTTAAAGTTGGCCCAGTTCCAAGTCATTGACACCATGCAGCCGGTCCAAGCAGGGTGTCCAAATATGTTTTGATACAGGAGTTTTCAATGTACCAGGTAAAATATCTCGCTAAACCCGGCCGCTTTTAACTACCCGCTCCCTTTTGTTTGCCTCACGTTTCCAATTCATTCAAAGAAAAGTTGTAGAAGTTTGGGGGTTGACTTTTTTTTTTTTCTTCTTCTTTCTTTTGAGCGGGAGGGAGAGTAATGCATGCAAAATATTTAGTTACAACTTCTGCGAAAGGCACCGATCTGTAACAGCATTTTCTACTTTCACAAAGGATTTTCCTGTTACTTTTGTTCCGGTCACAAAATTTTAAAAAAAAAAAAAAGAAGGCGAAAGAAGAAAAAAAAAAAAACTTGGGGGAGAGATAAGGTCTGGAAAACAATCTGGAATTGCCAGGCTGTTGGTGGGAGCTCTGCGGGGCTGGCGTCAGGAAGTCTGCGCCGCCTTCTATTACTGTTGATCCAGCTTTGTGCAGCTGCACTCAGTACAATTAGCTTGTAGAAACAATCCTGCTGTAGGCAGCCTCTTCCCTTCAAAGTGCTTTTCTATACTGATCCCCTCACATCATGATGCTGGAAATCAAGTCACAAGCCGACCACTGTTTGGCCAACATCATCTGTGGGAATTCATTAACCTCCATCCCAGAGATGCAACAAGAGATTGTTTGTCCAGAACTAAACTTACAGCTTAATATGATGTAGCCCATACAGGAAAAAACCTGTGTCCCCATTTTTTTTTTTTTTTTGTCCATAACAAGAAACACATTGTGCAGCTTTTTCTTCTTCTTTTTTTTTTTTTTTTTCTTCAGGGGGTGGGGAATGTAGCTGAAACCAGGCATGAGCCGGCTCCTGCTAAAACTTTGCCATCAAACTGTTTTTTGGTTCATCGGGCTGCAGTTTCCATAGAAGCAACTTATCCCCGCGATCATCTTGTCGGGTGCACTTCGCAAGCTCATTTCCCGTCTGAGTTTGCTCCGCTGCTCTCGGATGCTGCAGCTGACACATTTCCTCCCCGTGCACTTTGCACCCACCTCATCCTTGCCCAGATGCTCGGGGCTGATTGTGCCTAAAAGGGGGTTTCAGCACACTCCGCAGCTGCCTTGGGGGAAGGGACCTTTTTTTTTTTTTTTTTTTTTTTTTTTTTTAATTTTCTTTCTACTTTCCCTTGCTTCCTACTCCTCGCCATGCCGGCAGCAGCCCTCCCCGTGCCCCCGTCCCCAGCGCTCCAGATCCGGCTGGCAGGGGCGCGGCTGCGGCCACTGTCCCCCGCCTCGCGCGTGTCGCGCGTGTGCTGCAGTCGGTGTCACCGGGCCCGGCCCGGCGGAGCGGGGCTGCCGTGCGTGGGACAGCGCTGCTGAGCCCCCGGCTGCGGAGCGGGGCCCTGGCGCACCCCATCTGCGGGCAGCCCTGGGGGGGCAGCCGCACGGTGACATCTCCGTGCTCTGCGGTGCTTTGCGAACAGCTGTGCTGTTGGGAGCAGGACTCCTGCCTCCCGCCACCCCGTGCTGCCCCTGGCCGGGCTCTTGGCGTCCCGCCCTGCCGGCAGCGGCTCTCAGGGCTGTAGGGCTGGCACCGCAGCTCCCTCACTTCCAGCTCCTTTACTGGGCACGAGAATGCCCTGCCTACCCCGCTCCGAACCCCTCCGGGTTGTGCTTCAAGGGACGTGTGGATACACCTTCTCTGCGTCCCATTTCCAAACTCCGTTCTTTTCTGGGCCATATTCACAAATGCCACAGATCTGCCAACTTTAGGATCTCTTTTCCTCTCCCCTCACTGTGTTTTTGAATAATGTTGCTTTTGCACGGTATCATTCCCTTCATCCCCACTTTTAAGCATCCCTCATCTGCTGCTGTTAATCCCAATCCGTGTATTGTTGGACTCTTGGGAAGTATTGTGGAAAAACATAAAGGTTTTTTCATTCTTTTGAGACATCTTCATTTTGGCTAGAAATATTGGACTATAGGATGGGCAGGCCTTTGTTAAGGTTCCTTTTTGACATGTGTATCATTTTATGATCATGTTCCTAAACTGTGCAGTAAAATGCCTTTTACTCAAACTGTATTTTCCAGTGCCGCCCTGCAAAGAGGGGTGTTTCCATGTGTGAATTGCATGGTTTTGCTGCAACATTTATATAATTCAATTTCATATATACTTAGTTCTAATGTTTACTTCTGTTTTGTTGGATTTCTCATTTCTGTAGTAGGATCAGTGCCCCGAAGGCTTTGCTATATAAACTACCACCTGGTAAGAATTGTTGCTTACCTGATCCTACTTGAAGAACATGGCCATGAAATCTTTCTGAGAGCAGCATCTCTTTAGTATTGTAAGTGCTAATGGTGTAAGTATATTAGATCCCTGTATTAACTCGTATGTTTTTGCTCAAAACCAAATATTTTAAAAATTCTCTAACTATTTGATTAATGCAACATCTATATTTTAATTAAGTTACAAAGCATCCTCCAGAAGTGCTTATAGTGAACCAGTTAGGTGGCTCTCTAACTTAGCATGGTTGTGCTAAAATCTGGGATAAAGCAAGTTCACTTATTAGTGCATGGTTTATGTAGCAGATGGTTTTCATCTTGCATAGCTTTTCTAGTGATACCTTTAAATTAATGTAGGTCTAAAATGTTGCAGATTTTGCACTCCCCACCAATTCTCTGGAAAATCTGTTCAGGATAGAAAAGGGAGAGGGGCCAGGCAGGAGATTACTGGCAGTACCTCACATGAAATAAGGAATAAACCAAGGAATAAAATATGGGCTTATTCTTTTGTTAATTATCTGGTTGGCTGGTCCAGCTCCCTTCAGTCTCCCACTTCGTCCCAATTTTGATTTTTAGGTACAGGCCTGTGGGAATAAGATCACAAAATGTTTGGCTTAATTTCACTGAAAAAAAGAATGGATTGGGATTTGGATTGATGGGAGAAGATTTTTCAAATCTGTTCCAGGTATGGTTTTAAGCACACAACCCACTTCACCTCTCAAATTGTAAAATTACGATAATTTCAAGCATAAATGTGTTTGTGTAGTATGCTCTGTGTGTTTTGGTTTTGCTCAATAGTAATATTTTATGAACATAGTGGAGAAATTGAGTCTGTACTGCAACTGTCATCTAATTGTTGGTCAATGTGGCCTTCCTGTTATCTTCAGGAAGAATACCTCAGTTCCATGGTGGAAAACCTTGTAATATTAAGCAGGCAGTACTAATTTATCAAAGCTATTGTTATAGGTTATGTCAACACAGGACCCACAGCATTCTCAGTCCTTTTTAACTAATGTGCAGAAAAAAATTTTGTATGGGCAGGAAAGCCTAATTCCTCTCAGGTTTGGGTACTGGAAGTGCAATTTAGCAAAAGATGTGTGCCACATCCCAAATGCATGTGCACCCTCATGAGCCCTATTGAACCACATGAGTTCCAGTGAAGTTTCTTAAAACTTTGCTTCTTTATAGGCCCAGAATGAGCATTATCTAGGTTAAGCTGACTTTCTTAGTGACTGTCGCCTGCATAAACCCACCTGGGAATCACAAAATATGTAGTGGCTAAATCTCTGGAGAGGCCTGGTCCAGGAGGTGTGCTCAAGATCATGGTTAAATGCACATTGACAGCATGGAGCTTAGCACAAGGTGCAGCAGCTGGAGCTGCCGGAAAGTTCAGGGACAAAGAAAGAAAAGAACTGCTGCTTTCTCATAAGCAATTTTTCTCATGAGAGCACTTGTCCTGGAAGTGAGAGATGCAGATTCAATGTTCTCCTCATCAGAGGTGATATAAGCTCCCTCCTGCTTGCAAAGCAACCCTAACGACCAGAGATAAGGCTAAGGTGGAGGACACCCACCCATCCTGTTCAGGCTTGCCACAGTAAAGAAACAGATGCAAATTTCAAAGGGCCAGAGGGATTATAAACAAGAGGGAGCCTAACACTGTAGCTCAGGGGTAAAAGCATCTCTTGGATGGCAAGAAGCCTGAACTCTGGGCCTGCTGGCCTGGCAGACTCACCCATTCTTGAGGGTGAGGTTCATCTCACCTTATCTTAGCTATTTAGAGGTTTTCTGTCTCATCTCTCTATAGTCAGTGGGAAGAGAAAACAAGAGACACCTGCAGAGAGTGATTCATTCTGTGCCCATCTGACACCTCTCACAGGATGGAGTGAATCTCCTCGCTGGGGGCCGTTGCTCTCCATCAGTTCTCAGCAGAAGCCAGACAACCAATTTCAGCCAGAAGCCTGACTTATAGATGCCAAGTGAGGTGGATTCCACTGTGGATGACTAATTTTTCTGATTCATCATACTCGAATTTAGTATTTAAAATTTGGGTATGCAATCAGAGTTAGTTTGAGTTCTGTCTCTGTATCATGGTAATTCCTTCCATTGAAAGGCTGGACATGGATAGCTGGGGTGAAATGTCTTGGGATGAAGTACTCCTGAGCCTACAGAGCCTAAAGGCCATGTGGCCATGTGTGTCCCTAGTTTGCACTTGTGAATCCTGGTGCCAGGTGTCTGAAATGTAGAGTGTGGAACTATTAAATGTCATTTTGTGATCTTCTTCTGTGGATGGTCTGAGTGACTTGAAGCACTACATACTGCTTTTAAGGGAGGAGCTAGCTGTGTAAAATATGCATAAAAATTGTTTGAAGATATTACAAGGCTACAGTTGGGATTTTCAGAGAGATGAAAGGCTCCTTATTTAAATCAAAGAAAGAGAAGTACTGTGGAAAATGGGCTAAGTGTATACGGCATTTTATGCACTTGAATACCTGGAAAAATCTGTCTCTAACTTCTAAAACTGGAGGTTGGATGCCTTTAAAAATATCACCTTTAAATACTGGCCCTGAAGAGATGAGCCTGTTTCAGAAGAGGTGAGTTCAGTTTCAAAAATCTACAGTTTTTTCGTTTTTGATAATGTGGAATAGTGATGTGGTATACTGCAGGATAAATCCCAACTATGTACTTCATTGTTTCATCAGAGATCAGCAAAAGGTCACCCAGCCTTCTTATCAGATTACTGGAGTGCAAGTGTTTTCTCTGTTGGTCTGATTTCGGTGCGCATATATTCTTTGCAAATGGATGATTTGTGTTTTTACAATTTAATATTTATTAAAGGTCACCAAAGGTTTATTGTCCAGTCATTTTGCAAATTTTAGATTGTAGAAATAATTGAGGAAAATTAGTGTCCAGTTTGGCAAAATTACAGTAGTATGTTCTCATGATGGATTTTTAGCTACAAGTACAGTTGGAGATGATGCCACCACATTTTTCGTGTCAATCACTTTATAAGGCTGAATGCCTTCAACTATTCCAAAACACATGGTTGAGAAACATATCTACTTCTTTTATCAAAATACTGAGGATATACGTTTAAATTTGGCAACATAAAAGTAATTGGGAACAGACTAAAAATTAAATTATTTAAGGCCTCAAGCTATTGTTTACAGCACAGACAAGAGATCTGAAAACATTAAAAGGATGCACAAACTTGGTAAAATAGTTTGAGCCAGAGCAAAACAGCTCGTTTATACCTAACTGAGGATCTCAGCTGTTCTCCACTGAACAATCAGAATTTGGACTGTTAGCAGTTTGTTGGTTTTTTTTCCCTCCCTTATCAATCTGCTTGTTTTCACTTCATTAGCAATAGTTTTGTATTCCTTATTCCCTTTCACAGCTCTCTTGGTTTCGGAGATGGGATTCACCTCACTTGATTTATGGCATGTGTCTGGTTGATGTCTGCATCTAAGCCAGTCTTTAAAGACTCAGTTTACAGACAATTGAGAAAATCGTTGCTTCTTTGATGAGTTACTTCTACCTAACACAGAAATCTAAAAGCCTGACTCTACCCCTGATACTCTCTGATTTCTGAGTCCAGCTGTCCGTAGCCCAGACAGCATTTAACTAGACACCCTGTCCTTGATGTGGATGGCCCATGTCAGGGTTGGTTCTCAGACTTTCTTGACAGTTCTCTGCTTTTTCTTTTCTGTGTGTGACTTGACACATTTGACAGCACTGAGAAGAATGAGCAGTGGCTAATAGACTTTCATCAAGAAGCTTTTCTGACTGTGGCCTGGTGGAGTGCTGAATTTTACAGTCCACAGCGTGTAACCTCTAGGCTAGGTGCTTATAGTTGTAAGTTTTATGCATTTCTGTCTGTTAGCCATGCAATCTTCACTATTCCTTTGTGGCATAGATGGGACTTTCATAGTGAGGGAGGTTGCTCTCTGTGGAAGCCTTATCTCAGTTGTTGTAGAAGGTACACAAAGAGGGAAGATGCTCCTTAAAACAGCTGAATTATGTTGTGGAGTACTTAATCTATGTCTCTGCCAAAAAGTTTTTTTTATGTGCGATGATGGACAAGTCATTTAGAGCAGCCCTGTGTCAGGAGACTGTTTATCACATAGGAAGTCAATGGGAATTGTCCTTAAAGATCTAAAATGTGATGAAAACACCCTTCTGAAATAACAGGTCCCATCGATCACAAGTCTGGCAGCCAGAACTAGAGTTAGTAGCCAGTACATTTTCTGACCAGCTGCTTCACATATGACCATTGGTTTAAAGAGAACAGCTGCTTTTTTTTTCTTTTCTTTTATTTTTTTTTTTAATTTAAATTTAAAAGGAAATATCCCTTTTGATAGTAGGAAAGAGTATATTCTAATAAATGTGGGAAAAGATTCTGGGGTGGCAGAAGTAATAATTGTAATAAGGGGCATTCTGTTTTCCTTTCCAGCTTTTCAGAGAGATCTCACCTCCTGCTCTCCAGCTGGGAGCTCACAAGGTGGTGCAGTGACAGTAGGGTGACTGCCAGAGACCAGAGAAAGTACCAGTCACAGCTGGATGAGGACTTGGAGCAGGAACAAGGAAGTCTAAGGATTAAAGGGGAACAGGGGAGAGGGAGAATTCAAGTTTCAGATCTCTTCATCAATTTAGATTTCTTTCATTTGAAATGTCAAGCTAAAATAAGCAACACTATCCAGAAAGTGAATGCTTCTGAAGAAGTTTCTTGTATTTCTGTCTCCTGTTAGGACAGCTTGTGAAGTAAACTGTGGTGATTTTAGCCCGAGGTAAATCAAGTTCCTAGGTTATGGGAGACATAGGTTCTGGTTCGATCCAATGAGGTTCTTATAATCCTCACATAAGAAACACTCCAGAAGTGGTCATTTGGGACATTCACCTGGTGTAATGGAAATTCTAAGTCGCAGTCTGAACTGGAAAGAATGGGATATGAAGACTTGGTTTTTGACAGGCCTTGTAAGCATCAGACCACTTCTTTGAGAATTTCCTGAGAAAATGTTCAGGAGAATAATCCTGGTTTTTTTCTGAAGTGTGATTGTATTTCTTTTTATGTGAGCTTCTGCTCTGTTTTCAGAAGTGTTTTTATAGATTCTATTAAGGGAAAAAAAGTAATGGGAAAGTTTTAAGTATTTTTTTAATCGACTGGAAGTTTTTTGCTTTAATGCAGATGGTCCTCTTTTAAACCTGATAAAGGCAGGGGACACGATACTCTCTGCTATGTACTGAGAGCAGCAACACACCTTGCAGAATTGTTTTAAGGAGCAGTCTGGAGTATGCCAATTTCTCTCTTTTCTGCTATTTTGGTAGTGTTTTGTGGAGTGAAGCACATGTATATAAGCTGCAAATGTACATTCCTGTATAGAATAAGCAGGCTGTCTGTGTGAATCAGCTGTTATGGGGGTGGCTGTGGGTAAGACATGAAACAGGCAGTGGAAACTCCTTTGATGGAGACTCAGTAGTCTTCATCCTTTACACATATGGGGCCTGATGCAAATCCAGTGAAACCCAGGAAGACTCTCCCTGTCAGTTCACAGTTTTGGATCCAGCTTCAGGTGTGTTTGTGAATGTGTATGTGGGATGTGGCTGGTTTTTGGCTGTGTAACAGGTGCCTGTGAGAGTGGAGAGGGAATTTGTTTCAATGCTCTGGGTTGGCAAGTGAATTTTATCTAAAGCTTGTCACTTGCACATAGCCAGCCTGCTCACGTTCTAAATAGATTCTGCCCTCAGACTGTAAAGAACAAGATAATAACATTATGTTATGTACTTGAGAGCTAAATTATTTTAAAAGTCTGAAATTAGCAGATGAGGAGGAATTTATTTGCCAAATACATTTCAGAAGCAGCTTGGGAAACCTGTCAGAGCCCATCTTTAACTGCTTAACTAGTGGCTGTTCAACTTAATAGCTCTGAAGAGTGCTTACAGTATGAGGGAGACCAAAACAAAATCCCAGAATGCGTGAGATTTTCTTCCAAACAACAGAAAAATGCCATCAATTCACAAATCAGACAGTTAAAGAGGCAAACTTGCATCTACAACCACTAACTTCACCAACACCCTCTGTGCATCAGGCAAAAAAACCCCCTTGCTGTTTTTTTGGACTCTTTATCCATTCTTCCCAGCTCTATGACCTTATTGCAAAGCTGAACTTGACCTTTGCTGTGGTAGTGGTGCTGGCCTTTACCGTGCGTTTGTCACAGATAGCTTCATGTTTTTCTCCAGGTGTGGAGCAAAGGTTTGGAAAATTCTTTCCAGCCCCTCTCCTTCAAACCACTCCTTAAGATGCACTTCACCTCTCTTGCCTGTGGGGCTTTGCTGACAGTAGCTGGGCAGAGTGAAAGTTAAACTGTTTTCTATGCAGCCTGTGTGAAAACATGCTCACATTATTTGTGCTGCGGATCTGCTGTCAGCCCCTTTCGTGCTGGGGGTGACAAGGCCACGATGCTGTTTTAGTAATCATCAGCTGTCATTGGAAGCTGATGTAGACAGGAGCAGCTCTTGGCACTGCTGGTTCCTACCTTCCCTCTCCTTCACTCCCAACTCTCCCAGTTTGCTTTTAGCCTCTGTGCTGTTTCCATCCTTCACGGCTCTTGCACATCTGTGAATTCAGCTCCTGTGCCTGGCTCAGGGGCTCATGCAGAGTCCACCCTTTCAGGCTTTGTTAGCACATCTTGGCTTTAAGCATCAAAGGTCTGTTTTGGGGAGGTGACTTTCTTGCCTATGGAGCCACAGATCTTAACCCTTCAGAGTGACAGAAAGGTTTCCTTCCTCATTATTACTCACCCAACTCCATATGGAAGGGGAAGGCATCCTAGCTAATCAGAGCTTCAGACAGGCAATTCTTCAAATTGTTTTAGGGTTTTTAATTAATATTGTAGGCTCCAGCATCATGTGGCAGAGAGCCAGTATTAGTCATCTGACAATAGCCTTCACCATCTATCAATAATGAGGGAATTCCTCTCTGTAAGCCCCGGAAGCTTCTGTAATGGGTGAGATTGCTGTTTGCAAAGCATCCTGCAACATTCAGCCTTGCAGGTCTGCTGATTTTTAAATTATATAAACAAAACCCTGTAAAATCCGCATAGCCCAAAGATAGTGACTTCTGTTTATACTGTCCAGATCACAGATGCTGAGCATGAATGCATGAACAGTCCTTTTGTATGGTGTTTGACACTTTCTGCGGCTGTCTGCACTGTTTTTTAATATACAGAATCCCTGATTCTCCACTGCCTTGCACCCTGTCTATTCATTCTCACCCCTGTGAAGTGAGGGTAAAACACTATCAAAACAAAATGGTACCATTTTGCATGTTTTCCACTCAGTTTGTTCAGGTGTAAATAACGACAGAAAGAACGGGGCAGAGCAGAACCTGACCTGCAGTCTGTCTCTCAGTGCGTCAAGGGTCTTGAAGTGGGGGGATGACAGAACAAACACAAGCTGTTACCTTGCCATTTTTGCTAATGCTTTAAAACCAGGCAGCTTGTGAGGATGACAGATGCAAAAGTCAGGCAGTACTTCATTCCCGTAGTGCTCACGTGATGTATTCCCTTAGAGTAATAGAAGCGTTACCTGTGGTATGGATGGGTGCTAGTGATAGCTGGTATGGGACCAGGGTTGTCAGTGAGAGTCATCTTTCTGAGTCTTTCAGCTGCTTCACTTAGTACTGGAGAAAGAAAAATCCTTTGTACTTTCTGCTGTTTGCTGCATTACCTTGGCTTTTATAAATGGTTGTAATGGAAAGTGAGTTCGTCAAGCTGTAGTAAGCCTGCTTTGTCTTCTGGGCCCTGGACAACACTCAAGTTCTTTTAACTTTTCAATTTTTTTTTTTTTTTTGGTCATTGTAGTGACAGAAGACTGTACTCATCCTAACTGACTTTCCATCATCCTCTAATACTGCCTTTACACAGCTCTGCAAGTAAACACCCAAACCTTCTTCCAAAAAAAGGTATCTCTTTTCCCTTCCCATCTTTCTCTTTGCACAAATCCCAGCTCTGACACCTTCTTGCTTTCCTGAATAACACATTAGACCATCCTAGCCCTAGTCTTTTTTTACCAGGGCACAGAATTTCAGTATATTTATGACTTGTTCATAAGATACCGTTATTACCCCTTATGATGTAAGGTACTTTGCCATTAATGCAGGGATAATAATGTATTGCACACACAAAAAAATCTGCTCTCCCTAAAAAAAAACCAAATAAAAAGTGTACATAGATAAATACTGACAAGATGTGAATTGAACAAATGTTGCATGGGCTGTTGTAGTAGGTAGAAATAATGGGCGGGAGTTAGAGTCTCTTTGAAACCAGAACAGTAAATATTTTTGCTTATCATCAATTGAAATCTCAGCCTTACCATTGCATTAGCATTTCCACTCATTTTTAGAAACAGAGTGAATTTTCATGACTCATTTGAGTGCTCTGTAACTATTTGTATGCAAATGTGACTCAAACTTTCTCACAGTCACATGCTTCACCCTCCCATTGGAGTTCATGCACAAATGGGAGTGGTGGTGTTCCTTTTTTTTTTTTTTTGGTAAGACAAACCGTACCTTTCCTAAACTCTCTTGTGCTTTACTTGCATTTACGATAGCATTTGAAGAAATGCTTATTCTTATAACTTCAGAGTTGCTTTAAGATTGAAAGACTCAAAAAGAGAAATAAAAAACCACGCTCTATTGAAAGCATTTTGTTAAAATGTTGTGTTCTCACATTTAAATATGAGAGGTTAGGAAAGGAGCACATGTTTAGTTCTAACTTTCAGAAAAAATATGTAAGTTCTGGCCTGAGAACAAGCATGAGAAAGTTCAGCTGAAAGGTAATGTATCCATCAATGTATGCAGAGACTTAGAATGAAATTGCCATCTCAACCATAGCTAGAACAAATACAGCTGATGAATAAATGTATATTGACTAGAATAAATACAAAGTGTAATGCCAGCTGTGGACAATGCAGAATGCAGAAAAACAGTAAACTGAGTAAACATCAAATTAAGGGTTAGCCTTAATTGTGAGGAGTCAATTCCAATGAGAAAGAGAACTGGGGAACTTTTTTGCCTAAAACAATTGAAGTACCTTCTAGCTAGAAGAGAAGCTGACTGATCTGTCACTGCTTTCCCATTTGAGGCTCATCAGCAGCCTGCTGCATATAACATACAGTTCAAAGGCTGCCTTTATTTAAGAGTATCTCTGACACTATTGTAGCCTTTTGCTGTAGCCCAGCAAATTTGGTTTGCAGTTTTTGTCTGCTTTTCCAGAATGCACCTTTCTGTTCTTCATAAACACCCACAAGAGCTTCTGTAGCAACTCCCTTGCACGGCAATCACGTGGGGTGTCTCTTGTCTGTGGTAGGAAGTATGTTTTTATATTTCCATCTCTCACAAAGTCCAAACGACTAAAATGGAGTCTTCCAGAGTTACTTGCTCAGGAGCAAGATTTTTGGAATCCAGATGTGATGCTCCACAGAATCACAGAATGGGTCAGGTTGGAACGGACCACAGTGGGTCATCTGTTCCAACCTCCCTGCTCCTGCAGGGTCATCCTAGAGCACATTGGACAGAGGTGTGTCCAGATCATTCTTGAATATCTCTGGTGAGGGAAACTCCACATCCTCTCTGGTCACTTACACAGTAAGGAAGTTTTTCCTCATGTTCAGGTGGAACTTCCTGTACATCAGTTTCTGCCTGTTGCCTTCTTGTTGGTACCACTGAGGAGAGCCTGCTTCCATCATCTTGGCACCTCAAATGACACCAGCTGTAGTCAGTGAACATCTAACCAGTAAGCTCAGTCTCCAGGAAGTGTCGATCCAGTTACCCAAACTATGTCTGCCTCTGAGTCAGTTGCATGGCTCAGCTGTCATTGACCATTAACTTAAAAATTGACGCAGACAGATAAACACTGGAATTGTTTCTCTTATCCCAGGAGCTAATTTCCGCCCTATATAATGATGATTTTTTTGCTATGCTATGCCTTTCCATAGCGGCCTGTGCACCCAGCGCAGGGGGAGAGGCCGATGCATACCCAACTGTTCACACACAGTGCTCACCAGTGTGTGACACCCTGCACATTCTCAGATGCTTTGCTCATTGAAATCTTTTATCTGTTTTTCTGCTTCTGGTGTTGCTGCTGTTAATAAGCAGCCCTCCACAGCTACCTGGGCTCTGCTATGGCTGCAGTTAATGCGGTTAATGTGGCTAAATAAGCTAAATGCAAGCAAACTCAAATGTTTTGTCGGCACACCTGAACTTGATGATCAGTTGGTCACCACCTAAAGTTTCTAAATTGACATGAAATGAAGTGGGTTGCAAAAGCTGTAAGCAAGCTGTAAAGAAAAGAAGGTAAGAACTTGGTACTTGGTCCAGCTGCAAGTTCCACACTGATGTATAACCTGCCAACATGAAGTTCACTGCAGGATTGGGTCTTGTGAAGGATGCACTCCCTCTTCTCTTAATGCCAGCATCATTAGTAGGTGCAGATATATAGATCTCTTAAATTAATAGTGCAACAGATTGTTCCTGCTGCACTTAACAAGCAGTTCAATATAACAGCCATGAGCTAAAATATTTGCAAGTTTGTGAACTTCAAACTTTGCTTCTTTTTAAAGAGTCTTACAAACAACAAAGCACATTTTCTCCCACCTCATCTTAAAAGAAATTACAGAAGAATATATACAGCAGGTCTGAAATTCCTGCCAGTCCTTCATCTTGATTTTCTTGGCATATTGGTAAGGAATCTGGATGCTGAAATTTACTGTTAATGAGTACCTTATTTTATGGATGTGCTCTTTTTCTGTGCCCTAACGCTTATCTGAACTGTTTGTGCTCTTATGGAGGGCCAAAAAAGACTCCTAGAAGATAAATGTTGAAGTAACCAGTGAAATATTTTACTACTTTGTTATTTAATTTTTAGTTTGGAAAGCATGGGTGGTCTTTAGTTGAACTAAATTTATTTATTAATTTCTGTATCTGTGGATCATAATCCTACAAATTATCTGCAATCTTAATTTCAAGGGTTTTCTGTGGTTTGTAGTGGATTAAATGTGGAGCCAGCAATTATTAGGGAGCTGTTGGTCAATGCAAACAAAAGTGGCAGGTAGTGGTTTGATTTGAAACAATGTGGATGAAGTATACCTAATCAAAAACATCAAGAGGAAAGCAAAAATGTAAAGAAGTGACAATGATAGCGTCCATTCCAGAATGGAACAGATGAGAGGGAAGCTGAAAATACTTGCCCAGAAATTAAAAAAACCCCAAGGCCCACCAGTAGTAGGTAGGAAGGACTAAAAATAGTGAGATAAAAATTAGAAATGCTGTACACTTACTGTTGATTTCTAAGAATCCCTAAGTGACTGTTGTTGGAAGCTGAGCTAAAACCAAGGAAGGTGAAAAGTCAAAGGACTCTGAGGGGAGAGTAAAGGAATGTGTTTGCCCTTTGAAAGAAAAAAAAAAAGAGATTTCTGCTGTTTTAATCAGGATGGCGTTGAATGTTGTGAGCTATAGAGAAAAAAAAAAATCAGTGTTTTTATCATGTTGTGGTCCTAAACTTACCCATATGATTAATATGATGTTTTACATTCTGTAAATTGGGTATTTATACTTACAAAAATTTTGAGGACTGAAGACCCTGAAATGTCTTCCCTCATTTCTTCACTGAAAACAGCAGCATAGTCTCCTTCATATTTTGGGCTTTTGTGCCTCAAAACTCAGCTACTTCTAGCTGGGAAAATCTGTAGTCTCCCCAGGTGACCTGTCCCTGTGTCCACTGGCTGTGCATTTCTTTCTTACTCCTCAGTTTGAGAAGCAGATCCTTGCTCAGCTGTGCTGGTTTCTGGCCTGCCTTGCTTGATTTCCTGCACACTGGGATTGAAAGCTCTTGTACTATGAGAAAAGTGGCCTTAAAGAGCTTCCAGTCTCTATGTCCTTAAGGACAGGTACCCAGGGGGTCTCACTCACCAACTCCTTGAACAGCTGGAAGTTCACTCTTGCAAACGGTAGGGCTTTGACTTCGCTCCTCACCAGGCTAAAGCGTGGTTACCACAGCCCAGTCTGCCTCCATCTGAACTCCTTTTGTGACCTCATCCACGCTGGGGAGCACCAGGGGCAGGAATAGCTCACCTGTGTTTGCCCTGTCTAGCACCTGGCCCAGGAAGCTGTTCTCTACAAACTCCAAGAATCTTCTGCATTGCTTGCAGCCTGCTGTATTGCTTTCCCAGCAGATGTTCAAATCACCCACCAGGATGAGAGCTTGCAAGTGCCATGGTTCCTGTATGTGAAGCAGAAAAGCCTCGTCACCAGGCTCCCCTGATCAGGTGGCCTAGAGCAGACCCCCATCACCAGGTGTTCTTTGCTGGTCCTGCCCTTGATTTTTACCCACAGGTTCTCAACCTGCTCATGGCTGTTTCTCAGAGGCAGCTCTTCACAATCTATCGCCTCCTTAATGGGGTACAAATGCCCTGCCCCTCCTTCCCAGCCTGTCTCTTCTGAAAGGCTTGTGGCCCTCAGTTGCAGTGCATCAGTCATACATGACAACTCGTCCCACTGTGTTTCTGTATTAGCAATTAACCTGTAGCTTTCAAATTGCACCATGGTTTCCAGCTCATCTTGCTTGTTACCCATACTGCATGCACTGGGCTCTTGACCTCTTCATCTTTTGGGAGGAGCCCTCTCCAATTCCTTTGGGATGATTTGCAGGTGTTTCCCTGCTACAGGGCTGTTGTTTCCTGGTTCCTTACTGACACCTAGTAGAGCATCCCCTTCCCCACCCAATCTAGTTTAAAGCCCTGGCTAACAAGTCCCAGCAGCTTTCTCCCCAAAACTCTTGTACCCCACTTGGGCAGGTGTGCCCCATCTGCTGCTGACCTGCCCAATCTCTCAAAGGCACGTCCCAGACCACAGAGCCCAAAGCTTTGAGCATGGCACCAATCTTGTGGCCAGTCCTTCACCCTATCCACTTGTTCAGTCTGCCTGGGTCCCAGTGCCCTACTGGAAGGATAAAAGAGAACACTACCTGTGTCCCAGATCTTTCAACATCTTTCAGAGGGACATGAAGTCCCTTCTGATGTGGTGGAATCTGTCACAGCTTCAGTCGATCCTACATGAAAGAGCAGGAGTGGATGGTAGTCCTCAGCTTTTGCCAGGCTTGGAGGCCTCTTTGTGATGACATGCGGGCCCTTGGGTTGGCTGCAAACCTCTGTGTTAAGGCAGCCTCTCTTCTGAGTGGCTAGCAAAGCTTTTCCTCACGTTGGAGATTTTTTTCCCAGCTTATTAGTGTAACTGGAATTAACTGATTGTCTTGCTGCATCAAATCCCTGCATAGATGTGAAGTAGATGCTGTTTCACCCAGGGTGGAATGCATTGAGCAAGGCTGTAAAGGATTCTGCCTTCCTTTACAAACTTCTGTGGTTCTTATTCCAACTAAAATTATGTTTTCATTTGCTTTCATTTATTACAAATCTAAATAGATGTAATTGAGGGTCAAAGGGAATATTTTTCCCGTCTCGTGCAGTGTCACTAAATCAAACATCCTGTACTTATACAGAAGTTGCAGTGGAAAGCACTGTTATGTTACAGGCATACAAGAAGGAGCTAGAATCCAGGTTTTCACCTGCAAGTGTTGCCTGAAGAGACAGATTTACCTCTTTAGTTCCTCCTTACCTTCTGGCAATTAGCGCAATCGAGAGCGGGGCTGAGCAGCTCTGACCAAGGAATGAGCACCATTGTGACCAGATGCCAGTGTCCCATTTCAAACCAGGAGTCTTTTCCCTCTATCAGCATTATCTTTGGCTTACATCTTCACAGGTTTATAGGTAACTGGTAGACCAGGAGATAGTACATGAAAATCTCAGAATATTTGGTATAGTAATTTTGTAAATAAGATTGTGTGAGCTGTTAGGAGAGGTGGCTGTTTGTATACTGGGTTAAAAGACTTTCAAGCACTATTGCATTGTTCTTCATAGTAGCCTCTAGGAAGAAACAAGTAGGGGATATGCATAATACCTAATAGATAAGCAATCCCTTTGCAAATATTGTGGAGGTAATTGCAACACAATGCCATACATCCATGCCCCAGGCTACATTGAATCAGCTATTTGTGAATAAAGAGGGCTAAACTGCACTGAATAGTTAAAAAGCTCTTTCCAAGAAAGGATGAGATCAGTTGTCAGTAGGTGTCCAAACACAGAGAATGGCCAACTTCTTTAGCATTTGTCCTCAGAGACAGAGCAAGTGCATCTTCCTCACCAGCACTGGGGATTTGTGTCCCCTCCCCCTGCCCTCCGCTGCTCTCCAAGGGGCCAGTCAACATCTCAGCTCTCTGCTATGCAGGACAGCTTGGCTTTAACCAGTTTGGAAACTCTGCTGCCTGGCAAGAAGGAGACATACTGTGCTGTGGAGATGGCATGTGTGATTTCTTGGGGATAGTGATAACATTTCCTCTTCATAACTGTCTGGTGCTAAAGGGCAGCAGAAAACCTTGGTAGAAACCATCCTTTTGGTGTGCAAGGCTGCCACAGCAGGATTTACTAACCAGAACTTGAAACTCGCCTGGACCTTGCTCTCAGTTCCACATTTTTCCTGCAGCAGTTGTTGCATCAAGGCCCAGTATCACTTCACAAGATGGAGTCCTGTCTGAATTCAGAGGGACCAGAGAGGCCTGTAGGTAGTGTGGTATTTTTCTTTGCTCTGTATGCCCTTTGTGAGCAGTTAGCATTGTGTTAGGTGCCAGAAACTTTAGTTAACTTGAAAGCCAAAGCATGAACAAATGGAGTGGGCTGACTCTGACTCAGCAGCTGGTTTTCATGGATAGGTAAAACAAATTCATTGTGTAAAGGGTATTATTTTGCATAATCTACTATAGACTTCTGTATGTTATTTATCCTTCACTTCTTTCTATTTTTATACAAACAGCAAGTTTTTTTCCCCCTATTGCCAGAAGTATTTTAAGGATGTTGTTCATGTTCATCAAGTGCTTCTTTACTCTTCATGGGGCTGTTGTCATTTATCCCAGGTCACGCTTGGATGCCCCCTGGGTAATGTTTCTGAGTAACTGTGCTGGTGGAGCTGTCACTGAACCTTACCAGACTTAAAGGTATCAGGATTAAAGACAGTTTTTTTTTTTACTAATCCCACTAATAATGAGTTAATTCACCCATAAGGAGTGTGTATGTTCTACCAGTATTTTCTGTTGTACTTTTCTGAATTAATAACATACATCTCAAGAACCGTGAAGGTGCACCTCACTGCAATAAACACAGACAACGATACCTTTTCCCAGGAGCTAATCCAGCACAGATGCTGTCAGTGACTATATAAGGTCTTTCATATCCAGTTGGAGTTCCCCCATAAGACAGCCATTAATTGTCATTCACTGATAGAGTGTGTCTTCTGATACTGGAGACACTGTGAATTTTTTGTGTCAGTTCCTTATTCTTTGTGACTTGGTGTTATGCTCCATCTACCTTTAGATGGCTTTACTTTGAATGGCAGATCTCTGGTTCATGCCAGTTTTGGCAGAGTGTGGCAATGACACTAATTGTCCTGCTGCCCAGGCGTTGTGTCTCTGAAAGCAGAAAGAGGAGATGTTATTTAGGGAAACCATACTAGCCAGTCACTTTCTGCAATTCCCCTTGACTTCCCTCCCACACCTGGACCAGTTGTGTTAGGGATGTTAGACTGAAGCCCTGCTTAGCCCTTTCAGGGTCAGCTTATGGACTCTTGATCCATCAAGTTGTGTAATTTTTTAATGATCCTACACCTCCAGTATTCCTGCTCAGCCTTCTGCATCAGCAGGCTCCAGAAGTTCAGTAGTGCTTTGTAAAGAGAAGTATTTTTACCACTTTTAAATCAATCACTTACTGATTTCATCAAGTGATCCCTAGTTCTAGAATTGCAAAAGTTGTTGAAGACTTCTGCTTGGTAATTCTAGAAACCTTACTTATATTCCCTCTCTCAGCTAGCTCCTCTTCAAATTGGAGCACTAATCTTTTTTAGTCACTTGTTCTTTCTTAGAGCAACTGTCCTGCCCCTTTGATTGTTTTAAGTTGTCCTTGTCTGTACATGCAGTAACTATACCACATCTGCCTTGAGGTGCTGGGACCAGCATGGTGAAGAGTAGCGGGGAGGGATACCACAGACAGTGTTTCTAAGAAGAGCCTTTAGTCACTTGTCCCAGGGACCCACTGTAACTCTGATCCCGAGCCACTGTCTGTTTGTAAGCTCCCCCTGTCTGAGGCACTTGGGAGGGTGTTATGCTGGGGTGCAGAAGGGGAATTGTATGTGCTATGTTTTTCTGCACCTTTCTGCTTTCCAGTCCAAAATGCCAGAGTTTACCAGGACACAGTGTTAACTCATTAAAAAAAATGTCAGTATACATGCAGGCCAGAAGTGAAACATATACTGACAGAACATCTCGAAAACTTGGACTAACTGTGAGCAATGAACCATCCTCTTCAGTCTGCACATGGCTAACCTTGGGCACATGTGCATGTCTGTAAAGATACCATTTTTATAGATCATATTTGTCCAAGTACATTATTGCTACAAGAAAGACATAATTTTCCAATAAAGCTACCTTGTGTTTTCATATCAAGGCAGTATCTACATATTTACTGCAGATGGACTATTGCAGAAATAAACTTTCTCATATTTGTTCCTTAACAAACCTTAAACCATTGCTGATAAAGCAATGCTCATACATGTGATGAACTGAATGGAACTTTTAGAGCATAGTTACCATTAACACAGACTGTCTTTAGCAATTTTTTGTATTGATGGATTTACCATTTTGTAGTTAAACAATTATTCATTCTGGAATATTTCTAAAACCACTTTCTGATAGAAACAAAAAAAATGAAGTTCATCTTGTATATCAGTAGTTTCGACAGCTCTGTCCGGAGAAATATAAATATAGTAGGTATAAAAGGGGACGAAACAATCTGATCTGGGAAGAGAAGAGTGCAAGTTTATTTTATTTCCTTGGTTGTGTAGGAGTCTTGTTAACCAATATGTAATGCATAGTCATGTAATAAAACATGCTAGACATTAAAAGGCAAAAACCCAGTTCACAGATGTTGTAATGTTATGAGATAATTTTAGGGAGTGAATGGGGTGAAAAGGCTGGATTTGTTAGAGAGGAAAATACCTATGGAGGCCTTTTCTGTGAGCAATACCATGACTTCATTACCATGTCAATTCTGGGAAAAGGCTCTGATTTAACACAGCAGTTGGCTGGATCCATATGGAGCTGATGAACCTCTGAATGAATAGTGAATGGAAAAACTGCTGGAATCTGCCTTCAGCTTTGTTCCCAGGATGACCAATGTAAAAGGCCTAAGAGCAATACTGCACAGATGGTGTAAAGAGGTAAGAAATCTGCAGGGTTTAGTTTACGTTTTCTTATTCTACATTGTTTGGGGTTTTATTTTTTTAACCATGTTTCAGTAACTCCAACTCTATTTGGTTAAATGTCTTCACTCACAAAAATGTAAGAAAAAGAAAAGCTTTTGGGAAATGAAATTAATTAAAAAAACATATGTAGCAGTAAACATTTACATAAAAATACAATTTAAAATGTTGAATTTTGTATGGTATAGAAGTAATTGAAAGCATAATTGTGAAATCTTGAAAAAAAAAGCTAGTTAAAAGTTTAACAAAGAACTTTGGAATTACTTGTTCAATTCACCCTATGTTGTGGGAATATGCAGATGTTCACATTTACACAGTCATGTATGTCCACTAGGGTTACATGCTTTTATAGTCTGAAGCATCATCACAAGTGCCAATACAGTAAATCAAAAGACTCTCTGGCATTATCTAGTTTCCTTTCTGGCTTTAAAAGTTAGAACAGATGTCACAAGAGAGGACAAAATGGATTTTACCCACCGAGAGAAGCTTTTCTTGCCATCATTAATAGGAGGCTCCTTGAAATGCTAATGTACACAGTTTGTGTTGCCGGGTTTGCATAGAGATGGTGGGAAACAGCTCTGATCCCAACAAAACCTTTTGTTATTAATCAAGAAAATCTGCTCTTCTGAAACAGCAAAGCACTAAAATGGTGTGGCTACTTGCAATGCACAGATCTCTATAGCAATCTCCAATGAACAAAAATGTAATAAAAACTGTTCAGCAGTTCTACGAGATACAGCACATGTAGCGATTTATTTGCAGTGATTTTGCATACACCTTCTACTTTCCTTTGTCAGTTCAACGTGGGTATTTACAGTGGAAAGATTACATCGTTTCTGTATTTTTTCCAAATGTCCACTCTTCAAAAATCTTGTTTCATTTCATAGCAAATCTAAAAAAGCAAGCTTGAGGCAGAAAGAACTTTGAAAAACAAGCTTTTCTTCTTGGGAAAAGCCTTATCACAGAGCATGAGTTTCTGTTCAATTTGATGTTAATACCATGTAAGATATTTTTACTTCATTAGAATATGGTATTATGATATCTTGTGAGCTTGTTTTGAGTACAAACATACTCTGCAATATTAGGGCTAGTATGCTCTTCCTGTTGCAAATGGGATTTAATAATTTTTAGTAATCTTTAAGAGAAGAGGTTCAGACCCTGACATTGCTTTGTGACATATGACCTCTTACTTTTATGAAATACCAGTACAGTTAAATCACAAAGTACTGACTGCTGCCAGACATTCACTGCCTTGTACAGGATGCCTCAGCAGAAGCTTTCTGCCCCAAAAGTATTTGGGGTATGAAGAAAAGCAAAAAAATTAAGGAAAGCCTGAATTAAAATGTAAGTTCTTTACCTGGTATTACTCATCACAGAAATCTCTGACCCAGTCTCTGATCAGAGTTACATTAAATTCCCTATCAATTTATTGTACACCAGTTCCACAATATATTAATGTGTCTTTTCAGAGATTCATTGTGCTGAGAGTTCAATATATGGGTACAAGAGAATGAATTAGTGATGAAGCATTAGCTCAGAGTTTAAGTGTCTTTTAATTTCTTTGCCTCTGTGTATGTAAAGCTGACACTTAAATTTTGCATTGCCATAGACTATCGAACTTTAATTTCTATTGTGTTTTTTTTTAAAATGATGGTAATAAGCAGACAGTAAAAGTAAATAAAAATACCATGTTATAATTAATGCAAGGTGTTTGAGATGATTGTTGTGTAGGTATGGGATAAAACAGTATATGTAGTAAATTTTAAAATGCGAATGTCTATTTGTTCATAGATTTGTCTGATACAAATTTGGTAAAGCCATCAGGAAATAACGGAGTGGGGTAGAGAGGAGATAACTTATGTGGAAAAACCTGAGGAAATATCACCAATTCCATCACTGAGAAGCTGTTTCAGCAGTAGGAAGTACTGTAATGGGCAAGCAGGGAAAAACAAAGCTATAAGAACAACTTTGATGTCACAAGTGCCTTTGGCATTGTAAGAGGTCTAAATGAAATGACCAGGGCTATCTCTGGGTACTTCCTACAAGAGGATTATCTGTTCTCTAAGTTTTGCTGCATAGAGTTTTTCCCAGTCTCCATTTTCCTTTCAACTTTACAGTTAAAGTTCTGATTTTGTGAAAGCTGCATTTCAAAGGGGCCCCAAGTGCAGGGTGCAGCCCTGTGCCAAAGGGTCTCCACCACCTTTGCTGCTGTGAACACATGACCTCTCTGCTCCTGCAAGCGTGCCCATATTAACTCACATGAGACTGCACTGAAAATCCCAGTTTTCAAGGAGGGGGTGCTGTTCATCCAAAGCAACAAGCAACAACAACAAAAAATCCTACTGAGCATGCTTAGTGGGACCTGCTGAGGCTTTTGACAGGGACTAATGACTTTGACCTCACTGTCCGATCCCTTGGTGCTACACCAAGGTAAGGATGAAGACTGTTCTTCCATAAAGTTCTTCTGTAAAGTTTCAGTGATTTAGAAAAGGAGGGTTTATTTTTTCAGAAGTGTTGTACTTAAAATGTCACCAAAACATTGCAGAATTTCAAATGCATAGATTTCAACCAGGCTGGAAATCTACAGTCTAGCTTCTTTTGCTAAATTATGAGCTAAGATGCTGCATGGTAGTCTGAAATATATCCATGAAAGGGTTTTCAGATAAACTGGTTTTGAAACCAGTGTAAATTCTTTTATGGACACTCAACTTTGAAGATTTTCATCAAGGATTAAATGTTAACTGACTACTTCCCTGTACAGTCCCTACCAAATTTTGTTCTCACTTCCTCTGGTCCTGAGTATCTTCACTGCATTTCAAGTGGTTATTCTAAATTTGTCCCAGTGTAACAGACCAAAATTTTGCTTTAAAAGCCTCTTTGAGGAGCACTGCCTTCTGTTGGTGTGTTTATAGATTTTTGGCTGAGAATCTGGAATAGGTGAGCAGTCCAATTCAGGTGTGAACTCTTTCTCTACACTGCCTTGTAGTGAAATCTCCTTGTCCTGGTTTTTATGTACTGAAAAGTTGGTGTGAACGCATATAAAATCAGATCTCTTCAGTTGTGTGTTTGGTAACATTTTACAGCCAGGTTAAACAGACAAAGCACAAGAAATCTAGTCCCGCTTCCACATGGGAATTGCTGTTCCTGGTGGTAAGCGATTGTAAGATCAAATTCCTTTCTGTGGGGTAAAAATAATACTTTTAAAAGTCAGGCTGTATATGCAAATTATTTAGGGATAGATCTTCAGTGAGGTTTCTAAAACTAAGCAAGTATTTACAGTATGAAGGCCTTCAGGCTTTAGAGTACTGTATATGGGCAAACAGCTAAAAAAGGTCAATCTTTTTAAAGATTGGTCTATTTAAATTGGTCTTCAAGTTACTTTGAGTCTTAGATAATTTCTGCTTTCTCTGTGTCTTTTTCTTTAAACTTCTATAGTCAGGTAGCACCCTGCAAACTGCGTTGATTCCAACACCTAAGATAGCCTTATAAACCCTGCGGACATTAAACTACTGGAAAACAGATTGGGTTGGTAAAAATAAGTGTGCATGTTCTCACAGAACCTGAGAAAATCACACCTTTACTTTGTTAAAAAAATCTGTTTGTGCCACTCCAGTAATCACTTCATAACTGGTGGGAGAGCAGAACATATGTCTCAGAAGTGCTGGTATATAAAAGCCTCTACCTCTAATCCTATTTTCTTTAAGAGGAAAAAAAAAAAAAAGGCAACAAAAAACCCCAACCTTTTCAGTATGTCATCTGTAAAATCGATGCCAAGGGTTTTCTGCTTTAAAATGCTAAGACATTTTGTGGCGATTTCTGTGAAACTCCTTGGTTAATCCTTTTGCAGTTTTATTAGCAAGCAGAGTCCTGAAGGAGTAAAGCAGTGTCAAGAAGGGTGCTGTGAATGGCTTTTGTGGCCCTGCTACAGCTAACGAATCCTACGTGCCTGCTGTTCCCCAAGCATTTCTTGGTTAGTTGTTTATGAGGGCTGAACTCACCTCTTTTCAAGTTTACCTTTCGGACTCTGTGCCAGTGCAGTAAATATTAGGTAACAGGATATTTACAGAGGGGTCATTTCCATGGAGAATGGATGGGACCTGAACATTGATCTGCCGGACAGGGGAGGGAAAAAGAAAGAAGCTTCTTTTCTTTCAGTGTTGGTTGTTAAATGGTCAGTGCCATGAATGCTCTAACGTGTGGCAAGGCTGCTGCTTGAAACAAATGCCGAGAAGCAATTTCAGTCTAGTGATGCAAGCATAAAGAGGAGATGATGGCAGTTTAATATGTAGTCTACAGGACAAATGTATCCCACTTTAACACCACTGAAATCAGTGTGGTGACAGGTTGTGCCTGGGAGGCTTTGGTCCAGCAGTGTCCGAATTAAATGTGAAAATGCAAACTAGCTGCTGACATTAGACACAGGGGTCTTGGGAAGGTTGTTTTTGTCAGGATTCAATTGCTCTTTCATCTTCCTTACAAACTCCTTGCATCTCCTCCCTTCTCCCATCTTTCTAATCAGTGAGGTCAGAGGATTGGAGATGCCGTGAAGGCTGTGCTAAGCCCCAGGGCTGTTCACTGATCAGCAGGTTCCCCAAATTGTTTCTTTTGTCTCCAGCCGTGGCCTCATCCCTCGGCCGGTTGAGTGTAGGTTAACGCGGGGCTGAGCATCTCCTCTGAAAGGCAGCACCTCCAGCGGTGGTATCTTGTCCTTGGCACTCGGTGGCTTCAGGTGCGACTTGGATGGATAAATGAAGGAGTGACTTGCACCGTAAACCACATCACATACTTTTTATCTTCTTTCCAGCTCCAGACCTGGGTTCTTTGGTACAGGCCAACAAACTGTCCAAGGATTCAAAACTTACCTTTAAAACCATGCTCTGTTAAATAAATCTATTTGAGTTGGTACAGGGCACATAACTCTTTGATAACTTCTAATGCACAGTGAGAGTTAATGGATGTATATTATGTGGAAATGAAAGCATGCACATTGCTGTGTGTATTCATCATTTCCTGTCAGTTATTTATTCAGGTAAATAAAATTTTGCTAAGGAGCACTCAGCTATGCTTAACCTTTATTAATAAAAGTAATACTTGGTGTGATACAATTTCATAGAGTCAAGCCAAAATAACATAAAGAAGAGTAAATAGAATAGATGTCAGGAGGATTATAGCATTTACATTCTGGCGATGATTATATATTCTAGATGCCAAATCAGATTGCATTATAAAATTCTAAATTAAGAAAATATCGTACCTTGTTCCATGAGCCATTATTTTAAAACAGATCTGGTTGAAAAACAGTGGCTGTTTTGCTTTAGTATAGCTATTATACAGCCTTGTGCTCTGATCTTTTCTGCTTCTTTCACTTTGCCTTTGTTCTCACTCAGAGCACAAGAAATAAGTCACCAATTCCTGCACACCTTGCGTACAAAGAGTAGTGATTCATATTTATCAGAGTATCATTCAGCTCTTCTTCCACCTCTCCCTCCTTTCAGGTAAATTCTACTTAGCAGTTCATTTGTGTTTACACTTGGTGGTTTGCAGTACCTTGGAAATTCTCATTAAATGCTAGTGAATAACATTAAAAAAAAAGTAAAGCAGAGCTGTTTGTCTTGCTGTGTCTTTAAATCTGACCTTCATTGTTTAAGTTGCATTTGAAAAAAAAAAGTGTCAAGTTGTTGAAAGATGAGTGCCCTCCATTATACTGTGCTCAAAGCACTGGGAAAATCCCATTGAGGCAGCAACACCAGCCAATGCTGCATTTTAAATGCATATTGGAAAAACAATGATAACAACATGAATTTCCTGCATCTAAGATTTCTATAGTTAAGAAAGCGTAATTACACCAAATGCCAGGATTTCTTTTCAAGAGCAGCCTAGTTCTCCAGTGGTTGCAGTGAATCATGCTGTGGCTTGGGAAGGGAAATTCTCTCTGGCTGTGCACTGGAGCTCTTGGATCTCTCCAGGCATGTGTTGGAAGAGGGGCTTTGAAGGAATGCAGCTACCAACTCTTGTCTCACCTCTTCTGTGTTTCCTCTGACTCACACCCTTGTTTTGAGGTGGATTTCCTCTCTGCTCCCCACCTAGTAGATATATTCAGAAATTCAAACTTATGTAAATATATATAGATATGTGATCATTTTTCTTTGCTTCAGGCTTCTTGGTCTTGGGAAAGATCAGTTCATAAGAGTTGGATACTGGGCTTGCAGTCAAAGCAAGTTAGACCTGAAATAGTGGTGGTGGTACTGGAAAAAGATGTTATTTTGCTGGGGGAGAGGGAAAAATAGAAATAAGAGGATCTCAGATAATGAGAGCAAGGTTAGTGTGCAGGAAAACTTGAAACTTTTAGAAAAGGCATACTGAGTCAACTGGAAACCAAGTTACTATAGATTTGAGCTTATTTGAATGACATTTGTGAATAGTTTTGTTCCATTAATTGTTGAATAAATGACTCAGAAACACATTTGCCCCTCTTTGACGAGCTTCATATATGGTTGAATACTCTTTTCCAAATACATTATTCATAAATTTTGAGCAATCATTGAGTAATTTATTCAAAATATTTTTTCATTATACACTCCTCTATCCCATAGACTGTGAGTGAAACTCTGTCTGTGCTAAAATTAGTGAAAACATTCTAAATTATTTGACCAATGCCAGGACTTCACGCAATTTAAAGTCTTTTGAGACCTGCTACATATACTTATGGAACTTTGGTTTAAATATTAGTGGTAATCTTACCTGAATTTTTCAATGTATAGAAAAAAATGAGCAGGAATTACTTCAGCTTTTATTAATCTAATTAATTTAAATTATAATTTGATTCTGGATATTTGAATGCACAGTCAAATTGGGGTTTTTTTGGATTTCCACAACATGGTATTTCCTGTCATCTGGAGTCCCAGTTTATGACGAGTGAAATCACTACAACAATTGAAGAGGTCTCAGATTTCCAGGACCAGGTTTGGTTTTTTTTTTTTGATTGCAGGAATCTTTGAAAGTGTTCAGAGTTTGCGTTGGGTTTAACTGTTCTCATCATTGACCACATAAAAGTTGTTAGGATGTTTCCACAATTCTGGAAATAAGTGTCATTTATTTTATTGTGAATTTATTTGCATTTTACAACTAGTTTTGGTAATTATAATACTCCAGCCTTAATTCTCCCTGGAAATATGACGTGAGTCTTCACTTCCTGTCTTAAATTTGTATTGTGTAACTTCATGCAATTAAGGCATGGCTGGCATTATGCCATTGTTCGTGGGTGAAATTATTCCTATGTAAATACTTCATTTTGTACTGTTAATTGGCAAATGGTATAGAGTGCTTTGGGATCCATCTGGAGAAAAGTTACTGCATATGCTTGGGATCATTATTACTGTGTTATCTTGTTCCTTTAAGATACACAACTGCTTTATTATTTGCTGAGCTCCAGGAGAGTACTTGCTACTGTACAGATATACAAGGGGAAAATGCCACTGCCCCATGGAGCCTACAATAGACTTGGCTGAGTGAGACAATAGGTATTGAGCTGTGTGAAATATCCATGGGCTCAATATCCACATTTCTTATTAACAGAGATTTGAAAATCTCTCTGTAGCATTATGATTAAGATGCTTTGTGGGAGAAATGCACTGCAAGTGAATGACAAAAGAGGAGAAAAGTAACTTGGTGAATAACAAAAGAGAGAGCAAAGCCTAAGAGAGGGGCAGAAAGGTGAGAACAGGAGGAGGATTCACATGGGGCAATTTAGAGATAGCTTGGAAGGAGGGAAGGGAGGTTGGGAAACTTGTGCTGTTTGACAGATATAAGAGAGGGAGGGAAGGGAGTAGTAAAGGGAGATAAGCTGGTAGAGAACAAAGCAGAGCAGTGATTTTAGCACTGTGATTTGTGTTGGGGAATGTGGGTTGCATAATGGGAAAATGATGACTGCTGATGTCTGGGGATGGAGAAAAGGAGAGGTGAAGATGAGTTGGTGAAGAATAAAACTGAGTAAGGTGTAGTTTTGAGAGTGTGTAATAAAGAAGACTGGAAAACTTTTGAGAAAACAGATCTGTTTGAGATAAAGAAAATTCAGAGGTTGATGGTGTGATATTGGAGGAAGAGATGATGTGAAATTTCACTGAAAAGAGGCAGAAGAATTGAGATAAAAGGCTGGGTTTAAATGTGGGTAACTTAAAATGTGGCAGCCCTTGCAGGAGTTGCCAATTCATTAATTAACTAATTTATTAGTTGGCTTTAAACTCACTCAGACCTTTCTCTAAAGCTGGAAGATTCAGCTAGGCCTTTTCCTCAGAGGTAAAGTAGGAAAAAATCTACTGAAATTTTTTTTGTTTAAATATTTTGATGGAGAATAATTTTGTTTTCCTCTGTTGCTTAAAGATGTTGCTCTAATTGAAGGCCCTGATCAATAAGGCATTGAGGAATCTGTGTATTTGGAAACATGTATGGTAAGAAGGCATCTTAAAAGTAAGATCCCAAATCAGAGCCTGATAGAACTGTGAATAATTTCTGGCTTTCTCTAGGTGTTTGTTGGGGTTTTGGACAAGTCACTATTTCTGTGTCATTTCTTTGTACTTAATGGACGTAACAGTTTATTTCTGTTCATCATTCCGTTCATTCATCTCTTTATTGTGTTGAGGTGTCTTTCTATCCTTATTGGAAAGACATGGATCAAAGGGAGACTGTATTCCAACTGGATACCTCACAGAGATGCCTATGTTGTATAGGCTGAGTTAATATCTTAATATGTCTGTGCAATGCAAAGCATACACAGAAATACAGAGTATTGTGTTCCACAACTGTAAATTAACTTCTCTCATTGCCTGCGTGTGGAGTCAGGTCTGAAAGCTCTGGATTATGGGTGATCTGAAGGGAATCTGTTCTCTTGAACTTTGATTCTGCACTGGTTGTGATCTCTAAGTTAGCCATATACAGGTTGAATATGATCCCACATCAAAATAAAAATGATGCTGATATAGTATGGTAATCTGAAGATTCAAAATTAAAAAGAGAGGCTATTGAAATTGTTATCAGATGGTGTGTCTGAAATACCTCCATTTTTCTCTAGGAAAAAAAGGGTTGGCAGTGCAGTTGCATGGTATCAGTTGTCAAACAACCTTTTAGGAGAAACTGCTGTATAAAGTCTTTTTCTGATGTGAAGGCCCACATGTGAGACATTTTTGTAAATACAGAAGAAAACATTCATCTTAACAATAAACTGTATCATGTGTAAGTAGGTTGTTAGATTGAAGTGGAAGGCTCAAACAAATGGTAAAAACTGTTTGAAGTTTGCAGTTACATTCACTTAATATTACCTTGATTAATGGTAGGTTTTTCATGTATGTCGTGGGTTTGACCCTGGCTAAATGCCAGGCACCTACGACGTTTGCTCTCTATGCTCTCTCCTGCTGTGGTTATGCAGAGGAGGAAAAAAACTAACACACTGGACTTATGAGTTGAGATAGGACTACTGATAACGAGGACGCACTAAATTCAGGGCAAAAGCAGGCGGAAGACTTAAAGTTGCAAAAAAGGTGATTTATTAATCTAACAGAGTCGGAGGATAAATCAGAGGTAAAAATAAGCTCTCAAGACACCGTTTCTTCACTGACCCCCCTTCCCTCTTAAGGCACTGCTTTCCAGCTCACCCCCTCCCTCCTTTCCAACTAACCAACAACTCCCGGGCAGGGGCAGGGTGTGGGGTTTTTTCTTAAATCAGTCTATCACAACTCTTTTACTGCAGACACTGTTTCTCTATTCGCCCTCTCTCTCTCTATTCAACTCACAGATCCGGGCTGGGGCAAGGTACGTGGCTTCTCTTAGTCAGTCCAATGCCACAATTCTTCTGCTACAAACACTGTTTCTCTACTCACCCCCTCCCTATTAAGGCCATTTCTCAGCTCACCCCCTCCCTCCTTCCTTCTAACCAACAGCTCCGGGGTGGGGGCAGGGTATGGGGGTTTCCTTTGGTCAGGGTCAGTCCATCAGGGAGAGGAGTCTTCTACTTAGCCATGGGGGTCCCT
The DNA here is from genome assembly GCA_036630365.1 of Acanthiza pusilla. Taxonomy (NCBI): domain Eukaryota; kingdom Metazoa; phylum Chordata; class Aves; order Passeriformes; family Acanthizidae; genus Acanthiza; species Acanthiza pusilla. The sequence continues at coordinate 7,373,733 of JAXCHO010000036.1, forward strand.
CCCACGAGAGACAGTCCTCTGGGAACTTCTTTGGCGTGGGTCCAATCTCACGAGCAGCACCCGCCCGATTGCTGCAGTCCGAGATTCCTCTGTCCAGGCTGCAGAATTCCAAGCCGAGGCCAGGCTGTTTCCATCTCGGGAGCAAGGCCTCTCTCTCTCCTGCAAGGCCTTTGCAACTCTCAGTCTCTGGGACTCCCACTGGATCACAGCTTCCTCCAGGCATCACCTGCTCCTCTGGCGTGGGCACCTCCCCACAGGCTGTGGGGGGTTCTCTGCATCCTCTGGACCCCATGGGCTGCAGGGGGACCACCTGCTTCCCCACGGTCTTCACCACGGCTGGCAGAAGGTTTTTCAGCTCCGGCGCCTAGAGCACTCCTCCCCCACCTTCTCCACTGACCTTGATGCTTCCATGTTGTTCTCCCTCACATATTTTTACCTCCTCCTCCTCCTGCCCTGGCTAAAAAGAAGTGCGTGCTCACATTGTTTTGATTTCTTCTTAAATATGTTTTCACAGAGGCGTAACTAACATCTCTAATTGGCCCAGGTTTGGCCAGCAGCATGTCCATCATCTTCAGAGCCATCAGAGATTGGCTCTGCTGGACATGGTGGAAAAATTTCCAGAATCTTTACTCAGGACATGCAGGAGCCATCTTTGTGCCCCACCCTGCTCACTGGCAAAAACTGGGCCAGGCAAAACTACCACATTCCACCCCTCGCTTCTGTGAATCACATATTTAAGAATCATCGAAATCAACATGCTAACCTACAATAAATCCACCCCTAGGATTTTCACTACAACTACAAGATAGATATTTTACTATCATTCTACCTTAAAACAGAACTAATACTTGCTTTGCCCATTATCTTCTCTAAATCAGTACTCTCATCTCAAAATCCTCATGAGTCCCCGTACGGGCCACCAAAAATGTCGTGGGTTTGACCCTGGCTAAATGCCAGGCACCTACGACGTTTGCTCTCTATGCTCTCTCCTGCTGTGGTTATGCAGAGGAGGAAAAAAACTAACACACTGGACTTATGAGTTGAGATAGGACTACTGATAACGAGGACGCACTAAATTCAGGGCAAAAGCAGGCGGAAGACTTAAAGTTGCAAAAAAGGTGATTTATTAATCTAACAGAGTCGGAGGATAAATCAGAGGTAAAAATAAGCTCTCAAGACACCGTTTCTTCACTGACCCCCCTTCCCTCTTAAGGCACTGCTTTCCAGCTCACCCCCTCCCTCCTTTCCAACTAACCAACAACTCCCGGGCAGGGGCAGGGTGTGGGGTTTTTTCTTAAATCAGTCTATCACAACTCTTTTACTGCAGACACTGTTTCTCTATTCGCCCTCTCTCTCTCTATTCAACTCACAGATCCGGGCTGGGGCAAGGTACGTGGCTTCTCTTAGTCAGTCCAATGCCACAATTCTTCTGCTACAAACACTGTTTCTCTACTCACCCCCTCCCTATTAAGGCCATTTCTCAGCTCACCCCCTCCCTCCTTCCTTCTAACCAACAGCTCCGGGGTGGGGGCAGGGTATGGGGGTTTCCTTTGGTCAGGGTCAGTCCATCAGGGAGAGGAGTCTTCTACTTAGCCATGGGGGTCCCTCCCACGAGAGACAGTCCTCTGGGAACTTCTTTGGCGTGGGTCCAATCTCACGAGCAGCACCCGCCCGATTGCTGCAGTCCGAGATTCCTCTGTCCAGGCTGCAGAATTCCAAGCCGAGGCCAGGCTGTTTCCATCTCGGGAGCAAGGCCTCTCTCTCTCCTGCAAGGCCTTTGCAACTCTCAGTCTCTGGGACTCCCACTGGATCACAGCTTCCTCCAGGCATCACCTGCTCCTCTGGCGTGGGCACCTCCCCACAGGCTGTGGGGGGTTCTCTGCATCCTCTGGACCCCATGGGCTGCAGGGGGACCACCTGCTTCCCCACGGTCTTCACCACGGCTGGCAGAAGGTTTTTCAGCTCCGGCGCCTAGAGCACTCCTCCCCCACCTTCTCCACTGACCTTGATGCTTCCATGTTGTTCTCCCTCACATATTTTTACCTCCTCCTCCTCCTGCCCTGGCTAAAAAGAAGTGCGTGCTCACATTGTTTTGATTTCTTCTTAAATATGTTTTCACAGAGGCGTAACTAACATCTCTAATTGGCCCAGGTTTGGCCAGCAGCATGTCCATCATCTTCAGAGCCATCAGAGATTGGCTCTGCTGGACATGGTGGAAAAATTTCCAGAATCTTTACTCAGGACATGCAGGAGCCATCTTTGTGCCCCACCCTGCTCACTGGCAAAAACTGGGCCAGGCAAAACTACCACAATGTATCAGATCATTTTGTGCTAATTCAGTACAATGGTGTCTGCCTAATAACAACCAATAGTAAATTATTTCCTGCTTAAATATCAACTGAAAATCAGTGATTTCCTGCTTCCAACTGCACTTAGTGTTAATATTGCACATGGTGCTGCTCAACACAAGTGATTTGTTTGTTAAGCACTTAGCATGCATAGATAGATAGATAGATAGATATTTAAGTCTGGTTTCATCAGGGTAGACTCTGAGAAGTTATTGAATTGTACATGACTTGGTTCAGTGCAACAGTCTCAGTCCAAATGAAGATGCCATTCTGCTAGACCCAGACATGGCCCGTGACTCACTGGATCAATTATTAGAACAACCCTTAGAAAATGAATTAAGTATATGAAACCCAAATCTGCTTTAATGATTTCATTCTGTGCTTGAGGACTATCAAGTTTCTTACTGAAAATCTGACTGTCAAAAATGTGTCAAAGAGATGCTGGTGAGAGGAAGGCTTGGAAGGATTTTTCATGACTATTTTTTCTTGTGATACTTTGCTACTTTGCTTCTAGTCCATTTCTTTTTGTGAAAGATAAACCAAAATGGCTGACAAAATCATATGCACAAGGCACACATGAGGTGGCATTCTGGGCTGGAAAACCATCTCGCAGTGCTGCGGAGTACATCATCCTTCTTTCCATATGTCTTTGCTTACTAGTGAGGATGAGTAGGTGTTGCAGTAGGAGGCACTACCTGAATCATCTGAGGGAGCAATAAATTGCCTGGGGAGGCAGTCTCCCATCATCCTGTCTGCAGGTGAACAGGTGCCCTGCTTTGGGAGTGCTCAGGTGGCTGTGTATTGAGAAATGTATTTTTTTTTGTCTGGCTTTGTTTTCAATTTCCAAACTCTCTCTCGTAGATGATTACACTCCCTTTAGGAGATCTCTGTTAGTCTCAAGCGAGACAGATGCTCTGGCTTGAGCTGGTAATAGTGCCTGTTTGGGGGCTGACAAGCTGGGTGAATTTGCAGTGTGGTTGTATACATCCTCTTCAGTCACCAGTGCTGTGTGTTTAACTTCTCAATATGTTCCATCTGTGGTAGCTAACAGGGGTATGGAATTTATGACTGCAAAGACTATAACATACCACAATACAGGAGTGCCTCTTGAGCTGAAATGATGTTTTTAATCAGTACATTAAATGTTGCAGTTGATTGACAGATGGCTCTTTCTATTTTCCGGAATGAATGTGCTTTAACTTAATTGTAACAAGGATATCACATTTTATAACACCTTTTACACTAACAGGTAGAGAATTTTAAAGTCCATGTGCAAAGAACACTTCATGCACCATGGAAATGCAACCACCTTGGGTGAAATGTGGGGAATTTAGGTAGAGAGAATGTAATTACCCATGCTGGAATTTGGCCAGCACCCTGAGATTAAAACCCCTAATCTTACAAAGAGTACCATGGGATCTCTAATGACCACAAATGGTCAGATCTCAATTTTATGTCTCTGGCTATAATGCTTTACTACAACAAGGGTATTTTCAACTGTACAGTGCATTCATTATGATTATGCAGCTAATTTTATTCTCATTGTAATTTCTAATAATAAAGTTACAATACTGCCACTAAAATGTATGAACAAAATGGTATGACACAGTGTTATGTTACATATATTTTGGGGACATATTCTGCTCTCACTTATAGTGGTATCTTTCTTGAAAGCCAATGGAATTCCTCCAGGTTTGTGCTGGAATAACTGACAACAGAAGTTGTCTTTCCAAGAGAGCATTTCTTTATGCACATATATTGTAGATATGTTTGAAAAGTTAAATATTTATATTCGGTCCAAATACGGGAGAGTCTTTCTTCTTTTATTTTAAAAACCATAAAATTGTTAACAGACCCATGAAAAAAAGAGTATTATGGGTCTATGTGTGTTGGTTAACCTTCACCACAAAAATTGATCTGTGGGAATTTCTCACAGTGTAACATACTGTATCCAATTCCATAGTTATTACTGTAAACCTATTAGTGCCACCTGGGTTTGCATATCCGCAATGCTGTCCAAGTGAAGACAGATTAGCTCTATCACATGTTATGCCAGAGGGACAGCCTCACGAGGAGCCTGCCCTCAGGGAGAAAAAAAAGGGCTCAGACCTTTAATGAGAATACAGTGCTTTATAATAGCATTTGGTGGCCTAGAGATTTTCTGTCAAGTCATTTCAAATTAAATTGGCAGCCTTGCAATGTTCAGCCCATATGAGTTTTTGTGCAGTGTGTATCGTTAGTGTTAAACCAATTCGCACAGAAGATCAGCGCAACATACAGAAGCTCTGTTTGCATCGGTCCCTCTTTTAAAGTCTGGGCCTTTATAAGCCGCTGAAAAATGCTTTTTCCAGAGCAAAACCTAACTTTGGCCTGATTTATTCATGTGTAAATTCAGGCAATTTATTTGTGAAATTATTTGTAAATAATTATACTTTTCTCTGCAGTGTAATAATGAAATTAGTACCAGTCTAGGAATGAACCGAATGACTTTGTTACCAATTAGTGTGACTCTACTCCCACTTCCTCAGGCTGACTCCCACGGAAAGGGTGCAGAATTTGCCACTGAGAACTCCATTTATTTCTGTTACTTCCAGGACTTTCCTTTTTTAAAATGTAACATTTATGTGATATTTTAGTCCTTCTAGTGTCTGAAAATTTAAAAAGCAGATGATACTTAAAGCTAAACTGCTATCATTATGCATGAAGTTTTTCCCTTAAGTCTTTCTCACATTTTTCATTCAGGGTTTAGCCTGAAAAACACACATTAGTATCCTCTTTCTCTGATGTATTGATGGATTATTTTTGTGGGAAACTTGGGTTTGCACTCTCAGAAGTAGGTAAGTGCCTTGTTCAATGGAATTCAAGAAGAACTGGGCAGCTGAATAGCTATGAGGATCCCAGTATGCATTTCCAATTATGCAAATTCCAAAGAATACCTGCAGGATTCTGAAAGTTCATAAGCTATGCTACATTTAATGATAAAGGAAGTAGTTTTACAATTTCTAAGCATAGAGCATGATCTGTAACTATTGCACAATAATATTAGATGAAAGTTGGCTTTCTAGCTCGTTTGGTAGAAAGTTTAACTCACTGAAATAAGTGAAAAAAGAGGGGCTATTTGTGTATTTGGAGCTACAGGTTATCTTAGTCCATTATTATGCTGATATGGTGAATAAGATTAGTCATATGATAATAAAAACAGGTTTTTCTTTTACCAGGGAGCATGCATTTTCCACATTTTTCCAGAAAAGCTCCTAAGATCTTCCATCCCATATTTGGTATGTGCACATTTGTAAATCAGACATGAGTATTACTTTTGTTAGAATTATCTAAGTAAAACTGAAGCACCACAGTCATGAAACAAGTTTGAATTCCCCTTTTTATTTAATATAATCCTTGTTTTGGGATACCATCCAATACTGTGATTTCATAACATCCCCTACCCTCTGTATTCTGTTTTGTAATTGAAGGAAAAGTGATGACAGAAAATCTTCCTAATGTGATCACATTCTTGTATGTAACTGTAAAAAGAAAAATCCAAATCTTGCTTCTGCAAATCAGAGGAGTAAGTCCACTGCATTTGGTAGGAGATTTATACTGCCAGAGCCAGCATGACTTGATCCTGGGTGTGATGTAAGCTCATTTTTTTCCTGCCTGATAAATGTGTAGTCTTACTTCAGTGCTTGTTCCTTGGGCAGAATTTAGCTCCATTTTCTTAACTTGCTGCGCTGGACTAAATTCAGCTGTGCTGCAATTCCACTGACCTCTTTGGAGTTACTAAATAATTGGATTTGACCTAATACGCTCTTCACTGAGTGCCATCTTGCTTTTCAGGGAGGTTAACACAATAAAAATTTCTATTTCTGAACTCAAACATGAGCATTTTTTTCCCCTTCTTTTTAATTCTGCTAGTGGGAGTAGACAAACTGCTGCTGTAAATAGTGCTTAATAACTAAAGGGTATCCACAATTGCCTTGAAACCTCACTTTGTTAGTTGAAATTGATAGTAAAAATTCCTAGTGAGATTAGGATGGCAGGAATTTTCCACTGTTGCACCCCTAGTTTTCTTTTTATAGTTAGCTGTCCTTCCGTAAAAGTGGGGTTCAGATCACAATAGGGCAATACCCTGAAGGGTCCAGTTTCTCTCTATTGACAGTAACCTTAGGTGATTAACTCCAAAATAGCTACAAATAAAGAAAAATGAAGGCCAAGTTAAACATTAAAGTACCTTGGCACTATCTCTAGTGGTGCGTTTGAAGTTCAAAAGCTGGGAGTCAAGATCTTCAGTGTGGCAGGAACAAGCAGCATCCATACGGGAAGGCGGATGAAGCTGGGCTGTGAACTGCCTTAAGCTGAGTATTTTGGCCTGAGCTCATCTATGACTGTTTGATATGGTGAATCTTGGTAACAGAATAAAAAGATGTACAAGCCTTTCTCTTTTAATTTCTTGATCTTGATTATGTCTTGATATGGTAACGATAATGTATGTGATAAGCTTTACTATGTGCAGGCAACACTGGGGTTACAGAAAATACTTGCAAAGTTTTTTGTTTGTCTGTAAGTATTTGCAGATTTGGAGCTTTAAACAACAAATTCCCACTAGCAGTGTTAGTAAACTTGAATCTGTGTTTTCTGAGAAATAATTGGCTTAGGAGGACATTATATTGAATAGGATTTTAAGGGTCTAATTTGAAATTTATTTCTATACACCAAAATCAAATATGTATTTAATAGATCATGTGATTTATAGTCAATTGATTTGATCAGTTATTATTAAGATTTGAGATACTGGGCCTAATTCTGTACTTTCCTGAAGCTTGTCTCGGTGATTAAATAGGGGCTCTCAGGAACATTTCTTTCTCTTTTAGTTCTGAGGCCACCCTGCAATGTGAGCCCAAGTGCAGTAAATGGGGATGATTGGTAGGTTTGGCTCAAGAGTCTCTCTGATCTCAGCTAAAGCAATAGTACTGATGTGCCCACATGGAGTGATTTCTGGCTCTCTTTGCTATGTGACTGCTTTTAGATCTTACTTTGCTTTTCTTGAGACTTTGTATTTAATTCTTGTGCCATCACTAACCTGTTCAGGAAGAGTCAGTGCAGGTGTGTGGTTCCTGAGAACATCGATCAAAGGTTTCTACCTCTCTGGCCTTGTTATAGAAATTTATCAGCACAAGCAGATTAACAGTGATGATATGAAATGCAGCTGTGTGATCTGAATGTCCTTACTGAGTAGGCTTTGATTAGCCAGTCAGCATAGTAGTGTATTTTAAATCATTTTTTTCTCCTTGTGATGTGTATTGGTATGCCTTGGTTCACTGAACACATCCCCGAACACGTCACCCTTGAATATCACAAATACACATACTCTGCTCAGATTGCACTGAGGTTTGTGGTACTATATAGATGCAAACCAGGAAGAACCACAAGGTGGAAAATAAATTTGAAATGGTCTCACTGAGGAGTGGTACTACAACTGAAAAAAAAGATCCAGCACAGAAACTAGATCCAAACACGTTGCTTATTATTCCTCTGCAATTCGCCTTTAAAACTTCTGATGGTCTTTAAACTGTTGTACTAATGTTTCAAAAGAAATGTAATTTTACAGAGTGACTTGTCTGGGAATAGAATGAGATGGAACATCTGTCCTTCTGTTGGAATTGCTTGGCTGAAGCAAATGCAATACGAAAAAAAGGGAGATGAAAAGACAGTTGAAAAAAAAATAGGACTTGTTAATCTTTTCTCTAAAACATACTAAACTTTTCAAGTTAAATTTACTCATACTATTTCCTGCTATTTTATACTACTACATCTTCCCACATAACAACTGAGTTAAAAAAGGAAAAAAGCAAAACTTGTTTCATTACTGAGATAACAGCATATGCTAGGACAATTGAAAAATTTTGATGCATTTTCTGATCACAGAAATACAGTTCTGTTTTTCAAAATGTTGTGGATGAAAACATTTAGTGATCTAGACTCTTGATTCATATTGTCAGCATCTCAGCTAATTATTATGATGATCCTTATTTTTTGTTCTAAAGCTGGCATTCTAGAAAACATACTGGAGTAAACAACCATTAAGCCTTCCATGCCAGAAAGCACTTAAGGCTAGTAAAAAAGGTAACATTGTCTTTTTAAAATGTTTTCAGCAGCCAGTAATCTATTTTCATGGTGTTCTGTAAACCCTATTATCAAGGCTGCAGATTCCTACACATGACCAGTCTTCAGTAGTGAACAAAAATGGCATCTAAATCCCAAGTGACACTCTTAAGTACTTGGCAGCAGAAAGGCTCTTCTGAGGAAGATTAAGTTAATGGAAGCGTTTGGGTAACATCTGCATGACTCTTCGTCCTGGTATGGCCAACTCACACTGCCGCAACACGTGACGGAGGATTTCTTCAATTATCACTTAAGAACAAAACTGGCTGAGGTTCCTTTCCAGGCACCCGTCAGGCTGTGATGTACATCTTGGAGTGTACACACAGTGAAACAGGCGCAGCTAGAAAGGGCGGCCTGCGCAGGCTTTGAAGAGGACTTAATAAAAGTCAGATTACTCATTTAATGAAAAGTAAAAGAAATTGGGGGAAGATTTGTTGTTGTAGCTGCTGTTTATTTGTCTTATTTACAGCAAGATGTACTGTCTTTTCCAATTGAGTGCTGCTGCGAGCACACAGAGCCTTGTTAATACAGGCGATTAATGCACTTGCCCTTCACCTCAGTTGACCTGGGTTTAAATCTGTTATTTTGTTACAAGTTAGTGGAGTTTATTGGCCTTTCTGTAGCCCCTAGCTGGTGCCTTTCCACCTCGTAAAACCACTTCACAATTTGGCATGAGTGCTGTATTCTGGTGTGAAAAGACCCAGGTTTGCAGCAGCAGGGAAGAGGCAAGTCCCGGCTGAGGGACATCTGGGAAGGGGTGTGGGGGACCTCGTCCAGGGACTGGCTGTGTTGGACTGGTCTCACTTGGTTTTTCAGACTCCTGTTCAAAATCAGGGAGATCCTTCTTGTCTGCGTAATGCAGCATTGGTTTCCATGCCTAGGCTGATCAGAAGTTACCAGGTTTCATTTTCCATTGGACTAAGATTAAAAAAAGATGGGTGGGGGAATATGAAGGAGTCAGTTATAGTAGTGCTAAATGGCACTACTTATATTTGCTTTGAGATTTGCTGACAATAAGGACGGAGTGGAAAAGATTAAATTCTTTGAAAAGCTTGTTATTTTCTACTGGTATTCCCACTCTTTCAAGCCTTCTTTCCTCCTTTCCTTGCCATTATCAAGAGGTGATTTTCATCGACAGCTACAGGGGGAACCTACAGATCAATGCAAGCTCCACAGAAGTGCCTCCTCCACTCTACTTCAAGATCTGGCTAATTGGAAAATCATCTTGAATTACTATTCCAAGATTTGGAAGAAAAGGTGACAAATCACTGCAAGTTTGAAACGAGATCTATCCTGAGAAAAGAGAAGAAGCTCAGTTTTGTTTTTTTTCCCATAGAAAATGTGTGTTTTAGAGGAAACTGGCATTTTCCAGAAGAAAGCATTGGAAACTGAATTTGAGATTCATGTATATCAACATAACACTCAGCATTTTGGGCAGTTATACAGAAAAATAAAATTTGAAGAACATAAACCAGCCTGAAATGAAAAAAGATAAAAACACTTTCAGAGTTTCACAGGAAAGAAATAAAAATCAAGGAAAAAATTTGCTGCGGCCAAAATTTGCTAACATGTTACCATTCAGCTCTGAGCACTAGAGAAGTGAAATTGAGATCTATCTGTTGAAATTTACTGTCCTTTTCCTTAGCTTCAAATTCTAACATTACCATAACAGAAGTCAACTAGTTGTTAATAATTTCCAGAATGTATTTTTTTTCTCCAAGGTATGTGTTCCTAGAATTTCCCCAGATTCTGTTTAGGTAAAGGAGTAGTTTTTCACTGCAATTACATTTTCTTTAATCTCTTTCAAAGGAAAGGCACTGGCATGCAAAGATTGGTTTTGCCTGCAGATTTCATCTTTGACTGATGTTTTGTGTTTTAGGATGTGGTAGACATCCACTGTAGAACAACACACTGGTTTCAGATGTGCTTTCCTTTTTGTTGCTGGTTACCAACATTTTTTTTTTCTGTAATGCCATTGCCCCACCAGCCATGTGGAAAGAGACAGTGAGAATCTGCTTCAGGGTAATGTCAACCAGATTAAAGTAAAGAGCTTTTCTTGTGTTAAATTAACCTGCTAGCATGTGTAATAGGAATGAAGAGGAGCTCTGCAGTGTGGGCAGCTACCTCTGGCAGAGGGATGGTAACAACCAGGTGAAGGGGGACCCTCTAAGAGGTGTTCCTTTGACAAGCAATTGACCACTGCTTGTAAAGATTTTCAGTGTTTATACCTAGAATCTGCTTCCACTAATGACACTGTTTAATGTGTCGTCAAATTGCAGTGCTTCCTTGGGTGGTAGGGCTCAGGATACATCACAGGGCCCTGGGTTTTCCAATTAAACATGCAGTGAATTAAGGAGTTTACATTTCTTGAGAATGAACAGATGAGTAGATGAATCTTCTTATGAACTGGTCTGGTAAAAAAAACCCCAAACCACCCAGACTGTATTAATAGCAGATTTTATTTTGTAAACTTCACTAAACTTCTGATCCTATTGACCTACCCACTTTAGTGATTGGACAGAAAGACGAGAATACTCTGTTGTTAAACCAGAGCCTGCTCATCCCATTCCTGGCAGTGTCAGCATGGAAGCAAAGCATCTTATCTGGGAAAGTGTGGTGAGATGGAGGTATGAGAATTGGTGGGGTTTGTTGTGAAGCTGGGAGCTCTCTCAGTTGCAGCTGCAGTCTCAGTCCCAGCTAATAATCTACACTTCTGAAGGATGAAGTTTGAAATCTAAGATGAGATTCTAGGCCTTTAGTTTGGTGACTGAAATGTAATAACTTGTAAGCCCTGAACACCAGTGCCTGGCAGTACTGTGTGTTGGCATTGGCCTGAAACCTTGCAGATGAGCTTAATATTGTTGTTGTAATATAAAAATACTGAAGACTTCTCACAATCAAAAGGATGTTGATTTCAAAAACAACACCAACCTTGTTAATCTGGCAAAAGCACATTAAAACTGGTGCATTGCAGTTTGTGATGGAATATGTTCATTGGGACGCATCCTCAGGTGCTGCAGTCAGTTGTGCTGAAATCAAGCAAGCAATGATAGTTTGCAACAGCTGAAACTTTGGGTGCCTGTGGGTGTGTGTGTGTGACATATGTGGCCTGGGTATTGACCGTGGGGCTGAATTGCATGCAGGGGATCTGATGGTACTGTGCCAAATGGAGAAAGAGAATTTTCTTTGCATGGACTGCTGTCAAAATCCTGCTTTTGTACTTTGAATCATCAGAACTCTACCTTTCAGGCTTGCAATTCATTAAAAGATTTCATAAATATTTCTGATATTCTGTTAAATGCAGTCTGCTTTGATTAACAAACCTAGCTTGAGTATTGCACTCTGGGGGGTAATGATAATATTGATTTACCTACGTATAGGGTGTAGTATATCAGTGCTATCAGGCATGACTTTATTTTAGTAGAAACTTTACAATACAAATCTAATCTGATAGTTTTATATGATCTCTGGCTCAGGATGTTGGAAATAGTTTGCAGCTTGTGTTCTAATGGTTTTGTTTAACACAGCACATGGCTTTTCAAAAGCATTTGAGGGGCAACCTTTGCTCAGGATTTCGTTCTTACCCACAAATGGCCATTTTAATGATGACTCACAAGAAACTGTTTGAAATGTTTCAGAAACCTGTTGCCCTAACTTTGATATTCTTGTTTGAAGGTCAGCCTTTTAGAGGCAGCGAGCTGTGTCATACTGTCTGAAGGATTCTGAAGAGAAACTTGCTTCTGAGCAGGATTCAGAATGGCTTAGGAGAAGAAAATACCTTCCCTTACCTGCTGCCTGTTGCGAAGTGACCCTGCTGTAACTCATTTCTTGCTGCTCCTAATATACCCTCAAGGGAAACAAATCCTTTGCCACAAGCCTGTCAGCAGAAAGTGCATGCACAGGGAATTCTGTTGCATGGTACAGTCTGGGGCCCAGTTTAACTTTGCTTCATCTTTCTAGCAATCCCAGAACTCTTCAAAAATGTGGGTGGAGATCTATTACACATGCTTACTATGGTTACTCGCCATGAAAAACAGTATGAACAGCCAACACAGGCTCCAGGTGGTGGATCAGCATTAATCATAATAGACTCAGGGGCAGAGGACTGGCAAGATACCATGAGAAATGGCTGTACATCCATCCCCTTGAATTCCATTTCCTCCCACGGCGGATAAAGAGGTAAGTGCCAGTGCCTCCATCTTCTGTTTCCAGCTATCATAAACCGTGATCTGCTATACGTCCGTGTCCTTTTGTCTGCAGGAAAAGGGTGTATGACATAACCCTCTGGTACAGTAGACTTAGGAATTCTTCAAATTCAGTTGGGTTTAATAAGAACAGCTTTTAGCAGTATTGCATGTTGGTTAGTACACTCAGCTAAAAAGCCATCTGGGTGATGAGCCAGAAAGCTCCATTGTTTCTCCTCTTTCATCTTCTCCTCTCTCATCTATTGCATATATATTTCTGCTCCTCGGAACCTGGAAAGGAAATGGTGTGGATATGGAAGAGAAGCAGGAGTGTTCTCTGTGTTCGCAGCATGCTCAGAGGAGGCCTGGTGTGTGAGATACAAGTGGTGAGCCAAGTAGCAGGAGAAGAAGTTTGGGCTTGTGGTTGGCCTTGCGGCCGAGCTCCTTCGCCGGCAGAGCAGCTGCAGCGGCAGCGGGGGCTGAGCGGGCTGCGAGGAGATGGGGAAGTAGACAGGCTCTGGTCAGTGCCCATCCCTCCCCCTTCCCTCAGTGCAGAGTTGTGTAGGGAGCTCTTTTGCTCAGAGGATGTTAGGACACAAGTGATGCCTCCACTGAACCACAGAGAGGAACAGCTACCAGAGTTGCTGAAATAGGGACTGTTAGATGCTGTGAGAGCTTGCTGCACTTCTGGAGCATTTTCTGCACCCCATCCTCTTTCGCTGGAGCTCTGTCTCTCTCTTTTCTGCATCTTACTACTCCCTATAGTCCTTTCACTTCATTTTTGCTCCTTGTCTGTTCTGGTTTATCTTCGTCTCTCCTGACCTATTTCTCCTTAAATCTTTCCTCATCAGTCACTTGTTTCTTTTAGTTCCACGCACCCTGCTGTATCTAAAACCTGATAAGAAAAAAAACATGTGTGGACCTCCTCTGAAGTTGTTTCTATCACACAATGTGCTGGTTGTGGTACTGCCTTTCCTCCAGCCTTTCCTCTCTTTTTTGTTTTGGCTGTGAGAGCTTCAGGCAGGTCTGACTGCAGCTCTGTGTGCACAGAGGCTGGCCAGAGCGAAGGCACTACATTCGCAGTGGTTCTTGGGCACTGATGTTGTAAGCAGAGTTAATAGCAATTTGAGTGGATGCAATTGCCACTGTGAGCAGAGACTTACAATGCAACTGTGGGAGAGTTAAGTTTCCTGGTGTCTGATCACTATCTGTAAAATAATACTTCTGGTCTTTAAATAAGAATACATGGTTAAAACTAAATTGTATTTTTAAATCTCTTTCACCATGAATAATCCTCTGTGTGATTAGCAAGAAAAATTAGGTATGCAGTTTTTGAATAGTAAATTTTAGGCTTACCTGTCTGCTTCTCAGATGTTACATGATTCTGCAATGTGGTGTACTGATTTGTCAATCATGCATCCACATGTGCACACAGACATATTCCCTTTCCAGTTCTGTTGCTGCTTCTCCTTCAGAGGATCCCACTGGAAAATTGCAAGAAATAGGTGTCTGAGAAAAAACTACTGGCAGTTTAATATCCTCCCATCAACTTGTATCTTTAGTACCTGCACAGGTAGGGAAAGAATAGCAGTGGCTACACACGTATATACATATGTTCACCTAGCTAGCACCCTGGTAAACTAGAAAAAGGCAATGGTCAGAGCTTGTTGCTGTTATATGACCCCACTCATACAATTGTACAGAGTTACAGTTGTGGAGAAGTGCAATGAGGGTACTGCAGTGTATGATATAACCATACTTGCATAGCTCAAGGAAATACAATGTCTTATTAATTATGGATCACAAATATATATTGAGATCCTCTGATTAAAAGCAGTATGGAAATATAATGCATTTCAACAGAACCGTGCTAATTTGCATGGTTGACTGGAAAACCTTTTGTGGCCAAATTAATTTTGCAATTTATTAAGTTAACAAATCCAGCACAGCAAAGCTCATGCATCACAAATCACAATTCTTCAGGGTATTTTTACAACAATATTATCTATTTGAGTTATTTACAATGCTTAATGGCTTCCTAGTCATTCTCAGTAGCATCTGTTTTAAGAAAATCAGTGAAAACTTATTCATAGAGGCAGAAAGGGGTCAAGCATGTGGGAATGTTGGGCAGAGATGAAGTTAGGGGTCCCTTTCTTCTCTCACCTGCATCCTGGCTGCTAACTCAGCAGTACTCAGTGTCTCTTCTCAGAAGTACTGGAAAAGCCCCTGAAACCAGCACTGTGGCTTAATTAGGGGCTATTTAAAAGAGAGACACTCTTGTTTGCATTGCATGGTGTGCAGAAGAGTGTGACTCGTTCTATGCCCTTGTTGCTAAATGCTTGATAGTGGCCAAATAATAGATGAAAAGATGTTTTCTCTGTAAAGAAGGGTTTACAAATTTGGAAATAAGCTCATCTCAAAGTAAAAGTGAAGATCTTTAGTGTTTGACAGAAGGTAAATTTGCTCAAATGAGACAGATGATGTTTCATATGACACAGCTTTCAAATATCAAATTGTCAAGCAGATGTTAATATAGAACATGTTTGCTGCCATGTGAAAACAATACCTTACAAACAAGCAACTTGGTGAACAAGAAAGTCTCCTAAGCATTGTGGTATGACTGTCTCATGCTGGTGAAGGGTCTAGTGAACAAGTTCTATGAGGAGCAGCTGCAGGGACTGGGGTTGATTAGTCTGGAGAAAAGGAGGCTTAGGGGAGACCTCATCACACTCTACAAATATCTGAAAGGAGGGTGTAGTGAGGTGGATGTTGGTCTCTTCTCCCAAGTAACAAGTGACAGGACAAGAAAAAATGGCCTCAAGTTGCACCAGGGGATGTTTAGATTGGCTATTATGAAAAATTTCTTCACCAAATGGATTGTTAAGCATTGGAACAGGCTACCCAGGGAAGTGGCTGAGTCACCATCCCTGGTGGTATTTGAAAGATGTGTAAAAGTGGCACTTAGGGACGTGGTTTAGTGGTGGACTTGGTAGTGTTAGGTTTATGGTTGGATTTGGTGATCTTAAAGATCCTTTCCAACCTAAGTGATTCTCTGATTCTATGTAGCTCCCCTTATTTGGCCTGATGGATATGAAATCCTCACCCTCAAGATTATCAGGAGACCATCTGGATTTCCTTTGAGATCAGCACATAGGATTATAATTTTTTTTTCTGCCTAGCTGTGCAGCATCTCACCACTCCCTCTCACCAACAATCCTGGCGGTCCTGGATTTTGTATCTCTTGCTATGCAGCCCAGGCATACATACTTTGCAGGTGTGCCAAAGCCAATAGTTTTTGCTATTTCCAGGGTGTTGGTGGTTGGCTCCATTTTCTCTCTGCTTAACACTTCACTGGCATTTGGCACTGCGGGCTTGTACAGAGTGCATCTCCTAGTACAGAGCAGGTAGCACAGGCTGTTTAACCTGTCCTTCCTCATGCTGGACAGACATCTCTTTTCTGCAAGGGAATTCTCACCCTCTTCTGCTTTAATCAAGACTCTGTGCTGATATATTACTCCTCCTTTCACCCGTAGGGAAGTTGGTGCTTCCCTTGCTGTTGGGCTCAGCTTGGTGGTTGGTTGCCTTGTGGCTACTGCTTGTCCTGAAGTCAAGTTACCTTGACAAAATCCAAATCCTGTCCAGAGTCAATGCATGTATAAAATAGAAAATAGAGCATGCATGGCCACGCTAATGATTTCAAACATCAGGCTTAGCTTGGCCCTAAATCAAGTTAGGTCCAGTCCTAGTCAAGTTGTTAGGAGACTGTACACCATCCATTTATGTTGCTGCCTGTGTGGGTGCACTTCTTCCTCCACCAAGGGACCATCCAACTGGCTCTCTCAGACACTCTGTGGCTTCTGAGCCTTTCCTGTAAAGATCAGAATCACAGAGTGGGTTGGATTGGAAGAGACCACTATAGTATCAGGTCCAACCTCCCTGCTCAAGCTGGTGCCATCCATACATTGCACAAAATTGCATCCAGTCAGTTCTTGAATATCTCCAGTGAGGGAGACTCCATAACCTCTCTAGACAACCTGTTCCAGTGCTCAGTCACCTGCGTAGTAAAGAAGTTCTTCCTCATATTGAGGGGGAACTTCCTGTACATCAGTTTCTGCCCCTTGCCTCTTGTCCTCTTGCTGAGAAGAGCCTGGTCCATCCTCTTGGCCCCCTCCCTTCAGATACCTACAGCCTTTGGTGGGGTCGCCACTCAGTCATCTCTTCATGTGTTTGAATAGACACATCTCCCTGAGCCTTTCCTCATAAAGGAGATGCTCCAGTCCCTTAATTGTGTTTGTAGCCTCTACTGGAACTGCTCCAGGAGCTCCATGTCTCTCTTGTCCTGAGGAGCCCAGAACTGGACACAGCACTCCTGATGTGCCTCACCAGGGCTGAGTAAGAGGCAGGATAA
Organism: Acanthiza pusilla; assembly: GCA_036630365.1. Lineage (NCBI taxonomy): Eukaryota > Metazoa > Chordata > Aves > Passeriformes > Acanthizidae > Acanthiza > Acanthiza pusilla. Next base: position 7,390,832 of record JAXCHO010000036.1, read on the forward strand.
TTTCCCTCAACCTGCTCTCAATGCTCTTCCTAATGCCCCTCAGGACACCACTGGCCTTCTTGGCCCTCAGGGCACTGCTGGCTCATGGACAGCTTGTTGTCCACCAGCACCCCCAGGTCCTTCTCCAGAGAGCTGCTCCCCAGCAGGTCAGCCCCAGCCTGTGCTGGTGCCTGGGGCTGTTCTTCCCCAGGTGCAGGACCCTGCACTTGCCTTTGTGGAATTTTGGATGGTTCTCTGCCCATCTCTCCAACCTGTTGAGGTCCCTCTGAAGAGCTGCAGAGCCCTCTGGGCTATCGGCCATTCCTCACAGCTTTGTGCCACCAGGGAACTTGCTGAGGAGGCATCTGCCCCTTCATCCAACTCATTGGTGAATGAGTTAAACAATATTGGGCCCAGTATTGAACCTTGTCAGGCACCACTAGTCTCAGAAGACTTGAGAGAGATCTATAAGACTAGGAACAGTTGTAAACAAGGTATGGGTATGAGTGTGATAGAACTTAGGAAAGCCATGCAGCCTGAAAACCTCAGCCTCTTCTGGGGGCCACTGCAGAGAACCTGGCATTTGCAAATTAAACCCAAGTCCAGAGCAGGTCTACTTTTGCATTCCAGATTAACCTGCTGCAGCTCTCACCTTCTTGCTTGTTAGTATGACTGTTTGTATTTTGGGGCGTATGAAGGGGAACAGCCAGTATCTTGTTTTACTGTAGTGTGAGGAAAATCTATTTAAGTGTCTGAGGAAGGAACTGCTGGTTGCAGGTGTTCATGAGAGATGTGTTCCTCTTCAGCCCTGTGCCCCTGGAGGGGAATTCAGCAAAAAGGACCTGCATGTGGAGCACAGTCCCTGACTTCCCCAAAGCTATCTAAACACAGCACTGATGCTGGTGGGCCTCGGTGTGCTGAGGGTGTATCCCCGTGGTAGAAAAGAGGCTTAGATTATGTGTTCCATTTACATACGTTAACCCGTGAAATTTTTACCCTTTTTCTTCATATGTAGTTTGTGCTGGATGTTTGTGGTTCACATCTAAGGATTCTTTCCATTCCTGGCTCATTTACTGAAATTTTCAAGACAATGAGCAGCAAATAATAACAGGTGAAAAATGAATCAATAACAGGTAGTAGACCAGCATGCTTATCGCCTACAGACTGCTGCCTTCTCACTAGCTGTAATTTGTCCACTTTGACCTGGTAAAATCCTTGAACACATTTAGAAGTGTATGAATAATTCACTAAAAATACTTTTTGTTGCTTTCTTGAAATTAGACATCGCTAGTTCCCTGTGCAGATGATGTGTTTACTCTCATGCTTATGAGCAATGCATCAGGCATCACTCTTTCACATACTCACAGAAATGCTTTATCTCTGGTGAAATATGTCACCTTCTTTCTTGAGCTGAATGTTTCATTCCACTTGCTCACAGATCTAATACCACACTGAATTAAATGTATTGATGAATCAGGACTGAAATCTACAGTGAATATGATTGCTTAAAAATAATTCCACCAGACGTAGTTTGGAGATGTCATTTTCTGTGGGCACGTATGCTCTATGTATGGGTATATAAGGCAGCGTGTGGGAATGCGATGCTATTTAACTCATAAATGGAGAGCAGAATTTTATTGGTCACAGTAAATATTTGTTCAGGGAAAAGGAGTGTAGGTGAGAACAATCCATATGAAGAGAAAGCAGGTTAGTACCCAGAACACTGAAAATATTGTTCAAGGACAGTCTATCCTTGTGGAAAATATGACCCCCTGTAAAGCTGCTGAGTCTGTTTGCAGATCTTTTCAAAATAGAGTCCTTGCATTTGCCATTTTAGTTTGTTTTGGCTGTTGGTGTCCAAACTACATTCCTAGCAAATTGCATGAAGTGCTTATTCCATTATTTCTATTGTTATGTTTCTCAATAGAATGTGGTTGTCTTTAGCTAGTGTCATGCTTTAGTACATTAGCACTAAAATGTACTGATGATATAGCAAAGAGTGTGAGGCGGCTGACATTGAACTGGTACCTTGTACCTTGTCTCTGAAGATTCCTAAACCAGAGGCTGCTTTCAGCTTAAAATGAAGAAAGAATATTTGCATTTCTCCATAACCTGGTCTCCTCTTGTGAAACCATGACCTGTGCCAGTTCATATATGTTCTGCTCAAACTCTCTCCAGGTGCTGGGATGTGCTTGACTGGTCTTAACTGGTTTTTGGATGAGAGGTGCTCTAATCTGCTCTGAATTTTTATTTTGCATGGCTTCAGTTTTCACATAATGAGCCAGTTTTATCTGTCATGTGCACAGTTCTGCTTTCTTCACGTCCCAGTTCATAATTTTGTTACATGCCTTTTGTCCATAGAAAATAAAGGAATCACAGAACTGAAATTGAATTAGACTCAAAACGTGCTTGAGTTTCCTGTTTTTCTTGTATTAAAATACTTTTTCTATTGAGACCCATCATGCAGCAGTTTCCTAACCACAACCACAGGGACTACGAGAACACACTGAGTTTTGCCACACAGCCCAGGGAAAGGGGCAGGTCTGGAAACAGGCTGGGGATGTGCTGGGCAGAGCAGCGCGAGGGGGACACTGTCCTGCTGCACTGGCAGCTGCCCTGCTGCTGCTGGACAAACGAGTTATTTTTGTCCTGGACACTGGCAATGACTAAGTTTGTGGTTCACCCCTTGTCCAAGTCAGATGTCATCCTGCTCTTTCATCCTCCTTCCCTGCTGTCTTTGCTGCTGCCCATTCTTTTCTCTCATCTCATCTTTTTTTCTATTCTGTTCCACTCCTTCTTTCACTCTGTCCTCATTTTTTTCTCCTTTGTTAGCTAAACAGACCTACTGAAATATAAAGCCTGACCTCTCCTAAAGGGGGAGGATGTCCTTTTTCTTTTTAAATTATGCACCTGCCTAGATGTTTTCATCATGTAATTGCTATAGTCACTATTGGGAACACAGATAGCCCCTTTAATACAACCACTAAAAGCCTTTTGATTTAAAATGATGTTTCAGTTTTATGGCCTTTCTCTGCTTCTGGTAGTATCTTTCTGCAAAGCCTAAGTGGAGAGACAAAAGAAAGCAACGCAAGACCTGCCTCCAGCAATATTTCCACAGCCCTGTTACTGGGGAGGGCTGCTCACACTGAGGTCACTGCTAGTAGAGCTCATCACTGAGTGAAAAATACATTCAAAAGTTACTTTATTATAAGATTAACAGCTCTCTCATGAAAACCAGCAACATTCCTGGGCTTGTGGGAATCAATTCTACTGCATTCCAACCCAGGATATCCTTCTGACACATTTTTTTTCTGTGGAAACACTCATAAATTTGACCATGGCACTTGAAGATGAGTTAGACCCTTTTGATTACAGCCTTTTTGAATCCACCCTCTCTCCTTTCTTCGTTCCAAGAAGGAGGTACTCTGTCTCTTCAGTCTTACATCCCTTAGTAAACTAAAGGATATTTTAGATATCTTGCTGTTTGTTTTGGATTAAGTGGTGCTGTTCAGGGAGTAATGTTCTTTTTGGTGTGAATGGGAGGAGTGGAGTTTGCAGTTCCCATCTCAAGAAAAGAAGATATTTTCACAACAGATAAAGAAGCATTTTTTTTATATGTAGCAGAGGGAGGCCTGCTGCAAGATCAGAATTTGGGAAACCTCCCAGTTTGAGGGAGCTGTGATTTGGGCATCGATAAAACCCCCTATTCTTAATGGTAATAAGAGAAAAAAAAAGAAACACCCCTGACCCCTGAAATGTGATTATGTTAAATTTGCAATGATTTTACTTGTATTGACAAATTATTTAATACAGATTAATCAGATCCTTAATTTAGACATTAATTTGATGATCCATGAAACAATGAAATAAAGGCTGTTGACTACTTATCCATTGTCTCATATAGAAGACAAACACAGTATTATTGAAGTGATTTGCATACTTTCTGAAATCAAATAGTAATACACACATGTCTTTCCTAAGTTGCAGCCCATCATTAAAGCTTTGTGGTCTACTTCTTATGCAAAGATTTTGGTCTATTTTACTATGTATAGTAAAATAAAACTATGTTACACAATTAGGCAAAACCCCTTTGTTGTGTTAAACAGTCATTTTCTGAAGGTACTGAATGCAACCTTTAATTAGTATTTAATCTATGGCCAGGTGTAGCACCATGAATAAGCCCTAATAATATTGCCAACCTCCAGTTTTCTTAGAGATGCGGTTTTGAGTCTATATATTTGTTTGTGGTCATGTCTAAAATTAACTATTTCAGTTATAAATCTAAGGAAACAAGGAGGAGTATAATGGGACACAGAAGTGGGGCCTGCACTGGATATTTTAATGTGCTCTCTCTCCTTATTATATTTGCACCATGCCTTCCTTATTTGCTTTTAATATGGGCTATCAGTTTTCTCCTTAAAAGCTTCAATCCGAAGGCTATGAGTGTTGATTGTACCTGTTGTTATGGAGGCTTTTTCTACCAGCACTCTTTCCCCTGCTGTCAGATCTCCCCCCACCTATTCATTCCTCCTGCTTAAGGCCTGTTTGACACTGTTGTAATAATTCCCCCTGGGAGATGTACAATTGGATTTCTAAGTTCCCGCATGGCTCCTGCTTTTTAATGTTTGCTCCTGAGTCAGCACTGTATGCATGACTGACTGGAATAGAGTGAAAATTTGAATAAATATCTGTTCTCTTCTCTGGATTATATTGCTGTTTGCTTGCAGAGAAGAAGCATGCCTCTGAAATGCTTCAGGAATCTTATACTCTCACATACAATTAGGTTGTAGTATTTTGGATGCCTAGTCTATTTCCTAATCTTAGTAGCACCTAACGATTTTTGTTAGAAGTAGCCTGATTTTCACCCAAGCTTTATTGTTAAATACAATGGATGATGGATTTTTTCATCACGCAGCAGCACCCGTGATGGACAGTTCAGCTTCTGCTCCAAGTCGCATTTGGTCATAAAATATGTGTCAGTGTGAAACTAAACTTGTATGCTGGGGGAGCAATGATCTCATAGCTAGACGCTGTGGTAAAATTAGCTTTGGTCAAATTTACATTTTAGAGCAAAGATGAGTGCTTGTCCCCTGTATCCTAAGAAAGGGAAGGTTATTTCAGGGAGTCTCTGAATTCCACAAATGCTTCTGGAGTTCAGAATCAAATTATTGCTTTCCTATAAACAGTCTGGGGGTTAATGTTTTTTCTGCTTCAGCCAGCCATGCTGGGTTCAGCACTGCTGTACACACAGGCTTGTATCCTTACATTGCGTGTTGATAATTCTCATTCTGTCACATATTTTGGCAGAGAGTGATGCAATCTCAGAATGTCTGAGCAATTATCTTCTTTTGGTCTGGGTATCCTTAGTAGTCCGGGTAGCAATTACCCAATCTAAATATTTGGCAACTAGTTTGTAATTCCTGCGGAGATAGCATATGCAAGCCTGGCTCTGACCCGATTAACTTTCTTACTTCCCTGACTTTACCGTGCAGTACTGCACACCTAAGGGGAACTAGCATGTTCCCAGGTACTTGTGTCCTCAACAACATCAGGGAAGTCTAATCATTCCTTCTGGATTTGGTGCTCCTTTTCATCTTGGCCTGGCTACATCCCAGGTGGGTGCAGCTTCTGGCAGCATGCCCTACAACATGGGTGTTGCTCTCAGAACAGAAGTAGAGGACTGCCAGATGTCCAGTGTCACCTGCCCAAAGGAAATTTTCCTTCCAAATCTCTGGGTGGATTGTTTCACCAGGTGACTGTGCTTGTTGTTGTGGTCTGCTGATGTGACCGTGTGACAAAATGCACTGCGGGCTTCCGTGTTCAAGGGAAGTGGAATTTGACTTGCTCAGTTGTATTTTGCAGCTGCAAAGAAGGAAAAAAATAGAAGTAAGAGTTCAGTACAGGATGGACCAGCATGTGTCTTATTTCCTGCGTTCTGGCAGCACTCTCGAGGAGGAGGGACACAGCACCCTGGCAGTGACTATGGGCCAAATCCTCATGAATTCAAGCGCTGCAGTCAGGAGCATAAAGAAAGCTCAAGTATTAGGATAATTTTAATCCCCAGGTGATTAAGAGCCTTGCATACAGAGGACTGTTCAACTCATAGCAAATCATGTTCATTTCATGGTGTTCCCTTTTCCTGCTTTCCAAGGCTGGCTGTAGATGGTCTTAGAGTTTTCTGGCTATCTCTCGTCTTTTTTGGACGAGCTTATCCTGTGCTTGCTTGCATGCTGTCAGACTTCTGTGAGATAGAAACATTGCTTGAGGGCTAATTTCCTGCAGCATCGCCTTCTCGTTCAAGGCTCCAAACTTCTCACACAAAAATATATCTGATGTCACTAATATGAAAGGTCTGGGATGGTTCAGTATGTTCCTTTCCTCAGCCAACCACATCTGTCTGATGTGTCCAGTGGAAGGACTGGTTGTTCTTGACTCATCAAAAGGGATAGCTTATGCTATTTTGAGTTGGGTTGTCAAAAATGGCCCTTGACAAGACTTGAACTCATTCTCCCTGGGCTTAGTGGGGTGGTTTAACTTCTCATCTCTAGACAATAGATCTGGTAGTCAGAGGCACAGCAAGGAGGTACAAGGAAGTTCTTTTAATCTTCAGGCAACTTCATGGGTGAGGTCAAGTTCTTACCCTATGATTCACCAGCAGATTTCGTCAGGTTTAAGAGGTGAACATCGGCGCCCTCATGCTCCTTTGTCAGTTCCCACATATCAGCATTCCTCTCCATCATGGCATAAGGCAAATGGATGTGACTCATACTTGACAGGTTTCAGGTAAAGCAGAGATCAGAACATAAGAGATGTTGAAGGTTGTGACAGTGTTACAAGTGGTCTCTTTTTTCCCTAGGAATTTGCTTAACTGCCTCAGACTTTACCAGAAAAGAGCAAAAAAAAGAAGAGGGATAATGAGGAAAGGAAAAGGTGCTCCCATTTTTTGTCATTACTACATGAAGCTGAGCTGCTGGGTTAGTCAAGATCTGCAGGGAGATTGTGGTTAGTACTGGTGGTTGACAGGCGCCACTGCATTCCTTGCAGTGGGACTCAGGCCAACCCTGTTACACACCATCAGCTCTGAGGGATCACCAGCAGCACAGATTGCCAGCAGGGCAGGGAAACACAACTGAGTTTTTGATACCTAGAACAGGTAAGCTTTAGTGACAGTCTAGCTGTCCTCTCCACAGCCATGAGCATCCCTGGAATATTAAAGTGTCAACATGCCTGTCTGAAGTCTTTTCAGTCTGTAATAGAGTGGTTGCTGTCAAAAGTAGTAGAATGTAAATATTTGTGGGGTTTTATGGTTTGGCATTGTTTTTTGTTTTTTTTTTTTTTAACTATAAATTCCCTCAGTTCCTTTCTTCCTTGTCTTTAGCAACAGGCTGTGGGTCATTAGTATCAATAAGTCAGATCTCTCTCATGCCACACCTAAACTAAATTGTCAATAGGAGGTGTTGTAGAAGATTCACACATCATTCCAGCAACTGTAATATCTGTTGGGAAATGCAAAAACACCAGGTGCATAGCTGCTGGATAGAGTTTCCATTTACTTTACCTGGGGCTTTTCTGTAACATGCAGCAATGTACGTCACATGCAGGAAAAAAGTAGGTGGAAGGTTCTTTCCAAACCACATTGACTGAAAGAATGTATGTGTAAGGTAAGCTGTATGCTGACACGCTCATGTGTTCTGCAGAGGAAAGGGTTACCTTGTCAAGGAAGTCTTCCTGGTGCAGGTGTGCATCCTAGCAGATTCATTCAGAGACCGAGAGACGAGAACGAGCCCTCCCTCAACTGACATGTACAAACAGCATTTTACCCATTTGTCTCCCAGGACATTTGCTAGCTGTCTCGTTAATCTTTTACTCGAAGTCAGACATATGTATTGATGGGAAAACAAACCATAAGACCACAGACCCCCTGCCTTGCATTCCTCTCCTCCTCAGAATAACACTCACCATAGAAGCATGCAGACAGCACCGATATCTCAGTGGGTTTCTAGTTGCATTTCCTTGCACTTCTAAAGCACCTCTTCCACTGCTGTACTCATAAGCTCTTTCTCTTACTTATTATTTATACTGTTGAGTAACTACCTATGCCCTGCAGTCCATCACACACATCCCTGTCCTCATTTGCATTTTGCAGGTATATGATTCTTTCTGTATCTCTGAAGATAAGGTGGCTGAGAAACTGGGACTGGAATTTCTTCCTTTTAACACTAGGTCACAGGGTGCTCCATGCACCTCTTTCTGACCTGGAGCCTTTAAAAGCACTATTAATTTTACTTTCTTCTAATGGAGCAACAAAAATTCAGGATCTGATCCTCAGCTGGTTGAATTGTTTTAAACTTTTTAAAGAGGGAATAAGAAACTTGTGAGCTAGAGCCAATAGTGGAGTGTAGAAAGGGAAGTAATTTCAGGAACAGAAATATCTGTAAAGTTTAATCTCCAGTTATCTTGCCTCTAACTTCATCATCATCTGGTCCCAACAGACTTTGTGAGCTAAACAGAGTCAGATTAGCTCAGTACTTAAATAAAAGAGCCTGGAGGTGTTGTCTTGGTGGTGTTAAATAGTGATCTTCTATCTTACACAAGCAAGCAGATTCTTTTGCATCTTGCATCATTGCATTATCTGAACCTTTCTTGCATGTTTGCCTTCAAGCTTTCTGAGCTGATAGGTTGGGATTAGTGGCAGAGGTTTTCTAATGCTAATTTTATTTTTAATAGCACTTATTTTGTCCAACAAAGCTATGCATACTTACATGTTGCATCTCATTTTAAGTGAGCCCAGAATTTCTTTAAATAGTAATTATTTGAAAAGGAAGAATACCCTCCAATTTCTGTAAGAATATTGTTTATAAATATTTGTACTTTGCTTCTCTGTAAATGAAAATTGCCAAAGCAGCACAAGGATTTATTTTCCATTTTCTTTAATCTTAGAGTTATGCTTTGTACTGTATGACGTGGGATTGACCTTCACGGGACTGGATCCAGTCAGAATTCATATCTCACTCAAATCCACATTTGTACATTGTTTAGGGTGTTTGGTCAGGAAGTTTTAGCCTGTCTGTTTCAGATAATACATACTTCTAGTGTTCAGTCTCAGTAAAATCCACAGGAATTCTAGCAGGCTTTGTAATCACATCTTCAAGTGAGAATGTGTTCTTCAATAGGAATTTATATTTGACACAGTGGTAGAACATCTCTCCATTTCATTTTTTCCTAAATACTTTTTTTCCTAGCTTCGAGGTTCCCTTTGCAAAAAAAAAAAAAAAAAAAAAAAAAAATCTCAAAAAAGCTTTCTACAGTTACTAGCACAAGGACACTAGGATTATCATGTGTTTTGTAATACAAGTTACCACTTAAAAGTAAAATAAAATATAGGTTGTACAGAACATTGACTTTTCCCCAAGAAGTAGTCAAAGGTTTGTATAGCTAGTTCAGTTGACAGCCCAGGAAAGGGAAGTTCTGGAAGGCAGTGTTGGCAATAATGGTGTGACCTTTGCTGCATTGCTCTGCTAGATCCTTCAACGCTGAAGTAAAAGCAAGTACTTATGGCTGTAATTCAGCTGTCCGTCCTGCACCATCCTTAGCCTTGATGTGCAGGTGTGTCACAAAGCCACCTCCTGCTGTGGTGGCAGCAATATTAGGGAGCTACTAGGAAATAGCCTTTGTGTACTGCACTTGGAGAGAAACAGTTAAATTATGAAGTTATTGTTATTATAGATATAATAATTCACAGTCTGTAATAATATGGGACAGATTTGAGTTTATAAACCTGTCCTGAAAACTACATCAGTCCGTCTCTAACGCTGGATTCACTGAAGACATTGAAGTTCAACATGTAGGTTAAAGTGAAAATTGCATTCAATGTTGGCTTTTGTATAGACTAATTTGTTGGCTGGAAAGCAGTAAAGTTAAAGAGAAGGCTGAAAAGCTAGTGAAAGTGCTGTGGCAACTCACTGTAAATTTCTAAGTCCCTGGTGGAGAGACTACATCCAATTGCTGTTACTTCTCATACACTCAGATCAATGGGTAATTCTTTGGGGAGTGGCATCATTGTTTTGCGCTGAATTGTGTTCATGGTTGGTCCGCGACCGTGCCTCCTGGGCTGAAAGATATTACAATAGAGATGGATCCTCTCCACCTTTGCCAGTGAATTGAGAAGGCCAGGTCTGGCTGCCGTGCCTTGGGTGAGCTGTGGGAGCAGCTCTCATGCCTTCCTCCCTGCTCCCCTGCTTACCAAGGTGTTGGAATGCAAGGGAGATGAAATGCCAGTGCATCTGCCAGCCTGTCCTGCCCAGCTGGGTTTCATTGTTCTTCTCTTAATTTCATCCAATATTTCATTCAGAGAGCAGGAATACAAAACTTAGCATCCTAGATGTTTCTTGCTCTCTTACTCAGCCTCCCCGCCCTCGTTGGGGTCAGTATCCTCCAGATACGCACAGCCTACCACGCTCTCCTGCCTTCCCCTTCCGCTCCCCCAGCAGCTTGCTGTCCTTTAGCCAGGTTACACATATTTTTTCAATCCCGGTTGTTCATGGTCTCTGAGCACAAGGCTTAGCGGAGTGCTGTGCTGCCAGCACTGCAAGACGCCCCAAAGGGAGCCTGGCTGTGGCTCTGCTGCTTTCACACCTCTGCGCAGATGGACCCAGCTCCCCTCCCCGGCGCCCCTGCGGGCGCCCTGCCCACCCTTGGCCTCTGCTGTCAGAACGACTTTGGCAACTGCCACTGCTGGATTGCATCACCGTGCATGGCTCCCAGGTGGCTGCAGCTTTCAAACTCGCCTATCAGCCTCTCTATCTGCTATTAGCTTCTTATCTTGCCTGTCTATCTGGGGTATCGACTTCTGGGCTGCTTTTGCAGCTTTAATTGCAGTTCGGGCACGGCAGCACTGGGAAGTGGGTGCTAGGTCAGCAAACATAAATCCCGGGGTTGTTCACGCTTGGACCACACTCCTGTGGCACTGCAGGAAATGGAGGTTCAGCAGGCAGAAGAACACGGAGTAAAGCAAGTGCAGCATCTACTCGTGTGCCTCAGGAACTGCTCAGGGAAGGCAGCAGCATGGCCAGCAGGCACCCTCGGGGAGACGCCAGCTTCCCCCCCGTGATTTATATGGGGTTTGCAGCGGGGTGGGGCCAAATAGGGCCGGGAGGAAGCAGCTCACAGAGTTATGTGGGATTAGTGAGGAGTAGACAGAGGCAGCACAGGACCGGGCAGGGGACCTGCTCGTGGGACGGCTCAGCCACAGAGGCAGCTGGCACTGGAGCGCTGATAAGGAGGAGAAACAGATGGCCACGCAAGCCCTTACACATGCCTTCCTGGTAGGCCTGCTGAAGGCTGGTCCACATCCCTTATTCCCCAAACAAAAATACATCTTTTCCTTTCCCTTGTTTGAAGATTTCATGTGGCTCATTAAAGTTTACTGCCATAAACACGCTCTTGCAGTCTTAGCCCAGTACGTTGTTGCCACTTGTGAATGACACAGGATCAGTCCCATTTGTGCCCCTACCATATGGTTGTGACATCATTATAGAGCCCTTTCTTTAGTGGTGCAAGTCTGCAAAGTTAAAGAAAATGAGGAAAAATGACAAAGAAGGAAAGATTGCACTGATGTAAAACACCCCAAAACCAATTTCAGAGCTGGCCTTGACACCAGGAGAAGCATGCAGCAACTCCTAGGTGTGCAGAAAGTAACATGACAGACTGCTAAGTGGAATTGGTTTAAGATGTGCTCCGTATCGTGGAGGTAAGAGTGGTGTGATGAGATGTGGCAGCAGCTGTGGAAGCCTTTTGGCTGTATGGCAGAGAGCAGAATACAGGGCAGAAGCTGAGCAGAGCCCAGGTAGTGCTTAGGTGCAGGAAGCAAAGCTCCAGCATCTGGTATCCTCTCCCCACTGCAGTTCATTGCTTGCAGGCTCGTGTTATGCAGCTCTGTCTATTCTCCATTACTACAGAGCCACCATGGGGATGAGGTTTGGAAAAAGCACAGAATGTTTCTAGTAGTGCAGATGTTTTCAATGAATTCACCCTTCAGAACTGAAAGCGAAGGAGGCCTGGAAGGGGAAGAGTGTTTGTAGTGAAAAATATTCGGCTCATCCATATGTAGACCCAATGTGAGCCTGGAAGACACTGAGTGCTCCCTGTGAAGTGACAAGTGCCCTCAGTCTTCACTGAAGTTCTGCTGAAGGCAGTGGGTATGTCTGCATAGCAGTGGCAGCAATGACTGCTTTTTGGCTGGGTAAATTAGCCTTTGTGGCTGCGCTTCGGCTCCTACAGTATGCACGCTTCAGTATCTCTTTAGAGGCTTGTCTGATGAAAAGGGAAAACATTCAGCATCTTGCCAGATCAGGGCCTGGATTTTGAAATGTTTTTGTAGGTTAAAATGAGAATGCATATGCATGGGCTTGTTTTCAGGCGAGCTGAGCACTTGTAGCTTACAGAGTTGGGTGTAAATTTTAGATGTTCTGAGTCTCAAGAAATCAGTCTCAGAACATTTTTTTCTCCTGATACTATCCTTATTGCCCTTACCTCCACCTCCTCTGCTGTTATATAGTATTTTAGCTACGTAACTACTATTTAAAGAGTTTATGATACCGTTTGTTTGGGAAACAGTATAAATCTGCTTTATCCTATTTAGGAGTTTACACTGCCACTCTGCACTGTAAACCCCTGAGTGACTTCCATGTAAAATCAATCAGCGATAGTGAAATCTAGTGGCAGGGCTGTGAATGCCACTCAAAATAAGACTCCCTTTCCTCCACAATGGCCCTGTCTCAGCCAGGGAACTGGAATCTGGCCTGTTTCATTCACCGTGAAGTATTTGGGTACAAATGTACTCTCTTAATATCTTACAAAAAAAGGCCCCATGACCCAGTCCCCGCAATTTTCACATTTTAGAGAAGTGATAGAGATGAAAAATTTGTGTGAGGACCCTTGCCACTGTAGTATCTCAAATGGTAACTGAGTTCTGTAGGGTATCATCAATTGCAATCTTATGTGAGCAGGCTTTCTAGTGTTACAATATTTCTGGAAATATTTTAAAATGTGCCGATATATATACAAAAAGGTGGGTATGGTTTTAGGTCTATCTATCTGTAATTTTGATGCCCTCCCTCCTTATCCCCACATCTGTTTCCAAGAATGTCATACCTGGAAAGAATCATTCCAAATTAATTCAATTTGTTTCAAAGCAGCCTAAGCTTCATCCCTCACAGGGGCCACTCAATCATATTACTGCTCCTGTGAAACTCCTAATGGGACACAAAACAAGTAAAAGTAGATTCAGGTGATCTCACATATTAAACATACTAATTAAATCTGGCAGCAAAATGACTTTGTGAATTTCCTTTAATCCTGTTTTTAAATTAGGCCATATGTATTTTGGCTGTAGATTTCACATGCTCTCTTTCTACAAACTTCACTTTAACCATGTCCTGTGGCCAATTCACGTCCAATTGTTTGAAAACCAGACTTAGGTGATAACTCTGGATCACTACATATGAAGTGTCTAATTTCAAATCGACCTGTTCCTTTGAAAAGCTTAGTGAATATTTCACGTGAGAGGTTCAAAGCAGAACCAACCTGGTTGTCCCTGTTAAAACCTCAAATGTGCTGGATCTCCGTGTTTTATGAGAAATGTTTCCTAGAGGAAAACTAGCTTTAGGAGAGTGGGGATGCTTGCTTTAAATCAGCAGTAGTTTTTACTTTGCCACTTTATAGCATTGCCTGTGGGGAATATGATCTTATTTATATGTTTGCAGTGATGTGCTGACTAACAAGACTAACAAGGGACATACTGACTAACAGGGGCTTCTTCTTGAAGTACCCTTCTGTACAGTGTTGGTATTTAACCCACCCTGTAGAAAGCTTGGTTTGCAGTTCTAGGAAGTCTATGTTATTAGCCAAAATGTTAATGGTCAGTATCTACTTGAATAAATATTCAGCCCTGATGGGTGCACTCCTGTGCTGAGCACATTTTAACTTCACAAAGCCAAAGCTCCAGGTGGCATCCAGGATACGTGGTCATACCTGAGTGGACTCTTTTAGGGGATGGGAGGAAATTCTGTTTCTTCCAGGGCCCAGAGTAAGGATGACACTTTCATGTCTCATGCTTCCAGTGGTAAACTATGCTTTTTATCTATTTCAGGCAGGGTGTGGGGTTTGGGTGTGACAGTGAAAATGTTCACAGTGTTCACAGGCCATTCTGGACAGAACATCTATTTATATGATCTTGGAGGGACTGGACTTGGTGAGCTAGGTGGTCCTGCTCCTCCTCATTATATGCTGTACTCTCCTGACTGTACCAGTGACACAAATATGCAATAAATAATACAATCTACAGTAGCACTGCTTTCACATAATAGCTATGGCAGCAAAGCTCTCTCCTGGGGCCAACCGTTTAGTAGGTGTAACATGTTACAGCCCTGTCAAGTTACACAGGACTCCATCAGTTCATTGCAGCAGCAGATTTGGCCATTTTTGTCCCATGAAGAATTAGTGGATGGGAAATTTACCTAGACCTACACACAGAGCAGTGCCCACCCAGAGAACACAGCATGGACTCACCAGAGCTCCTGTTTTGCTGGGATGACCGCCTGGTCTGTTGGAGTGAGTTTGTGTCAGCACAATTCTCTTGATCTCTGTGCACTTAGTGACTCCTCCACCGGGCAGTAATGTTGGAAAGCAAGGAAAAGCTGCCAGTGATACACGTGTTTGTGGGTGTGCAGACGTGCACATAGTGCAGAGAAAATAAGAGGCACTGTTGAATAAATGTCCTATCTGCAGAGGTGTGAGGTAGTCGCATTACTCAGAAGTGTGCTGAAATGATTGATGCTAAAAATGTTATACCACTGTACTTCACACAGTGCACATTAAAGGAAAGCCAAGTCAGGGCATATTAAATTTTATTGAGAGTGGGTTTTGCAACTTTTTAAGAGGCCATGTGCCATGCTTCCTTTTTTAGGATCCAACTACCAAAATTAAAACCAGTAAATCTTTCTAAAAATAATCTGAGAAAAACTTTCCCCTATGTGAAAATGAATGTTAATGTCCTTGTGTGCCTTGATTTTTCCATAAAAATATTGCCTTGTTGGAAAGCACAGTCTATTCCCCTTGCATGATACCAAACTCCACATATCCTCCACTTCACCTTGCTGGCAGTGGTGTGAAACTGGATGTGACCAGTCCTGGCGCTGAAGCCACTAACATTCACAGGGATAGGAGGACACTTCCCACTGATGGAGGCAGAAGACCTTGACTGCAACAGACTGCCTGAAGAAGTGAACAGGATTTGGACCATTTGATCTGGGGAAGATGTAGTTGTGGGAAGATGAAGGATTTAAAAGTCAATCAGATACAAATTTATTGCATGGGTTTTAATGAGGAATGCGTGCTTTGTGGGCATAGCTGTACGCATACTCACTGTTTGCATTCAGTGAGCAAAGACACATGTGAAAGGTGTTTGCATAACATGAATGGGAAGTAGGTAGGGTTGTTCTTTCTCACAGCCATTCTCTTCCTGTTTATATATATATATATATAATTTACATTTATTGCAAAATATTATGTACTTAGACTGCGGCATATGTTAGGGTCACTATTTCACTATTGTATGTTGAATTCTTGGGAAGAGATGGAGAGGCCGTAAAAATAAGCAGGATCCTGGGGAGGTGATAATTTCCAGTAAAAGGGACATATAGTTTGCATAAGCAATAAGGAAAGAGATTATCTTATTGATTCTGGAGAATTTTTCCTGTGTGTATTTGAAGGCAGAAACAGAAGTGCTATTCAGTTATTTTAAGACTGTGTCTTTGTGTCTTCCTCTACATCTAGAAAGTGCCCTGCCCAATTTGTGCAACTCTAGTTTAAACAGAAGAGTAGTGACCATTTCTGTGTGTCTGTGTCTGTTTGGTGGGGCTGGGTAGTGGTGAATGTGGAGGGAAGCTCCTTGACTGCTGCTGGCCAGAACCAAAATGTGAAGGGATGGGTGAAAAGGGCAACCCTGTGTGAACTCAAATAGCTTTCCCATCTCTTAAAATCTCTCAGCCTAGATAAAATTGTGGGATGTGTACTGTAAGTGCAGGAGGGAAGCTTAATGCTTTCTGGAAAAAGTAATGAGTGAAGGCTGCAGCAAAAACCAGAACAGCCCTTCCTTCCCTCAGCCCACTATGCCCAAATGAGCACTTTCTCTGCAACTATTGGCAGTAATAAATAATCTTCATTTAAAACATCTCTTGTTACAGCCTTTATTGTATTGGCAGTAAGTGTGTAGCAAGCCAGTGCTGTACTAATAGTTCTGTGCTGATAAAAACCCAGTCAAGTGAAACACAGAAAATATTTTTTTTAAATGCACTCTGAAATGCTTCCTTGCAGTGCTAAAAGCAGTTTGCAGGAGATGTTGAAAACTAAGTGCAAGGTGTAGACACCATGTGTTTACTTTATAAGACTGGGGTAATGCCTAGGAAAATCTTTGCTTTCGAAACATTTCAAAGAGAAGACCAAATGCACTGCTATGTGCTCATGCAAGTTCCAACAGAGCCAAGGGGGCTAGAGTTGGAGCAATCACAAGCAAACCTCGATGGGTCTTTCTGGTGTCAGTGGGGCATGTGCCGTGAACTGCTCTAGGAGCTAAAGTCAGACCCCACAACAGCCAGGGCTTCTCAGGGATCTCTTTTTTTCATCTGTGCCACTTTTACCCATTTCAAAAACCATGGCCAATTAGCTGTAAAAACAGATGTGCCTGTGATATTTCTCTTCCTCTAAAGGTTACAGGCCAGATTGCTCTTGGTGCTTGCATGGCAAAAAGGCAGGAGGTGGGGAAGAGGGGAAGAAGCAAGAAACCTTTGCTGGTGTATTTGCATATCTACTGAGACACAAATATGGGGAATGAAGAGGAATCAGGGTTTTTTGACAGTAACAGCCCTGACAGCTGGGAGGACAGGGGGAGGGCTGGGGGAATGGAAAGGCGTTCTTTGCTCCGCAGCATCTCTGGACCCATCAGCCTAAGGAAGTCAGGCACACAATAGCAATGCAGTTCTTCAGTTTTCGCTTCATCCTGCTCCCTCAGGCACAGGGAGTTTTGGGAGTTAACCCAAGTCTTGAGAAGCAAGTCGCCCCAGCTCTCTTCAAGTAGAAGACATCAGCTTGCAGAGTCCCAGGAACTGGGCAGGAAGGGGTCCCTGTGCTGGTTGTGGAGGGAGCTAAGGAAATGTGCACCTCCGAGGTGAGGACAGCCACTGCTGAGGTCGACCTTGGGTGTGCTGGGGCAAGGAGGGCAGCCCTGCAGTGCTCCTTGCACTGCTGTGCCTCCCATGGCTAGCTGGACACTCTCCTTGGGCTGCTGTGCAGTGGACACTCACCTAAGGCTGGCACTTGGGGCATCTTTGCGAGGCTCCCTGGGCTGCTCGCTGCTGACCCCGGGGCAGTTTAGCTGCCTCCTCAGAGCCGCCTGCTTGACGCCTTGGAGCCGTCTGCCAACTCCTCCCCTGTCACCACAGCTTTTACTCTGTGTGTGGCACCAGAGCAGCCAGCAGGATGTAACTATAGACTCTGACTATTTAGGGCTGTCGCTGCTGACCTGCACTACAGTAGGTTGACTCACAAAGGACAAGGGATTCTTTTTTTTTTCAGTGTAGCTTTTCAGGCTTAAGCTTGTTCAGTGGACAGAGAGTGCTGCTTAACTAGAAAAGCTGCTTTAAGAGAAAGTTTCCTCATTTTATTTTATGGTGTGGGGGGGGAAAGTTTGTTCTCTTGCATGAAATATGCCAGGAAGGCCAGAATCCCCCTGCCAGGGCTGGTGGGACACGGCAGTGGTGTGAGCCAATGTGAGTGAGGAGACAGCCTTGGGCACTTTTATGCTGTGAGGGCTGGTGAAACTTTGGATCCCCTCCTGACTGCAGATCTTCACAGCAGCATTCCTTGTGTGACAAGCTTTTTTCACATTTCCCCATTCAGCTGATTGTGGGTGCTGCGCTATTTTAAACCCACATGGAAGTATGTTTTTAGGACCATCTGCTACCGGCCCTAACCCAGATGATACAGTTAGAGCCTGCCCACAGCATCCTCCCCTCCTTCAGACAGTTCCAGGAACAAGCGGTGAGTCAGTCCCGCAGCTGAACTCATATTTAGCTAACCCTGATATCCTGCCTATCGGAGAGAAATGCACAACGGCCTTCCCAGGTGCAAAGCCCCGTTGTTCCCATTATTTAGAGAACGCTTGGAATTTAAAAAAAAAACACCACCACCAAAGCAAATGTCAGATCAGTTAGTGCATCGACTCCTCTTGCTCTGCAGAGTGAGAAGGAAGAAGTGATCTGTCCCCATGCAGCAGCTTGCCCCTCTTGCCTTTGCTTCCAGGCTGAAGGGCAGTTCATACCCCTGGCTGACCGGGAGGATCACAGCCCTCCCCATGCCTCTCGCTGCAGTGCTGCTGCCTCGGCAGCGGCTCTCCCTCGTGCTGAAACCTCTCCGCACAGCTGGGGCATAGTTAATTCTTCCTTCGGGCACTGGGGGTGAGCGTAGGCGTCTCCTAGAGCTGTCTGAAGGCCAGTGTCACCTGTCAGTGTCCTGCCTTCTCTCACTGAGCAAATGTTGTTAAACATCTGTGGGTCTGGATGAGACTCTTTCCCTCCACCTTAGGAGCTTCCTGAACCTGAAATAAGGTTTCAGCCAATAGATCATCTGAAAAAAACTCTTGGAGGGCAGCATGACTAAGAACCAGCATTTATAAGCCATTATTTGATGTGTTTTAAACTCCTGCTCTTTGATCCCTGTATCATCCAGCAGCCGCTTTCTGGCTGTTTGGCAAAAGCAGCAAAACATGCCCTGCTCTGTCATCACATTTCTCCTGGATCCCCTCTGCATGCTGCACTGTTTCCCACCCAGCAGGTTAATGACCCATAATTACCTTCATCATATGATGAGTAAAGTTCAGTATCTCCCCAGCAGATACACCAGCGCTCAGCCTGGGCACAGCCTTCAATGTTAAATGATACCTGAGGCCCTGTCCTGCTCCCGCTGAAGTGGAGGTAAATCCCCCACCCGCCTCCGCACAGCCGCAAACTTCCCAAATCTGCAGCACAGAGAAAAAAACCTTCCCTGATGCTGCCGGGAGCGTTACCTGCAAAATGAGTATGAAACATGAACACTGTTTTATTTAGGCCGTGCTGTGTTTGTGTGCTCCCACGTAAGCTCGGATCAGCCCCGGCTCCGAGGAGCTTTCGCTGGTATCCTGTTTCGATCAATGCTGATTTAAATAAGCATCGTGAACCTAATTATTTAGTGCCTCTCACATGACACTGAATTTGCTATGGTACCCTTGAGACAGGCAGGCTTTATCCTGCTCAACAGAAACATCCGCAGCTGTACCACACTCTGCTTCAGGCTCCTTGGAGTTACTTCATCGTTGCCCGACAGCTGTGTCCCCTGACCATTATCTGGTGGCCGCATACTTCAATAGCGGACTGTATGTACTCTATGCACTAGACTACAGTGTGACCTGACAGCTTGGCTTCCTCTCCCAGAGTATATCTTCTGCTACTCTTCAGCATCCTACAGTTTATCTGTGGTCAGCTTTCTTACCCATTTCCTGCCAGCTGCTACTGGTCTTTTAGTCAGCTCCTCCAGGCACACAGGCAATGGTGAGTTTGCTGAGCCTTGTGCTGCATTATTTCATGGCTGGAGGCTCTGCAAAGGCTGCTCTGGAGTTTTGTATAGAGGATTTCTTTGTATGTAGTGTCATGGCAAGGAAAGAATGCCACTCTTAAATACACCTTGTATTTATCATGCAGTACCAATTTTATCTCTGTTCTAGCATTGTTGCAGCGTTGTGGCTGAGGCTTAGAAAGCACAAAATTGTTTCTAGCAAAAATTATAGCTAATTTCATCAGCCCAGAATCTGGTATTTTTCTTACCTCCTTTGCCAAGTTGTCCCACAGAGATATTATAGTAGCTGAAGGCACAAGTCCCTGCTCTGGATACAGAATTTGGTATTTTACAGGAACATAATTCCTCTGTCTAAGCCTTTTGGAAAACGTCTTACTCTCCAAGCTGGGACTGAGCTGATGGCACTGTGCTGAGCTCAGTTTGGAGGTATCCCCTTTGCCACAGCAGGGTGCAGCAGCTGTGGAGGGTCACTGTTCATGGACAGGTCCTTTGCTCTTCTTGCTCCTCTCAGGGCAGGTTTAGGGTTACTGTTGGGGCTGTGTTGGGAAGCACCTGTTCTGGAGGAACCGAGTCACTGGAGCTCAGGGCTATTGAATGAGGGTTTGTTCTCCACCCTTCCGTCCTGACTTCCCCTGTGTGGGAGCTCCCTTCCCAGGAGCACCCGAGGGAGCCCCAAATGAGATGAATGTTCAGTGAAGCAGAGATCAGCTACAGAGACTCTGGTGCTCCAGCCAATCAAAAAAGAATGGCTTTGAAACAGCAGAAGAAGAAGAGCTCAAAGCCTTGCCCAAATAATTTCCTCTTTTTTTTTTTCTTTTTTTTCTTTTCTTTTTCTTTTTTCTTTTTTTTTTTTTAAAGAAAAAAAGTAATCACTGTCAACTTTTGTGAGGTTTATGAGTCAGCACGTAATAGATCCTTATACTGGGGTGTGGGGCAGTGTGGGAGTTCCTGAGATTTCTTGTACACTCTTTGCTAAGCCCAGACACACACCATTAGTAGCAGGTTCAGTAAGAGTAAGCACGGGGAAGGCATGGATAAGGCCATGTCCACGACCCATTCGGCCATGCAGCCTAACTGCACACCTGGAAACAGGAGTGCTTGGCCAAAGGCTGAGGCAGATCACATGGAAAATCGAGGGGAAGAAGAAATTTGTCTCACAGAGTGGAGTTCACTGCTGAGCTTCTGCAAGACTGAATGTTCATGACACAGTGCCTCAGATGAGAAGCAAGGCAGAGATGTCTTTCTGCAAAGTAGTAGATTGTGTCCATCCTTTCCCATTCAACATTCATTCTGAAGCCTAATGATGATAGCTGGGGGGGAGGGTGGTGTTCTTTTTCTGAAGCACCTTTTGAAGGAGCCTGACAATCTCAGCGATATCTTGAGGATGCCTGGAGAGGTTTGTCTCACTATTCTAGAGCCAGCAAGTGTGAATACCCTGGTTTGGATGTTCAGCACTGTTGCTGCCTTCTCTCCTGGTAAATTTAGTAGTCATACCTAGGAAAAATCCAGTCCAACTGAGCACCAGAGAATGCTAAAATAGAAATTACCCATTAGGACTTTCTGTTCCTGCTGCAGGGCTCCTGCCATGTATTGAGTGATTTGCAGATATTAAGGCATTGGTGCATGTGGCTTATTAAAACTCAGGTTCCAGTGAATCCACTTGACCCAGTGATGCAAATCTGCCAATATAAGTATTTTTCCCTCCATCATTTACTATTCCAGCAATTTTGAAAGGATATCTATCTTTAAATAGCAACATTTTCTCTTTTTCTTCAAATTACTGTTAAAGATAGTGAACAGCACTGGGCTAAGAGGTTTCTCTGGGATCCCATTAGGCATCTTCTGAAGATGGGGATGATTCAGTTAGGATTGCCTTTTAAAGCACTTTTGGCTCACCAGCTTTTAATCGATTTAATATGAGGTACATTAATTCTGGATAGTACTAATTATTTTAATCAGAATGCCATGTGGGACTGAGTTAAATACCTCACAGATGTTGAAACCCATGACATAGACACAGCTATCTTTATCAGCTAAACTTGTAATTTCACTAAAAAGCAACCTCAAGATCATTTGACAAGACTTTTCCATGAAGTCATGCTGATGACTATTAATTACGCTGCCATCTTTTATGCCTTTTTCAACTCTGACCCACATGAGCCCATCTGAGCCCGTGAAGGTGCAATACAAATGAGACATGGAGGCAGAGGGGGCTTGCTGAGTTGTGTCATCTCCAGGCCAGGAGCTACATTGGGTGGTATCAGTCATGTAAAGTCTGTTATCTCACCAATCCTTCGCATCAATCTGCTTGACTCCTGGGTCAGGGTTAGGCTCCTCAGCTTGTGGCTGCCCAGACTGCTTGTTGTACCCTCTGTAAATATTAATGCCTCATGGGCTTTTTGCCAGTATTGTCAAAGTTCTCCAATGGTCCCAGATGTGTGAAAAACCAACACAAACATTTTGGAAAACTCTTTGGCACATTTCTTTAGTATGCTGAGGTGCAACTTACCAAGTGCTGCTGATTGAAAAACGTTCAATTTTGATAGTGGCTGTTTAACTTTTCCCTAAGTAACTGATGGAATAGAAAGTGTTTCCTTATCATTATGAGATAAGAATACATCATCCTACTAGTTTCCAAATACGAACCTGAAATATTTATTGAATATTTCTTCTTTTATGAATCATGACTGACAATTTTGAGATTCCTATCTAGCTGTGGAGCTATCCCATTGTAAGGATTTTGTTTGTTCCTGATAGATTTAAACAGTTCCTCTTTATTGTTCTTACTGGCTGCAGGTTTGTGTGTTGGTGCCTTTAATTTCCTATGGTAATTTCCTCACTGCTGATATATGTACACCCACACTGACAGATCCAGATGCAAGTCCAATGTCCAGACTACCAAAGTTTTAATGAATCTGAGCTCCTGATTTTGTCTTGACCCAATACAAATGAACAGCTATAAAGCTTGGGTTTAATTTCTGAATTTCATATCCCTTCTCTCTGATTCCAGAAGAGCTGGCATGTTTCAAAGCCATCTTTTATTCAGTGGCTCTCAGTCTTTGAGAATCGAGATCAGAAAAAAAGAATCCCATTTGTTTCATTCCTGTGAATCAGGAATGAACTGGTTTGTACTACAATGAAAATACCTGGGTTATATTTTGAGTGGTGACTGTGGACTTGGCTACAGAGCTAACTGGTAGATGGGGCTGGTTGCCCTCTGCTCCCCATGCAGGGCTCAAAGCTGTTGCAGAACTGGAGGCTGCAGAGACTAGGGGATTTCTGCAGGTAGGGAGCACTTTGGTCTGGGCACTGCTGCCGTGCGTATCCGTAAGAGCAGATGGGAAATCACGGAACAGCTGGGAGAAATGAATTCATTGCGTCAGGGCTGAGCTGTGCATGTCACTGCCCTGTCCTGCTGAGCAGTCACTCCCAGCAGCGCTCAGTCCTGGCTGAGGGGTAGGAGGGTCAGCCCGAGTGCTGCCCTGCTTTGAGTTTGCAGGTGGCTGGCAGTGGCCTCTGCAGACACTGGTGGGATGAGGGGGATTTTCTCACTGCTTCCCTCCCAGCTGCTGGGGAGGTGTGAGATGTTTTTCACCCTTCCTGTTGCTGTCTCTGAGCTACTGTGCTGCTGTCTGCTGCAGTTGTGCCCTGGGATCTTAGAAAAGCTCCTTTGGGTAACAGTACATGAATTGTTATTTTTGATTGCAACTGGGTGACCATTTATTGACTCTTCAGCTGGGTAAAGTTATTTAGAAAGTTATGCAGCTGGAAGAATGCTGCAAGCCTGGCTTACAACTCTCCTCTCTTTCCCAGTAATAGACTTTGATTTGCCGTAGTTCATTTCCCTCTGAAGTCTGCTTTTTGTAGATAACATAAAGCACTTGGCATAGTGGTTGATAACTGAATGTATGAAGCATGACATTTTCCTAGATACAGTATGCCACATGAACACTTGTCTTTTGTATCGGAGCCCATAAACAAGAGTTGACTGAGGGCAAATAGCTTGCTCAGGTCCTGTGGAGAGGCAGGGAGTGAGTCAGTGCTGAGGGGAGCGTGATGTGGTCACAGCTGCTTGGAAGAGGGCATGTGGCAAGAGAAGGCAAAGCCCAAGGGCAAATAATCCCTGTGAGCCAGCTGGTAGCAGGTGAGGCGACTCATGATGTGGATTAAAAAAAAATGTATTTTGGAAACTTAATTTCCTCCTTACTTGTTTTTCTGTCCAGCGATTAAAATACTGACATGTTTTTCTGTCTCTGGAGCATGGCAATCCACCTCTCCTCCCACCTCCCCCAGACCAGAGAAACCTCAGAAACTGGCATTAAGGACTGGGACACTCCTGCTGGGTTTAGTCCTTGGCAGCCTGGTGGGGGTAGGTGATGGTGCCCATGCCGAGCCATCAAACAATGCAGTTAACCTCTTGGTTTCTCCCTCACCACCCACAAAGGGAAGCTAAAAATAGTAGGCAGTCTTACAGAGTTCTGGGAAAGAAAAAAGTCAGAATAAAGCACCGGGCTGTGTGGCTGGAAAACAGCACTCTGTGCTGTAAGATGGAGCATTATGTATACCAGTGAACATGCAGAGCTGTGCAGTATATTTTAAAAGTAATGAAGCTTCACATCTTCAGCTTGGCTATTAAAGCATTGCTGAGAGCTAGATTCACACTGCTGTGCTGCTGAGAGTTAGTAAGGGTGTGTATGAACCGAGGAAAAGCGGCTGCCCTTCTCCTTCACAGTTCTCAAGGTTTTACACCAGCTGTCTGGCTCCAGACAACACAGGACTTTCACAGAAATGAAAAAGAGAGAGAACCTGGGCATGTCATGAAGGGCAGCTAGAAGAGTATGGGAAATACACAGCTCTGGTGAGTTAAGCTGGAGATACTTGGGGTTGAATTTTTGAGCCTCCTTTCCTCAACTGTGTATGCAAGTTGCAGGCAGGCAAGTATAGGCCAGAGACAGCTCAAAGAAATGCTGACTTGCTCATGAAAATGCAGATTTTACAGTTGTGTGTGTAAGAACTTTTGCATAGCAAGTAAGAAGCTGTGAACTGCTTCCCTTGATGCAGACTGAGCTTCTTTGGTTCAGACTCACTTGGGAGGGAAAATATTCCAGTTATTGATTTTGAATGAGAATCAGGCATCTGTTTGCATCAAGTTTTTGCATTCTGTTTCAGCCATACATTTATGAGCTATCCAGAGGCACAGGAACTGAAAGTGAAGAAAATATTTGTGGGATTCCACAGAGACGGAAGCAGCCACTGGTTTGCACGTGTGAATTTTGCCAGTGCATTTTGGTGGCTTAGAATGAAAGTCTGGTGCTTGCTCATAATGAAAGTTGAACCTAAATCTGGTCATATCCAAATTCCCAATGCCCAACAAATGGGAATGTGAGGACTTAAGGCAGAAGAGAGGGGCTACACCAGGTAAAGATGCTGTATATTTATTTTAGTGCTTAGTGTTGATTAGAGTTGGGTGAAAATGATTAGCTGAAAGGATTCTGAGTAAACCAATTTAAAATGTAATTATGAAGGGCTCAAGATAGTGTGTGTGTGTGTGTAATTATGTTTCTTGCCAGTGTGCACTGTACTCAGTGATTTTGTTCTGCGGCGAGCAGAAGGGGGAGGAAGGGATGTGCAGGGGAATAGCTGCATGGGGAGCGGCTGCTGTCGAAAGGCAGCTTGTGCTGGGCTCCTCCTGTGATCGGGAGGTGCACTTTTAGCTGTGCTCGAGGTAGCACTGAGCGGGCTATCGAACCCAGCATAGCCATAGCAATGTTTCAGTTTCAGCTGCTCAGGACTGGGAACAAAGCTGGGCAGGTGATGGCAGTGAGCTCCTTGCTGCTCTCTGGGGATTCTCACAGGCTGTGCCACACTGAGCTTGTACAAAACCAGCTCAGGGTTGCCGTGCAAGCTGTGGCATATTTTGGGATGAGACCACTGACATTCTGGCTTGTGTCATTTCAGGGTTGCTCGTATCACCCTTGTGACCAGCAGCAGAGAATAAGCCTCATCTGGTCAGCAAATTATTGCAGGCCAGCTCATGTCCATGCTGTTGGGAATGAAGTCAGTTTGGGATAGGCTTGCTGCATCCACACTGCTTGCTCTGGAGTGAGCTGAGTCTGGAGTGAGAGAGAGGGGACCTGTCCCCCTTGGCTGTGGGTGGCTCACCTGTCACATGCTGGCCTGGGGCTGGAGCCTGGGGTGAGCAGAGCAGCACAGCACTGACACTGCCCACATCCCTGAGCCACACAGGACAAGCCACACGCCCGGTCTGGAGACACCTTTTTGAGGCTGTTGCATCTGGTCTTTCTTCCAGATGTTTTTCTTCTGTGCTCTCACATTGCTGAAGGCACAAAAGGTCAGGAAATGTTTCTAGAATCCTTCTTACATTAAACAGGGAACACAGTGAGGAAGACAAAAGAGAGAAGAAATTGTTGGAGGAAGGTGGGCTGTGACAATTAAGGGGGAGAAGTCAGGAGTGCTAAACGGCATTTTATAATCAGTGGTGAAGGGTGATTTTTTGTGGGACTTGATACTCAATGAGTGTGTGTCTGAGTTAGGCAGTGATCTGTGCACAGAGGCACATTTAGGACAGAAAGTGAAAGGACATGCTCTGGCTGACTCACGCATTCATCCGCAGCGTGAGAGCGATCCCTTTTGTAAGACACAGCCCCAGTTGGGCAGCAGCTGTGCTGCACGTGACTCTTGCCTTCATCTGACATGGGAACAGAGGGCAGGAAAAGCCTCCTGGGATAGCATACTCAATCTCTTATATTTGATCCTGTAATTCCTGATCAAGCATAATCTTAAAAAATAAAAAAGCAGTGTTGTTTCATCATTTCCTTATGCTCTCTGTATGTCTGCTTTTGGTTACTGCCTTAATTGGATTGTTAGTTTCTTGGAGCAGCCCTGGTCTTGTGCTCTCATCATTTGCTGTGGTGGGCCAGTGTCATACAGACTATCACATCAGCACTTCAGACACATCCGCCGGCATTTTTGAATGTGGGTTGCAAGATAGAGATGTTCCATCGGGACAGGTACGTATTCACAGCAGGAAACCTATGTTTCTGTTTTGTCCTTTGCTCAGTAGGTGCTGGTGTGTGTCAACTAATCCTTTTCCTACTTAATCATTCAGTCAGCACCAAAGTGTACCTCTGAGTAATGGCCTAAAGACCAGAACTTCTAGCCAAACCTTGTGTTTTGCTAAAACCACAAATCAAACTTGAAAAATAGGTGCAATAAGAAATAAAGCTTTGCAATAAAGAGAAAGGAATATTTCAGCTGCTGTCATCTTAACTTTTAATACCTTCTTGCAGGAAAGAACTGTTTTTGGGAGATGGCAAGGGAAATGAAAAGGAGTAGCAGTGCCTACAGCTGATAACACTGACCTGTTTTCCTGGCATTCCTCCAAATGCAAGGCCAGCTCTGCTTGAAATGTAGGTGATTCATCAGCTGAATTGCAGGCAGATAGTGTGGTGCAGAAGCACAGTCACAGACACGTTATTATTTCAATAACCTGAGTTTTAGCTCTTCCACTTTAAAAACTAATGAAGCAAATAATGTTGTGACACAGATGTAGGCAGTGAAAATGTGTCAGAGAAAGGCAATTAACCTCTGTACTAATAAAGTCTGTCAAATTAGTAAAATATTTTTTATATATTATAATACCTAATCAGAAATATATAGGCCATGAGTATTCAGTGCCGCAAGCCTGTGGAATCTTTTACACCTTTGAAATCTAGATGTAAAATTTCATCAGGGAAAAGCAGGAGGTTTTTGATTTTTTTTTTCCCTTTTTTTTTTTTCCCCACAGGTGTAAATGACTAAAAAAATCACAGGGTGACTTTTACTGGGATGGGTTGTGGATTTCCCAGGACCCATTGGCATCATGTCCCCCCTTCTGCAACTAAGGTTGGGCTTTTTCTCCCACATGCGGACAACCCTCAATCACTTCCTGGCTATATTACCAATGCTCTGCTGGACATTCATGGGAAATTCTGAGATGAGACATGACTGATTAAAAACCAAAGCAAAATAGATTCTGTAATCCAATTACCTGGCTGGAGAAATGGGATTATCTGAGATGTATTCCTGGAGCAGGAGAAGGTCCTTTCCATTCCTTGTCTCAGTCATGATTTCTCCTGTGGAGAGATAGTAGGAAGGTGATGCTGGATGGGAACCGAGGCTAGGTAAGTTAAATCCCAGTTTGAAATTCTTTGCTATGGTATGTAAAAGTTATTGTGAACAAACTGACTGCTCCTATAGGAGAAACAGACATATTTTTGAAACAGAATGAACTTCCTAGTGCATTAATGTTGTAGGCATTGTGGTTCTAAAACCATCACTTTGCTGCTTCGTGTTGGATTTTGATTAACTGAGTCTATTGGTGATTGTCACATCTGGAATTCTGTCACATTGTAATGTCACCAAAGTTGCTGGAATCTCCAACACGGACAGTATAAATATACTGAAAAACAGCTTGACCTTGTGCATATCTTTTAGGATACACAGTAGTAAAACGTTTGTCCTGTTTGCAAATACTCAGACCAATGCATTAAGGCACTACAAGGTTAAATTTCTTTATTACTCCAACAACAGTCACCTGCCACATTTTCTCTTAAAGTTAAATGTTTGTAGTGTTGTCTCAAATTCACAGTCTTAGACAGCCATAACTTGTGCTGGTATGTCTGTGATAAAACTAAAATTTTATCAAAGGCTTTTGTATCTTAACTGTGTCCTGCCTCTATACCTACAAAATGTTACTGTTAAAGATGTTAAATCATATTTAAATATTAATAATTAACAACAAATACCTCATATAAGTTATTGCTATCGAAGGGCATGTGCTGCTGATTATGGCCTCCGTCCTTGTGCTCCCCCACACATACCCTCTTACCTTTCCTGGCACAAAGGACCTTGTGTGTGCCTTCTGTGCTTCTTACCATGGCCAAAAGTTCTTGGATGGAAGTTATTGTGCTGACATGCAACTGGGGTGTGGACCTGAATGACGGCCTTTCCATGGACAGACAGCCTGTAACTGTTTCCCTTTGCACACATAAGTCCTTCTGGATTCCAGTTGAGCCAGTTTGTATGACTTTGACTAACCAAGCAATTGATCTGTTCACCCCCATGACCTCCCACCAGGGTGCATGTCGTGTCTTGCACAGTCCATGGGAATGCTGGTAGCGCTGTGTCTCAGTGACAGTTCTTGGTGCAGGCAGCTTTTGTCATTGAGCTGGTTCTGCTTAAATTATGTTCATAGAGTCATAGAATGTCTTGGATTGGAAGGGATCTTAAAGATCATCAAGTTCCACCCTCCCACCATTGGCAGGGACACCTTTGAATAGATCAAGTTGCTCAGAGCCCCATCCAACCTGGCCTTGAACACTCCCAGGGATGGGGCAGCCACAATTTTTCTGGGCAATCTGCTCCAGTGTCTCAACACCCTCACGGTAAAGAATTTCTTCCTAATGTCTAATCTAAACCTACTCTCTTTAAGTTGGAATCCATTCCCCCTTGTCATGTCACTATATGCCCTTGTAAACAATCCCTCTCCGTCTTTCTTGTAGGCCCTTTTTGGGTGCTGGAAGATCACAATTAGGTCATCCTGAAGCTTTCCCTTCTCCAGGGAATCCCAATAAGCTCAGTCTTTCCTCATAGCAGAGGTGCTCCATCCTTCTGATCATCTTTGAAGCCTTCTCTGGATTCACTCTAACAGGTCCATGTCCTTCCTGTGCAGGGACCCCAGAGCTGATACAGCACTGCAGGTGGGGTCTCAGCAGAGCAGAGCAGAATCCCCTCCCTCCCCTGTTGCCCACAGGGCTTTGGATGTAGCCCAGGACACATTTGGCTCTCCAGGCTGCAAGGGCACATGGCTGGGTCATGTCCAGCCTCTCACCCACAGCACCCCCAGGTCCTTCTCAGCAGAGCTGCTCTCATTCCCTTCGTCCCCCACCCTGCATTGATACCAGGGTTGTCCTGACCCAGGTGCAGCACCTTTCACTTGGTGATGTTAAAACCCCATGAGATTCCCGTGGGCCACTTCTCGAGCTTGTCCAGGTCCCTCTGGGTGGCCTTCTGTCCTTCAGGTGTGTCACCTGCACCCCTCAGCTTGGTGCCAACTGCAAACTTGCTGAGTGTGCACTCAACCCCTTTGTTTACATCATTAATGAAAGTATTAAAAACCCTGGTCGCAGTATGAACCCCTGAGGACACCACTGGTCACTGATGTCCATTGGGACTCTGGACTGTTGAGCACAATCCTCTAGATGTGACCATCTAACCACTTTCCTACCCACCTGACAGTCTGCCCAGAGAATCCATATTTCTCCAATATAGAGAGAAGGATATTGGGGGCGACTTTGTCAAAGGCTTTACAGAAGTTGAGATAAATGGCATCTGCAGCTCTTCCCTTGTCTGCTGATGTAGTCATTCCCTCACAGAAGGTCAGGCAGGACTTTCCCATGGTGAAGCTGTGCTGGCTGTCTCAAATTCCCTCCCTGTCCTTCAGGTGCCTTAGCATAACTTCTTGAGGGCTGTGATCCATGACCTTCCCAAACACAGATGTGAGGCTGACAAGTCAGTGTTTCCCAGGGTCCCAGGTATTCAAAGGCTTAAACTACAAAACGTGAAGTTTGACTGAACGTCATGACAAGAAATTGCAGAAATCATGTATTTAATCATGAGTGAGTTTTTGCCTTTGAATTTGTTCTAATTAAACATCAGGTCAGATTAACTACTCAAAGGGTCTTTCTTTTTTTACCAGGTCTTAATGTAATGCATAGTTTGATAAGTTTTGAATTCTTTTAAGCAGCTATTTCTTGCTTGGAAAAACAGCTTTTTGTGCTTTTTTTAATTACACAGTGAAAATTATATTAAAAGTTAATTTTTTTACTTCTTATCTATGTTTTAAGAAGCTTTGAAAGGATTAATTAAGCATCCAAACTACCTGCTGAGGTAGGTAAATGTTACTATCTCCACTTTTCTGATTGGGAATCTGAAGCACAATGCTGTGTAAAGCCTGAATCCACCACTTCTCCATTTCAGAAAAAGACAAGGAGGATCAGCACCTACCATGGAGCAATTAATAGATTAACACAATCAGGTGAGAGTGGCTTTCCCAAGGTCAGACTATAAGGTCATGGGCAGACAGTTGCAGGCGTTTGAGTTAATGAGTTACTGTTGGTGAGCTGGACTGTGAAAACTCACAGGGTACGTGCTCCTGCTCACAAGTGATGTACCTGACAGTACAGAGTGCCCTGGAACAGGGTCTCTGGGGCATTAGGATAGCTTTGAAATAGCTCAATCTGATTTTCTAAGCCACCACAGCATTCTGATAGCTGATGGTCCTGTGTCCCTATGTCAAAGTCCTCCCTTACCCCCATGGTGTAATGTGTAGAGATTCCAAGATCTCCTCTGCTCATCCAGTCATGGGAAAAGGAGCTAAAAGAGCCAGTTTGGCTCTGGTTGTTGTCAGAAGTATCTGTGGACTTTGATGATTTCCACACCTGAAATCTGAAATATTTTCTTATTCTCAAGGAAGTTCTTCACTTAAAAAACTCCTCCATCACGTCCAGCCTTCCTGTTGGTTTAGTAGTTTTTACTAAAAATGGGAGAATCAACTATTCATCTGTATTTAATGATAAGCTCCTGCAAGAACCATCACTTATCCGTAGGCTGAGAGCAGCCCTTCATCTTGCAATCGTTCTGCTTTCTCTTCATCTGTATCCCAGTCCTCATCAACAGTTTCCCGTGGGAATTGTTATATTAAAAGTGTAATGACAGAAATGCTGTTTTGTGCAGGACTGTTCAGGAAAATGATGAATGTTGTGCAGATGTGTGTATTGAAACCTCTGTATCTCTAGGAAATATAGTGATGTATTTCCACAGGTTTCATTCTAAAGCTGTAATTAACAACAGTCAGCAGCATGCTTGAAAGGGTTAAAGGAAAATAGATTTGAGGAAATACTCAAAGCCATGTGTAGGTACTGCACATTCAGTGTTGCAGTTGCATGTGTGCTTGCAAAAAACTCCATGGGAAGTGTGTCAATTGCCTCTCTTTGCAGATGGAGGTAAGTCTGTGTAAGCAAGATGCTGGTTACCACATAATTAGACGACGAGGTTCTGTCCTAATGCCCCAGTTTCTGTTTGTAACCCTGCAGTGATCTGGCATGTGACAAAGGACAAAGCATTCAGCTCCTCCAGGTCAGTGCCATCAGCAAATCAGGGTGGTCACACCTCTGCTACTGAGTACAAAGCTCAGTGTTAGTCACAATGTTATCTTCCTCACTGTTTGGGTATCTGCTACTAAAGTTTGAGATCTTGGAGCTTATCTACAGCATGTGTTGCATGAACACCTGATAGATAGAGGCTCTGTAACAAATACTTCCCTTTTTTTGCTTCTGCTAAATTTTCTCAGGATCTTACACAAGTCTGTGGAATGAATTTCAGTAAAATGTATGGCCTACCAGAAACCTCAGTACTTTGCTAAGATGCATTTCTTCAACTCTGCCTTCTGCATTGAAAGTACAGATAATAGCAAGCATCAATAACCATATTATAAAAAAGTTATGTATAATATATGAAAGTATAAATACATTATATAGCTATTTTTGAAAAGTGAACTGAATATATTCATATTTATTTTCATCTATGAAGATTTCTCCATGGGAGGAGAAGAGAAAAAAAGAGAGATCAATGTGTGACAGATGCACATCAGGGAAGTGGGTTGTCACACTGCAGGGAGGTGTTGAGATATCACAATGACGGGCATGCTACACAGACCTGAGCAGAACAAAACACTCTCTTAGGAAAATTGAGCAGACGTAGAAATCATTAACTGACTTAGTGAGAAATGGTCCTGAGGTGAACGGCAATTTTTAAATAATATGCAATATGGAGAAGTCTCTGTGAAACAGGTGTTAGAGTTTCAAGTTGAACTTTTTACATTTGTCCCTAAAGGCAGATCTGTTAAGTTTTTCCTTTGTGAGGGTACAGGCTTGAGGGGAATCACCTGTACCACAGCGGTGTCCTTTGCTTTTAGAAATGGAGTTGCAATCTGCTGCCCGTGCTGCTCTGAACTGACCTTTGAGTCTGCTCCTGCAATCCAGTGTCTGCTTCCTGAGCCTGAGCTGTAAGTCACAGGCTTTGCAGCAGTCTCCCCTGAGAGCTTTGAGGCAGTTCATCAAAGCAGGTGGAAGGAAGAGTATGTTGTAAGAGATCTTTCATTCTTGCATATGAGTAACGAGGAGGAACAAAACATGCTGTCTGTGGACATAATTTTTCTTTAGAAACCAATCATACAAGGGCTATAAATACAAGCAATGTATTACAGGTGCTACGTACAGCTTTAAATATTCTTCTCTTGTGCCAGAGTGTGTGTATTGGTGTGATTTTGTTGTGGATGGAGAGAAATACTGTCTTTTGTTTTTGTGACAGCTCAAACACTGTGTTAAACAAATTACTTTCAGGACATTTCAAACGTTTTTATTGTTTGAGCAGCTCAATTCAAACAATTAGTTTGTGTTCAATTTCCTAGGTAAGTTAATAAGCTTTTTAGAGTACTTCATGATTGCAGTTTAACCAGTGTCTCAGAATTTATGCTTGTATTTGTTTGCTCAGCATTAGCATTGCTCATTCACTAATCAAGCACTTATTTCCTAAAGTGGCCCCTTCCCCTTCTCAGTACCTGCACTCCATTCCCCCTTCAAGCTTCACTTTCCTGGTAGCTTTTGTGTATTCTGAAGGATTCGTACTTCTACCTGGGATAAATTATTCCTTGCTGGGCCTATTCCAACAGCATTCGAGAACTTACAGACACCGTTCGGAAATGAGTACGAAGTTGAAGCTAGCAGCTCTGCTGCCCAGGAGATTGAGCTGCTGTCATATTGCATCTGACTTGCATCAGATCAGAGTTTAGGATTTGGGTGATTTGTTCTTCAGATTAATGTCAATCTGTTTTAAATTAAAACACCCTGGGGCAAATCCTTTGCTATGATCAATGAACTGTCTGGCTGCAGTCAACCAACATTACAACAGACATGAATTTGGCCTCCTGGTCTGTTGCTTCATCCCCTACATCACTTTCCTTATGTGGTTCAGACATCAAGCCTTTGATCCTATAAGTTGTTGCCCATCTTCCACTGAAATCAGTGACAATGGAGGGTACTTCAATATTCAACACCTTGTTGGTTTGGGCACAAGAAATGGACCACATATCTGCTCTATCTAAAACATAATTATGGTATATCTATGAGTGGGCAATCTGCTTTGCACCTGTTTTACTACAAGAACAAAAGGCACAGGAAGTATTTGGAAAATGAGGAACACACCTGTGTGTGAGAGTATAACAAAGCATCTTTATATATAATCATTTGCTATAAGTCATTTCAGAGTTGACAAGCTGTTTTTCAACTTCGTGTCACCACTGCCTGATGCATCTAATTAGTCCTGTTCTCCAGCTGACAAATATCAGCTGCTCTCTCTAAAACATGGTTTCTCCCTTAAGTACATCCCTCTGGCAAAGTTAAATATTAATTATCCTTTTTTTATTTTATGATTATTCATGTGTGCTAATGTCACTACACAATGAATGGGTAAGTCAATACCACAAAATATTAAAAGCATTGTTTCTAAACCTCTGCAGCAGCCAAGATGTACAGAGCTATTCTAGAAATGAATGAGGCTATGGTGGCTGGGCTGTGCCGACAGTCAGGCAGGTCAGTGGTGAGACTCAGAGACCTGTGGTTGTGGGATGTGGGCCTGGGTGTGTGAAATGTACCTTCTCATCCCAGCTCAGGTGCTGGCCTGCTTTATAACTGCAGAAATCACAGGACTTTTTACTCTGCATACTGAAATTGCAAGGCATGGATACTGAGGCATCCAAGCAGCTCTGCAGGTCTGAGCTGTGTGGCCTTGGACTTTGGCTGAGTATTTGGGTGGTGCCAGTCTGCTGGAGTTTCTTGCCTTCTTTTGTGTGCTGCCCATCTTTTTGTGCTGACCTTCAACAAGATCCATATCCATGCCTTGTGAAACAGGCTCAGAAACAGACACTGAGAAGGAAGATATGTTGTAATCCTGTTTCCTGAGACCAGTTATACCAGCTGTACCCAGCCTATGACACCCTTAGCTGCTCCCACAAAAATGAAGCTGCCCATCTTGTCCACTTGGCTGCCACACTGATGTGAAGGCTGCTGCATTTTCTTCCATTCTAGAGGAGATTTTGTATTTGTTCTGTCCAGACAGATTTGCAGCTAGCCCCATGCAAGGGCTGATGTAGCTGTATGAGCCCTTGTCCTTTGTGCCTTTCTAAGCATTGTGGGCAGCTTTGAAGCTGTTCCCTTCCTCAGCTTGCTCTTCAGGGTATGCAGGCTCACTTTTGTCTCCGTGTCTTTTGCTTGCTGTGGCTTGATCCTTCCAGCTCTCCAAGTAGATCAGAAAGATGCTGAAATGCAGAAGAATCTCCTGCAGCTCTTCCTTACCTTATTCCAGTTTCTCACCTTCCCATTGACCTGACTTGTTGATCTAGCTTCTTTGTGAATGTTTTCTAGCATGACTAGCATTTTCTTACCCACATCACACAACACAGCCCAGGGTGCTAGACATGTCTTCCATCCCTTTCT
Organism: Acanthiza pusilla; assembly: GCA_036630365.1. Classification (NCBI taxonomy): domain Eukaryota; kingdom Metazoa; phylum Chordata; class Aves; order Passeriformes; family Acanthizidae; genus Acanthiza; species Acanthiza pusilla. The sequence continues at coordinate 7,426,090 of JAXCHO010000036.1, forward strand.
GTAGCAACTGAAGTAGTTGGAGTTTGATTGATTCACTGAGCCAGTCCACAGGACTGAAGTAGCAACTGACACTTCTTAGAACTTGGGCTAACATTTTTGCAATGTGCAATATCCTAGAGCAGTATGTTTTAGAAGCCCAAAATGTTTGTGGTTGTATTAGTTGTAAAGATAAAAATTAATAACACTTGTTTGCATTGTGAATGTCCTGCTTAGGAAATGGAGTGCAAATAGGTATGCTGGGTACTTGCCATGTGTTTAGATCACGGGTTTATTATGCGAAAATTTGCACCTCTCTCTTGTCTTTTTAAGTGTCTAAAGAAGTGACATCTGATGGAGGTTTTGAAGAATGCTGGCTTTTTTGCATGTTAGTTACCTGCTAACGATCTAGCTCCCGACCAAAAGAAACTGAGCTGGGTAGAATCAATGTGAACATGAAAGCTCCCAAACTGGCAGTCATGGAGGATATCCAATCATTGTAATTATTTCCAAGTAATTTAGCATATCTCTAATTATAATATGAGGTCATCTTGATGCAAAATAATGTCTAATTAGACACAATCCCTTTTCAGATACTCATAATAAATTCCAGAGAAAAACCTTTTGGCTCCTCTTATTGTGAGCTTTTAATTCTTAATTTACAATTTTTTTGGTAATTAATTTTTTGAGCAAACAGGGCAAATCAATCTATTTGAGTTAATTAGCATTTCTTCCTTGGTTTCCTAGTCTCCCTTTCTGTTACTCCTCTTTTTCTTCCCCTTATTTGAATATTACTGTAATTTATTCACATTTGTTTGCAACTAGTGCATAATGATTTCAAGCCATGGGCGAGCAAAAGACTGCAGCACAGGAAAGGCTGCAGCTCTGGGAAGGAAGGAAGAAAGGAAGGAAGGAAGGTCTGCAGAAAGTTTGTGTTGGTCACCTTCACTTTGTTGCAAACACCAAATTGCATCAGGGCTGATAAGGGCAGCAGCGAAGCTAAGCAGAACTCGGGCTGAGGTGGGACAGGGTAGCAGAGCAGTGGAAGGAATCACTGCAACCACAGAGAGCGAAGAGGATAAGCACCCAAGCAGGAAAACTGACTGATCTGCATTTGCTAAAAACCATTATAAGCTGAATTTTGTTTCACCTTGATACTTTATAAGAAAGTCACTATGAGATCAGTTTTGCAAAGAGCACCTGGGCTGCAGTAACAGAAACATATCTTTATTAGTCAGTGTTTGTCCTGCCTTTTTCGGTGTTTATACACATCTATTCTCTTACCTAACGCTGATGTACACTGTGGTCTGCAGAAGGCAGATTTCTGCTCTAGTGCACGCTTGCCCTTTCCCCCCTTGGACCTGCGCATCTCTGGAGCTGTGGGAAGCAGCACTGCCCAGTGGTTTGAGCTGGAGGCTCAGTGCCAGCAATTCCTGATGTTGTCTTGTCCTGGTTCCTTTTGTTGCTGATTTTAGGAGCTCTCTAAACACAGACACAGAGTCTAGTTTAGAAAGGAGACATTGTTTATTCTGTGCAGGGTGGAGGGTGGAGGTTTCCACAATTCAAACACACTAAGGGGTAAAAAGCTACATCTTTTGTGCAGTAAAATTTACATGAACCTTCCTATCTAATACATATTCTCTGCCTACCTAGCGCATATCTATTTAGGTGACATAATCTTATGCAATGCTTGAAACACAAAGTTCTTTTCTTTATTAAGCAACTTCTATTGCAGAAGTTACCTGATGACATTAGTTACATTTACAAAAGATGAGAAAATCACATCAATTCCTTTTGTAGAAGTTACCTGATGACATCAGTTACATTTACAAAAGGTAAATGAATTATCTGGGGAGAGATAATTCAGCTTGAAGACAGTTTCCTTACTTGTTCTGTATTTTTTGCATGTGTCAAGCAGTGGAAACTTTTGTCAGGACAGTGGTTACATAGTGTCATGGAAAAGTGACAAGAAAGCCATGCTTTTCATGTGGCCTGTGATGTGAGACACTTCAGTTTTGTTTGGAACGGAAGGGCTCAAAAAACAAAGAAATCCTAAGTTAGCAGCACATTTTATCCTCTTGTTTACCACCTGTTTTTCTGTAAAAGATGCATAACAATGCTTATATATCTAACTCCCTTGGATATTGCAAAAATTATTTCATGTTTGCAATGCTCTTTGAAGATAGAAATTGATAAGTAGCATTAACATAATCAGAAACTGTTTTTCTTTTAAACAGGATCTTTATCTTTCCTATAGCTTGTCTCTGCTGATCTCAGCTTGCACTTGGAAATGGATGTATTTGGAATTGAATCCAATAGGAGAAGCTTAGATTCAGGGGCAGAATGACCATGAGAGAGGAGGAGGGTTTTGTAAGGTAGCAGATTGCATCTCCAAGCAGCAATCTACAATTTCAGTTCAAGGGCCAGATCAAGGTGAAATAGTGCTCTGGCCTAATAGATGCAGTCATGCAATTTTCTGGTCAATTAAAAATCAGCCCAGACAATGGATGAAGACTGAGGGGAGATTAAAAAGACTCTACAGAAATGTCTCAGGGAGCAAAAGAATACAAAAAAGCTGAGTTTGCTATGTTGGAGGGGTTGGGGCAGTCCTAGTAAGAGGCAGTGCCCATCCTGGCAAGTTCTCTGTGCTGAAGGAATTCTCTGACAGAATAAAAGGACGCAGTCTTAAGCCAAGTCGGGGAAATTTAGGTGAGACAATAGGAAAAATTTCTTCACTGAAGGAATGATTGGGCACTGGGATCTGTCTGCCCAGGGTGGTGGTGGAGTCACCATCCCTGGAGGCGTTTAAGAGAAGATAGCACATGGCACTCAGTGCCATGGTTTAGTTGATGAGGTGGTGTTAGTTCATAGGTTGGACATGATGACCTCAAAGATCCTTTCCAACATATTTAATTCTGTGATTCTGTGGTTCTGTGGCATTCAGGATTGCTTCTACTCACTCACTGGAAACTACTCACTGGCCACAGGGCCAGCTGGAGTGTCACTGCTTTTGAACATAAATTCTCTTCCTCTCCCACCTTAACAAGGTGGCCATCCAAACTGTGTACTGGGAACAGTCCTTGGTTATTGCTGAGAGAGTCCAGGCATTGTGTGAGAGAGAGCTGGTTACCTGGCACAAGTGTGTGCCAGGGACAGCACTGACAGTGGAGCAGTGGGTGATGCTGTGCCAGCGCTTGGGCCCATGCCCTGGCCCTCTTTGTGCAGTAGCCCATATGCCTCTGACTCTTGGCCGCATCCTACTGTTCTTCAGCCCTTCCTGGAATTCTTGGCTTGGATTTTTGTTTTATTTGTTTGTCTCAGAACAGCACTGCCAGCATCTGAGCTGCCTTCTGGAGCAGGTCAGATCACCCAGCCCATCACTGGCTGCTCAATGAGCAGAGGGAGACGCGCAGTCCTTGGGCACCGTGGAAGCGCGGGGCTGACCGCTTGGCTGGACAGTGTGTGAAAGGTAAAAGGGTCACTGCCCTGCCTCAAGACACACACACACACACACTAGTGCTTGTACAGACCACGATGTGGATGCATTCACAGGGCAGTTCTCTGAGCTGTCACTTCCCACTTGTAGCCATGCTCTTAGGTTGTAATAACTTTGAAGCAAGGAAGTGGGTCTCAGCTAGTAAAATACCTCCTGTGTGCAAAGGCAATAGAAGTTTGGTAATGATACAGCTTTGAAAAATGGGATGGAAAGTGATTGTGAAACCTAAGTAACTTACTCTAGAGGAACTAATTTCTTCTAATTTGCAAAGTGAGAGAGTGTAATGTAGATCGTTTGTAGGTTTCTGTGTGTAGTTACACACACAACTCTATTTGACAAAACCTGGAGAATGGGATGATGATCTAAAATAAGAGGCTGACTCAGATGACTGGAATTTAATTTGTTAGCAAGTGAAAGTAGTAGCAATGAATAGAAGACATAAAATTACTTTATCAGATTTCCTACACAGATCTTGTTTTACAGAAGGAACAATGTACAGCACATCACACTAACTCAAAATATTATAATAATGTAAAATGATAGAAAGAAATATGGCAGAAAGAAATAAAAACAAACAACGAAACCCCATTGCTTTCCAGAAAAGTGCAGATTGTGTCAGTCACGTTTAAGCTTTCCCAGTTCCCATGAAGTATGAGGAGATATCTGAGTGTACAACCTTCTTGACTTCCTAGGAAAAAAAAGCTTTTTAGTACTGCAGGTTATGAGGTCACACATGTAAATGAGGCACATACTTAACTGATCTCCAGAACTGGGCTGCCTTTTGTCCTAGAAGCCAAAGGCAAGTTTTACATTATCCCAAACCAACCTTTAATAACAACACTTGTTGTAAGGCAACTTTTGTTTTTCTTTAGGAGAAAGGTGTTTGCCTTGATGAAAAAAAAAAGGAAATTTTTATTCTTGCAAGCTGAGGCTTGCAAGATGAGGTCAAAACATTTTAAAGACTTTGAGAAGTTCCTTTCAAGCTTTGGGAGACTTCTAAATCATTGTGAAATGCATAGACTCCTTCTCTTCTGCCTGTGACAAAATGAATTTTGCTGTGATCCATATTGATAATCACAAGTGAGAGAGAGATGATCAGAAGTCTAGCAGAAATCCAGCAATTTTTAATTTCTTTTATTTTCAAATGAGAGAATAAACTTAAGGGGACAAATAAGAGCCTGAGAAATTTATTCAATGCAAACTGAACTGGAATGAGTATGATGTCTCCTACTGAGACAACTAAAATGCAAAAGCCTGTCTAGAAGCTAGGAATAAGGGTTGGGCTATGGAAAATAGAAACCAGCATTCCTTGGCTAAGAAAGCAGATGTTAATCATGAAATGATTGTAGACTCAAGAAGGATTATTCCTCTGCAAGTGTATGCCCTCTAATTCACCTGAAAGATTCTTATCTGTTTTCCCTCCTAAAGTGTGCATATATATCTAGATTACTCCTACAGATTATTTTGCTTCCTTTAATGCTTCAAAACCTATGTTTTGCTATTGTAAGGAGGCTTTTCACTTGTGGTTGCAAGTTGCTGTGGATGTCCCAACGTAAACCTGCTGGCTGTATCCAAACTGAAGTTCAGGCATGGGGATGGTTGTGACCATCACACTGGAGAAACAAACCTGAGCTGAGGATAGCCAGTGCAGACCTCTGTGACGGGGGGACAGCTCCTTTATCTCACTGGGGTTCTGAGGTGACATCTTTGCAGCACTGTCTGAAGCCTTTGTGCTGCATTGTGTGTGGGAGGAAGAAGAGGAAGGTGACATTAAGTTGTGAACTATGCAGTGCCCAAGGTTTAACACCCCCTCTCCCTGTCCAGGCCCTCTTCTAGCAAGAGAAGTATCTCCACTTCCTTTATACCTGAAATTTTCATGGCTTAATTTGTGTTTGCTTTGGACATCAGATTACCAGCCTAAAACCCTGACTGTGCTTCTCACAAGATCTTTTGTTTCTATCCTTTAGTGCTGGCTCTACCACCCCTCTAAAGCCAAAGATTGAGAAGGAAAGAAGGTGCCAGGAATCTGGCTGGCTTTAACTCTCCTTGAAAATGCTGGTTGAGTGATCCTTCATCAGATCTTTTAAGATGTTGAAGCTAGTGGTCCAGTGAGTACAGAGGAAATCTCTGATGATCACAGAAGCAAGGTCAAGGCACGCAGTGAAATTCTGAGGAGCTTTTTGGGCCTGATGGTACGAGTAGGTAGCAAACCAGGGGCCTTCCAGAGACCCACCCTGCTTCTCTGGCACGAAGAACAAGTGACTAAGGAAAGGAGCTGGAGAGGGAAAAGGCCCATAGGTCCTTTTCATCCTGATCTGCCTTTTTTTTCCTTTTGGATATACCTTGAGTGGACAGGGTCTTCTTCTTCCCAAGAACATGTCAAACATCGAACTGTTGTTGTATGTTCCTTAGGACAAGCAAAGACAGGAATGGTTTATTCTGTTCAAAACCTAAGACAAGTCTTGTTTTAAGAAAAACTTTATTAAATAAAGTGATGGAAAAATAGTCCACTGATACAAATGGCTTAGATCCTCGTGTTATAGCCCTTTTCCCATGACAATACTGTGTGAGACAGCTTGAGCTTCACATGGTTGCCAACCTTTTCTCTCTATTTTTCAATGTTTTTAAAGCAATTTCAAGTGTGCCTAATTCCAAAAATATTAATACAAATGACATTAAAAGATGTTTCTGGTGCTCCTATTTAGACTGTTCTTGGCAGAGGGCTAGGGAGTTCAGCTAGAGCTGCCCAGGCTGCCAAAGCCAGCTAAGCAGCAGGTCCCCCCTCCTCCTCCCTCCACCACCAAGAAGGGAAAAAAAGCTTGTTGAGCCCTAGATAAGCTTTGAAAATGTTAACAGAAAGAAGTGGAGAATGGTCTAGAAGCCAGATGTGGTGGGGAAAGAGAGGAAAAGATCTGGACAGTCATGAAACGGCAGAGGGGAAGGGATTTATCACAGGATGGTAGGAAGGGCTGTAGAGGGGATTAAAAACAGGCAAGTGAACATTACTGGAAGTTGATGATATTACAAGGGAAATAGCTACTTGCTGCTGGCTGTGTAGGAGGCCTGTCAGACTTGGGGAAGTAAAAGCATAGTGCTTACATCAACATGATTTTTTTTTTTTTTTAAATGGCATCTGGCCCTGTGTTGCATTTGGGCATGATATTTAGTGACCTACCTATATGTGACACGTTTGCTGTAAGCAGTGTTGGTTGCTGCAGCTGGCAGGGACAGGAAAGCTTACAGAGAGGAGTTTTGGAGCATGGAGAACCACTACTGTCCAAACCCTGAACAGGTCTGGGCTGGGTACATCAGCGTCAGCACCAGGGATGTCCTACTGGTGATTTAATCTGTGTGAGTTTCAATGTTCCAGCTTGAACTTTAGCTCTTGGGAGCCACCATACTGAAAAGAAAATGTGCATTTCATTATGAGTGGAAAGGAGTGCCTGGGCCATCTTCAGCTGTTTGAACAAAAAACCAAAAAACCAAGAAGGATTTGGTTTGACTGTTTTGTTCCACAGAAGTGGGGCACAGGGAAAGGAGGGGGAATTCTTGCCCTCCAGCTCTGTAGCAGCAACCTGGGTGCAACTTGGAATTGCTGTGCCCATGCAAACGCCACTGCCTCAGCCTGTGCTTGGCCACATTCAGTGCTGGCAACCTGCTGAGTTTTTCCCTTCATAAAGAGCCCTGTCTAAAAGGCCACAAGGCATTTTAAAAGTGAGAGAAGAGACCTAAGCTGTGCCTTTCTGGTTCAGAGAAAGTGGGACAACTGAATGGAACTGGGCTGGGAGATAACTGGCATCTAGCAAAGCTGTACCTGGGATGAAACCCAGCTGTGGCTCCTTGGTTCTCTGCTGCATCCTCCGTGTGGGCTGGATCAGCTCCTGCACGCCAGGACAGGTGGATAGCTGCCAAAGGAGAGTAGCCAGAATGAAGTGTGAGGCAAGCAGTGCCCTTCTGTAGCCTGCCTGAAACCACAGGAGGCTACAGTGACTGCAAGAGCCATGGGAAGCAGCCCTATTCCTGGACAATCCCGAGAAAGGAGGGAGTAAGCCCTGGTCCCTCAGTACTGCAAGAGCTAACCAGAACTTACATTCAGTATCTACGGGAGCAGCCAGTTTTTAGTCCTTTTACTGTAATGTCTCATTAGGCTGTGACCCATATTTGGGATTGCTCAGATCCTTTCTATCCTTTCTTTGGCACTTGTGTGTTTTTGTGGTGGTAATGCTCTGCTCTGTTCTTTAGATCCCAGCTGGCATTTGCTTGATGTGGACAAAATGCAGAAAGTTTTTCAAGTCCATTTCAGAGCATCAGATGCCCTTAAAAGTTCGAAAGGACTTATCAGTCAGTGACTTTGGAAGAGCATTTCAAACCCACTGCCAAATTAATGGGTCAGCTACATAGCGAGTGGACCTTTTTTACTGCTGTGTATCACAGACCCTCTTCTGTTTCACTGGGCTAGAGTTTTATTGCATGAAAAGGGACTGGTCTGGATAAACCAGCATTCTTTCCTGAGGACCTAGCACAGCATGATAATCACACAGCATTGTAGGCAACAGAGTGAATAGGAGCAATTGTATCCAATACCTGAGTTATTGGAACATGCCTGCCTGTTCATGTGAGCCAGGAGAGAAAGATTGTTTTTCCTTTCTAAAGAGGGAAAATTGGAGGGAAGCTGTGCCAGAACCTTTCCAGGTTTAGAGAAGTGGAGGAAACACCTGCTACGCCATCAGCATTCTTGTTAACAGCGACTGCATGAGTGACAGAATCTGTCCTTTCCGGGGATGATTCAGACTCAGAAGACTCTTGGTAGTGATGACACAAACGCCTGGTAGCTCCTGAAAGCAGAACTAATGAGCAGTGCCACTCACTTAGCGTATGGTTTGACAACAGATGCACATGTTGGTAATTAAGTATTTGGCTGCATTACATTATTTTATTTTTGGATTTCTCAAACACACACCCATTGCAATCTCTAGACACATTTGCTTGATTTAAAAGCCTTAAACTTATAACAAACAGAAAAATCGGTGTAGGAAAACTATATCCCACTTTTCAGAAGAGCTCAGTAGCCCACAGGCCTTCCTGTGCACCCCAGGTCTAGGAAACATAGGCTCTGTATGGCAAAACTGTATTCAGGGAACAATCCCAGCGATTTCTCCCACATTGAGCAGGGCTATGTCTGTAGTCTCAGATCAAACCAGTACACAAACCTTGGACCAGGGTTTTATTCTACTGTATTATCACGTCCATCACTGCTTGTGACCCAGCAAAGCTTCGGAATGGCTTTGAACTTCATGAACTTCATAAATACCTGAATGCAATTATACCTTGCAGTGCTTGGAGAGCAGACTCAAATACTTCAACTTAGAAGAGATCTTCTGGAATGTCTTACTCTGTCCTTGCATGCCAGCAGTTATTTATGTCTACATGTTAATGCTGACCTCAGCTACAAGGTACAAAATATGTACATAATGGTGCTTGCTGGAGCATCTTGCTCCCAAACTGTACACCTTTGTTAACTCGGTCTAGATACTTACTAAAACTCTCCCTTGGAGCCCAGGCAGCATTGCTCTATATGTCAGATATACTGGAGGAACAGTTACCCTAGAAATTATGGAAATTATATTCTCATCCCACTCTACCCAGGCTTCTGTCGTGGGTTGTTAAGGAGGATTTACAGTGCGTCATAAGGGCATGATGGAGAAATGTACGATGTCTGGGGAGGTTACCCAGTCCACAAGTAATGCATGGCATTAGGGTTTTTTCAGCACATTATGTTACAGGATAATAATTTCCTTTTGCATGAAAGTTAGGGGCTGAGCCAACTATGTTGAACTTGAGTTTGTTTTGAGACTCTGAAAGCAGCAGAACCAGTGAGAAGATCTGTTTTTTATCCTGACACTAGTAATGGTATACAGCAGAGGTCCAAGATCTACTGGAATATCCTTGTAAAACCACCTGTAAAGTTGCTAAATATTTTGAGTCTTGCCTAGAAATTCTCAACCTTGTTTTACAATTCAAGGAAATTCCAAGAATTTGTCACCACTGCCTTCCAAAAGCATAGCTGGTCACAGACTGTGCCATCTTTCTATGAAAAGACAAAATCTCTTTGGTTTCCTCTCTATGTTTGTAAGCCTGGTTCAAGAGCTAAAATTGCAAGATGCTCATGTAAAGACACTATTTGACTGACTGAGAGGTGTCTCTGTGTATCTTTCTGTGTTCCTATTCACTGGCTGGAAAGCCTGCCTGTGTAACCAGAAAATGACTACAGTTTAGGCTGATGTAGATGTTAGCTATGCTCAATGAGAAAAAGAATTCAAGTCAGTGCTGACACTGAGAAGAACATTTAGAATTTTGAAGGAGAAAGACAGAAATGAGAACACTAAGAAAGATGTGACCAGGCAGCTCCACCTACAACCCATAACCCTCCAGGGCAATCTCGGGTTTCTGCTGTGTACCAGCATACAAAACAGATTACATGCTAACCTAGACTGCAAGCATGAGAGTATTGGAAATCTGTTGCAGGTGTTTGATGGTAAACAGTGTTTATAGCTGCCAGGATGGAAACATTAATATAAGTGTGTGAGTGAGTGCAAGTGGAGGGCAGGCCTCAAACTTTCACCCCATTACCTTCACATTTCGGTTTTGCTTTGCAGAGTGCTAGCTGCCCTGTGAGTTCAGGCTACTGGTGAAGTTACTAGATGATTTTACTTAAGCAAGTCCTGTGTTCAAATTTGAAATGCCAGAATCACCTGAGAAGTAGTGGGCTAATTTATCACAGGAACAAAAATATACAATGGAGACTGAATGGAAGAGGATGAGTTCTGACAGGCATGCCTTTACTTTTTCAAGCAAGTATTTTTGCTTGGGTGGGTGGTGCATTAGTTATATATACAACTCATGCTTTTAGCTACAGCAAAATGTGAGAAGACATAATAATAGCTCTTCACGCTAAGGCTTCCTCTTTTTTTCTTTTTTTTCTTTTTTTTTTTTTCAGTTCAGTTAGTTTGAGAGTTTAGATTATTCTCTTTCTGAGAACTGAGGGAAGTATTTTTAATACTTCTCAGTGTGAGAGGTGGCTGGGCTGCCCTTAGCCTAAGATGAAAATAGCAATATATTTACTGGGGAGCTGGGCCAGAAGGTTGGACTTCTAGTGCAAGGCTCCTGTTTACTGCCTCACAGTAGTTCCCAGTCAGTCAGCAAGATTAAAAGAAAAAAAATCCATCCAAAATAAAAGGCAAATTCACCTTTGAGGGCTTAGTGTGTGTGAAAGGCTAAATCTGCTTTACTGGTATTTTTTCCATAGGGGAAAAAAAAAAGTAGTAGTAGTATAACCAACAGAGAAATGTGTTTACAAAATTTTTGCTCTACACACAGTAGTTGACAATTGCTCACAGTGAAACTGCAGCATGAGAAGGATTCATGAGCCTGTTGGTGTTCTCCATCAGGGCTGTGTGCAGGCTGGGGTGGACAGTGAGGGGACAAGAGGTGTTTACCACAGCCCCAACACACCCACTGCTGCTGTGTTTTATGGGTGGGGTGGGTGTTAAGGAAGGAGGTGAATGAGCTTGTTCAAGTGGTCTTGTGCAAGAGACTAAGGGAACAGTCTGTCTCCTTGGGGTAAAACTGTCCCCTGTGCTTTCTCTTTAGAAAAATGCAGTTCTTAAGTTCCAGCTGTGCCACTCTGGAGTAAAAGATACAAGAACAAAAAACAGCTGGTCCAGCTTTGTCTTTTGACAATGGTCAATCAGGTGCCTAGGGAAGGGAATAAAGGGCAAAAGCAGGAATATTTCCTTATCAGTTTCCTGCCTTCCTAAGCCACCAAAGTCTTTGTCTATTACCCACGCGGATACCTAAATTGTTAAACTGTGTAAATGCATCTTGAAACCAGGCACTATTCACAATGCTCTTTGGCAAGGAATTCCTCAGTTTAACTACTAGTTCTGTTGAGAAGAACCTCTCCTTGCCTTGGCTCAGTCTCCTCATTTCAATTTTGTGTCCCTCGTTATCAGTGACCATTTCTTATTCCCCTTCCTATTTCACTTTTGGTAAGAAGCCTATCCCTTCAGTTTCTATTCCAGGAAATAAAACACCTGTACCTTCATCATGTGTGCACCTTTGCATGTTCAGCGGATGTTGTGATACGGGGCTGGAGAGGGTCTTTCCAGTTGGGATTTCTTCAGGATAGGCTTAAAGTGGCATCATCCCTGACTGCAGAGCAGCTGTGCAGGCACTTGTCTTCCTCAGCTGCAAGGGAAATGGGCAGTCAGGTTGGCTGAGGTGTGTCTGACCTCAGGGAGAAGTGAAGAAGTCATTCTCCTTTGTTTAATACATAAGAAAGAGGTGCAGGAATGAGGGAGCACAGAGTTTGGAACCATGCATCCTGCTCACTTCAGAAGACTCAATAGGTCTGTACATCCTATTAATAAAACTATACCTTTTCTAAATTCTGGGAAGGTACAAGCACTTTAGAAAGTTAAAACAGTTTAACCCTAACACAGCATAAAAAATCTTGAACTGAAATGAGGTAGAACTGATAAGAGTTCTGAACTGGGGTCTGCAAAGCTTCATCCATGCACAGTCCTACCTCCTCTGAGCTGCCCCTGGAGCTTCCTGTGGGGCTGGGCAGCTTGAGTAATGGAGGGCACAAGCAGGCATTTCCACATTGCACTGCCTCAGAGCATTTGAAAATCAGAATGCCCAACTTTCCCTTTTTCCCCTTAAAAATAAAGGCAGATGCTTTTAAAAGCAGACACTTTTTCTTTAATTTATAGCTGTTAATTCATTTATAATCTACATGAGCTTCATGAGTGATTATGCTAATGTACTTAAGACTATTTAAACCCTTGCACTGATTAGCCTAACCATTCATTGTACAAATAAGATGTTATCTTCAAAATGTGTCTAGCAAAATTCCATAATCACAAACATGCTACTATATTGAATGCAACTATTGGCTTTTCTGAATTCAGCCACTTACACTTTAATTTTTAACATTTGGTTTTGTATTGTATTCATGTATTCCATACTGATATGGTGGGACTAGGCTGGTGGAACACATTTGATGGCAAAAATAAGCAGTTAAATTTATATTTCATCCTGTCTCCAGGCAGAAGATTTTGTGGGGTCACACTCTCCTCGTGCATGCAGAGGAGCAAGTGGGCTGTAACCCCTCTGAGGCAGGTGGGATGCGCTGGCTCTGTGCCATGAATTAGCACACCATAGCCCTGGCCCTAGTTCCTGCTCTGAGCTCTGCCAGGTGCTGCGGGGCTGCAGGCAAATCACTTAGCCCAGAGAGTCTGGTTTTCCCCATCTGAACGGGGTAATGATGCTCAGCTACCTTCCACACTCGCTGCTAAGTGCTCTCTGAGTCATAGGCGTTGTTATTAAACGTATCTGGAGAGATGATTTCTTTGGGCTGCTTTGTGTTGAGGTGGCTGAGGCCATTCTGGGCAGATTCCCCTGGGTCTGCCGTGGTGTCAGTGTCATCATCTAGTGCCATTTCTTCATTAAATGTTCCAGGGAATTTAAAGAGAAATGAGGGTCTGTGCTCCCTCTGTAGTGCTCTGAAAGCAGGAAGGGTGTTTTGGGTGATCTGTCTGATACAGAAAACTTGTTGCCAGCTTGCAGAAGGTCTTCTGCCTGCAGAGTCCCAGGATGGGATTCTGCTGGGGGTTAGGGCTCTGGCGTTTTGGTTTGGAGAAGGATAAAATCTCTTTTGCTGTCTTTGAGGAAAATGACGGTGCTCTTTGACATTTTTGTTGGTATGTCTTTTAAAAATCTGTCTTAAGGTGACTTTAAATTACAAAAGTTTTTGCTTGCATGTTGCTACATGACCCTGGCATGCTGTGAAGTCAGGAGGGACGTTCTTTTGGGAGTGGGTATGGGGCAGAGTGGCTTGTTCCTTGCCTGGCCCTCCAGCATCCGAGCTACGTTGGTTATGGGACAAGGCCACAAGTCCGTGCATCCCCCAGGCCCTGGAGAAAGCTGAGAAGGACTGGGGGTAATGAAGATGGGCACCTCTAATCCCTTGTGCCCTGATGTTTGCTTGGGCTGGTTCTTTCTCTGTGAGCTGAGCACTCTGAGCAGCAGCCATTAGAAAGAGTTAACTGAGCTCTGGGCTTTGTGTGAAATAACTGCGAAGGTCACATAGTGGAAGTGGAAAAAAAAAGTCTGAGATGGATATCTGTACATCTAACATTGTAAAATGACTTTAAAAAATGTTCTGTTGATGGGACACATGGAAAAAGCTGAGCTACTTTGTTAGAATGTGATATTCAGAGGCTAGTTTGCTCAAAGGAGCAACTGCTTATACACATGTGGCCCCATCAGGCAGAACCTCTGCACCCGCCCGTTGGGAATAGTGACACCTGTGCATGCGGGTGCTGACTTTTGCATACACAGAAGCTGCTTTTAGGGTGGATGAGTGCAGGCACTCCTCCCTGAACATCTGCAGGTGCGGCTGCATGCAAAGAGACAAAGGGAAGTTGAGAGGAGGCAGTCGTATGTGCCCTTCATGGCAAAAAGTCATAAGTCACACCTAAAAATACTGCAAGATTCCGTGTTTTCAGGCTTTTCTCTGCAACCAGGAAGGCCAGAGTTTCAAGGGCAGACCTCCAGAAAAGAGGACAGGGAGCCCAGCAAAATGCAGGAGCTGACAACCCTGAAACTTTGCCCCCAAGTGTCTCAAAACAGCTGCAGCTGATCTGCCCACAGCATGGATTCAGTGTCATGTTCTGTGTCACCACTGAAGTGGAAACCAGGAGACCCTCTGGCTGTCCTTGTAAGAGCAGTGAATGAAGCAAAAGCTGCATAACTTGTGGCAATGCAACTCCCACAAGAATGGCAGCACCAGTGCAGGGGTGCTGCACAGCACCAGAGCTTCCTCTGTACACGTGTGCGAGCACAGCCTGAAAACAAGGGTGTGCGAGTTCTGCTTTGAGATAAGGCATACCGAGGTCAAGCTAGATGCAAAAGGGTTAAACACCCATTTTACTGCAAAATGGTTAACAGTTGCATTCTCATATTTATGTGTTTACTGTCATAAGAGAGTGCTTTTTTTCTGAAGTATAGAGATGTACGGAAGGTATGTTGGTTCTTAGGATGGGTTACAGCCCTAGCTGAAGCCAACTAAACCATTAGCACAAAACCATGCTGCTTTTGCTTCCATGCCATTAATTAGGGGAGTTAAAAGTCTTCCCTACTTTCTTATTTAAAAAAAATAGAACCAAGAGTTACACTTGTATGGATTTCTCAGAAGCTTTGTATGGTCCTGAGGGTGGTATTGCAGGGAACCTTACAACTGAAAAGCAGATAGAGGCATCAAAAAAAGAAAGATGAGTAAGAAGAAGACCTAGACTATGATTTAATTGGAATCAATGGGAATTGTGCCATTTGCCTTTGGTGGCAGCAGAATCAAAGCTGAAACACCAGCTGTAGTTTATTTTAGATTGCTGCCTGTCTGAGATTAGATTTCAGATATCTCCACAGGGTTCTTTTTTCTTTTAACTACCTACAATTTATGGTAGCAATACATATTCTAAATGTCTTCCTCTACCAGAGGATCAGCTGAGCCTGTAAGACTTGTCGGTGTAACAAGCTCTTTCCCTTTTCTTTCCTGGGGGATAGGTCTGCCAGGTGTGAGTCTGAAGGAGTGGGTATTGCACTGCAGGGAGACGTGCCTTGGGACAAGGCCTCCAAAACTTCATGAGTGCAAAAGTGAGAGGTTCGAGCAAGTTCTGCTACTCAGCACTTCTCAAGTAGAGATACAGGAAGCAGATAGCAGGTAAGTGGACTGGAGATGGAGCAGCCTGAGGAGTGAAAGTCTCAGCAGGCTGATGACTGAGCTCTAGGGGTAAGGAACTGGTGGGAAAAATGGAGTGGAAGAGCCTGATGTTGCCAAGTAAATCCATAACCTCCTGGAAAGTGCTGTACCATTGTGAAACAGAGCCCAGGGGGAAACATCCTTCTGTAGGAAAGAAGGAAAACATAAGGCCTGAAGTCAAAGAAAGACTTGCAGAAGACAACAGGGAAATGGTATCCATCTTGAGTAGATGTAACAATCTGTGCCATACTAACATAGTATGTTAAACATAAAAAACATACTGTATTTGAGTAGCAGTACTCTTTTGGCTGGTAAATGTGTATGATTATCTTTGGATGATGAATGAAAAATAGTAGTCACTTAGTCTTTGAGAACAAACAAAGTAGCTGCTGAGGTGTCAGATCTTCTGCAACCCCTCTCTGCTCTTTAATAGTGGTTAGTGGGCAGAGATCTCTGCAGGAGGTTTAGACAATCAGACAGGAAGAAACTAGTGGTGAGCGCTTTAGACACCGGGTGACCTAAAAAATAAATGACTTCAATGTTGGAGGGAGAAGAAAAAATTTAGAAAACAAAATCCAAGAAAAAAGTCATGAGGTGAAACGTCTAAGGGGCCAGGACACAAAAGTAGGTGCATTCTTATGGAGGTATATATGGAAACTATGAGCATTGCAAAAGCTAGTCACGAATCACTAAAAAACTCACCAAAAAAAAAAAAAAAAAAAAAAAAAAAGGTGAAGTGCATCTTAGAGAAAAAGCTGTGGTTTCCAGAGCTGTAAAGTTTCCTGGACTGCTCCTGCTGTGGATCATTTTGCCTCACAGGTTTACTGAGGTAAAGTGTCATGGCTGTGTTTTCTCCCTATTCCTTTTTATCTGATTAGAGGAGAGAAATATCAGACATGAAATGGGCACTCAACACTGCTCCACCCTCTCAATGGCTAGCATCAAGCCATTGATCAAGGCTTCATAATTCAAAGGAATAATGAAAATCCCCATACTCTTCCTATTATAAACTGCCTCCCACCCATGTGTGTTACTGAAGGTGCCCAGAGCAGACGATATCTGACATTGTAATAGAAAGCTACTGATAGGCAATTCTCTCTGCTAGACCAACCAGACCTGAGGAGCTGACATAACCTCCTATAAGCAAGGAAAAATGATGATTGAGATGTTTCTATCCCAGTAAATTGTACAAGACATGCTCTGCTGTCCTTGGGTCTGATTCTGTATTTCTTGGATGTTCTAATGTGCAAATGATGTTTAGAGGAGTTTTGAGCAGGTCAGGAATGTAGCTGGGGCTCAGTGTGTAAAAGGTGTCAGCAGATTATTGCCTGAAGCACAAAGGTCACCTGGACTTGTGACTGCAAAGGCTCCAGTGGCAGTAACCAAATGAGGTTTTGTTGAGTTGCTCTGAGTAGGAAAGATATTTTTATTTTGCTGAATAAACTAGAGTTTGTGGAGCTAAATATTAATGAGACCATTCAAAACTAAAACAAGAGTAACCTATCTCTGTCAATTGTTTTGAGTAATACCATAACGAAGTTAAAAAATCAAACTTGAAAAAAACCCAAACAAACCAAAGGAAAACACATTGTATCAATTTTCAATTCATTACCATTTTTTCAGTTCAGGCTTTCTGCACCTCTCTGAGCCACAAATAAATAGATGGGGTCCATCTTTCCTAGGGTCTCTTTCCTAATTTCATTGTGATTGCATTGTGTTAAAATGCTTTGGGTGGATGTGTACATTCAGACACTCTTACTAAAAAAACAGAGCAATTAGCAGAATTGGGACCAAACTATTTACATTATCTGTTGTTGTTCAGCTTAAAAATTCAGTTTCTTTTTAGGTTCAGGTTTTCTCTGCATGGTTTCATGAAGGATAATTTTTGGAGGAAAGTTGCTGAGAAGGGAAAATAGTTCAGGAGCAAGACAGATCTCTACAAAGTGAAATTCAGTTTATTGTGGATCCAGAGTCTGAGAGTAGATTCTGATATATGCAAGAGCCCAGAAGTAAACACAAAGGAGTTTATTAATGTGGGTGGCATGATTGGCATGAAATGGAAATAGTACCTAACATTTATAAAGTATTACTGCTCTATTAAATTAAACAATTTTAATGTAGTAGTTCAAACAGACAACATCCTTTTTAAAGGTAGGAAATGAGGCTTATTAAGGCTTAATGACACACACAGGGTCACACCATGAGTTTCAGGGATAAGCAGCTGAATTAGAAGACCTGACTTCCATTATAATGCTCTACATCAGATGACAATCCACAACAGGAAGAATGAATGGAAACAAAAAAAGACAGATGGTGAATGAAAGGAAACATGCATAAGTGTTTGAAATAAATATATGCACTGGGCAAGAATGAAACTGGTAATTGAAACCTTTGCTCACTTTAAAATACAATTAAATGTATTTGCTCGCTGTGCATTTGGAATAACAGGGGGATGATGTGGCCTATGAGAGAAAGTGAAAGCACTTACTGAGGGTGTTGCTAAAAGCTATATTGTTGCCTCCATTTTCAGGAAAGAATAAGGGAACAGATGGCAGAAATTTCCCAAGGGAGAGAAGAGAATTACTAGAGAAGATCAGGATCAGACCTGCACAGGTGATCATGAAATCCAAATGCCTGAAAACTCAATTTCTCAAGGTCGATATAACCCATGCCTAGGTAACCAGCTTCTCTGAATTCTGAGGCAATTGGGACAACATGAAAAAATTGGGAGGTGCTGGAGGGCTGGCAAGAGTTTGCAATACCAGTGATGACCTAGAGAGAATCCAAGTACATCAGAGTCTTGTCAGCTGGGTGGTTTCCATTTTATTTGTGTTTCTGCATCACACTCATTGCTGGAGCACCTTCAGTAAAAACAGCTATAGTGTCTTTGCTCTTTCAGCCTCTCCTCCCGGGAGAGCCACTGTGTCTTGGAGGGGCTTGTTTCAGAAGAATCTTTTTGTTGTTATTAGTGTATGCATTGTAGAATATTTGTTGCAACAGGATGGACTGAGAGAAGTGTCTTGTGCCTGAGCTGGATAGTAGAAGTTTAGGGAGGAGACTGCATTTCTCATTAGCAATTGCTCCCGGACTAGGCCTAGTTAGACTGGAATTGCTGGAGATTTAACAAAATAAGGGCAGGAGCTCCTCTTCCCTTGCATAGCTGTTGACCTTATGTCCAGCTGATTGTGCCTGCTTTCTCTCTGCTTCAGGGATAAAACCCGTTTTCAAACATGACCATCAGACTCCAGCTGCACAGAGGAATGAAGTTTTGCTCCAGTCCCACTCTAACAACAAGATTTTTTGAGATGTCTTGTTCCTAATGCCAGGTGAGCTAAATGTCTAAACCTCTTTAAAATCTGTGATGACTTTATTCCAGCTTTGTCCAGTGTATCCCTGTGCTTTTGCATCATTTAGGTAAATACTGTAGCATGAAAAGAGGCAATATCCACTTGGAGAAGGCTGGAAAACTTGAGAAAAAGTACAGTTTAAGAGAGCTTAAATAGTGTGATTTGATTATCCATAGTCAACATGATTGCCTGAGAAATACTGTGCCTACCAAAGAGAATTTGGTTTGTTTTGACTTCTCTGAGGAAATGGAAAGAATTTTGGTGGATTGATATCGGGATTAAAATTAAACCTACAAATCCTATGGAATAAGTGGATATTATAAATGTAACACAGGATGATCAAGCTTATTCAGTGCTGAGGAGCAGGTTTCTAGTTTTAGGGAACCTCTTCCAGACCAGCATCCAGAGTGTTATGTTCAGAACTGATCCTTTTCTTCTCATCTTAGTGGGTGTCTTACAGAATTACCAAGGCAGGCATGAGCTCCAGGAGTTGCTCAGAAAGTGCATAATTTCCCATGTTGTAGATAATGACTCTTCCTGTTATATCAAATCTTTTTTTCTGGTCACTCACAACTGAACCAATGCCGGGCTTGACAATCATCTTGCTGGATCCTGGTTGGGCTGTTCTGGTAGAGTTAATGGCCAAAGTAAGGACAATCTTTGGACGGCTAAGAAAAAGATAGAGGATATTTTGAGGTTGAACCAACAAGTTACTAGCATTCACCACTGAAGTGTGTTAGAGACACGTAGATACTCCTAGATTTCATGTAGCCTCACTTCTGTCTCTCAGAATTAGTAATTTTCTTTAACAAAGAGCATTTTTTTGGGAATTAAGCAACCCCTTGGAACTTCTGTTGTCCCTTACTCTTATGTTGTTACTAAGCCTGACTTGTAAATATTTGGGATATAATATACAGCACGTTACCCTAATTTAAAAGGTGCAAGTACTGATGCAAAAAGTCACTTGCCCTGCAAGTATGCCTGCTGTTGCCTGCAATAAATACCTCATTGAGGGAAAGAATAGATGGAGAAGAGGTCATGCATGGCTGATGTTGATTGAAGCTAAGGTTGTGGCTGGTACAGTAAAGATATTGTTCAGTAGTTATCTTCCTTGTGAAAATATTACTCTTGCAATAGTACCAATATATCCATGTGTGTTAGCTGTCTCTCATTCAAGCACCAGCTGGGCAGGTTTGTTCTACCCCATGGCATGTTTTAAGTCATCCACCTGTGTTCTGCACAGGTATCAGCCCTCCCTGTGGTCACACTGCTGCTGCTTCTGTCCTGACCTGTGCACATTTCACTCAGGTACCTCACCAGACAGTTCTTCTGGATGAAGCTTTGCCCAAAGGCACTCCCACACTCATGTCTGGGTGGGGGAATTAGGCCCAGCTGTGACCAGTGTGATAGGGAAGGTTCACAAGCCTAGGAGTGGCCCTTGCAAGTTATGCCTTGCACTTGAGGAGCTCCTTCCTGCCCCCACCTTGCTCACCACGCGCGGTGGTTTAGTGCCACCATTTGCTCGGGCCTCCCCTTCCCGGCAGCACCGGGGTGGTAAATTTGTGCTCACACAGCGTCTCAGTCCAGATCAGAGGTGTAGCTCGCTCGTAGGATGCAGGTGGTGGGAGTGGGAGTGTGCAGCCGCTCGCAGTCGCGCTGGGTGACAGCTAACCAAGGCGGCTTCCTCCACCCACGCTCCGGGCCCTGCGCAGGGCTTTTTTCCTGTTCTCGCCTGCTCTGAGATGTGCAGCGGCCTCTCGGTCAGAGCGGGTGGGATGAGGTCACGTCCTCTGTACTGTGTCAGAATGGGAGTGATGAGCATCTCCCATCTCAGCACATGAGGAGTCAGCTGCCAGAGAGCTTGGTGGTACTGGCAGCTCCTGGTGTGCTGTCATCCTCTGAGGAGGAAGTTCCCTTTGTTCAGACTTATTTCTTACACCAAATACTGATTAAAGTTATATGTTGGTCTACACCAGCAGCAAATTTGTCCCTGGGGTTTTTATCCTTCAGTTGTTTAAATCATACTCTTATGAATGATCAGTGTGAAGTGGTCTATGAAGAAGAAAATTAATTCTATCTCAGTTCAATGTTCAGTATTCTGTATACTTTAAATCAGCTGTATATAAAATGGTCAACCTCTTTCCCATCCCATGGCAGGTCTTGAGTTTCTCCTTGATTAGATACGGTGTCTGGCTTAATATGGGCTGAGGCTTGGTGAGTAGACCTGGTTTTTGTATTTGCTTGTGTGGTAATTGAGATTGATACACACTGAAATTTCAGCAGGAACTGAATTAAATTTAATTCTATTGCAGTCAAAGGTGCTGCTTTGTATGCTGCCCAGCACAGTGGCTCGTCACTGGGACTCCAGAGTATTGGTAATAAAAGTAATAGAGCTACAGTTGATAATAGTTTAGTGAGGGTGTGTTGTTTGAATTGGGGTTTACAAGAAAAGATCCTTGCCACAGCACCACATCTCTTGTCTACCCTTTCAAGGAAATCTTAAAGACTTTTGCTTTTTTCTGTTTTCTTTTTTTTTTTTCTTTTTTTTTTTCTCTTATGGCTATATTCTTTTTATACCTGTATCATTGTGTATGATGAGCATCAAGTATGCAACTCTTTCCAAGCTGCAAACTTCTGCTATGGATAGAGTACCAGAAAGGATAATAAATAGAAACTTTTTTTTTGGGGAAGCAATTTGCATGTTATGCTTCTGGATCCTAAAGAAAAGGAAGTGTACTTGACGTTAAAATTGGCTTCACGGCTCCAGTTTTCTCAGCTCTGCACCACCTGCCTCTAATCAAACTGTCCAATTACAGGAAACAATTGTTTTCTTGCTTTCTGTTAAGTGCAGAAATTCATTCACTAAAGGACTTTGTACCAAATGTTGCTTTTAACAGAACTACTTTCACAATTTGTTTGAAAATAATATGCTGATGTTTATGTCCAGTATGCATGTTAGAATTCAAACGTATGGTCACCAGGATCCACAGAAGGTCATTTACAAAATTGTAATATTTATCTTAACTGATTGCAGGGTTTGGAAATCACTATTGTATTGAGAGCAACTCAGTGGACATTAATAGTTTCACAATTGTTGTGGTAAGCTGAGAATCAGGCCCTGACCTATAATTATCACTTACACGAAGAGCACTGATAATAGAGAAGGGAAATTGGTCTCCCTAGATATGCTTCCTTAATATGAGACAATGACTTCAGGCTGTTTCTGAGCTGCAAATCTCCCAGGTGAAGTCTTGCTGAAGTAGAATAAAAACCAGAGTAAGAGGATCCAGCTTTGGTTAACAATGCTTTCCTTGCAAAACTGGTTCTCAAACCAAGCTATAAACATAATATGCTCTGTCAGTCCTACAGAATTACATGAAATCATATGGAGAAAGCAAACACACAACATTCTCTCTTGTTTTAGAAATGATGTTTACATGTCTTCACCTAACTACTGCTTTTTATCTGCAAAGAAACAGATTGATAAGGAAAATATTAACAATATACTCTACAATTTAGGATCTTATTAATTATACTGTAAGTATTTGCCTCACAAACTTTGTATGAAACAAAATAGACTAAATCACAGTGTAATGATCCTAGTTAGGAGGCCTATATAAAAAGACATATAATACACTGTAAAATTTCCTTGAGAAGTATAAGGTGGTCATTGGAAACTACTGAATAGAGGAAACATGAGGAGCTACTATTCACTGCCTCATAACAAGACAAGGTGGGGGTTATTCTATGACATTGACAGTCGATAAATGCAAAACAGATAAATGAGTGACTCATAGGCATTAACCAGTAAGCCTTCAGCATGTGGATTTAATTTCCATAGGAAATCTATATTAAACTGCAGCACAATTGGCAGCATTGCTACAGCCATGTTGAGAGGGGTGATGTACTAAAAATGACTTTGTTTCCTAAATATATTTAATATGTGTCCATGTACTCTTGCAGCTATGCTAACTGGATCAATAGACTGCTATTTCCTCTGTTGAATCAATGAGGAGGTATTTGGTATACAGCAGAAAAAGCTTTGGAAATTTGATACAATGCCCTGCGTGAGAATTCCTTTTTGTCCTTATAACTGTACTTGTCTATGGCTTTTTTTCCCCCCTCTCCCATATTTTTCATTTTTTTGCCTTCTAAATCAAGATCAAGAAGAGAACAATGCTGGACATTTTCATGTTGGCTGGCTTGTACTGTTTAGCAACTTTTTGTTTGTGTGCTGAAGGAAGGGTTGGGGAATATATCACTTTATTCCTGTTATTTCCAAGATTGCTTTGGAATAACTTGACTGGTTGATCTTGCTGCATTTATGTGGATAGTGGAGTGGTATATAAGAGAAGAACAAATATTCTGTAACTATAGAACAAATCTCCATTGATTTTAAAGGAGAATAAAAGAGTAACCTAACACAAAGCAAATGTTGCTTACAGTGCAGTAAAACCCAGACAAAATCTGAAATGCTCCATAAAAAGGGAGACAGTGTGTTTAGCAATTGTTATTCCTATGACAGGGGTCATTGTTTTGTTTTATTGTGTAACCTGTAATTTATTACAGTGCCCATCAACAGAGTAGCATTCATTCTTCATATGATGGATGCATATATATATTATATATGTTAGCCAAACAGGATGAACAAACACAGCCTGACCTCCTTGGAGCAAGGAGAAGCCAAGTTAGTACCCTGAGTGACAAGTGCCCAGGTCTAGCGGGAAGGGGATATGGAGGGATGCAATTCCCAGCACTCTTAACGTTGCAGTTTGTGCCTTTATCTGTTTCTAAAAGATGATTCTAAGTCTTGGGCAATGCAGAGAAGAGGATTTGAAGAACACAGGAGGTACAGGGAATTGGAATGTGTTACCTAAATGTTCTTTATATGCTTGAAAAGGAATACAGGTATGTACATTCTGTATGTTCCAGGTATGCAGGCCTGGATGGAGTTTCTACAGGCATAAGAAGCTGGAGTGGTGGATATAAAGGTACTGGGGAAAGAGTAAGGTTGGTGGGTTCCAATGCAAGGTTGAGAGGTATTGGTATAGAAGATGTCCTTACATAGATAGTAGAAATTACCTGGAAATTGCCAGAATTCTGGGAATTACTAGAAAAAAAGTATACAGGGATAATTCCATTGTTATAAAACCTTGTCCCTTGTTACAAATTTACCCTGTTTTTCCTGCTGAAACAGGGAAACGTTGTCCCTCAATTTCCAGATTTCCTTTCATATATTCCACTTGAATTGTCGTCCACTGTTGGTGTCTTGCTTGAAACATGGTCATCCTGCCAGGCGTGTGCGTGCACAAGTCTGCGTCCACAGACAGTCACTGCCAGCCCAGCCCTGCCCCCTGACCTGATGACCTCTGTGTGTTTGGGTGCACTGTCAAGATCAGGGAACAGAAAATAAATGCTATGCTTAAGGAAGGATAAAAGCAGAATTTCAAAGCACTGGGGGTTCTGCAGGTCCCATAGTGACACTGCCCATCTGGAAACACGTGCTGCAAATCCTGCATGTGCAAACCCTGCATGTGTGCTGGCCATTCAGCCTTTCCCTGTGTCATGGTGGGCAGTGGGCAGTGTGTAAGCTGAGACAGAGAGCAGTGAGAGCCTCAGACTGCTGTCAGGACTCCCCGAAGGAGACAAAAAAGCTTTTCTCTATGATTTCTGCTATTTCCAGTTGTTTCAGGTCCTGGTGCAGCAACCTTCCAGTGTGCTGCACTGGAAGGATCTAAAGTATACAGGTCTACCTGCACAGGAGGAATATACACATTGTGATGGTTTCACACAGGCTCACTCTGGGATTGTCCCTGGGCAATAAATTTTTTGTTTGGAAGACAGAGGCACACATGAATCACCCAGATACCATCTTTGCTTCCTGCCCTTCACACCCTATCTTACTGCATTTTTCCCACATTTGTCACTAACCATAATTGTATTTTGGTGTGAGTCTTGCAACTCATTTAGCCCTATAGAAATAAAACATCTCAGTTTAAATATGCATGTTTAACTTTCCATATAGGAAGAAAATGCTTCAAAAAATACTTTTAACGTATATGTCACATAACTTGGTTACATAAGAATGTCCATCATCCTGCAAGAACTGGCCCAGAGTCCAGCAAGTCCAACAGCCAACAGGTGCCCCCAGATGGCTTCAGAAGAAGATGCAAGAAACATGACCTTTGAGGCAGTGCAGAGCATGGGCTGTGTTATCACTGTGTTACCAAAGTTTGGCTGCATGATTTTAATGAGGAAATGGCCACGCTGCCACTGCCAATTACTCCACCTTCAAAGAGGCTGTTAAAGAAACCAGAGAGTCTCCTTTGGAGCTAAAAGCAAGAACAATTGGCCAGCCATCCCTGCAGCAATTCTTTTGTGGGTCAGAATGGTATTTGGGATTGTATTTAACTGTATTGGTTAAAAATGTAATGAACAAATTTAGCTTTTTAATTCTGGACACTGTGCAAGTAGTTTCTAGAAAGAGAGCCTGCAAGATTACGATACTGCTCACGTGGCTTTTTGAGTGGGCAGCTGAAACATTTTAAGTAACCAAAAATAATAGTAAGGGACATACGATAGCTTTTTGTTATGTTTTCTATTTCGTAAGACAGTCTTTAGATAGTTATTCATGCTGAAATTCATTGCTTTCACGACTCACAAATACATTTTATGACTATATAACAGCTTGTCTGCATATTGGAACACAACCTTACAAATAACAGCACACAAGCATTCGCAAAATTAATTTAATTAGAATTCTATCAGCTCTGGAGCTTAACTACTGTGAATAGGTGTTGCACAGGCAGTATAGTTTAATGGTTTTTGGAGTATTTTAACTCAGGACTGCATAACATAGTTTTTCAGCCTCTATGCTTGTGGAAAGAGGGTCACAAAATCTTTCAGACTGCCCAGCTGTTAAGTGGCATGCTTATATTTAGGTAGCTTAGCTAAGATTGATAGGATACATTGAAGTATTTGGATGAAAGCTGCTTTACAGTGTAAGCATAAAGTATTATTATTAGAAACATTATTACATTATCAGCAGTGGGACTTACAATGAAAACTCAGGAACTTCTGGTTTTAGGAGACGTAGTTTGGTTTTTTTCTTGTTTTAACATAGGTATTCAAGAAATATAAAACAGAAAAAATAAGGACATAGATGTAAAACAAATAACAGTGATGTTAACTTTATTAAAAAGCTTCATTGTGGTATCAGGCAGGAAGTGAAACTGCTTTCAAACTGCAAATATTTCTCAATCATTTCATGCACCACCAATCTTTGTAATAGGTTTTCTGTTGTTTTTTGCAAAATGTTCAGATGAGCAGATAAAAGTTCAGACACAAGGGGAAAGGCAGTCATTTTTCTTGGATTTTGCTAGCCATGTATTTCATTCTGTGATTCGAAGTGACCTTAGAGTCTGTCGCAAAGAGCAGATGTGCACGCTGAAGGTTTGAGCCCTGACTATTTTTATAGGGCCATTCCTTTATAAAAAGCAGCAGAGCTGTATGCTGGCAGCCCGCTAACCGGCTCTGGGTGTTGACTCACGCTTGGGGAGAGCTCAGGCAGAGACAGCTGAAGCACACACAGCTCCCAGCTCCCTTCCCTCCCCACCCTGGACTGCCATGGGCTGGTGGGATGTGATGAGTGCCTGCAGCCTGGCCAGGGAGCTGAGAGCCTGCTGACTTCAGCCTGTAAACCCTGCTGGCTCAGGAGGGGACACTTGCTCTGCTAAAGCCTCCCGGGGATGGTGGCTTCCCAAAGAGGGACAGAGGCGACAGCTGGCAAAAGTGAATGCTTCACCCATCCCAGTTAAATCTGCCCCCGAATGTGTATCAACACTTTTAGGTTTTGCGCTACTTGGAACTACTTTTCTGCCTCTGAGTATCATGTTATGTTGATCCCAGAGGGTCAAGTACAAAAGTATTGAGCACTTAGAGATACTAAATGCCCTTACTCGGTGAATTAATGGGCCTTGAGAGCACTTGGCAACAGGACTGCTCAAAAAAAACTTCCATTAAACTCTTACTTGACAGAAAAACAGTTTTTTTCCATTAAAAACAGAAAGCTAGAAAACTGAAACTTCAGCTAGCATATTCATTTCTGCACCTGGGTCAGATGCAGAAGGTCAGATGCAGACTAAGTGCTAATTAGGTATCTCTTGACTCAGTAGTTCTTGCTGAAAGTGCTGTGTGTGAGGCATCTAGAAGAGCAGCAGGTGTTGTGGTAGGTTTTACTTGTCTAATCTTGTAGTTTCTAGACACCACGACCCCAGTCTTTGCATCTATTCAACCAGCAATGGTTTATTCTTGTACAAAAATAGAAATAAAAAGGTAGGAAAAGCACATGCAATTAAAAATTTCCAAGTTACTCTCATTTCAGTGTTCAAAACTGATCTAGTTTGAGCACTAACTGTATTACATTTCTGTCAAATGTTTGTGTAAATTTTGAAAAACTGAAGTCTTGAAAATTGAGAGAAGATTAAGTGTTTTAAAAAAATCTATGCAAACGTGTTCTGAGGATGAAAACACCTTAATTTTTGTAAGAAAATATATGTTAACAATGTCTACCAGATCTGGATAATGGCCTGGGATTTCAGAGAGCAGGATTCAGTTCTCTGTTCATTGTATGGTTTTCAACACAATACTTGGTTTTTCCAGTGCCTCACTTCTGAATCTGTAAATCAGGGGTGCTGTATTTACCTTGCAGAGGTGTTGCAGAGATCATTACTTTGAAGAGTTTGATGTGCTCAATTACTGTGTTATAGGACAGTGAAAAGTTTGAAGCCTTTACTTTTGTTGTTCCCAGATTCCTATTCTTAACATTTTGCTTTGCCAAATGGGGAAATCACAAAGCTCTCCAAAATCATAGCAATCTGCTGCTCCTGCTCTGTTTGCTTCTTCCAAAGCCTATAAACTTTTATTAGAATCTTTGCAGTGACTTCATATACTTTGTGTTGGATTTTAATGACCTCAGGACCCATATGGATCAGAATATTTATTATTGTGTGCTGAATGCCCTCACATTTCAGAGGCCGATCGCAAGACCGCTGAGAACTTGTCAAAGCCTTTCGTTAGATTCTATATGCTTGTTTGATATTGACAGAATTCACAAGTGTGGCATTAACAGGAAGAAAAGCATTAGTACCTAAAAGGGATTGCTCCATTTACTCTGCTTGTTCCTCAAAACTTTTAGATAGATAATGATGGTAAAGCCTAATGATACCGTGCTGGAGGGCAAACAGGCCCCTCAGTATCATAGGCGATATAATTCATAAAGACACACAACTAAAACAGCTAAAAGGATGGGATAGAGTCTCTCCAAGCCTTGCAGGGAGTTGGTGGCTGCAGGGTGTGCTTTGGATGTTCCAGGAGCCTTGATTCATTATCATTAGCGCACTGTTTGCACAGCATTTGTGAATGCTGCAGAAAGGTTTATAAACAAGTGTCAGATAACAAGTACTTGATGAGCTCTCTAGTCACACAAACTGCAGATAGAGGCGCACTGATGATGATGAGAAGCTGAATGATTTCTAAGACAATTTAAAGGAGATGGAAGGGGATGGTGTGGTTTGCACCTGAATGAGTTAATCTGCTCCAAATGGTTCAGTTCTTAAATCTCTGTTTGGTGTAGCAGGTAGGGAGTTTTAAGATCATAAGATCATACAGGTTAGAAGGGACCTTAGAAGGCCTCATGTGGGACCTTTTACTCAAAATGGGGTGAGCTAAAAGATCAGACCTGGTTGCTTTGGGCTTTGTCTGGTCAGGTATTGAAAAGCCCCAGGAATGAAGGTTACATAACCTCTTGGACATCCTGTTCCCCTGCTTGATTTCAAAGGCTTTTATTGTGAAAAAATATTTTCCTCAGATCCAGTCTGAGCCCCACTTGCAACTTATGCTCACTGCCCTCCCACTGCATACCACTGTGAAGAACCTGCCTCCATCTCCCTGCTGGTTATCCTCATAAGCACAGGGGGCTGCTGTTTTCCTAAAGCCAGCTCTCTTCAAGCTGGACAAGCCCACCTCCCTCAGACCCTGCACATTGGGCAAGTGCTCCAGAGCTGGTGGGCTTCTGGTGAACTCACTCTGGTTTATTGATAAGCTGCTTTGCAGTCATACAGATTTACAGAAAGATACCTAATTCCTTCAAAATCAAAAACTTCCATTGGAAATTCCTGTTTTGCTGTAGAAATCTGTCTCCAGTTCGGATGTGGCCCCAGCAGTCACACAATGGGCTGCAGCCAGTTGGGGTAGATTGTCAGCTGGCATTGCCAAGGGTCTTGCTCTGTTCCAGGACTGCTGAAACATTACTCTGGACTTTCCAAAATGAGGCACTGTGTAATTTTAGGGGGGAGAATTTCCAAAAACACAACATTTTCTTCTCTGAATTGACTTTTCCTTCAGTTCCCCTTTTTCCTTCCTCCTCCAAGTAATTTTCTTCAGAAATGACTTTATGTAAGGCACAGGCTGAACCTACAAATCCTTTTAAAAAAAAATTTATCCAGAGGATTGTGGGAAATGGGCAGGAGACCCTGTCATTAGTAAGGTGTTTGTTTAACAGAACAAAACTATTTCCCTCTTTACTGTAGACTTCAGATTCTGAACAATTATTAACTTGTTGCCTTCCCTCTTCCTTCCTTCCTTTTCTCTTTATAGTTGGACCTGACGTTTTGCGTTTCTCTCTTATCTGCTGCTTTCAACATGTTAAAAGTAAATTTTTGTGGGATTGCAGAGGCAGAAAGCAGAGGATGTTCTAGAAGGGAGGCTAAAATAACAGTAATATAATTAATTATTGTTTTTTATTGATAATTGCACCATTAAAGATATAATCCTAATTTTGCACATGCAGGCAAACTCAGAGCGTCCCAGGCAAGCTTGATTGTGTTGCCTGGTGTACCTTTTCAGTGACTTCTTTTCCTCCTCTCAGCCTCCCTGCTCTATCACCTGGCCAACATCTGTGTGGACTCAGATGTGACTGCCTGAGGTGGGCGACATAATCAAAAAAAGCTATAGATTTCTGCCTGGCATGGTGTTGTATTAAGAAAATGAGGCAAAAGGGCCAGTAGATTTCATTCATCCACAGAAGGTGCCCCGCAGCGTGAGGTTGAGCTGGTGGACTTCTGAGCCATGGGAGGCTGTAAATGTGAATGCCATGCTGGATTGAAAAGGCTAGCAAACGTTATGAACAGTTGTAACATTTGAAGTAATAATACACGCTTAATTAAATCTCATATATGAGCACATTGGCTAGTCTCTGTAGGGATCAGGAAGGATTTTCCCTTATCCATATACAGCATTTTGTAATTGGTCAGGTGCATTATGGGGTTATTGTCTTTCTCTAAATCCGAGGCAGTGATTAAATGCTTCTCCTAGGAGTGGGGTGCCGGACATGAGCAGTTGGCCTGATGTGGCATGGCGGATTTGGTCTTCCTTTAGATTGTTGGTTGTTTTCCTTTGTGATTTGTATTTTGATCCTTGTAATTGATGTTTTTCTATCTCCCAAATGAAGATAATGGCCATGAGAATCTTGGCTTTCACTAGGATACTCAATTTTTAGCCTTCCTATCAGTACAGTAAAGGTTGGAAACATGGTCCAAACCTGTGAAATAGCAGAAAATGCAGGCCATATTTTACTGCATTGTAAAATGCATTGGTTGCTAATACTGTCTTTGCATGTCCCAACTCAGAGCAACTACATAATCCATAAATTTGTCCTACAGTGAAAACAAATTAATCAAGTGGGAAAACACTTCTGACCCTTGAAGTATGCTGGGGGATGGATAAGAAGGTGTTTTTATGTCTCTGTGCTCGTTATCACCGCAGTAGTTGTGACTACAAAACTATTTCTACACAGACATTTAGTGTCCGTGCAGCTGGGAGCCTGGAAAGCTTTAGTCTTTTGAGAGGGTTGAGACAAGTATCTAAGCTCAAAGCTAGATGTTTATGTGTGCCTGCTTAACTCCTGTCTGGTATGTGACCCAGCTTCCTGGAGACTGACGTAGCTGCACGGGTCTCCCACACTCTCGAAATCTAATGTGACCATGCAAAGGGCAGAGACATCTGAAATGGTGGTGCAGGGCAGATGTGAGATGTCAGCTCTTGGCCAGGATATACCTGCAGATGTATTCTCTTATCCTGGTGGGAAATGCTGGGGGTAGCCACTGAGAGCTTATCTCCACTGACTACAAAGTTCTTACAGCAGGCACACCATGTGTTTTTGACTGCTGTGTGAAGATCCACAGCCTTGTGGAGTTTTGTGATGGGAGAGCATCCACCAGTTGTATCCATCTGCTGGGTGCTCATGGTATTGTGGAGCGGGAAAGGTCATTTTACTGGGGCAGCAGAGTGTGGAAGATCAGAGAAAACTTGACCAGCCTCTTCTATCTTGCCTGATTGAAGGAGGCACTTTAAAAACAATCCAATTCCTATGCTGTATTTCTATAGAGAGGCCAAGATTACTTTAATTAAAAGACCTCTCTCTAAAATCCCTTATAAAGTATTTATTAATCATTAAGATTGCTATTAATTGTCACTGACCATTGTTTACAGTGAAGTAGGAGTGAAATTATATACGGTGCTGACCATTTCTTAAACAAGGAAGGGCCATTCCTACCCTGAATTGCTTACAGTTATTGCCCAGCACTGTATTGGGGAATATGAAATTGATCCCCAGTGAGTTTAGTGTGGAAGCTTCTGATAATGTTTTAATAGTACTCATGCAGGAATTTAGCTTTCTTCTCAGTAATTAATGCTTGTGAAAAGTTTAATATGTATTTATTTGGTGTGTTGTGATACTGGCACATGATCAGAATAATAAGGAGTTATGTACGCATGAAAGGGTTTTACCTGCGTGTTGACTTTTAATTCTTTTTTTAAATGCTGAACAATAAGCTTTATTCTAATTAAAAGAAGAAGATGGGTTATTCCTCCAGAGTGATTGTGGTAAAAAATTTAATTTGTGTTGTGTTAATTTGCTCTTAACTGTTTGCAAGAAAATGACATGGTGAAACATGGCTCTGTGCAGAAATGAAAAGTAAAGTATATTTGCAGTACATGAAAAAATTCTTTGCAAAATTTGCAGAAGCTTGTCTGGTGAGCATATACATCTGTGTATTGGTCAAATTATGTGCTTTTAAGTGAAAGTAAGTGAAGAAAAATTACTAATTACACCCAGAGCAAATGCAAAATGGTTTCAGTTTCTTGAACAGGGCACCAAGATGTGAATCATCATATTTCCCCTGTCAGAAAAACCTGAGTGTTTTTTCCTCAGGGTAGCAAAGGTACATGTCAACTGTCTGAATAAGAAATCTCAGCGAAGGCAGCACACATTAGTTTTACCACGAGGTAAACTTCCTCAGGTCAACCCCAGGCAGGGTACAACACTCATCTTGGCAAGTCCCCTCATGGTAAAACTTGTAGTGCCTCATCGTGACTGTTATTTTACCTCGAGGTAGCTGACATGCACCTTGGCTACCCTGAGGTAAAAATGCTGCCTCTTTATCAGCAGGCACCAGCCCTCAGTGTACGTGCAGGCCAACACCGTGCTCCTTGGCTGTCCCCAGGTGTTACAGCCAGACTGCACCTTTGCCCACCCCATCTCCTTCTGCCTCTCCACCACTGCTTTTCACAGCTCAGAGGAAGTCCAGCATCTCTCATGAATTCATTTCAACGCACTTCACCAAATCTGTTTGATAAAAAGTTCGCAGGCTGTCAGAGGGACCCTGTTAACTAGTTTCAGAAAACTGTAATATTATTGAAAATCACCATGTGGTGTGTATTCTGCAGCCCTGAATATGGTGCTGAGACCTCCCTGCACCATCTTTTTTCCTCTGGGGCTCTCTCCAGGTTCCTCTCCATCTACTGCTTCTTCAAACATTCCTGCTGGCCGCAAGTTTGCCTTCTTATGCTTGGCGTATCCCCACTTCCATCTCTACCAGAAAATAGGGGCCTCCTTATCTCTCTCTCTCATCTCTCTCTCATTTGCTGAAGGTCCCTTATTTGTTCCTGTGCTAGGAGCTGGGAATATAATTTTCCTTCCTACCAGTCTTATCTCCCAGGCAGAGCAAACAGAAGTAAATTATTCAGTTGACCACATTTTAGCCGTAATGGGGTGAGAAGCAGATGGTTAATATCCATTGTTATTTTTCTTTTCAGTATATAAACCATTGCAGGGGGAAATAAAGGTGTTGGTTTGACTGGGGAGAGGCAAGGGATTGCATGCATCCTGCACTTTTCTCTTTGGGTGAGCGGGTTGTCATCAAAATCATATGGTCTGTGCTTTGATTTGTAGAACTTTTCCTGAACATTGGGCTTGCCTGGAGATGACATTGAAAAGTTCCCATATTACAGGCAGACAGCTGAATGCCCTCGAGCTGAAAGTAAGACCTTGCTTGACTTAGAAAATGAATGTCATTTTTCTGGTATTGTTATTGAAGGTAGTGTTATACTCCTGTGTATCTGAACATGACAGCAGTTACAGCACGGGTGCTTATAATCAGCTGTGATAGTGTTTATTTTAGAAGTCGAATGAATCACTAGAAACCTGCTTGTTGAATGATTTTATTGGGGAAAACGATTGCCTTGCAGCTATGTAAACTCACTGACAATCAGAAAATGTTGTGGTACCAAGTCATCACAACACCTTAGATGTATTCTATGTTGTAGGCAGGGAGATCCTCTCAGCTTAGCAGGTTATATTTGAGAGGGCTGTTTGTCAACTGCCCTTTTTAATTTCTGTCCTAATTTTCCTTCCTCTGGTGAGAAATTGTGTTTTCCCATCTCCTCTCCCCTACATCTTAAAATATCTAGTATTCCAATATGCCTCTGCCAACACTCTACATTCCTGAGACTGAGTTATTCTTCAACATTGATCATTGTCTTCTCCTATCAGGAAGCTATAGCAGCAAAGCACCACAGCATGCACATCTGTTTGACTCCCTAGATTTGATTCTAAGCTCTGCTAAACCCACCCAAGGTCAAACTCTTGATTTATTTGAGAGTTCAGACTTCTTATCCCAGGTCCTGTGAGTGATCTCTTCATGTGGGTGGCCTGTGTGCTAAAAGGTTGGGCCTTGCATTTTTCTAGCCAAGTCACATGTGGGCCTCTGGAATCTCAGAAATTTTCCACTTGACAGAAGAAGGGGACTTCAGAAGCACTGCTATAAGTACTTAGAAATATAGGCTGAGGAAATGTTTCAGTGTGCTGATAGCCTACTCTCCTTCCCACTTTTGCAAAATGGTAGCATATTTCTTTGAAATTGCAGTTTGGCATAGTTGTGGGTGTAGGCTTGTTTTTGACCAGGATTTTCTTGTCTGTCTGCAGAAATGGCACAAGGGCTTAGAAAGCTGCAAGATCCAACTTTAACTTGCATCAGTTACATCAGTATGTTATGTCTTCACTGAATTTTGAATTGGCCCTGATGTCATGATGAGAGCTTCTTGAGCTTCAGGATGCTGTGAAAAAACAGTGTTCCTCAGAAATCAGTATGTTAAAGGTTCAGCAGATGTGCTGAAGGAATATCTTAAGGGTTCCTGGGTTTAAGATGCAAGTCACTGGTTTTGACTAAGTATCAGCTTATATTATTACAGAATAGTCCCAACAGAGACAAATTACTATTTACGTGTGAGAGAAGTGGCCTGTTTCCTTTGCCTTTAAGGAGAACATTTTCATTTTCCCCAAGTAGATATGAGTTAACAGTTCTTTCACACAAATGACTTACTGTGAAGTCTTCTGTAAGCAATATGGTGGGTCATTAATGGCCTGCAGAGGAGGCAGTAAGTGGTGACAAGTATCTGCAGGTGAAAGCCAAGTAGATAAATATAAGGTACTTTGGAACTTGTTTCCTTATCTAACCTTTTAAGGTTGTCATTAACAGTTTCCTGTTTATCCTTCAGTTGAAATCTCTGCTCACCTTGAAGAAGCCGATTGTTCGGTGGGAAGACTCATTAGGAACTGTATCTCACTCCCTCTCAGCAATGGGGCATACGGCTCTGAGGTTTTATTCCCAGTTCGGGATTGGAAGGCTGCTTTAAGTAACAAAATGTTGCTGAGGTCTATTGTTTTTGGCTATCAGAATTTACTTGCTTTAAAGATAAAGTTTGTGTAGTTCTAATTTTTTTTTTTTTTGGTATGTGTATCTTTTTTTGGGCCCATTTTGAGATTAACGCCAAGAGGTATCTCAGGGGGGTTATGGTTAGCTCACACTATGCAGAATTACACACAGTAGGAAATCTGGGGATTTCTCTCTCTTGCTTCAGTGACTCTAGCAGCTTGCCCAGCAATCCTACAGCGACATGTTGTAAGGGTCATGGGTTTGGAGCAAAGCCAGCACTAGTGTTAGCAAGCAGAATTCCTTATGACTCCACCTTTTTTTTTTTTTTTTTTAAAATTTTGGCTATTGGCCCAACATAAGCAGCAAAAGTAACATGTCTGAACCTGTTTCCTTCTCTACTCTGGTGGTTACCCACTTTCTTCTCCCCCAGTTCAGGGAAAGTGGGGAAAAAAGTTTTGCCTTTGCCCAGCAGCACTGCAGGTGTCTGTCCCTCTGAAAGAGTCCCAGCGGTGTGGGCGTGCTGGAAAGAAAAATCCCCAGTGACTTCACCCAGCTTGGCTTGTGGTGGTTACTCACAATGAGGTAATTTTTTTTTTCTTTTTCTTTTCTTTTTTTTTTTTTTTAGCTCTGCATGTTTAATGCTACATCTGAGTTTTTGCATATGAGTGAAACTGCAGCTCCGGGACTGATTCAGGGAGTTTTCTCTGCAGAGTAATTTTGGTGAGTAAACACAGATAAGAGGAAGCTGGGTTAATCCAATAACTCCTCCCTCAAGGGCAGGTGCAGCAATGTGGCTCAAGGTACAGAACAGAGGAAATGCCTTGTTGACACAGGTGATCAGAGCAAAGTGGCCAAAATTGATATAATGATATGAGTTTGCAATGCAAAGCCCGGCTTTCTCAAGGCTGCTATTTGCAGCCCTCCACAGCACATCTCTGGTCTTTCACCTCTGTTTGGTCAGGCATCCTGTGGTGGGTGACTTCCCAGCTCCTCTTCATGATCTCTCAGTAGCTGCATTGCTGCAGTGTAGCTTGGACTGTGCTGTGTTAACCTGAGAGGATTATTAAAATAAACTCTGAGTCATTTTTGAGCTGTATGTGGGATAAGATGGTTATCAAGGTTTATTTTTTCTTATAATTAGGTCTCTTAAACAGTGCCTCATTAGGTATCTTCACTGACTGTTGGAAAAGTCCTCAGGGGACTAGTGGTTGTTTGTTTTCAAGGAAAGTTCACATGGTAAATACAGAAACTTGTAACCCTGCTTCAGTTTTTTTTTATATAATGACAATTAACCAGGCATTTTTCTTTAATCCTAGGTTCTTGTCCTGATTTCTCTCCAGCCTTTCCACTGCTTTTACAGCTCTGGTATCCTACAGCAAGTAAGAACATAAAATTACAACTGTTCACACGTGGGAGATGGAGGAACTGCATTGAGAGCCCATCAGATAGGAAGGTAAGAGGCTGCTTAGGTTTGTATGGAGCCACTTCCAAGTTTGGCAAGCTGGGCTGAAGTGCCTTGGCCCAGGCTGAACTCAGCACTGCTGGGTTTGTAATGGCTATAAGCAATTCTTTTCCACCCCGTCCTCAAATGTTTATCACCCAGGGATTCAGGCACGGCCTGCTTTGTTTCTGTGGTGTTCCTCTTCTCTCTCCATGCTAAAGGGGCTGCCTGGGAAAGAGCAGCATATGCTTTCCCCTGTTCAGCAGTGGCCTGAG